>CM070075.1:45102387-46382554 GCA_036250285.1 Pyrocoelia pectoralis
CTGATATTTGAACAAAAACAACATCGAGTGGAAACATTCATGCGCTACTAGATTAAAATGTTAGTTTGCTTTTTGATAGGGAAAGAAATGAATTTTTAAGAAAAACGAAATATTATCGTAAAAAGAATGTTTTTAGGATCCCAATAATACAAAAAAATTATATCATTCCATTAAAAAAACAATTGAATGTCGCAATTTTGAAATAATTCGTTCAATTAAAAATCTGATATCACCATCGTGTAGAGAATGTCCTGAAACATATTACTGCCAAATATTTTGAAAGTAGTACCCATAGTGTGGCTAAAAAAAAATAAGGCGCTTACTCTGAAACAGGCTGTATAATATAGGTATACCTAAAACAAATCTCAATTACAATATAAAATCACAAATGTTCTACAATTTCTTCTTTTTTTATTCTTCAAAGTTGGATATGATATTTTGGAATTCACTATGCGTGTGTAAGCATGTTCATCATTAATTGTAGTTGATTTTTTTGCGATGCAACGGTCTGTTTTCGAAGTTTACCTTCTTCCACTTGCTTTTCAACTTTGGTTTTAATTTTGATCATTGACTCATCAATATGACCTTGAATTTCGGACGTATTCCTTTTTAAGGGGATGGTTGGTTCTGCCCTATCTATAGTAGAAGGTGCTTGTAATGCGGTAGTTGACTCTACTTCATTGAATCTAAATCCAGAAATGACAATATCTTCCTTAAGAGAACAAAAAGCCTATTTCTATTCACCCATCAGATCTGAAAACTTGTTCACAAAAATGTTCATCGTTAGTTGTCAAGGTGTTCAATCTCCAGATGAGAGTGTTTTTGGGGATTGAACACAAGGTAACATGAAAAATAATGAAAATGAATGTTATTTATTGTAATAGTATTACATAAGGTACCATAAAACTAAGTTTTTAAGTTTATATGATAAACAGGTTCATACATACAAGCAACGTTTTTCTAGATAAGAAAAATGAACAAAACACAACTTTCTAGACAAAACACATCCAACAGACAAACAGGGTTGCCAACATACAAAAACAATTTTTCTCTGTTAGTTTGTTTAGTGGTTAACCTAGAAATAATAAAATATTTCCACTTAACACGTCGGTAGCATTTTTATGAGCGATTGAAAAATGTGGAAGATGCCACTTTTGATTTTTTATTCCAACTTTCTGCACATTTATCCTCTCTGTCAGAATCGGAATTTTCATAAAAATTGTTTTCGGCCTATTTTGACATTCCTTGTCGTCAACGTGTTTTTCTCTTTGCATTCGACAAAGAAGATTTTGGTACGCTTAGCTTCACCTCATTATATGTATACTGCAAGTACGTGTTCACGTAAGCTGCGCACAAAATCAATTACTCGGACATTTCTTTGTGATTTGAGCAAAGAGTGCTTTACCTGTTAAACCAATTCTCGGCAGAAGCATTACGGACCCTCTTCAATATATGTATTTTTGTTATTGGGATTAAGCATCATAAAGGACCATACGTCGGCTTCACATGAAAAATGCATAAGTGCCAAAATAACTTTTTTACAGGAAATAGGAAAAACCGTTGAAAAGTACTATTTCTTAGTTTAAACTTGATATTTTGTTTTAAATAATTTTTGTATTGTAGTTTATTAACAACTCTATTAAAATTATTGCAAATTTTTTAATTTAAATATTAAAAATGGAGTTATGCCAGTTTCATATTTATATTTGCCACATACCTATTGGACTTATGCAAAAAATTATATTCAATTATTGTTTGAAAAATAACACACCAGATTAGAATTTGTCCATTATTTTATTTTTTCTTACATAATGTGTTTGCTTTCTACATAATATACTACTCGTAATTCAAATGATCATAAAAGTGATGATAATCATGTTCAAGAGTACCTTTTAAAAATTGAAGATGCTCATATTTTTCTTTTTTTATTTTTAAAGGGCCTTGATATAAGTTTGGCAACTTTTGAAATGGTATCATTTTAGCTTTGTGTTAAGCCTACTAGGTAAAGTTGTAAATACGTCGGGATGACGAACTTTAAAGTCGATAGTACCATCAGCATTGTACTTTAAAGCACGAATGTCCTTAACTGTGGGATCCCCAATTTTAAAACCGGGACGTATGGACTTCATAAAATTTAAGTTGGAGAAGTTCTTAAAAAAGCTGTGTGATAAATATTTTACAATGTACGGCTTCGGTAATTTCCTTGCTGTTCTGGTAAAATAAACGTAGTCTGCGGGTACATTAATTTTTCTTCCCCTTAGTTTCCGTTCGATGGTGGAATGGATGGAGTCACACTCCATCTGAGTGTGTCCTTTTTCCAGGTATTTTTGAATAATAGAGACATTATGTTCAACCGCAAAATTTAACAGAGCGTTAGATAATACTGCATTCCTATTTTGTGCACTACAACCGTCACTATATAATATGATTTGGGGATTCTTGTATTTATCAATACTAGGTAACACGTCAGTAGACAAGAATGTACAGAGAATTGAAGCAAAACAGTTTGCTTTCAGTTCACCTTCTCCTTCGTGCCATAGAAAGCAGTATGCATCTTTAGTATGAAGATTAAAAATGGTAAAATTGTGTACTATTAACTTAGTCTTATAGTATAGCGCAGAAACGTTGGATTTTGGGCGCAATAAAACTGATTGGAGGTCCATTGTAAAAACTATATTTGTAGAAGCTTTGTCCATTTCTTTTTCAGTTCGAGCCTCTTCCTTTTTCAGAATATGAATTTTATATTTTGTTTCGTCCACGTTTTTAGTTTTATACCCAACACATAGATCACATTCGTCTTTCTTTGGAGAAAACAAAGACAAATTCATTTCCTCAAATACATACATAAAAAGAGTCAAACTTGCAGGTTTTATCTCTCTTTCCTTACACCAGTCATTTATGTAAACTGCGAACAGTTCCGTTTTAGTTTTGAATTGGGGTTCTAAATACAATTTTGATGTCGATTTCCGGCAATAGTGAGATTCTAGCTTTGGGAGATAATCTAAAAACTGTTTAACAGACAGTCTTTTATTGTCACATGAAGATCTTGTTCCTGAAGGCTTCTTCTGTACTGTTTGTTTGCTGAATCCCACAGTTTCCTGGTTAGCATTGGTAGCTTCTGACTGATTATTACCTTCGCTGAGCCATTTAGAAATGGTTCTAAATGACATTCCCAATGTATTACAAAACATCGTTTTACAAACTCGAACGCGTTCATATTGTTTATCCATGAAATACAAATAGGAACAAGTTCTTTTGTTTTCATTTTCATTTTTTCTGTGCCTCGCTCTTTTAGTAGTTGTCATTACAGCTCTGCTAGTGACGTATATCTTTTTTTCGCCCCAAGTAAGGTTCCAAAAATGCTTAAAAATTGCTTTTCTCTCCTCTTCTGTGACTTTAAAACATTGTATATTACCAGTTTTAGTACTTTTGCATGAACATTTCGTTTTAATTTGCCTTTCGTTTTTTTCAATAGTGAATTTATTACCTTTCCTTCCCTGATACATCAGTCCTTCTTCCCTTTTCTTTTTATTGTCATTATACTCCCATTCTGAAGGGTTACTAAATCTGCCTCTCTTTCTACTTCGTTTTTTGCGTTCTTCATTTTCTATATTCTTTGCGTCGTCTACCTCCTCTTCAATATTCATATTTTCAGTCTTAAAATCAACATTGTTTCCCTGCGTCTCTTGCCAATTTTCTGTATTAGTACTACTTCTAGAAGTATCATCTAAGATTCTTTGTGCTATAGCACATTCAGTTATGGAGTGCCTGAGATAAATCGTAATCGTCCAATAAGCTCTTATTTTGTATTTCAGTATTCTTTAACGCTATTGGTATAATTTCTTCAGTACTAATACTAGGTTTCAAAGTAATATCACTTAATACTGTGATTTTCGGTTGTCCCGTGTTAAACAAAATTTTATTTTCTCTTTGACCATTATGTAAAGATTCAGTTGGTATATTTTCTTTGTTTTTAATTTGTAAGGCGCGAAGTATTTTAAACCCCCTCGAATTGCGATACATTCTAAAAGTACGAATAACAATGTTTAATTTATAGAGCAGCTAAATTATATAACTTAATAATTACTTATTTATACAAACAACATAGGTACTGTAATTTTATTAAAATTAGTTTTATCATAATGATAATGGTAATAGCAGATACTCTGTAAAAATTTAATGTGAAATTAGCCTAACTCCTTTCAAAATGTTAAAAATGCTTTAAATGATAAATGCGTAACTCCAGGGAAGTATTATTACCGTATTTGACTCAATAAACACAGGCAATTACAAAAAAAAGAATTTAAATGTGATTACTTACCTTATGTATAGACTATTTGCAATAATTTACTTGAGCTTGGGGAAAAAAAAAATGGTGGCGAGATACAGAACCGGAAATGAGGAGAAGGACAATAAGTATTGGTGCGACGAGGAGGAAAGAAGATGTAGGCTGTGTGGGAGGGAAGGTGAAAGCATAAGGCACATGTTGGAAAATTGCGAAGAATTGAGGCACGAGGAAAGAGGATGGAGAGAGATTTTGGGGGAGAGAGGGAATGGATTAGCATGGATGGAGAAGGTCGAGGAGAGAAGGAGGTGGATGAGGCAAAGGAGAGGTGGAGAAGGGGAGTGAAGGGTTGTTTTTGTTTTTGTTTTATTTTTTATTTTTTGGTGTAGTTCATGCAATGTACATATTAGGGGTAGAGAGATGGCGGGGATGTTGAATTCTTTGTTAATGTTGTAAATAACAAATAAATGCTAATAATATTATAATATTTGCAATAATTTTAACAAATTTAATCAACTTTGGAACTATTTAATTAACGAATTTATCTTCTACACCACAACCGCGTGCTCAGTTGACATTTAAAAGTACGGACTTGTGTAGTTTTCACATTTGTTATCACTGTTAGTGGAGTTGTGCATCATTTTATTTCCTTGACCAAAGCGCCATCTAATTAATTTCTCGTAAAATTATTGTATTATCCTATAAAGAGAGCCCTAATTAACTAGATGGCGCGAAAATCTCAAATTTGGTAATTTTGGACTTGTGCACTTTTCATGTGAAGCCGACGCATAGTGGAATGTATGGAATATATTTTGCCATTACTGTGTTCATAAAATTTGGGTTATAGAATTAATTTGACTGTCACACTTTATCATTTTTTTTTTGTGGCAAACATAATATTGTAGACAATGAAATGAACCATTTTTCAGCATCGTCAATGTTTGTTAGTGAAAAGCTCGTTGCAATAATTTCCATGATGATGGATCGTATACCTTCCTCACCTCTTTCTTTTCCGAAAGAATTATGTACATGTTCAGATACATTTTGCATGAAATATGCGCAGCACAAATGGACCGAAACTAGATTTTTTGGACGTTTTTTAGCATTACTACAAATTTCAAAACACAACTGAAGATTCGTTAGGTTAGAAGAGTTGAATAACCAGTAGGAATGGATTTATGGGAAAGAATTCTCCATTTATTTGTCCAAAAGCATGTTTTATTTTATTTAGTTACGTTTTGCTGAATACGTCAGCTTCATCAGACTGTGTTGTATAATTTTGTGTTGGTGTATGGATGGGCGATATGTTTTGTAGATCGATTACTGTCTTTTTTATAATTGCCAGTTTAATACTTTTTTTTTTAAATCCAGTTTTACCTTACAAATTACAATTACATATTAACAAAAAAAGTATTAAACTGGCAATTATAAACAAAACGGTAATCGATCTTAATCATCCAATACAAAATATATCGCCCATTCATACACCAACACATGTAAAAAATAAAAATTATACAACACATCGAAACCACAGTCTGATGAAGCTGACGTCGTATTCAGCGACGTAACTAAATAAAATAAAACATGCTTTTTGACAAATAAATGGAAAATTCTTTCCCATAAATCCATTCCTACTGGTTATTCAACTCTTCTAATCTAACGAATTAAGAAAAACGCCAGTAAAAACAAAAATAAAAATTGAAATATCATACAACTGAAGATATTCTATAATATCTTTCACAATCGTTACACTGTTAAATGCTCTAATGAGACTGTGTATAGTTGCGAAACTAAAATCACTATATCGACGCCTGATATAAATGGCCATTAATTTATAGTTTCGTTCATCATACTTTCGAAACCTCTCCAAAAAGTTATGGATAGTGGTTACATTGTAATCGTTAGAAATCATATCTAATACAGGTAAAAGTCTATTGCCACCATCTTTAGCTGCTATGGTTATGACACCAGAATAATACAGTATACGTTTTGTGTTTGTTTTATTTGGGCAACGAACTCCTCCACGTATGGCGTCAAAGTACAGTAATGGTAGAGGAACTGACCCGAATATATGAGCCATAGGTTAATTTAAGAAAGTATGTAGGGCCATCTACCGTCTAATGGTCGTGACTGTACAAAGCTTTCTATGAATGATTTTACGGTAGAAATCTGCAATCGAGCCCTTAAATCAGGTAAAATTATATTTTGTTTGTTTTTGTGGTAGGTATTTGAATTATTTTTGTTGCAACGTATTGGTAGTGGTTACATTTATTGTATTGTAACCTATATTTTACACTTTTTAAATACTCATGAATTTAATCTTAAATTGAATTAGTCATAGTGTTTTTGAAATATGGGCTATTTAAGTGACTCTATTATGGGCAATGGTGGCCCATATTACAATCATGCCTTAAAATAGTTTCTATAAGCGCAGTGCAAGACGGTATGCAGACCAGAGTTGCTGCTAAACATTTTGCGATTCCAAGATCGACGTTACAGAGATTACTGAAACAATCTATAAACAATAACGTTCCTCTTGCCGATATTGCAAATGTCCCCCCTTGAACGAAAAACGGTGCTAGGGAAAGAATTAGAAGAATTGGTGCGATATATACTGCAAATGGAGGCGCAGTTCTATGAATCTGACTAGAAACGACTTATGTAGGATGGCTTATACGCTGGCAGGCAGAAACAAAATAAACCATCCTTTTAAAAATGGGATAGCAGGAAGGAGTTGGCTAACTGCGTTTCTAAGAAGGCATGCCCAAACAATACCTGTACGGAGACCAACCGGTACGTCGTTTGCCAGAGCTTTAGCATTTAGTAAACAAAAAGTAAACGAATTTTTTGACAACCTTGAAACTGTCTATGAACAATATAATTTTAGTCCATTTCGTATATACAATGTAGACGAAACTGGCCTATCTCTAGTGCCAAGTAAAACTACTAAAGTGATCAGTAGAAAAGGAAAACGGTAGATTGCTTCAATTACTTCCGCAGAGCGTGGCTCACTAGTGACCCTGATTGCTACAATGAATGCAGGAGGACAGGGACATGCTGTCCTCCTATGCTTATCTACCCTCGAAAAAACAAGAATGGCCAACTTACACGTGGTGCACCACCTGGTACCATATATGCGGTACATCCCAGCGGCTGGGTTCAGCAGAATCTATTCACAGAATGGTTTAGTCATTTTTTTAAGTTTTCAAAATCCACTAACGAGGATCCAGTTTTGCTCATACTAGATGGGCATTATAGCCATACGCGCAACTTAGATATTATCAGAATGGCTCGTCAAAATAGCGTCGTAATTGTATCACTTCCCCCACACTCCACCCATAAATTACAGCCGTTAGACAAGACATTTATGGGCACACTGAAAGCTTGTTACAGTGAAGAGATAAGGCAATGGATAAAATCTAACAATCGTCCTGTAAGTCAGTTTTATTTGGCAGATTTACTAGGAAAATCCCTTATCAAATGCCAAACTGCAGAAATAGCCACAAATGGTTTTAAGGTGACAGGGATCTGGCCCCTAAGTCGAAACATTTTTTCTGAATGCGACTTCATTGAAGAGCAGAATAATGCAGAAAAAAATTGTACCTTGACCGAAACTGAAATAAATTTGGTAAAAATATCAAAAAATTAAGAAACTGACAACACGATTCAGGAATCAAGAAACAACATTATACAAAATCCTCAACCTCGTTGCTCAAAAGATCCAGATCCACCAAGTGTCGGCAGCCCATCAAATTCGTTTGTTAGACCATCTGATATTACACCTGTTCCTGCTGTTAGAAAGCGAATTTCTGCACGAGGTCGAAAGTCATCTAAATCACAGTTTATAACGTCTTCTCCCTATAAACTCCAACTTGAGTGTAGCAAAAAATGGCGGAAATAAAGGAAAAGGAAAGAAAAACCTCTTTACCGAAGAAAAAAGTCAAGAAACAAAAAGGAAGAAGATTAAGAATCTTGATCCAGAGACATCCAGTTCCGAAGAAGAAATAGAAAAGGGTTTTGCACTTGAAGATGATGATAATGAATTAGAAGAAATTGGACAAAATAAACCTGATTAAGATGATGTTGCATGTTTGTTTTGTGATGGGAAATTTTTAGAAGACACACGTGGAGAACTTTGGGTGCAATGCCTAATGTGTAATTTAAGGGCACACATGGACTGTTCCGGTTGTGAAAAAGACACTTATGTATGTGATTCTTGTTTATAAGAGATATTATCGGTAATTTGTAAGTTTATTTTGAAGTTGTTCATTTTTGTGGGTGTGGCCCATATTTCATACCCTCTATCCTAGTTTAGCAGTTTTTGTTTAATTTTCTAGTAATAAAAAGTACTGTGGTTGAAATACAACAAAAATGTCTATAAGGAAAGTTTGTTACGCATCTGGAATAATGAAGTGATTGAAAAAAACAGAAAAGGAGCCCATATTCCGGTCAGTTCCTCTAGTACAGAGTTTTGCAAAAGTAAACATTGCTCTTGGATATATAAATGGGCATTAAAAGAAAAAGTGACTCGTTGTATATATTCAGGGTGGTCTTTGTACATTAACAATAAATCGACCTCCTCATCGCTATCTCTTTTACCGTGACCTAAAACTTCGCTTCGTAACTTACTAACAGTGGCATCACTAACAACATTTTGAAGGTTGCCTAATTCCGCAATTCTATGTCTCTTCTATAGTCTACTATAGTCTCTAACATGCGCGGTTTTTTCCCTACATGACAGAAGTCGTTGGAGGCTTGATATATACAGTCAACATACGGTAACGAGTGCTGGTTTGGGTTGTATCGCAAATAAATTTAAATTTGTTACAGTTTTGTATATGCAATAACCGAAATATGTCAAACCGAAAATCGTTATCTTATGGGTTTTAAAAAACAACATATATACATTGTTAAATTTCTTAAATTGTTCTCTAACATAAAACCTCAATGTTTTCAACACGGACATTGTGTATTGTTTGTTTTTATAAGTTCCCAAACATTTGAACTTTAGCAACTTCAAATACACAGTCTTGGTACTTCTGGACAGCTAATGAGGTATTATTTTCGCCTGAACGTTTTATTTGGTCATATATCTTCTCTTCTTTTATATTCAGAATATCTTTGGGAATTTGAATCCCTTTATCACTTATATCTTGTACAACATATTGATTATCTACATTATCGGAAAAGTAAGTATCCCTTGTAACATTTAAAGGAATTTTGTCATAACTTTCTTTTGGTATAGTGTAATACAGTGTCACTGGGTGGGTGTTACACTAAAACTGCAAACAAAAGGAGCTAATTTTTGATGACTTGTTAAAAAAATTATTTCTTGTGTAAAATTATTTAGAACATGTCCTACATAATTTTACACCATAATTATTTTAGATAAAATAAATTAAAAATAATTATGTTTGCAACAATGTGAAATTATTGTGCACAAATTTTATACCAAATTTAGTATCTTGTCAAACAATCTTAATTATCTTAGATAAAATAAATTCAAAATAATTATGTTAGCAACAATGTCAAAGTTTCTTCACAAATGGTCTAACAAATTTTATACAAACTTTAGTATAGTACCAAACGGGCCTTACATTTAAACTTAATGCAAGAATTTGTACAAATAACTGATAAACAATGTAATGATTTTATTGTAAAATCTATAAGTGAGTTTTAACTATATCATCCTCACCTTGTGGCCTAGTAGGTATCTTTGCGTCCCATGTTATTTAATGTTTGCACAATATGCATGCAATTCGCATAGTAATTTTGATTATAAATGAAACAAGCTCTTCTTTATGAACACAAGTAATAAAATTAAAATCAAGTTTCTTTTTTAAAGCAGTAACAAGTTGTTGTGATAACGAAGCCGGACATTAGGGCGCCGCCGATAGGGCGCGACCGAAAGGGCGCGGCCGTTAGGGCGCGAGGACATAAGGGCGCGAGGACATAAGGGCGCGAGGACATAAGGGCGCGAGGACATAAGGGCGCGAGGACATAAGGGCGCGAGTACATAAGGGCGCGAGGACAGTAGGGCGCGGGAAAAATAAAAGTGGTAAATTTTTCGTTGTTCAGACGCAAACTGTAAGTGCTTTAGTATTATGATCTTCAACATAACAATAAAAAATTAGACACCTACTTAATAAAACCATCATCAGTAAAGTAAAAATAGTTTTATTCAAAAATATTATTAGTATTATATACCTACAGGGTGTCCGCGAAAATGTGGAAAATCTCTCGGATTCAGACAGAGCATGGAAAAATAAGATGACAAGTTCCTATGAAATTTTTCCCTACAGGCCTTCCCTGCGGAGATAGGTACCCATGAAGGACGCCGTTGGTAATCTTTTTTCTTGTATAACTTTCAGAGAACTCAATATGATTTCATAAAAATTTAATATGATGGACACTGTCACTAGTAAAGACTTTTTAAATGGTGTCATGACGCATTATTAGCTTTCTAGTTTATCAGGAGCGGGCTAAGCTTTACATATTGATGCTCAAATTTTCAACACCCTGTATGACAAAGACTTTAAAGAAATGAATCTGGGTAGCTTGAACCTTAAACTCAAAAAATGTACTCTTGTTTATTGTCGATAAAATGAACCGTTTTCGAGATAAAGTTCGACCTACGACCCTACGTTCGCAATATTCTACAAAATGACACGATAATAATAGAAAGCTCATTAAGTACCTAACTATTTCTGAAGAATGTAAATTTAACATGGGTCCTTTTGTGTGTCTTATTGTTGACAATAATCCTAAGAAAACAACTGGTTTAAATATTTCCTAATGGATTGCACATTATCACAAAAAGCCTGAAGACATTGTTAGGAATTTTTCAGAACCGTCCTGATTTTTGGAACACAAATGTTATTTTTAAAACGAGTATTGTGCAAGTGAATATCCGACTGTACAGTAGGTATAATTGCAAATATTACGCTTAGCATGACAGAGGTTAGAGACAGATTAATATAAATATAGTATGTACAGTTAGAATTTGAAAATGCGAATAAGCCCGCTTACAATCTTTCCTATAACCAAGATTTGCTATAATTTTTACCGCCTTTCTTTGATACCGAAATATTGTTTTCCAAATGGCAGAATGGCCCCATACAATTGATTGAGTAAGATGAATGACAGTGAATCAAAGCAAATAAGCTGATCTTAGAACAATAGATGATACATTATTATTTGATAGTCGTCTTAGAATGTATAAATTACTACTAATTTTGGCGCTTACATAGTCGGCATGAGCCGAAGAATTTAATTTAGTATCTACGCAGTACGCATACACCTAGAAACTTTACAAAAGGAATGTATAATACTACAGCACTACAGTTTGCGCCTGAAGAACAAAAATTACAAGTTTTGTTTGTGTTGTATACTTTGTCCCGCGCCCTACTGTCCTCGCGCCCTTATGTCCTCGCGCCCTTATGTCCTCGCGCCCTTATGTCCTCGCGCCTTTATGTCCTCGCGCCCTTATGTCCTCGCGCCCTTATGTCCTCGCGCCCTAACGGCCGCGCCCTTTCGGTCGCGCCCTATCGGCGGCGCCCTAATGTCCTAGACCGGTTGTGATAAATTTTGAGTGTAGGGTTTATTTTTTAACAGTTCTGTTATTGTTTGTTGTAAATTCCTAAAACACTTCCCAAACTGTAGGTAGCGTGGGATAGCACAAACGCTTTTCCTATAAACCGCCATACTCTCGTGCATAGATTAATTTATTACTGGGGTTGTCAGTTTCATCAAACAATGTAGATTTACAATGTGCACACAAACAACTTTTCTTTTCAATTTTTTTTTAAATAAAGCCCGCTACATAATTATTTGTATAATAACTCAGTCCTTCTAACAGAGAAGAAGCAACCAACTATTTTTGGTTTTTCCTGTCTTATTGGTGATTGTGATGTATTTGCTATTTCTGCATCAGTTTTCAACAACAAATGTTTCAATGAGTATAAGTTGTATATATTTTAAGGCGCGTGTACACGGCTACACGCGTGTACAAGTGTCGTTTACACGTGTATAAAAAATGCGTAAAAATCCCACCCCTAGTTCTCAATAGGATCTTGGTTCAAATGGCGACCCAGTAAATAGTCAAATCCCTGTTGCTTAACTACCTTCCAAACATTAATTATATTTCTTAACCTAAAAGTTAAATTTTTAAGCTGGGTAGTTTTTCTAAATCGCCAGTCTAGCATTTAATGAATTTCATACTTAATAAGAGAGGAATTGCTTCTTCTAACCAAAATTTAATATGATCACTGCCATCAGTAATGCCACATCTAAGTTGTTTTCCTTTCTTAGGTTATTTTTGACTACCATTAACAGAGTCGAACAGTTTGTTAAAAAAATAACAATTCTGCTGTATCCTTAGCTTCTGCAGCAAAGTAATCTTCGTTATCTGCACAATTGTTCAATTAAAATCAAATGACTAACTTAGTATCGTATATAGGAAATATGTTTAAATCATTAATTATGAAAAGTTGCTCACGATAATTTTCAATACTAGGGGAGCGAAGGGTATTGACGTTCACTTAAGGCTAAATAAATTTTATGAACGGGCTCTCTATTTTGAAAATTTTGTATACCAGAATGTAGAGTGGAACGGTATCGCTTGAGCAGGGTACTCACTGACGTAACTGATGTTGTGGTGACAAATTGTCTAGGTGTTTATATAAAAATTCCACAAACTCCTGGCGAACGAAACAGTGCAAAAGAAAGGTAAAACCCTTTTTAAATGAATGAATAGTGTACCTACAATATACAATTTCCCAGGAGTAATTGGAGCAATTGATTGCACCCATATAGCAATTGTTGCGCCAAATGCTGAAGATCCGATTAGACCAGGAATATTATAATCACAAAGGATTTTATAGTCTAAATGTGCAAGTGGTAATTGAAACTTACATCAGTGAAATACGTATTAAATTGTTTGACTTTCTAATTTATAGGTATGCGATGCAAATTTGAAGATTTTAAACTGCAATGCACGCTTCCCAGGATCTACACATGATTCAGCTGGACTTTAAGTGTGGTAAAGAGACATCTCGAAGAAACGTATGCAGTAAATGAATTGCAGTCATCATGGTTAATTGGTTAGTTTTACAACATATTTTTTTGGTGGAAGTTATCATTTGAGCATGTTATAGATGATTCAGGATATCCCCTTCAGCCATGGCTTTTAACACCCATTGAAAATGCTCATCCCAACAAGGTAACACATTTTAGCTAGAAATGTGGTAGAACGATGTTTTGGAGTACTAAAGCAAAGGTTTCGGTGCCTTTTGAGACACCGAGTTTTACATTATTCTCCACAAAGAGCAGCTAAAATCGTGTTGACTTGTGTGCAATTTTGCACTATATAACCCTACAACAAGAACCGTTGCCTTTGGAAGATGTTAAGGATGAGAACGTGGAAGCAGTTCCAATTATGGTGCAAGAGAACGAAGGTTGTAATAAATACATAAACAACACATAATCATTCAAATTTGTTTAGGAATTCAAAATTATTTAAATGAAAGAAGAAGAGTTCAAAGAAATGTAATTGAAACATATTTTTCTGAATAATAAAACAGAATGTAGGAGTATCATTTATTAATTTTTTTCTTATAAATTTATAGATACTACGTACAAAATTCATCCAGTGGTTCAACATTCCCAAAGAGTTTAATATATTGTAATTTTAATTGGAGCATTTGCATCTCAGAGGACCTGTTAATAGCATTTACCAAATTGTTTATTGCATTCACCTTTGCCAGTTACGACTACTTAAGTGTGATTATGGACTCGAATTTTCAAGAGTGAATATTTCCAAAGCATAAACTGATTTTAACATTAAGGCAACTAAAAATTAATTTTTCAGAAACGTTTTTTTTATATGCATAAGTTCTTGAAATGCGACATCTTTAACAATTTTTGCTTTTTTTGGTGGAAGATTAATTTTGTTTGATTTTGCCATACTCGTTGCTGGCCTCGTTTTGTTATTGGAGAAGGATGGATTAATGGAACCTTCTCTTTGTTGGTTCATTTCAGTCCTGTCACTCAAGAAGGATGGATTAGTGGACGTTTCGCTTTGTTGGTTCATTTCGGTTTCAATCCCTAGTTGGGACTGATCGTTATTGCTCATTAGACTTGTATCGTTTTCCGCATCATCACAAGTGGAATACTGTTGTAGAGTAAAATTGTTATGAGAACTACATGACGTCATACAATTTTCGATACAAACATCGTTCAAAACAAGCAAATACAACAATAATCACAAAAACTTTGTACGCGCGAAAACAAACTAAATTTGTCGAAGTATTGTACTTTCCTTCAATTTTAAAAATGAGATCGTCGAACGAAGATATTGGTGTGTGCACATTATGACGTCATGTAGTTTTCATAAAAATTTTACTCTACAGCGTTTTCAATATTACCTGTTGTTTTTCTTGGTGTAAACTGATCTTTTATAAAGAACATATTTTTGAAATATTTCCATTTTGATTGTGGCTCATCATCAGCACCATCTCCACTTGTTACGATTCACGTCTTAAACTAGGACAATTTACTTTACAAAAACTTGAGTCACGGACCTTTCTCGCAGGGTTGAAATTGGGCTATTCAAATTTATATACAGGACATAAAATTTTATTTACCTTCTGCTAGTAGCTTCCGCGTTTTTGGCCCGCTAAAATTTCTCCGCACGTCCCCAAATACGAACACACCCCACTTCCACTTCCAAAACCGCGCAATGTCCAAAAACTCGCGATTGCCTTAGCGCTTCTGCCTCTATCCGAATATCCCGTTAAAAACGGACTGTCTCTTATTTTAATATTTTTTCCCCTCCGGCACTCGCGATACCGTCCCACGCTTCGCAATCATTCACTGTCAGCAATTATAGTAAGTACCTTGTAAGAGATATGTTACACACTCCTTTTTTGATCTAGTTTAGAAATTTCCTTTCTAAAGGCAATCCTCGCCATTTTTGACGCACAACTTCCTCTGAAACAAAAATTGTGAAATAATTCATTGCTTTCATTTTTCAACATATCCATCATTTTGTTTTAGGTATCTTGCAACTGGCGCATCTTTTAGATCACTGGCATTTTCATTCCGAATGTCACTTACTAAAGTATTGTAGTTTCAAAATCTCGTGGCACTCGAGATGCGCGGCAGGATTTAAAACAATTTAGAAAAGTAGGTACGACGTTATACGTCGAGGAAACATCGGTAGGTAAAATGCCATCCTAAACATGTAGAGTAAATAAATATAGGTGTAATTATTTATAAAACTTCATTAGTATCGTTGTAGGGTAAGGTAGGGCAAATGTAAACACCCACCAATTTCAAACATTGAGTGACATCTACAGTTTGATTTGGGTATGTATAGGTTAAACAGTATCGGTAGAGTGCCATACTATCAAAGAAATAAGACTTGGAAATATTTATTTCAAGCAACTTGAATAAGGGTAAGTAAAAAAACACATTTTGTATTTCGACCGCTGTACCCCACATGACACTTTTGTTTTTTGTAGAACATTTTGCTTCCAAAATGAGAAGTAGGCCAAGGAAAACTGACATCGGGCGCTTTTCAGAGGAGCAGATGAATAGAGCTGTTAATACTGTTCTAACTGGACACAGTATAAGATCAGTTGCGAAAGAGGAAGAATTAAGTTTTCAGACATTAGCAAGGTAATTCTTTTAATTAAAATAATAACAGAATAAAAATGAACAAGTGGGCGCATTTCTTTATAAGTTAGTTCTTCAGCCTGCAATCAAATTTCTTTTAGGTACGTTGCTAAAAGGAGAGCCAATGAAAACACACCAATCAGATACACCCCCAATTATGAAGTTAACCAAATTTTTACAAAGGAACAAGAGCAGTCTTTAGCCGACTACATTGTTAAAAGTTCACAAATGTTTTATCGACTTCCTCTGGTCGAATGCAGAAAACTGGCGTATGAAATGGCAGTAAATAATGATTTCAAAATGCCTGAAAATTGGAGGCTAAATGAAATGACAGGAAAAGACTGGATGTACGGTTTTTTGAAAAGAAATCCCATGGTTTCATTTCGAACGCCAAAGGGGTGCAGTTTATCGAGGGCCACATCTTTCAATCCACACAATGTCAAAAAAATTTTTGACAACGTAGAGCTAGCGATGGATCGTAGTGAAAGGTTTTGTGACGGAACAAGAATTTTTAATCTAGACGAGACGGGGACCGTTACCGTTCAAAAATCATCAAAAGTTCTGGCAAAAAAGGAACAAAACAAGTTTGTAAGGTAACCATTGGTGAGAAAGGTACCCTCGTTACAAACTGTGTTATTGTCAGTGCTGCAGGTAATCACTTGCCACCTGCTATGATCTTCCTGCGTGTTCACTTTAAAGAGCACATGATTAGTGGAGCACCCCCGGCAACTTTAGGTTTGGCAATATCATCAGGATGGATGAACTGCGATTTATTTTTTGAGGTCATGAAGCATTTTATAAAGCACTCTTGTAGTTCAAAAGACAATCCTATTCTTCTTTTGTATGACAACCACGAAAGTCATTTGTCAATCAAAGTTCTTAATCTTGCCAAAGAAAATGGGGTTACGATAGTGACTTTTCCTCCTCATTCGACGAACAAACTGTAACCTCTCGACGTTGTCATTTTCAAACCATTTACCTTGGCTTATAACGTCCCTCTTCATGGCTGGTTAATCCAGCATCCAGGCAAACCATTGTCAATCTATGAAGTTGCAGCTTGTGTCGTATGACTCCAGCTAATATAACATCAGCATTTAAAAAGTGTGGAATTTTTCCATACCATAGAGATATCTTTTCAGAGATTGATTTTTTACCGTGCTCCGTTACAGACAGGCCATGCCCCAAAGCAGCAAACTCAAAAACCGACCCCGAACCAACAACTTCACAAGCTGACTCCGAACTAATAACCCCAAAACTTGATGCAGGTCTGAGCAACACTCCTCCAAAAATGCAAAAACCAATTAAAACATTTATTTCTCCAGGATATATTAGAGACTACCCGAAAGCCGGAGCAAGACACATAACAGGAAAAGAGCGAAAAAAAGGAAGAAGCATGATACCAACTGACACCCCGGAAAAGGCCGAGTTGGAAGAAAGATATAATAAACGACAAAAACCGATACAAGCACAGAAAAAAATTGCCGTTAAAAGAAACATTGTAGAAAGTGACGAGGAGGAAGAGGAAATCGAATGGCATTCAGATGTTTGGTCTGATAATTAGATCCCACATTATTTGAAGAGTTAGATAGAGATCCTCAAATTGCAGATTATGTTTTAGTTGAGTTTGCTACTCAAAATACGAAGGGAAAAATCACTTATTACATAGGGAAGGTCATATACACAAATAACGAAAAAACTGAATTTGAACTGAGCTTTTTAAGAAAGAGCACAAAAATTGAAGGAAGATTTTATTTTCCTAATAATGAAGATAGGTATTGTTTTTACACCAAAAAAAGATAAAAGGCAAAACTCATATTATTCTTTTGAAATGACGTTTAATTTAAATATTCAGTAGACTGTTCTTTTTTTGTATTTTGTATGATTTGTTTTAGCTTTTTCTAATATTTTTAAATAACCCAATCCTGTTAACTACGGTAAAACAAAAAGGTAAAACTTGTATTTTTAGTTTGAAATTAGGTTATTTTTAGTTGATTTCAACCAATTAGAATCAAGAATTGAGAGATTTTCCCCAATACTTGATAGTTTTGAAGAAATTGAAAATAAAATATTCGAGTTACATAGACGTTCATGATGATTACGCTTCTGAATTTGAAGGCTCATATTTCAGTGATAGCCGAGGCCAAAGCATTATTTGACATGTCAGTACCAAACAATACAAACCACGCAGGGTCTTTCAGTGCTAATTCTGAATCTATAGGCACAGGGTCGGGTGCAAATTCTAAAATAACTAACGTGCGTTTACCTACAATAGCATTACCTAGGTATTCAGCAAACTGGGCTCAATGGCTCGAATTTAAAGATACGTTCGCGTCATTGATACATAACAACCAGGAATTAAACGATATACAGCGCTTTCATTACTTACGGTCCTCATTGCAAGGAGATGCAGTAGATATAATCAAATCTTTACAACTGACATCATCCAATTACAATATTGCATGGGATCTTTTGTGTGATCGCTATACAAACAAAAAATTGCTCATTCAAAATCATTTGAGTGAGTTGTTTCAAATAAAACCTCTTAAGGCCTCGCCACATAGCCTATGTCATGCTATGCCAATGTAAAACACAGAAGTAGAAAGTTAGAAACATAGTATTTACTCATGAACTGTCCACTGAACTAATATTTACTGGAATGCCAAAGAAGACAAATTAACTGATACAAATTCAATCTGCGCACGGGGCTCCCGATCATGCGCAGTTTGCCTTAATAACCCCGGTAATTTAAATTTTCTTACACAATTTATGTCAGGAAAAGGAACGGTTAACCTACGAGTAATTACTCGTAGGGTTGAACCGATTGTCATCATTTGTGCTAATATATGTATATTGTATTATATTTGGAATGTGTATAATGGTACTAAACCGTAAAAAAACAATCTCTACTTCGAGGTTAGGTGTATTTATATTTAGTGCAGTGGAAGAAAACTTTTTAAATGTAATGTAAGCTAAGCTTTGCACAGTGTTATTTACAATTACAATCCATCGAGGGAGAAGATCGAATCTTGCTCAACTAAGCCATAATGCATTAAGCAATCCATTGCCGTAATCTTAGTTTTAGCAGAAATGTAGGCAGTGACTAACTTACCTTCTTTTCAACTGTATTAATGTTATCTTAATAACAAAAGTTAATACCTCAGCTAATAACTTCAGTTATTAAGTCGAAAACAGTAAAAAGTTCACCAGGTGCTAGTAGAATAATTAGAGGTAATACAAATAAAACATGTGTATACTCCTGAACAAAGTGTACAATGTGACTGTAAATTTGCAACAATTAACCTTGTGTACAATGAAAGGAAGTAAAAGAAACACGACAGTTAGAATTGTATATTGAAATGTACAAAATAAAATCGTATATAAACACAACTACTGGTTATGAAATAAAATTAATTTTGAATAGGTCTTTCTGACTAATTCACCTCTTGTTGCCTCCGTTTGCCTTTTGGCTACGCTGAACCACCGAATTCGATAATAGCACCTGACAATTAATTTCATAAGCAATACTCTATGGGTTTCATCCATTATAGATGACTCCGCCAAACATAAACAAGGAAAATTGTCTAACCCAACTTCAACATAATTATGATTGTTGCTGCTAATTTTTTTCCACTGCGCAAACTCGTAAGCCCCGTGATGCACGATTTTAGACCTTATTATTCGCTTCAATTTTGTGCACTTTTTAACGCGCATCTTATGGGCTTTGGCATTCCATGTATTTTAAGTTCAGTGGAACTGTCACATAGTTTGATTCTATGCTATTTTCGCATGGCCCTGAAGTAACTTAACATAGCACAGAAGTCGAACTCGACCCGACTTCTGTGCGGTGTGCACGTGCTTTTTCTGATTATTGTGAGGTTATAGCGTTTTATTTATTTTCGTTTGTAGTGTGAATTTTTTTAATTATAAAAATGTTTAAACAGGGGAAGATACCTATTAACGACGAATTGCTAGTTACTTTAATTAACGCAAATCCTTGCATTTATAACAAAAAGTCACTTCTACACATATGGCACGTGTATATCGTCGCACATCTACGCTATGTGACATAGCATATACTGCATTATATTATGCGCTGTGCGTTAACATAGTATAGCACGGCACGGCATGACATAAGCTATGTGGCGAGGCCTTTAATCGGGAATCTGCATGTCGCCTACGTGAGCTGTGAGACTCCATAAGAAAACATTTAAGAGCTTTAGAGGCATTCAATCAATCAGTCGAGCATTGGGATGCGATCATTATTTATTTAATAGCAAGTAAATTAGATAAGCAGAGCGCACGCGATTGGGAAACCTACAAACTAAGGGTTCGGCGAGGGTGACGAGCGATTTGTCGTGAGCGAAAAATCGTGGACGACAGAACGACAAAAAATAAATTCAAACAAGTTAAAACAAATTGAAGCGGCCATACTAACACAAAACATGATCGATATATCGCTTAGCGAGTAAGCGCGTCGCTCTTAATTTAACGTTGTTTGATTTGGGTTCACGGTCATTTCCCCGCCGGTAAATTGTTCGCCTGGTAAAAACCCCGCGCGGTGAAATGTTCGCCGGTAAAATGCCCGCCATGACAAAATCCCGTCGGTCAATTTCCCGCCGTAATTTTTGAAAAAATAAGCAATTAAGAAAGTTCTTTTTTAAATAACTTCAGTTTTTTAAACCTGTGTGTCATGCCACTATTTTAGTATCAATTGAAAAAAATATACTAAACCTGCAAATAACCTAGGCGCTTTAGTGGGGGAATAAGCGTAGAAAATGGTACAACATTTACGTGTTAAGAACGAGCAAACAAGAGATAGTAGCAGGCGAGTATTCATGTATAGTGCCGTAGGTCTGTAAAGGATGTCAAAATGCCATCGGGAAGTGCTTAAAATGGGCGTCGAAAATATTTTATAATAATAATAATAATAATAATAATAAAGGTATTTTAATTGCGAGATGTGTTTACAGCGAATACATAGATTCAGCACATGAAGCAACTAATTGTCAACTATCAGCCGATTACAAAGATTGATTGTATATGATACCCGTAGTTAAGAAGTCTACCTACCGTTAATAAGCCGTCATGAACTCTTCCATGGTATATGGTTATAAATTTATATACAGGGTTATTAGAAAGTATGGAGACAGCGATTTATTGTCGTTAATATTCATTTTAGGAAAAATTGTTCAATACAAAAGTTGTTTATGTAATTTTTATCTATACTTGGGAATACTTCAACTTTTGTGATCTGCAATTGTTTCTGAGTTACCCCGTTCTACATAATTTTTTTAAATGAGAACATATTACTTTTACCTCACCATTCGATAGAGCATTTTTTGCTCTTTAAAACAGCACTAATGAAAATTTTTTTAAATTTATTTTAATAACATTTTTTTTTAAAATACGCCGATTCAAGTATTTACATGAAGTAGGTATATGGAAGACAAAAAAAAGTTATGAATCAAAATCTTATCACTAAAAACAAATTAATAACTAAGTAATTTAAAGTAAGTGTTCAAATTGTCCCCCATTTGTCATTTGACAATGGCTCAGTCGATTTATAAAACCACGTACCTACTTGATGTAAATACTTGAATCGGCGTATTTTTGAAAAAAAATTTTTTAAATTTATTTTAATAACATTTTACATCAAGTAGGTACGTGGTTTCATAAATCGACTGAGCCATTGTCAAATGACAAATGGGGGACAATTTGAACACTTACTTTAAATTACTTAGTTATAAATTTGTTTTTAGTGATTTAGTTGATTCATAACTTTTTTTTGTCTTCCATATACCTACTTCATGTAAATACTTGAATCGGCGTATTTTTGAAAAAAATGTTATTAAAATAAATTTTAAAAAATTTTCTTTAGTGCTGTTTTAAAGAGCAAAAAATGCTCTATCGAATGGTGAGGTAAAAGTAATATGTTCTCATTTAAAAAAATTATGCGGAACGGGGTAACTCAGAAACAATTGCAGATCACAAAAATTGAAGTATTCCCAAGTATAGATAAAAATTACACAAACAACTTTTGTATTGAACAATTTTTCCTAAAATGAATATTAACGACAATAAATCGCCGTCTCGCATACTTTTTAATAACCCTGTATAACGGTTCTTTTGTTAAACATGGCAATGCCTGGTTTATTAATACAGTCTTCTTTTTTGAATTTAGCATATTTTAATTTACAGTAAACAGCGGCCTCAAATTCATCTTACGCCTCCTGAGCGCATAATCCGCCACTGGCTGCACATAACGTAGGTACATATGTAAGTGGATCTTTATCACAAAAATAAGGGGAATCATTTTGCCTACAGCGGCGGGCAAATGACCGACGGGATTTTGTCACGGCGGGCATTTTACCGGCGAACATTTCACCGCGCGGGGTTTTTACCAGGCGAACAATTTACCGGCGGGCAATGGGGAAATGACCGGATACCTTTGATTTGTAAGCGATACTTCTGGCGATTTCAGTTAATTTCGTTCTTTCATTACGCCAACATGACATCGTGTTTCAAAGAAATTTTGATATCAGAAGTACAAAGTAGGCCTGTGCTCTTGGTGTTTGGTATTTAATTATTTTAGGTTATGTTGTATAAAAACAAGTAAAAGCGTTAAATAGCTTATTGTGAATATGATTATTTAAGGAACATACCTACATACTTGCTTATTAGTGAGAACACAAAATGAGGATTAATGATGTTCATACAAATAATTCTCAAACATTTCTCGAACTTCTGTAGCTTGCTTGATGCACCGATTATTGCTTCTACCTTGACTACTGAGCCTTGACTCAGCCCTATGTACTTGATTCTGCACATTTCACGTTTCCATAACATTACAGTAATCCAGACCGCTGTCACCATCGTTGTCTCTTATAAAGTTGTGAAGTATACAAGCACATTTGATCAATGTACAAGCTTTAGCGGGATATGTCTCAATATCTTTTGATAAAAAACGCCACTTCGAGTACAGAATTCCAAATGCACATTCAATGCATTTTCGAGCTGTAGACAGGCGTGTATTAAAATATTCTCTTCTTGGGGTAAGTACTCTGCATGGATAGGGCCGCATTAAATAATTTTTTAAAGGGTACGCTTCATCACCAATCATAACGTGTGGCAATTTGATATTTGAGTTTGGCGCTTCTTGCTATGGAGGGACACAGAATTGTTCCGTTTCCAGCAATTGAAACAGAGTTGATGCAACAAATGTACCTCCATCACTTTGTTTTCCTTTGCCTCCTACCTCGATAGTTACGAACTTCTTATCAGCATCGGCAACTGCTTGCAATACAACGGAAAAATACTTCAAGTAATTAAAGTACTTCGAGCCAGAATTTATTTTATTTGACAATGTTTGCCATCGATGGCCCCAAAGCAATTTGGAAATTTCCATCGATGATAGTAATCGGATATCATTTTTTGTACATGTTCCGTAGTAGGTAAGGGCATAAAATCATCTACCAAATTTTCCCAAATAACTTCAGCTGTTTCAAACACTATTGTACTCACTGTAGATCTACCCATTCTAAATGAAAATGCTAGGGATCTAAATGAAGGTCCAGTTGCTAAATACCTACAACAAAATAATTAAACTTAGTTCAAATTCATTTACAAGACTCAATTGCCTCCACTTTCACACTATTTTTTTAGGGATTGACGCAAAAACAAAATGGAAAAATTTGAAGGATCAATTCAGAAGAGAAAATCAGAAATTGCCCATTTTAAGATCTGGATCAAAAGCCGTGACTGTTACAAGTAGATGGAAGTATTACACCGCGATGCAATTTTTGCAACCTTTTGTGACTGCAGCAAAAACTGAGGGCAATTTAGACAGAGTTGGTGAACAACAGCAAGCAAATATAAATGAAGAAAATAATGAAATTATTGATGATGAATTTGATGGTCGCAGCGTTTATCATGACGAGAGTGATGCAGAAGATGTGGAGGTTGCAAGATTTGGTTCCGCAGTAGACGATAGGCCGGAAACGCCTTCATCTCGTCCACAGTCTCAATCATCAACGTCCCGGCCTTTCAGCAGTAGTACTGGGTCACGCAGCGCTGCCACTTCTCGGAAACATGAAACACAAAGATTCAATGACCAATACTTAGAACTTCATAACAAGAAAGTAAAATTGTTGGAAAAAGAAATTAACAATCCATCCACTATGAGATCTGCCTAACGCCAAATTTTCGGGAACAGACACAACAATTGCTTTGGGCATTTTTTTATGGGGGAATATTAGCATTGGAGGTACAACTTTCCCATCTGCAGAAAACATACCCATAACAGTAATCTGCTCTTTTTCTGAACTCACTCTTTGATAGAAATCTTCTGTTGATTTTGTGGCCCTAAAACTTTTCCCGTTTTAGGACACAACATAAATCCCGATTCATCAGCATTGAAAATCCTTGTGGGATCAGCAAGTGCGTCTAAAAGGTTATTTTCTGTGCAATAATCCAAAATTTCATCAAACCATTGATGAATCCGATCATGGGTAACAGCAGCACGAGCTTTTCTTGCAGCTTCCGCATGCTTTTGTTTTATGTCAGGATGTCTTTTAAGGAAACTTTCAAACCAAGATCGACCTGGAGTTTTAGATTCATTTAAATGTTGATTGAAACTAGTGGACCGTGATAAACTAGTTGCCTCTGGAGTTCTCAGCTTTGGTGATTGAGTCACCACTGTGTACAGTGATTACGGTTGTGGTCTAATTATTTATTAGTATTTAATATACATTTACACGAATATGGCTATAAAGGCACGACGCGGGTCGTTGCGTTGCAATTTCGTTTGATCCACACCATCGTAGGCGCGAGACAGCGGCGCTAAGGTTAAGCGCCAACGTAACTTCGTTGGTGGTTGTCGATAAATCGAGGGCGGTGGCCTGCTGGTAGCTGCGGGCGACGTCTGGTGATGGCTCGTGGCGTCCTGCTGATAGGTGACAACGCTGGTGGGAGCTTGGTGTCTCGTCTCCCGTTGTAGAAAGCTGCTCTGAACTTTCGACGTTCAAGGTAACCCGGCGTGGGCATTTGTTTGTATTGTCGAGGGGGCTCTACTGTATGAGCACGAGTCCCCTTTGTTTGTCCTTTGCACCTTACTACGGAAGCACGGGTGCTAGTGTCAGCTTCTTACTGTATGAGCGCGGAAGCTGAGGTGGTCCGGATCTCTACTATATGAGCACAAGATGTGGACTGTTGTCTGTGTTATTTTCCTTCTCTTTTATACTGTTTGGGCACGTGTTAGTTGCGTGTGCGCGTAAGTGGAGGTGGTGACTGTGGCTCACGTACCGGTGGTGTTACTGATTCGCCACACAGCGATAGTTCAGGATGGCGGTGTTTGAAACTTCGATACCAGTCTAACCCGCAATACATTTTTCATCCCATTCTTTGGGATATTTTTTGTGGTTAGCGTTGGCGAACTGGAAGGCTAGTTGACGAACACACAATATTGTTAAACCGTGATGCATGTGCGAAGCACGAACTAAATATTCTGACAGCAGAGCTTCCTCATCACGGGAAAATACTAATGCAGTTCTAAAGTCAGGTGATTAAGAAATGTTAGTTTCAGGTGTAGTCGAAGTTCTTTTTTTCAAATAGCGACTAAGCGTTTTTGCTTATCAATATCATATTTTCTCGCAGTCGCGCGTAATTTTGCCCCTCCTAAAACCTCCTCCACTGCCAATTCGAGGAATAACTCGATTCGTCTTTTTTGTCCAGAAATGAGGCATAATTGTCTAAAACAACAGTTCCTAATTATTTTAACATTTGTTTAATAACAAAATAGGGAGCATTGAGACGTCTCAAGGCTCCCTAAAAGAAATGTCTCAAATCTCCCCAGGATGACGCTTTAGACAAAATATTTAACAAAAATTTGTATTGAGCGTCGATCGACAAGATCAATTCATTTTTAACTCAAAACATACCTTTAGTTAATATCCCCGGCGAACTGTTTCGAATTTTTAAGTATTTCTTTCCTTAAACACTAACAATACCAACGCATAAAATTTTACTTTCAACCGCCTTCGCACACATGTATATGTAGAAATGATTTGTAAATGTCTGACTGCCCTCTTGTTGCATTGAATGAAAACTATGGTTTAAAGAATTAAACTATCATACAGTAGGTGGAACTACTTGGTTTATTTTGGGTGTTAAATGCAGTGTCTCATTCCTCCCTTGTTTCAAGTCTCCCTAGTCTCCCCTACAGCTTTATGCCATATTTATGGCGTTTGTTCTTTATAAATTGCCTGAAAATGATGCCCTCGCCATAATATCATGGATTCATCTAGGGGTAGATTTTTTCCAGTTTGGTAATTTTTAACATTTTTCAATTGAAAAAGTCCATTACCGGTTTTATTTTTCTAATTCTATCGCGATCGGCATTTCCAGTGGCAGACTATAAAAGTGTAAACACCGAAGAATTATTAAAAATCGATCCCTACTCATATGTGTGGAAAAGCATTGTAAATTAAATAAAAGGCTCCTTTTCCAATAATCTTGAATCTTATTTGTCCTGATGGTCCCCATATGTAGCAATAACCCAAGTAATTCTGCAACAGTTAGCGGTTCAGCAGCGAACATGTTAAATTTAAGTCGTTTTGAGGGTCTTTATCTCTACAATCGATCTCATAAAGTTCATATCACCTTCGTTTTTTTATTGCGTCATAGTATTATATTTCTTTCACATACGGCGTGTCTTCACGGTGACCACCCATTAGAATATTTCAGAAACTACTATGATCTGAATTTTGAAAATTTGGGTAATGGGGTTTTCGGGCATGGCCTCCTAAAATAAAATAATGGCGTCTACGTAACACTTCCGGTTTTTCCGGAAATGACACCAACTTTGTTATTTTAAATGTAACACCCTATCTTTTATTCCAATTTTGGATTCTACGTAAAATTTTAGGTGGATTTTCATCAAGTTTTATTATTCCTAAAATTAACCGTTTCCGAGATATTTAATTTTTTAATAAAAATGAAAAGAAACACTATCTAGCATAAAACCATGTGAATTCTACAACAAGAAAGATAAAGGAACCATATTCATACGAGAGATAGCTGGATCGCTAAGCTTCCCATCCATACATTGAAAGTGGCTTAATTGCATACAGGGTGGTGGAAATTTAATGCTGAGTTTAGTTAACAAACAAATCATCATAAGTTGGTTTTTTCAAATGGAACACCCTGTATGTTTCGTCATAGTCTGATACACAATTTCATTCTCTTTCGAACGAGCCATGGTTTTTGAGATACCTACTGTTTTTTTGTGCGGTCAACTAAGGTCATTCAATTTCTTGCGAAAATGGCTTAGCACAACTTCAAAACAATCGACTGTTCTATCACCAGTTATTAGTTGTCACGTTGGCAGTCAATAGAACTTGCAGAGTGCAGTTCTATCTGTTATTACATAACAATTATTATTCTCGTTCTTGTCACTGATACATTTACTAATTAATTATTCAATATTTTTTATTATTAAGATCATATTTGATAGGTTAATATCTTTACCGATGATGGCAACATTTGTAATTAACTTCTTAAAATTCTGGTAAAGGGGGGTCTCTCATTAAACACTCTGCAAGCTCTATTTATTATCTTGTTACATTCTCCATGAATAAATAATAAATTTAGAATACCTGCGTTTGAATACCTACTTGTTGTTGTTTTCCGTTTTTTAAGTACTTACCGGACTGTTGAGCCTGGATATACTTTACCATAATGTACTTCTCGCAAGCTTAATTTCGAAGTAGGTCATTAACGTCAGTGACGAAGCGTTTTAGCCATGTTGTCCATAATGCACGAGCCTAATTTGTTTTGATATCATTTTGTACGTTAATAACTGAAAGTTTTCTTAAATAATTATATTTCCTTATTTGCTTTTGTCTCTAGGAACAGAACAGTTTTGAATAAAAAAACAATTAGCACTATGACGTAAAAACCACAAAACTAACTAACTAACTTGCGACTAGCAACCATTGAAGATGAGGTTTAATGCAGTACGATATTATTTCATCATACTGAATCTGTTGTGGTTTTGTGATAATTATATGAATTTCCCAAAATGAATTATGATTTCGTAAGAAAATCATGAAGAAATAATTATTCTTTAAATAACTTAAATACAATGCCTTTTTTAACACTCATTTTAAATAAATAATGCTTGTTACTTTAAACCAGAATATAAGTAATCTATTTTTGGCTAGGACTAGGGCACTTACCACTTATTGCTAACTGCTGCTCGTACTTAGTAGTTCCTTTAGTGCTCTCGTATTTGGGTAGATTCAAGTTACTCAATACGTCGGCTTCTTTTTTTGCCATTTCTAACATTAAACGGCTTCTAGCGGATGCCATGATTTCTATACCTGTACTTGCAATAAAAACTATTTTATTCCAAAAGTACCTATATCATAAATCACAATAGGATTCATAGTAATAACGTCAGTATTTGTATCGTACTATTTTAATGTTTTATACTAATCAAACATAGACATAACTATATTGCGATCATTATAAAGAATTAATAATTATGAGAAAGAGAAAGTGGTGGAAGGAGAGGAATTCCTTATTCTGATTTTTATGGTTTTGAGGGACGCGAATTCAAAGATCGAATCGGTACGTCTCTATCTTTTGGTTTTTCTACCAAGGTAAAGTACAGAAGAAAAAATATTTCATATAGTAAATGACATACGGCAGTTCCATAACACCAGCCTTGGGGTTGGGACTCTGTTAAGAACATGTGACTGCGCAGTTATTAGAAAGATATATGTTCGATTTCTCATTGAATTTATTCATTATTTATTTGAATTTAGCAGATCTGACAAAAATGAAATAAATGAAGGAAATGGATGAACCCTTTCACAAAAAGTAACTTCTTTTTTTAAAGATTTCATAGAAATCCTCACCAATATCAACATACCATACTTTTTGTATGAAAAACTAGTAGGTAATAATTGGGAGAGCGATTTAAATATCCCTTAAATATTTTAACAAATTAATTGCAAAAGGGCATTTATTTAACTAACGTTGCTTTAGTTATTATATGCAGTTTGGTGCCAATAAAAATTATTGTAAATGTTAGTTATCGAAAAATCATAGTTTTAAGAAAATAATTGAAATCGGTTGAGTGACATTATACAGTTGGATCCTATTGTAACAAAAACGTTTACTAATTTTCTATAATTTTGATTGCATGTATTAGCCGGTGCCCTATATATCGGACAATAATATAATGATAATTTATGCACCAAGTACAAAATAGTGCCCATCCGCGAAATTAAGTTTACTGGCTTAAGCATGTTAGCACATCGGTGTAACAAAATTAGTATATGTACCTACGTAGTTGAATTTTAATTATTTGGAGAGTTGATTACGAATTTGTAATAATTTACTTCAATGCAAATGCAAACACGTGAAATAGTAAATAAAACACACACCGTTCAGTACGACTGAAACGTATACAGGGTGTCCCACTGCTCCGTAATCGGTCGATAACTCAATGTAGGTTGAAGATACAGAAAAGTTTCAAATAAAAGTTGCTTTGATTTGAATTGCACATCTTTTAAAAATATTCTTATATCTACAGTATGTTGCATTTTCACGTGGCAGGAAAATGTCACTTTTTTTTAAATGGCATACCCTGTATATTTTTCTCTTAATGTATCGACCAAGTATATTTATATCACGCCTGAAAATTTTTTTGATTTTGGATGTGCGGTTGCCAAGTTATTAATCATTTTGTCAAAATTTGGTACAATTCAAGGTCGGACTATAATATTCATAACTAAGTTATTCTTCAAAAAAAGAAAAATTTATTTAACGAATAATATTACCCTAATGTCGTGTTACTCTACAAAAAAAAACGAAGTGATTAATTTTATACCGAGTGTTTAAAATGAGAATTCAAACTTTGTGAACTTTAAATAGAATTTATACGAATATTTTAAATGGAACACCCTATATTTTTATTTACCATCAAATCCTCGACAAAAAACCCTATTCAACGGTGTATTATTTCCTGGTATTATTTTTTGTACTTTTGTTAATATTAACGATTTTTAAAATTTCACGTAAAAAAAAATTGTTAAAAGTAATTTTTGTTTAATTATTATTACAAAATACCGTTTAAATAGTTGTTATCAACGCAAAAAAACAAAACTCAAGTCCTGTGACTATCTTAATTTCTAAATAATTAAAACAAAATTTTTAGTAAACGGTATTTCTCCAATTTTTAATAAACGGTGTTTCTCGAAAGTTAAAATAGAACATAAATACAATATCTCTCATTAAAATAAATGTTCAAAATGTCTTCCACTTTGATCAATGCACTTTTGAAACCTAACCCCAAATAATCTCACATTGTTTAAAGTCATAGGAGTAATCGTTTGAAACGCCTCTCGAATTCAAATTTTCATGTCATCTCGTGTTGTGGCAGCTGTTGATATATTTGAGATTTAACAGTTCCCCAAAGATAGTAATCCATAAAGGTAAGGTCCGGTGACCTTGGCGGCCAAGGAACAGGACCTCCTCTATTACTAATAAATCCAATTCTCGCGCGCACCTCTGACTGTTGTTTTGCTTTAATTATTTAGAACTTAAGATAGTCACAGGACTTGAGTTTTGTTTTTTTGCGTTGATAACAACTATTTAAACGGTATTTTGTAATAATAATTAAATTAAAATTACTTTTAACAAATTTTTTTTACGTGAAATTTTAAAAATCGTAAATATTAACCAAAGTACAAAAAATAATACCAGGAAATAATACGCCGTTGAATAGGGTTTTTTGTCGAGAATTTGATGGTAAATAAAAATACAGGGTGTTCCATTTAAAATATTCGTATAAATTCTATTTAAAGTTCATAAAGTTTGAATTCTCATTTTAAACACTCGGTATAAAATTAATCACTTCGTTTTTTTTTGTATAGTAACACGACATTAGGGTAATATTATTCACGAAATAAATTTTTCCTTTTTTGAAAAATAACTTAGTTATGAATATTATAGTCCGACCTTGAATTGTACCAAATTTTGACAAAATAATTAATAACTTGGCAACCGCACATCCGATATTAAAAAAAATTTCAGGCGTGATATAAATAAGATAAGATAAGATAAGATAAGATACACATTTATTTTCATCTGAGTACAACATAAAAAATGATGAAATGAGTGAAAATACGTCATAATTATATAATAATATGTATACAGATTATAATAATGAAATTAAAAATTTGAATTAAAAATTAACAATTGCACATATTATATAACAACAATTAAAACAACGTAGGTAGATACTGCAGAAACAAGTATTAGTTAAAAAACTCATTTAAATTATAAGGTTCTAGATTTACAAGATACTTTTTTAAAGCGGTCTTAAATTTACAGGTATTACTTATCCTTGTAATGTTACTTGGTAGGTGGTTATATATTTTTATGCACATGTTGTGAGCTGACATATGAGTTACAGCTAATTTGTGTTTCGGCACACGATAGGTTTCTATATTCCTTGTCCTGTATATATGATTGTATTTTTGGTCCCCAAAAGATATTGTAGATTTTTTTATGTAAGCCGCACACTCGAGTATATAAACTCCACATAGAGTTAAAGCATTGTTGTCTTTAAATTTCGACCGGCACGATTCCCGAAAATTCATACCTATTATTAACCGTAGCGCTTTCTTTTGGATCTTCAGAATTTGCGTTGCATCACTGCAGGCACCCCAGAAAATAATTGCATAGCTCATGACAGAATAAAAACAAGCATAGTAAATTTGCCAGATAGATCGGTTGGCCGATACATTAAGAGAAAAAAATACAGGGTGTGCCATTTAAAAAAAAGTGACATTTTCCTGCCACGTGAAAATGCAACATACTGTAGATATAAGAATATTTTTAAAAGATGCGCAATTCAAATCAAAGCAACTTTTATTTGAAACTTTTTTCTGTATCTTCAACCCATATTGAGTTATCGACCGATTACGGAGCAGTGGGACACCCTGTATAATATACAGGGTGAATGAGACCACCCGTATCAGTCTTTTATTTAAAGAACGGTGAGTCGTAGAGAGGTGGGGTAAAAAAAGTGATTTTAAAGGCATAATAAAGAATCGAATGGTGATATCATTATTTCTCGGAAAAGTCAGCATTCCTCCAGAAGGCCTCCAACTCTAAAATTTTAAATGGCACCATAAGTCAAAAAAGGTATTGTTTGAAAGATTGTTAAGAAAGAAGAAAGTTTTATAGGAAAAATTATTTTATTACTGCCACCCCTTTTAAGTAATATTCAACTAAAGTTATTAAATTTGATATTCACTGTTAACAAGAAACATTGAAAAGTCGACTTTTAAAATATAGTTACCAATGTTACATGTGTTCTTCCCTTTCAAGAAGTACTTATTAAAGCCACTGATAGTGTACCTAGAAGAGCTCAACAGTGCTTAGCAGTAAATGGAAGATATTTTGAACACATGTAACATCGGTAACTAGATTTTAAAAGTCGACTTTTCAACTTTTTTTGTTAACAATGAATTTCAAATTTAATAACTTTAGTCGAATATAACTTAAAAGGGGTGGCAGTAATAAAATAATTTTTCCTATAAAACTTTCTTCTTTTTTAACAATCTTCCAAACAATACCTTTTTTGACTTATGGTGCCATTTAAAATTTTGAAGTTGGAGGGCTTCTGGAGGAATGCTGACTTTTCCGAGAAATAATGATATCACCATTCGATTCTTTATTATGCCTTTTATAATCACTTTTTTTACCCCACCTCTCTACGACTCACCGTTCTTTAAATAAAAGACTGATACGGGTGGTCTCATTCACCCTGTATAAGTCATGACCAGACTGAAGCGAATACTTGATATCAAATAAGTAAGGGATAGGTACTGATACTGCAAAAGTGGCATGTAAATGAAAATGGCAACTGAGCAACCTACTTATGGCACCTTATACTACTCACGTGAGCAATTTATATGATTGTGACATTGTGTAAGCACGAAGTTTAAAAACACAGAATTATGGCATGCATGCCACAATCAAAAAATAGCTACAGATTTCTGCATATGGAGTGTATCTCAAAACAGATTATATCAGTAGTGGACCGAAAGAGGCCGCAACCATCCTACACGAAATTAAAAGAATTGCCACAATTGAGGATATACTTTGGGGTGCCATAAATGTTGCGAAACGTGTATGTGTGTGTGTGCGGGCATAGACTAAATACTCCTTAGACCTCTAATGTAAATGAAGCTTTGGTTTTATTAGAAATAGTGACAGTTAACTGCAGTAGATGGCAATACAAGTATGTATAAAAAATTGAGTCAAATAAATTGTTGAATAATACAAGAAGAAATATCGAAGAAAACTTTTGTCAACTCAACTGGTCAACAAATGCTTTTGTTGAAGCTAGGAGTATCACGTATCAGAACAGAATTCACTATTCAGCATTATTGCAGTTACTTGAACCATACGTTGTTACGTTCGTAAGTTTTATGTTTTATCATTATTTTGTTCCTCTGATACAAATAGGTTAACACATTTACAGGCAACGACGCACCAGGTATTTTCGGCGCCGTCGTCGTGCGAAATAATGAACTAATAACGATAATATTATAATATTGAGCTAAAATTACCACCCTTCTCTCATAGTTAGCCGGCGCCTTACATACACATAATATTTTTAAAATTCAACGACCGTAGGCGCCTTTAAGGCCTTAACGCCGTCCGACCTTGCCCATATGGACAGCGCGGGCGGTGCGTCCTTGTCGAAACAGCATTGTGATTATTGTGAATTAAACGTTCCTTCGAAGGATCGAAACTCGAAGCCTTCATAAAAGCGGATGTATCGAAGTCGTCGTTACGCCCGGTTAATTTTTTAATTTCTTTTTTGAAATATTAAGTAATATAGGTACTGCTTCTCCTGTTAAAAATAGTTACCTCGAAATTCTAATTGCATGTAATCAGTTTTAAAAAACACAAGCGTAGCGTAGGAAGTTGACTTGAAAACGTTCTTAACGTTCACAATCGACTAAAGTTCATTATCAACAAAAAATTATGACAAAAACATTTAATACAAAATCTTCCCTTAATCCCTTATGAGGATTACCAAATAGGCGACGAAATAAAGCACTGAACCTACCAAATTTTTGTAATAAGACCTGTTAGACGGATTGAGATGGGGTTTTTTGTATTCGCTTCCTAAATTCAATAGGAAACTTTGGTAACAGGAAAATTTGGAATCAGCAACCTAAGAAACCCCCGGATGCGATGTCTAGAATTATTTGAGAGTGAATTTCACAAAAAGCTTTGAAGATGACGTTGCTCCGCCATCCTGAGCTCCAGGCGATGAGCCAATTTGGAGGTCATATTCGGAATCGGCGACCTCGAAAACCCCCGTGAACTCGAATTGAGTCAATTCTAGAAGTTTATAACGAAGTTATGAATTTTTTATATGAAAATGCATAAATTTTTCAGGATGGATTTTCCACTGCACGAATGCAATTTGGAAAAAAACATGGTCAAAAGTAGGTACAAAGTTTCCTATTGAATTTAGGAAGCGAATGCAAAAAACCCCATCTCAATCAGTTTGACCGTTGACTGAACGATTCAGTATAAAAATTTGCATAGATTTGGCTTATTTTAGTGCTTTATTTCCTCCCCTAAAACCAACAATTGCGATTTTAACAAAAGGTTACATCATACGAATCAAATTACATTGAAACTGATATGGAAAAAATGATTACAGGCTTGGACACGTAAACAATAAACATTAAAACATTTAAAAAGTTTAGTTAGCAAAGGTCACATTCGGGGAGTAAATTTGACAAAAATAAAAGATTTGAAGCGTGAAAGTTGTACCTATTTACGCAAAAAAACACAAGTTAAAGTTCGGTAGGGTAAATCACCAAGTAAAGCCGAGAGAGGTAATATTCAGCAAAAACGTTGGATTGCTTATCTTTGCGGAAATTGTGTCAAGGCCACACATTGCATAAGGAATGTGAATATCGTAACGGTAACAGATACTACACAAAAGCGTTCATTGTTTAGTCATTAGTCAATGACAAAAGTTATCCTTGCCGAGATTGAAACCACTTGACTTAGCTATACCTATTTCGCTCAAATACTCATTAAGCAGTAACGTACTTCGTAAATAGTAGCAGAGTTACATTCGACATCCAAACGATCGTAGCACTCCAATACGGGGACCTCCAGTACTAACCAAATTTTGTAACCATTAGTGAGAGGTCTAAGGAGTATTTGGTCTATGGTGCGGGTGTGTGTGTGTGTGTGTGTGTGTTATTTTCTCATAAATAATAATCATACATACCATCAGAGTTCAGATATTCTGCAATGGACTTCCAGCTGTTTTCTTTTATTTTATCGTCTTTAAACAAATTTAGAGACCGACTGTACAGGTGAGGACACTGTTCCACCAAGTCTATCAAATCTTCAACTTGCACACTTCCACTAAATTGTTTACCAACAATCACGAGATACAAAACTTGTGTGATGTGATCACACAATTTCAATTTCCTAGACATACTGCTGCTTTCCTATTGGCTCAGCTATTAACATCGTATATCTTTGTTGTGATTGGCTCCGAGAATGCAACGAGAACGGGACTGTTAAAACTTTGTCAACTTTTCCGTTCCCGTTCCAGGGGGCTTCTTGTTCTCATTACCGGAAATTAGTTGTGCATAGATACATTTTTATGTATATTTTAACTTTTTTCATGTTCTCGTTCACCATATTTAGCTCCATCTTTACCACAGAAGACTTAACAAACAGGTACTTATTTTAAATTTCTTTTTAATCCCTCTCACTAAAAACACTAGGGCATGATCAGCTATTTCTGATGTTCGATTACCATTACCAAAATCTTCAAACCCTTCAATAATACCTTTTCTTTCATTGAACTGAAGATTAGGCATTATAGCCATTTCAACAAAAATAACAGAAACAAATATATCAGTTGGTGACATTTCTGTCACAGGTTTTCAAAAATATTTGGCTTTATTGCTGCTTCAAATTGTACGCTGTTAATCAATTTTGATAATGTTGGTTTAGGTTTAGAGGGAAGAACAACAAATTTTGACAAAAATCGATACGTTTTAGAGCTTTGGATTCATTACTGAAAGACTAAAGAGCAAATATTTTTTCATCTATTGTAAACCTATGCTGTGTTGGAGTTTTATTTGCTTCTCGAAGTTGCCCTTGAATAAATTGAGCGGCAACAGAATTTAATTTGCCAAGTGTTTCTTCCAAACATCGATTTCTTAAGGCCGCTTTACATGCTGCAATACTACATGCAATACTGTTGCAGCAAGACTATGCAAGACCTTGCACATGCAATACAATTCCGTTTTACATGCTGCAATACTGTTTCAGTTAATTGTGTAGTACCAACCTACTTAAATTAGTAACCGCACAAAAACTCAACACTACAAACGTCAACAATAAAATAAGTATATTGGTCAGACTGAAAGTTACTAAATTTCTACCCAGAATTGCAGTTGCACTTGCAGAAATATGGAGCAAAACCGATAATTTGCAAGTGCAACAGACTTGCAAATAAGGAACAGCTGGGTCTCAACTGCGCATGATTTTGAGCAATATTTCTTGCATGTTGCATCAACTTGCACGTTTTATTGCAGTATGTAAAGCGGCCTTTACACATTTTGTTGCATTAAATAATCGATATTTAAAAGTATCTTTAAAGTTAGTTGCTCTTCTTAATTTAGAATACATATTTTTCAATTCTCCATAAATTATTTGTTTTTTTGGTGTTAGATGTTTGCTTGTTACACCTGCTGTATGCAATATTTGTTTTGGCGTTAACCGAACAAGTGGCTTGTTTTCAGGGCTTTCTGCAAAAATTTCTAAATGTTAGTTTTAATGATACTTTATAATGTGAAAGGTAATAATTACCAATATCTCTTTCCAACACAATGTTCATGTTTGAAGTACTAGGTACCATCAATTCCTCTTCAATAAACTGTACAGTTTGTAAATGCTGTTTAAATGGAACTTGGTTACGTGAAACTAAAAAGAAATGAATAGTTAACTTCAAAATTAGAATGATATGCTCAAGTATAACATTATTGTATACCCATGACCAGTCGTTTAAAGAAACTGAGCAAATTTTCCATTTAATAAAAGCAACTACATCATCATTCCTGTTTAATTAATACAAAAATCCAAATCTTATACAGGGAATTAATAACATTCAACAAGAAAACAAATTTTTGTAGTTATATTTACCAAAACAACAGAATAAGAAACAAGTTACGAAATTTAGCTTGCAAATCCATTGGCAAAAAAGAGTTGCTATAGCATTTGAATGTGATCGATTAGATCCCTCGCTGAAACAATTCACATCGAAATTGTAATGTTGTCAGGATGCACCGATTCAAAAATATTTATAACACATGTATACAAAGACCATTTTATTGTACAACAACCCTAGATGAAATAAAAATAGATGTTAATCTTATATAGGGACTCTAAATTATAATCAAAAATTACTTACTACGTAGATGACTATCTTTCCCACACAAAACAGAATCATAAAGAGACATCTAGCAAATTGGAAAGAACTAAAATACAAACGCGCGAAATTTAAAATTGCAGATACCCCTAAATTTTTAGAAAATCAATGTTTTATAAAAGTATATAATTTGGCTTTATAAAAAACAGTATAAATAATGGAAATTATATTACAATGTACTTTACAAATTAATATATAACAAACTTAAACAGTGAAACGTTATACATATAAAAAAATACAATTACTTAAAAACTATTTAAAAAATTACTAAATCAGTGTTATAAATAAAACTTAATAGTTCTAAAAATTGATGTTAAATATTACAAGACGTGTAGAACCAATGTCTTTTTAGTAACTGATTTTCATTGTTGAAAATTTTTTGGAAGCCAGAGATGCTGCCTGATGACATATTAAAGGAACATTCACAGATAATTTTCTCATGTCCTTTCCATTTAAAATATTATTAATTTGTTTTGTAACATTGAAAATGTTCAATTTTGTAAATCTTTTCAAAATTACCTTATTTAAATATGTATGTTCTATACAAGCAGTTAGTTTTACATTTCCAATAACATGTAATATGCTCTCAAGTAAATTTTTTTTGTGTAAATTGGTTGCAAGACCTTGTTTTATAATTTGATAACATTGACCTAATTTACGTTTAAAATGGACATTAACATATGTTAGAGATTTTTTTGATATGTTATATTCTTTATAACGAACAAACATATAATCATTATCTAAAGTTTTCATATTATTTTCAAAAATGGAATCTTTGCAAATATTGCAATTTTTCAATACAGATTTATATTTTTTGCAAATAAAACCTAAAACATAAACTAATGATAACATTTCCAAAGTGGTAATTTTTGTTCGGGAAGTTTCAAAAGTAAAATATTCTATTTCCACAGGTGAAGATGTATACTAAAAAAAAGAGTAATTTTTTTAAATGGAACACCCTGTATATTTTATGACCTTCCGATGTTATCTGCTAAAGTCTACATTGGTAACTATTTACTTTGTGATTTGGTAGCAGGGTTGCCAACTTATTAATTTTTTGCCGAAAAAATGTGCGTAAGTAGGCTTATCTTCAAAAAATCCTATCGGCCTTGTGTTTTGAAATTCTCAAGTAGGTATCGGCAATAATGTTAGTGTGGGTAAAGAGCTGTGTGTTGAAGTTTAGAAACTAAAATTTGGTTATACAGGGTATTCGGAACAACATGTCAAACTTTCGAAATTTCAAAGTGCCATAACTCATTATTTTCAAATACAACTGCCATATTTTTTTCCTCACTCACGTACTACAAGTTAGGCAAAAATAACTAGAAAACAAAATAAGACTTAATATAATTGTTTTATTTAGGGGAGGGTAGTACACCATGGATCAAAATTTACAATTTATTTTTTTTCGCCTTTATTTTTCAAAGAAAAGTTTATATAGCCATGGCATAGTCTTCTGTAAGGGTTTTGCCACAATAAAACGAAATGGCGAATGTGAAACTCGATAAATAGAGACACGGTCATGTTTTTTCTTTTGGTATGTAATCTGTTTCATTGTGTACCATGGGTAGTACACAATGAAACATCGTATTACAATAACATTTTTATGTAATAAAATAAAATAACGCAGTGCTACAAAATAGAAATGCAACAAATTTTTATTTCATAAGCACCTACAAAACTAAAGAAATACATTTTAACTTAATAATAAAAATTAAAAAAAAACTGTTCGCTTCTTATCTGATATTTATATTATCAAACTGCACATTAAACTTATAATAAGCAGATAATCTTTTGTTGTTTATTTTTATGGGGCTTGGTAAAACCACAGCTACTTGTGTTTTTGAAACCACTCCTAAATCAGGAATTTCTGGATAACGAAAACTTCCAGCGAGCTTGTTACATTTCCGTAGATAATTAACTTCATAGTATTGTAGACCAATGAGACATTAAGAACAGTGTCACATGCACCAATCACAAATTTCTTTAACTGAAAAGAATGTATGCTACTTTTCTTGCCGCTACCTCATTGTTTTAGTAGGTATTGATTAATATTTTAAAAAATCAAATGTCATTTTGACAAATTTAAATTAACGCTTCATTCAGTTAATTCTCCAACCGAAGATCATTCGTTCTCAACTCTTGTCAGGCAAGATTTTTATTTTGTATTTGCATTGATTGCTAAAAGGTAATTAAACTCGATCAAATTCTTGGGAAAAGAACCCTCGCGCTCTGCGCTCGGGTCTTTTCGTTAATTTCATCTCGTTTAATTGCCAAGCAACCAGTGCTCATACAAAATAAAAATCTTGCCGACAAGAGTTGAGCACTTATGATCTTACTGTTGAAAAGAAACTTCATATTCATTGTCGTTTTGCCAAGAACTTATAATTTTGGCAACATAGAAGACGCCTTTAATATATTCAACCAAAACAAAATCATCACTATTAATTTTTAAATCAGATTCGTCGTCTTCCATTTGATCTTCTTCCTCAATATAATTATTTTCATCTCCAGAAGAATCCTGCAACTCAATGTTATCTGATATGTCTGAGTCAGTGTCACAAGAGTCATCTTTGAGGGAAATATTTTTTCTTTTTGGCGTCTTAGTGGGACTCTGCGTTCCCAGTTCTTTCAGGTTCTTTTTAGTTTCTTCCCGTATTATTGGTAGGAGTTTCTTTTTTGTTGATGGAGGATTTTTTTCATCTCTTCCATTTCTGGAGTATTGGTTATGATTGTACTTTTTCCTTTTTTTCTCGGCTTTCGGGTACTAATTTTTCTATTGGCAGCCTTTGGAAATCCCTGAAATTCATGTGGAGAAACAAAATTGGAGGTATTTAGTTGATTTAGATTGGATGGTCCTGGTTCTTCAATGTGTTCAAGTTCAGTATTTGTGTTTGGTGAATCCAATTCTTCATGCTGTAGCGGTCTATCAGTTACCGAACTCAATAAAAAATCTGTTTCAGTAAAAATATCTTTGTTAAATGGAAAAATCCCGGTTTTCTTAAATCCGGATATAATATTATTTGGTACAAAAGCTTTTGCATGCGCCTCCGCAACACATTCGGCAATTTGATAAATCGTTAAAGGGATGCCAGGATGATTCAATAGCCATGACTGTATTGCACTGTTATAATGAGCCTTGAACGGCCCAAATACCGAAACATCTAAAGGCTGCAGCCTACTGCTGCAGTGAGGCGGAAGCGTAAGAATGATAATACCTGCTGCTTTCGCCTTTTCAGCTATTTCAATGGAGATGTGGCTCTCGTGGTTATCATATAGCAGAAGAGTTGGTCTTTCTTTGGAACTATTAGTGGCTTTTATAAAATGGTCTATAACTTCACTAAACAACAAACTAAACAAAAGTAACCTGACTACCAGACCAGACTATTAGGTTAAATTTGTTTTAAGAAATGCAGTGCGCGGTCCCTCAGATTTTATTTTTTTTGTGTCTAAACCTTAACAGGTATCATCATAATAGTCTGGTATTCTAATACCAGACTATTAGGTTGCATTTGTTTTAAGAAATGCAGTACGCGGTCCCTCAGATTTTATTTTTTTGTGTCTAAACCTTAACAGATATCATCAATTAACAAGTAACAAAAAAAATTACTATGGAATCAATAAGTAAAACAATTATGGACAAACTAAACTTTATTGGTGTACTTCATACACAAGATTACTATGGAATGTCTCTTTCTGAAACTATTGTTTTGAAAGTTATTGGCCTTAACATTGAAAAGTTTTTGACTGGTTTATGCCGGGTTACACCCCTGTTTCGTACACTAATGGTTCACTGATAATAACTAATATCACCTTAAAAGATGACCTACATCTGTAAGGAGTACAATACCGAATATTATCCAAATCGATCCAAGCGTTCTGTTGTTATGGATAAAATAACTTTTTTTTTAAAGAACTTTGAAGCTGAATACTAGCTAAACGAAACGTAATTGTATATAGGTAAGTTTAGTTATATCGTCTTATTTTCGAACCAGGAATCCGTGGTTAAGCGATGTCCGCGCATTTCAGGCACACCCTGTATAGGGACTCTAAATTATAAAGGAACTCTAAATTATAACAGAGTCAGTAGATTAACAGAGTACCGCAACCTCTGCCATGTTTAGTCCTTTTTTGCGCTTCACTCCCTACAACCTCAGTAAAGTATATGATGTTTTGACTAAATTTTTCGGAATATAATAAAACAAATTGATGTAAGAAGTATATTTTATGATACTTACGCGCACTTTCGTAAGTCTATCTTATGTATATGGACTAAACATGGCCGCCAGGGCGGCATTTGTCGCGTCAAAGGCTTGCGGTACTCTGTTAATCTACTCACTCTGAATTATAATGTAGCCCCTAGAAACACACAATATTATACCATATCTGTATGCTCTGTATAGGTCACAAATTTGGTAGACCCTATCATTTTAAATAGGTTATGCAAAAGACCTTTTCTATGTAAATTTTCTCCCAAAAAAGATTTAATTGTTTTATAACAACGACTCATTTGAATTTTGAACCTTAAACTAACATATTTCAGTGATCATTTACACGGTTTACCGGAACAGAACTCTTTATTTGTAATGAATAGGTTAGTTATGTTACAAAAATCTTCATCTGTTGCCACAATGGAAGTTCTACAGTTATTGCATTCAGTAATGCAAGGTAAAATCTTTTTAGAAATGTAACCCAACACATACACGAGCGCCTGCTTTTCTATAAATGCCATTTTGGAAGTGTCTTTGTATCTGCTGCTAGACGAAACGTTATCGTAAATAGGAGCTTCTGTTTCACTAGACACTGGACTAAAGATTAATTTAAAAAAAAACTTATAACCAACAAAATAAATACCTCTTAAAAATCTGTTGAAGTGGAATTAAAATTTTGGATTTGTCATCTTGACAGTTACTACCGGGAGCATGTCTTGATGTAACATTGTTTATTAATAAAGATTTAAAATATGGAGTAAATGCTTGAGGTGTAGGATTTGCATATCTACTTCCTCGCTGCCTCATTTTGCCAAAGAAGTTTTTGAGGCAATCTTGGTTAAGGCAACGAGTGTTAACAAACTTGAACCCATGGGAAAATAGTCTTATCAAAAACGACATATTCTTTATGGTGTTAACAAAGTTTGTTAATGATGGTGGTATTGCACATTCGTTCTTATTTCTTGTTGTAAAGTACATGCTTCTTAATATTGATAGGGCATTGGACCAAAATTTCTAATGATCAAAATTTGATTCCATTCTACATTTTAGTTTTTTTGTTTTTTTGCCACTGGAATTACATGTGTGAAACACTTCATCAAAGAACTGAAATACTTTTGCGGTGTTATGGGCCAATGAATCCAATTTATATACATCTCCATCAATTTTGACAGAATGTCCTAATTCAAGAAGTAAATTTCATATTATACCATAAATAAGTTACTTACCAGTAACAACTATGGTGTTAATAGCAACTGCAGAAGATCTACTATGCCTGAGTGCATAAAGACACTTTCATTTTTTTGCATGCGGTCGTCTGTTAAATTGGGTCTTAAGCTGCCTAAATAACGGTCCATTTTATAAGCTATTTCCAAATGGCCTGCATTTTGCAATTTTTTTTCACCATTTAGAATATAAACTAAATCTTTATCTAGTAAATTATTTCGAACCTCTTTTATTAAATGGAGTGGATCAAATAAGGGCAACACGTTTTGACCATCCACCTTAAAATAAAATTCTGAAATATCTTGATTTCGCTTTAGTTTACCCATTCTAGTTTTAGAAACTAATGCCCATTTGCACCGCACAACTTAAGTACTGTTTAACTTTAATCATTACTTAAAATAAGAATTTAGTTTGCACCGCACTATAATATCGGTTTATGGATTTTCGTATATTAATGATTGTTTAACTTTAAGTGTTTGTTTTGCGCATGCCATTCCTCAGAAGTGCAGGTGCAACATACTTTGTGATAGTATTTTTGAGTATCCCGTATTTCTAATTATTTGAACATAATGGATTTCAATAGAGATGATGAAATTTTTGATGACGATCTGGATATTTTGGAAATTATAGACCTGGGGTTTCCAAGACTTACATATACCAGATGTGATCAGTTTCATGAACTGGATGATGCCTCATTTCGTAAAAGATTTAGATTAAGTAAGGTCACCACATTGAATTTATTAACTTTAATTGAAAATCAACTGGAGTATCCAAATAATATGTAAGTATTGTTAAGCAGAAATATATGAGGATCCATAATTAGAATAAATAATGCTGTTCCATTTTAGGAATAATAGTGTCTCGCCCATGACTCAATTATTAACTGCACTGAGATTTTATGCATCGGCAGGACATTTAATAGCAATAGCCGACAACATGGGAATGCACACATCAACAGCATCAAGAATTATTAGAAATGTTACTGAAGCAATTGCTGGGTTGTATGGTCGTTACATAAACATGCCACATACAGAGGAGGATATTCGCTCCGTACAAAACAAATTCTACCAAATTGCTAGGTTTCCCAGAGTAATAGGAGCTTTGGATGGATCTCACGTAAGACTTCAGTCACCTGGTGCTGATGATGGAGAGATATTTCGTGATAGAAAATCGTACTTTTCTATTAATATTCAGGCGGTATGTGGTGCAAATTTAAAAATCTTTGATGTGGTCGCCCGATGGCCTGGCTCCACTCATGATGCTACTGTTTTTATGAATAGTCGCATTCGAGCTAGATTTGAAACCAGGCATTTTGGAAATGCGATACTGTTGGGTGATAGTGGTTATCCAATTAAAAATCATCTTTTAACGCCACTTTTAAATCCTAACAATAGACAAGAGCAACTTTATAATCAGTCACATATTCGTACTAGAAATGTACGAGCCCAGAATCATAACATTTGACCCAGTCATTGTTTTATCATTAAATTTAGTGTTCTGTGCATATCTCTAGCTTTCTAATATTAGTTTTTATGAATTGCTCCATGATTCGCTCCTATATTTGTATAAATTAAAAAACCTTTTGAGCTAAAATTTTATTTTTATTTTTCTAATGGCTATCGATTTCGGTCTACACGTAGACCATATTCAGGCCGTGCTGAAGATGGTCTACGTGTAGACCGAAACCGATAGCCATTAAAAAAATAAAATTTTAGCTCAAAAGGTTTTTTAATTTATACTTTCTAATATTAGTTTTAGTAAAAAAATTTTATATGAATGTTTCAATTTACAATAATACTAGTTGCATTGAATAGATTTTTCTTTTCGTGTTCATCAAAGTCTTCTAAAATACAATAAAAAGGAAAACAATGACTGGGCCAAATGATATGATTCTGGGCTCGTAGTTGAAAGATTATTTGGAGTTTGGAAACGGCGTTTCCCCATTCTAGCATATGGCATTCGGTTAAAATTAGACACTGTAATGGCAATATAATAGTAGCTACAGCTGTGCTTCACAATATAGCACTTGAAATGAATGAAGAGCTTCCACCATGTCCAGATGATTTGCAGAGAGAAACTCTCGAAAATTTGATAGAAGATAGTGAAATGAATTACATCCATAATGAGGAACTTCGATTGGATCATGTACGAAGGGACCTTGTTAACAATTACTTTGCCAATTTATAGTAATAAGATTGTTTTAACATTTTAACAGACTACAAATTTTGTAATTGATATTTTTTAATTTCTAAGTCAACTTTTAAAATATTAATCTTTAATTGTTGAGCTTTCTATTCCCAATTTTTTTTTGAAGGTCCGCTTCTAAATTTTCTATTTCCAATTTATGTTTTTTTGTGATAAAAGTCCACTCTTCTTCTCGTTTCCTTTTCTGAACTTCTTGCTCAGTTAAAAGTAATGGTGGTCCAAAAGTGTATTGTACTTTTCTGAAATATGACTATTGGCTATGAATGAAAGAGCTGGTCGGCGACGAGCAGCATCATATTTATGTTTTTTATTGCTTTCGCCCTAAAACAATGTTCATAGTTTTAATGTTTCATGATGAATAAAACACTACTTACTTCTGAATTGAAGGGTCCAGTGCAAGAAGTACCCAAGTCACATTTTATTCATTTCGAGTTATACAGCATTAAAGTTTAATAATTGGAATTTAAATAACGGTACTGGTGTGATCTCGATAAAATTTATTTGAGAAGTACCTTGCATTAGCCGCGTTTATTACATGTTTAATAAATCTGAAATTTCATTTTATTTTGTTTATAATTAAGTCATTTGTTTTGGACATAGGTACTTCTTGCCAGTAACCAATAAGTACAAGCAATGAAAAAACTGTTTTTATTGAATTAAATGAAATAAAAAGAACATTTTTCGTCTATATCTATAACTAATAACTTAAAGTAGGTTTTAATAAAAAACTAATATAAGTTTTTATTCATACACCTCAACATCTGAATCGTAACATTCTTCTTCGTGTTTGTGTACGACTAATGGACGTTCCTCGTCCAATACCTTATAAAAATCTCTAAATTCTAGAGGCATATATTGCAGTAAAAATTTTACGTTTTCTAGCTTTGCATCCTTTAAGAGTTTTAGGTATGTCAAGTAAGCATTTTTAGGAGTTTGGTTATAAAATCTTCCATTGCCTATTTTGTATAGGGCAATCATTGTAGTATAATCACCGGTCATGGTGTCTCTTGACATAGGCTTCGAAGTGTGACTGAATAGTACTGAACGTATTTTGGAAATTCCGGGTACTTGAGGCTTTAGGGGATTTGCGTAGAAGTCCTTGTAGTCCAAAACCGGTATAGTTTCTATATCAGTATATAAATTAGGGTTGGATAATAAAGGAATGTTGTACAAAAACCACTTCGAATGGGTTTTTCTTTCGGCTCTCTTTAATAAGTTTATGAATCTTTTCAGTTTTGAGTCTCCTTTTCTCTATAGAAGCAAAGCACCTATCAATGGGCATCATAGTGTGTCCAGGTATGGGGTATTGTATTTTTATTTCTGCAAACATTCTTTTAGCACAAAGAGAATCCAGATAGGCAAGCATAAATCTGTTTTTGTTTTGCGAAAAACAGTTGTTACAAAAAATAGTCAGATGGATTATCAAAACCTTCTACAGTTTTTTCATTAACAATGCTGATCAATAAATCATTTGTAGGGATATTTTTCTTTGGATCACCTCCAGTTTTATATTCTGCTCTTTCTTCTGCACTATTTTTCCTTCGCAATTGAATTAAATTTAAGAACAGACGGTGCAATGAATCTGCTTCCCTTCGAACATTCTGTGGATTGCCACTATTAAATTCATCGGCAATTTTTTCCCAGCACTTAGACTTTTCTTTTTCATCAGCTGCATAATTTGCTGTTCGTTTTCGTTTTGCGCTCATTGTTTGCTGGAAATTATACAACCATAAAATGTTTGTGTTATGTAGATTTATTTATTCCTACTTACCGTTATAAAAAAGGCTGTTAATTAGTACTTAACACCTACAACAATATCACTAGTAAAGAACAATTTTCAAACCAACTTTCAATGTAACCTCTAACGGACATAAATACAGTTGTTAGATGACATGTGCGGCATTAAATTTCAATGTTGCCATGTTGAAACTGCTACTTAACTAAAACGTGCACTTGATGACGCGGTGCAATGTATTTAAATTTAAGTACGTATTATAGTTAATACAGTATTAGCTAAAACGTGTTTAGTCAAAATGCGGTGCAAATGGGCATGATTAAGAGCCACAAAATTGTTTGATACTTGATCAGATATTGTGGCCATTACAATAAATCCTGCCTCTTTACATTTCTTAATTAATTCTTCAATTATAAAAGCTACATCATGGCATTGTTTTGTTATGCCACGAATCATTAACAACTAAAATCATATTTGCAACAATTAGACCGGAAAGTAATTCATAATTTCATTACCAGATCAAGGTTTGCAATTGAAGCAGATGCTTTATATCCAAAATTTTCAAATTCATCCACTCTGTCTTCTTTAGGATTATACTTTAAAGCATCTTCTAAACTCATTTCATCAAATATTAATGTTACATATCTATCTAAATTATTTGTAAATCTATTGGATGTCACTTTTAAAGCTTGAAAAATTGCATTGTTAAACCCTGCTTGGATCGGTACTTGATTGCACAATTGTATTAATGTTTGCTTTGATGCCAAAATAAAAATATTTGATAAAAATCTACCTACATGCAGCAGCACTCTGCTTGTATAATGCTAATGCCAGTTTTATCTTCCATGGCAAATGACCATCCCTTTGGTTTCTTATTAATATTTGTCATTTGACTTTGAAAGAATCTTTTCAGAACAGGATTTTCTTCAAATACATGAAAGGAATCAACCATTTTTTCTGCGTCCTTAATTCTTAATGCAAATGATGTCTTCACTTTTCTCATGTACGATATTCTCCTTTTCAGAGTTAATATTTTTGAATACATCATTTTTTGTTGGGTGATAAACATTTCCCAGTGGTATACCCAATGGATGCAAGCAAATGCGATCTTACACATGGATCTGTAAATTGAAATCCAGAATGCAACACGTAAAACAACTATTTAATTTTCATTCTAATCACAATGAATAAAGGTTTCTATAAAGAATGAATAGAATAAGAGGCAATATTTAGTTTAAAAAGAAGAGAAATAGAGAAGGGTACTATGGCAATAGAAAAATTTGGATTTTAAATTACAGAAGATAGCCAAAGATGTAGAAGTTGCTTTGATATAATATGTACTATAATTATAATTAGGTATATTGACTTACTTTTTGTAACACAAACTGGTTGAACCACAGCATGCGGAGTAACTTTCCCCACTTCAGAGATTATTTCTATGCATTCTTCACCATTATTTGATTGCTCTGATGACATTGCCATTTCCTCAACTTTGATTTCTATAAACAATTAAAAATTAGTAAATTATCAAAGTAATCCTTACAAATAAATAAATCCGTATTTGTCCAACAGTCACTTGTTATACATGATATAGTCATTATTCATATGCATACATACACTACCACAAATAAAAACTAACTTACTTGACATATTTAATTCAGGATATGTGGTTTTCTTAGTGTTATTAGGACCAAAATCTGAAGGTTTAAAATGGAGACTGCATATTCTGTGGTTATTATACATCTTCTCAGATGCAACATCTTTTAAACTGGTATTACAGCACAGTTCTACCATTGTTTTTTAATAAGATAGTTAGTCAACCGGAGGTTGTTTCTGAACCACGACTGATAGATGGCGAGTGCCTTAGCATTGCTTTTAAATAGGACGTGGCAATCGCCATCTATCAGTCGTGGTTCAGAAACACCTCCGGTTGTCTAACTATCTTCTTAATAAACAATGGTTCTACCCATTTTTCCAAAAGTGCAAATTCTTCTTTGGATTGGGAAAACGATGTTTGCTATGGCCATCACAGTTGTTTACGGCACACTTTGAGCACCCCATCTATACAATCATCAACTGTAAATCGAATAAGTTATTTACACACTTATTAAAATGTCTTTAGTACAAACCTATTAATGTGGTTCAATTTTATATAAGAATATAATATATTTTATCGTGAATCGATGCACAACAATTGAGAATAAATTATAAACACTGTAAAATAACCACCATGAACATCCAATAAATAAACACAGTAAAAAAAAAATTTGTAATAGGTGATAGTGGATATACCCTACGGGAGTATTTTTTAACACCACTAGGAATCCACAGACAAGGGCTGAACAACATTATAATGAAGCACATATAAGAACAACACAATTGAGAGTTTAATTGGCAATTGGAAGCGCCAATTCCCTGTGCTGGCTTATGGAATTCGTGTGAAAATTGAAACTGTTGTTACTATTATCGTAGCAAAAGGAGTTTTGCATAATATATCACGAACAATGCACGAAGATATACCTGTTTTACCAGATGATATAGATGAGAATGAATTAGATTTGCTGATAGAAGCCGGTAATGTTCCAAATGATCTTGTGGTCCCTCAAAATGGAATCATAAATCAAGTTAGAAATACTTTGATAAACAATTATTTTCACAATTTGTAAATTTGTTGTACATTAATAAATGTTCAATTCATTGTACTTTTACAGTTATATTTTCCACAAAATTATGTGACATGAGTATATTTAACATATGTAATTACATATCTATGGTTTATAAAGATATCGGCATAACTGCAAAAAATGACTTTCTGAGTATCAAAATTTTCGTAATTTTATGCTCTATTTTACTATGATAACGGCACTTTTGTAACTTCAAAAATGTACCGCCAGGAGGTGCTAGTGTCTTTGGTGTTTTTTTTATTTTACGCGCGAATTTGAGTTTATTTCAGCAGACGATAATGACGCTTTGTCCGTTGTGTCAGTTGTGCTCAAAAGATCGATGTGAGAGGTCACGCAGCTGGTGAGTAAATTTAACTAATGGCTAATGTGTCATTATCTTTTTAAACTCCCTCTGTTTATTGACATTGTTTTTATGCTATACCGACACTTCTTGCAGATGTGTCATTATACGTTTTAATTTCCCCTTCATTATTAACGTTGTTTTTATGCTACAAAGACATTTCATGCAGCTGAGTCGCTATCGACATTAGGCAGAGCGCGTCAGTGCCAAAATCGGCACATAATGCTTATAGGTCACTTTCTTATTAATGGCAGATAATATTTTGGCCATTGTTTTGAAAGGTAAGCGGCCTACTTTTCAAAATCTAAACCTGTCCGAATTGTATTTGCCTAAATAATTATAAAACCAACTGATTGCTTCCCCCTTTTTCATTGTAGCTATCAAAATAATGAGTAATCGAACTAGACTGATAGTAAAATTGGCGAAACAACAGAGTGTACAGGGTGGTCGTATTTGGACTGTTTTGACAGGAAAAACCTATTTCTGAACTATATAGAGGAAATCTGACTTACATGTCAAGAGGTCGATTTTTAGAAACGGCCGATAAACAAAACCGCATCGCGATATCTTCAAAGCCAGCTGAGATATAGGGTGTTTTTCGAATTTTAGCTATTTTGAAAATTGCCCGATAACTTACTTCGTTATTTATGGAGATTTTCGATTAGGATAAAAACACTGTTAAGACACTTTTTCAAGACAAATCCAGTGACGTACGCAACTTTTTTCTCCAGTTTTCCGTTCTTGCTAAAATTAATACAACTTTTTTATTTCTTATGGCAATCATAGTTGGCTATGCTCTCAAAAAAATGCTCGCGTTGAGCTCTTTCCATTGATGTATGGTTGTTGGTACCTGTCATAAAAATCGGCGGAGATATGAGCCATTTTTTGTCAATGTGTAAGTGTGCCAAGGCCATTGCTGTCAAAGTCAATTAGAGACATCATAAAAAGACCTCAGGAATAACAATCAAGCTTGGAAATGAAGAACCGAAGGCTCACCCATAAGAATGAAAAATATGAAGACAAAGTCAGAGAATTTAATGAGTATAGTTTTAGAAGAAGAAGAAACAAAAGGATACATTTTTAAATACCAAGAACGAAATATAACGACAATATGAAGAAATATAAATAATCTTACTTGTTAAACGAATTGATCACTTAAAAGCTAATGAAAACATTTATTCGATAACGGCATTTCAACGGAAATGTTCAAATTGGGAGCCATCCTGTTCAATACACTGCACACACCTTTTTCGCACTGAATTACAGCTATTTACTAATTCTATAGCATTTATAGCAGCAAACGCTTGTCGAGTAGCTTCCTCCAACTCTATTCTGTTTCGGAAAATTCTATCTTTGAATATGAGATCTTTCAATCTTCCCGACAAGAAGAAATCAAGAGGGGTTAGATCACATGACCTTGCAGGTCACAGAATGGGGCCTCCAGTTCGAATCCATCGTTGTCCGAATTCTTCATCTAAAAGTTGACTGACAATACGGGCTTTGTGAGCGGGGCAACCATCTTGTTGAAAGTGAATACTGTTCACAAGAGCCATGTCTTCCAGAAAAGAAACAATTCTTCGCAAAATATTTATGTAATCATTTGCTGTGAGGTTTACGTTAAAGAAATATGGTCCTAGAAATCTACCTCGAAAAATTCCTGCCCATACATTGAAACCAAAGCGACCTTGCCGATTTTGATACACTGTTAGCATGAGGATTCTCTGTGCTCCAGGTATAAGAATTGTATTTGTTAAATATTCTGTCGATTCTTGCTTCATCAGTCCAAATGATGGACAATGGGAAATTGATAATCTCATTACATTTTACGACGAACCAGTTGCAGAATTGTAGTCTTCTGGCAGCATCTCCCTCATGTAATTGGTGGATTCTTCTCGTGCGATGTGGTTTGAATTTATGTTTCTTCAAAGTAGTCAAAACTTTTGTTCTTCCCATACCTGTTACGGTAGCTAAAGCCCATGAGGACATATTTGGATTTTCCAATTCTTCTCCAATTATATTTAATTCTTGAACTTCCTGTTCTTCATTCAAGTTTCGATGTTGCCTCGGCTTCTTGAAACTCCCATAATTCATCAAGTTATTCTGCAACGTGCGAAATATTCGTATGTCTGGCTGGCGGCGTTCAGGATATGTATTGAAATAAAGTTCACTAGCTGCCTCTGCATTATCATTTGACAAAATGTATGACTTTATCATATCAAATTTTTCGTTGTTTTGGTACATTTTTAAATGCTCGATGAATTAAACTTTTTTTGCTACTGAAATTATGTTTGACAATGTCAAAGTGACAGGTACCAACAACCATACATCAATGGAAAGAGCTCAACGCGAGCATTTTTTTGAGAGCATAGCCGACTATGATTGCCATAAGAAATAAAAAAGTTGTATTAATTTTAGCAAGAACGGAAAACTGGAGACAAAATCTGCGTACGCCACTGGATTTGTCTTGAAAAAGTGTATTAACAATGTTTTTATCCTAATCGAAAATCTCAATAAATAACGAAGTTAGCGGCAATTTTCAAAATAGCTAAAATTCGAAAAACACCCTATATCTCAGCTGGCTTTGAAGATATCGCGATGCGGTTTTGTTTATCGGCCGTTTCTCAAAAATCGACCTCTTGACATGTAAGTCAGATTTCCTCTATCTAGTTCAGAAATAGGTTTTTCCTGTCAAAACAGTCCAAATACGACCACCCTGTACTGGACAACACAAGGAATGGTGGAGGTAGCAGGCCTGATTATTCTAATGAAGCGCCTGTGTGGGACATTTTATCTATTAATGCAGCAAGCTCGGCTTACCAAAGTAAGTACAATTTATTAGTCTAATATAATGGATATTTGGACGGCGTTATGCATCACTTGACCAAGCGCCATTTAGCTATTTTTTAGTTTTAGAACAAGCTATTGTCAACCGAAAAACGGATATATTTAAGAACAAAATTAATTGGTTGCAGTTTAGAGAAATTAAAATCCAAAAAGATAAGCCCTACAGAATTTTTGTCAAGACTGACTTGACAGAGGTAGCTCAAGAAATAGATCTGAAAAAGAAACGTGGAAGATCATCTGCAACAAATAAGAATTTTAACTAATTACTGACTAGCCTTTGGCCAAATGGTAAACCTATACCAGAACCAAAAATTCAAGATTTAAAATTTTTATTAAATTTAATTCCAAAGGATTGTAAAGAGTTTTATATAAATTTAGTGAGTGATCCTAATATTGAAGAGGATATCGAAGGATTTAACAGAGACCTTGATTTTGAAATTCAGGATGATGAAGCATCTTAAAATGTTTTTAATCTAATTCTACAACTTGTCAGTTTTATTATTATAATTTGTTTATTTAGGTAATAACAAGGTATTTGCATAGGAATAAAGTAAATGCCGATTATGTAGTTTTGCTTAACTTGACTACACGACATGGTTATGATATGCAGAATGTACAAAGTTAATTGCACAAATAAAGCAAAACTTGACCAAGCGACTTTTTTTGATGTAGTACCAACATATTATGTTTATTTAATAGATTTGTTTTTCACAATACCTTTATCATAATGTTTTTGACTAATCTGCCACATATCAGCGTCATACGTGGGTAAATTGATTTTTAATGAGATATTAAAGTTTATAGCATTGTTCTCAACATCTTGAATTGGCACTTGGTCAAGTGATGCATAACGCGGTCCAATTATTATTTTCCTATTTACACTGATCTATATTAATATGTTTTTTAGGGACTGCAGACTGGGTTGCTGACATTCCGGAACCTCTGCAATTAACTCCAGTAGCAGGCACAGAAGCTGAAATTGGACCGGAGCTGACATACACAGAATTGATGCCAGTAGTTAATACTGAAAATGATAAGACTGAGATTTTGTTTTCTAATGTAAACCACGAGACTGACACTGTAGCTTTTCCTGGAATTCATCAAGAGACTGAACCTGTGGCTTATACTCCAGGAAATCAGCATATTGATGAAGAGCGTGATAGTAATAATGTCACGCTCTTGGGGGTTTATTAAGCGTAGCTCGGGGTTTAAATTATAAAAGCGAATTTCTTGGCTTGGCGAGAGGGGCGCGACTTTCAACCAGAATCGTTTGGGGCACAATATAACAAGAAGTCATGTAGCATAAGGGGTTGTTTAATAACATACTTAAGATTACAACATTATATAACAATAAGCAATAGCTTCAGGCGACAATAGAAATATTAATATAAGGGATAAATAAACTTACCTAAAGATATTATTCTGGACACTGTTCATGTTTGACACAATAATAATAGTAATGATACAAATAACACTAGTGATGAGTTATGAATACTGTCTAACAAATCAATTCACGAATGAATCTGTTATTATTCTCCTTTAATCTGCACTCGCATTTCATATTTATATGCTCCTATTCTTTACGTCAATTCCTGTGCCTACTCCTTGTGGTAAACCAAGTTGAACCTTGATTTCCCACGAGCGTCTTGTGCTAATTCTCATGTAATTAAGACTTGGGAGGAAGCTGATAAGGAATCATCGTTTCCCGGTAGTCTAATCTAAGACATTGTTCTAATTATTTAAATGACTTATCTTTGTGCGAATTTAATTTCGTATTAAAGATGAATAATATATTTCCAATATGTGACAATAATTTTGAGGTTCCTCGTAACAATGAGACTGAATCGACACCTTTCACTTGAAATCAAGAGATTGAAAATAGAGATGATGAATGTTTGGCGACTCCTGATCCTGAAAAGTTACCCAAGGTATCTGTACAAATGGTGAAAAATAAGAAAAGGAAGGGACAAGGTAACCAACAAGCAATAGCCAAGAAACGTAGGAACCTCGGCCTTGATTATATGTCTTCAAAGACTAAAAAAACTGTACGAAAAAAACACGTTAAGCCATCATGTGGCGAAAAATGTCCATTAAAATGCTCTGAGAAATTTGATGATTGTCAGAGCCAACTTCTCTTCGAAGCTTACTGGGCTATGGGAAATTTACAAGCTCAGAGAGCATTCATTAATAACCACACGTGTATGATCAATCCGAAGTACCGCAGGGTAGTGCTAAATCGCAAAATAGAAAGATCGCTTAACCACATGTATTTTTTAAACAATTCTGGAGGAGAAAAAACCAGAGTTTGTAAAGTATTCTTTATGAATACCCTCGACATAACAACAAGATGCTTGAGAACAACGTTTATCAATGTTGACACTAAAACGGGAGTTTTGAAAGGAGAAAAAAGGGGACAAAAAACACCCTTAAGGAAAAATTTGCTATCCAAAGAGGACATTGAAAATGTGCGCAAGCACATTAACAAGATCCCAAGGATGGAAAGTCACTATTGTCGAAAGGATAGGAGGAGAGAGTACATAGAAGGCGGCAAAACAGTTGCTGATCTACACAGAGATTATGAAATGGAACAGCAATCCTTAGGAAGAAAAGTGCTGCCATACCACCAATATTATAAAATTTTCCAGAGTTTCAACATAAGCTTTTTTAAGCCGAAAAAGGACCAGTGTGACACTTGCATCACTTACAAAAATATTCCAGAAGAGAAAAAAAATGATTTTAAAATCGAATACGAAAACCACATTTTAGGAAAAGACCCTGCTAGACAAGACAAAGAAACGGACAAAAATGAAACACCAGAAACAACCATTGTATCTGTATACGATCTTCAGGCAACATTGCCATTCCCACGAGCGGAAATATCCGCTTTATTATGTGTCAAAATTCACAATGTATGATTTGACTGTTTGCAACATAAAAAATATGGAGGCTTATTGCTATACATGGACGGAAGCTGATGGAATAAGAGGATTGTGTGAAATTGCTTCTTGCCTCTTGAAATATTTAGAAACCTCGAAGGACTCTAGACGTAATATTTTACTCTGACAACTGTTCTGGAAAGCAAAAAAATCAATTTGTCCGTCGAATGTATAACCATGCATTGAAAAAATGCGACCACCTATCAAGCATCACCCATAAGTTTTTGGTAACAGGCCATACTCAGAATGAAGGAGATTCAGTTCATGCATGCATTGAAAAGTCTATAAAAAGGGCACTAGAAGCAGGCCCTATTTATTTGCCACAACAGTACATCCAACTGATCAGAACTGCAAGAAGAACAAATCCCTATAAGGTTGTTGATTGAACTTGGGTTTAAGGACTTCAAAAATTTCAAAAAACTACCAGCGGTCAAACTGAATACTTTTAAGAGTAGCCTGATATGCATGATAAAAGTGAAGAAAAACAAACCAAACACAATTTTCTTCAAAAACAACTATGGGTCAGTCGAATGGGATGAGGAAGATTGGCGTCCAACAAGTGCAGCTAAGGAGGAAGATCTAGGCCTACCAAATCTATACAAAAAGAAGCTGAACGTTAAGGATACTAAAAAATTACCCATCATCCAACTAGTGGATAAAGGACTAATTCCAGAAACATGCCGAGCTGTTTATGAAAATATGTGAACTCGGATTTTTGGATGTTTATCTGCTGCTCTATGTTTCTTACGTTATGTTTATCTATACTGCCATTTATTGGTTCCTAACGTTACCTAATTACCATTAAATATTAATAAATTTTATATTTGTTCCTAACATTACCTTTATCTACTGTAATTATTGTTTCTAACGTTTACCTGAGCAATTAAATTAATTTCGCATAATAATTGTATATTTTTGCTCCATTTAAGGTGTGATACAGACTCACAGTTTTCTCAAATCAGTTTCAAATTTCACAGAATATATCTTGCGGCCATCCTACAAGTAACGGTTTGAGATTTTGATAAAAAACCGTGAAATTGTAAGTTCATGAGTTCATGAGTTCTCACGCATAAGAAAGATGTAAGTTTTTCTTTAAGTTCTCCTACTTAAATAACATAGAAATACTGTGCGACACATCTGCAAATATTTCCGAAATTCGAGGGTTTATATTAAATGTTTTTTTTCCTCGTAGATAATTTAAAAATATAGGCAAATGCAAAAAATTATACTGATTGACTGAAAACTGAATGTATGAGAGCTTTTTTGCCAGGACAACTTTCACTTTTTACTTTGAATAGCGATTATCTCAAAACCACAAATTTGCAGATGTGCCGGTATCTTTATAAACCGTCGATATTGCCTTTTTGTTGCTGTAAGATGCCTTTTTTAATTTCTATGTCAAGCAATAGTGCTTCTCTTTCTAAATTAATTTTTTCTTGTTGCCAAACTAAATTGCCCTCCAGCTGTTGCCTCTCCAGTTTAGCTATTGCCAAACGTTGATCTAATAATATGTTGTATTTCTCAGCAAGCAGGGAACAAATAAGTGTTCGTACCACAGTTGCTGGATGCCTCCTACACATTTTGGAAACTGACTGCAATTATTTTGCATAAATACCTCAAAGCAAAACGTTTGTTGTTACCTACATTAGTTTTTTTTCTGTAAGGCACTGCTCGTTGGAGTAGACTACTTACTTTAGGATAGCCCCAGTCTGCAGATACTGCCTGTAACAAAAGATAGTTTTCAATTAATTTGTAATAGAATGTATTAATTTACCCACCTGTGTTCAAAATGTATCAGTTCCAGAAGGCAGAGCCTCTGTTGAATATGCTGAATCTAAATGAAGTTTTTTTGGAGCAGGTTCGCTGTCCATTTCCTTAAAAACGTGTTAAAAACATAACTTGCAACAAAGTCAAATTAGCACCGTTCATTAAAACAAAACCACCCAATACAAATTACAAAAATTCTGGCAAGTTGCCACAAGACTTCCCTCGTATTAACACTTTTTTCAAAAAGTAAATATAGCACAATATAGTACCTATAGTGCTGAATTTAGAAAAAGAAACTCTTAAACTACATAAAAAAACTGGAATTTTATCTTATAAAAATGAGTGCGCCATTTTTGCTTATACCGGAAGTGACCTCATCAAAGGTAATATTAGCATTTTCGCCCTTGGCCCAAATGCAATCGATTGGCGGCGAAAACCGCATTTCGATAACTTTAACAGTTTCTGAGCATAGAGCGTTGCAGTTATTTTTTAAAATTGATTTTTTTAACACTTTTCAAAAAATAAGTATAGCACAATATACAGGGTGGGCCAACGAAAAGGTAACAGAAGAGTTTCTGGCTAGAGAAAATTTTTTTTTGAGAAACGCAAAAACCCGTCAATTTTTACATCAGGGGGGACAACTTTTGCCATGAATTTCAACTTTAAGTGATTTCATCCCTTAGCGCTGTGAGAACAACCCCTAGAATTTAAATAGGGATGATGGGGCAAGTGATACGTCATTGGAAAGGTCTTTCTGATTTCAGTGCACTAGTTTTTTTTTATATTTTTTTATTTTTAACCAAAAAAATTGAAGTTCCAAAATGGATAATGAGGAAAGAGATTGAGGCATTTAAAAACTCAAAAAAGGTCGGACAGGTCAATTATTTTTTTCTTAAAGAAGCTAGGTACTTTTACTGCTATCTGACAACATTGTTTCACCCCTTGGGTACAGGGTAAACAACCCTTAAATTTTTAAATAAAAACAAGGGTTAATTTTTTCTTGTGCTAATTAATAAAACCAGTTTATGCAAATTCAACCCTTATTTTAATAAATGTTCGAATATTTATATATTCTCAGAACTAGCTATAAATATATTGGACAAACACAGAATATTGATAGGAAATCTGTATGTCCGCCCACAGAACATTTTTAGAATATTCTGTTAAATATACACAGATTATTCTTACAATATTCTGAGAATATTCTGTGAATGCCACACAAACATTATTGGAACATTCACAGTACCATATACACAATATTCCGTGTATCTACCAGGATTACTATTAGAACATTCACAGAATTATATAGAACATTCGTTTGGATTATTCTTAGAATATTTAGAGAATATTCTGGGTCCACATTAGGATCATTCTTAGAACGTTCACATTTTATTCTTAGAATGTTCGAATTTTCTGGTCCAGGAGCTATATTATAGACAAGTGACTTTTAAATGCGTATGTGCAATTTACATTGGAACCTAATGTAAAATGCATGCACGCTTTTGAAAGCCACTTGTTGAGAATACGGCCCGAACTTTGGGTGGAATAACACCAACACTCAGCAACACCTGAAACCACACAAAAAATTAAACATTCCAACGCGTTTGAACAGCAAAGCTCCCATCCATGAATAAGTTTGGGTGGAAATTGGGTAGATGTTAAAAAAAACAACCTTACATACTTACATATGTAGCGTTTATAATATTAAAAATCATTACCTATACCTAAGTACATTTAACAATGTCACAAAATATAACAGAACTTAGAAAAAAAAGTGGACGCACTAATTAAAGATAGGGACATCTTAAACAGGATTCAGTGCCAACTTGGAGAAGATGTTAAACACATCACACAATTGTTTCCACTTAAGATAGAGGATGATTTAAATCAATTAGAAAATACTATAAAATCGACTCAAAATGACTCCGTTGATGAAAATAAAAAGAAAGAGGACATACCTTGGATTTTATAGGTGAAGTGTTTATCTCTTGATGGTTCGTCCAATTATAAAGAGTCTGTACGTCGCATAATGTTCTAAAATAAAGAACATTAAAATTATGGGTAAGAAGCTATTAATACACATATTTACTTGATTGCGATTGATGATGGGAGCTAATACTTTTCCATGATATATGATCATCCAGCGAATTAGAAAGCTTCCGTTTCATATAATTGGATTGTTGATTTTTTGGTGTACCTAACAGTTTAATCATTACTTAAATTTCAATTGAATACCTATATTACTTGTTGGGGGACAAGGGTAATCCAACATGTCATTATCATCACTACTGCTCTTTTCCTCTTCATCCGAGGTATATCGTCTATTAGATTTCTTGCGTCTCTTTGATGGGAGCTCCTCGGCCTCAGTTGTGTCTACATCTGACGACGACAACCCCTTTGTGGCTTTTTTGCACGCATTAGCAAAAGACGAGCATTCTTTATTAGATAATACTGTAATGGCATGTGACTTCCATTTAAGTTTATCAGGAGTCCAACAACTTTTAATAGCTTTTAACAGTGTCACTATTATTCGTAAAGGGTGGCCAGTAACATTGATCATCACAAACCCAGGAAGTAGGAACAGCTTCGACCGATTCTTTACCTCCATCTTCGCGAGGATGAAATTTGACAACTAACCAAGACATTGCAGTTTAGGTTGTATCTAAAAAGATGTCATACTTCAAATAAAATCAAGATAGAAAACACAAATCTAAATATCTAAATAAAGATGCAATAAGCAAAACTACTAGTCATATGATTTTATTTTGTTGTGAATGATATTTCGTCACACATGTGTTGACATTGTTATGACAACAATATTACCCCCAACAATACAAACCGTTCACTTGTCAAGGGTACATACCTATTTTTTTTAGTTTAGAGCGAACCATACATGTTATTGAACGTAATTTAACTTTAAGTAGGTATTCCATAGCATAAAGTATACACCTACATCTCAATATAAGAACATACCAGCACGTGATATTTACAAGGAACGAAAAGTAAAATAGTTATCTTATTATTTCCGCTTAAAAGTGAAATTGCACTTAATGGCACTTAGGGTGGTTTGTAAGGAACTAGTTTAAACTTCCGTTTACATAAACTGCCGTTAAATTTTAAACTGCGTTTGACTACAATTGTATTGTATGGCAAGAGTTTCGACCAAGTTTAAATAAACGAGGTGTAAATCAAGTTGGTAGTAATGAATTTGTCAAAATTGACAAAAAGTGTCACATATTAATTGCTTTTCTGGGTGTCTGAAGTGTAAGTTTGGGTAATAATACCTGCAAATATGCAAAAAACAAAACGGGCGGCTAATTTTTCCTCTTCGGAAATATCTACCATCATCTCATTGGTGAAGAAAAAGAAATTTTATGATATCATAGAGAATAAAAAAACTGATACAGTAACGAATCGAAACAAGGATGAAGCGTGGAGGGTTCTCGCAGAAGAATTTAATTCTATATCGGGAAAAATTTATAGGGACGCAAAATCTTTAAGAGGGAAGTACGAAAACACAAAAAAACAAGCAAAAAATAAATACGCCGAAGAATGTACAAGACAGGAGGTGGTCCGCCAAAAAATAATAATCCTACAATGATAAAGACCAGCGTAGATTATGACATTGAAGAAATTATCGGTTCCCAAATAACGGGGTTAGATTCTGAGTTTGACGGGGATTGTATGAAACTCCATGAAGATGAAATCGAATATGAAAATGAAAACGAATCTGAAAAATCAAATGGAAGTCCCGCTATCAATAACGCAAAGAAAATTGAAAAAATTAAGATATTATCAAATATAGATGTCACACCAACACAAAATCACCAAACTCATCGAGGAGTCCGGGTGCGGGGACATCGTTGGGGAGAACTGTTGACCAAGACGAGAATCGAGCTGATTGGTCTCATTATACACCACAAATGCTTAAAACTCCTCAATCTTCAGAATTGAAATCTAAAAAAACTTACAGGAGAGAAAATACCCTCAAGACGAAACTTGGACAATGGGCCAATTCAAAAACAGATTATATGGAAGTACAACAAAGATGTTTGATGGAAGAGCATCGTGTTAAATTACAGCATATGGAAGAAAAGCATGCTGCTTTTTTAAAGCAAAGTATGGAACTGCACAATGAAAAAATCCGTAGGGATCGTGAAGAACATGATATCAAAATGAAAATATTGTGGAAACAGCTACAACAGTAATTTTACTTGTTTCATTGATTTATTATTTGTTAATTGGTTATACTACATATTATTTTACGAACGATTTATAATAAACGCAAAAAATATTCATTAATTAAATTAAATCTGACAATGTTATTGCCATTAACACCATTTCCCCATTGGGGGCCTAAATCAAGATTAATGCCATTGGCGAATTCAATGGCTGCTTCAATTTCTGCAGTTACTTCAAGCTCAGGCTCGTTCATCATACATGCTATATTGTGTAGAACTGAGCAGGCCACCACAATGGCTTCTACTTTTTGAATGTTTAAACGAATTCCAATAGCTAAAACTGGAAATCGTCTTTTTATAACCCCAAAACATCTTTCGATTGGATTTCTGGTACGAATTTGACTCTCATTAAACAAATGCTCTGCTCTCGTCTGAGGATTTTGCAACGGTGTAATTAAATATTTTTTTACTGCATAGCCGCTGTCTCCCAATAAAATGCTATCCTCTCCAAATTCTCCATTTTCCATTCGTGCTCTTAATCTCGAATTTTTAAAAATAGTCGAATCATGTGAGGATCCGGGCCAGCGACAAACTATGTCTTGAACTTTTAATGTCGAATCTTAAACAGCTTGTATATTAAAAGAGAAAAACAGTTTCCTATTGCGAAAAATTTCTGGATTTTGTCCTCCAGGCGAAATAATTTTGATGTGAGAGCAATCTAATGCCCCAATGCACCGTGGAAATCTACTAATGTTAAAAAATCCTTGTTTCACATTATTTAGTTCTTGTGGGGTTGAAGGCATTTTAATAAATTGCGGGTGAAGTCTAGCAATACTTCTGATAACTTTTGTTATAACTCTACTAGCTGTAGCTAATCAACATTAATAAAGTCTCCAACCACTTGCAAAATTGATCCTGTTGCAAGATATCGCAAAGTAAGAAGAACCATATCGCCAGCTGATAAAGCTACATAACTGAAAATAAGAAAGTACAATAGAAACACATTTTACACTCAACAAGCATTTCAGTTATCCTTACTGATTTTTTAGGCATGCAATTTCATCTGAAACTTCTTCTATTAAGAATGATACAGTTTCTTTCGATAACCGAAATCTTTCCCGAAATTCTTTACCATTCCATTTTAGGAAGTGATTTTCTCTTGGTCGAAAATTTCTGGGGGCCCTGGGCCAAGCCTCGACTTCGATTAGCTCTAAAAAGTCTTCGTCATCTGTTAGTTCCATTTCTTGTAACAATTCTCTTTCGAACATGTTTGATTAAAGAATTAAAAATCGTCACACTTACTGCTAAACACAGTTTAAACGGACAAAATTTGAGGTTTAAACTAAACGTCAGTTTGATCGACGTTTATGAGTAAATCTTGACCTTACAACGTCAATTTTTAATTAAACCAAGTTTAAGCTAAGTTAACCAGTAAACCAGGTTTAAACTGTTTCCATACAAACCACCCTTAGAAGCTTAGAACTATTCAACCTTTATGTTTGGAAACATAAACAACGGTATTTTGTTGTACAGCCTTACATTTATTAGTTTCTTTTAGAGTAAATATCACGTGCCGGCATGTTCTTATATTGAGACTACTTTACCTCATACATCATACAACATAGCTTAACCTTACTTTTATTTAACCTACGTTTATTACATTTCACAGCGATCGGCGTCGCAATAATAACATTAAAATAATAATTTAAAACTTACCTTAACAGATGTACGTAAATAGAACTAGAAAATAAATACTATAGGAATTGAAAGCCAAGCCAAAATAATTTCAAAAAGGCGGGAAGTGAAAAACACTCAACAACTCTACATAAAAATAAATATAAAATGGTAGTTACCATCCCATTTCCATCCCGTGATTACCGCGTCGAGAACCGAACTCCGGACGAACGTTGACGAAGCAGCGCGAGCGCAGAAATGACGTCACGCTCACTTTTGTTCAGGTTGACGCTCTTGCGCTCTCGAACGCTTATAACTTTGATTAAAGTTTATAATAGATCACCATTTTTCATAATTGACAGAATGTTCTCTGAGAAATAAACATAGAATAACGATAAAAAAACATTTACCATAGGTACTCTGATTTTGTATATGTATTTAGAATATGCATAGAGTATTCTCAGGGAAATAATCATGGAATATTGATATAGAATATTCATATATTATTCTGAGAAAGTACGTATATTTAAAATGTTCATGGAATATTCCAGTGAAATAATCTTAGAATATTTATAAAGAACATTCTTAGAATATTCTATGTATATTTAGAAAGTTCCCGGAATATTCTCTATATATATATACATTCAAGGGTGATTATAGGAATATTCATAGAATAACTGTGCTATCTGGGGATTAAAACTTAATTTTTTTTCATTATTTTCAAATTTAATTGACTGGAATTTTAAAAATTACCGCCGGCCGGTGCGCATTCATAATACAGGCGCATGAGCAATAAAAATTAAGGCGCCATTCGTATCGACCACACCTAAAAGTTATTTTATTGAAATTTGGTCCAGAGGCAAGTTAAAAAAAAGTTTAATTTCGTTGATTTGGTTCTTTGTAAAAGTGGCGACCTTAAGTTATTTATATTTTGGGTTGCCTTTGGTTTTTTAGTTAATACGTGTTAACTGTTGGCGGCTGTTGGCGTTTGAGTAAGTAAGGTTAGATTTTTTCTATTAATAGTAATAAATTCTTGCAATTAAATATGCCGAAAGCAAAAACAAAACTTAGATATTTTAATAAAGGTATTGTGTAGAGAGAACTAATGCGTCCCTTTCCCTATTAAACGAAATTCAAATGAATGCCTCTTTTCAAATAGATTCATTAACAACGGCAATGGAATATGAAAAGGATTATTTACCTCTTACTAGTACATCAAAGTCTAATTCCATACCTTCCTGCAATTCGGAATTAGTTGATAAAGTTGTCGATGATTTTGCTATGAGCAATACAGATGTTCGTCTATATAATACGGAAACTAGTGATGATTTGCTTTCTGTTGACGATTCTATTATTAGTGGCACAAGTGTTAGGAAAATACTACTTCAAATTTGGTTGTCAATATACCTCAATCTGAGCATAGAAATATCTTTCCATCTAACACCGATATTTTAGACGCACAGTCACAACTAGCAGCATGGGCCGTAAACGACAACATTTCCCATACCAGTTTGAAAAAGCTTTTAAATATTTTGAAATCTGTAAAGGATATTGGACAACTCCAGAATTTACCAAGTGATCCGCGTACACTATTGAATACCCCAAGAAGAATATTAGTAAAGGAAATGAATCCTGGCGAGTTTTATTATTTTGGAATAGTTGAAAGTATTAAGAAGTTTATTAAAAATTATAATTATAGTATCCCATACCATATTGACTCTATCGCCATTGCTGTTAATATAGACGGCTTGCCCATAAGCAACAGCTCATCGGGTTCTATTTGGCCAATTTTAATAGAATTGAATTTTAATAATTTCAGAGATTTTGTTCTTATGGTGGGTATTTATTACGGTAAAGAAAAGTCTAAGAATGTTAATGATTATTTGAGAGATTTTGTGAATGAGTGCATTCAGTTAACTCATAATGGTATTGTTATTGAAAACAAAAATTACAATTTTAAAGTGAAAATGCTTGTTACCGATGCACCAGCCAAGTCATATTGTTTATGCGTAAAGGGCCATACGGATCACCATTCTTGTACTAAATGTACTAGTGAGGGGGAAATGGTCGATAATGTATTATGTTTTCCTGAAGATGACACTTTACAAAAAAGAACTGATTACACATTTCGTCAACAATTAGATGAAGAGTATCATATGGGGACAATCATATTAACGTTGCTACCTAATTTTAATTTAGTTGATGATGTAGTCTTAGATTACATGCATCTAATTTGTTTAGGGGTTATGAAAAGAATGTTAACTCATAAAAAGTTTGGGTGGGTATATGGGAAACAACCTTTTAAATTTTCATTCCCAGAAATTCAAAAATTATCTAAACATATAATGCGCATAAAGGAGTTTGTATCTTTTGAATTTGCGAGAAAAACTCGATGCCTTACAGAATGTAAAAGATATAAGGCTACTGAATTAAAAATGTTTCTTCTTTATACAGGTCCAGTAATTTTGAATAAAATTCTTGAGTCATCGATGTATAATAACTTTTTGGTACTATCGTAGTCCAGTAACCTTGTCGCCTGAAAGGGGTGGTACCTTGCGTTAAATCCGGTAGTTCTGATTTTTTGCTGACTTATTTATGATGTTACCCCAATCAATAATCCAAGTTTGAGACCTCGAGCGCCGAACGCAACCTTGTCATAAATCGAAAAAACCGCAACATTTTCGACTTTATTTCAGTTTTTGGCGATTTTAAGCCTAAAGGACTAGTTTTTTGATAATACCTAAGCAGTAAGTTTTAAAAGTAGACTAAATTGTCTACAATATGAGATGAAAACTGTCTCTGTAGACCCAATAGTTTCCGAGATAAAGCTTTTCAAAGTTTCTCATTTTTGTCGAACTTCGCAATTTTTAGCAATATTTTAGGCGCCACTCAAGCAACACAGGCGGGCTCTATCAGAGGTTCCTGGAACTACACAGGTACAGGCGTGGTTGGGAGGCACACTGTACCCTCTCCCTGGGGGTGGATATCGAAGTCACAAGACCTCTGCCCCAAAATGATGTCCTGAGGCGCAGCCCCACAACACCGCTTGTGGATGATTTCTTGCGGTTGCAAGAGGGGTTGTAGGAACGAGTGCAGCTGCAGGAAGACAGGGATGACAAGCTTATCAGCATGGACGAAGATGGGGGGGGGGGGACTTGGGGGGCTAAGCCCTTCCAAACTTCAATTTAGCCCCTCTAGCTTACCGTGACATCTTAAAAAACTATAGACGTTATACTTCTTCTCATATTATCTGTGGGGCTTGACCCCCCCCCCCCCCCCCCCGATCTGTTCACCTAACTTCGCCCATTCTCATCAGTCTGCAGGCACTGCAGCGGGGCCTCCTTGACAACGTACCGGATATTGCAGTAAAAATAGACTTCGATTCCCTAGAAGGCGGCGATCTGTCCAATGTCGACATGGAGGTTGTCTTGTGGGTACAAGACATCGACGATACATCGCGATCTCCTGATAGGGACATGCCATCACGATACGATGATCCACATACGGATGAACCTCAACCGGGCCATTCCAAGAAGGCAAAATTAACTTAATTTTAACATCCGACCATAAAACGTACAGAGCTTCGATAATATAACAGGGGTATATTTCAGAAATATGAAAAATATAAAAGATGGGGAGGGGGGAGTCTGCGTACTCCTTAAACCTCTTTAGAATACACTACAATATAATTGAGGGTGGGGGCCCGAAGAAATAGGATCAAAATTCGTTCAGAACAACAAATTATTGCTAAAAATTGCGAAGTTCGACAAAAATGAGAAACTTTGAAAAGCTTTATCTCGGAAACTATTGGGTCTACAGAGACAGTTTTCGTCTCATATTGTAGACAATTTAGTCTAATTTAAAAACTTACTGCTTAGGTGTTATCGAAAAACTAGTCCTTTAGGCTTAAAATCGCCAAAAACTGAAATAAAGTCGAAAATGTTGCGGTTTTTTCGATTTATGACAAGGTTGCGTTCGGCGCTCGAGGTCTCAAACTTGGATTATTCATTGGGCTAACATCATAAATAAGTCAGCAAAAAATCAGAACTACCGGATTTGACGCAAGGTCTGAAGTATAAGGTTACTGGACTATCGGTAGCAATTAGCATTTTTTGTAAAGATGATTTTGTTAAAATGCCCAATATGATTGAGTATGCCAACTCATTGCTTAAATGTTTTGTTGAGACATCATTAAACATTTATGGAGCTGATTTTGTATCCCATAATGTGCACAATCTTTTACACCTAGCTGATGACGTAAAGAGGTTTGGTAATTTAAACAATTCTTCAGCGTTTCCTTTTGAAAACTTTATGCAATTTATTAAAAAAATGATAAGAACTGGCAGTAAACCTTTTCAACAAATTATTTATCGTATTTTAGAAGGCAAGCTTCCTACTCAACACTTCTGTTCTAAAATATCAGTTTCACAAGAGCATTTTGCAGGCCCTTTAACTATCGAATGCCGTCCTCCGCAATACAAGGTATTAAAATTGTTAAATTTTACATTGAAGCTAAATTCAGCTGACTGCTTTGTAAATTTAAAAAATAATGATGTTGTTCAAATTCATAATATAGCATATTCTTCTAGTAATAATAATGTGGTTATCGTCGGTAAATTATTTCAAGAAAAAAACCATTTTTTAATATTCCCTGTGACTCAACACAATTAGGAATTTTTTTCATCAATAAATGTAGAATGTCCCCATTAAAATCATTTCATTTATCTGAGATAAAAAGCAAAGTGTTCTATATACCATTTAATAGTGATTGGGCAGTAACTTTTCCTCTACTTCATTTATAAAATTTGATTTCGCATTGGCATAAGTCGAAAATTTTACACATTGTAGTTCGTTGTAGATTTTAGTTATTAAAAAAACAATCTTTCAATTTTTAGTTTATATGTAGAGCTTATTCATTTCCTTGTGGCGAAACCAATGTCAGATATGGCGGTTAGTTTACCTAATAACTCCGCCTTTCATTTCTAATCTGGTCATTAGCGTAGGTAATTTCTTCTACTTTTAGTAATAATAAGTAAAGCGAAATGTTTTTAATTTTTAATTATTTACAAATTATTATCAATTACACAATAAAAGATTTGAAACTATTAGATACAAATGTAAGAAAAACGGGTTCAGTTGCCCGTAAGTATCTTAGGACAGCCCACTTAGTCTACTGCGCATACAACGTTTTCGCCACAAGGAAATGAATAAGCTCTACATATTAAAATTAGTAAGTAGTTTATCTCTGCTCTGGAACTATTCATAATAGAGCCTCTGTAATCCGAATAAAACTTTACAATCCTAACAAATCCTTGCAGATCATTAATTTCAACCGAGTTTCAACAGTGCCCCCCCCTCCCCCCAATTTTTTGGATTATCAAGGTTCTATTGTATAAGTATAATAAAGTAAACCTATCTAGCAGTCATACAGCCTTAGGTCTTTTTTTGTTTTTTTTTTATTTCTAGTTTTAAATTGTGATAAGTATTATCTTAAAGAAAGAAATACTTAATCAACATAATGACCTGGGGTGTAGTTCTCTTTATCGAAGATGGATTGCCGCAAACTCCATGGAATGTTTTTGGCCATCTGGACATAGTCGAAAAAGGATTATAGAGGCTGTGAAACACAATGAATCACCAGGATGTACGTGGAATATATTTCAGATCAAGATTTTGGGATTATATGGTAAATATTTTGTCATTTCTTTATTAACAAAGGCAATTGTAGTTCTGCTTCCTAACAGTACCTCTTATTTTTTTAAGACGATCTATTGGTGGCACAATTAAAATGCAATAAGGCAAAAGATCGGGATAATTTGTCATCATCTGCTGACGAATTACCTTTGGGTAAAGGATTACGTGCAAAAAAAACCACACAATTTGATGATTTTGATTGTAATCTAGTAGATTATCCCATAATGCCGTCTGTGTTAACATTACAGAATGGTAAGTTAAATAATGCTATTTATTACTAGTTATATTTGTATATACAGTAGCCTCTCGGTTATCCGAAATTGTCGGGACCGCGGCCTTTTTCTTTTAAATGAAAGTTCGGATAATGTGAATTTTCGTATAACCAAGATCTGTAAAACCGGGAGGCTACTGTAGCTATTCTTGGCTAAAAACCATTAATTTTTTTTATTATTAGCATGTTTATTCATATTATAAAATATTGAAATATACATTTTAATTTTAGAAGGATCAGTAACAAAACCAATATCGAAATGTTTGGAAAAACGTAACAATATTAGTGCCAAAGCAAATAGTAATAGTAACTAATGTTTATTGTAGCATATGTATTTTCATTAGGTGTTCACAAAAGCCAACCAACTGCTACATATGAAATAGAAGATGAAAACTGGGAGAAAACACTTGAAGGTATTCCATAATTAAAAAGTCTTAGCTGCTAAGTAATATTATTTTGTAGGTGAAATGATAAATCGCAATAAAAATAAAGTTAACGTTGAGACCATGCTGGGAGAATTTATCAAAGAAACAAAAGGTGCATATTTGTCATTGTTACTGTGATGCCAACCATTTTGTATAAAATTATTAATTAAGTAACTTTTAGAATTTGAGAGGCAAGTCATAAGGCAGCTGCATATTTTAAATGCCAGAATGAAGGAAATTATGGAGAATCAGGAAATTTTCATGAAATCCAAAAACAATATTGCAACAGAAGAACATAATGAAGACCATTTAAGAATAGTGCAAGAAAAAATGGCAATTTTTCCTATTCAGTCTGAAATTGATTTATTAAAGTTAGAAGAGGTTTTAAAAGATTCTTCAGAAATGAAGATTTTAGTGAGTATAACATTATGGTTTAATGTCTTTTTAATACTTCCGATTTAAGGCAAAAGAATTGTCACTGTTGGGAGGAAACTCCGTCAAGGAGATTACCAGGCGTATAATGTTCCAAATCATGTCTAATCAAATAGGGCAACTTTATAGTTGGGATGGACAAAAGGGGAAGAAAAAATTTAGAGAATTACTTTTGCCCAAACTTGTTATAAGTAAGTATGTGTACCTACACTGTGTCCTAACTAAATTAGATAAATATGATAAAATTACCTTTTTTTTTAAAAACCCTGAAATGTGTATATTAAATGATTTTTTTAGAAGTACATACTACTATTGTGAAAGGTATTTAATTTTTGTGTATTTTGATAGAAATATTTTTTTTTAATTTTAAAATTATTTTTAGATGCTGTTCGGTTGAATGATCGTACTCAAAATTCAACAGAGTCTGATATTGTAAAACCAATGCGAGAGTGGTTGGTGAGAGCTAAGTTTAGGCAACAACCAGTTCCGCCCATGTAAGTAGTTTTGTATTAATCAAGTGCTATGGAAAATTTGAATGTTTTTTTTTGTTTCAGCACAGAAAGGAGTGAAAAGTAGTGTTCTCCCCCAGAAATTTGTTATAAAAATACGATTATATTTGAGTTTTTTTGTAGGTCATCAAATAGCTACTTTAGTTGTTTTTTTTTGCCTTTTGACTTATTTTGTAGGTAATGTTTTAATACTTCATTTTGTAACGCCCTGCGATAATTTCCTATTTTCTAGTTGAAATATTCTAACTTCTTTTTACTTGAATGACTAATATTCTTAAAATTTGCTACATTACATTGTATTGTATTATAATTCTTGACTCATCATCTTAGCCCTATGTAACCTGAACCTTTGGAATTTTCTTTGTTCATTGATGACTAACTTGTTATGCACATTTCTTTCTGCATGACAGATGTGTTCATCCCCTTTGTTCTTTATACCATTTTGCGACGTAGAACCCGCTGACTCATTTCCTTTTAGGGTCTAAGAGCCTCCTTTTCTGTATTCCTTTCTTCAGTTAACTACTCGCTTCCTTTCCAATCACTACGCTCCTTTGTCTGTACGATCCGATCTGCATTTACTAAAACTCGAGTTATTTTCGCCTTTTGTGCTCATCGATCAACAATTTAGTGAAAGTTCTTACTGATGCTTTAAGAAACCGCTAAAATCGTATTTTTACGTATATTTGTACAGTAAAGAAAAGTGTACGTGAGTTCTTCTTCTTAAAACGCTGGAATTAATTATTTACCAGGTTGGTACTGATTTTTTCTTGCTTAATGTAGTTACCTAATTTCGCTTTCCCTTTTTTATAGCGGTTTTGCACCCGCAAAAGCTACCTATAATCTTCTACCATTTTCCTGCTTTCTGTGAAATTCCAACTTCGACGACGCTTCGTGGGAAGCCAACCATTTCTTCAACCCCCGATCGCCGCTTCGAAGATTCAGTGAACTCCATCTTTACTATATCTACCGTCGCTAAGTGGAAAACCAATTTTAGTTTTTCCCCTGTGTTACTTATTTTACTCATAATTTGAGTAATAATCTTCAATATATAAAACGTGAACCTTTTTATACTTTAATTTTACTTACGCTATTTTTCTACCATTTTATTTAAAAGATTCTGTTTAAACATTGACCATTTTGCTATTTGCAATTTGCTACATTTGCTATTGCTGTAACGTAACTTTACCGTATTATTTCCTTTGAATTTTCTAAAGTAATATAGTTTATTTGCTAATTTAATTTGCTATTTGCTAAATATTAATTTGTTATCAAATTACCTTTAACTTCTTTTGACTTAACGTAACCATTTAAATTTGAACTTAACCTATATTTGGTATCCGATTTTTTGAATCACAGTACTCGTGTAATTACTCATTTCGGCTCGCTGTAATGCCCAGCGACCCTTGGTTTTTATTTTGTTTAAGGACTTGGGAAAACTGTGCACAGGAGTTCCAACATCCGACTCAACTTTAACAAAAGAAAGGTAGGATTTCCTATTTAACAACCGATTACTGTATATTGCATTTCTAAAGTCGCATCCCTATATCTCAATTTGCTTGTCAATTTAACGTCATTTTACTCACAAATTTTGCTTAACTTAAAGGTAGTTTAGACCCACGTATTTTGTACTACAAAATTGATTATTTACTTAATTAAATTAAACTCATATAATTACCATTCTTGTACTTATAAAACCTGATTTTATTTTGTAATATTTTATTTTATTCATTATAATCGCCTTAAATTTATTTACTTCTCTATTTATTGCTGAAACCACCCCGTTCTCTTTCAGATTTGACTTCGTTACTATTCTAACTGTTAATACCTTCGTAATTCGGATTAGCAGACCTATTTTCTCGAAGAATTACGTGGCGCCCTTTTCTTTACTTATTTTTCCCCATTTTACTACCACAATTTCTTACTTTTTCGCTCATTTTCGCTAACCTACGACCACCTGTCTACTAGCACTGAATTACCGCGGCCTTTGCTCCATTTAATTTCGTTGCGACCCAATTCTTGTCGTAACAATTTCTTTTAAGGTTATTAATGGATTGTTTAATGCAGTTATTCTGTTTCATTCTAACTTGTTTTACATCAATTCATTATTATATTTCGTATATATCTATATATATAAAACATATGTAGACATTGTTTTCAAATATTAATAAAACGATTTAGAAATATTTTGAAAAACATTAATTTAACGTTTTTATAATATCGATATTAAAACCTTTTCATCGACTAGAATATTTTTAAAACATGGTAGAAGTATTTTAATAATATTATATAAATGTTTTTAAAAGATAAAAAATCTGTACAAAATGTTTTTTAAATAGTATTAAAATGTTATAATAGTTTTAAAAATATTTATAAAACATATTTTTAATATGCAAAGTTGGGATTTTTCCATGTTCATAGAACATTTTAAAAACATTAAGAACATTATTCATAATATTATATAAATATTATAATATTTTTTGCAAAATATTTATATCATGTTTTAAAAACAAGTTTGTGTCACTTGGGAAAGACCTTAATAATCGCCTGTTTAATATTCGCCTCATCAATAAGCACTCTATTGGTCTTTAAAACACGTTTTCGTGGCATCTGAAAATAAAATTCGATAAATATAGAATTTGTTTTGTTTAGTTAGGGCTACATTCGGCCATCTGCCGAAAGTTCCCCGGTTTTAGTGGCCGATTGTTCACCATGTGGTCATCTGGCAATATAATATATGCAAACTAAACAACATGTTTTCTGGTTAAAAATGAACGTGAAAAACTTTATTATGATTATCTAATCAGTGCGCATTGATATCAGATCCACGAAATTTCAGTTAATTAATAGTTTAATGGCAATAAGCAAATATAAGAAATACTTACCATAAACTGTAGTTTTTTAATTTAGTATTTATTTCTTAAGAAACGTTGAACAAACACATCTCAAACTTTACACAAGATGTAGAAAAGTATGTTGGCAGTACGAATTAATAAGAATTGGCGGGTGTTATGTTCATTAAGTAGATGCGGCAACATGGCTAGTGTGAGTGAGACAGGGGAACAAAAGAAAGGACGGGGGAGAGATATAAAAATAGAATACTTAACTTGTTGTTATACGTTTTCCTTTTTCTAAACAATAAATAATATAAAATGTAAGTGGCTACAATACATTATTACAACCGAACCTACAAACACAACAGATTGGCGACGAGGTGGATTTTTTTTTACAAGTTTACGGAGTACAAGAAGTAAGGCAAGAAAGCAAAGTAATTACCACATCTACATTTACAATAGAGACATTTAATACAAACCAAGCAAGATGGAGCAGATGGGTTAAACCGTTAAACGATTGGAGGTAGCATTTACGGTTTTCCAAGTATCAGAAGCCTTAAAATTGCACTACCTATTACATTATATGGGAATAGAGGCCTACAATATTCTGTCGGACAGACTTGCACCTGAGTCACCAGAAGACAAAAGTTATGAATGCATTGTGGAAATTATGGATCAGTTTTACGACCCGGCACCATTAGAAATCGCAGAAACTTTCAGATTCCAGTGCAGAAAACAACAGGAAGGGGAAACAGTGCAGGAGTTCCTACATGCGTTACAGAAATTATCAATTAACTGCAAATTTGGTGAGTTTTTAAAAAAAGCTTTACGAAATCAGTTTGTTTACGGTCTGAGAGTGCAACAGGTATGGAAATGTCAGAAAAAGACAAAAGCAACCATTTTCGGTTGACGCGCTACATTTCAAAAATAAGCAAAAAAAATATCCTGTTGCAATCTCAAAATCAAATACAGATGTAAGTAGATCTAAACAAAGTGATGTTACTAGGAATTATGCAGGTATACGTGGTGGTATGAAATGTTATTGTTGCGGTAGCAATCAACACCTAGCAAATAGATGTTATAATAAAAACAATCTAATATGTAATTTTTGTAAAGGTCGAGGACACTTACAGAGGGTGTGTCTAAAAGAAAAAAAGGGTTTAACAGCACACGAAGTGGAGGAAGTTACAGTTCAAGAAATATTAGTAATTGAGGAGGAAGGAAGCTTTGTGTCCTTGAGGGATAAGTATTTTGTACAAGTAAAAGTTAATGACCAGTATGTAAAAATGGAAATTGATAGTGGGGCCCCGGTGAGCCTGGTAAGTTTTAAAACGTACAAGAAGTTGTTCGCAAATCGTACATTGCAAAAAACCGAGTTAAAATTGGTTTCGTATTGTAGAACTAACTTACAAATCTTGGGGTTTATATCCGTGACTGTAGCTTTTAGGGGCGAATGTGAAATATTAAATTTGTACATTGTAGAAGGGGATAAAAATGCTCTCCTTGGAAGAGAGTGGATTCGTAGTCTAAAAATAAGTTTAAACGAAATAGATGAAGTACAAAAGGTAGAAAATAAAGATGCGTCGGAGAATAACTCAATTATTTCCAACTTAATTTCAAAATACCCTAGTATATTTAAACCAGGAATAGGTACCATAATAGGGGTACAAGCGTCAATACATTTAAAATGCGATACAAAACCAATTTTTAATAAAGCGCGGAACGTGCCTTTTGCACTGCAAAGTGCAGTTGAAAAGGAGATACAATCATTAGTGGAACAAGGGATCCTTGAAAAAGTAGATACATCGGAATGGGCAACACCAGTGGTGCCCGTGAAAAAAACGAATGGGGAGATCAGACTATGCGGGGACTACAAGGTTACAGTGAATCCTCACATTCTGGTTGACGAACATCCCCTGCCCACGGTGGACGAATTATTTACACAAATGGCAGGCGGGTCAAAGTTCACAAAAATAGATTTGAGTAAAGCGTACTTACATTTAGAGGTTAAACCAGAAATGCGAACTTTGTTAACACTTAATATACATAAAGGGTTGTACCGACCAACAAGGTTGATATTCGGAATTTCTAGTGCGCCAACTATACGGCAAAGACAAATTGAACAAATTCTTCAAGGTATACCGGGGGTATCAGTATTCCTTGACGATATAAAAATAACGGGACCAGATATGAAAACACATTTAGGTAGGTTAGATTTGGTGTTACAAAAATTAAATTTACATAATCTTAAAGTCAATCTTGATAAAAGTGTATTTTTGGCGGACGAAATTGAATATTGCGGATACCGAATAAACAAACATGGAATTCAAAAAGTTCACAAAAAAATTGACGCGATTCAAAACGTTCTCATACCTAAAAATAAATCGCAAGTGAGAGCTTTTGTTGGCCTAGTCAACTACTATAGACGATTTTTAAAGAATGCTAGTAGTATTTTACATCCATTAAATAACTTGTTAAAATGAAAAATAATGTAACCAAAGTTGAAACACATGTTTGGGAAAAAACTTCAGTTCCTTTCGAACGCGTTCACGCTGATTACGCAGGTCCTTTTAATGGAGGATATTATTTTATATTGGTGGATTCATACAGTAAGTGGCCTGAAATTCATTTCACAAAGAACGCCACTACAGAGACGACTATTGAAATATGTAGGAAAATTTTTTCAACGTTTGGCATACCAAAATTTTTTGTGACCGATAACGGTACTAATTTCACATCTTTTAAATTTAAACAGTTTTTAACGGAAAACGGCGTACATCATAAACTTACAGCACCATTTCACCCAGCTTCAAACGGCCAAGCCGAAAGATATGTGCAAATCTTAAAAAAATCTCTTAAAGCAATGCGTTACGATCATGACAATAATAAAAGTTTGGAACTTTGTAAGTTACTCCTGCAATACAGACGGCCACATACGGTTACAGAGAAAAGTCCTTCGGAGATGTTATTTGGTTGGCAAATTCGCTCCCGGTTAGATTGCATGAAACCCGGAAAAGAATCCCATAAATCACCTTTAAATAAAGATAAAAGGGTACGCGAGTTAAACATAAATACTAGAGTATCAGTTAGAGATTATTGCAACGAACGTTGGAAATTTGGTAAAATATTAAGTCGGATAGGTAAATTGCATTATACGATTAAATTAGATGATGGACGAACATGGCGTAGACATATCCCAACAAACAATAAATTACCGTACCATCAAAGGATCGACACCGTTTGCCAGAACAGCAAGGACTGGGCCGATGCTGGCATACGATTCTGGTCCAGTAACTCGGCGTCACAGTGGCCGTTAGCCGGGCCGGTGTTACCCTAACTACAATGAAGATGATGAAACAATGCTGTATCGGAAATGGTTCTCTAATGGTTAGTATTGCTGGGCCAGTGCTTGTTCAGCACCTCACTAGGTTGCATTTTTTGTACAGGACCAGTAATGGTAAGGCTATGGCACAAGGATTTCAGCTAATGTATTGCCAGCATTGTACCAATGCATATTAAGTACACCACAACAATAAATAAAAATAAATTTATTTTTATTTATTATACCAATGCATTTATTTATATATAAAATATATTTACATTCAAAAAGAAGTTGAAAACAAATGATATGTTTATAATAAACTAAAAACATACTCTATAAGTGCATTTTGAATTTGTAATATTTAATTTAAAAAAAAAAAATTATAAAACATTATTTTATAATTCACCGGTGTTACCAGTTTTTGTTCCCTTGCGGTTCATACGTCCACCATCACGGTCAGGAGCATTTCGCAGCCACACTTTAATTACTGCTTCGATTTCCTGTTGAGTTGAGTTTCGACTTAAGGGATTTTTTCTAACGACAACTGAAAACAAAATATAATTACTATATGTTTCATTTAAAATAACGTTCATGGAAATTTTGGAAAATATAAAGTCTAGTTGCACAAATAATGATTACCTTGATTAAAGTTTAATTAATGAATTAGATTTGTTCAACTAATTTTGAATTGTTTACGTATAACCAGTGAGAAAAGTGAATCCAATAAAATCAAATCGATGTAATAAGGTAACCAATTGTTATGCATATCTACTAATAATTAGGACTAATTATAATTATCAGACTATAAGTAGTACAATGATCTATAAGGTATATTACGCTGAAAGGGTGCCATGATCAATTGTTTTTGTGTGGTAAAATATGGGCTTAAAACGATTTCATGGCATTCTAGATTTTTTTTTTATTATTTAAAAGTAAATTTAAGGTGCCAAGAAGAATTTTATTGTAGGTGATGTGAATTATTTAGGGTTTGTCTATTTCATGTTTGTCATAATATGCTCAGCAAATTACGATTTAATAGAGGTCGGGTTACTAATACATTTGAAAGGATATTTTATCTAAAATGTTTCTTCAGTCTAGTTTTAAATGAGCTGACGGGTTTGACAACATAATATTTTTTAAATTAATAACCAATAGATTTGTTTGTAGAACTAGACCTTAGTACTCTTATTATTGATGTGTCCTTACCAACAATTAGTTTTGAAATATTAGTCAATGCCTCGAAAGATTTTTTCCCATTACGTCCTGACCAATTATATTTTATTGCTACACTAGTCTTCATAATGTGGCACATAATCCTCCTAGTTGTGTCCACAACATCCTTCCCCTCTACTATTTGCATAGAAGTGCACTACAAAATAAAAGAAATACAATTTACTCAATTCGAAAAATAGTACATACCATGGATGCCATTACTGTATCATCTTGCAAAGAGTGATTTAATGCAATTAATTTTTCAACTGTAGTAACTAGTAACTCCTCAAAAACAGGATTAGGGTTTAAATATGGATCATCAGCAATGCTGTTCTTGTTTAATTGTATCAAATATTTAACGTCTTGACTTAATAATTCAAGAGATTTCATCATTTGGTTTATTAACCCTGCAAAAGAAAGAACGTATAGTTACTCCGTAATTGTAACAAAATATTATTATATATTATTTAACTTGTTACATAATAATATAGACTGCTCATTACTACATAGCTATATTAGATTTGCTGTTCCGCGATTGACATCTAGGCATACAGTAACTTTTCACTTACCCCAATGTAAGAGTAACCTGTTGCAAAACTCTCCCATTTATAATATGTGCTATCAATACAACAATATCTCAGATCAAGTCGACATTTTTAACACTACCCTTAAATCTTTGCTAAACGCAGTAATTTAGTTATCCATTAGTATCTTTCTTTTTTGTTAAATTTCTTCTTCATAACTGTTGCTTATTCTAATAACACTTACATACATTACTTTTACTAACTTCGTTTTATATTGTACTTCATGTTTACTTTCAACCATTTGCACTATAATTTAAGTTAATTTAAGATGATCACTTGATATTGTCCGCTACCTGGATCTTGTATCTGTTTGGACAAATAAAGTATTATTATTATTATTATTATTAAAAAATATTAATAGCTTACTTTCATTTGTTCTACAATTAGTACACTGTGTATTATTTTCAGTTCTGATTTGAATTGGTGTATCTGTATCACAAGGAGCTGTTTTATTGGAATCATTGTAAGTTCTAGGTTGCTTCCTATTTGAATATGATGATACATGTTTTTTTTGTGTGTGCACATTTGATGATACAATGTGATTATCATGAACAAATTTTGGTGGTAGTTGTACATCCAGCTCTTCAGAACCAGAACTATATTGAAACTCATCAATTGATTTTGTATCTCTAATGACACGTTTGGAATTTATTGCTTCATCATTATCACTTGATTGTGAGACACTACTAAGATCCTCTAAATGCTTTAATTTGGCCAGCGCTTTCTCATATGAGCCTGTGAATACATAAAAAATAAATTACTTAATATGTTGTACTCCTAAATCCGACGTTGAAAGACATAAGAATGAGAGAGAAGAAGAAGAATATGTTGTATTATAGTACGGAATTACTTACTTGAATGGTATTTGGCATTTACAAGAGATGTGCCACATTTTTCAATCCATAAATCTGCATGTTCTTTTACGGCTTTGATGCGCTCATTGTCGGTTCTTAAATAAGTTGGCCAAAAACATTCAACACAGTCTTTTTTGTAGCGAAGCCATTTCGTCGATACTACTGCCATCGGAATGCTTCCATGTTCATCTGTTTCTTCAACAAATTCCACAACGACAAAAAATAACCTATTATCAGTAAATATGTTAAATCACTATCTAATATAATTGATTATACATTTTACCGCCAAAAATATAATAATTAAATATAACTTACTTTTGCACGTTGTCTTCAGTAGCCATTCTTATCAATACGGTTCAATCTAATCACAGAAACAGAACTGAATCCTAATTTAAGATCAAATAAAAAACATGTAAAAACCACGTGAGAATAAACAAAATCATTTAAGGTTACAGGTTATATGATGCCAACACAAGAACATGAAACCTTTTCTACCAATTACTACCAATCTTCCAACAAAATATATAGGTGCGAATTTTAAACTAATCTTTACAGTGTTGGAACAGTACATGTGCGTTAGTCATTTTATTGTACAAAATACGTATACTGGACCGAAACAGGTCCGCAAGTGTTGATCCAGAATTTCATTCGTGAGTATTTAAACAGCACTGGAACAGTAATAGCGAACCAGAGCCAGCATTGCCTGTACTGGCCCGCATACCGGCCGATATTAAATGTTTGTTGGGATTGATCAAATACGTGAGATAGGTCAAAATACTCCAAAAGAAATATACTTGCCAGATTCACCTCCCACTGACACAGTTGTTAATAGTCCTATAAATGAATTGATACCTGAAGTTGTCAATGCTCCAGGAGTAACTGAACAAAATACTACCTTACCTGATGGGAAACAATGTAAATTAGAAACTCCTACTTTGCCTGAAACAGCTAATAATCAAAACACATCTGGAAATGTTCCTCAACCTCTAAGACGTTCTAACAGAGTTAGAAAACTCCCTGTTAGAATGGATTTGTAACAAACTTTCATTTTTGAAGAATTATGTTCTTTATTTAGTAGCATATACTTATTATTTTTTTTTGTAGGTGACATGTACAATTTAGTTAAGCTTTGATCATTTAAATATGTATTTAATTTAAGAGGGGAAGGAGATGTTATGTTCATTAAGTAGATGCGGCAACATGGCTAGTGTGAGTGAGACAGGGGAACAAAAGAAAGGACGGGGGAGAGATATAAAAATAGAATACTTAAGCACGTTGTTGTTATACGTTTTCCTTTTTCTAAACAATAAATAATATAAAATGTAAGTGGCTACAATACATTATTACAACCGAACCTACAAACACAACAGCGGGGTTTTCAAAAAAATAAAGCAGCGAATTCCAATGGCTGAATGTTCCCCAGGGCCGAATCTTCCCCTCATTCCCCTACTTAATTTTTAAAAAACACAAAAAAATTATAGTACATAAGGACAGCGTCGTACAAACTAAATTAAACATAGTTGGTTGTTGATAAGTTGACCAACAATTGAAGTAATATGTACCATTTTTTAGCAAAACTATGATTTAAATTGCTTAATTAAATACTTATCCACATCCGAATTGTCTGCAATTTTTTTTTCGTGACATACGCAAGAACATGAATCATTAACCTGAATTGCAGACGCGCTCAAATGACTTTTAAAAATCTATAAAAATAATGCAACTTCAACCCCGTCTGCAGGGTATTGCACCTCCGAAACCGTCTGCAAATACCTTTCTGACGACGTTTTTCATTTGTCCTTTCGATTCGTACAAGAATTAAACGCCCTCAAATCACTTTAAAACAGTGATTTTTTATGCACAAAAAAAGGTTTGTTTGAACATGTTATCCCGAGGTTCAGAACTTGCGACCATTTTTATGCTATTAATATGTGACATGATCTTCAACGTAGTATGATCTGCAGACGCGGTTCGATCACTACCTAAAATGACGCTGGGCTGCCGCCCTATTAATATCTCCCATAAAGCAGCCCGCACATAGAGCACGGACAGACACGGCACTGCTGATCGAGTTGCTTTACATTGAATCAAATGGGGAACCGCACATACCGAACAGCAGGGAGCGTAACAGCAACGACCTGCAGCGAACGGCAACTTTGCCGGTGTCGGATGGATTACAGATGATTCACAAACACTCACTTTCATTTCAATTTCAATACTAGGTGACAGATGTAACACGTGCAGAATGTGCTCAATAGACGAAACTATCATTGAATTAGTTCGGCAATATCCCATAATCTACGATCCCTCTGATAAATATATAGTATAATAATAATAATAACGTTTATTCCTTTTGACATACAAATGTATAGGAATCGTCACAGGGTTAATGAAGCGTACTATAATAATATAAATACATAATTAATAATATGAATATAGTATAATATTATATATTATCTATATGGTAAAGAAAAAGATGCAAATAAATGAGTACCGTAAAACGGGGTGAATGGGATCAATGGGGTGAATAGGATCAAAAATGGAGAAAAAGTGAAAAATTTATTTATAAATAATGTAGTTGATAGAAACTTAATGATTGTCAACCAATAAAAATGTCACATTCCACTGAATATATTTTGTTAAGAAATGAAAATTTCTGATTGGTAACACTGTCTACACTACAGCTTTTAACAAATGGTGAAAGACCAGCTGACTTCCATAACCTAAAAAACTTTAAAGCCGCTTTACACGGTGCAATTGCATGGTATGCAATGCAAGAAAACTTGCACAGGCGATTAACATTTCAAGAATTTTTTTTGTCGGTTTTACACGATGCCAGTGGCAAGACGGTGCAATTTTTATTTCAAAGTATACTTGTTGCCACTACAAAACATTTTGGGTAGTTCATCTATTATTTATAGGTTATGTACCTCTGCGTTGAGTTTAAAGCATAGTTTAAAGTATTATCATTGTGTGAAATAAATTGTATTTTTTGTTATTATATGTATTAGAAAATGTGTTCTAAGTAAGTTTCAATTTAATCACGATTTGGTGCAGTTATTATTTAATAAATGTTTTAGGAAAACCTTTAGTTGGTCAAGGGAAATTACTACCCACTTAATAATGTTATATGAACAACATCCTTGTTTATATGCTGTTAATTCAAGCGACTATCATAATAAAAGTAAAAGGCTTGATGCAGTGCAAATAATTCGCAAGAATTTATTCGATACATATTCATGTGATCTGAATGTTGACGATATTAAAAAAAGTGCTTGTAGTGGAAGCTCTACTGATGACATTGTAACGCCCTGCGTTAATTTCCTATTTTATATTTGAAATATTCTAATTTCTTTTACTTTAATGACTAATATTCTTAAAATTTGCTACATTACATTGTATTGTAAGCATCTGTCCTTATGACGAATCATCTTAGCCCTATGTAACCTGAACCTTTGGAATTCTCTTTGTGTAGCGATGACTAATTTGTTTTGCACACTTCTTGTTGCACGCCAGATGTTTTCATTTTCTTTGTCTATTTGTAATAATTTGCTGACGTAGAACTTGCTGATTCATTTCCTTTAGGGTCCAGAGCCCCTTTTCTGTATTCATTTCTTCAGTTAACTACTCGCTTCCTTTCCAATCACTTCGCTTCATTTCTGTACGATAAGATTTGCATTTACTAAAACTCGAGTTATTTTCGGCTTTGTGCTCATCTATCAACAATTTAGTGAAAGTTCTTACTGATGCTTTAAGAAATCACTGAAATCGTATTTTTACGTATATTTGTACAGTAAAGAAAAGTGTACGTGAGTTCTTCCTTAAAACGCTGGATAAAAAAAAACTATTTGCCAGGTTAGTACTGATTTTTTCTGCTCAATGTAGTTACCTAATTTCGCTTTCCCCTTTTTATAGCGGTTTTACACCAGTAAAAAAAACTACCTCTAACTCTTCTACCATTTTCCTACATCTTTACTTCGTGACCGACGACTGCGCCCCGCTGCGTGGGACACAAACCATTTCTTCAATCCCTCGATCGCCGCTCCGAAAACTCATCGAATTCAACTTTTATTATATCGTCGCTAAGTGAAAAACCAATTTTAGTTTTTCCCCTTTATTCCTTATATTGAACTTTTTATACTTTAATTTGACCTACTCCGTTATTTTCTACTATTTTATTTAAAAGATTCTGTTTAAACATTAACCATTTTACTATTTAAAATTTGCTACATTTGCTATTGCTGTAACGTAACTTTACCGTATTATTTCGTTTGAATTTTCTAAAGTAATATAGTCTATTTGCTAATTTAATTTTCTATTGCTAAATATTAATTTGTTATCGAATTACCTTTAACCTTTTTTTTTGAATTAACGTAACTATTTAAATTTGAACCTAATCTATATTTGGTATCCGATTTTTGAATCACAGGATAGTACTCTGGTAATTATTCCTTTCGACCCTTGTGTTTTTATTTTGTTTAAGGACTTGGAAAAACTGTGCACAGGAGTTCCAACATCCGACTCAACTTTAACAAAAGAAAGGTAGGATTTTCCATTTAACCACCGATTACTGTCTATTGCATTTTTAAAGTCGCATCCCTATATCTCAATTTGCTTGTTAATTTAACGTCATTTTACTCACAATTTTTGCTTAACTTAAAGGTAATTTAGACCCACGTATTTTGTGCTACAAATTTATTTTGTGAAAACTCATACAATTGTCATTTTCTTGTATTTTTAAAAACTGATTTTATTTTGTAATATTTACTTTGAATTATTCATTATAATAACCTTAAATTTATCTATTTCTTTTTTTGCTGAAACTCCCCGTTCTCTTTCAGAATTGACATCGTTACTGTTATAACTGTTAATACCTTCGTAATTCGGATTAGCAGCCTTATTTTCCTAGAAGAATTACGTGGCGCCCTTTTCTTCACTTATTTTTCCCTATTTTACTACCACAATTTCTTACTTTTTCGCTCATTATTGCTAACCTACGACCACCTGTCTACTAGCACTGAACTACTGCGGCCATTGCTCCATTTAATTTCGTTGCGACCCAATTCTTGTCGTAACAACATGTATACATCCACATTATGGTGTTTTGAAATTCTTCAATTTTTGGACAATGCGGTTGTTATAAATAAAGGAATTTCGAACCTTAAGACCACAGAAAACATTCGTTTCGTTCGGATAGTTTTTAGGTATGAGTCACACTTGAGCTCTCGTGGGACAAACTATATACATATTATTTATTTAACCAATATGATTTTAGAATGGTAGATTGGTAGCTATGGAATTGGCAAAAATAAAAAACCAGGATATGTTAGATGACCTCAAGTTAGAAATAATGCAAAAAATTAATACATGCAAGAAAGCTGATCGTGCATTAAATAAAAAATAATTTAGTTTTTGATGTTTATATTGATTTTAATAATTGAATATAATGATTTAAAACATATTCTCTTGCCACTCAACACTTCCAACTCCATTAACATATTCTGTAAATTCATCCCTGATTGCAAGGGCTGTATTACTTGCTCTATTACCTAATTGCTTTCTTATGCTATAAGCTAGTGCATATCTTCTGTCAATGTCTTCTTCTGGATTCGTGCCTATGTATGCCAAACTTGACTCTTTCCTTAGAAAATTATGCAATGCACATGCAGCTTGAACAATTATGCATACTTTTTGAGGTTCTAAAGCATTTACATGAAGTAGGATACGAAATCTGTTTGCCAAAATTCCGAAAGTGTTTTCGACAATACGTCTAACTCGACTTAAACGATAGTTGAATATTCGTTGGTTCCTAGTCATATTGCGGAAAGGATAAGGTTTTAAAATATGTAGTGAAGATTGAAACGCAGCATCTGCCACAATAACATAGGGAACTTTTTTTATTCTTTTTGGTAATGCCTTATCAGCAGGAATGTTTAAAGAATTCTGTGTTAGGGCACTATATAAATCTGATTCTCGGAAAACTCCTCCATCAGAAATTCTACCATTCACTCCAACATTAATGTAAGTAAATGTATAATCAGCATCCACTAGGGCTAATAGGACAATACTGTGCTGATGCTTATAATTGTAATAAGCTGATCCAGCATTGCCTTGTGCTTTAATTTGGATGTGCTTTCCATCTAGTGCTCCTATTACATTAGGAAGATTCCATTGCTTTTCAAATTCATGGGAAATTTGCAACCATTCACCAACAGTTGATGGCACCTAAAGTTTTTTAATCAAACTTTAATGTACTTATGGTTTTAAGTTTTTACCTTAAGATAATTGTCTTTTAATTCCTCATATATAGCCTGACACACTATTGGTACAAATAATGATATTGTACTCTCCGATACTCTAAAATTATACATAAGACTTCGGTAACTTTCACCAGTAGCCAAATATCTTAAGGTGATTATCAACTTGTGTATTGCAGGAATACTTTCTCGCATATTCGTGTGATTCTTTTGAATTCTGTGTTCAATCTTTTTTAATAGAATGTTGAAAGTGGTTTCATCCATTCTGAGGAAATTTTTATAAAAATCTAAGTCTCGACAAGCACTTAGATCATTAGCTAAGTTTAAACTTCCGACATTTCTATCTAGCCAAGGCTTACCCACCATCGTCTTTTCCTTCTATTTTGCAAAAAGATAATTTTGGCACTCGCAATCAACAAACTTGCTATCGCTACTTTTTTTACTATCCCGTTCATTTTGCAGCAATTCAAGTATTAATCACTGGTACAGAATAATGGTTTTTTAAAGTTGGCAGGCTAAATATCACTAACATTGTTACTAAAATTTCACGTGCAATGCAAGAAAAATTACAACATGTTCTAATTCAATGCTATGCAAGAAATCTTGCATGGATGGTAAAAAAATTTCACATGCGCATGCGTATAACAAATGTTTCATGAAAAAGTTGCACAGTCTTGCACCGTGTAAAGCGGCTTTTATATGTTTATTGTAGTGAGCAGTGAACTTTACATTGTTGATTTTGTTTGTGGGACCTGTGAATTATTATAACAATAAACAATTTAATCTATTATTTCTTCAATTTATGTGTTGTTTTAATTTTTTATTGATTATTTTCTGTTTTCTTGCACCAATTCTTAAAAAGTGGGGGGGAATAGGATCAGACAAAAGTGAAGATGCCAAGAGATTACCGTCCAGATCCACGATGTAAACATTATGTGCAAAGAGGTGAAAACCCGTATAACCACAATGTACAGGTTTAAAATAAATATATCGATTCGATATAGACAGCTCAATTTGTACTATATCGAATTAAAATATATAGTATATATGATAGATCTATACATAAACTTACTGATGCAGTTCGGACTATTTTCTTATAAAGATTCTATGTAGGTACTATAGTCACAACCTGTACATACCGCGCGTGCTCGCCGTCTCTATTGTACCTTTAGCATCACTTTACACACGGCTTTACGCATGTCGTATATAGATCTTTCACAGAAATCTACGAAAGCGTAGAACGGCCACAAAATCTGCATTTATTTAAAATTGGCAGGTCGACAGTTCCAACTGTAAATTGACAGTTCCAACTGTAAATTGACAGTTCCAACTGTAAATAGACAGTTCCAACTGTAAATTGACAGTTCCAACTGTAAATTGACAGTTCCAACTGTAAATAGACAGTTCCAACTGTAAATTGACAGTTCCAACTGTAAATAGACAGTTCCAACTGTAAATTGACAGTTCCAACTGTAAATTGACAGTTCTAACTGTAAATCGACAGTTCTAACTGTAAATCGACAGTTCTAACTGTAAATCGACAGTTCCAACTGTAAATCAACAGTTCTAACTGTAAATCGAGCGTTGCAACTGGTAAATTAAACTATCAACTAAAATTAACAATCTTTTCATATATGTTTACGGTTTTGAACGTTTCGCCATAAAGTTAATCATCTTGATTGTCTAAAATGAATGATATAATTACTTTTTATCATACTTTGGGGCTGCAACATGTTGAAATTGTATGTTGTTTAGCAATAAATCATAATATTGTAATAAGTGAACGTACATTACGAAGAAAATTAGCAGAACTTGGTCTATATCGGAGAAAAATTTTTACCGACGTATCGTTGGTAACAAAATTCATTGAAGAAAATATAAGAACTCACGGGCAACTACATGGTTATAAGTGGATGTATTTGAAATGTTTGCAAAGTAACCTGGTAGTTACTCAAGAAACTGTTAGACAGCTCCTTCAAATTATCGATCCGATTGGAGTCGAATTTCGTTCAAGGCGTAGATTAGAACGGAGACAATATCGTAATAAAGGACCCAACTTTTTATGGCATATAGATTCTTACGATAAACTTAAACCGTTTGGTATATGCATCAATGGATGCATCGATGGATTTTCAAGACATATAATGTGGCTAAAAGCAGGAATAAACAGCAGTGACCCAAAAATAATTGGCGGATATTATTTGGAAACCTTAAAATTAATTTATGGTTTTCCGCAAACAATACGATGTGATTTGGGGACAGAAAATGGAATTGTAGAACGAATACAGCGTTCTTTGGCCACAAATGCCGTTAACTCTACAATAATTAGAACATTACCTCCTTTTTTGTATGGCACCAGTCCGGCTAATCAAAGAATCGAAGCATGGTGGTCTATTTTAAGAAAGCAGCATGCTCAGTTTTGGATGAATGTTTTCCATAAGCTTAAAGATGACGGATTTTTCTCGGGGTCATTTTTAGACAAAGCGTTAATTCAGTTCTGCTTCTTAAAAATCATTCAGGTAAGAATAGAATAGTTGATTATTTCGTTTAATATGGTACCTAATAGTATAATAGTATATTAAAAAACAAGTTTCATAAGGTACGTTTTATGGTACGAATCAAAGTTTAGAAAACGAGTGGCGCAGCCACGAGTTTTCTTAATGATGAGTGCCATAAAAGCCTTATGAATGAGTTTTTTATACTATTTTTTAGAATTTGCGCCTTTTGCAAGCAATTTTAAATAAATATTTGACATTATCAAAATCTAGGGAATTTTTTAGAGATTGGAACTAAACTACTTTTCAAATTGTCAATTTAAAATTTATTTTTTGTATTCTGTCTCCAAAGTAACCATTTTGCGGACTGAAAACAATCCGCAAAATACATCTTTAAAGGACAAGTACGCTAAAGTCGCTATGACAACCTTAATGCTGGATTTTCATTCGTTTTGACGTATTTACGATATCTTTATTTTGACTTTTTACGAATTTACTTGTTGTTGCTATAACAACTACGTCAAAGCTAAATATGACGTTTACAACATTGTTCTGTACGTACCAAATTAAATTTTTATGAAATTAATTTGATAATTTAGAGAATTCATGCAAAAAAATGTTGTATGCATCACGTACGCAAAACGTTTTAGTGGATTCGTCTAAGTTTTCGGACTCGGCTTCGCCTCGTCCGACAAATTCGACTCATCCACTACAACATCATTTTGCGTACTTGATTGTATTAAAGGTTAACTACAGTATTTGCTATGAATTAATTCGGTAAATACCAACTTAGTAAAATTAAATTGTACCGGTTTTATTAAAACACCCAAATGTCTATTAAAGCACGCAAATGACGCGAATTCTAAAAAATTATTATCTTGTTGCGATTTTCTTAGGAAGAATTGGATACAGTTGTTATAGAATGGAATACACACAAAATATCTGGATCAAAAAACTCTGTATGTCCTAGAGGTCGTCCATTCATAATCTACCATATGCCGCAACTTTTTGGGACGAAAAATTATTTATGTCAGCTTCCTCGACAACCTGTCGACATGTTTGACGAACATTGCACGTTCTTCAATAATATTCCGTGTGATGAAGATGTGTACCAATTGGCAGCAATAGTTATGGATGAAGAACGGTTAACTATTGCAAAAGAACCTTCCAGTACAATCCATTTATACTTAAATCTAAGATCCAAAATGTTAAATATGATCCATGAATAAATTAAACATCCACTTTACTTACTATACATAATTTAATGGAAATTATAAAACTGTATTCGCTTTTAAAGAAAAATTTAAAAAAAAGTTGACATTTACCTTATAAAGACTTTTTTATTGTTTATTCTTCGGCCCATTGATAATTTTAAATATATGGCATAAATTGGTATACTCATCCGTTCGTAATTATCTTATAAATTATAACACTGATTATAATGAAAATAATATTGCATTAGATTAACCATTTTTGTACATTACATACTTCATTAAAATTTAACGAGTTTTACGCAAATGTATATATTTTTGAATAAAGGGTTAAAAGTAAGGTAGATACATTTTTGTAACAGTAGGTAGATATAGGTATGTATGACAGAAATTTCGTACATTTCTCGAAAAATGCACAATTCTGACCATATGGATAGTTAATAACGGACTTGTAAAAATTTGAAACATCTTTGGAAATGTCTTTATATAAATAAAACATGAATATAAAATAAGAAATAATACAATAAACATAAAACACAAAACACCATAAAATAAAAACGTACCATAAAACGGGGTTACTTCGACAGGTTTTTGGCATGTTTGTTGCTCTGTAAAGGAAACTATACGCTTGACAACCTTGGCTCCTATTCCATTGTAACAATTGAAGCCTTTGGTTCTATTCACTAAAAAAATTATTGTGGCCCCACCCCCCCTTCACCTTTTTTTTTAAATTTCTTTTTGGTGTCGAAGTTACCCCGGGTTGGGGGTAACTTCGACACCATGCAGAATTATGCATAAAATCGAAGTTAGCTTTCTCCAGGGTAACTTCGACACCGAAAAATGTAAAAATAAATATATAATAATAATAATAACAATAATAATAATAGTAAATGGGTTGTTAAAAATAATACTTGCAGAAAATCATTTATATATTTAGCAACTTTGGTAAGGCATATTTGGCATATAAATCTAAACTAAAAAACATCCTTTTAACTAAACAAAAACTCTTAAATAAAGTAGGTAACACAAGTAAAAAAAAATCTAAATATGCTAAGAACATAGGAACAAGTCAGGGACAAATGCTTAATCATCATCGAAACATGAGGCACATTCGTAGCTCGCTTGGTTGGAACCCCCGTTGCAGTGTCCACAAACCCACTTTCCACAAGTCACACACTTAATCCAAGCTTTTTGGTTCGTGTATTCGGAAAACTCTATTAGACAAATGGAACAGCAATTGCAGTCAGGACATTCATATTGAGGGTCATTGGAGCCAAGATTGCAAATACCGCACACCCACTTCAAACACGAAATGCAACAAATCCAGTCTTTGTCTACAGTATAGTGTGCGTAAGAACATTTGCATACAGAGCAAAGAGAATCAGAATCAGTGACTTTTTTTGTGGAACTCTTTCTCGATGGTCCAGGTGCATCAGGTTCAACGGTTTTCATTTTCAGTGGTTTAGGGCGACTTGCCTTTGAGTTTTTCTTCGGGTTTTGCGTGATGGAAGTTGTTTCAACATGAACAATTTCTGGTAAATCAACTTGTTCCATTGCTGCTTCCGAGCGGGATGGAGTGCTTGTTGCAACTGGCATCTGCATTTGTTGACCTGGCCGTGTTGCTATTTTCTTTCCTCTTTTGCGAGGCGTTGCCTGCGCATTAGAATATCCTCTAGATTCCTTTAGAAATTCTAGTAAACTGGAATCTAGCACCCTCTCGGAACTCAATTCGTTGCCAGGAAGTTTGGCGAAAACTCTTTCTGGATCAAATGGGCTTAGCCCTGTTGCCCTAAAGCCAGATTGCAGGTTTGTGGAAGCGTTTTCTGCTATATGAGACCACAAGCGATTCAGCAAGTTGGGGAATTGTTCTTTTGGAATGCTTCCTTTCCGACGACACTCCTTCCTCCACGTATCTAAGACTTCTCGCCATTTTCGCTTCATGGGCGCAAAAAACTCACATCTAAAGGCTGCATCAGATGTGTCGAATTTGGTGGCAGAGGCGTCATGTAGATATTATTCGCTATTGCTGCTTCGACGACACGAGGAGAGAAATGTGACGCAAGGTTATCTCCAATCACAACCTTTGTTTCTTCTGGAGAGGTATTGGCGTTTATGTGAGGGATCAAAATATCGAAGAACCATTTTTCAAATGTTGTCATATCAAACCAACCACTTGGCGTGACCTCATATACTGTGCCCGCAGGACCTCCTGTCGTCCAATTTTCGTATAAGTGTTGGGCTTTGTAGACCACCATGGGTGGAAGCAGGATGCCCTTAGCTGTTCCGCAAATCATTATACTGATCGATGTCCTAGAGTGCTCTTGAACTCGCTCGACTCTCTTAGTTCCTCTGGGCACCAATACTTTTTTTGCACCAGGATCATCAGTGATGTTAGTTTCGTCGTAATTATAGACATGTTCCGGTAACGCATGTTCCAAGTTATCTTTAATGTTGTCGAAAAATTCTTTTATTTCCGGTTTACCCACCGCAGAGCGCTGACGTTTGATATTTGAAGCCAACCGGGTTGTCAGGTTGTTTCTTTCAGCAAATTTGTTTATGAAATCCAAACCTGGTTCGTTATTCTTCCATCCCGGAATATCCCTGCCTTGCTTCGTTACCAACTTTGCCACAACTATGCGAATATCTTGGTGCGTCATGGGGAAGCCCCAGTTGCTAACTGCACCAAGGGTTTTTGCTATCATCTGTTCTTCCTCGACAGTCAGTATGCATGGACGACCCGGTTTTAAAAGATGGGTTCCACTAATTTTATCGATCAAAGTTGTTCTTGGAACCTTAAACTTTAGACTTGCTCTAGATTTGGACATGCCTTTCTTCACAGCTTCAATGGCTTTCTCCATGCTCTCCTTATTATAGTTGAGGTACGGTCTACCTCCCAGCTTTTTGACGTAGGTGCGCGGCATCTTATAAAAAAATTAGGTACGTGTTACCTGAAACAACGAGGAAAAACAAAACTAGAAATAATAATAATAATAAAAACAAAAAAATAGTAATAATGATAATAATAGTGATACTCGTAACAATAAACAATAAATGGATAACCGAAAAAACACTAAAAAGTCAATTTGTATGCAAAAAACATGCATGATATTATACGTGTCGAAGTTACCCCCGCTGTCGAAGTAACCCCGTTTTACGGTACTAGAACAATGAACCTTAACAGTAATTTATTGATTAAACCAATAAACAAAATATAATCTAAAAATAAAATATACCAGTAACTATGTGTTAATAAAAGGAAATAAAATTGCAAAACACCAGAAAATTATAATACAGTTAAGTACCTACTACTATTACCGCGGATATTACCAAACAAATTCAGTATGTTAGCACTTGTAATTATCTTTTTTATACTGCATCCATCACCCAAATTTTTGAGTCTAGTAATTCATTAAACTCTTGTCTAACTTGTAAATAGCTTTCGTATGTATTGGGTAATTCCAATATTCCAGCACAAGTGTGAGCTATAGGACTTCGTTTAAAACCCGTAACGGCATTAAAAGAAACATTAATTTCTTTGTTAACTATATTGGAGCCAGTACAATATCTAAGGAATTGCTCTCTTGTTTTCTTTTCCGACTCTCTAATATACTTTTTTAAATAACCAAATACAGTATCTTCTGTAACACTAATATTAATACTATTACTACATACCATTTTTTCCAATATATTTTTCGGTAGAGGATTGAGGTTTTTGTAAATGCTATCTGTGTCTATATTTTGTAGTTCAGGTATTAATATTTTTTTAAAGCATTTAGAAATGTATGCAGGTTTTTGAATTAACTCCTTATGAGATATATCACCTACTAATTGTTTAATATTGTTTTTATTTGGGATCCATTTAGAATCAAAATTGTTCAGTATTTCAAGAATCTCGTCCGAATTAACTTCATCATAATTTTCTAAGGCAGTTTTTAATATTTCCGCCTCTGATTCAGATACATACCTACCTACTGTAAAAAATTTTGAATCAATTCGTCCTTACCAATGTTTTTTTCCAAAATATTGTTTACAAAAGCAGGACACAATTTAATTGGGAAATAGCCATCCTGGCGGTATCCTTTTAAAAACACTTTCGCCACTAATTCCCATTGAGTATGTGAATAATCATGTCTCAAATAAGGAATTTTAAATGTCGTCCCAGTGATGCACACTTCATAAAATTGTTCCCAAAATTCAGAAATTACATCGCGGAAGACTCCACCCACATCTTATGCTCTTTCCAACTCTCCATTGGGAAGTATTATATCTATTTGAATCTCTGTATCAAGCAGCTGTTCGTGATTTATAAAAGCATTTAATAATTCATTAAAGATGTTTCCTCTGTGAAGGGTAATCTTTTCAAAATGAGCTCTATTAGTTTGATCGTCCATTAAATTGTAAGAAACGTTTTGGTCGTCAACCAAACTATAAGGAATTGTCACTTCCGAATTTAACTGGTCGTTAATATAATACATACTTTGCGTGTCTGTAGTAATTTCTGAATTTATATCGTAATTTAAATTATTATACATAATGCTTGTTTGTGTTTCTTCGATACCATCCTGTGAAGTCGGAACTTCTAAATTAAAACAAAGGTCGTCATTATTACTTTCAACCAAAGGTGCCTCTAATTCTTGTACATTTATCTGAAAAAAGTAAATATAAGTAATAATCCTTTTATTAGTTGAAATGGAGTTATTTGAACAATGTATGAAATAAAAAATAACTTACATCATCTCTTAGTAAAATCGAATTTTCAGGAGTATTCACATCTTGTGTTGTAGTTTCTGTACTTTCAAACTTCTTCGAAGTTGCTAAATAAAATCTTAATTTTGAAAGCTTGGTAATTTCAAAAATTTCTTTAACTGTTAACGTTTCATCTACTTGGTTTTGTTTAAAATCTAACAGGCTGACTTCGAAATCTTGCAATTTTCCTTTAGTCGATATTTTATTTGGAAAAAATAATTTATCTTATCTTATCTTTTTTACTACCTACAACATAGCCACCCTATTTCTATTGTTCTTGTGGTCTTCCTTGGTCTTTTTGTTAAATTTTGCTTTCTAGTTTCTCCGGAAGTATTTTTTTGTGCAATTTTCTCCCTTACTTTTTCAATAAGGCTGTGCTTTTTTGGGTTATTTTTTTTCTTGCAATAGTCCAATATCGCTAACCTATCGCCGTATCGTGGTATCAGTGCATTGAATTTTTCTTCTTCCATTATTTGTAATGCAATAACGTCAATCTACAAATTGATACTATTATATAAATGTGGGATTAGGTAACTTTATTAATCTCTAATATACAGACGCATAAACTCCCCAGTACGCTGTAAGAAACATTAAACAAAGTCGTAGAAAAATATTTAAAAAAAAATTATGCATCGTTCAGAACAATACTAAAGGTCAAAGTTGATAATCTAACTTTTTTATTTATGTGAATTTTTGTATTATCAATTTTTATTTTTATTTTTATTTAAAATTGACAAAACCACATATCAGGGTAAAAAAAATGGACATGGCAACGATGTAAAATTAATAATTTTATAACAATCGCATAATTGACACCATAGACAGTATCTACCTATACTTCAAACTTTGACGTTTAAATTAATATTATCCATTTTTTATTTTGTGTGTTGTTGATTACTTTTTACCAGTTTTTCAAGTGTTCTTGTTATTTACTGTACGTAATCATGTTTAAATGAAATTGTTTAATAAACTTAGAAGTGGACTTGTGCATTAATTACATTTAGATTGTTAGGAAACTGATTATAATGCAAATTTTATAATGAAGCTATATATGTACATACGTATTTCCGATGTTTTTTGTTAATATCTTGGTTAACAATAAGACAACATTTTTTAAATTATTTTTCATGATTGAAGGGTTCCCTACAACGCACTGTAAATCTTATGCGCCATTTATGATACACCCTGTATATTTTTCGCTAAAATTCACTTAATTGAACCGCACTTTTAAAAATTCTTAAATAGATTTTGAGAAAACGGGAAAAATAAGCGCTTTTATAATGAGTTACGGCATGCAAGAATAAAATAGGGGAGACTCGGGCAAGAAGAAACATGTGGGCAAAAGGAATCAGTTGTATATTTTAAAATTTAAATTTGCCACCACTTATTTGACATTAGGTGTCGGTAGCCATCAGTGTTTTGTAGTGTTTGCTGCTATAAACGTTACGGTAAGTTATTTGATATATGTTTTATGCCAAAAATACGATATGTACATGTTGCGAATACTTCACTGTCACTCAGCCAAACTGCAACCATTTTGAAACAAAACAAATGTGTAAAATTGCAACTGAATATACAGACAGTGCGTTTCGTGCACTTTCTAACCTCACTTGCGTTTTAACATAATGTGGATGTATATTTATCGCTAGATCAAATCGAATGGTCTACATGAATTTCGGGCAACAAGAACCGGGCAGCAAGAACCGAGCAAATGGAACCGGTTCCTTTTGCCCATCCTAAGATTGTAATTTAGTATTGTGTAATTAACACATCTTTTTTTAAAGATGGTGTTCAAATACAAACGCAAGACTGAGAGGGCTAAGGGATGGACAGTAGACGCAATGGCCAGTGCACTAGATGTAATAAAAAATAAAGAAATTTCAATTCGAGGAGCAGCTGTACGATTTGGAATTCCATATCCAACTTTACGCAAACATCTGATAAAACAATCTTCTATAAAAGAACTTGGTCGTTTCAAACCTGTATTCTCTGAAGAAATGGAGCAACAGCTTGTAAAGCACATACAGAAAATGGATTCTATGTTTTATGGCTTTACAAAGCAAGATTTATGCACTTTAGCTTATGAGTTTGCACACCGAAATAACCTTCGTCATAATTTCCAAAATGGTAAAGCTGGGGAGCAATGGTATTACAATTTTATGCAAAGACACCCAGAGCTTAGTCTTAGAACTCCGGAACCCACAAGTGTTGCTCGAGCCTGTGGTTTCAACAAACCGCAGGTGCAGTTATTTTTTAACAATTTAAAAGCAATTCGTGAAAAACATAAAATTGAGCTAGATAATACCTATAACGTCGATGAAACAGGCATACAAACATCAGCAAAAAAACCACCAAAAGTTATTTCATGCAGGGGAAAGAAACAAGTGGGTTCCATCTCGTCTGCTGAACGAGGACAGCTAGTAACTGCATTATGTTGTTGTTCTGCCAGTGGAAAATTTATTCCGCCGGCACTCATCTTTCCTAGAAAGAAGAAGAATCCAAGATACTTAAATGGAACCCCTCCTGGTACCGTTGATTTTGTGAGCGACAACGGTTGGGTAAATAGTGAAATTTTTTTACAATGGATGAAGTATTTTGTACAATCTGTGAGACCTACTGCAGAGCAGAAGTGTTTGCTGATTTTAGATAATCACGTTTCCCACCGATCTCTGGATGTATTGGAGTACGCATCTGCAAATAATGTCATTATTCTCTCTGTGCCTCCGCACTGCACCCACAAACTGCAGCCATTGGATGTAGCAGTTTATGGACCACTCGGAAAATACTTTGAAAGAGCAACAGACAAATGGCATAAGCAACACGCTGCACAACACATTACTTTACATGAATTGGGAGAAATCTTTGGGTCAGCGTATTTAGAAAGCGCCACTCCCCAAAATGCCATAAGTGGTTTCAAAAAAACAGGAATATCGGATGGCGATATAGATGTATTTAGTGATATTGATTTTGCTCCGTCCCAAGTTACGGACAAGGAACTTGAAATTACTCAACATGATGTGGAACATCACACTCCTTCGAGCTCACCTACGCCATCATGTTCTATAAACGTTAACAAGAAATCGTCTTCCGATCAAGGCAGTAACATGACAGACAAGGTCGACATAGTAGACATAGCTGAGTGTTCTTTTACTTCAGTACAAGAAATACACCCTTTGCCAAAGATAATCCAAAAGGAAAAAGGAAAAAAGAGAAAAAGTCAGAAGTCAGAATTGTTATTGTTATAACCAAAAAAACAATTGAAAATCAAATATTATAGGTGCAGCAAATGCGTTCAAAATTTAAATGGAATCCAATTTTATTACATATTTTGAAACTGTACAAAATTCTCTTTGCAACGATATATCACATGTCATAGTTATCTAATCAATTAAAAACTTAAATCGATAATTAAGTAACAAATGCACGCTTAGGTATATTAGAGCTTTATTCAAAATAGTAGGCGAGGAAACAATTGAAATTTTTGTCATTTTCCAGTTGAACAATGTTCCTTAATACTATCTTGACAACATATGCCATCATTCAATATAAATACAATATAACATAAACAAAGTAACAATAAATTAATAAGTAAACTTGGTTTAAATAAATTTCAGTTCATAATACCTAAACGCTAGAGTGTTTGTTCAAAGTGACCTCCGTTATTTGACATACATTTTCGAAATTTGTTTATTACGATTCTTTTCGCTTTTTGCAACATGTATTGTGTTATTTGGCCACATGCCCTACTAATACGATTTTTAAGATCCTCTAGATCTTGTGGACAAGTAACATAAACTTATTGTTTGCGAAAACCCCACACAAAGAAATCTAACATAGATAAATCTGGCGATCTCGCTGGCCAGTTGATAGGGCCACCACTTCCTATCCATTTTCCACCAAAATTTTCATTTAAAATACTACGGATGTGCTCTAAAATACGCCAATACTAAAATATCTTCATCATAATAATGTGGCACGTCCATTTCTTGCCCTTCGTGTCTGATTATTAAAACAGCCCTTTCTTCGTAAATTACTTTCGATTCTTGCAAAAGTACGAGGATGTGGATGCCACCTTTCTGGATACATAGCTTGATACACCATACAAGCTTCTCTACCATTATCAGTACATCTGATGTACTCCCTTAGCATATCCATTTACCTATTCACCATTAGAATAATTATCACCCATTTCGTGCTACTTAAGATGAAAATAACAATACGTAGAAATTACTCAATGAGTTTGACATTAAAGTTGTAGGAATTGTTTTCATGGCCTACCTTCTCAAAGCGATATGTTCCATTCGCCTAAGTGTGCATTTATTACTTAATTATAGATTTACGTTTTTAATTGCTTAGATAACTATGACATGTGATATATCGTTGCAAAGATAATTTTGTACAGTTTCAAAATATGTAATAAAATTGGATAGATTCCATTTAAATTTTGAATGTATTCGCTGCACCTATAACATTTGATTTTCAATTGTTTTTTTGACTATAACAGATAATACAAAATTAAATGTAGAACTACTTTTCTTCTATAACATTTTGTCATATCTCTAACAGTTACCGAGATATCCGCTGTGACAGCTAAAATCAAACAGACTGTATACATATGTGATGTTACGTACCATATCTGAAATTAATTGTTCTTTTAGTTGTTGATTTAATAGCTTAATTTATTTGCTTGTCGTTTACGCTTAATGCATTTTATTTAGAGGTTTAGTTGGAATGTTTTGGTTTGAAGTTAGCTGTGGTTTGTTTATTTACATTTTGTAAGGTAATACCAGGGCCGTACGTAACTTTCTTACCCCTGCCTTTCGTTTTATCATGATGCATTTAAGATTTCTGTTGTAATACCGTTTCTTTCATTTTCACCTCATCTTTTGCATGTAACGCCTCATTTATACCTTCGCATTTCCTTCCTTAACCATTGCCTAATTCGGTGTTTAGCTTTGTTTCTTGGTACTACCTCTGGTCTTAAGCATAATGTTATAGTATCTCAGGTGACCTCTCTGGGCCTATCTTCGAGGTTGCTCCCGCTCTTTTGTTAATTCCCGCTCTTTTCTCGATTTCCGCTTTTCTACAGTTTTAATCCAAATTTCCCCAAAATTTTGACCTTGCGAGGTAGTCGTTAGTTTTTTTGAATTCCGGGAAGCCATTCTGTTTTCGAATTTGTGAAGATCTGTGTGTGTGTCTTGAGGTGCATGAGTTTTATCTGTGAAAATCCAAGTTTAATTGGGATTTAGCACCAAACGTTCTCTTCCGTTGAGCTCAGGATCTAATTAATCTATTGGGCAACCCTATATTGTTGGGATTTATTAGGAGAGAATAAGGGCACCACCCGGATAGTTTTTTTGAAGTTACCAATCAATATATATAATTTACACATCTGAAATCATCAACCAGTAACCGATTTTGTGGAATCGACCGAACCTTTTCATTATATATATTGTCCAATCTAAAGGCCACCTCCACCTCGTAAGTATTTGTTCCTTATATTCTGGTGTAACGCATGATTCCCTTGTAGGGCCTGTTTGTGTTCCACGTATTTGTCTGATTGTCGTCAGGACTCCGTTCGATTGACCGTATGTGACTATCTGTTTCCCCCCCATTATATGTCCCTCCTAATCGTAACCTTCCCTTAGGCATCCCTCAACCTTATCCCGTCTCTGAAGTTGAAGTTACGCAGAACAGCCCATTCGCTATTAAGAGGACCACCACACGAAAATATACGTAACTACTGAATTAATATATTATTGCTATTTGTTTTACACACTAAATATTGTTATGTCACATTCATTAATTGTTTAGAATCAAGCTCATTCATTTTTCGCACCCTCATCATTCAGTTAATTCAGATCAAGATTTCTTTTGTAGGTATCCAACGTGAGATCTCGCAACAGGTACTGTTTTTTTATTTAATTCATGGTGTTATCATTATTTTGAACTCATCATCATTCTGCATTTGTTCATCCTCATTTGCAACCGTCAAACGAAAACCCCCCACACCAGAGTGTGGTCTGTAATTATATTGTCCTTTTGGGGCCTGTTAAGCGCAATAAAGCAATTTTATTTTGGTTATCCCTCATTCTTTGTTTTCCCCCTTTTCAGCTTTAGAACCGCCTCGACCATCGGAGGGCTATTTCTAATTTTGCAGCACGGCCTGAAGAAGAAAAATTAGTGGCGCCTACCTTTACCATCTAACCTTTTGTTTTTAGTTGAACTCACCCCTTCTCACCGTGAGCAGCTGGAGCCGTAGGTTTAAAGCGATTTTCTTTATTTTTTTTTATTTAATTTATTTTTCCTTTTGCTTCATTTCCCCGTTACATTAATTGGCACCCAACGTGTAGGGCCTGTCCACTGATATTTGAAATCATCATCTCATCACCATCATTTACATTGTCATTGTGTACGTTTATCATTACTTATATATTTAACTGCAATATTTGAGTTATCAATTTTATCAATTGTATTTTTTTTTGAACTGTACAATATTCGTGGGTTCACAATTGAATTATCAGTATAAACATGGAGGTGAATCGATTATTATCCGACGAGCTATCATATGAACTAATTATTAGGGGATTAACGCTACCAAGTGATGCAACAGTAGCAAATAAACGGAGTACATTACGCGGCATTTTAAGATGCGAAAAAGCAGGCCAATCTTTTCCTCGTGTTACAGAAAATTTAGATTTTGAAAGAGAGCTCATGATTAATGAGCTCAAAATTAATGATCTAAGGGTAGATATTTCCAATTTTCAATACGCTAATAAAGACAATGAGTTTCATAGAATACAATCAAGATTATTGCATGTTATTGGTAGATTAAATAACATTAGGAAAATTAATGACGACCTTGACCATACAAAAGTTACGTTAGTATGTACAGCAACCCAGCTACTTGACCAACTGGGTGAAATATATGATTCCTCGGACCAGGAAAACATATCAGGCCAACGGGTTTCGGTTCTTGATCAACCTAATCCAGTTGCAGGCAATCCAATTGATGAGGAAAACCTCTTGCTACCAGAATTGACGAATTTAAACATCTCCCAGCACGTAGATTTCCCTCCAGTGATACAGGAAACGTCTAGCCCCCTGCATAATCCTGTAGGGAAAACAATGACTTCAGTAAACCCTTTCTCGAGAACAGCTCTTGACGAAATGACATCCACCGCGCGTCCACTTACCACTCAAATCAGAACCAATCCGTCCATTCACAAATGGAACCTTACGTACGATGGTAACACCAGTGTTACAGCATTCCTGGAACGAGTAAATGAAATGTGTCAGTCCAGAGGAGTTACCAAAGAACAGCTGTTCCGGTCAGCAGTTTAGCGGCAGTGCCTTAATCTGGTTTAGATCAGTGCGCAATAGTATTCATTCCTGGTACGAATTGGAGGAACAACTGAAGACCGCTTTTCTACCGTATGGCTACGACCTTTCGCTCCAAGACGAAATAAGCAATCGCACACAGGGGGAGGAAGAACGCGTAATCACGTATATCGCTGCAATGGAAAACTTGTTTAATCGGTTAACCTGTAAACCAGTCGAATGTGTGCGGGTACAAATGATTAAAAGAAATTTATTACCAAAAGTCCAGAATCAGCTAGCTCTGCACACAGTCTGCTCCATTGCGGAATTAACACAATTATGTCAGATAACTGAAGAAGCACACCTGAGGGCAAATATTTTTAAGCCACCGCCTATTAATTACAGACTCTTATTAGAACCAGACCTTGCGTATCATAAGCCATCAAGTTCAAAGCCACTCATCCACTCTGTAGAACAACCAACTATCTTTCAGCAGCAGGTTCCAAACACGAATCCATTTTTAATACCAGCGTGTACAGCAATCACTTGTTGGAACTGTGGCCAACCAAATCATACGGCTAGAGCCTGCTCACAACCTAAGAAGAAGTTTTGTTATCGCTGTGGACAGCCCGACGTGACTATTAAGACTTGCCCAAAGTGTTCGGGAAACGATATCCGGATTCACAAGAGGACCGAAATGTGAATGCCGGCTCCCTATTGACTTCGGTCCCTAGCATGGCCTCGTTACCTGAGCATCTCCGCATCAGCATCGATTATGTGTTATCCAACAGTATCGGAGATGAAAGACCCTATTTAAATGTCACCATCTATGGGAAGTCATTCTTAGGATTACTAGATTCGGGTGCTTCCAGAACCATAATCGGAAACGCAGGCTATCACCGATTAACTTCCCTTAATTTGCATCTGCAACAGTTTGAAAATTCATCCTGTACCGTCGCTAATGGGGATAGTTGCCCAGTACTGGGATGTTACGATCTACCCGTTTGTCTACAAGGGAAATTGAAAATTCTTAAGGCATTAGTAGTGCCCGCAGTGCCATACTCACTCATACTTGGAGCAGATTTCTGGAAGACTATGGGTATAGTGCCCGATCTCCGACGGGGATTGTGGACCTTTTCAGACACCCTCGAACCATTACCGGAAATGGCTTCAATCACCGCTAATGAACAGTTGTCATCGGTACAGAAGGAGCAACTCGATGATCTCATTAATACCATATTCTTAAATATACCAGATGGGTTAGGCTGTACTACATTGGTCCAACATACTATTAAGAGCCACGCCGAACCTATTAAGCAGAGGTTCTACCCCATCTCTCACGCTCTGCAGAAAATCGTTGATGCCGAACTGGAGAACATGCTTGCAAAAGGAGTAGTGAGACCCTCCACTAGTCCCTGGTCCTCACCAATTGTGATGGTGAAGAAGAAAGATGGCACGTACCGCTTCTGTGTGGATTACAGAAAGGTGAACAAAGTTACAGAACGGGATGCATACCCACTGCCTTTCATATCCCACACTCTAGATAAGCTACGAGATGCCAAATTTCTCACCTCATTAGACATCAAAAGTGCTTACTGGCAAGTACCTGTGGAAGAACTTTCAAGACCAATTACTGCATTCACCGTACCTAATCGTGGCCTATTCGAATTTTGTAGGATGCCCTTTGGTCTGCACAATAGTCCGGCCACCTGGCAACGACTCATTGATAGGGTGTTAGGCGTAGACCTGGAACCTTTTGTCTTTGTATATTTAGACGACATAATTATAGTCACACAAACCTTCGAGAAACACGTCGAAGTATTACAAGAAGTATTTTCTCGACTAAGGAAGGCGGGTTTAACAGTGCACCGAGACAAATGTAAGTTCTGCCTTTCTGAGATGAAATATCTGGGATATGTCATCGACCAGAATGGTCTCCACGTTGACCCTGACAAAGTTGCTGCTATACTTCAGATCCCTACGCCTCAAGGTGTCCCCGCTGTAAGACGACTGCTGGGAATGGCAGGATGGTATCGGCGGTTCATCCCAGACTTTTCGACATTGGTAGCCCCCATCACTAAGCTTATGCAGAAGAACATCAAGTTTAATTGGTCAACTGATTGTGAAGAGGCCTGGAAAAAGATTAAAGAGCATCTGGTGTCGGCTCCTATAATGTCATGCCCTGATTTCGAACTTCCCTTCGTTATCCAAACTGATGCCAGTGATTACGGCCTGGGAGCGATATTAACGCAAAGCCACCCGAATGGCGAAAGAGTTGTCAGTTACATCAGTCGCTCCTTGACAAAAGCGGAACGGAAGTTCAGCACCACGGAAAAAGAATGCCTCGCCGTGGTATGGGCAGTTGAAAAATTCCGCCCTTATGTTGAGGCCACCCGATTTACAGTCATCACTGACCATTTCGCCTTGTTGTGGTTACACAATTTAAAAGAACCATCTGGTAGACTGGCTCGCTGGAGCGTGAGGCTGCAACAATATGATTTCAATATTATACACAGAAAGGGAAAGGATAATGTGGTCCCTGATGCGTTATCACGTGCCGTTCCTGCAATTACCGAGATACAGACTCAAGACGATCCATGGGTGACTAAAATGATCACAAATGTACGGACGAAACCACTTAATTTCCCCCTTTGGTCATATGATGGCACCACATTGTATAAACGATGCCAAGGAAAGTATCCGGGCTTGGGCAACCAAGGAGAGGAATGGAAAATTGTGGTACCCAAACCTCAAAGAAGATCCATCATACGAGAACATCACGATGATGCTACGTGTGGACATTGTGGCATTTACAAGACGTATCATCGAGTGACACAACGATATTTCTGGCCTAAATTAAAAGCCGATATAGCCAAGTACATCAAGCATTGTAAAACATGTCAAACCTATAAAGTCGAACAAAAGGCTCCTGCCGGACTAATGGCTGGAACTCAAGAAGTATCCAAACCGTGGGAAGCCATTTGCATCGATATTGTTGGGCCTTTACCGAGATCGAAATCAGGCCATTGTTATATATTAACAGTTATGGATAAATTCTCGAAGTTTTGTCTCTTTTTCCCACTACGAACAGCAACAGCTAAAATAATAACCGAATTACTCGAAGACAACGTGTTTTTATTATATGGAGTACCTAAGATCATTATATGTGATAATGGCAAGCAATTCACGGGAGCAGAATTCCAAAGGCTAGCTCGAGAGTATAACACGAAAATCTCTTACACTGCATTATATCACCCGCAAGCCAATGCATGCGAACGACAGCATCGTACCCTAAAGACTATGATTGCCTCGTATGTCCGTGGTAATCACCGAGACTGGAAACCATTACTACAAAAAGTAGCCTGTGCAATGCGAACAGCCACTAGCGAATCCACTAAGTTAACACCCTATTTCATCAATTTTGGTCGTGAAATCATACTAAAGGGAAACTATCATACCATCCCTGAAAATGTACCACATGTTACTGATAATCCCAATGACGATCCTACCTCTAGGGCAGCAGTTCTTGCGAAAGTATTTAAAGATGTCAAGAAGCAACTCAGCAAGGGGGTTGAACGTACTCGTCATAACTATAATTTGCGCCGTCGAGATATTACCTTCGAGGTGGGTCAACAAGTTTGGCGTAAGAATTATCCTACCTCAGATGCCGCTAGATATTTTTCAGCCAAATTGGCACCTCGATTTCTTGGGCCGTTTATAATTTCAAAGAAGGTCTCCCCTTGGACCTACCAGCTTAAAGATGAAAATCAACGAGATTTCGGTATTTGGAACGTTAAAGATTTGAAACCCACTTACCAGGATGAGGATGTTGAAGATTAATTTTTTTTTTGTTTCAATGTTGCATGGATAATCACTCATATTTCATAAGCATGAGTCCTCACCCTCACATTTTTGTGTTATGGTTTACTAACTTTTTTTTGGAAGGGAGGAGTGTTACGTACCATATCTGAAATTAATTGTTCTTTTAGTTGTTGATTTAATAGCTTAATTTATTTGCTTGTCGTTTACGCTTAACCCTTGAGCGGTCGCGTGGATGACTATTGTCATCCGCTGTTATTGTATTGCCTATAACATTCTTTCTAAGAAGAAAGGGGGGTTCAAGTTTTTAGTATTCCTTGTTTAGGGTTTTACGAATATAGTAGCAATATGTCAACCTTCAACGTGGTAAGTTGTACTATAATAAGACAATTGTGACAATGTCATCCACCAAGGCCTCCTATAGTAGAGGCCTGGAACTGCATAACATGACGTCACAGCTGACGATCCATTCTAGTAAAGTTGTGCGTGGGGAAAATGCGTGTTCAAGCAAGATACGGTAATTTCTAACTGAAACCGACAATCTATATGTGTTTTAAAAAGGGATACAAAGTCTTTAACAATTTTTACGTGAAAATCTGTAATGCCGATTGACGCAAGTTGCTCCCTGTAGGGTTGCAGTATATTTTAAAACAATCTAAATCTTTAATTGAACCCTTTTCTTTTGCCAAGCGGTCAGTTTATTTCTTCCTTTTGCAAATTTCCTTGGTTCTAATGTTAGGATCTTACGTTTTTTGGCAAATTAACAGTCATATAATGGGGACGATGTTCAAAAATCTTTGGATATGCATCGTCGCTTAATTTTAATTGCGCTCGTGGAACAATTAAAAAGGTACCATCCTCTCTAACTGCCCGATCCTCGCAAATTACAAGTTTATCTACAAAATGTTTAATGCATATTCTTGATGATTCTGTAGGTAAGTACAATATTTTTGCGATGAATTGTGTGTATCCACTTATTTCTTTTCTCCACATCTTTCAGAAATCTAAATGCCAAAACCTTCTCAGAATTTCTGTAATTGCTTCGGCAGCAAGGTACGCATCTAAAATGTTTACAAGTACGTTTTACCAACTGTTAGTTAAGGCCGCGAACTTTTGAACATTTGTGAATTAAGTGAATTAAGCGCCCCATACACAGAGATACAAGTGTTAAAACTTGCCTGCACAGATCTATGCAGATGCGCGTGCAAATACGATTGTCAGTGGGCAAAATAGTCGCAAAACTGTTCAGTTCCAGGCGCGGCTCGAAGGGAATCTGAGGGTTGATTTTTAGAGCAAATGGGAAGTCAAACCCTTGTGTGTGTATGTGCCTGTTCACGCCAAGCCATTGGCCACGTGGTAAAGTGAAATAATTAAGGTTATTTACACAATTCTTCAACTTCAATTGCGTTCAAGCCCTCACGACTGACTGAAACAGCTATAAACACTCAAATTAAGCACGTAGCAATATTGCTGTTATACCAAAATGGATCGGCAATCGTGACGTCACAGCAGGAGAGGGGATGCAGTTACCGGCCTTCTATTTTAGGTGGCCTTGCATCCACGCGACTTACTGTAAATATGTACCTACTCTTTTATTCAAATGTTCGTTTATAGCAGTTTTAGTAATATTATTATACCCTGTTCAAGTGACCAGCCGTTGCACGTCATTATTCGTGTACCAATACTATAATTATAATTTACTAAGCAACTTTAATAAAATTTGCATTAAAGCCAAAATGTCATCGTAAGTACAGTTGGTATTAAAAGTCATTAATCGTGTAGGGTTAGCGACCATATTTTATCCTTGTCGCACACTTTGCAGTTCGTACTTACAACTTAAAACGTAGTGCGAATATAGACTCATAAAATATCTCGATGTTGCCACGTCAAGTTTTGTTTACTTTGTTAAATTCAACGGTACGCCCTTAAGCTATTTTTTTAAAAACTGCCTTACTAAAGACAGTACTTATCAGTACTCTTATTTTGTTTATGTCCACATTAGTTGTTGTAATTTATTATTACATAGGTATACAGTATCTATTTGTTCCTAACCTAAAAATGTCAGTCTGACAAACACGTACATTTGACAACGCTGATTACCACGTCATTGATTTAGTAAGTTTTAAGCTATGACGTGCAACGGCTGGTGACTTGAACAGGGTATAGTTTTTGTATGCCATTCCAATTAAATAAATAATATATCAAAATCTTTGAATAAATTAATTCGCCCTTTCCAGTAGATAATAATTTTGAAATGGAGACTGTATGTAGGTACTTCTGGCGACTATAAGGTACTTTATCTTATATATTATGCAGATATAACACTTTTTAAAGTTTACAATTATTTTACGTGTTTGTCTATCATTTAGTAAATTCATTAAATTACATCTTCTAATAGAAATATAATTGATAAATTCAAAAATAACTGATGGATGACCATTGTCATCCACGCGATCAATGGTGTTATTATTACACACGCGACTGCTCAAGGGTTAATGCATTTTATTTAGAGGTTTAGTTGGAATGTTTTGGTTTGAAGTTAGCTGTGGTTTGTTTATTTACATTTTGTAAGGTAATACCAGGGCCGTACGTAACTTTCTTACCCCTGCCTTTCGTTTTATCATGATGCATTTAAGATTTCTGTTGTAATACCGTTTCTTTCATTTTCACCTCATCTTTTGCATGTAACGCCTCATTTATACCTTCGCATTTCCTTCCTTAACCATTGCCTAATTCGGTGTTTAGCTTTGTTTCTTGGTACTACCTCTGGTCTTAAGCATAATGTTATAGTATCTCAGGTGACCTCTCTGGGCCTATCTTCGAGGTTGCTCCCGCTCTTTTGTTAATTCCCGCTCTTTTCTCGATTTCCGCTTTTCTACAGTTTTAATCCAAATTTCCCCAAAATTTTGACCTTGCGAGGTAGTCGTTAGTTTTTTTGAATTCCGGGAAGCCATTCTGTTTTCGAATTTGTGAAGATCTGTGTGTGTGTCTTGAGGTGCATGAGTTTTATCTGTGAAAATCCAAGTTTAATTGGGATTTAGCACCAAACGTTCTCTTCCGTTGAGCTCAGGATCTAATTAATCTATTGGGCAACCCTATATTGTTGGGATTTATTAGGAGAGAATAAGGGCACCACCCGGATAGTTTTTTTGAAGTTACCAATCAATATATATAATTTACACATCTGAAATCATCAACCAGTAACCGATTTTGTGGAATCGACCGAACCTTTTCATTATATATATTGTCCAATCTAAAGGCCACCTCCACCTCGTAAGTATTTGTTCCTTATATTCTGGTGTAACGCATGATTCCCTTGTAGGGCCTGTTTGTGTTCCACGTATTTGTCTGATTGTCGTCAGGACTCCGTTCGATTGACCGTATGTGACTATCTGTTTCCCCCCCATTATATGTCCCTCCTAATCGTAACCTTCCCTTAGGCATCCCTCAACCTTATCCCGTCTCTGAAGTTGAAGTTACGCAGAACAGCCCATTCGCTATTAAGAGGACCACCACACGAAAATATACGTAACTACTGAATTAATATATTATTGCTATTTGTTTTACACACTAAATATTGTTATGTCACATTCATTAATTGTTTAGAATCAAGCTCATTCATTTTTCGCACCCTCATCATTCAGTTAATTCAGATCAAGATTTCTTTTGTAGGTATCCAACGTGAGATCTCGCAACAGGTACTGTTTTTTTATTTAATTCATGGTGTTATCATTATTTTGAACTCATCATCATTCTGCATTTGTTCATCCTCATTTGCAACCGTCAAACGAAAACCCCCCACACCAGAGTGTGGTCTGTAATTATATTGTCCTTTTGGGGCCTGTTAAGCGCAATAAAGCAATTTTATTTTGGTTATCCCTCATTCTTTGTTTTCCCCCTTTTCAGCTTTAGAACCGCCTCGACCATCGGAGGGCTATTTCTAATTTTGCAGCACGGCCTGAAGAAGAAAAATTAGTGGCGCCTACCTTTACCATCTAACCTTTTGTTTTTAGTTGAACTCACCCCTTCTCACCGTGAGCAGCTGGAGCCGTAGGTTTAAAGCGATTTTCTTTATTTTTTTTTATTTATTTTTTTTTTCCTTTTGCTTCATTTCCCCGTTACAGTGATAACTGCAAAATTTCCGTCTTAAATGGACGCAAGTAGATTTAGTACTGTTATTTTCGTTCTGTGTTCCACATGATTCTTTTTGCCCAAATGCATTTTATTGGTTACTTTTGCCCAGGCCCATGGTTCTTTATGCCCGTGGCTTTGGGCAAAAAGAACCAAATGTTACTTTTTGTTTGTCATTTTTTTATAAGAATATTATTATTTGGTTAGTGTTTTTAGTGTTTATTATTTATTTATTATTTATTGTTTATTTTTTGTCCCTAGTTGATTTTCCCGTTTTTTCTCGAAATATACAGTGCACCTGGAACTTTTAATAAGCGTTCAAACTAAAGTGGGTCTTCTTGCCCGAGTCTCCCCTAAGTTCTTTTTTGTAACAAAATAATCAGTTCACTAAATTGTTTTGGTATCCAATCAGGCCTTGTAATTTAAAAACTATCAACGCAAACTTTGTTTTTATAAAAAAAACTGAAGTTTAATACTGCCTTCTTAAAGTTAAAAAAGGACTTAAATTTAACCAAAATTGAAAAAATGACATGATCTCAGAATCTGATAGAAAAAAGAAAGGTATAGGTACTTACATAACTGTTAAGAATAACTATAGGTATACGAATATGTTATAAGTACTTACATTTTCTCTACGTAAATACGAAATTGTGTCTTCGGCAATACCTCTACTTCTTAAAAATTGCTGTAAGGTCATGTCGGATGTTTCTTCCACCTACAATACAAAGTCTTGTAAAAAATACCTATGAAATTATATTCAAAAATATATATACACGTCAAAAAAGCAGTGTCAACATAACCGTGTAAGTTAATCCGCGGTCGTTTTTAATTCAAAATACAACCGTATTATGCAGAGTGAAGAAGTTTAAATTACCTGATAAAAGTAAGTACGTACCTAGATATTAATAATTGTAATCGACTTGCGTTCGCTGCATTTTTTCAACGGTAATATAACAAGACCTTGATTTTTAGCCGACTATTATATTATTGTAATCAATTTTTCGAGAATGCTTTGATGTCAATTTGACGAGACCAAATTTTGCATTAATAATTTGAATAAAGTCCGAGAGCTTTAGCTCGAGGACTTTATTCTTTAATTATTAATGCCAAATTTGGTCTCGTCAAATTGGAATGCATTCGAAAAAAATTGATAGGGTAGGTATATCTATAATGTAAAAAAACATTACTTACCTCATACATGATGTCTTATTGATTATTATTCCGTACACAAAAGTTCAAAAGCGTTAAACATATTTATGAAAAGATTGTTAATTTTAGTTGATAGTTTAATTTACCAGTTGCAACGCTCGATTTACAGTTAGAACTGTCGATTTACAGTTGGAACTGTCGATTTACAGTTAGAACTGTCCATTTACAGTTGGAACTGTCTATTTACAGTTGGAACTGTCAATTTACAGTTGGAACTGTCTATTTACAGTTGGAACTGTCAATTTACAGTTGGAACTGTCTATTTACAGTTGGAACTGTCAATTTACAGTTGGAACTATCGACCTGCCAATTTTAAATAAATGCAGATTTTGTGGCCGTTCTACGCTTTCGTAGAAATCTTTATACTTTCTCGTCTTCATCGTTTTATTTCCATGTTATTTTGCTTGTTTTAATATTTTATAATAAAATGTCCCAGCCCCAGCATTATAAAATTTATCAATTTGAGAATAGTACATCAATTACCGTACTGCCAATTAAATGGGTGTCAAATAACACAGTAAGTATCAGTATAAACATGTGAACACGTTTTCCTAGTTCTTTTTATAGGTTAAGTATTATATGATAGCAAAAAAGCCAGCGATTATATTAAAAACGACAAATTCCCGTACAAAAAATGGCCCTCCTATAAAGTAAAACCAATTTGTAATGAAGTATTTGGTAAGAAAAAAATGTGGTGTGTTATATAAACAATGAAAGTACTTTAAATCTTAGAATCGTTGGACGAAGCTTATAATGCTGAACGAATGCTCCTAGACAAAAGTGAATTAGATTCCAGTGATCTAGAAAATATTCATAACCCAACAATATTACAAAGGCATAAAAGAATACCAAAAATTCCGTCTTTAAAAGGATTTGTAACGTCGAATAAACCCCAATCCGAAACGAGCGATGAAGAGATTCAAGCAATCCCACCTGCATATTCTTCTAATTCTGAAATTGATCGAGTATTAAGTGTCAATTTACACTGCAACACTGATGCATTGTCTACGATTTCCGATGAAAATGTTACAACTTTAATTGGAAATGACCCACTTGAAGTTATAGAAACTAAATCGATGAATATAGCTAGTTCTGATGACATTATAACTTTGCAAAATACAGTACAATTACAATCGCACAAAATTGATCGCCTAACTGCAAAGGTAGAAGAGCAGAACGAAAAATTAGAAGCGCTAACGAAATCCATCGCAGAATTGTTAAAGAGAAAAAATAACAATGTAGGAGTGGTACTATCAAAGGAACTTTTAACATTTGCGCATTGTGAGCTTCCAATTAGTACAATTGATGGGCTTCAAACATTAGAAGTGAAGCTACGTGAGGAAAAAATAGTGCGAGATTTCGTAAGTAATTGGTATAGTAGCAAATTTTTGAATTAAATTAATGACTTTTATATAATATTTACTACAATTAGGGGGACATAGTTTAAAAAACTCTGTCAAAATTATTATAAAACAATTATACACATTAGACTTACAAGGGAAAATGAATTATACTGGGAGAGAAGGAAAATTCAGTACCAACAATTTACTGCAAACAAAAATTATATTGGGTAAGTTCAATATCGTTTTATTTAGTACAAGTACATGTTTTTTAATTTTTGAATTTAATTATGTACATTGTTATAGAAATAATGCAAATGAACAGTGGGAAAACTACAGCTCTAGCCATCGACGAATACATGTACCACATGCAGCATGTGAGCGATAGAGTTCGAAGTAGTAAAAGAGCAGAAAAAAAAGGCAGCAAGAAATGAAACGAATTAAGTGCATAATACATTAATTTATGTGGTTAATCGTCAATAAACATTTTAGTCTAATTTATATTTTATCGATTTGAATATAATAGTTTTAATGTATGATTTAAAGGAACAACAAAAAACTCATTGTCAGTAGTTGGAAAGCAACACATTTTACATAAAATATCAGTAACATTTACTGTTACTTCATTCTCAAAATTTCCTATAAAGAAATAAAAATTTTCTAATTGTAAGTATTTTGTATCAATTATATGTTTAGTTTTTTTAAATGTTTTACCAACGACTATTTGTACATTATTTATAGTATATGTAAAATATTTAATACAAATTATTTGCATACTTTTCAGCATGACACAGTTGTTTCCTTTTAAATTTGCATGTAGTTTAAAATTAGAAAATTTTGCTGTATAAAATTTATTGCTGTTTGGTATAGGCCGTAGAAAAATTACTTCATCTGTATTGTTCTCGTTAATAGATGCATTTATTCGACTCATTTCATAAATTCTGTTGCTGCATTGTTGTAATGGGCGGTTAAACGAATGTAACATCTGTTTGATTACTTTAATAAATGCTTCAAACATGTAACAGCTATTTTCATCTAAGGGTCCAAGATATCGGGCATCTTCTGCAATATGCAAAAGACCATGAATATTGTAAGAAGCATATTTTTGACCATACAGTTTTATAAAATGTTTAACAAAATATGTCAACAAGTCATTTGCATATTGGTTATTAGAAGAATAATATACATGGGATGTTATAATTCGTACAGCCAAACTTAGAGTCATAAAATGTACATATGCTGAATTTTTTAAGATACCTTTTAAGAATAATTGGCCCAGTATATAATAAAAATACTCGACATTCGTTAGCCTTAAAAAAATGTGCATACTTTAACGTCCGTGGTTTTCTCTGAAATTCTATAGGCGTATAATTATAGCACATTTTTATACGATCATTAATTTGACTTATTTCACATTTTTGAGGGTTGGGTTTACCTAACCAAAGTTTTATTAACTTTTTAACAACTCCTTCGTCAATAAGATGCATTTTATACAATGGAAAACACTTAATCATATCTATTGGAAGGCGTTCTAATACACTTTTGTCTTGGTTTGTGTGATGGCCAATATCGTCGGAACCAGATATCATTTTTCGGTTTCTGAATAACACGTCTGTTCGTTGAGGTGAAATTAAATCTATATATACAATGGTACTCGAATTTTCTACATTTACGCCTTTTATGAAGCATTTTGTGCAACAATAATAGCCTCCGTGCGATTTTACACCTTTAAGACAAGCCAGTGCTGGAGCGTCACAAATAAATGCTTTAATTTCGACAGGATACATCTTATCTTTCCAAATATACGAATTTGTTATCAAATTTTCAATTTCTTCAACAAATTCCATTAGGAAGTTGTTAAAAGATTGTGGTTTGCTAGGACCAGCAAATATACCTATTGCAAATACATGCGATTTATCAAAAGCATTGGAAATATTGCCTAAAATAGGCCAAAAAGTACAACCACCACTTGAAGTAATAGGTGTACCATCAACATTAAAAAAAAATTGCAACTTTTCCAACTTTACCATCCTTTGCTCGTTATTTGTAAACAATATATTTAAATAGTTTTTTATACCCAAATGTACATAATGTCCATTATCTAATTCTCGCACATTTGCACTTCTCGGAGTCTTTAATAAAGCTCTTGCATCAGTAGGTAATTCTACGTGATTGCCATCATGCACTAATATTTTTAATAGGTTTGAGACTTCGGTTAGCTCGATATTTCCTTTTATTGCCCACTCTCGTAATTTATCTATAAAGGTGTATTTTTTGAAATCTAATATTACAGTATCCTGATTACTTTCAACTGCAGAAAAGACACTTGCGTCACTATTATTACCATCTGATGATTCTGTACATGTATCTTCTACATTGGTATTTTCAAAAATTGTAGTGTTCAACTCAATATTTGTACTTTGAGTATAAACAAGGCTTTTGGTTATTATTTGTTGCCGTTCTTGTGGTTCTCCTATATGGAGTTGTTTATCTGCAATTTATTTACTTTTAGGTAGTATAGAAAACACAAATAAAATTTTACCCTCAATTTTTGAGCAATGCTGATGCCGTCGTCGTTTAAATCGTTTGTACTCATCATTAATCTTACCGGAATTTCTTTTTGAGGACATCGTTTAATATTTTCTTGAAAACAGAATATTCCGCAATAGATTTAAGGAGCTCGGTGGTCAAGTGGTTCTAAGCGTTGTTTCCTCTTCAGCAGCCAATACACTAATGAAATAGTCCGAGGTTCGATTCCCGTCGTAGGATAAATATATTTGGTACGTATAAGGTTAGGTTAGATAATGACCTAAAAATTCTATGTAAACAACTGTAATAATAAATACTGTACAAATACCACAATGTGACACAATACATATGCGCGCCTTCCAATTTTACAAAACCTTTTAATTTGCGAATTATTTATTACAAATTAATCCAATTTATTTTTATAGTGGGGGTATATAGATAACGGTCGTTAATCTGTACTACATCTTTATTCATTTCTTTAGAATTCGTAACTGTACTTTACAGATTGAATACAGGGATCTATATTCCAACTGTATATAGATACTATCTAGTCTTTACCGATATATTAAAGATGGCCTATACAGAAATAAAGATATTTGATACAGAAACTATATAGAGTCTATATAGCTGTGTTATACGGGAATGAATTTCAAGCAGCTTTTAAGGCTATAAGAAGAGGAAAAAGTATACGGCAAGCCTCCAAAGACTATAATATTCCATATACCGTGCTCCATCGTCATTACAAGAATGAAGATTTAAAAAAACAAGGTGGGCAGACTGCCCTATCAGCTGAAGAGGAACATTTAATTGTAACAAGAATTTCACTTTGTGCAGAGTGGGGCTATCCTTTTGACCGCACAACTTTAAGAAAATTCATTAAAGGATATCTGGATCGACAAGGAAAAATTATTAAGGTATTCAAAAACAATATGCCTGGCCATGAATTTACAGTCAGTTTTCTCAAAAGACACAAGGATAAGTTGAGTTTGAGGATGTGCCAAAATATTAAAAGAGCACGTGCTGCTGTCTCTCGTTCTGTCATAAAGGAATACTTTGAAAATTTACAGAAATAACTTGCTGGAGTAGCTGACACCAATATTGTTAACTTCGATGAGACCAACCTGGCTGATGATCCTGGACGTAACAAAATTATAGCCAAAAGAGGATGCAAATATCCTGAGAGAGTTATGAATAGTTCAAAATCTGCTACATCTATTATGTTTTCCGCAGCTGCTGATGGTCATCTGTTGCCTACTTATGTTGTGTACCGAGCAAAACATCTATACAACACATGGATGGAGAATGCACCCAAAGGCACTCGCTTCAACCGCAGTACATCAGGGTGGTTTGACAGTGAGTGCTTTGATGACTGGTTAGCAACAATAGTTGTACCTTATTTTAGAAAACATAGTGGTGATAAAGTTCTCATTGGAGATAATCTTTCATCCCATCTTTCAGTCGAATCAGTCAGATTGTGTGAAGAAAATGGTATCAAAATGGTTTTCCTACCCTCCAATTCCACACATCTCACACAACCACTGGATGTGGCATTCTTCAGGCCTTTGAAACAAAGCTGGAGGAAAATTTTAACTAATTTTAAGTTAGGTCCAGGAAGAAAAGAATGCTCTGTACCTAAGCATATATTTCCTCGGTTATTATCTCAGCTTTTACGGGACATTGCGCCAAATTCTGTTGATAATATTAAAGCAGGGTTCAGAAAGTGTGGAATATTGCCTTTTGGTCCTTTTAAAGTAATAAACCGCCTACCAGTACCATCAGATGAGGTTCAAGACATAAATACAGCAGCTGCAAATGATATTGATCACTCTCTGATCCTACTTCTATCAGATCTGAGAGGGACAAATGAAGCTCCTGTCAGGAAAAGAAAAACAAGAATTGCTGTGGAACCAGGGAAAAGTGTAAGAGCCAATGAGACTGATGAAGAAGAATCAGATGGAATTAATGAAGAAGAATCTGATGAAGAAGGAACAGGCGAAACTTATGAAGAAGAATGTGATGAGAATATTTCAGAAATTGAAGGTATAGAAATGGGTGAATATGATGTCATTAGTGCCAGCACCTCTTCTGATCAACTCACCCCATTCACCATTAACCCAAATGACTTTATTATTGTAAAATTCAAAACAAACAAACATGAAAGGAGGTTTGTAGCTCAAGTGGAACGTGTTTCTAATATGACATTGAATGTTAAATGTTTGAGGAAAAGATTGGGTAAAAAAGATGTGTATTTTGTATTTCCAGATGTTGAAGACTGTTGTGTTATAAATCACCTACAAGTTGAGAGACTGATAAACCCTTTCAAAATTCACAGAGGCCAACATAGATTTCACATTGATTCAAACCATTTAGAGTAGATATCACTTTATTTTTGTTTACTAGAAATAAAAACAGTGAATATTAAAGTTTTTTAAATCTTTATATGTATTATAGTTTCATCCAAATAAAAAAAAAACACAAAAATTTTGATCCTATTAGTCCTACACACGATTCAATAGGTTAACCCATGGATTCGATTACTGTGATCCTATTCACCTCATATTTCGGACCAATAGGATCAGAGGTTAAATAATTGTTTGGGTAGTAGATCGTTATTAAAAATAATAAACTGATATATTAGTTTATAAGTACAAGGTAAGACTCAAAAAATTTATATACAAACATTTTTTTTATCTCGAGTGGTTCTGTTATAAACCATTGTTGAATTCAAAATGTGATCCTATTCACCCCGTTTTACATGACGATACTCTTCCTGCAATTATTGGACGAATCAGCGAATATATGTAAGTATCATTAATTTATAACTTCTTTAACCCCCTCCCTTCATATAATCGTGGAGTGAGGTACAGCACTAGATGAATGAATAGACACTCACAACATATCACAGATAGACCCAGCGTCATTAGACAATAAAAAATCATTGATTTCATACGGGCAGAGATTTATCAAAAAATTTTTTAATGTTGATTTAAATTTCTTTAGTGACTTTATTTGTTTATCATCTATCATGATAATCATGATAATCAGCGTAAAGGAAATATTCATGGGAAGTGGGAAGACATTTCCGAAAAAGTAAAATTATCAGGTATTTTACATTACATTGTAATGTATGCAATTTGCAATTTATTTTATGTATTAATTGAAGTTTAAAATTAATTTATCCATTGTTATTATTTATTAAGAAGTACACTGCTGAATGCCGTTGCCTTTTTCAATGTGCGGGTGTTGTTGTGAAGTTCCGTGCTGGTCGGTGCTGTGCAGGTACCGTAAACTGGGGATACTTTGATCAATATTTAATTTTTAAGTTGAATAACTCTTAATTTGATAATTAAGATCAAATAAAAAAAATTGGAACATCGGCTTTTCGTCAGCTAGGGTCGCAGTACCAGTTGTGGCCACTTTAAGGCAACTATTGCCTTATAGGGCTAATCATTCATAAAATTGGCACTTTTCATCGGTTTTGGAAGTTAAACAGAGACCGGTATACTGTTTGCTTGTGAGACCTAAAAAGAACAATAAGGATATGTACAGCTTATGTATGAAAATAAAATAAAACGTTAAAAAACACCAAAAACACCGGTTGTGGCCACGTTTTCACTGGTTTTGGCCACTAATCTGGCCATTTCCAATGATCGATGCCACTTTTGGTCATTGCACAACAATAATATTCTTGTTCGTTTATGTTTACTATTTTTGCAGGATAATATTCGTCATCGTATTTTAGTATAGATTATTATCAATGATAAGTATTGTAGATTTATTTTCTTCAACTAGTGCCTCATCCTTTTGTTGTTTACCTTCCTTTACAACTGTAGTCTTCACTTGTTTCGTTTCTATTGTCTTTTCTAGCTTGTCTTTTGGAGCTTTTCCTTTCACACTTTTCTCCTCCTCCTTCGCTTTCATTATTTCTACCCACCTCTCTGAAGTCACCACAGATGGAAATGCGTATTTTTTCTTTTTCTTAATAGGTAAGTTATCCGTCGTTTCTTGTTCGGGCCAGGTGATTATGTCTTTCAAAACTTGACTTACTGTCTTTTTCTTTAATGATCTTATCTCCTTTCTGTTTCCATTTTCTTTTTCTTCTTCCTGGTGATTATTCGTTTCATCCACATCACTTTGCCACATTAACGACTTTAACATGCTGTCGCTTTCTACTACTGCAGTCTGACCATCTCTTGTACCAATTATATGATCAGTACGCTGGTGTTTGTCAAGAGAATCAGTCTCAATCAAGCTTTCACCAGTTTGGTATCGGCCTCCATTCTCATCAACTCTGCTGTTACCTTTCACTACTTTAACTACACTTTCTTTCTCGACATTTGTGTTACTCTCCTCAATACCATTTTTCAAATGTTCTTTAATATTGGATGACCCAGGTGTGATAATAAAGTTTTGAAGGATATTTATGCATTTTTGTGTGTGTCTGTTACTTCCAAATCAACATTGGGAATGTCCATTACAAAATCCGCAGTATCATTTTCATTTATTAATTCTGGAAAATCAAAAACGAATAGTTCATCTACATTCATTATTTCGTGGTTAATAACCGTGCCAACTTCGTTTGAAGAGTTTTCCAAGTATTTTTGCATTGAATTCCATAGGTTGTATAATTCCAAAAAACTTTCTTCGCCTTGCCATGCTAGATTATCAAGATAAGTAGATTTAAATTCATTTAAAATAACTGAATCAATTTTACTTTCCAAAATGTTGATAAATGATGAATAGTCTTCTCCAGTTTGTACAATTTCCTTTTCTTTGGACGTAAAGGACTGTTTCTCTTTTTTCACACACTTTTCATAATTTGGTGCGTTTTTGTCAAACGGATAAAGGCCACAAGTGCGAAATCCAGACACAATACATTGTGTAAAATCTTTTTGCTTGAGAATCGAATTCAATGCCACAGGAATGTCCTTGTTTTTACACATTCTCCATCGTGATCAATACGCCACTTCCTTGTTACTTTTTTCCATACTTGTTTAAATGGATAAAAAAAAGCCACATCGAGGGGTTGTAAGATGTGTGTGGTGTTAGGGGGTAAGCAAATCAAAATTATTCCATTTTCGCGGCAAAACATACTAGTAGGTAATGACAGATGGGAAGTATGACCATCTAAAAATACAATTACTGGACGGACTATGTTTTTTTCAATTACGAATTTCAAAAACACATTTGAAAAGTATTCAAAAAACTGTTTGGTCTGCATCCATCCAGAATCGGATATACCAATACCCCAGCCTCTTGGGGCTTCCTCCACATATGCTTTCGGTAATCGCTTAAATTTAAAAATTGTTAAAGGTGGTGCTATAAGCCCCTCAGCATTTACAGTAATCAAAGTCGTGACATTATCTTTTTCCGAAAAAGATACAACATCATATACTCCTTTGCCTTTTGGACCTAATATCAAGGATCCTTTTGGTGAAAGGAATATGGCCGTTTCATCCATATTGAATAATCTTGCAGGATGTTCAAGAATATTTGCATCAACTCCTAGTAGTTCTTTGGTTTCGGTAAACCAGCATTTTATACTTTTTTCTGTAGCAGCAGCGCGAGCTTTATTAATGAATTCTGCACGCTTGTGACTGACTTCGGGGTGCCGCTTTAGAAATCCTTCAAACCACTTTCGTCCAGGAATGCTGTTTGTGAAAGCAGTTTTTATTTTAAATTCTTCGATTAATGTTTTAATAGAATATGCTAATGACTCCTTATTAATTGGAAACCCCCTTGCAGCTGATTCCAGAATCCAATTTGCAATTTTATTTTCAATCTCGGAGCCCAGCATACACTCAGGACCAACTTTTCGGCAGTTATCAACAGTTCTTCCTGAAATTCTATTTCTCACTGACGTTCTAGGGACCCCAAAAGTCTTACAGGCAGTAGACACCGGTACTCCATCTTCTCTGATAGCTTTTAGAGCTGCTTGCATCAATTCTTCCGAATATTGAAAAAAATTGCGCTCTTTCGGCATCTACAAAAAATAAAAAAAATCGTATTATTGATTTATTTCTTTCTATTTAAGTAGTTCTCCAATAGTGCTGTCACTGTCTAATTGGTGGCCACAGCTGGATCTATTTGTACTATTTGTGGCCATCAAGTGACCATTTCTAGAAAAAACAAGTTATGAATGTCCTAGTTGTGGCCATTTAAATAATACGCAAATTCAGATCACCACTTTCAATCTAATTATGAAAATTACATTTATAAATCTATTAGAAACAAATGTTCATCAAGTTTAGTAGTATAATATGTAGTATTTCTGTTAAAATCATGCGGTACTTACCTTAGGTTGCTTAACAGTTTTGTTAAGATTTGCCAAATTTTTCTACCTCTAACACTTGTATGCATAAAATTTGAACCACAACTAACATTATACATATGTCAACTGTCACATTATGAAATGACGCAGGATGAATGCTGGAAGGGATGGAGTTGCAATGCTATTGCCTAGTTTAATATATACACCAGTAATTTTGGATCCAAATGTTAAATGGCTATAACCGGCACAATGGCCACAAACGGTACTTCTACCCTACCAATTCTGAAAAAATGAAAGATAAAAATTCAAAGAATTTCTAGAAAAAAAATAAAAACTTCGTGATCAAAGATAAACTGGTTTTGGGGATACTTTGATCACCCTTGATTTTCTAATGATATATCAAACTATCCCCTTTGAAAAGACTACAAAAATCATTAAAAAGACTGCTGACCTTATGGGCTAACTCTAATCAAAGAAAAAACTAGCCTTTTGTTAACTCATCTTTATTTAGAAACAAAATCGAAACATTTTAACTCATAAACTAAGAACTAGATCATTAAAAATATTAAACGAAAGCTTAAATTTCAACAACTTCAATGTCTATTTCAAATTTATAAAAGACGTTTCCATCGTTGTCGATTTCCGATGACGGATATGGCAAAATCTTAATAATGTCACTCTTCTTGATTTCGGAAATCTCATCAGCAATAAGTTTGAATTCTCTTTTATTCTTTCGAATTGATTTCAAGCCGACAACCACAACTTCTGGAACGACTTCTATTATTTTATAAATGTATTTATATGTTTTTTTCCCTCGTTGTGATGCAAATGTTGCCATAATATATTGATCAACTACCAAATCTACAACTACAGCTTGCTGATTTTGTGGTCCAGCGACATCTTTGGATGTGACAAAATTAGAGTTCTCTTCATTTTCTTTAGAGGTTGAGAGAAGGTGGTATTCCTCATCACATTCTTGAGCATGATTTTCGGATACTACTGTAGACACACTGCATCCAGGCGCAATATCCAGTCTCTTCTTCTTTCTCTGTGGCCCTCGCGAAATAATCTTGGTGCTCGGTCAATAATAACAGTCTTCACCACCTTGGTGTATAATATACTTACCTACTATTTTGTTATTACTAATCCCTGTTTGAGTAATAATGATATTTGGTGTTGATTGTCCTTTATCTTTTATTTCAAGTTTTTCATGTAATGACAGTTGCGAAAATGTAATTTTTTAAGATATTCTACACTGACGCCCATGATGAAAATGATGATACTTTACGTAAATCTATTTATAATAATAAAAATCCAAAAAACCTGGCGAAATATTTCTTAAATTGTACAGAGATAAACTTACAATTAAAAAATAATTCTTTAAAAACAATGCTGTCTAATGAACAGAAACATAATACCGGTACTGCGGTACTGTCAATATCGCAGTGCTAGATTCACTTGTTACATGCAAAGATTAGCTCTACGCATGGTGTACACGAACTTAAGCGGCGATAGACGAAGCCCGCCGAATTCCGATTCCGACACTGCGAAAACAGTGTTGCCAGTGTCAGTACTTTGGTAATGATTTCAGTACTTTTTGTTCAAAATTAGTACTTCAGTACCCCTTTTTTTCAATCATTACTTTTTGATAATCAGAAATTTTTGATTCGATTTTGTATTAATTCTGAAAAAACCACCAGCACAGAAAACAGCTACCAACGGAGCGGATGCATGGTCTATTCTATGGTCATCTTTAAAATTTACGCTTGCGTTAACTTAGTCACAACTTAACCTAAAAATTGGTTGCTTTGTTTGGATGATTTATACTTAATACATTAGAATGGCGAAACAATTAATGATTTCAAGGTATTGTTTTCATAATACAAATGCAATCATTGCAATCTGTAATAATATAAACTCCCTTTTCTAGTTTTCTTAAGAGCACGTCAGAAAATATAGATTTGTCGTCACCGGAAGCTTCGACTTCCTTTAATGTTATTAATGAGGAGGAGGAAGACGAAGTAGAAGTAAGCATTTCAGCTTCAGAGCCAGAGCTGATAGATTCAGAAGTAAACGAAGTAAGTATTTCCATTTATTTTGTCAATCAAAATGTATTTGTTAAATTTTAATGTGTAGAAGTCTAAAAAAAGAATACGAAGAAAGAAGTATGTTCAAAAATGTTGTAGTTCTTGGACAACCCGTTTTGATTGGTTGATATCAAAGGATGAACGAAGTTATTGTAAGTATTGCCATATTGTTGTAACTGGAGGTATTTCACATATGTCAAGGCATGAGAGTCGAAGAAAGCATATACGATTAGTAAAATCAACTAAAAATACAGTAGACATCAAACAATATCAATTAAAAAATGACGAAAAGAAAGTGTTATCACGTAAAATAAAAGAATGCGAATTGAAGTTATGCATGCTTTTGATCGAACATAATTTACCTATGGTATTAATGGATCACCTTCCAAAGCTTTTAAAGTCTGCAGTACCAGATTCTGATATAATCAAAGGTATCAACTGTTCAAGAACAAAAACCACATGCTTACTAAAAAACTTCCAGGAGGAAAGTGAAAGAACATTATCTGAAATATTACAGAGGAGAAAATTTTCACTAATTGTAGATGAAACTACTGATATCTCCATCCAGAAATGCTTAGCGGTTGTCACAAGGTATACAGATATACCTAATGAAAGTGTTAGAGATAGACTGCTTGCATTGGTTAGAGTTCAGGACTTATCTGCAGATGGTATTGTAAATAAAATATTAGAAATTCTGGAGAAAATGTCCATTCCTATTCAAAACTTTATTGGATTTGCAGCTGATAATGCGGCCGTTATGATGGGAAAGTATAATGGAGTGCAAGCACGTTTAAAACAATTAAATGAAAATGCCTTTGTAATTGGATGTGTATGTCACTCATTACATTTATGTGCAAGTGCTGCTGCAAAGAAGTTGCCAAATGAAATTGAGGATTTTGTACGTAACATTTACAACTACTTGAATTGCAGTAGTAAACGTCTGCAAGAATACAAGGAATTTCAAGATTTTGTACGTATCAAACCACATAAATTATTGAAACCCAGCCAAACTAGGTGGTTGTCATTAGAAGTGAGTTGCTTTTATTTTATTATAAAACTATTCTAATCATTCTTTTACAGGCGGTTGTACGACGCACTTTGGAACAATGGCCAGCTCTACAGCTATTCTTCAACGCTGCTGTTGTCGAAGATGATTTAGCAACTGCTGGCTTGATTTTCAATTGCCTCAATGATAATACATATAAATTGTATCTATCATTTTTATGTTACATCTTGCCTATGATCAACAAACTAAATTTGGAGTTTCAAGCAGAAAAACCTCAACTTTGCAATGTGTACATAAGAATAGAAACAATTTGCAAAACTATCTTAAAAAATTTTATGAATAATAAGTATGTTGACAGTACTACATCATTTTTACAAGTGAATGAATTAAATGTTAGAGAATACAAACCTTTGGAAAATTTATACATGGGTACAAATGTATGTATAATGGTTAGGGACTGCGTGAACCTAAAATTAAAGGACGCTGATGTCCATACATTTAAGTTAAATTGTTTATCATATTATATTGAATTATTTGGGCAATTGAAAAGAAGGTTTCACAACATAGATTCTTATAAAGCTTTCAGTCACTTAAGCCCTAATATTGTTTTGTCAGGTGATATGACAGATATTACAGATTTAATACAAAGGTTTCCAAATTTTGCAAAAAACATTGAAGAAATTAATAACGAATATCGCGAATTAAGCAACTTACCGAATGAGTTAAAGAGAAAATTAACATCTCTTCATTTTGAAGAATTTTGGTTTTCCGTATTCAAGTATAAAAACGCTTTACAAGATAACTGCTTTGAAAACATATGTAATTTTGTGTTTGACATAATGGCCCTTCCGCATAGCAGTGCATGTGCAGAGCGCATATTTTCAACTTTAAATAATATTAAAACAAAGAATCGCAACAAACTGTTACCTGCGACATGTAATTCTTTGTTGTTAGGTAAGGAATTATGTCATACAAGTTGTTACGATTGGTCACCTTCGTTAAATTTAATAAATAAGAAAGTAAGTTATGACTAACATTATACGATTATACCGTATTTGTATTGTTTATACATATAAAATATTTAAAACAAAGTTTAGTACTTTTTTTACTATTTCAGTACCTTTTTTAAATTTTTATTAATACCTTTTTTCCAATAAAGCTGGCAACACTGTGCGAAAACGACAGTTCCAGACTGCATATCATAGGTACTGCATATTTGAAATTTATTTTAAGCAAGATTAAAATAATTCTCTTCTATATCAATTGAATTGATTAATGATTACGTTTAACAATTTTATTATATTATTATTATAACTCCGTTAATATTATTGTCATTTTATAATATCAATGTAAACAGTATTTTTATGATTTGTTTGGGGGTGCTGCAGTGTCGCAGTGCTTATGGACAAGCCGCCACTGGTTTGAACACTTCTTGCCGATTTAAGGGATAAATCCATGAAGCCGGAAAGAGCTGTTCAAATTTCGCTTAATTGCAGATGTTGTATTTCCGATTTGATTTCGTGCAACTACAGCGTCCATTTTATTCAGGCTTTTCTTCAATAGTGTGGGAAACATATCTTTATTATTATTCAAAAGGTCAAAGGTGGCGTGTTTCAGGATTTTTCCTAAACAACACCCCCACCTTAGTTAATCTAGAGGGTGCTTTTCATGGGGGTCGGAAAAAAATTGAATAAAACTAATTTTCATTCATACTGTCGAATAGACAATTAAAAGACGCTTCAAATGAGGGGTCGCTCGACTCCCTTTCCCTATTTAAATTCTTGAGGTAGGGGTTGCTGGGGCTAGGGGGTTGATGTGTCAATATTAAGTTTGACATCAAAAGTTTTCCCCCAAAAATAAAAAATCGACGTGTCCGAGCGTTTTTTTAAGAAACTGGTCTATGTGTCGCAAAACAGGCGTGTTTCCTTTTCAATGGCCCACCCTGTATAGTCCCAGAAATCTCTTCCCTTCCCTTTTATCCCCGCACACATTCCAAAACAACAATTTACCTACTTGTCCTTTTTCTTTCCCCACGCTCCTTCATTTCCTCCCCCTTTTACTTCTACTTCCCCTTTATAACCCCCCGCCCCTCCCGTTTTCTAGTTTTTTGCACTCCACTTTACCAACTTCCACTCTTTCTCCTCCCCTTTTTTTGAATAAACACTGATAGTACACTTCTAAATACATACACTTTAAATAAAATACGTCTTGCGATCCTCACTCGTCCAGATATTGCCGACACAACAAATATTGTACCAGGTAAAGTAATTTATACCTGCCTGGAAATGAAAGGCAAAAAAAATTTCCAAAGCTGCAAAGAAATTTATAAAATAGTAAATACCTACCATAACAGTAAAAAAATTTTTTTTATTGAGTTGCGTCGCTAAAATAACAATTTGAAATTTTCAATTGTTATAACTTTGCTATCAAAAATTAAAAAAAAATTTATCTCTGAAATAAAAGTTTATAAATTTTTAAACAAATACAAAAAAAAATTTTTAGAATATCTTCATTTTTTAGCGAGTTATGATTTTTTGAAGCTGTAACTATCATCCCCTACCTTCTAACCTCCCTAACTCTGTTAATTTTCATAATACGGAAAAAAATTGAAGGACCATTTTTATGTAAAATTTATAGTTCTACGACTTTGATTAACAATATTTTTTTCTAGCTCTTACCGTTTTCGCAAAATTTAGAAAAAACCACTGTGTTTAATTTTTTCAACCCTCCCCGGGGGTTGAAAATAAAAATTTCTTCACTATCAGTTTTTAAATACTTCAGAGTGACTTATATCAAAAATTCCTGTACTTTCCTCAAAATTCGCATTTAAAGGCTTATTTTCTTGGACTATACACTAGCCCAGTATACAAATTATCCAAATTCCTTTCAAACATTATAACACATGCAACACACCTAAATAAATACAATATTAAAAACTCCTTCAATCTAGTTAAAAAAATTCAAGAAATAATTATACCCAAAAACCAAAGCATGTTCTCCCTCGACATTGTGACTATGTACACCAATATACCCTTACACTTAGTCAACAATTCCATTAACAATAACTGGAAGATCATTAAAAAACACACCAACCTATCAAAATCCGAATTCAATTCTGCCATAAATTTTGTATTAAATTCCACGTATTTCATCTTCCAACAACAACATTATTTTCAAAATCAAGGTCTCGCCATGGGCCAACCCCTCTCCTCCACTATAGCTGACCTTGTTATAGGAGACACCGAAATAAATATTTTAAACAAATTACCCAACATAACCCTTTACCACCGTTACGTCGACGACATTCTTGTCATCGACATTTTAAACTTATTCAATAACGTACACCCCCTACTTCAATTCACTTTAGAACTGGAAAGTAACCACAACATTAACTTCCTCACCTTCATCACAAATTGGTACCGAAAGACTATTAAATCTGATCGTTACATTAACTTCAACTCCTCTACACCCTTAGCATACAAAAAACAAGTAATTTACGGCTTAGTCGACCGTGCCATTACACTTTCTTCAAAAACCTTTCACGTTTCCAACTTAAACATTATTAAACAAATAACGATCAATAATAATTACCCTACCACCTTCATCGAAAAAACTATTTCTACCCGCTTAAAACACATCAAATTTCTCAAAACAACCGCCTCAAACGATGTCAATGACACCTATATCTTACAACCTCACGGTTTAGGCCCAGAATTTAACCACAATATTACCTCACTTACCAAAACCTACGTTACTTTACCATACATTGCACAACTTTCTGAAAAAACTCAAACATTCCCTTACGCCGTACAACCTCATTCCCGTTTTCAAAAACACCAACTCAATAAAAAAATTTTGTTACTCGACACTCAAAGACACAACCCCCCTCACACTCAACCACAACTTAATTTACCAGCTTAACTGTAAGTCATGTAATGCTGTTTACATTGGTAAAAAAAACAGTTTCTAAAAACCCGAATCCTTCAACATAAGTATTCAATAAAAAAATTGTTAACATCCCCACATAATCCAAAAACAGCCCTTTCACAGCACAGTCTTGAAAACTTCCATTCCTTTGACTTCGAAAACCCCATCATTTTACAAACAGAAAATAATTTTTATAAAAGGTTATTTTTGGAAATGTTTGAAATTAAACGTAATAAAAACAGTGTAAATTACCGCACTGACATCCAAAATTTAAGCAATATCTACTTCACCCTAATTTCACAAATGTAAGTTGATTAACATGTTCTAAAATAAAATCCAAGTTCTTGTACCTTAAAACTTCTTTCCATGCACCGATCTATATTTTCTTTTTCCTACTGATCAATTGCAAATTACGCGCATGCCCTTCTTAACCCAACTGTCTCTCATTCTCCTTGACATTCCATACGCTGCCGTTTTACTGTAACATATTGAATTAATTAAAGCTTGTGAATATTACTATTTTCCATCATGTATGCGTTAAGATCGGAGGTGCTAATTCCCTCCATACACTTATTTTAAGTTCAACGTTACATTGTTAGAAAACAAATTTCTGGTAAGTTGTTCTTGTAGATCATTTTTGACGTCAATCTTGTACTTCATCCTTCTGTCACATAAATTAACACTCATTTTCACATATCTCTGTTATATTACTACTTTAAACTAAATTAATACCTATCATTCTTTACAGTTTATAAATAATCATAGTTATGAATAAGCTCATAGTATGGGCGAAACGTCAACCTTAAATAATAAAAAATAAAAAATAAATATTTAACGACAAGAACCTGGTATCTGAACGTGATTTCTGCTGCCTGTGTCCTGTTCCAAGTTTAGCTTTCAACGTGCCTTCAACTTTAAACATTACCTTCCAAAGCTACAAAATTGTAACCGCTAAAATTTTATAGTGACTTGACATTGTTTTTGAGTACACAACTATATCATCTATGTAAATCTTTATGCCTGGTATGTCTTCAAATATTTCTGTAAATAATCTGTGAAAAATTTCAGGTGCTAATGAAATTCCATATGGTAATCGACAAAAGCGGTATCGACCAAATGGTGTAGCAAATGTAGTTAATTTAGAAGATGCTTCCGAGAGCTCAAGTGCCCAAAAACCTTTATTTGCATCTAGGGTTGAAAAACAGTTGCAGCCTGACATGTCCCTAGCTAATTCCTCAAACGTGGGAAGTTCATAATGTTCCCTACAAATAGCGTTATTTAATTTTTGGGGGTCTAGACATATTCTTATTTCGTTATTTGGTTTTTTAACTATAATTATAGGATTTACAAATTCTGTTGACTCGTTTACTTTTATCATATTATTTAATTCCATTTTAAGTTTGTCAATTAACTGAAACGGGATTCTTCTACAAGGAGATACATGCGGTTCATAATTATCTTTTAATTTAAAATTACAAACATAGCCTGTGATTTTCCCTATGCCATTAAATAACTCATTATTTGTTATCACAATTTTTTCCATGTTTGGTGTTTGTTCCGTTACTGAATCTACTTTGCTTAAAATATTCAACATTTCAATTGCATTTAATCCTAACACTGGCATACTTTCACTCATTGTTTTAACTACAACAAATTTTATTTCAAAATTCTGACTATCATGATAAACTTTAAGAGTACATTTGCCATAACTATGTATTTTAGTACCTGTATAATTACTGAGATTATAATTACAAACTTGCAAACATCTTGAATCTAAATTCAGAGTATTGTAAATATACGATGGTATAGCATTTATTTGAGCACCTGTATCAATTTTAAATGTGACTAATTTATTACAATCAATCACTTTCAAATCTATTAACCATTCTCTATCAGTATTAGAATAAATTGCATCAAGCAGAAATGATCCTACTTGACTTTTATCATCTGCAGTAATTTCATGAAGTGGTTTACTATTATTTTTGTTTCGAACTCTACATACATTTGAAAAGTATTTGTGTGACTACCGCCACACCCTTGACAGTTACCTATCTGATTCTGTTGCGGTTCCCCATGAGGTCTGCCTCGTGAGTGACCCTGGTGCCAGTTGCCTCGTTGTGGGTAGCTTTGATGCCAGCTGCCTCGTTGTGGGTAGCTTTGATGCCTATTCCCTTGCTGTGGGTAACTGCCTCTCACTTCGTTTTGACTATGACCTCCTCTAGCTTGTTGATTGTAATTGGTAATCGGTTTTGTTCTTTCTTCTTTCTTGTTTACAGTAACTTGATTTATACATTTGTCAGCATTTTCACTTAACACTTGTATGTTCCTATCAGCTTGCTCTGCTGCCTTGCAAATTTGAATAGCTTTTTCTAACGTTAATTCTCCATCATACACTAACAATCTATTCTTTATTTTTTCATCTCTTACTCCACTTATAATAACATCTTTAATAATACTATCTTTCAAATTTCCATATTCACATGATGCTGCCAACTTTTTTAGGTCCTTTAAAAAGCTATCAAAGTTTTCATTTATTCCTTGTACACGTCTATTGAATTTTTGTCGAGCAATACTTGTATTCGTTTTAGGTAGGCTTCAAATATCTTTTCTGTTTTCTTCATGTCTTCTTCTTTTAAATTTAACGTTTCCAATATTTCTAATGCACCATCACCAATGGTATGTAGTAGAGTTACGGCTTGTACTTGTTCCGACTTTTCCGAACAACCTGTTGCCACCACAAATAATTCAAAACTTTGTTTAAACTTCTTAAAATTGAGGGCTAAATCCCCGTCCATTAGCATTGATTTAGGTTGTTTGAGAAATTCCATTTTAATAATTCTTACGCACACACAAAAAAACGTGGTCACTTAACTTTACTGCCTTTTTCCTTTGTTTTTAATTTCACTGTAATTATTCGCTTTTAACCTTTTTAACCGACTGCGCCATGTTATGAGTGTTATTGTACTAGGAGCGTTAATGATTAAAATATAGTAAATTAATTATAACTTTATTTATTAGCTTTAAGGTAAGGATTACAGATTACAGTTTTCGTCAACCATTATGCGTCTCTCTCTGCTGCCACACCCACAGGGTTGCCAACTCCTACACAACACTTCCCAAACTTAAATTATCAATTTGCTTGGGCCATCCCTCCCTACAAAAATTTAATAACTGTTTTAAAACTGGATCATTGATTGTTTCTTTTTGAAATTCCAACTTTTTTGACTTGGACATGTCCACAATTGAGTGTACACTATGTAAAACTTCAGTTAATGAGGAATCATCCTCTACCTTGTCTTTTAAATAATTCCTTGATAGTAGATCTGCCACATACATTTTACTTCCTGGGAAATACTTAATTTCAATATTTATACCTCAGCAATTTTAATTTAATTCGTTGTAGCCTTGGTGATACTACTTCACAAACGGCTTTGTTATTTATGGTTACTAGTGGCTGGTGGTCTGACCACACTATCAATTTTCTACCATACACAAAACCATGGAACTTTTTAACTGCAAATAAAACGCCTAAATATTCCTTCTCAATTTGCGCGAATCTTTGTTCAGTTTCTGTCATAGCACGGGATGCATAATTTACTACTTTACCATCTTGCATTAAACATGCCCCTATTCCATCCTTTGATGCATCTGCTTGAACACTAACCTGTTTGCTTTCATCAAAATTTACTAATACAGGTGCCCTTGACAAAATTTCCTTTAAATTAGTGAATGCACTTTGTTGTTCCGTTGACCACTCAAACCACACATCTGACTTTAATAACGCTCTTAAAGGTGCAGTTATTTGGGACATATTTGGTATAAAATTTCTAAAATAATTAAAACTACCCAACACCTTCTGTAAATCTTTTTTATTTTTTGGCTCTGTCAATTTTACTATTGATTTAACGTGGTCTTCATCAGGTTTTACACCTTGCTTTGAGGAAATGTGACCCAGATATTTAACTTCTTGTACTCTATACTGTAATTTATTTTTGTTAAATTTTACATTTAATTTATTTGCACGCTCCACCACTTTACTTAAAATTTCATCATGTACCTTTTCATTGGTACCTGCTATCAACAGGTCATCAAAGTAAATTATTACCCCCTCAATATCACCAAAATTCTGATTGTTTACTTTTTGAAAATATTCTGGAGCACTACTGAGACCAAAAGGAAGTCTTTTAAATTTAAAATAACCAAACGGTGTTGAAAATGTACATATATCCGCTGATTTTTCATCTAATTCTACATGGTAAAACCCATCTTTTAGATCCATCACCGTAAAACAAGCTTTACCTGTCAACTTCGCACTAATTTCCTCCAGTGTCGGTATCAAACAAAATTCCCTTTTTATATTCTTATTAACGTCTATTGGATCCAAACACAACCTAATTGACCTATCTGGCTTTTGTACAATTACTAAATTGCTCGCCCATTCCACTAATCCCACACACTTCTCAATGATTTTCTGATTTTCTAATTCTATCAACTTTTCCTTTAATTTTGCCTGTAACGAGATAGGCACTCTCCTTGGGGGTTTTACAATTGGTACTCCTTCAGGATTTAAATTTATCTTACATTTGTGTTCAAACTTTCCTACGCCTCTAAATAACCCCTCATTAACACTTATGAAACTAGCTTTATCTGTACAGCTTTCAACATAACCCTCTGCAGTAATTCTAACTCTATACAAGTTTGAAGTCCTAGTAGAGGCACAGACTTATGATTTACTACAATAAACTCTGTAAACTTTGACACTGACCTTACATTACATAATAACTTTACTTTACCCAATGGCTTAATCTTTGTACCTCCATAAGCTTCTAATACTATATTTGTTTTCTGTATCTCCGAGTTACCTAGAGACCTCAACTTCTGAGCCGATATCAAATTTACTTCAGCCGCCGTATCCAATTTAACCTCAATATATTTATCATTAACTTTAATGGTCTCTAGCCAACTCACCGTATCAAGTGACCTTAAACTTACTAACTTTACGGTTTCAACGTTCAATGAGCTTTCATACGTGCCTTCATCTCCCCTTTCTAGTCTACTACTCCGAAAGCCGATAAACGTGGACGACACCCATCAAGTAGAAAAAAGGACAGAGATTTAATATGTTAACCACATCGAGTCCTTTTATCCAACTGTTTCTCATTATAGAAGAGAGCACGCACCAAATGTCCGCTACTTACCAAGTGATGTTACCATACAAGTAATGTATAAGGATTTTTGTGAAAAATATCAAAATATGGCAATTTCATATGATCTTTATAGAAAAGTTTTAAAGGAATTAAACATACATTTTACAAAACTTGGACATGAATGTGAGAGCTGTGAAATATTTAATCTTCACAATTCCCACCACACGAAAGAAAATTTAGATGAAGAATGTAATGTCTGTAAAAGCTGGTCTAATCATATTAGCAAAGCAAAAATTGCTAGAGGTCGTTACAGACAATATGCGCAAATGGATAATAATGAAACAACAATTTGTGTTTCCGTAGATTTACAGAAGGTAATCATGTTACCAAGAATAGATTCGTTTAAATCAGCCCTTTTTACTAAACGCCTTTCCCTCTACCATGAAAGTTTTGTACCTCTAGGCAAACAAAAAAATACAAAACCTTTTGCGGTTGTATGGCATAATGCCATATCCGGACGAAATAAGGAAGACATTATAAGTGCATTTTATGCATTTTTTCTTGAATATAGGGACAAACAAAATTTTATTGTATGGCTTGACAATTGCACTGCCCAGAACAAAAATTGGTGCCTTTTATCATTTTTGGTTTACATTGTAAATTGCGACTTAATTTTGGTAGAAAAAATAGAAATCAACTTTTTTGAGCCTGGCAACACTTACATGAGTGCCGACAGCTTCCACCACCAAATTGAAAAAAGTTTAAAACACCAAAAAAGAACATATGATTTTCAAGATTTTGTAAATGCTGTGGCTTCAGCTAACTCTAAAAATGTAAAAGTTAAAGCAATGGAAAAAAATGATTTCTTTAAATGGAAAGACTTACATTCCGTTCAAAAAATTAATAATGTACGTTTTAATGACCCTAAACCTTATCTTGCCCAAATTGTCCAAATTACTGCCATAAGAGGCAATAAACATTTACTTTATAAAACATCATTTGAAGGGAACGAATATAAGCTGGATTTTTTAAAAAAACACCTTCCTAAAAAGGGGAATTTTTGAACATCCCGAACCAATTAGTGAAGCAAAGGGCATAGAAGAATCGACTAAAGCCGGTATAATTAAAATTTTAGGGCCCATAATGAAAAAAAAACCGATTAGAATTTTGGAAGAATTTACCATTAAAAAAAAATTAGGTTTTCTAAAAGTTAAAATAAGATGTGTTTGTATTATTTTGATGTATACTACTATTTGATTTTTTGAAATAAAAGTATTAAAATTCAATGTTTTTTTATGGTTGTTTGGTCTTAATTAATTTGCAGAATAAATACCTTATGTCAACTTATTAAAAATTATATAAATAAAGTGTTAGATCCTGCATTCTTACTCAAAAATTGAGAAAAATTTTTAGTTGCAGTATGTGAATTTTTTTTTAAATGAAAAAACAACAATTTAGAAGATATTGTAAAAATATGAAAAGTTTAATTCTAAACTAAAAATACTTACAATATTTACATAATTTATTACCTGCCCAAAATTCTTCATCAAATTAGCAATATTAAAAAAAATCCGGTAGATACTGCATTTTGACAAAAAAAAAAATGAAAATATGCTGCCTGTGCCATATTATTTAAATTTATACAGATATATGTTTTTTCTGTATTTTTCTCTTAAATATAGGTCAAAACTAACCTCCATTCGCACAAAATGTAAAATATACCAATTGACCAAAGAAAAATAAGATTTCTTGAAATGTCAACTTTGCAGATACTGCATTTTAAATTATGACGGCAGTATAGACATCGATACCCTCTTCACCCATGACATTTAATAATATTGCTACCTTTACCGGATCTTCTTCTTTATCTTTACCACTTGCTATTAAATATATTTCAAATTGCTGTTTGAAGCGCTTAAAATTTTCAGCTACATTTCCCTCAAACTTTATCGGTGCTGGTATTCTGTTCTCCATCTTGTTTAAACATTTTTTGTAATCCTCCAGTATTGTATAAAAATTTTTCTTTTCCTCTTCTTAAAACTTTAATGTACCGACTGCGCCATGTTTAGTGGAGGGTTTGTGGTGTCAGTTAATAATTAATAATGATATATTTTAAACTTATAACATTTATTTCTCTAACTTCTTACACGTGTCATTACCAATAATCTACTGCCACGTTGCCACGTCGCCTCGCCTAACCTATTCTACGTAACAACGTTGTGTAACTACTATTGCTGTCGCTTATCGAGACATGTGAAATGGTAGGAAGTAGGGAAACAAATCAACAAAGAAAGTGAACGTTTATATTTAGTGCTCCAAATAAATAAAAGAAAACAACAAGCAAAATAAAACCAAAAACACATTCTAACAATTTGCAGGAGCTCGTTTAAAAATCAAAAGGGAGAGTGCCGAGTTCACCTAGGGCTACCGAGGGAAGAACTCGCAAGAAACCCTCGGTTACGTCCTCATGCAATTAATACACAAAATAAAACATAAAATGCACAAAATAATCCGATGACGTGAGAGAGACACAGTAACGTTAGCAAGAGCAAACACTGAAACCAAATAACAGCAACAATTGAATTCAGTTATCTAAGTTAAGGCATAAAAACAAAACAGACAATCGGTAATCAAGGCCACGGGTCACTATGTACAGTCTCTAACACTTCCTCGCTTGCTCTCGACTACTACTACTACATTCGGAAGACAGGCATTAAGCACATATAAATGGTTAGTTATTCGGCCCCCCCCGAAATGTACCTACTGACCTGGTTGCGACCTTAATCGGCTAAAGTTGAAATTTCGAGAAGAATGCTGCTAGCTTTGGTTAATACAGCCCAGCATCCAACTCTACATGGGAGAAAAAAAGACATCGTTAGTTACATACACAAAAGGCCCTTGTATCCCTGAGGAAGCAAAGTAAGATTCTGATAGCTATTCTAAAAGCAAGTGGTACTTACTGGAAACCGAAAGTCCATGATAAAATAACAAAATTGATAAATTAAAATTAAATATAACTGAATTCAAAATATTCACATAGATATAAAGCAAAATTCCCTCGCCCCTAAATAACAGGTGGTTGAAAATATGCATGATACAAACACATGCACACAAAACATAAAATGGATCCCTAACGGTACAATTTACAGTTACATATACCAACAATGAACAAATATAATTACATAAAATAAAATAAAAGGGTTGTTTAAAACATAGTAGAGTAGAGTCTCTAAATATGGACTACCCTGTGGCTTTTTTGGTACAAAATCTAAAAAATAATTACAAAAATAATCTTACTTATTGCGATAGGTCAAAAATGTACCCAGAATATAAACAACTGAATTTTATTTGATAAAATGCACAACAAATGTAACTAAAATATATTTCTCAAAATCTGACAGAACTTAGAATTTTAAGATTGGTATGATAATATGGACCACAGTGTTTTAATATGGACCACATGTAAATATTTAGAAATAAACTGAAAATATTGTTTAAAAGATTAAGAATCACAATAGAAGTTGTTAGTTAAACACTACGCACATGTATTTATGATCATCGGTTCCCGCGCACTCTACGTGAGCCCATCTATCGCAAGAAATGCATTGAATCCAGACTCCACCACGGGTGTCTTCATAAAAGTAACCATTACAATATAAACATGCAGCTGTGTCTTTTTGACTGCGATCAGGGCTTTCATCTGAGCTATCTTTTACGGAAAAATCATCAGACCCTTCAGAGGAAGATTCGTCTTCCACCATTTTTTTCTTTAAACGAGATTTCCGAATTTTTTCCACATTTTTCTCTGGTTTCTCGTGGTGTTCTTTTAAATCGGTCGTAAAACTTTTTTCTTAGTTTCTTGAACTCTCTTCTTTTCTAAAGATTCTTCGAGATCTTTTTTGTATGGAGAGGAAGTTAAAAATGTGGCCTTGGTAGCCTTTCTTCCCCTATTGCTAGATGCCTTTTTTAAACGAGGTACTGGGCTTATTGTCTTTGGCGATACAAAAGCAGGAGCAGTTGAAGGTCCGGGTAACGGGTTTGGCACCAAGGTCTCATTTTGTTCTTCAAGCTGCACATTTTCATTTACGATGTTGGTATTTACGGGGTTGTCGTTTGACGTCTCTTCTATAAAATCGTAGTCTTTAAAAACGTTTCGGTCCAGCGGGTAAATGCCCGTAGCTCGAAAACCATTAATTGCTAGTTCCGCACATTGAGCCCTTATGTACGCACGACCAAACAATGCAGCAATATCATATTGAGTAATAGCTTGGGCATTGACACGCATCTGTACCCGAATCTCTTCTGTCAAGTATTTTTTCAATGGAGCCATGAATGTTTTGTCCAAGGGCTGTATTTTATGGTTTGAATGGGGTGGGATCGACAACAATTTCACATGATTTTCTCGTGCTAGGTCAATCATTTCAATATTTCGAGTATGACTCAAGTGTCCGTCTAATATTAGCAACACGGGCGATGAAGCAGATGGTTTCACGTGTTTCAGAAAGTGCCTAAACCATTTGGTAAAAAGTTCTACCTGAATCCAACCCGAAGGATGGCAAGCATGTATTGATCCAGGAGGAGCTCCATGCATTAACTGCGGGTGATCTCGTTTTCGAGGATAGATCGTCATTGGAGGTACAAATGATCCAGCCGCATTCATACATAGAACACATGTAACAGTTGAACCTCTTTCGGCTGATGTCACGGCTGCAATTTGTTTCTTGCCTTTTAAACTTAAAACTTCCGGCATTCTTGAGGGCACAACTGATATCCCGGTTTCGTCAAAATTAAAGATGTTACTTGCGGCGTAATTGAAATCTTCCAGGTCTTTTTGTAACAAATCATAAAATGCATTAACATCTTCTTTATTAAATCCCTTCATCCTTGCAACAGATGTACCTGTCGGACGTCGAAATGTCAGTCTATGATGTCGAGCCAGGAACAAACGTAGCCATGTTTTACCAGCCGACTTTTTGGTTTGCGAAAATGTGTGACTTAAGTTGTTTCTAGTTGCCAACTGATAAGCCAAGGTTTTAATATCTCGTCTAGTTAAACCAAAGCCACATTTTTCCATCTCGAGAATGTAAGCAACAAATTCAGTTTCTAAAGCAGGTGGTAGGACTGCTTTTCGGCCCAGTTTTATGTTCGTAACAGTTTCCAATGGGAGGTTTTCCTTCTTTGACAACCGTATTAGTGTTGTTTTGGGTACATTGTACGCTTTTGCTGCTTTCAGCAAGCCCATTTCACTATTACGCACAGCAAGAATAGCCCTTGCCATGGCCTCTTTGTCCCATATTTCCCGAATCGGACCAGCTTTTTTAGTTGGCGTCATATCCTGAAAGAAGAAAAAGGGTTTAATATGGACCACTAGTCCATATTGGAAACCACAGCACTAGTCCATATTATAAGCATTCACATTCATTTACTCAAACTACATTATCAAAAATACTACAAGAACTAAAAGCTTAATTCTATAAGAAAATAGTTGCTAATATCTCTCATTGTATGTAAACTGAAGTAAAGTTAATACGAAGTAATACCTTAATATACGCACGTCTCGCTTGTTTGTGATCGACTGAAGTGAATGACGTAAGCCGCGTGCGTTATAAGAAACCGACTTCAGTTCATTGCGCAGTTATTTTGTCATACAACAGCTGTTGTCCATAATACGGGACTGGTCCATATTTAGGGATTCTACTCTACATAATCATCAAAGAATACAATTTAAATTCAAGTTATTACCTTTTGCAAAAAGTAAAACACACCACACAAAATAATTACAAAATTGACAAAGACTAAATACACCTGTTACTTGGTTGAAATACCGGATCAGATCAACGGAAAAACACTACCCTCACAATCGTCTTGCTCTCTATCTCTGTTTTTCTACATTTTTTTATCTCTCTCTTCGCTGACACTACCGTTAAGGTGTCTCACATCCCGTCATCGGCCTTACTTCAGTATAAATTCAAATCTGGCTTCTTCAAGATTGATTATTATGCTTAATTGTATGATAAGCAAACACACCTTCTGCAGCGGCAATTTTACTTTCTGCACTGCTAAACTGCTGGCCAGTAAAATAGTTTTTAATGCCATGAGAAGTACCAGCGGCAATATTCTTATCACGTTGTTTATGTTTATTCTAAACTGTTGAAAGGTTATTCACCTTTCAAGGGGGAGTGTAGAAAATGTTCTGTTTGGGACGGAAATTTGAAAAAAAAATAAGTATACGTGTTTGAGTTTTTGTTTTAGAAAAAATTGAGATTTTTGAGAGAAACTTTGAAATTGAAAAGTTTTGACATTTTGTAAATTAAAAAGAAGTTTTTGTTAATAAAGAAAAGTTTTTAAGTTAAAATTTAGTTCGAAATTGTTGCTCTACCAGTACGCTTTTCTGCAATTTACCAGAACAGTTAAAAAAAAATTGATTCAAAATCCTATTTAAAAGTATACTACACATTATAAGTATGAATATAGAACATATTTAAATAGAACATACTTCATAAACCATTAGATGACTTCTTCCTCTCCGATCTTCCACCATTCCTCTCAATTGCATTTCGCAGCCACGGTTTTATATGCGATTCCACTTCTTTTTTAGTCGAATCCATACATTTGGGATTTTTTCTTACAACCACTAAAATTGTAATAACCAATATGCTTATTTAATTTCAACAGGTTTTCTAAAAACTTAATATCAATTTACGAATACCAATGCTAACAGTAAAAAAACTCTTATTATATCTATGTAGTAGGTATTATATCCTTATTTATAAAGATGATAAACCGCCAAACAAAAAATGGAGGAGAAAACGAGGGAAAACTTGCACTATACAATAAGATAAACAACGGTAAAGGTGGTGTAATTGTAATGGTGGACGTGGAGGGCAGTGGAGATTGTCACTCATTAGTCATCACAGAACACTCACTTGTGTCATTGTGCGCGCGAAAACAGAATACCGGTTCAACTGTGCCTGCCAAGGGGGCCGGGACATTACGCCGAATGCCCACAACGCCGACACGATTTTTTGATGGCCCATATCGCCGACTAGGGACACTACGCCGACCATGCCCTCATCGCCGACGGACACTACGCTGACAGTACCCACATCGTCGACAAGTATACAAGGGACACTTCGCCGAATTTTTATTTTAATTTCAGAATGCAAAACTTAAACGTAGATTGCCACTAAAGCGCCTAGGTTATTTGCAGGTTTAGTATATTTTTTTTCAATTTATACTTTTTCATAGTCAAGTGCAATATTTAATTAGGTACGCAAATAAGTTTAAAAATAATATTACGTTAGATAATGTTTTAACGTTCAAACCATATCCAACCTTCTTAATTCAAAATTTGAAAAAATCTATAAATACATAATTCCATTGTAAAGAGGTTTACGAATTTCTAAACTTATCAAAACAACAAACATTAGTGTCCTAATTCCTAATTTGACAGTAATACTTCTTTATCTGCTACTCGAAATCGACTCTGCAATTAAAATTGCCGGCGTTGTGCCCACAGAGAAAAATTCGGCGAAGTGTCCCTTGTACACTTGTCGACGATGTGGGCATGGTCGGCGTTGTGTCCCTTGTACACTTGTCGACAATGTGGGCACTGTCGGCGTAGTGTCCCTAGTCGGTGATATGGACCATCAAAAAAGCGTGTCGGCGTTGTGGGCATTCGACGTAGTGTCATATGCCCCTGCCAAGTGCCAGTACATTTACGGTATAGTCATGCCGTAACTACTACACCGGTACAGGATAATATGAATCGCACCATTAACAAAAATTTAAAGTAACACCGAACGAATTGCCTTTACATTACAGGTACTATTATAACATAGTTTTACCTGAACCAGCAAGTCGCCAGCAGAATGGCAAACAGCCTTGCAACGGCCGTTATGTTAATGTTTGCTGGGATCTACCTTTCTCAGAACGTAAACAAAATAAGAGGGTGATGTTCCTTTTCTAAATGAATTTCGGATAAGGCGGAAGTAGCACGTACATTCAACCTATTCAGTTACACACAAAATTTTTAAAATAACATTTCTTTGTTATAAAAAGTCCGATGTTCATGGATCTACTGTACATGTAATAATGCTGCTGCTGCTTAGGTGGTAATGACAAAGCTTGAAGTTTTCAAATTAATTCCACTACCATTTATTTATTCTTTATAATGAGGGACACTTTTGATAACAATGGTGATATTTTGGGAGATATCGAATGTGAGCGTAACTGTCGAGAGCCCTCGTTAGCTACGGCTTAAATAATTAATTCCGCCATATGTATGGCAGCGCCACCTCAACCTACTTTGACATAGAATCTCCATCCTTATTAGAATACTTTCAGTATCCTTAATATTTCGTTATTTGGAAAAATGAAATGTATCTACATATTGATAAAAAAATTGAAATAATACTACGCCTATGTACTACTACAATTAACTGCAAACCAAGTTACACCGCCTCAATAACTGCCTTACAGTTATTATTCGCCACTGTTATCTACGCCAATGTATAACGCACAATCACCAATTTACAAAATATCAACTGTATAATAAACAACGCCAAATCAGTTTGCAACGCCTTTGCAACCAATAATTGCACCCCAATTAATAATTAAATTGGCCTTTGAGTATTATTTGCAGTTTTAAACTACGCCGCTGTCTAACACAAAACGCCAATTCGATAAAATATCAACTTACGCCAACAGCGTGCTTTATAATCAACAGGTGTCCGTTATCGCGCCGATTAGAGCCAAACTACACGGGCGGATTTTCCGCGACGTGTTTATCGCGACGAGATTTCCGCTGAATTTGTAGGTATCAAAACAGCAAGTGTTTTCTCCGTTGAGTACATTCACGCAAAACAATGGAACTGCTTTTTGTTAATTACAAAATGGATCCCAATGTGTTAGGTTGTGCAGCTGTTGTATGTGCAAATTTATATTTAAAGAAGAGGAGAAAAAAAAGGCGTTGGTGGGTTCATCCAATATTAAGCGACAGACTATCAAGAGGATATTTCCACACACATTTTTCTCGTCATAGAACATATCCAGAAAAATTCTAATCTTATTACCGGATGTCTGTAACGAGTTTTGACGAACTTTATAACCTCTTGCACGACGGTTTGCAGAAAAAGGATACCAACATGAGGCTTGCGATTAATCCGCTTGAAAGATTGGTAATTACACTACGGTAAGTATATTATTGATTTATTATAATTTGATTACATCTGATACAAATCAAATTGTGACGAGTCTGTCATTTGTGATTGCAATGATACATCCGATGCTGGTGTATGTGGCTGGCTCGGAGATGGAGGCAAAAGCATATAAGATGTGGAAGTATTTTGCATCGAACGTTGCACCGAATTATTTGAATGCAGAAACCGGTGGTAACGAACATCTTCCATTAAACGCATCCTGCAGTCAAACATGTTGTCTTCTGACATCGCATCTAACTGTGGCAGAAGTGACATTAAAAATGCATTATTGCCGAACGTGTCTGTTTGTCTGTTCTCCCTTTGAAGCGCCAAACTCTCGGATAACACCTGGGTCATTTGACGAATTTCGGTTGCATCCGAACACACGTTTCTTGCATTTCTTGTTCCCCCAATTTCAGCGGTAGGTGTTATACGAGAAGATGAAGATGCTGTTAGTGGCGCTTCCTCTGGAGTAGTCATCTGTATAGCATCATTTTCTTCTACTGCGTCTGCATCGTTGGTAATCGCATCATCGATTAGATTAGAAGCAGTGACTCTTGCTGCTAAAGATGGCAACAGGAAAAGACGTTGGTCGAAATACACATATTTTTTCTTTTTCTTTGGTGCAGATTGGCCACTGTGTGCAGTTTTCGTCGCTCTGACTTCTTTTCGGAACTGGTCCCGTAACGACTTCCAACGTGTCTGAAGCTCCCTTCCTTAAAAGAATTAAGAATTAGTTTTTTTTTCAATAAAACTAGATGCTGTTTTAATTAATTTGTGTTTTGTTTTGTTCCAGATATCTTGCCACGGGTGCAGACTTTGCAGCTCTGGAATATGTTTTCCAAGTTTCGAAAAGTACAATCACATTAATTGTTCGGCAAACTTGTGTGGAAATATGGAATAAACTTCAACCGTTGGAAATGCCAGAGCCCTCTGCGGAATTGTGGACGAAAATAGCAGAAGAATTTTACAAAAAAAGTAATTTCCCTAATTGCTTGGGAGCTATTGATGGGAAACACATTAGACTTGTTTGTCCTCCCAACACAGGCACGCAAATTTTTCTAATTAAATTGGGTAAATGTTCCATAACATTATAAGAAAGATTGTGTTCGGATATGAATGTTGCTAGATGCAAATCAGCAAGTTTCACTTCATCTAAACTTTTGGAGGTTGATGCTCTCAAAAGAGTCTTAATGTTTTGTTGATTCTTAATTTGACTATTATTCTTAGCATGTAAGGCAGTTCCGCTATGATGAACGAGGGCTATTCTCCCCATGTAAATTGAAATCTCCTTATTACAAAATCGGCAATATGCCTTCAATGACTTATCACTTTTAGCAGGCATTGGCCATTTACTAAAGCAATCTTCACTTGCCCATTCATTTCTGTACTTTTGTTTATACTTTCGTTTGGCAGGACGATTTCCTGTTCCTGGTGTAGATGTATTTGAATCGCTCTCACTCGAACTGTTTTAGGAGGATTGATTGAAATTTATTTTTTCGTCATATTTACTTATAACTCACCTCATGGTTTGTATTTCACTCTAAACTCTTCTAAATCAACATACAGCACTATTTAAACGTTAAAAAATCAAGTCACAATCGTGAATCGATGGTTGAGTATTAGGTAGTTTGAATTTTAGCTGTCTGTTTACATCCGTGGGTTCTCCCCGTCGCCCACGCCGTTCACCCTTTCCTTGCAACAATATCTTGGTTAAACGGATAAAGTGCATACAAATCTCGCTACGCTATTTGATTGCGTGAGGGCCAATGGCAGCGCTTGTTTGACTATACCAGGGATGTCGTAAATAGCCATCGTCTTCCCTGGATTATTCCTCATCCACGAATCGCAGATGGAATTTACAGCCTTTTTGAAAGGACCATAGACAGACCGATCTAAAGGCTGTAACTTGTGCGAACAATGGGGAGGACACTATAAAATCACAATTCCATTGTCTTTACAGAAATCCAAGCATCGTATACTTATGTGCGATTGGTGATTATCTAATACGAGCAAAGCTTTGTTTTCAATCGAAACGTTAGTGTGTTTTTTAAAATGCTTGAGATATAGCAAAAATTTGTCCTCTTGCATCCAACCACTCGCATTTTCTGCTCCAATACATCCCACTGGACCATCTCGGATAAAGTGATCCTTATATCTTAACCGCGGAAATATGAAAATAGGTGGTACACTGTTACCGATGGCATTTACAGCTAAAACAACGGTTACCAACGTTCCTCTTGCCGCCGATGTTAATGCTGCTACCTGTTTAGTTCCCTTTTCGGCCACGACTTTAATAGGTTTATGAACTGTTGTAACACCAGTTTCGTCGATATTGTAGATATGTTTGGGTTCAAACCTGTACCTGTTCATTACGTTAGCCAAGTTATCGTAAAAAAGTTTTACGTTCGTGGCATTAAAACTTGTTGCTCTGGATAGACTTGTGGCTTTAGCACAACGAAGTGAAAGTTCTGGGTTGCCCTTCATAAATCCGGAAAACCAATCAACTCCGGTCATAGAGTTTTGTCTCCACATATCAGGCATATTCAACGAATGCTGCAGTGCCATTTGAAATGCTAGTTTTTGTTATTAATAATCGTTTAACTTCGTTTTTATATTTATTTCAGAACAAAGGATTACATTTTTAACGTCAAAAATAAAACTAAAAATCTCGTGCTTAAAATATAGCATGCGTTCACGTTCGCGTCATTTACACTACTGTTATTTTTCACTGTCACCCCTGTACGTCTCCCTGTCTCGCACATCACAACACTCCTCCTGAATTGGTGGTGAGGTGATCGAATTACCAATTCCTAGCATTTTGCACAGGCGTTGAGTACGTTTCTCGCTGAGCCCCTTCGTCATGAAATCTGCAGCGTTCGATTCGCTTGGTACGTGCCTTAACTCTATGCGTTTGTTGTTGATTTCATCTCTTATTTTAAATAATTTTAAGTCTATATGTTTGCTTCTGTCGTTGGTACAGTGATTTTCTGCCATTTTTTTTGCCGCCATGTTGTCTATTTGTATTGTCCACGTTCGTTCGTCGTTGATTATCTTTACTTCCTTGAGTAATGCCTTCATCCAGGTAACTTCCTTACAGCACTCGCACAGTGCTATAAATTCCGCCTCGGCTGTGCTCAAGGCAACACACTTTTGTTTTCTACTAAGCCATGAAACTATTCCTCCTCCTATCGCTATCGCGTATCCACTGTACGAGCGTCGGTCATTTACGTCACTCACCCAATCTGCATCAACATATATCTCGATGTCGTTTGTCTTCCCGTAAGTAATTCCGTGGTTGATGGTGCCTTTCAAGTATCTAAATATTCTTTTCACCCCAGTCCAATGTTCGTCATTTGGATTTGTGGTGAACTGGCTCATATCAGTCACCACGTGCATGATATCTGGTCTCGTGTTCGTAGCTAGATACAGTAATCCACCTCTTGCTCGTTGGTATTTTACCTTGATTGTCTCGTCTGCGTTTGCCTCACTTTTTCTGTACTTTACGTTAACATCCATTGGTGTTTTAGTCGGTTTACATTCGCTCATGTCAAATTCACTTAACAAATTTATTATGTAGTCACTTTGGTCTATTCTTATCTCATTTTCTGTACGGTTAATGTTCACAGATAGCACTCGTTTTGCACTTCCTAACCCTTTAATTTCGAATTCACTTCTCAAGCTTCGTTTCATTTCGTCTATTTCTTTTTGTTCGCCATGTAGCACTATATCGTCGACGTACACCGTGATAATTAAATTCTTGTCGTCACTGTGATACACACCCGGATCGGAAACACAACGTTTTAGTCCTTCCTTTAAAAAAAATCGTTGAGTCTTTCGTTCCACAGAAGCCCAGACTCGTGTAGCCCATACAGTCCCTTTTTGAGTTTAAACACATATCCTCGTTTTTTCAGGTGCTCCTCGTCGTGTCCTTGTGGTATCTCCATAAATACATCCTTTTTAATTTCGGCATTCAGGTACGCTCCGTTTATATCGATATGTTCAATTTCCCAGTTCTTCATGACGCTTAATGCTAGCGGTATTCTGTTACTTTTTCACCTTACTACCGGCGAGAAGGTTTTGTCGTAGTCTAACGTGGCCACCTCGTAGTTGCCAAGTTCCACTAACCTTGCTTTATATTGCAATATTTCGTTGCACTCATTCAGCTTTTTCTTAAACACCCTTGCACTTCGTAACACTCTTGCATCTGATGGTCGTTTCACTAGTTGCCATGTTCCTTTAGATTCCAAGTTCTCAAATTCTCTTCTGATAGCTTGTGACCAATTTGCGTTTTTATCGCCGTTTATCGCTTCGTAGTACGTTCTTGGTTCTTTGTCTTTAACCGATTTGTCATTACTTTCGTTCGGTTTGTTTCTGTCATTGAGTACACGTTCATCGCGTTTCACGTTATCACCGTATTTAGGACAAAAGTTGCCTATGTGCCCAAATTTATTGCATCGGAAACATTATCTTTTCGCGGGAGGTAAGCAATCGTTCCTCTTCAGAAAGTTTTCGTTTAATTGTTTCAAAATTAATGTCCTTAGCGTTTAAATCAATTGACCGTATTGCCGCGTCATATTCGTTTTGCAGACCGATAAGAATAATTCCAATTTGCATTTTTATATCTACTTTTAAGCCGTAATTGTCGAGTTTTTTGTATATCTCATTTTTCCTATAAAGGTATTCGTTGATGGTTTTTCCTTCGTAGTACATAACAATCTCCATAGAATTTTCATTGGGAGTTACCAAGGGTGTAAAAGTTTGACCCCCCCTCCAGGATTGTTATCAATGATCCATTGAACAATATTAGAAGGGGGGGGGGGGGAGTTGAACGGGCGTCATCTTGTCCGCCATCTTGAAAATGCCCGCGAACCTATTTTTGCCTATATCTTAGCAACCGTATGTCCAAATCGAACGTAATTAGGCTCTAATTGCACAGTTTTGTATTCCTAAGATAGAGTGTTATGTAACCGAAATTGATAATCCTAGCGGATTTAATGTTTTTGGGCTTAAAATCTTAAATTATGGAATATGTAAAAAAAAAACGCTAAAAAACATATCCTTTTTATTTTATTATTATTAATCTTTTAGATCTCGCTTTTACGAATAAAATGCAAAAACAATCAACGAAATCCGACCACTGGTTACGAAAATATACAAGATTTAGGAATAGGTACCGCGTCTTTGCTAAGCACAATAATTGGTAGTGACAGGTCAAATTGAAAATTTCATAAGTTTGTTCTCTACAAAATATGCGAATTACTATTAAATACATACATTAATTAAGTGTAATCAATTTTTGAAGGCTTATGCCCCCCATTCGCGATTCGCTCGCCCTCATAAGAGTAATGATCGCCATGACATGAATCAGATCGGAAAAACCGTACCGGTGAAGAAATCGAAAATACCCGAATTAATACAAATTTTATAAATTAATAATTTTTTTTGTTTCGCACCTTCTCGTTTATTCAATTAATTAATTTAATTTAGGCTTTTAAGAAGAAGAGGTGAACATCAAATGACAATTATTATTATACGGTAGGTCAGTACCAGTAGCGAGTACCGAGTACACTCAAAATTTGAATAAATTATCATTAGTTGCGCCTCGGCTATTAGTAAAAATGTTGTGCCAAGCCACCACCCCTTAAGGTCCTAATCCTAACCTCAGTTAGGAAGCGTTTTCGGACACATCTTTATAGGGACTTTTTTCTTATTTTGGGCTCTAGAACTCGCCCTAGAATTTCTGCCGGACTGTACCTGTAATCTTCGTTGCATCCAATTTCTGGCAAATCGATGTTTTTTATATTGCTGACAATTCTGATTGTTATATTATCTTAAATATTTAATACCACTATTACCACTTATCATTTATTATTAAAAAAGTATGTAAAAGTTACAACTAAGTACGAGTAGTAACTAGTAAAAGATTAAAGACAATAAATGATTTCGTGTAAAGCAAAAATACTTACAATATAACATTTATACAATTAATATCAGGTCAGGATCAATTCATAGTTCATACCTACATATCTTTCACTTTAACAACATTAAATCGATGAAACGTATACTTTTTGTTTCAACATGTGTCCTTTTACTTTACCACTAAATTCATTATTTGCTTCGACATTGGTTAACAATTATCAAACGATATAGAAGATAAATCAGTATGCTTTAGTAGCCCGCGAATAAACAAAGATATAAAGAATAATGTAGATAATATAATAGGCCAAGGCCACTACGGCCTACGGGTATGATAATTTTTTTTCACTTACGTTTTTATTGCTTTAAGACGGCACCGATTAAATTTTTAGGCAATCGCGAGCCATTTACAATTTGATCCAGTTCAAGTATTTGAATATGATGATAAAATTCATTAATTTAAATTATACATCAACTTCAAAATGCCTATTAATCTGTAATTTTTTTAAGCTTGATTGAAATGGAGGAGGAAGACAAAATTCTTCTAATGGCAGAATTCGAAACTGATTTTCCTATGATGGAGGATAACGTGAACGTGGATCCCTTTTCTGCTACGGATGATGAAATGGACCCTGACTACGATCCACATGTAGAAGAAAAAGAAAACCCCGCAAACAAGATTTACGATTACTTTAAAGTGAATCAGCCACAACCACATACATCTAAATGTAATATCCAAGAAAAAGAACCTACTACCAATACTACCATTAATTACAATACTGTTGATACTCCTTTATTCGATGGAAAGTTTTTTAAGATTATACAAAAAGATGACGACAATGTAGGTGTTAAAGCAGAATGTCAGGCTTGCCTACCCACTACAAAACATATAAAAGGCAGATTGACATCTACCACAAATTTTTTAAAACATTTAAAAACTAAACATAATACCGCGTATAATGACTATATAAAGTACAAGGTGGCAAAGAAAAAAGTGAAACCGTCTAAATCAAAACTTATAAAACCAAACGTGTTAGAAAATATTAATAAGAATAACAAACAAATGGACATCAAGACCAGCTTTACGAAATCAAAAATTGTCAGTTAAAACGAATTTGATCAAAGAATAATTAAATTTATTGTGAACACCATGTCTGCTGTGTCTATTATTGAGAACCCTAGTTTTATACAAATCTTTGACGGGATGAATTTAAAACTGATATCTAGAGGAACCGCATTAAAGAGAATATCAGATTTATGTAAAGGTAGTTTAGAAAATATTAAAAAAGAACTGCTTAATGTGCAATATGTATGTACAACTGCTGACATATGGTCTTCCAAAAAGAGAAGCTTTTTGGGAGTCACTTGCCATTGGATTCAAGACGATTTCGAAAGAAAATCGGTCGCCTTGGCTTGCAGGAGGTTTACTGGAAGTCATTCATTCGATAGAATTGGAGAACTATTGGATGAAATTCATACGGCATTTCAGTTGAACACAACAAAGGTTGTGGGAACAATAACTGATAACGGTTCTAACTTCGTTAAGGCCTTTAAGGAGTATGGAGTTCACATATCAGAAGATGTACTAGTTAATTCCGCAATTACTAACTCAAGTACAGCAAACTTCGCTACAGACGACAGTGACAATGTGGAAACTTACAATGAAGACATACAGGACATTTTATTTGAACCCATCACTTCTGAAAATATCGAAAACGTAGATATTTATTTGCCAAAACACATTCGTTGTGTAACTCACACAATAAATTTGATTGCGACTAGTGACATAATGAAGTCGATTAATAATAATCAAGCGCATAGGTCCAAACACACTTTAATAATGTCTAAATGTACACAGCTATGGAACAAAGCAGGTCGCCCAAAAACTGCTGAAATTATAAAAGAAACTTTGGGACACTATTTAAGTTATCCAAGACTTACCAGGTGGAATTCATATTATGATTCTATCAATCAAATTTTAAAAGAAAAAGAAAATTTAACTACCTTGTTCAACCGGTTGAATATAAAACAGCATTGCCTTCGTGACGCTGAAATAGAGTACTTAACAGAATATGTAGAAATTTTAAAACCCCTTGCCCTTGCAATAGACATTTTGCAAGGAGAAAATAGTATGTTTTTCGGTATCGTTATTCCAACAATTGCCAGCATAAAAATTAAACTCCAAAAGTTGAAAACAAAAAAAATTAAATATCTAAACACAGTTCTGGATGCCTGTATAAATTCGGTTACGATAAGGTTTACAAATTACTTAACCTTATCTAACGCGTCGCAAGATGCCGCAATTGCCACTACAACCCACCCACAATTTAAATTACGCTGGGTACCGATGATCAAAGACGTTGAAGGAATAAATAAAAAAGTTGAAGATATAAAGAAAATAATTATTCAGGCGGCAAACGAAGTATGTGAAGAAAATAGAAGCTTACAAAGAAATATGACTAACCCAAATATTATAGGTCAAGATTTTTTTGAATTTGAGGATGATGGTGGATCAACTACCAATGCTTACAATAATTATTCAGGTGGTGAAGGTGAGGTACAGTTTTTGCAGTACTTACAGGACGCAAAAACGGAAATAGAAGTACTAAATAGGTATCCCTGTATAAAAAGACTCTGTAAACGTTGCCCTCCTCGGCACCAGTAGAACGAATGTTTTCATATGCAACATTTATTAATTCTCCCAGAAGACACGCGCTCTCTGATACAAATTTTGAAAATTTGGTTTTGTTAAAAGCAAACAAGGTGTAAGTGTAACAGTGTAACGTATTATAATACACAGATTATAATAAATTTTTGTGAATTAAGGTTGATTTCATTTACCTATGTCCTATACCTACTGCTGTAACATACGCTATAGGTTACTAAAATTGTGGCAAATTAAAAATCTCAAAAATCTGTAACTAAGTGAAACCGTTGGTGAAACCCCTTATTTTTACGATAAATCTCACTTCTTTATTGAGTACATATTTACTATTTAGCACATTTTTAATCATTTAGGGTACTATAAATAAAAGTTTAAAGGATCTCATCTCAACCAAGGGCAAAAAATGTATTAAAAATATTTAAATAGTGGTATTTAATACTTTTGATATTTAAATACTTAAGAGAAGAGAAAAACGCAAAGATCTTTCAGTCTTATAATCCCGACACCAATAAATGTTTAGATAATTAGTTTCGACCGTTAACCCCGGTCATTATCAAACCAAAATTTAAAATGAAGTTAAACTGTGATGTGAGAGGAACCTCAGCTAAGGGGCCATCTCCAAAAGAAGGAAATCAACGGACAGTTAAAAACCTTTTGACAGCTATCTTCTTGAAATTGACAAATTAAAAACCTGGAGGGTTGAATTGGAGACAAAACAGCTAGCTAGCACAGACACATCTGAAAATTAAACACAGACCATGTGGTTCACAAAAAGTTGTGGGTCAGGCAGGATTAAGTTAAAACTTGGAAGTCATAGAGTGAAACAAACACTCTCCGAAAGGCAAAATTTGAACAAATTTAACATTCGCCACATGATATAAACTGTGAGTCAGCCATCTGGATTTAAATACTTGTTTTATTTAAATACTTTTAGTATTTAAATACTTTCATATTTAAATACTTTCATATTTAAATACTTTCATATTTAAATACTTTCATATTTAAATACTTTTAGTATTTAAATACTTTTAGTATTTAAATATTTTTAGTATTTAAATACTTATATAAGTATTTAAATACTTTAACTAAGTATTTAAATATTTTTAGTATTTAAATACTTTCAGAAAGTATTTATTTCTCAAACAGTATTTAAATACTTTTAGTATCTTTTATTTAAATACTTTTCCCTCAAAAAAGTATTTTATATTTAAATACTTTTTTGATAGTAAAAGTATTTTGTATTTAATATTTAAATACTTTTCAAAAGTATCTTTCCCAGCTCTGAAGAGGGTTATATATTCTTGATTACGTGTTTGTTTTGTATGCATTTATATACATTAAATATTGATTCATTTCGTGGCGGTTTTTTTTTCCTCAATTAACGCGCAACAGGTTATGGGCCCAGAACGGCCAGAACGCTAGAAACCCGAAGAATTAACGGAAATATACCGGAGAGTTGTTGGCGGGAGAATTAACCTAACTTTTCATAGCGTGGCTTGTATAAAAAACGAGGGAAAAGAAAAGTAATAAAAATGGATCAAGTAAGTTTGAACACGGTTAAATTCACAGGTGATAATTGGTCTACCTGGAAATTTCAAACGAAAATTATATTACAATCAAAAGGACTGTACGAAATAACGACAGGAATAATGAAAAAGCCTACCGAGAATAGTGCTGATTGGTGTGAAAGATGCGAAAGCCCAAGCAATAATCGCAGTTCGAATGGAAGAGCAACCTCTTACTCATATTTTATCCTGTACCACAGCAGCGCAAATGTAGGAAAAGTTAATGTCAATTTATGAAAAGAAGTCTCAGGTTAGTGTGCATTTACTACAACAAAAGTTTTTCTCCTTAGAATTCAATACAAGTAAAGGTACAGCGAGTTTTATATCACAATTAGAGGAAATAAGAGGTAATTTAAAGCAGTTAGGCGAGGATTTAAGTGAAAAGATGGTTATTACGAAAATATTGATGTCATTACCAGACAATTTAAAGCATTTCGTGAGTGCGTGGGAATCAACAGCAAGTGACAATCAAACTTTGATGGAACTAACCTCCAGATTATTGATTGAAGAGGAACGAATGAAACAAAGTGAACCGGTGATGGCGTTAGTATCAAATAAAAATGAAATCAAATGTTTCGGTTGTAATAAATATGGACACGTTAAGAAGCATTGTCATGGAAAGGAACCAAAAGGTCATGTAATTACTGTAAGAAACAGGGCCACTTGATGGCAGATTGTTGGTTCAAGAAAAAAAAGGAAGATGAGCGAAATCAAGCTAAAGAAACTTCAAATGAGTTTATGAGCATGGTAAACATGGGAGACGATTACAAAAATATGGCATTGATTGGTGAATCAAATTTTGGCAGTAACGATTGGTGTTTAGACGGTGGAGCTACCGACCACATCTGTTATGACAAAAACAAGTTTACGACCATTGAGATGGATTCAACAAAAGTTATTACAATGGGAAATGGTTCTACTATAACAGTCACAGGTATAGGAAGAATTAAGTTAGAAGCTTGGAATGGAAACCAATGGATAAAATCGGAATTAAACAACAATGTAGACATTCATGGTTCAGTGAGAGCGGTAGCAGAGAGGCAAAGTAAGTTTTTTAAAATGTTTTTTCGCTTTGAACCTATGGACAAAACTTCACATTGTAATGTTGTTAATAGCTTAGATGAGTGGCATTGTTAGTTTGCTCATATAAATTTTGATTTGGTTAACACGTTCACTGCCAAATACACACCGTGTGTGTGAGGTTAACTTTTGTCGGGAGGCCGATCACACATATGTTGCGTGATGGGTACGTGTGTGTTTAAGGCAGAATATTCGCTTCGGCTTGGCTCGCAAATAGTTGTTCTCGCATCGGCCTGTGACTCCTTTAGAAAAAAAAAGTCGACAAGTTGAGGGCCGATCACGCAGATGCTGCGTGATGCTAACATTTGTCGTTCTCGTGTCGGCCTCCTGAGAAGAGCCTTAATGAACAAAAAATTGCCGGCGGCGTCTGATGAATGTTACAAACATGACGTCGGCAGTGAATGTAGCAAACACTAAAACGATACAACATTGCATATGAAGGAAATGCTAAACCAATTTGCGAAAGTTGCTTTCTTGGCAAACAGTGTAGATTGTCGTTCAATAAAAGTGATTCTAATGCAGTAGAAGTTGGTCAGTTAGTGCATGCTGATTTATGTGGACCTTTTGAGGTAGAATCTATTGGTGGAGCAAGATATTTTCTCCTCCTAAAGGACGATTTCTCTAACTACAGATCAGTTTATTTCTTGAAACATAAATCAGAAACAAAACAGAATATAATTAACTACCTACGTCTTGTCACAAATCAAACCGGTAAAACAGTAAAAACAATAAGAACCGATAATGGGCTTGAATTTGTAAACATGGAGTTAAGAGAAATATTTTTACAAAGTGGAATTAGGCATGAAAAATCGTGTGCATATACACCACAACACAATGGAAGAGCAGAAAGGGAAAATAGAACTCTTGTGGAGGCAGCAAGGACTATGTTACACAGTACACAGCAAAAATTTACACAAGAAATTGTGGGCTGAAGCAGTTAATACGGCAACATTTATATTGAATAGAGTTGGATTGGGAAGAAATTCAAACGCACATCATTCGAAATATGGAATGGAAGGGAGTTTGACATTTCATTTCTCAAAACTTTTGGCAGCCAAGTTGCTGTACACATTCCCAAAGAGAAAAGGTTCTAGTTAGATCCTAAAAGTAAGAGAGGTATGCTGGTTGGTTTTGGTGAAGACGTAAAAGGGTATAGAATTTATTTTCCAAATACTAACAAGATGGAAATTCATCGGGATGTAATTTTCCTGCCACAAAGTTCCAAGGAGAATGACATACCAAAGGAAGTTTCGTTAGATGTAAACTGGAAAAGTGGAGATATAGTCGAAGAAATCGATGAAATGCCAGAAAACCAAAATGTTGAACAAGAAGGAAGTGATGACAATGTTAAGTTTGAAGAAACAGAAGGTGACAATAAAAATAGAAACAAAAGAAAGGTAAAGGAACCTGAATGGTTAAAGGATTATGAAACCAGTTTCTTTACGACATCAGATGAACCACAATCATATGAAGAAGCAGTTACTGGTAAAGATTATACACAATGGATTCGAGCAATGGAAGAAGAATTAAGTGTGTTAAAGAGAAACAATGTTATTAAAATAAATTTTAAAAAATTTTCTTTAGTGCTGTTTTAAAGAGCAACAAATGCTCTATCGAATGGTGAGGTAAAGGTAATATGTTTTCATTTAAAAAAATTATGCGGAACGGGCTAATTCAGAAACAATTGCAGATCACAAAAGTTGAAGTATTCCCAAGTATAGATAAAAATTACATAAACAACTTTTGTATTGAACAATTTTTACTAAAATGAATATTAACGACAATAAATCGCCGTCTCCATACTTTCTAATAACCCTGTATAAGTTCAATGACCACAGTTTAGAATATTTGAAATTCTTTTTCACTTTGTGGCAGGCATTTAAGTGTTAACTATGTCACTTTGCCCTCCTTTCCCCTACTCCAATGATCAAAGGGTGAATGAGTAAATTTAACAATTTAATAGTTCATAACAATTAGTAGAAAGTTGCACCAAATTTTATATAACTTTTTACTACAAACGAAATAACTGAATTAATTTTGTAATGTTCTGTAAACGCGTCTGTATTCTCAATATGCATGTACAGCGTCACAAAAATTGTAGGGGAAGTATGGCTGTGATGGCACACTTTTTTTGAGGATGTTTAAATACCTTTAAATTTGTAACAATTACAATGTAAATGCCGTTATATATGTAACAAAGTGATGTCTATCTCGTAATATAGAGACTATGTCTCACAATGTAGGTACATACAACCGAAAAAATGGATTTTTTGTTTTCTGTGTAGTGCATCATAGCCACACCTATGTGGATATGTTGGCACACTAATAAGAATCACTTCAATTTGAAGGTATATTGACTGTGTTAATAAATTTGAAGGTATATATTGACTGTATTAATACACAATATTTCCAAATAAAACATTTATTTTAAAATAAGTGCTTAGAAGAAGATGTAGGTATAATTCATTGGTCAGTGCACAATTCGCAGGTGAACATTTTTGCATTAGGATGAACACCCGCGCATTCATTGTGGCACCTCAATGGTTCTCTTGACCGCGATAACGAATATAAAGAATTGCAAAAGGTTCTTCCGGTTCGGTATCTTCATTATCATTGTCATGTAACTTCAACACTTTTTGCAGAACGGGCAGATTTTCGCAGTTCTACTGCTTTTTTCTCTGCAATTTTTGCCTTTTCCGCCTCGATATTAGGCGTTGTATTTAATATACCTACTACACCTCTGTTGTGTATTACGGGAGTGCGCCAGCGCACGAGTGTGTGTAGCGGAGGCAGTAGTAAATGCGCGCTCGCGAAGTATGTACGTGTCGCTTATCGGGATTAATACATGCCAGTTGGTAGTTTCTAAGTAACCCTTTAAGTAGCATTGCTAAGTTAGTTGTATCTCTGTGTAGTATCCAATAAAGAATATAATATTGGCGACGAGGCTGCGATCTTTAAAAAACACGTGGGTTATGACGACCTTTCACGGTTTGCCGGAATTCGATCCGCGGGGAGTAATAACGTGGGATATTTACGCAGAGCGTTTACAGTTTTTTTTAGAAGCAAACGGTATCGACCAAGGCCGTAGCCAGGGGGGGGATCAAGGGGGTCAGAACCCCCCCCCCCCCCGAAACTCAAAAAATTTAAAAAGTCCTGTTGATATTATACATAAAAGAACAAATTTTACTACAAAAACACAAATTTATTTCAAGAAAATAAAAATAAAAATACGTAAATGTAATTAAGCGTGCGTTTCATTCCTCAGTTCAAACGGATTACCTTCCTTTTACTGTACATTGACTTACATTTCTTGCGATTTCAGCGTTTTCAGTACCTAAGGCCGGCTGATACGCGGAGAATAATGCTTACTACTTACTTGCTTAGCATAGGTTTTTTGATTTATTTTAAACTTATTTTTATATTTATTTATTTATTTATTTATTTAATAGACATGCTTTTACGGACACCCCCTCCTCCCAATTAGCCCGTTATATCGAGGTTTTACTGTAATAATTTCTTAAACGAAATGTAAATTAAATTACGTAGTTTGTAATTATATAATTAGGTACCGCAAATGAGTGCCTTTTCTTGACTACCCGTCCCCGTCGCGGCGTCGCACGTCTATAGTATACCGGTAAACGATTAAGTATACATATTTTATGAAAAGATCGGGATTATTGTTGGAGTGTGGCCGTTCCACGTGCGTTAAACGAATTGCATTCAACCTGCTTAAAATAGTTAAGTACCAGAAAATTTTGAATATTTTTACGTCTGGCCTGACACCTAAGGTAAGAAATAACCTAATGCCTATTTCTTTTGTACCTAATTGTATAGCAACGGTCGCAACGGATATTGTGGGATCGTTGTCGCTCACGCATATGTATATCTCAACTACGTATTTGTTTTTGTTAGGCCTCAAAACAGAAGGTCATTCTATTCAAAATGTCCCAACGATCAAAGCCGGCAAAGCCAAAAGGAAATACGTTGTTCAAATATACAATCAAAAAACCTAAGCTAAGCGATACTAACGAAATTGAAAATCCCTGTTCATCTGTTGTCGTCGACAATTCTAGAAATCAGGATTCAACTTCAACAGTATCAGTACCAGTACCACAAATTCCTAACAATGCTATTCCCAGTACTAGTTCCGATGTTGTGGAGGATATTTCGGGAAACCACAATTTGTTAGATGTGGGTTGTTACATGGGACTAAGCAACGAAATTGATGATGATTTAAAATGCAAACTTTTAGATACTCCTTGGAAACCGGAAAAAACCTACAAGTTTCCAATAACAAGTAATAATAAACGAAAACTTAAATTTCAAGTGCATTGGTTTGAACGTTTCTCGTGGTTAGTTTACACAATGAAAGCGCAGCAAGGTGCTTTATGCAAATATTGTGTTCTGTTTGCTAAAGACTGTGCAGGTAAAGGTTCACACCAGCAGTTAAAAGCGTTGGTAACTCAGCCATTTAATAAATGGAAAGATGCGCTACACAATTTCAAGCATCATAGTGAGAGCCAATATCACAAAACGTGTTTAATATTGGCAGATAGTTTTCTAAAAGTTCATAAAAAATTACAACCAGATATCATGAGTCAACTTGATACTGGACGATTGGGACAAATAACCGAGAATCGAAGGAAACTTATTCCTATTATTGAAACAATCAAATTGTGTGGACGACAAGAAATGTCCTTGAGAGGTACAAGTGACTCAGGTCCGATTAAAATTGATGATCCTGAACCCGACTTTAATGATGGAACCTTTCGAGCTGTCCTACGAATGAGAGGCAGGTGTGGAGATGTAAATTTAATAAGACATTCTGAAACTTTGATGTTAAATGCAACGTACCTAAGCCCCACCATACAAAATGAACTTATATCAATCTGTGGCGAAGTTGTTCAGAAAAAGATAGTTCAAGAAATAAATTCTTCTCAATGTTTCTCAGTATTGGTTGATGAAACTACCGATGTTTCTCGACAAGAACAGATACACAAAACTTGAAAATAATGTATTTATCTTGCGTGAAGAGTTTTTAAACTTTGTCGCAGTAGGGAGTACTACGGGGAAGAATTTAGCTAACACAATTCTCTCCGAATTAGAACGTTTAGGAGTAGATTGTCAGTACTTAATTGGGCAAGGATATGATGGCGCCTCCGCCATGAAAGGTTGTTTTAATGGTGTGCAAGCAATAATCCGCGAGTCTCACCCAGAAGCACTATATGTGCATTGTAGCTCACATTCTTTAAATTTGGCTCTATGCCATTCTTGCCAAATTCAGAAAGAACTTTCCAGAAACCAAATGGCAAACACTTACGGCAATGTGTGAGACTCGATGGGTCGAAAACCACGATGGGTTAATCAGGTTTCAGGAAATTTTCAAAGCTATTCTCGATACATTAGAAGATCTGAGCACTGATGTGGATTCTGAAACTTCATCAAAAGCGAATAATTTTCTAAAATCTATTATTGCCAGTGACTTTGTCATAAGTTTATGTTGCTTAACCATGTTATTTTCATATACACTACCACTCTGCAAAATACTTCAATCTCCGATGTGTGACTTGTCAGCAGCTCTACAGCATGTCGATTTAATCATAATAACCATTGAAGACATTCGCAAAAATGTGGATTTAAAATTTACAAAAATTTTCAAAGCTGCACAAGATTTATTAACACCCTTAAAGGAAGATATAAAGATTCCAAGATTAGCGTTACGGCAGCAGCATAGACCAAACTACAGTGCAACAGACCCTGAAACTTATTTTAGAAGATCTATTATGATCCCACTTTTAGATGACTTCCTTGATCAACTTCGGAGAAGATTCAAGGATCATAATACTACATTATCATCACTTAACATTTTTATTCCGTCTGTGTGCTGCAGGAATAACCTGACATCTTGTGCCGTGAAATATATAATTGGTTCAGTCATAGTCACAATTCAAAACGGCGGCTCGAATATAAGCGCCTTTTTGATATATTAAATGGTAACGATAAAGTTTTCCATAATTTTGTTCAGTTATCAGGTCCCCCCGTTTGAAAATGACCATTAGATACAATTAAAAAAAAAGAATAAAATATTCTAATGGTTTCTAATGGATTGAATATGTGTATTTGTCATGGACATTCCCATATTCAAACCATTAGTTTCCATAGGTGGAAATTTCCACTTCATTCCATTAAAATATGTAATGGAACTAATTGGAAATTCCCATAAGAATTACGTTATAACAATGGAAAATACCATTCAGATACAAAGTGTAATGGTAATTTCCACAAAAATGTGTTGCTGAAATGGAAAATTCCATTAGTTACCTACCATAGAATCCCACTGTTGAATAAACCCATTATTTGTGTTGTTTTATTTTGTGAATTATATTTTGAATATGTTTTTGTGAGCAAAGATGGAATTAAATAAAGTACAAGGTAAAAAACGTACTAATAAACAATATTTATTAATTCAAGATCCTGAAGTGTCAACAACTTACAAAAATTATATAGCTAAATTTCCGTACACTTGTGAGGTACAATAAAGTTGGTATTTTTGTATAAATTTTTATTGTAACATACCTCTACATCAGAAGATTCTAATATTACATATTATGCATTATAGTACATTCATCCGCAGGCTCCGTTGTAGATTGAACGTGTTGCAAATTCTCCACATCAAGCACAATCCCATCTTCAGCATCGTCAGGAATTTCCACTTCGGCAACTAAAAAAGTGTTAAAACAGAAATTTTCATAAAAATTTCAAAGTGTGACTACCTGCATTAGCTTCAATGGCACTTTTTTTTTTATTAGGTCGAGGTGGCCTCCTAAAATCTTGTGTCTTTAATATGGTTAATTGGTTATCTAGATATCAATGTATAAACAGAATTATAGTACATTGGGAGGAGCTGAAGACACTCTTTCACACTGTTGTGAATAAAGAAAAATGTTATACAGCACGTGTTCTGAATGAAATGTTGAGTGATAACATTTTATGCTTGAAAATTGTGCAGCCTATAATATATGAAATTCAAAAACTGGCAACCCTGACTCTAATGTACGTGCACGTGCCAGCATCCATCTTAACCACAAATTTGTACTGTACCTACTGTATTCCTCTTCATTAATTTATTGAATCAGTATGGTACTCTTATAACTTATCTTAATAGGGCGGCAGCCCAGCGTCATTTTAGGTAGTGATCGAACCGCGTGTGCAAATCATACCATATACTACGTTGAAGATTATGTCACATATTAATAGCATAAAAATGGTCGCAAGTTCTGAACCTGGGGATAACATGTTCAAACAACCCTTTTTTTGTGTATAAAAAATCACTGTTTTAAAGTGATTTTAGGGCGTATAATTCTTGTACGAATCGAAAGGACAAATGAAAAACGTCGCCAGAAAGGTATTTGCAGACGGTTTCGGTGGTGCAATAACCCTGCAGACGGGGTTGAAGTTGCATTATTTTTATAGATTTTTAAGTCATTTGAGCGCGTCTGCAATTCAGATTAATGATTTATGTTCTTGCGTATGTCACGAAAAAAAAATTGCAGACAATTCGGATGTGGATAAGTACTTTAATTAAGCAATTTAAATCATAGTTTTGCTAAAAAATGGTACCAAAGGCGAGTATTTTGGTCTACAAGTGTTACGAAAAAATAGGTTGTTGGGTTTTCCCAACAACTTATTTTTTCGTTTAGTGTTAGAGATTACCTTCCATATTTATTTAATAGGTTTATAACTCAATGTGAGTGAATTCCCAGCACCAGCACAAGTATGGAAAATGTTGAATTTTATGAAGAAAATGTAACTGCAACGACTATTAATAGAAGTAAATAATACCGATATGGTTCGATGACGAAGTGGGAGAATCAAATGATGTTCCTGTAAAAAAACAGAAAGTGTACCGGCAGAAGTTCAGACATGCGTGGCAATCTAAATTGAAATGGCTCACTTTGTGTAATGGAAAATTATTTTAATTATTGAATGGAGGTTATAGTCATTTAGTTCGTCATGGAGAAACGGATTTTCATAAATTTAATATTAAGAAAGCAGAAAAAACTAATAAGATTAATGAGTATTATTCTAAAGACAGTGACCTAACTAAACATACAAAATTAGTACAAAATGGAGAATTACTTTGCGATATATTTTTATATCAACATGATTTAGCTTTTTGGGTTATGGATCATTTACCAAAATTATAGCAGCTGTTTGTCCTGATTCAAAAATAGCGAAGGATTTATGTTCATCCCGTTCATCCTCATCCTTTAAAAAACCTGCGTGCGCAATAGTAGCTGGCAGCGCACAACGAGGGAGGGAAATCGGGCTAGTGCGCAAAAAGTCGCGATGTGGGTTAGTTACTTAACAAAAGAAATAATTTAAGCATGCCGGTGAAGTCGCCATTGTTTTTTGTGTTTTATATACATTAGATAAGAGAAGTTATTACATTCAACGGTTTAATCGTTAACGAACTGCAGCTGCACGCAAGAAACCCTATATGAAGATTACTCCAAATATTATGCACGCAAGGTAAGAATCCTTCTATTCCTATTTTGTACAATTTAAAATGCTGCAGAACAAAAGCAACTAGTCTTACAAAAGATTGCTTAGCAAAAGAACAGCTACAACACCTGAGCTGAAGATTTATTTAATGCTATTTGTGAGCATCTTCACAATCTTCAAATTCCTATAAAAAATATGATTGGCCTGGCAGCAGATAATGCCTCGATGATGATGGGAAATATTAATTGAGTTCAGGCTCGGTTTAAAGAAATCTTGCCAAACATATTTTTACTTGGGTGTGTATGTCACTCGTTCAATCTCTGTTCATCTGCTGCAGCAAAAGAATTGCCAAGATGTTTAGAAGATTTTATAATGGGAATATAAATGCATAACTACTTTTCACACAGTAGTAAAAGGTCTGAGCATTTTAAAGAATATCAAATATTTTCGTATTTAAAACCTAAAAAATTGCTTCATCCATGTCAAACAAGATGGTTCTCCTTTCAGGTAAAAATATCTTATTAAAGTTATTTGTCTAATATTTTTATTTATTGTAGGCTGCTGTAGATAGAGTCTTGGAGAACTGGGAACCTCTTTTGTTGTTTTTTACTAACGTATGTTATGAAGAAAACTTACATTCTAATTTAACTTTATTAGAGGCTCTAAAAAATCCTATTTTTAAAATATAGGTACTTTTCATTTCTGTCGTACATCTTAGATATCATTAATAAGCTAAATCTTGAGTTTCAATCAGAAAGATCTAAAATTCATTTGTTAAGTGAAAGAATTAATGATCTTTATAGAAACTTATTACGAAATTTTATTCAACATAAATACATTAAAAATAATTTTTTAAAAGATCTAGACTGTAAAAACCCAAGAAATTATGTTAAGTTGGAAGACATGTATGTAGGACATGTAGGTGGTAAGACAGAAATTTTGTTGTCAAACGCAAATTTAGATCAAACTGAAGTACACGATTTTAAACTTAAAGTGAGTGGTAGCTTTTTATATAAAACTTGTGCAACAAATTAAAAAACATAATAAGTTTGATGATCGCATTTTGGATTTTGTGAGCAAGTTTAATTCCAAAAAGGTTATTTCTGGTGATGTCAGTAGCATTGTTGTTAACAGTCAGTCATTCTTTCCTCATTTAGTAACCGATTACGAAAAATTTAATTCTGAATGGCGTCTTCTAGCAGATGATCAGGAGTTGCAGTCACATTGAAGATTACTTTGTTACTGTTTTCGAGATGAAAAATAATTTAAATGATCTAATGTTTCCAAATTTAAGTTTGTTTGTAAAAGGGATATTATCTCTACCACATTCTTCAGCAGCCGCTGAGAGAATATCGACCTAAAAGATATCCGACCGATTAGCGTACTACCAACGATGTCAAAGATACATACTTGAAAAAATTGTTAATTCAAGACTAGTTAATTACATTCACAACAGGTTATTGCCCAGCATACAATCAGGATTTCGCCCAAAGCATAGTACTACCACCGCTATGACCAGAATAATTACGGATGTGACTAAAAACATGGACAGGTCTGAAGTTACATGCCTTTCGACAGTATCAATTGTGATCTCTTGGCTAACTGCACTTTTACGGATTATCCTCCCAAACATATTGCATGTTTTAAAAATTACTTCTCCGATCGCACTCAGGTAGTTAAAATCGAATGCTCCATATCTGGCGAACGTGCTGTTGAATGTGGAGTACCACAAGGGAGTATTCTGGGTCCAACCTTATTTTCTATATTTACTGCCGACCTACCTGCCACTATAAAACATCAATGGAATATTCACCTTTACGCGGACGACACGCAGCTTTACAAATCCTGTCTACCAGTCAACGTCAATGGTCTGTTTAGCGAACTTAACAATAACCTCCAACACTTGTTCTCTTGGTCTGAAAAAAATGGTTTACGCCTGAATCCAGGCAAATTCACAGTTATATGTATCGGCAACAACTACCTGGTGAATAAAGTCCTTAGTAAGTTGAAAACTTGGGTTATTTGTCGACAAAAATTTGAGTTTTGAAAAACACGTATGCCGGAAATGCAGACTTTACTATTTTAAGTTAAAATCGCTGTGGAAATTTAAACATGTTCTCCCTCAGGACATTAAGTGGTATCTAGTTAACAATCTGGTGCTCAGCCACATTGAATTCGGCAGCATTGTATACTGTCTATAACTTCCTATCTGCCACATTAAAACATAAGCTTCAAGTGCTGCAAAATACCTGTTTACGTTTTGCATTTCAAATACACCCTAGAGATCGCATAAGTAAAGCGCTCAAATACGAATTTGTGTAACATGCAGTTAAGGTACGAGGATCCTTATGCTATACATCGACACAAGACTTGTAAATACAGACACAGTTTTGAATACGTGGCGCCCAATATTTTAAATAAATTTAATGCTATATTTCTCGCTCAGTCTAAGTCGATATTTCTGAAGCACTATAAAAGGTATTTGCTTAATGTGCAACAAGGCTTGATACCTTAGCTTCAATGTAAGTCTAAGACTTTACACTGTAGGGGGCAGTGAAAAACGGCTTTGCCGATCTGTTCTCCTTTGGACATACTTGCCTTACTTGTTATATGATGTTGCTTAGTTATATATTCATTTCTACTATGTATTACTATATTTCAGTGGCGGCTGGTGGGTGTATAAATAGGGTAGGCGCTTAGGTAATTAGCGTCCAGGCGAATTTTTTTAAATCAGGGGATGTAGGCTATTTAAACTATTTTTTACGGGAGCCGAGAAATCTCGGGTAAAAAAAACAAAACATTAGGGATTCTTATAAATTAAATTTATTCGTCTGTCTTTCAGCTGTGCAGATTTGTTAATAATATTATCAGTAAAATTATCAACGTTATATAATTCCGAACACGACTGCAGATTGCAGACCGCATATTGCTGACTGCAACTGGAGACCGCCGACTGCAGGACTGATATCTATAGTTGGCAATGGAATACATTCGTTACGCGGCGCCACTGCCGCTATTCGTCACTGTCGCATCTCGCTATCAGGACTGCAAACTGCACTACCGCTCACAAACCAGTAGTGTCGCCGAACTTCACAATAAAAACACGTGTGTTTATTGTACAATGAGTTTTTCGGACACCGACGAGGATTTTTAATGAGCACTGAATAACTTCCTTCGTGTAGTCTATTTTTAAATAAAGGCATTGTGAGCTTTCTTTTTTTTCTGGTACATGAATATAGTAACAAAAAGTCATCATCGTCCTCCTCTTCCAACAAAAGGCCCACAATCGTATCGGGATCGCCAAATACGTCTGACATCTTGTATTCAGGCAAAGCGATTGACTGCAAGTTCGATCTGTTGCTGGGTTTAACATGGAGTCGACCGCAGGCGGCACCAGCTTTGCAGTCAGCAATATGCGATTTGCGGTCTGCAGTCTGCAGTCGTGTTCGGAATTTCACCTTTAATAATTCTTTTTCTATCGAAAGCAAAGCAAGTGCGGTTAGTCTCTCTTGCGACATAGAATTTCTCAAATATGTTAAAATACGTTTTAAACAAGAAAAATAACGTTCAACTGAAACACTAGTGCTAGGAATGGTCGAAACTAAATTACACAATTTACATGTTTTTGGAAAAATGTCTACAAAGTCAATAAGAGTATTTAAGAGAACACTTAAATTTAATTTTCTAAACTGATCATCCTTATAAATAATACACAATTCATTATCTAACTTTTGTTTGTCGAAAATATTTTTAAACTGTTTCATTAAAATATTCAAAGATGCCCTGGAAAATTTTTATCGAATTCTGCAAATTTAGAACTATCTACTAAAGAAAAGTACCTACTCTAAATTGTTCAAGTCTTCAAATCGAACATCTAGTTGTGTCACACTGTTGTCTAGTATTTCAAAATACAGTGCCCTCGTTGCAGTAAGAGCATTGTCAAAATCCAATTTAATTCTTCTTAACTGATAACCTTCCTTAGTCGAATTTATTTTGGATTTACTTTTTTCAAAGTAATGATTAAAACAATTATCAGTTCTCATTTTTTTTATTCGATCGCTAGCTATATCAATTTGCTTTCGGCAATAATTAATGTCTAAAAACTTGGTTTGCAAAACTTTGAAAAGTATATCTGTAATATTAAGTATATCAGAATACACTGATGTCACAAAAGCGAACTCCAGAGAGTTTAAATTCTTTAAGTAACCTTTAGCAATATTTATAGTATCTCCAGCTGAGGATGGATCATCTATTATTTTTGAAAAAACTATTTTCAAATTTTCCCACTCCGAGTCGATGACATGAACAATTTTTGAACGTGAAGACCAACGAGTTTCACACGAACTGGGAATTCTTCTGCCAACAACAGAATCCAAATTAAATGTTCGTTTTGCTGATTTATTAAAAAATCCTGGAATTGATGTAAGCGTGGTAAAATAAATTTTGCATTGTCTAATAGGTACACTTTGAGCCATTTTGTAGAACTAAGTTCAAACGATGAGCACAACAATGCGTGAAAAGTGCATTCGGAGCATCTTCTTTAATTTTCTTTTGTAATCCTTTTAATGACCCAGCCATCACGCTAGCACCATCATATGTTTGACCTACTAATTTTGTTTGATAATTAAATGGAGCAATCACTGTTGTTAAAAGGTTGTATAACGCATCTGCAGTTCTGTCCTCACTGACATCATTGAACCCCATAAATCGTTCAATAATTTTTCCAGCTTTATTAACAAATCTAATGGAAATGGCACATTGTGACTTTTCAACAAGATCTGTCGTGTCATCTACCTGTACGGCGAAAAATTGTGAATTATTATGTGATCTACTAAATGTTCAGAAATGCAGTAGATTAATTCATTTTGAATAGATTTAGACAGACCAGTAAACACTTTAATTTTTTTTATGTGCTCCTGCATTTCTACGTCTCGTTTTATTAAAACATTAAAAATTAATCGAAAATTGCCACTATTTAAAGAAGTTTCAGTTTCGTCATGTCCCCCGAAAGAAAGTCCTTGTTTCGCCAAAACTACTGTTAGGTAAATCTATTAAGTAATTCATTAAATTACGATTTTTTCGTACTTCTTCATTGTAGGCTTTAATAGAAATTGAATGTTGAATCTTTAATGTGTCCTCAATAGTCAAACAATTTTTTTCAAGACGTTTTAAGGACAAAAAGTTGGTTAAATGTTCCTTTGAAGACTCGTGCTTTTTTAAACCGGCTGCTAAATTTTTAAGATCCGAATATCCCTGAGAAACCCACACATTCTGCCTAGAATTAGACAAAAGCAAACAGGGCCAACAAAACATGCCTTTTTGTAATAACTCCCACATAACCACTTGTAGCTGTCGTACCAAGAAACTTTGAAAGAGCGGGTAAATGATTGCCCTTTTTTCTTATCAGAAGTTAAAATATCCAATGCCGGTAAAGGCCGACCTTCAGTAATAATTTGCTTTCGCTCACAATTATTTCGCCGTGAAAACGGTGTCTCTATAACACTACAAATAGTCCATGCGCTAGGTAACATCCTGTGTTTTTCAGAGGTCCACGATTTATTTTTGTGGCATTATGCTGTCTGAGACGTACATATTTAGAATCATTTGGTTAACAGGCCCAAAAATGGCCACTTTGGGTTTAAACAGGGTCATGTATTAAAACTAAAAATATGGTATTCGCATACAAATGTTCTTCATTTACTCAAGATGTGAGTTTGTACCTATGTGTTGGCAGTGTGGAATAGAATTTACGATATGTATATCTGTAAAATATTTATGTCATTGGTATTATAGACGGTGGTGCAAAATATATACAGGGTGGGCCATTGAAAAGGAAACACGCCTATTTTGGGACACTTAGACCAGTTTCTTAAAAAAACGCTCGGACACGTCGATTTTTTATTTTTGTGGGACAACTTTTGACGTCAAATTTGATATTGTCAGGTCAACCCCCTAGCCCCAGCAACCCCTAACTCAAGAATTTAAATAGGGAAAGGGAGTCGAGCGATCCCTCATTTGAAGCGTCTTTTAATTCTCTATTCCACAGTATGAATGAAAATTAGTGTTATTCAATTTTTTTTTCACCCCCATGAAAAGCACCCTCTAGATTAACTAAGGTGGGGGTGTTGTTTAGGAAAAATCCTGAAACACGCCACCTTTGACTTTTTAAACGGCACATTTTGATGTCAAATTTGACTTTGTCAGGTCAACCCCCTAGCCCCAGCAACCCCTAACTCAAGAATTTATATAGGGAAAGGGAGTCGAGCGTCATTTGAAGCGTCTTTTAATTCTCTATTCGACAGTGCAAATGAAAATTAGTTTTATTCAATTTTTTTTCCACCCTCGTGAAAAGCACCCTCTAGATTAAGTAAGATGGAGGTGCTGTTTAGGAAAAATCCTGAAACACGCCACCTTTGACCTTTTGAACGGCAATAAAAAGTAGGTGTTCCCATTTAAGTTTTCAAAACTCACCCCCGCTCCACCCCACAGGGGGGTGAGGGTGATGTTTACGTATAATGACTCAATAGGTTTTTTAAAGGAAACGTGTTTTTCCTTTTTGTAATTGGGTGTGTCGTTCTCGAGATATTCAAGGGTGTATATTTTAACACATTCACTGCCTGCGTAATGCTTGTCACATTTGTCAGAAGCCGGTCGACTTTTTTGTTTATTAAGACTCTTTTCAGGAGGCCCACACGAGATCGACAAATGTTAGCATCACGCAGCCCCTGCGTGATCGGCACTCAACTTGTCGACTTTTTGTTTCTAAAGGAGTTATAGGCCGATGCGAGAACAAGTATTTGCGAGCTAGGCCGCAGCGAATATCCTACCTTAAACACACACGTACACATCACGCAACATGTGCGTGATCGGCTTCCTGACAAACGTTAGCATCACGCAGACTGCGCGCGATTGGCACTCAATGTGTGGCGTCCCGACGGCGAAAGGGTGATCCCATCAAAAAATTTACCAGAGATTTGGAATCCGTAAAGAATTTCTTATAAGATGATACCACTTCCAGCTTTCTAAACCCTGTAACATCGACCAATGAACAGACGCAGACACACAGACGCACAGACATCCGCACGAATTTAGTAACCAACTTTTTGAAGTTGGTTGAATATATGGACAACTTTGCATTCCTATTTATTTTGAGTTTTGTGACCTAGAATTTATTTTAATTGCAGTTAATTGTAAAAATGATCGAATTAGACCTATGTTTACCATGTAAAAGGGCTTAAAAAAGAAGTGGCCATTTTCAAGGGTGTTAACCTGAAAAATCTTGTATCGTAAACCTTAAAATTGACTCTGCAAGTGAGATATGTCGTGGACCTTTAAAAAAAATACAGAACGACAGCTAGCGTCTTTAAAATCACATCATGCAAAGGATTCATTTTACGCCGCAAACCTTTAAAAAATTATATCTAATCTACCAATCAATAGCTGATTAAAAACAATACAAATGTACCACGGCATGGACTCAGGACTGACGATTATGCAGTTTTGCAGTAAGTAAAGTATGGTTATTCTTAGAACTAACATAAGATTAAAGATAAGAATAATACTATATTAGGTTTGTTCGTGCAACAGTTTGTGATAGCCCAACATTAGTTTGACAACTGTAGTCATTGCGCATGCGGAATTCCAAACTACTTTCAAAACGTTAGAAGTTGGTATACTGCTCGAACGCCTAGTAGAACTCACTTCAAGTTTGATAACTGAAAGTGAAACCATAACCTCAGAAGCTGCATTTTCTAATTTTCTTATACGTATATTCATTTTGGCGTTATTTATTCATAATGTCAGGTTAGTATAAAATAATGAAATAAAGAATATATTATGTTAATTAGTACTGTTTGCTATTTATAGAATTTCAATAAGAATTTGTTATTTATAATTCAACTGGCATTGGTAAAAGCAACGAAGTAAAGTCGTTGTGGTCAAATAATTTCACACTCACGCTACTTGATTTATTTAAGAAATATAGGAATAAAGTTGGTTCTATGCAACTAAGAAATTTAAAGAAGTTATGGGAAGTAATAGCTGCAGAGCTGAATAAAATCCACAGCACAGAATTTTCTCCTGCGAATTGTGAAAACCGTTGGAGGGTTCTTGAAAGAAACTATAAAAAAATTGTTGACAACAATAATAAAACAGGAAGGGGAAGGCAATGTTTCGAATTTCAAAAAGAAATGGATGAAATTTTTGGGAAAAAAAGAAACATTCACCCCGAATTATTGTTGTCAAGTGACTCAATACAGTGATTCCGACGAACGTGGAGAGTGTGACTGACACGATTGAATCGAACGCAGACAAATTAAAGACCATGCCAGAAGAACTAGGTGGTTTACAGCCAGGAACAACCTTTCCAACAGAATCGAAATTTATAGAAAAAAACAAAACAGCAGCGACATCAGTCAATTCTAGAAGAAAGCAAACACAAAGTAGGAATTGTACTTTACAATTAATAAGGCATGATAAAAACCTTCACCACAAAGAAATGATGAGTATACACAAAGAAAGGTTAGAAATAGAAAAACAAAAACTTGAAGAACGACAAACACGAAACCAATTAATCAAAGAAAGGAACGAAATTTTAAAAATGTATTTAAATCAAACGTTACAATTGCCAAATGACTTGTTTTCAATGTAAAAAAAACCATTGTAATAAAACACAATTTGCATTAGTACCTTTTTCACTGAATTTATTGCTTTTAAAAGCGTAAAAGGTTAGCTACTTGGTTTCTTCTTTGAATTCCATTTCCATCGTCCCTTTCTACCTCTTCTTCATCGAATTCTCTTGCAAGTACTTCATTATCATGCTGAACCACGTCTTCCACTTCTTCATATTGGAAATGGTCATCAAGAGCCAAATTGTGAAGAACACAACAAGCTCTAATTAAATGAACAATATCTACTATACTTCTCAGTTTGACATGATAAAGTTGCCGAAATTTTTGTTTCAATAACCCGAAGCAATGTTCAATTACATATCTATTTTTAGACAATTTTAAATTAAAATTACTTTGTCTTCGTGTTAAGTCACCTCGAGCTTTGAATGGAGTAAGCAAATTTGGCAAACAGGGATATCCGCTGTCTCCTAAAATATATGTATTATTGTGGCATTTCTCAGGAAGGGTGTTGAACAATGCTGATGTTCTAAACACACGGCTATCATGCACTGATCCTGGAAAACCAACAAACAAGTCTCTTATTTTCTTACGACGGTCACATACTGCCTGCAACTGAAAGTATATTTCATAATTTTTAATACGTCTACGCACTAATTGCATACCTGAATAGAAAAAAAATGTTTTCTGTTTAAGTAGGAGTCTGGATCATTGCTGGGATTGTCGATTTTAACATGACTTCCATCTATCGCTCCGATTACGCCAGGAAAATCGTTGTCTCTAAAATGCCTTTCAATTACAGTTTGTTCTTCGGGGGACGGCCATGATATTACACGATGAGACAAATTGCTTAGAAAATTTGTAAGTTTTCTTACTATTACAAATAATGAACTTATAGAAATGTGAAACCGGTCGGCCACATCTCTAAACGAAGCAGTCTGGTGAGCCACAAACCACAAATAAATGAGAACATGTTGTAGCGAAGACAATTTTCCATTCCCTCCCGATTGATAATGAAAATATTCCGACTGTTCAAATTGAAGTGCAATGCTTTCAGCGACACGTCGGCTAAAGTGAAAATGTTCGCAAAATTCCTCATCGTTGTCGCTAGGGATTGTTTCTTGGAAGTAATTTTGGTTTTTGGGCCTATCTCTTTCCTCGAACAAATCAAAGTCATCATCACTGGACAATTCCATATCGGACATGCTACTAGAGGAACTACTACTTAAATTATCCATCTACAAAATACATTTATGAGACAAATTCCACAAATTATATTAATCTATAAAAATATAAATTTTACCTATATTTAGTGATAGAAAAATGTGATAATGATAGAAAAACTGATTTGTGGTACACATGTATAATCAGCTGAGCTGAGATTGACGTTCACGAGTTTACGCATGCGTCGGATTAGTAGTTTCTGTAAAATCCTCAAACTGTTCTGACTGTCAACAAACGGTATGTAAACCGTTTGAGAAACTGCAAAAACACCAAACTAGAAGTCAAATTTGAAAATTATAACTGCACGAACGCGTTATTGAATATGCGCATGTCTCAAACGATCTCAAACGGTTGGCAACTGCTGCACGAACAAACCTAATAATTACATTTCACTCTGCAGGTGCAGTTTAAAAAATCGAGGGTTGACGCTCATACACGAAAGGCGGCCGATTGAATCGCCTATAGACCCGTTATATCTTGTGAATTTTACATTACGTATGCTCGGATATTGAAGACGAGGTGATTCATTTGCTGACATAGGGACCAAATAGTATAAAAAAAATAGGCGGCGATGATGTGTGCCTTTATGTACTTTCTTTTAAATATCCTACGTGTTAGCATGTTATATTTTCATTGTTACTTTCATTTATGACACTTCCCTAACAAGATAAACCTCTTTTTTGTGCTTAATTCAGTTTGCTTTTTGATTTCAGTTGATTTGAAATAATATAACAATGATTAGATTTAGAATAACTTGTGTACTTGGCTTCATGTGTTTCTTGTGTTAGGGTAGGAGGCGCCTACCTTGCCTACCCTGACCAGCCGCCACTGCTATATCTTTACTTTATTATTTAATTTAGTACTTACCACCTCTTATTCAACACTTATGCCTTAGTTAATAAGACTTAATATGTTATTGTCCAATAAATATTATTATTATTATTTATTGATTCACACTTACATAGTGGTACTTACAGTAATTAAATTTATGGGGGATAACATCCAACCACAAATTCATTTTTAAGGAATCTTAAAATTAAATAAAATTATATTATATTATCTGTTATTAATTTATAAGTGAAATTAAATTAATTTATATTAAAGAATTTTCGGACAATGTGACATGTTTGTAATAAAACAGCTCGTTGTATTATCACAAATAATTTTGGATTCAAATTTAGTAATGTTAAATAAGATTCAAATTTACAAGAAATTACACCTGTTGCCGAAATAACAATTGGAGTAATGTGGATTTTAGTTAAATTCCAAATTGCCATCATCTCAATTGCCAATGCTTCATATTTTCTGCGTTTCTCGTTTTCAGTTTTTATAATATTTGTGGATAATGGCACAGCAACATCAATGATGACAGCATGTTTATCAATTTTATTAATTATAACAATATCGGGTTTATTGTGTGAGACTTCCCTGTCTGTTATAATTATTCTATCCCAATATAAAATGTACGAATCATTTTCTAATATTGGTTCCGGAATATATTTATAATAAGGTTTAATACTATTTATTAACTTTAAATTTTTCGCTATTTGTTGATGTAAAATTTTGCAAACTTGGTTATGTCTATAAAGATAGTCAATCGGTGCTAAATTAGAACAACCAGCCATAATGTGCTCTATGGTTTCATTTTGCGAGAGACATTTTTTACATTTGTCAGAGACTTCCAGATTCATTATGTGCCTTTTGTAATTATTTGTTGCAATGACACCATCTTGAATTGCGCATATGAATCCTTCAGTTTCTGAATGTAGAAATCCATCTTTTAACCATCTTATGGACATATCTTTATTTATTTCTGAGGATTTTAATATAGTCGGATATTTTCCATGCAAGATTTTATTTATCCAATTTAGTTCAAAATTTAATTTTGGTTCACAATCGAAACTTTTAAGTTTAAGATTTAGACCTGAATAATGTTTATCTAACCGAATGATATTATTAATGAGCAGATTTTCTAAAGAATAAAAATAATTTCGTAAAAGATTGATTTGATTTTTGCACAAATTAAATAAATTTGTTAAACCGCGTCCTCCGTCTTTTCTTTTGAGATATAGTCTTTCTACAGAAGATTTTGGATGTAAATAGTTATATTTCTTTAGCATTTTTCTAGTTAATCTATCTAAATCATTCAAGTCAGTATCTGACCATTTTAAAATTCCAAACGAGTAAGATAATGTAGGAATAGCCCAAATGTTTATAGCAGAGATCATGTTCTTAGAATTTAGTTTTGTTTTTAATATCATTTTTAACTTTTCTATGTATCTTTGTTGAAATTCAGTTTTGAGTAATGAATTATTTAAAACAAAATTTTGTTTCATTCCTAAATATTTATAATACATGTTATTATTATTATTATCTTTTCTCAACTTAATTTAATTAAGTCTTAAGACCAGAAATAGGCTTGATATAAATACATGTGATAGTATCTTACATAGTAAGGAATTATTAGAAGAAAATGATTGTTACAAGTGGAAACGTAGTAGTTCCTTATTAAAAAGGAAGCCAAATTATAACTAAATGATGTATCTTATGCTTTCCTTGAATAAAAATGAACATTTATTTTCACATTATTATTCAATTTTACGATTATCTTGTTGTAGTACAATATATTTGTGCATTCATTTGATTCATGTGGATATTACAGGGGCGTACGCAGGATTTTCGTTCGGGGGGGGGGGGGGGGGGGGGCAACATAAAAGAAGCATTTTTTTTTAAATAATAATAATCTAAATAACAAAGTTAAGACGTCTAGATGAACGCGCAAGACGATTGATTATTTCTTCGGGATGACAGCCGTAATCTCAAAATTAACATTATTGTTCTTATTCTTTGTGTTTAGAAACAGTGATTGAGCCTTTAATGAATATTTCAGGGGGGGTTTTAACCCAAGAACCCCCCCCCCCCTTCGGTACGCGCCTGGGATATTATGTTACTAGCTCCAACAATGTCGTATTGGGGCATTAGGCACTGTTATATGCATTTTTTTGACAATCCATATTAAATCGTTCTTTTGAAAATGTTACATTACAAATACGATAATGTTTCAGGTGGAACGTTAGTTAAGTGTTAGCTGGTAAAATTAGATCCAAATCAATCCAGTCCGTTGAAAAATGCATACAACTATTTTACTGAGGCGAATCTTCTTAATTTTACATTAATTAATTAAAAAACCATATACTGCTAGCACTGTATCCTGGCAATGTGTAAATTACCTGGCTAACATTAGAGTGCAGACTTATCTCTGTAAGCGGAAATCGACATTGTACGCATGCGAGAATTTAAAAATAAATTTTGTGCGAAATGACATTGTCCGATATTTATCAACAAAAAGTAAAAAGAAATAAGCAAGGTAAAAATAACATTTCAAATAAGAATTTTGTAATTATTTTATTTACAGTCTTTTACACTATTGATTCTTAAACAGTATTAATTTTGTATATTTATTCCGAATGTAATTATCTTTTTGAGACAATTGTTTTACAATATGAAAATACCTAATTTTATTAAATGTATCAATAAGTAATTTACTTAATTGAATTCGATGATTGTCTTGTAGGTCTTGGGACATAATCAGTGCCGTCTTTAACCTATTGGAGGCTCTGGGCACATTAGGGTAAGGGGCCCCTATGACCTTGACAGAGCACTATTTTGTTAGAATAGACAAAGAAAGTAGATAAGGAAACTTGTAGATGTATTTTAGTTTCTGTACAGTCACATTAAACGAATCGTTTAATCCACAAAAGTAACTCTTTCAGGATTCACATTCACATTCACATAGCTTAAAAATCTATATTGGTGGAAGAGGTACTCTTCTAGATTTGATATGGGCAAAATCGTTAATCACTTCCTCAAAATGTATGTCTTTGAGAATATCACATTCCATGGACATCAGCGACAAACTGGTTAATCTCTCTTGAAGCATTGACTTCTTAGTTAATTTTTTATTCTTTTCAATTTGGAGAAGGAGCGTTCCCCACTGCAGTTAGTTACCATCATGCTTAAAAAAATTCTCAATGCGATGTCTACATTTGGAAATGTGTCTTCAATTTTATTTTCTTTCAAAAGATGATATATTTCCAATATACTATTAGTTCCTTCATTATCAGTATTTTCACTATTAACAATTTTCAAGTATTCTGTTAAATGCAGACATTCTGTTTCCAACTCTTTCTCGTTAATGTCTTCATAATAGATTTCAGCAAATTCTTTGCAACTTTGTCTCAACCCTTCGGAATTCAAAGTTTTCAGGCGAAAAAATAAACCAAAACGTTCACTAATATTCTTATACGAACTTAATCGCTGTTTAAGGCTCCTCTGTACAGGGGGTAGGCAACACACATATCGTACGCCGTTTAAATGCAAAAACTGCAAACTTTTGACAAGGTTTACAGCTTAAAAAATGAATATGAAATATGAACCAAAACTAAATTAAGGAATACAATCCTCCATATAATCAAATTTGACGGACGTATCTTTTTTTAAGATAAATAATTAAATGCGACCAAAAAAAATGTTGTTTTGTTTTGTTTATGTTTGTTAATACTGAGCAAACTATAAAAAATACTAGAAAATATAATACGTCCGACAAATTCTACAGCATTCATAAGACATATAATATTATGCATTTTTCTTTAACTATTAAATTGTAGCTGTAATCCTTGTCAAAAGTTTACCGAATCTAAAAGTTTTTTGAACAAATTTTATAAAACGCTGTTACGCCTCGAGCGATATTTGTCAGGTACCTACCCAAGGTTTATTATTCACTTACTAAACCTTGGTAGCTACCTACTTCAAGAAATCCTCATTATAGGATTATCATTAGAGCTATAGAATTGTGTACTATCTTGCACAATACCATATTTTTATCATTTTGTTTGTTTGTCGACAGGTTCATTTACGTTCATATCACGAGTGTATCGTGGTTCATATACAATTAGAATTATAAAAAATAACGTCTCAGTTTCGATAAATGTTTAATCACGATTTTCGTACCGAGTGATCATTCGTCGTACCTTATGTGGATTAATTTCTATTAAAAAAATAAGCGAGTAGGTTAATATGATAAAAAATTAATGATGGAATGTAGTTCAATATTAATTTTTTTACACCTTGCACGCCACATTTTATGAATCCAAAAACTATCTGGAAAATAACAGTGGTGCCGCCAAAGGTTTGACTTTAGGTTTAGCCGTTTTCAATAAAAGTATGAAAAAATTTATTCAATTTTAATTTTATTAGTATAAAATGTACCTACGGCGGGATGTTAGACAAAGTAACTAAACTAAACTTGTAGGGGTAATTTCACTGTTTGAAAAGGAATTGTCGGACAATATATGAATACATACTACCTAAACGAACAAAGTAATCAGTGGTCGATTTCCTTCCTTCCTAAAACGATTCTCAATAGAAAATACTGGGCTGGCTGGATGTTCGCGATTGGATATCTCTGAGCCTACAACCCAACAGCATTCCTTGAATTTCTATGACATTCTCCAAATATTTATTTTGAAGAAAAATTAAACTAAAATTTAAAACTGAAAAGAAAAGAAAATTGAGCAACTTTTACTGTCTGCTCATAAAGTTGACACATTTCCTTGAGTTTGCCAATTAGCATGGCTTCTGCAGAAAGAAATTTTTCAGCCCTACGTCGACTGAAATCGTGGCTCAGAAGCCACATGACCCAAGATCGTCTCGTGGGACTCGCGTTAATGCATTTGCATCAAGATATTCCACTGATACCTGAAAGATATTAGATAGATTCAAAAAATCAACACTGTGACATAATTATTTAAGTACTCCATTTATAAAATAATATATCTGATATTTAACCCTCTTCGTTTTCCGGGTCTTTTCCCGACCTATTAGTTGGTATCAGCGGTACTGAATACCGGCCTTATTCAATCCAATATACAATAATTTGAACATTTTTCAATATTTTTGAATAAATAGATATGTATGAAACCAAACGATATTGAATTAAAAGGAAGGGATTGCTGAGCCAACAAAAAGTATCCCCCCCCCCCCGCGACAATTTTTGGATCCGCCCTGGGAAGTTATGACTTGTGTAATACATTCGTTGACACCCGGTATATACAAATGACCTCCAAAATCAATTAGCGGAGATATTTGTAAAAACATTACCAATGTATGTAAATCATAATATCAGCATTTCTAAGTTAATTATATTCCCTGGAATGTACAAGTATGAATTTTTACAAAAAATTTTACGAAAATAAGATTTGACCATTTTTGCGTATTATCTAATGACTTTCAGATTACATGGACTAATATACCTAGGTACACTCTAACAATCTCTAATCAGGGCGTCTAATAGGTACCACTTTTGTTATTCCAAATTCCTTATATGTGCTTATTGCCGGAAATTAAAAATGTTTGATTTAAAATTGATTAAATTCGTAGTGATGTACAACATCAATACATCCTAATTAAATTTTAGATTCTTACAATCAAGGTCCTGTCACTGCATTATGTAATATTATTAATCAGCTTGTATGTGTTCAAATTTTTGAAGCAATTTTATGTACAATAAAAATATTATCATATTTTAGAATCTGGTAACCTATTGTTATGGTTAATCCCTTCATACTACTAGTACTAGTAATTACTATATCACCGCGAGGCAAATTATTTCACAAGTATCACTGGTTGCATTTTAAAACTAACTTAGGCGCAAGTTTAAAATTGACGAGCTCTCCAGAAGAGCCTTAAGATGAACGCTCAGGGTATCAATTATGGGAAGAAAGGTTTCTACTTTGAATTTCTCTTTTCCACTCAGTTGTACTAACGGCTTAGAACCATCAAAAAAACTCTGGCGTGAGCTTCTACATCTTGTTCTTTGAGATAGGTCTTTGTAGTCAGATTCCGGATTTCTTTCTTTGGCGGACGATTCGAAGTAATTGTTTAATCACCAGATTAAACAGATTACTCTGGACATATAAAGGCAACAAAATTAGGTAGAATTAGGAAATTAATAAGAATTAGTATTTGAATGAAAGAGATTTTGTTCATCTACTCACGGTGGTGTGAGGCTATAGTCTACAATTGGTACGAGTGACGGCGTACCCCTCACAAACAAACCACCATCTATTCACAGTCTCTTGCCCGAGATTTTACAGTAATCAAATTTATCCCTGAGGTTAGTAATAAAATCATCAAGTGAAGTAAACAAATTAGCTGCAACGTCCAGTGTTATTGTTGCTTGCTGAAGATATTTACTTGTTTTGTTTATTCTTTCCAATATAGAGCCCCAAATTTCCGTTAGTATGATAAATTCTAGGTTTCCAATTTTTCTGGACAGACTAAGGGCTTCGTCTCTAGTTTCTCGTGCCTGTTCTGTATCTTTTGCAATGGACATCAAAGCTTCTATGATTTGTCTATGACCTTCATGTTCATGCAAGGCGCTTACCTACTGCATCAGCTCGGGCTGACCATCTGGTGTGAAAGACTTTTAACAACTTTTTTTGAACCTAAATGTTCTGTCAATATACCGGGTGTCAACGAATCTATTAGACAAGCCATAACTTCTAGAATAATAGGTCTATTAAAATGAGATTTGGTATAGGTGAATGGCATGTAAAGAGGAAAATTTTCGCATATTTTTCACCGTCTGGTCACTTCCGGTTTCGCCGGAAATGGCTCCGCTTTTGAATTTTTAAATGGAACACCCTGTATATTGTTACATTTTTGGATTTCTGAGACAATTCTGAATCAGAATATGAATTTTAAAATTTTTTTTACGCCTACTTCATTTTTTTAGAGTCATTTTTAATATTGCATCTAGGTGGCCATGATTGGACGTAAACTAATCTGAGGATCTCAGGTGATGTCAGAAAATTACAATCGCACAATTTTAGTGACTGGTATGATAGATAGGCATAAGACAAGTTGGAAAAATTACATTTTCGTGTCTAACTATTATTTTTCAAATGGCGACCGTTTTTAGACAAGCACTTTCCGAAAAGAGGATTTTTTGACGAATCTAACGATACTAATTTATTTGCGATTGGATTAAAAATAAGAACATAAATAACTAAATAAGGAAAATATTGGATAATAATTTATTTACTTTTGTCAAGTGTGCCATGGATAGCCGTGATGCATAATATTTTGTACTTAGTTATTTTTATCAAGTCTTCTTTGGAGAACAAAACACTCACTTTATCACAGTAAAAGTTTCTTAAAAGGCACACTTGACAAAAGTAAATAAATTATTATCCAATATTTTCCTTATTTAGTTATTTATGTTCTTATTTTTGATCCAATCGCAAATAAATTAGTATCGTTAGATTCGTCAAAAAATCCTCTTTTCGGAAAGTGCTTGTCTAAAAACGGTCGCCATTTGAAAAATAATAGTTAGACACGAAAATGTAATTTTTCCAACTTGTCTTATGCCTATCTATCATACCAGTCACTAAAATTGTGCGATTGTAATTTTCTGACATCACCTGAGATCCTCAGATTAGTTTACGTCCAATCATGGCCACCTAGATGCAATATTAAAAATGACTCTAAAAAAATGAAGTAGGCGTAAAAAAAATTTTAAAATTCATATTCTGATTCAGAATTGTCTCAGAAATCCAAAAATGTAACAATATACAGGGTGTTCCATTTAAAAATTCAAAACCGGAGCCATTTCCGGCGAAACCGGAAGTGACCAGACGTTGAAAAATATGCGAAAATTTTCCTCTTTACATGCCATTCACCTATACCAAATCTCATTTTAATAGACCTATTATTCTAGAAGTTATGGCTTGTCTAATAGATTCGTTGACACCCGGTATTCCATCGGTGGGTAGAACCCGAAAAAAAGTTGTACACTTTCTGAACCATTTCAAAAAACTTTGTTGCCTCTGATACACACCCAGCAGCATGGACACCTACGATGGTACAAAGGTGGCAAATTCACATTTCTCCTAGACCAGTATACTTCCCCGACATATTTGAAGCATTGTCGTAGCTTTGTCCTCTGCAATCTTTTATATTTTATCATGATTCTCTAAAAAATTCAAGATGGTTTTCGCTAAATACTCAGATTTATCGCTCTTTAATAGGTATAACTTTCAGAAACCTTTCAATAGGGACACGGTCTTTTACGTATCGAATTATAAAAGTTAGCTGATCAACATGAGACAGATCGGGCGTACTGTTAACGCTAATGGAAAAATATTTTACTAATTTAACTTCATTTATAATTTTTTTAGGACCCGTTTTCCCATTACGTCAATAAACTCATTACAGATATTCACTGATAAATAAGAAGGTGTTACCTTTTCCAGGATTCCCAAATTTTTTTAAGTGATCTGCAAGAAATGGATCAAATTCAATCAATAACTCCACACACCCCAAATAATTTCCATTGTTGGGAGAACCTAGAATTTCATTGTCACCGCGAAATGGAAGCCCTCTCGATGCCAAAAATTTTACAATAGCTACAATCCGTTGAAGTACATTTCTCCAGTAATTCACTTCTCTTTGATGTTGAGATAGTCTATATCTATATCTACTCGACCAACCGCTTTACTTCGTGTCAGATAAGTCATCTTAGATTGTCTATGTGCTGGGCTATTTTCATGTGATACAATTATGTGATTAATGTGCTTCCAATCATTGCATCCACTCGTAGAGCATAGATTTACATCAGATGGGTTAAATAAGCAACATGAAAAACAAAATACAGAGTGTTTGGAAGGCGAGTACAGCAACCATTTTCTTTCGATGCTTTCATTGTTCTTTAATTTGCGAATAAATAATGCTTTGCTGAAATACCTAGTTACTGATTTATTAGTATTACCATCTTTGTAGGTTCTGGATGCCTCGGAAAAGTTAGAATCTTTATTTTGAAAACATACAGGTCCCTTTTGAATTAAAATTTCGCGATTTTTTTCAGTAAAATTTTCATGGAAATACCTAATCGGCGGGGTCGTGTGACATGTCTGGATTGGGAAACTGTTGTTGTTCAGTTGGCACAGTTGTCGGTGTTGGTGAAGTCACCGAAGTTGAAGCACTTTGATCATAGGTACGGTGGCTTTCTGATTCAATCTCTTTTCCAAAATTGCTAAAAATTGGTGTAGATGTAGGTAGAACACGAAGATTCAGAAATTCCCGCAATCTGTGATCGACGCGACTCATCATATGGAAAGTTTATTATTTGTTTGCTACTTACAGAAGCTTCTCCAGTAGTAAAATATGATGTTATTTTTGGTAACTTTTCAATTTCTTCCTTCTGATGTACAACTTTTTTCCTTTTTTCAGATCCACTAGGATAGGACCGTTTCGACATTTTAAATTATATCGTTGATTTATATGTAAATGTAGGTAATTCAATATTTATTTTTACACCGAAAATAGTCGCTAACACAAAACAATAATTAAACAAAACAGGCATATACTGCCCTGCTAAAAACAAACGCCGTATCTACAAAAAAATCGAAAATTGAGTTATTACTGCCAATTGCTTTGAAATGTTCCAAGTTAAGTATTTACTAAAGGAAAAAGCCGTATCTGAACGGAATATGCTAAAATTTCAATAAAAAAATGGCCGTATCAGTAGAAAGTGTTTGCTTTGCTAAGAACAACTGCGGTATCTACGCCGTGCCAAGCCGAAATGCCGTGTCTGCTGCACCTCGCATGCATATACGGCATTTGTTGTTAGGAACCGTCATGTACCGCGTTTTCGCTTAGGATGTAGTTACCATCCTTGCGCTACGATGCTTGCACGTGCTTGTTTTAGTTAGTTGTTTCTGCTGTGTTTAAGTGAATCCGTCTTGTTTGATAGAATTATATGTGTTTATAATAATAGTTATTAGAAGTGATAATTTCATTGTTTGATGCACGAGGCAAGGAAAACTTTTACATTAAAACAAAAATCATATTTTATTTTATAATTGCATTTTTGCGGTTAGAAATATGTCTAGCAGAGCAAGAAAAATGTTATCTTTATTAGCGCTCCAACATGAAAATGAACCTTCCCCTGAAAGTAGGGAAACAAGTCAAGTTTTAACACACGATGGTTTTTTCTTGACACGGTCATATAGTGAAAGTAATGATGATATTTTTACAACGCCAGTAGAAGACATTTTCACGGGAGACCCACCTGAATTAAGTACTTTGACAAATATTATAATTCCCACTGACAAAAACCATAATGATTACAACGGTGAACTTGTGCGACTGGATTCTTCATGCAAAATAGTGGATAATAAAGTAGTAGAACAATATTATACAAAAGAAAATGAAGTAAATATATTAAATTTGCCACCTGCAGTTTACCAAAATGTCGGTGGTCAAGGAAATGGACATGCTCCAGTTACAAACATTAGTGAAAGTACAGAAAATATCGAGGTGGAAAATACTATAGATTGTAGTATTACTGCATTAATTTCTCGATCTCCAATTCCTAATAACACTGTCTGTAGAGAAGAGTCAAGCAAAGGCTACACGAAAGCAGGAAATCCTAGGAAGAGAAGGAAAATAGATCCAGAAACCAGAAAGGAAGAGCTGAATAAGAAAACAAAACAACTTATTGAAAAGCACAAGGTATTGCCAGCATGCAATGTAGATGTATGTAAAAAAAAGTGTTTACTCTCAATATCTGAAAATCATAGGAACGTTATTAACTCAAGTTTCTGGTTATTTCCCGACAAGGACAGAAAAGCTTTCATTCTCAATACATGCAGTCGACTGCATATAAGACGACGTACAATTGAAAGCAGTTATAGAAAGCAGAACACATTTAAATATAGCCTAAAAAATGAGAAGGGCGAAGTAATTAATGTTTGCAAGATATTTTTTCTTACAACTCTAGGATACAAAAGAACTAACGATAGGGTTTTACACGACACATTGTCGAAATCTCGCAAAAATAGCTTTACTCCTCCACCAAATCGACACTCTGCATAGGCTAAGAAAAGAATTAATTATGACACAGTCGACGAACACATAGAATCTTTTAAGCCTTCAATATCGCATTATAGGTAAATTTACTTTAGAAAATATTTTTTCGCTGTGTATTAATTTGATTTTGATTTTTTAGGCGTTCTCATGCACCAAATAGAAGGTACTTACCAAGTGATCTGTCAGTTTCCATAATGTGGGAGGATTTCAAATTAAAATATCCTCTCCTTCACGTATCCTACGAATCATACCGTTTGCGGGTTAAGGCAAAAAATATATCATTTGCACTCTTGGGACATGAAGAATGTGAAAGATGCGAAGAATTTAAATTGCATCCACATACAGAAGAAAATCTGCAAGATACATGCAATGTTTGTTCTTCTTGGAAAAAGCATAAAGTTCAAGTCAAAGAGTCGAGAGCAAAGTATCAATTAGATGCCCATACCAAATATGAAGCCGGAACAGTTTGTGTTTCTGCAGATCTCCAGAAAATAATAATGTTGCCTAGGGTAGATACCTTTAAAAAAGTGTTGTTTATTAAAAGACTTATTGCTTACAATGAAAGTTTTGTGCCAGTAGGTACAAATTCAGACCTAAAACCATTTGCTGTTCTATGGCATGAAGGCGTTTCCGGTAGAAGTAAGGAAGATATTGTAAGCTGTTTTTACGCGTTTATGACAAGATATAGAGATGCCCAAAAGATTATAATGTGGTTAGATAACTGTTGTAGCCAAAACAAGAACTGGTGCTTTCTAACATTTTTAGTTAGAATGATTAATTCCAGTGAAATAGCTGCTAATGAGATAATACTTAATTTTTTTGAACCGGGGCATACTTTTATGTCTGCCGATAGCTTCCACCACCAGGTGGAACTATCACTCAAAAAACAAGGCAAGACGTATGATTTTGATGATTTTGCAGACGTTGTCCAAAAGGCACAAAAATGCAAGGTAGAAATTAAAAAAATGAGCTACGTCGACTTTTATAAGTGGAAAGATTTAAAATCCCAGGCAAAATTAAATAAAGATCCCAACAGACCATATATCTCAGATATCGTTGAAATCAAAGCTACTCGCGGAAAATTTTTATTAGAATATAAAACTATATATACAGATAGTGAATACAAAAAATTAGATTTTCTTTGTAAAAAAGGAGCAAAAAAAACCGGAATATTATCAGCATCTGTTCCAAGCTTAAGCAAACCTCAAGGTTTTCCAAAATCCAAATCAAAAGCAATATTGGCAAATATTGGAGGAATAATTCCTGGAAATAGAAAACTGTTCTGGGAAAATCTTCCAGAATGTGAATAAAATAATTTGATTTTCTCATCATTTTTATTAAATTTAATATTAAAAATAAGAATATTTTCAGTTTTAAGTTCTTCCAATTTGTGCAAAATGTGTTTTTAGTTTGTAATTTTTAATTTTTTGTAATAAATAAAAACAAAAACTGCCTTTCTTTACATTGTAGATATTATTCTATCATTAGTTGTAACAATAAGAAATGTAGATACGGCAATTTTGTTTAGCATAAATAAGAATTTTCTTAAGAGAAAACGCCGTATCTGACTTTTTGAACAAAAGAGGCACATTTTACCGATTTTATTCTGTCTGTAAATGTTTTCATGTGCCTAAATATTCAAAATTACCTTTACTTGTCCAAAATCTAGAGTAGTTGTTTGGGGCTAGCATAAAAACTTTGAAGCTTAATATCTCATTTCGGGCGCGCCTTGTAGATACCGCATTTGATTTTAGCAGGGCAGTATATGTATACGACGATTTAATAAAAGATACCTACCTCAGAACACAGTCAGCATCAGCATCAACTACAAGTTAACTGCCTATAAAACGGGATGTATCTATCTTTTAGCGCAGATTCGGTTCAACGCGATTGGAAATTTGCGATAAACTCTTCTATAACACAGTCTTTACTCTAACAATATTGTTACGTGTTAAAAGAATTTCGATTACAGGATATTCTGGATATTAGGCCCATTAGAGTACATTTTATTTATAGAATAATACTGCTAATCAAACAAAAATAACGTAGGTATGTATTCCACTGTATCACCAGGGCCGCGATTCTCGACTTTATTCCTGCAGGAAAGATGGCCGTATTCCCACTACAGCCAACTTTTGCTATCTATTCTCGAGTTAACCTATAGGAAAACAGTATTGGAAAAAAATTGCAGTGGTCTTCTCTCATGTGGAAACGAAATCCTATGGGCATTAAATCAAAACTTAACGGTTATTTATCTATGAACCTAACCTATACCGTTGAGTGAAAGATTTAAATCTGACACAGGATTTAATTATTGGCATTCAATCAGTAAGTACGCAATTCAGGGAAATTTTATAACCAATGACGAAAAGCTTCGTAAATGTAAATTTACCAGTCAATTCACGTATAAAGATGCACAAAGTAAGTGGCAGAATATTGCAGCGGAAGTAAATTCAATGCCCGGCCCCAAGAAAAATTGGACTGCTTGGCGAAGGGTACGTATTATTGAAATACTCAATACATATGACTATGAATATAAAATGTAGACATGGCAAGATTTAAAAAAAAATGCAAAAAAACCAATATGCAAGAGGTACTGGTCGTGGTCCCCCTCTTAATCCAACATTTACTAAGGAGGAAGAAAGCATTTTAAATATTTTAGAGAAGGTCGAAGTCGAAGGGGATGAAAATATAAAAGAATCGTGTGTGATTTGGGATGTAGGTGTCATTTATTTTGAAAAATTATAAACATTTTCAATATATGCATTTACTTCAGAATGAACATGATTACTCCCTTACCACCGAGGACATAGTCGAAGTGGAACCTGTAGCCTCAATAAAACCGTCCACTTCCAAATTGGAAGAAAAGCAAACGGAGAGAGCTGCAACAAAGAGGTTCACCCAAACTGCGGAAGCCTCAAAACGCATAGGGGATATTTTACAAATGAAATGCAATGCCAAAGCGGTATACTATGAAGACAAATTAAGGCTGCTAGAGCGTGACGTGGTAGCAAAAGAAAACATTGCTAAGGCTCTTGAGCAATTAGCAGGCCATTTTTGTAAATAAAATTTAAATAGGTATATCATATAATTTTAATTGTATTTTTAGTGTTATATATATTATATATATTTAGGTTTTACTTTTCATACCATTCAATTATAAGAATTTGTATTTAGCACTTGTAATAAACTTTAATGTATTGTAAATCAATTATTATTTAATTAGAGCAGTTTATATGAACCTGTAATTTATTACAAACATCTTTTGACAGTTCTTTACACACAAAGGGGTCAATGGAAATTGGATTAATTGAAACGCCCACTAATATTGTGTGTTGTAATTAATCCAATTTCTGTAATTACACAAAAATTAGTGCCTGGTTTGACATTAAAATAGCACAATTCAAATTTATATTTATTTATACATAACAAGTGTGACAATTATTGAAAATTCCTGACAAGTTGCTGTTGCAGTTGTCTGCCATTCTCCAATTCAGCATTTCTTTCTCTTCTCTCATTATGTAAAATATTTTCCTCCATAATGACACCAAAATCCAGCAACTCGTCACCTTCTTCATTTGCAGGATCTGGAATATTATTTGCGATGCACATATTGTGTAGGATGGTGCATGCGTTTATAATTTTTGAAGCAACATTTGGGGTGTAATGAAGTACACGATGTTTTAATAAGCACCGAAACCTCATTTTTAGCAACCCATTACATCTTTCAATAGTTGTACGACAAGATTTAAATGCTGTATTAAATGCATCTTCCTGTGTACCTGGTTCCGGATTCCTAATGGGAGTTTATAGCCATTGCCTTAGTGGATATCCTGAATCACCTAGGGAATTATCATAAAAGAACCAAAACGTTTGAAATGATTACAAGTGCCTACGTACCAATTAAAAAGTAAGTTTCGCCATGTCTGTTTATTTGTTGCATAAACAAATTTATATTGGAATTGTTCCAGATGAAGGCATCATGAGAACTTCCAGGAAATCGGGCATTGACATTAGTAATTTTCATGTTCACATCGCAAACCTATAAGGATATGAATTTTTAAAAAGAAGTTATAAAATTGCTTTATAAAGAAAAAGAACTACAAGCCTACACTACTTTAGCAACTTAAACCTTACAGAGTTCGAGTACATACTCAAAACAACTAGGTATAACATTATGAAATTATGATAGTGATGGGCGAGTATCTAATTCCTACAATATATCTTTTAATTATTTACCAACTGAGTGTTGATCGAGTGGTAATTTTTCCTGTTGACATATATGTGCTCAGGATGATTACCATTACGTGTTTGGGGATAGATGGCAACATGGGTACAATCGATTACTCCTACAATGCCTGGTATACCGTACTTTTCATAAAATCTGAAAGAAAAGGCCTGGTCTGTCCTAAATTGAATTTTATTTTTGTTAAACTTAGCGCCTACGAGCCTTGCTCTCTGAATAATGTTCCGAAGTATTTGATCATGATCTTCCAAAGATTTGCCCGCAATTAGACTATCATCAAAATACACAAGTACTCCAGGTATATCACCAAAGTTAGATTGATTTAAGTTCTGAAAGTATTCAGGAGCAATGTTCAAGCCGAAAGGCAAATGGTTAAACTTCCAACACCCAAAAGGAGTACTGAACGTGCACAAAACACTTGATACTTCTGTTAAAGGGAACTTGCCAAAAGCCCTCTTTCAAATCCAATACTGTAAATACTTTTTTGCTATGCCTCACAAATTTCATGTATAGTTGGCATCAAAACGTTTGGGGCACGCTCAGTAGGCTCATTTAAATATCTAGGATCAAGACATAATCTAATAGATTTATCTTGTTTTTCAACCACTACAAGGTTACTCACACAACCGCTAGGATTATCCACCTTCGAGATTATGCCTCTACTATTCAGTTCACTTAATTTATCCTTCACTTTACTCTTAATATATAACGGAATACGTCTGGGTGGGTTAAAAACAGGTTTTGCACCACTTTTGAGCTTAATTTCACATTTTGTATTGAATGTTCCTTGACCCTCAAACACATCTGTATTTTCAGTGATGAATCTATCTACATTCTAAACATTAAGAATTGCTTCAACTCTCTTAATTAAATTTAACTTGACACAAGTATTTAAGCCCAAAATTGGTGCCACATCTTCATTAGTAACTACAAAATCTGTACTTATTTCATTAAGCTTGTGCTTACAATTTAGTTTGACCACACCACACGGAACAATTTTAGATTCCCCAAATGCTTCTAATACAATAATAGTAGTAGACAAGTCAATACTTTTACCCAACTCATTTAACAATTTTTTCAGCAAGATATTCACCTGTGCACCAGTATCCAACTTAAAACTAACATTTATATTATCTACTTGTACACATTCCTTCCAGATAACTTGATTTATATTTTTAATATTTATTAAACTTATAGTTACCTCGTCATATTTCTCTTGACTGGCTGCTACTTCAATTTCTCTAACATGCCTTCCAACCTTGCATCCAACAGCGAAGTGATTGAACCTATTACAACTGGAACACCTACGACCAAATGCTGGACAATCACGAGCACCATGCCATGTTGCACATCTTCTACACTTGAATTTCTTAGAAAGATCTCTTGTAGCAGCTCCACTTGATGAAGCTTTGTTGTTATCTTCTTCACTGGCTTTGGGTTTAGCAGATTTGTTACTATTAGATCAACACTTTCGTCTTGTAAACTTCTAATCTGCTGTCTGGTAATTTCTGAAGCCTTGCACCGTTAAGTGAAAAGTATAAAGAGGCGAAACTATAATGCAAAATTGCGTACCCTATTGCTGTGTCACTCTTACTCGTATCGGTACTGAACCGTCGAGTGAGATAGTCAAATATCAGACCCATCAGGAGCGACGTTAAAACGACTGCAGTTTCGCCTCTATAATTTTTCACTCAACGCTTGCACACATCAATAGCTCTTTGTAAAGATAAATCATCTATTCGAAGTAACCTTTCTTGTACAGACACATCTTTTATACCCAAGACAAGGCGGTCACGAATTAACTGGTTTATTAATGTGCTAAATTCACATGTCATAGCCAACTTCTTCAACTCTGTTAAGAATTGATCAAAACTTTCACCTTCGCGTTGTTGCCTTTTACTAAACTTAAATCTCTTGTAAACTAAATTCTTCCGAGGATTGCAATACTGTTCAAAAGCTCCCAACACACTATCATATTCCTTTTTCTCCTCTTCAGTTAAAGTAAAGGTGCTGTAAAGATCCAACGCATCTTCTCTCACTAAATTCAATAATATTGCAATTCTTTTGTCTTCACTTAGTTCATCCTTACTTGTAGCTTTTAAAAATATTTCAAAACTTTGCTTAAACTTCCACCAAATTTTCAGCTATATTACCATACATTATTAAACTTTTTGGTGGCTTAAATCTCTCCATACTTGATACGTATACTTAGTAGACTAAATTTTAACCACACTTCCGGATTAGCACGTGTTGCACCAGTACCTACAAAAATTGCTTCCCATACCTGCACACAGCCATTACCAACTTTACAAGTTTATACAGTATGTCACAGGACCAATGTATAATAAAAATGATCGAAACTCTGTAGCTTTCCAACGTGCTAATTCTACCAATGTACGAGGTTTCCTACCAAACTCGACAGGGATATGAATTCTTAAAGAAATTAATAATTCTGATAAGAGGTTTACTACCTGAGAATGTAATCTTACTTTTAAAGGACCACCTAACCAAGTGTCCAATAATTTTCGCATTACGCCAAGACAAACATTATGCATGTAGTCTGTAGGGAATTTAGAGACTAATCCAATTGGCAAAGATAATAGTGGTGTGCATCATTTGATTGTAATAGAAATGATACATCAGTTCGTTTCTCAGCAAAAATATTTCTGAAAACCACACACCCCTGATAATATTCTCCAGGTTCAATACATTTATCACAAGACGAATATCCACAATACGATTTTACGCATTTTATGAAGGCTCATGCTGGAGCATCGCAAGTGTGTAACTACTGACAAAGATATATTATTTTGAATAACACAGGTTCTTAACTTTGTAAAAATATTATTTTATCATTTGTAAGAAATGAGGTCACTCAATCAGGTATTCTATGAAGATTATCGTCTTCTAATTGTATATTAGAGTCAATTAACGCATCATAATCATATTCTAAATTAATATGAGAATATCAGAAGGTAACTCAATGTTACTATTACCTTCTTCCTCATTATGACTATCATCGTTCATTTTTTGTACAGATTCCGCAATACGTCTATATATTTGCCTTTGACCTACTTGTAGTATATATGTATATAGGTGAGAGACGTGGCAACAGTGTAGTATGAAGTTGCAACATGTATGAACTGTTAATAAATACTTACTAAGATGCGTGTTAATTATTATTAATAAGCCATACAAGAAGACAACAATACAGATGTAACATGGTGTCAGGTGTGAACGAAGTACATATAACATAAAAGAAAAGACAAAAATAACGGAAAAAAGTCTAATCAAATTACAGTACATAACCTACAACCACGAGGCCTGGAGTTTTTGATAGTAAAAAGAGAAATGGAATTCAAACCACCGCAGAGTTTAGAATTTGATGGAAACATAGGAGTCAACTGGAAGAAATGGATCCAGAAATTTAACATATACAGGGTGATTCATTAAGAATGTCCAATCTCTGAACTGTAGATTCCAGACCTCGAAATATGATGATTCTGCCCAACATGCCTTATACAAATATTGATAGTTTCCGAGATACCGGGTGTTTAAAGTTTAAATATGAATTTTGATTTTCGCAATAACTTTCTATTTTTTCACAATTTCTTTTTGAAAATTGGCAGTTTTACCTTTTTTTGCATGAGGATTGCCAATTTGGACTCTAATTTAGCATTGCTAATAGAGGGCGCTAGTTATACTTGGTTGTGTTTAGTAAATCTAAGCAAAAATTTTTTTCGGCTGAACTATTAGCAAACTAATAATAAAATATGGAAAAGCGTTAGATTCTACAAAAAAAAGTTACTCTTGTTTGATTCGTGTAACTCGATCAGTTATCGAGTTATTTGCTTCTAAACAGTTCAATAAATTTTAATTAAAAAAAAAATTTATTCTCTAAATGTGTAACAACAATAAACTATTATTTATGATCCGTTTTCGCAAAGATCTCTTCATATCAAATAACCCTTGTCTATTATTTTTAATCACATTAATTAATTGTTATTGCGAAAATCAAAATTCATATTTAAACTTTAAACACCCGGTATCTCGGAAACTAGCAATATTTGTATAAGGCATGTTGGGCAGAATCATCATATTTTGAGGTCTGGAATCTACAATTCAGAGATTGGACATTCTTAATGAATCACCCTGTATATGACCGCTAGAAATAAAAGTGGCACGGAAGATGAAAATGTGAAAATAGCCATATTCTTGAATTTAATTGGTGACGATGGGTTAGAGTTATATAATACGTTTAGTAAGGAAATGAAAACGAAACTAGAAGATATAATAAAACAGTTCGACGAACATTTTTTACCTAAAAGTAATCCAATAATGGAAAGTTTTAAATTTAATAACATCGTACAAAAAGATAACCAAAATGTGGATATGTTCATTACAGAATTGAAGAAACAAGCTACATATTGTGAATTTAATTGTCTTAAGTGTAATGAATCGTATGAAGAACGTATGATACGAGATAAAGTGGTGTTGGGAATTTCAAATACAAACATGCAAGAAAGATTACTAAGGGAGAATAAACTTACACTGGATAAAATAAAGACATTCTGTCAGGCGGTTGAAAATAGTCAATCTCATTTAAAAACACTCAAAAATGAAAATCAAGAAGTTTTGGAGACCAGAATTAAAAGAAAATGTAAAAAGTGTACGTACGAACATGGTTATGGTAGATGTCCTGCCTTTGGGAAAACTTGTGTCAAATGTCAAAGAAAAAATCATTTCGCTAAAGCTTGTTTAAATAATACAAAAGTGACGACAACCGAAAATCAAAATACAGGCTTACAAGTGAGTACGGGAGAGCAAGAAAAAATAACGCAAGTCGCTGAAGTGAATGAAGATTACGAACTTGGTATCATGGAAGTGAAGTCAACAAAGAAGGTTCAAGTATGGACTGAAGAGATTAATGTTAATGGAATGGTAGTCGAGTTTAAATTGGACACGGGTGCGGAAGTGAGTATTATTCCATACCGAGTATACCAAAATATGGAGGGTAGGAAAAAAATAAATCGTACCAAGGTACCGATAATAGCATATGGCAACAATAAACTGAAACCGTTAGGTGAGGTAACATTTGCATGTACTTATAAAAATGTTAAAGTAGATCTAGATTTCCTTATTGTTGATTTTGAAGCTCAACCATTGTTAGGATTATCAGATTGTATCGCACTAAATTTAATAAGTAGAATCAATGTAGTAAACATACAGACATATGATAAGATGCGAATTGCAAAAGATAATGTAATAAAAAAATATGAACATGTATTTAAGGGAGTGGGAAGAGTACCAGGATTGTATAAAATAGAATTAATAGATGCAATACCAGTGATACAATCACAGCGCAAAGTACCATTCGCATTACATGACAGATTGGAAGAAACATTAAAAAAATTAGAATCATTAAATATAGTTTCAAAAGTAAATTATCCAACTGAATAGTTAAATACGCTAATGATAGTTGAAAAACCCAATGGAACCTTGCGTTTGTGTCTGGATCCGAATACCGCTTAATAAGTGTATTAAAAGGGTACATCATAATATTCCTACGTGTGATGATATATTATTTAGTTTGTCTGGTAATAATATTTTTTCTGTATTGGATATGAAGGATGGGTTCTGGCAGATAGTGTTAGACGAGGAAAGTTCAAATTTGTGTTCATTTAGCACTCCGTTTGGAAACTACAAATTTAATAGATTACCTTTTGGTATATCGTCAGCCCCAGAAATCTTTCAAAAGACAAATTATAAATTGTTTGGGAATATCCCTGGAGTAAATGTCTATTTTGATGACATAATAATAGCGGGAGTAAATGAACAAGAGCATGATGAAATTTTGAAAACTGTCTTAGATCGTGCATCAGAGTATAATGTTAAGTTAAATATTGATAAGTTTCAGTATAAATTATCAGAAGTAACATTTATGGGCCAGGTAACCTCTAAAAATGGTGTAAAACCAGATCAAAAGAATATTGCAGCAGTAGTGGCTATTAAGAGTCCTACAAATAATAAAGAACTGCTTAGAATTTTAGGGTTGTTAAAATTCTTTTCTAAATACATTGGTAACCTATCAGAATTAACTAAAAACATGAGAAATTTAACAAAAAATAATCAAAATTTTATATGGACTGATATACATGAACAGGAGTTAAATTATTTAAAAAAGTTAATAAGTCAACCTCCTATATTGCAAATGTTTGATAAAAATAAGGAAATAATCATACAAACAGATGCATCTAGTAGTGGCATTGGATGTTGCTTATTACAGCAAGGTTTACCTGTAGCTTATGCTTCTAGGGCATTATCCAAGTCTGAACTAAACTATGATCGTATTTTCATGTGAAAAATTTCATAATTATATTTATGGTTATAAGTAATTGTTCAATCAGATCACAAACCGTTAATACCGATAGCACGTAAAAATCTTGATAAGGTATCAGCTCGTTTACAAAGAATGCTGTTAAGGTTATTAAAATAAAATCTAGATATAATATAAGATAAGGATGATCCAACCTTGTCCAAAGTCATGAAATTTATTAGCACAACTTGGACAGAAAGCCATAAGCAAAATGCAGAATTGAAACATTACTATAAATTAAAAAATGATTTGTTTAGTAGTGGTGAGTTGTTATTTTTAAATAATAAATTGGTTGTATCAAGCCAACTAAGATTAGAGATGTTAAAATTAATACATGAAGGACATCCAGGTATTGAAAAGTCAAAATTAAGAGCTAGGCGATTATTATAAGGTTTAAAACTTTGCTCCCGCCGTTTTTTTTTTAATTCAAGGCTTTATTACAAAAAAACGATTACATACATTAAGTTTCAAAGTATTGTCCATTGTTGGCTACTACTTTGTCCCATCTCTCGGGCAGTAAGCGAATCCCGCGGCGAAAAAATTCTTCATCTTTCGATAAGATCCATGAGTCGATCCAAATTTTCACTTCTTCATACGAATTAAAGTGTTGGTCAGCCAAGCCGTGTGCCATTGAACGAAATAGGTGATAATCAGACGGAGCAACATCTGGAGAGTACGGCGGGTGAGGTAAAATTTCCCATTGCAAGGTTTCGAGATATTTTTTCACCACTTTTGCCACGTGTGGTCTAGCATTGTCATGCTGTAAAATAACCTTGTCGTGTCTCTCATTATACTGCGGCCGTTTTTCTTTTAATGCGCGGCTCAGGCGCATCAATCGAGTTCGATAACGTTCACCTGTGGTGGTTTCAGACGGTTTCAGAAGCTCATAATAAATTACGCCGAGCTGATCCCACCAAACGCATAGCATGACTTTTGAGCCATGAATATTCGGCCCAGGAGTTGACGTAGCAGCATGACCGGGCAATCCCCATGATTTCTTGCGCTTGGGGTTACTGTAATGTACCCATTTTTCGTCCCCAGTAACAATACGATGGAGAAAACCCTTTCGCTTTTGTCTTTCCAGCAGCTGTTCACAAGGAAACAATCGTCGCTCGACATCTCTTGGTTTCAACTCGTACGGTACCCAATATCCGGCTTTCTGAATCATTCCCAGCACTTTCAGGCGTTTTGAAACTGCTTGCTGACTCACACCCAATGATTCTGATAATTCTTTTTGAGTTTGACACGAGTCTTCACTAAGAATCGCCTCCAATTCTGCATCTTCAAAAACTTTTTCTCTTCCACCACTATGCCGGTCTTCAACAGCAAAATCACCACTCTTAAAACGTTGGAACCATTCCCGACACGTTCTGTCACTAATAGCCGTTTCACCATAAGTGTCTGAGATAATCCGGTGAGCCTCAGCAGCAGATTTTTTCGAATTAAAATAAAATAACAATACTTCCCGCAAATGACGAGAATTCGGTTTAAATTCGGACATATTTAATTCAATATTTTTTTATGATGTAAACAAAAATTAAATTATATCAACGTAGGGTTATCTTTACAAATGTCAAAACAAAGTGTTCGACATCTGTGATAAATTTATTTCAACGACTACCGACTACTACTGTCATCTTTTGGAAAACGGCGGGAGCAAAGTTGTAAACCTGTGTATATTGGCCTAGAATGTCAACAGAAATTGAAAATTTTGTAAGCAATTGTATTGAATGTCAAGAACATAGAGTAACAAATCAAAAACAACCTATAATCAATCGTGAAATACCATCGAGACAATGGCAAACAATAGCAAGCGATATTTGCGAATATAATAATAAATATTATTTGGTAGTTGTAGATTATCATTCAAATTGGATTGAAGCAATTCCAATAAATACTAAATCAGCTGATGAGATTGTCAAAGTACTAAAATCTCTTTTTGCAAAATTTGGTATTCCAGATAAATTTTACTCAGATAATAATCCGTTTAATAGTGATAAATTCAAACAATTCGCGAGAGAGTGGAATTTCCAATATAGTTTTTGTAGTCCTCATTATCATCAATCTAATGGATTAGCGGAGCGTGCTGTAGGAATAGTGAAAGAAATGTTAAAAAAAATGAAAACAATTGATGATTTGTCTTTATATTTAATGAACTATAGAAATACGCCATTACCAAAAATTGGCTATTCTCCTGCACAGCTGCTGCTCAATCGTATAGTAAAAACAAAATTGCCTTGTATTGCTGAAAACCTAGAACCAAAAATTATTAATAAAGAGTTGATACAACGTAAATTAGAAATAAAACAAAATATTCAAACTAAATATTACAATAGAAATTCAAAAGAATTACCTGAATTGACAATTAATGATAAGGTCATGATACAATTTGAAAATAAATGGAGAAAAGGTAAAGTGGTAGAAGTTCTTCCAAATAGGTCCTATATTGTAGAGGATACCTATGGAAAAAAATACAGACGAAACAGGAAATTCTTAAATAAAACAACACTTACCTTTGATACACAGAGCGAAACCGAATATAATTTTGATGATTATGACTTTGATGCTAGTGACGATGATAATAATCAATGTACGGACATTGTAAACCAACCGATAAGCAATGTGAGACCAAGCAGACTGAGAATTCGTCCTAGTTATCTACATGATTATGTAGTGGGTTAAGTTAAGTCATATAGTTGTAGAATGTAGAATAAGAATAAGTTATGTTATTACTTATAGAATAAATATTTAAGTTGTGCTTACTTAAAAAAAAAAAAAGGGTAGCGTGTAGTATAGGTGAGAGACGTGGCAACAGTGTAGTATGAAGTTGCAACATGTATGAACTGTTAATAAATACTTACTAAGATGCGTGTTAATTATTATTAATAGGCCATACAAGAAGACAACAATACAGATGTAACACTACTATTAGTTTACATCTATGTTTAAACATATTTACAAAATTAAAATAAAAAAAGGTAGAACGTACAAATATTATTTTGAATTGTTATTTTCTTTTTTATTTCTTTGCGGGGCATGTTTCAACCATACTTTGATGATGGCATCATCTTGAAAGTCTGTGGTATCAGGCAAGGTAGTTTTAACAGTACCTAAAATAAGTGTTATTTAAAATGCGTATTAAATCTGGCATTATTCAATAAGTAGAAGCAGAAAATATCAGAAAATATGGAAGCATAACAACAATCACAATCAGCTGTTTTTCGGTCCCATAGTAATTAAGAAAGATTTCAGAGAGACGTAAAAATGTAATGATTTGGAATAGATAATGGAAGGTACGAGTCAGGTTTTTATTGTTAAATAATAGTTATTTATGTATCAAGGGAATTATAAGGGTCTTAATTACCGAGGGTAAAGTTTGCGTCCCGAGGGCCTTGTGCCCGAGGGACAGCAATTACCCGAGGAAATTGAGACCTATTAATTCCCGTGATACATAGATAATTTTATTTTTCTTATATGTGAGTGGAAAGTGGATGTATTTTCCCTATTTTGAGGGAGCAAAGTACCACTTTTTCTCCCTTGGGAAATTTTTTATACTTTTTCTCCCTTGTATTATAAGTCGCTTCATTAGCAGCTTCTAATATTTCGGCTGGTGTATTTTCTACATCAGAGTATGAATTCTCATTAGACATTTCAAAAAGCGTTAATACACAATATCTTAATACACATCGCCGATCTACAAATGATGAGATATTGATGAAATATATTTAATTAAAAATTGTGACACATGGGAAAAGCCTTCTTGATGTATTTTTTAAAAATAACTAATGGTAAACTAAATACCAAACTTATAATTGTTGTGAACGGAAAATAAATTCACATATAAGAAAAAATCATATATCTATCGCGAGAACAAAGTGAAATTTTCTCCCGAGGGTGATTAATGCCCTTGCTTCGCGTCGGGCATTAAACTTCACCCGCGGGAGAAAATTAATCACTTTGTTCCCTTGTTCTAAAAAGAGAATAACTGGACGTGTAATTTGTTTCTTCTGCAACCACGGACGAAAGACGTTTACTTCGCCGGTTATCCAACCTTTATCTGATTTGGCTAAAGCCCATCCATCTGGTATGGTGTCTGCAACCGCCTTCGGTAACCGTTTACCAGGATATACGACAAGAGATGGAGTAATGTCACCAGCAGCAGATGTTCCAATCAGGACTGTAATGTTCTCTTTGTCATTACCACAGACTTCATAAACATTTTTCTGCCCCTTTACACCAAGTACTTTTTCACCTTTGGGGCATAGCATAAATCCACTTTCGTCCATATTAAAAATTCTCTCAGCGCATTTAATAACATCTAGAAGATTAGCTTCTGTTAAATATGTTTCAACTTCCTTGAACCATTGTTTAATGGCTTCTGAGGTAAGAGCGGCTCTATTTCGTGTTAATTTTTCTACTGTGCGTTCTGCAATGTCTTTGTGTCTTTGCAGAAACAACTTAAGCCATTTCCTACCAGGACGTCCTTCGGCAAACTTGTTGGGCAAGTCCATCTCTTGGACGATTTTTTGAACTGAAGTTAGAAGGTCCCATTTGACAATAGGAAAGCCGCGTAAGGCAAGTTCCTTGATCCAATTTACGAGCATTAACTTATTGTTACCTCCTAGAGTAGATGGTGGACCCATTCTGAAAATAATAAAAAAAATTAATAATGATGGTAACATAACTTTTCTAGAATGAATCCATTTTTTTAAAGAACATACCAAACACGATGATTAAAGATATTTAGCATAGAGAATGTATTATTACATTCTCTATGCTACAACGATCGAAAATACGCCGTACCAGAAGGTAATATTAGATATAGGTATCAATAATAAGGTATGAGTGGTTTTAAAGTTTTTTTTTTCTTACAGAGATAAACGCCATGAAAAAGAAAATGCTAAAATGAATATACATATAAGCTTACATTATCTTTTTATGTACTTAAGCCTGTAAATCGGAAATGACAAGTTTGATGTAAGTTTAAAAAGCAAGCTTGCATCAAGTTTGACGAGTGGAAATTAGTAAGCTTGATATCAGCTTTTCTTAAGCTTGCAGGCTTGCTAAATCGAGCTTGTTTCAAGCATTTACGATTGCCAGATCATAGGAACTTCAAACTTGCATCAAGCTTGTTTTGCTATTTGGGATGTGTGTGAACGAAGGGTTAAATATCGTTAAAAAATAAAATGTATCTGAATCTTCTAATTCTAAAGAAAGAACAAGAAAATTTAATCGAATTATTTATTTAAAGAATGCATAATTGGATTTGCGGTTGTGACGGAAAACATGCTTTTTCTGTTTTCCATGTGTACTGTTGCCTGTTGGGGGAGGGGGTACGTGGACGAAACACGGTATTACAGATTTACTGCACATCTGGGACAAAATTAAAATGCATGAAAAGTCAAAAGCACATAATACAGTTTGTCTACGTACTAAGTTCGGTACATATGGAAAACTTTTTCATTACAATAGTGGAGTGGTGTCTGGGGAGTTTGACCTCGGAATCCAATTACTTTGAATGTATTAGTGTAAGACCATCTGAATTATGTTTTATAGACAAAGTACTAAAATGTTTACCCATTTTTTTTTGTTGCTTTGAAACTTAAGTAAATTTTCAATTGTTTTATTTGAAATTAATATATTTTCCTCTTATTTTTATAATATAATCACAGCATATATACGAACCAGTATGATATCTTGTGACGTCACGCGCTAAACTTTCTGTGACCTTCAACGCTGCTCTGATGAGAATCTCATCCGACGACCAGTGTTGTGCATAGTGAAAAGTAAAATAAATCGGGGAGGGGTGCGTTCAAGGTCCCTAAGAGCTCTGTCGATTTATGAATGAAATGAGTAGGAGTTATTGTACTGGTTCGTGTATATACTGTGATATAATCATCATTTAACTGAAATGGACATTGGAAAACATCTGTTATAAACGCTAGGAACGAGGGTTGATGCTATAGATAATTTTCGGGGGGGGGGGGGGGGTCTACATAATTCGTCAGGTCGAGTCAACTATCCCCAATTCGGTAATGAGAAAATGTACGGCTCATGTGATTTAGAATGTTAACTTATTTCGCGGGGGGGGGGGGGGGTCAAGTCTATTGTGATGAGCATTATTCAGCAGGTGACGAAATGTTTGCAGATCTTGATGAATACATTTCAAAATCACTGAGTTTTTTGAAATCTGAAGTCATTCAAAAGTGTACCAGAAAATATGCGTAGCACCTTTAGCTGTAACGCTTCACCGTTTCTAAAAAATTATAAATACGTATTCACCCCCCTTTCCTTTATAGCCAATCGGAGGTTGCATAAAATAGCCCTCGTATGTATAGCAGCCTTGGTTTTTGTGCTTCGTACAAAGACGCACAATTATATAAAGTTTCAGTAGCCGTGGCAACTTCGATAAAAATAAAAAAATGTGCTTTCGTGCAATTTGTACATGATAATGCAGATTTTAACAGTTACATTTATATAATATTGAGCTTATGATTCCATTATTTTATGCGTCAGGGCAGTTTCCTTATCCCAAGGCTTCACAAATTTATTTACAAAACATGAAGAACTAGAGACTAAAAGGGATCCTGTAGTGTAGAGTATTAGAAATTTACGGAAGGATACTTCACAGCAAGGCGTTCAGATTATTTTTCTTCTGGAATTCCTACCGACCCGACCAAAAAATTGAACAAACATTGAGAAATCAATGAGTGTTGGAGGAGGTCCACTTAAGCATTGTTTATAAATGGACCAAAGGAGTGATTTACACTAAAGATCTAATTGAAGGAATGGAAGAAAAAAAGTTATCAACACAGTGATTGAACAGACGCTCGAATGGAAAGTGACGATACTTATATGTAGATGTAAAAAAATTGGAGGAATTTTTCATACAACATTGTCTCTTTCCGGATACAGGTAAGTACAATTATCAAAAATAAAGGTACTTTACTCTTGAGCAAAATTCATATTTTTTGACAAACCGCGTACACGACTGAAAAAATTTAATATCTGATGATTGTATTTTAAATTTTAGAACATGCAGAGCTTTTTATAAAGAATAACTTTTTTTCGTAAAATTAATAATAAAAAAGTTTTCCATATGGTGCGAACTTAAGCAGACACACTGTATAACAGGTCGATTGTATTACAGAGCCAAAAGTATTATTGGCTTAGCTACTAATGATAATCAATTAGCAAAAACAATATTATCTTTTATGATATCATCTGCTTTTGGTAGTTTTAAGGAAATTGTAAAGCTTTGACCAGTACATAACATCAAGGGGGAAGATACGACTGTATTAACTACAAAAATGATTAATTTTATTCAAAACTGTGGTTTTGTAGTAATTTGTGTAATAACAGACAACCATTCAATAAACAGAACCATGTTTAAAACATTTTCGCCTTCAGCTTATAGTTTTATAAACCCTAATTATGCAGACAATTTTTAATATTTCTTGTGTATGATTTTGTACATATGGAACATATGGAAAAACTGGTTAAATTTAAAAAATGTCGACCAAACTTTTGTTTATCTAGAACAGGGGTTCCCAAACTTTATGTCACTGCGTACCACTTCCACTTTTCAAATAACTGAGCGTACCACTTACTACCTGATCTTTGATATTTGTGGTATCAAAGTATAAGTATTTAGAGTAGGTTCAGAATCTCGTGGCACTCGGAATGCGCGGCGGGATTTACAACAATTTCGAAAAATAGGCACGACATTATACGTCCAAAAACATTGGTAGGTAAAATGCCATCCTAAATATGTAGAGTAAATAAATATAGGTGTAATTATTTATAGAACTTCATATTAGTATCGTAGTATCGCGTTTAAATAAATCCCGCCACACATCTCGAGTGCCACGAGATTTTGAACCTACTCTACATTTTACACAGTAAGTTAGCTTAAAAATAAGTCATAATTTGAAAAAAGTTTAAAAATTCTGACTCACATATTTATTAAATTTACAAAACAACAACATTGGTAAAAAACACTAATTTTATTAACACGTTCGCGTACCACCTGAAACGTCCTCGCCTACCATCGGTGGTACGCGTACCACGGTTTGGGAACCCCTGATCTAGAATTTGAAGGAGAAGAACTGAAGTATGCTAAATTTAAACATATTAAAGATGTTTACCAAACAGAAAAAAACTGTCTCATAAAACAAGCGTATAAATTAAATTATAAGTCTTTATATCCTTCAGTGCTTGAGCGACAAAAGGTGCACTTCCCTGATAAAATATTCATCAATCGACAATTGCTACTTTAAAAACTAATGCAAACTACAGCGTCTAGGACAAGTCAGCGCCGCCGACTCATCGCGGCCGATTCATCGCGGCCATCTCATCGCCGAGCCAACTCATCGCCGGCCAACTCATCGCCGGCCAACTCATCGCCGACCCATCTCTTTAAAATTAAAAATTGTTAGTAGTGGAACAACATAGCATACAAAAAGCCATCAATATCCGTTAATTACTTATAACTAATAATCATATACGATACAAAAGTACCGCGTAGTGGCAATCTATGTTTAAGTTTAGCATTTTTTTTACTTCCAAATTTTGATTAGTGTCATGTTGCCATTTTGTATCAATTAAAAAAAAAATACTAAACCTGCAAATAACCTAGGCGCTTTAATGGCAATCTACGTTTAAATTTAGCATTACTTTTATTTCCAAACTTCATGTCTATTCACGCTATCATTATCGATTTAAAGCTCTGTAAAGCTGATTATCAATTGATTAAGATTTAAGGGAATGTTAATGTAATATCTTGATGATCGGTATCGGTATTTATACAGGCAAGTAAAAGAGGATAGGTAAGAACGTGCTAAATTTATCGAAAATAAAATCGGCGATGAGTTGGCCGGCGCTGAGATGGCTCGGCGATGAGATGGCTCGGCGATGAGATGGCCGCGATGAATCGGCCGCGATGAGTCGGCGGCGCTGACTTGTCCCATTCCGAAACTGCAAGGATACTGCAGAATTTTTAGAGATTATCAGGAAATTGTAGGATATAGTTAATAATACCAGCATTATAAAAGGAAACATAAAAAGAACGATTGGTGTAAGCCTTTTAGAAACTCGGGTGACAGTAGACTTGTTTTTCTAAAGCAGTTTGTTGTTTGGTTAGATAAGTGGCATAGTATTGATAATAATAATGGGCATTTAAGTCAGGATACATACAAAGCACTGCGTCAAAGTACATTAGTTTTAATAGATTTAATTGACTATTGTTTCAAAAAATACTCCCCAAAATATATTTTGGCTGGTAAATTTACAACAGAAAATCTTGAAAAAAGATTTGGAATGTATCGCTCTTTGTGTGGGTGTAATTATAATGTGTCTCTGGATGATGTCTTGGGTGCTGAAAAAAAAATACGTATTAAACGTATTTTCAAAAATACTAGCGAAAAGTTTTCACTTGCTGACATTCAGTCAGAATTTAATATTGATTGTCCTGATATACCAGATATTTGTGATTCTGACAATTCGTTAGTCGGTGAATTATTATTTATATTAGGGACAAATTATTTGGAAGTGGTAGAAATAGATTAGATCCATCTGCAAAAATATATGTATCAGGTTATGTAGCCCACGCAGTATCAAAAAAAGCTAAACTGTAACATATGCATATAAAATTATCTTTAATTACTGCTGAAAAGGGTGACTACGCTAATAATGAATATTTTGACTATCTGCAAAGAAGTGGTCTATCAATCTTCACAGATAGTGTAAATTTTATTTTTGTACATATGTTTTCAATACTTAGTTATATAATTAATAAGAGAAATCATGAGTCCACATTTTTAAAATCTGCAAACCAAAAAACTGTATTGTGTAAATTAACTGTGGCTAGTATTAACCTCTTGTATACCAAGAGTATAGTGTCTTTAAAAAAATTATTTATTCGTTTTTTTATAGACACACTTATGACCTCATAATAGCATGTAATCAAAAAATTTATTTTTTCAAAATTCTTTTAAACAAAAAAACGGTAAGTATCATATATGTTACAACTGTATTTAATATTACAGATGCATCTGCATAAAGCAGTTTCTATTTGTATTGAAACATAAGTATATTTGACACTTTACACAAAAAACTGAAGTCAATGCTTTACATGAAGGCAATTTACATCTTTGTATCTTTCATTAGTGGGAAGTGATAATGTTTTTGTCAAAGAAATTCTGAAAATAAACTGTGGGTGTCTCAACTTCTCTTCCTTTAAACCCATTAAAGAATGTTTTGAAAGTAACGATATTTATTGTTATTAATAGAAAAATGGGACATACATATGTAGAAATGATGTATTTTTTCCATTAGGTAATATCAAGGAGTAAATGTAGCAATAATTTAAAACCACTTGTAATGACCAGCCATAAATTTTAAAGCATCTAAAAATACACAAGTCTCACTTAAGATAGCATATCGCATGTTAAATTTGCTATTTAAGTATATTTCATTACTTAAGGTATTTTAATTTTAGATTTGTTATAAAATTAGTAGAATTACTTCATATTATTGTAATAAAACTACCCCTGGAGTTCAAAGTGTTAAAGTTAATAATAAGTTGCTTATTTTAAATTCACATAGTGTAAGTAATAAATATTGACAATGACCATCCATGAATTTCTTCGGAAGCATTCTTACTACAATTTCCTTGATTAATTGCACTTTTGCACTTCATGCAAGTCTTCACTTGGGTACTTATTGTACAGTTGGATGCGGGGCTAAAAGTAACCGCACGTTACTCTCACACTCACGAACTTCTGCATTTTTAAGAGGTTTGAGGTTTGCAATTTTTAGGCCTTCAGTTTCATTTTAAACACAATTACACAACATCTGATGCCGGTACCAAACCACTTTTGCTTGTAACTGTAACTTTTACTACATTAAATGCTTGTATCCGCCCCGAACTCTATATCCATCTAGAGTTTAGAGGGCGGATACAAGCATTTAATGTGGTTACGAACTCTAAATCCATCTTTATTCCTAGCATAGAGATATAGAGAAGGTCAATCAATTGGTGATTAACAGTGGACAGTTACACGATTTTCCCCAGAATTTTTTTTAAGGGTTGGTGAAACGAGCTATAGTTTGTACAATATTTCCTAGGCCAGGCAAATTTAACATGTATTCAAGGTTATAATTTTATACGTAAATCACATGTATGAATGAAATTACAATAGTTGAGCACGAATTCTTTGAGAAAGGTGAATTTTTAATCCAGTAGTTTTAGAGTTCTAACCTAAGAAAGTGAACATTTCTTTTATCGATTACACTTTAACACCCAAATGCCGTACATTGACAATTGACAATTGAGTTGTTAATTACTAGTGGAGAAAGAGTTGAAATTCCTAAAATTACTAATTACATAGAAAATGTAGTAGCCAATCTTGAAGATACACAAGTGTTTATTTTTTGTATTCATTCAAATGACCAACTATAAATTTATTTTTTCAGTTTAAAAGCCATTTCCGTATACTAAGAAGAACTTGTTACGCATTAATTGAGCAGTTTGCACATAGTAAATTCTATCCTGCGGAACATAAAGGAGGGAGTATTTTGATATCTGCAGAAAAGCATATTTTGAGTTTTTTGTGGTCAGTGTTTTTAATGAATAAGTACATTGTTTAAAAGATTGAATAATAATTATAAGATAGTCATGAAACATTCAATGTAAAACGATTTTTCTGGAACTTATATTAATATTTTTAGGTTTGCTGCAAATAAATCTAGTATCAGGGACATTAGTGATAGATTTAACATGTCATTATCAACTTTTCATTCCGTTGAAATGAGGGTTATTTCATTTTTTATTGATATATTACCCAAGATAATAAACTTTCCTAGAACAGACGCAGAAAAAGAAAGCACAGCCGCAGAATTTGCTAAAGTATGTAATAATCATCGCATTGGTATATCCTTACAATATACTATCTGGATTCCCAAATATTTTGGATAGCGTTGATGGTTCTTATATTGAAATAAGAACTCCATCTCATAAACTGAAATCAACGTACACTAATAGACACGATATTCCTTGTGTCACTTTACAAGGAATCTGCAATGCTAAAAAGAAATTTATAGATGTATTTACTGGACCACCTGGGAAGATACATGACAGCAGAATATTCAAGCTGTCTTTCATAAGCAGTGAGATTGCAACATTAACAAATAATGGCCACTATCACTTAATTGGAGATAGTGCGTATCCAATTAGAGAATGGCTTCTAACACCTTTTAAAGATTACGGCAATGTAACCGAACAACAAAAAAATTACAATAAAAAATTATCCAGAGCAAGAGTTAAAATTGAAAATTCGTTTGTGTTATTAAAAGGAAGATTTAGACAACTTCAAAGGGTGGATTTCCATAAAGTACTTAAATCGTCTCAATTTATTTTGGCCTGCTGCGTTTTGCATAATGTTTGCATTGAATTTAATGATAATTGTGAAGAAATTGCTATTGAAGATAACAATGCTACAAATATCAACAATGTAGTAGATCGAGAAAATGAATTGAAGAGATTGGGGGAACTTAAACGGCAGTATGTCTGTCAAATAATAAATAATAATTAAACTTTGTAATTTGAAATTTAATATTTAAGAATGTATAAGTAAATAAATGTAAATATTGAAATAAGAAAACATTACAAAATGCTTTTACATCTTCATGTCTCTGAACCAAATAATTTTTCTGACATTACACGTAGTAACTCTAACTTCTCTTTATGTCTTCGCTCACGACCTTCCTCCTTATTTTTGGATATCTCTAACATAACATCGGCCAGTCGTTTCTTTTTCAAAGTTCCACTTGGTGTAACTGTAGGAGACCCTGAAGGAGATGAAGATGTAGAAGGGATTGCTATTGGTTCGGTGGAGTTCAATTTATTAATGACGACACATTTTCCCACACCAATTTTGACAGCTGGTTCAATGCTATCGTCAATAGCAGCAATTCTAGAGAGTTCCTCTTCATATGGGTCAGCTTGAGGCGATTCTCCTGTCCTCTTATTATGTCTTATAATATTTTTCTTCCTCTTCATAATCGTTTTATAACGGTTTTCGCACTGAAGTGGAGTTTTCTTTACATTTAAAATGCTTAAAAATCAACCGATATAGCGATCCATAAGTTTTTCTTATTTTTGAATTTTCTTAAGCTACCAGAGGAAGATAATTTTCGTACTTATCCAGCATGAGTTTGGTTGCTTCCTCGCCCCAATAAAGTCCACTTTCTGCACTTTCTTGTATTGTATCACCTTGGGGAGGTATTGATGATTGGTGTTCCACACCAATTAGATCGCAAAAATTGTGGTTGTCCAATGAATACAACAAGGTTTCAATACTATTTGCCTCAATCAGCTTATTTTCCATTAGCACATTTATGTATTGCGGTATACTATCTGAAGGATTTGCTAAACTAACATTTTATTACTTACTTGGCTTTGTTTATAACCAATATTTTGATTACCTGTGAGATCATTGAAAGTTTTCTCATCTAAAGATAAAGTTACATCCTTTTCGTTTATTTTTAAATAAATGTTATTCTCCATTATATTACTACGTATATTGCTTAACTAATGCCAAATTAACCACAAATACTGGAAGTAACGGTAACGAAACACGATAAACAACTAGTTTTTGAAATGTTTGAGGTTATGTATAAGTGTCAGAAAATACTTTATACCTAAGGAAAATTACAAGTGTTCGGATGAAAGAGTTGAACTTCGGCACGTTTTTAAAAACTGGTTGAGTGCAAGCACTTGATACACGACACGAGTGCGCACTGCGTGCAAATTGACCCGAAAACGCTATAAACACATAGGGTAGGTAACCGTTGAGTAAAAATTTCTCACTCAACGGTAATACAATATGTTTTGACATGAAAAAATATGAAATAATATATTTTGGGGATTTATTTGAATTATTCATATTGTTGATTTGATTTCTTGTTAATGCATATTTTTAAACGTTTAGAGGAAAGTTTCTTGAACAGTACAATTAGGAACCGCATTTAAGGGTTTTGAAATAAATTGTTGTTGAACAATAGAGATGTAGAAAACTAGAAAGCGATATTTCCGGGTATAATATTACGCGATGTAGAATACCAATGATACAAAAGTTTATTTAAAATTTGCGTGAATCACTAATTACTTTCTTTGCCATGCACTTTTACGTTAATCTATCCCCAATGTTCAGACGCGCGATGCAAATAATCAAATATGGTGCTGAACCTTATTTACGTCTCTTTAAGTGAGGTTTATTTAATTTCTAGTCCCCATGGTCACAATTACTTATATTTCTAATAATCCTATAGGAACGGTGTGTCATAAACACGCTACGGATGTTTGTGCGACCTTCTGTGCCACTTTTTTGAAGGATTTCATAAAAAATGCAGTTCGCCTATTTCCATAACGAAAAAAGTTATAATAAAAAAATTAATTCGTTATTATCGAAAATTTCAAAATCTTCTTGGCCAATCAGAAATATTCATAAATTGTATCCCTCCTACCCCAAACCTGAACCAATAGGTTGTCATTAAGGTATTATTTACCCCTTCCCAATTGGAAATATTGGGTTACTCTATCTGACCATAGTCAAGGCTTACTTATTCTTTAGTTAGTGTAAAGTAAAGCAACTTTTCTGAGTAAGTATTACACTCATTTCAATGGTATTTTGTAAGGGTTGTTATAATTCATTGGGGTGCGTGTGTGTTGTCTAATTTTTAATTTTTTTAAAAATCTCTATCAACGGTATTTGAGAAAATAAATGGGAGAATGGGAGCAACAAATTCGACTAATTCGACTATACCACCAACAACAACAACGGCTGTGGGTTGCCAAACGGACACCCTCATTATCGTGGAGTTGGGGAAAAGAAGAAGAACCAAATGGACGCAGACCCCTAGTTGGATGGGCGTAAGTTAACTAACAATTGAATTTTACATTGGATTGTAATTTGTTCTCCTTTTCCAGAACAAGGAGCCACCTAGGAAAAGGAAAGTACCATCTGCCCCCCTCCCGACGACGACGCAATATAGGCAGTTGGATTTATAGCTATGTACTAGGTGCAATGAAATTATTGCCATTTCGTCTTTCCGTGTTTCCGTGACCATCGATATTCGATATAACCAAGTTAAAAATTGTTGTTGCTGTTTCATCTTATCACGAATACTTAGGTAGGTATCTACTTATTTGCTCAGTTTTAAGAAAAATTCAATCAATATCGTGTCCTAATAGTTGACCGAGATCCTTCATGGTACCGATTCTTTGATTTGTTGGATATTACTCTATTAGTGACACTTTGCAAACGATTTGTTGCTTTCATATTTAATTACAGAGAATTTTTTTAAATGCACTTTAACTATTGTTCTTTTTGTTAGCTAATTATATATGTATGTATGTATTTACATTTTCCTCTTATTATGATCATGTATTGAAATGACTGAAAATCTGTTTTTATAGATGTTACGGATGGCCCACCTGCCACCAACATTTATTAATTCCTCATATCGAGGAGCACCTTTGATACAAAGATGGAAGTAATCGTGTTTTAGCCCATAAAACATATTTGCCAATGTTTTGACATGGGCAGCTATTTCAGCTTCTTGAACTTTGGAGAAAACGGACTTTCTACCCATGCTAGGACCTCCTTGTCGTAGGTTCTTAAATCTTTGTTGAAATGTACTGAAAGGAATCCCATACTTTGACGCTGCTTTTCTTTGACTAATACCATTAGTCACATCTTTGACTGCATTGGACATATCTTTTGAAGTCCATTGCGCCTTTTCAGTGGTTCGTTTCCAAATTCTAGGCATCTGAAAGCGAACAAAGTAGGCAATACAGTATTATTAGCTGTATTCATTTTAGGTGACGTGGGTTGACGTAAGTCACTCCTGTCAATTACAAACAATTCGCATAAATAAATACAGCCATGCACATCAGTATATCACCCCGCATCGAATCCAGTGGAGAGGGTTATGAGAGAACTGGGAAGGTTATTCCGAACCTACTGTCATGATAAACATACGAACTGGAGTAAGTGGGTGAATCAGATTGAAATTTGGCTGAACATGTCTGAACACGACAGTACCGGCTTCACACCGCTAGAGTTGTTAAAAGTCCGAAGATTTAATCACCTTATTGAAAGCTTAATAGAATTTCCAATCCGAACTGATCCGGATGTCTGGATTCTGGATTTCGATGGGAGGGTGGGACATCCCACACGCACCTAGGCCACTTATTCGGGCCCTTTGTGCTGCCTCCCTGATTAGAGTCGTTCGACCCCGCAACGTCACTCAAGCCATCCCACACGTGAGATAAACCTGAGGATGCTGGACGGGGAAGCGGCTCTAATCTTAGCCATGTCCGGCCAGGATTCTCCCAACATGGATCGTCTTAATTTGACAAGTACGGGACATTCACACAGTATGTGTTGCGCCGTCGTCTGTGTGGCATCCTCTACAGGATGGTGAATCTACCAAGCCCATGCGGTGGATGTGCTTGTTAAGTTTACAGTGTCCAGAAAGTATGCCTACAAGTAGCCGCAGGTTTCCTCTGGATAGCCCTGTTTTTGGACTTGTAATACAAATGATTTGTTATAATTTAAAGCAGCAGCATAACATCTATACTTGTAACTGCCTTTTAGACTAAAATGAACTCTTTTGCTCCCTATAGTTTTATTAACCTGGCTGTTAAAACTCTCTGCGGCGTTTGTATGAGAATTGATTAACAAACTGGCCGCATGGTTAGCGATTCTATGAATTATTCTATCAAATTCGTCAATAATGCTGCTTTCTACAAGTAACTGATATAAGTTTTCTTCTTCACACTTACGGCCTTTACAATAATAGTTATACTGTCCTACTGAACTGACAAAATTATCCTGACATCCCATAATATGTTTGGGGCTATTTAAAATGTCTTCGTTTAAATTTTGTATTTTTATATAATTTGGAAAATTTTCAGACATTCTGTTTAGCGGCAGTTACTATTGCTGTCCGGAAACGTAGAATATTGTTTTGCAAAAAATATTTAATTCTTGGGTTTAGTTTTGGAATTTTCCCTAAATCTCTAATTCTGGTGCAGAAGTTTCGCAGTAAATGATTTTTACATTCGATTTGCTCGACAAAAAAGTTTGGCCCATATGGTTTGTCGACACGAATGTTTTTAGTCACACTACTGTCACCGTCCCCAATAATTTTACCATATTTAACGCCGTGGGTATCTAAGGAAGTTTTTAAACCGTCTAAAATTATTGCCGATTCCATCGAGGTTGATGTTCCACTCCAATTTTTGAAACATTTGTGATTGTTCAGTGTAACGTTCTCCTTATCCTTATTTTGCTTCTGATATGCTCTGCAAAATTTATTCTTCACACCTACGTACAGTATTTTTTTGGTTTGTGCTCCAATAATGCATGTGACCCCAGAAGAAGCGTTGTAATTAGTTTTATATGATCGCTTACTCCAAGCACCATCTACAATTGTGATAATTACTGGAATACCGTCGTCATCAACATCTCTGTTTTCAATTGCTAGAGTTGCTTCTTCTTTTCCGGCTTGCACCATCTCGTCAAGAATGGTTTTTTTGATGATGGGTTGGACTTTTTCTTCATGCGAGGCAAATGTGTGCGGCGACATATATGGTACATCCATCGAGGCCAATAGCTCTGATAACTGCGTATAGCCTATACCAATAGAGTATGCTCCACATATGGAAGCCTCATTTATGTTTACTTCCTCTGTTTGAGTGTGTTGAGAAGCTACTTTCGTAGTTACATACCTGGCACTTTACGTAGAATGTGCTTGAAAGACCACTACGCTTTTCAGAAGTAATGTGGAGGTCGTAAAAGTTACATCCGAAACCAGGATGCTTCAGTCGCATTAAACCTTGCCACAAATGGTTAATATTTATTATGCGTCTTCCATATAAATTGTGTGATATTTCTGGCAAATCTTCAAATTCCATATCTAATTCAGGTAATTCTAGATCATCTATCTCTGAACGTTGAGGTATTCCTGTTCGGTCTATGCTGTAAATATTTTATATTGTAAATATAAAACTTATATTGAAAGCACCATACTACAATATTTTTGTACTAATTATTATTTTTCAAAACCAATAAAAAAAGCAATTACCTATAGAAAATTTAATTATATTCGAATCACCTCATTCCTATTACATTTAAATTTCTTTGCGTCTAAAAAATGAAGAAGCGAGCCGTACTTCGGTAATTACTTATCCGACAAAAAAAATGTTCAAACAAATTCTGGATTAGGAATAATTTAAGAATAAAAATGTGTCCAAGCAAAATTTTTGAACCAAACCAAAATGGTTTCCCTTTTGTCTTCCCCGATACTGTCCAAAATTTAATAAAGCTTTTGCATATTATACAGTAACATTTATCGGTGTGAAGTTAGTCATAAAGGATCTAAGTCATAGATTTCGTAAACTCTAAGTTTTGCCCTATTGTCACTAAATTTCCATAAATTTTATAATTGTTTGTGAAAGAGGGATGAATAAAGAATTATTTAAAAAAAAATCAGGGTACATATTTTTTCTTTTCGCGAAAATTAATTGCGCGCCCCATATAAACATTTAATTCCCATGAAAACAAAAAAGTATGTAACCGGATTTGTATTTTCTTACATAATCCCTTATTCATCCCTCTTTCATATACAATCATAAAATTTATGAAAATTTAGTGGCAAGAGGGCGAAGCAGCCCAATAACAATAGGGTTTTGCAAAGAAATCGACGAGAGCAGGCTGATTTTTTCAGTGCTGTTTGGGGACTTGCTCAAGAGTGCCGAATGAAAAAACGCTAGAAACCCTTGTGCGTTCGGTCTTATAGAGCTTTTATTTATTTTTTTTGACAAATTAATAAAAGTTGTGGATAATAACTTAATAACATTCTAATCAACTGTGTCTTGCGATTTTTTTTGTAACTATTTTATTTTAGGTTCTACGGCCATTATAGTGTTCGAAAATTTGAAGAAAAACAACAAAAGCTAAAGATAATTGTAGATTTTTTCATATGCCTAATGGGCCGTAAAACCTAAAATAATAAGAAAATTCGTAAAGCAAAATGGTATAGAATGTTATTTTCTACAGTCTACAATCAGCCTGCCCTCGTCGATTTCTTTGCATAACCATATTTGTAGGTATAGGTAATCCATTGACATGATTTTTTTAAAACTGAATATAGGGAATTACGTAATATTTAGCCAAATAAAATCCTCACTGTAGAATGTGTAATGTTTGAACAGGATCTGTATTGTAAATTCACGTATAGATACCAATAATTAAATTCTTTAGTTTACAAAATCTAATGGCTGAGAATATATGGCTATAAATTCACACCGGGAGGTGTAATATTTTCAAAAATATGCTACATAATTCGATATTATAAAAAACCTCTAAAAACCTACTTACGTTCGTTTCTTCCAACGTTCTTTCGCAATATTCTTTTTACTTTTTCGCTGTTCCCCACAGGTTTTATTAGTTTTACTATGAACACCTATTTTACAACAAAGTGTAGACTATAATATGTACCTAGTACTCCTCAATTCACGCGCACACACATACACACACAAAAGTAATTAATTCACTCTTCATTTAAATACGTCTATGTAATATCAAAAACAAGGCTAAAGCGTCACTGAATAAATCACTACTTTCATGTACAGAAACGACTGTTCGTATGACAATACATAAATGCTGTTTTGATAAACAAATGTGCGGTCTTTCTTTTAAATCTACCTGCGGTGAGGATTTTACTTGTATTATCTACACCTATCGTTCTCTAAATAACCTGTTGTAAATCCATGCTAACCAGACCCTGAATCTTCATACTTTTTGTAATGTTGGTTGCCTATTTGTAAATTTTAAATAATTAATTACAGCTTATATCATATTTAAAGCAAAATCTGTTTAACACCGTTTTAGGGTTTATAAAGTTGCACCTAATGACAAAAATTCAATTCAAGAAAACAAATACTTTTTCTATAATCTTATTAGAAAGATTTATCGTTTTTTAAAGGTTTTATCAAATTGATCAGATTAAAAGTAAATCAGGCATAATACGGTGATAGAAAACAAAGTCGTGCCTTACCTACGTAATTTTTACCTGTTCAAATGAAAAAATAAAGACGCAATCTTATTGTAAAGTTAGCGTGGTAAATGGAGTGACTGCATAGGACCCTTAAGTGACCAAACACGAATTAGGAGAATGCACCATACGTTTAAGTTGACCTAAATAACTTTCAAAGGGAAACGCTGAAAAATAAAGGTTCACATCATCAGTTAAATGACATAGTAAATGTACATTGTACACTAAAAATTGTGGGCCATATAAAACTTCACAATGAGAAATAAATTTGTTTAACAATTCCTTTGGTAACTCAGTACCAATACACGAAATGCGTTTGTCACCAATAAGTATTGTGTTGGCGCAATGAAAGAGTAGAAAATGTTCATACACAGCAATATCTACAGTAATCTTAACCACAACTGGACCTGTCATATTTATCACTGCTACATTGTTAGTGAGTCGTAATGCAACAAAACTTCAGACCTGAGAGAATACTTTATTAATTTATTAATACGTGCTGTACACATAAGTTCACTAGCATTCTGCACTGGCGTGCCTCCCATACCTGCACACAGCCATTATACCAACTTTACAAGTTTATACATATGTATGCCACATCTCCCTTTTTCTTATCCTAAACTAATGTTACATTTCAAAGTTAGCAAACTTATTAGGTAATTTTATGATTCTACCGCTTTTGGTTTTATAACTATTATCACTAGTAAGGTTAACATAATTTTCCTGAACACTACTATCTAACTGCATTTCTCCACCATTACCAGTAATAGGTAATAACAGTGCAAGTGAGAAGGTAGAAAGTAATAAAAGTGAAAGTGAGAAGGTAGAAAGTAATAAAAGTGCAAGTGTACAGGGAAAAATTAAACTATCACTAGAAGGCCAATTCGGTTTGAGGATTATATTTGTTAACATATCTCGGAAGGGGAGATGTTGTAGAATAGAAAAGATGTGACGCATTTGAAAAGAAGATGGTGTAAAGTGTTTCTTAAGTTGAATAAATCATAATTATAAATGTGATATTTGAAGGTATAAGCAAACAACATGATTTTTTCTTCAAACGTCAAGAAATTATGTCATTATTCAACTGAATAGTAGGCGCCAAAGTTTGACATTTATCGCTAGAACAGATTTTACTTTTACTTTTCCGCCGCCGGAGGGAAAAGTATTGTCATAGTAACACTTTTCCGCCGCCGGAGGTAAAACAATGTGATTCTCATGCGTTACCAAGGAAACAGCACTTTTACCTACCTATTCGTCCTATTCGTGAAAACAAATACCTACCTATTTGACAATGACGTTTAATTTAACGAACGCCGCTAATAATATCCCTTAAAACCATTTAAAAATAATGTTTTGCGTAAATTTGCGGAAGTTCGAAGAAAAAATAGCATATTTTATTTGGCGGAGAAGTTACTTTTCATGGCTTGCCTTCTATTAGCCGCCTCACTTCGTTCGGCGGCTAAACACAGGCGCGCCGTGAAAAGTTGTACTTCTCCGCCACATAAAATAATATACTATTACATCAGCTCGCATGTATCCTTTATTACCCACTGTCAATCCCCTACCACTGCTATATACATTACACTCGTCCTCCTTAACCATCTGGTAGGCGCTACAAATTTTTGGAACAAGTAGTCGCTACGTGCATTTTGTACACTGTGCAATTGAATAGATATCTAATTTATTTCCCAAGGTTGAGTTTCTTGTTTCTTCTTTGATACTTCCTCTCTACATCCTAATACAATATAAGGAAAAGGATACAACAAATACAAAATATGTTTTAGCCACTTTTATGAAACTCACAAATAACTTATTTAACAAATTAATAATAAAATAAAATTATGAAATATATTTTATTCATAAAAGTACAATGCAAAAATAATAAATCACGATAAAACCAAAAGTTATAACACTCATAAGTCATAACTCTCTTATGAACTGTTTTCTTCTTCTTGATGTTCCCGACAGGCTTGACAGGTATGTATAGTGATGACATGTTCCTTACACGCCAATTTATGGCACACATTGCAGCTTATGGTAGTCACCCTATTTTTCTTCCACCCACAAAAGGAACATTTTCCTCTTATCGATGCCGTTTCTCCTTGATTCCTATCTTCTTGATTTTTGTATTTAGACAAATATTGTTTCACGTCACATGACAAGTTTGGGATTTTAGCTCTCATTTGTAGATGTGGCCTCATTAGCAACAGAGCTAAATTTTTTAGAAAAATTCTCCGCCTGGTATTGTCCTTATTTTCCGGAAATAAAAGGTTGTATACTATATTAGAATTTAGTCCTGCTATATTCAAAATTTGAAAAAATACAAGGGGCCATCTTCTTGTTCGTCTTTGGACTGTGTAATTGGCACACTTTTGGTCCACACTATCTATTCCCCATTTAGTCGAGTTGTAAAATAGGACGATATCGGACTTTGAAGTATTTGGATGTACTAAATCCTCACTGTCAGTGTGCATAGTCGACAACAATAGGACAGCTTTATTCTTTTTGTTGCTAAACGAAACCAGTGTTACATTGTCTTGGAATGCAAATATCGATGATGGAATGGGTCTGCTTTTATTGGGCTGAAGCTCAATGGGAATCTCCCTTTTATTTTTTTTTATGGTGCCGACTAGTGTGATTTTTTTATTCAGTAACTGTTTAGCTAAAGGAGAACTAGTGTACCAGTTATCACAAGTCAGGTTTCTATTTTTACCTTTATATGGATCCACCAACCTGAACACTACTTCAGAAGGAGTATTTGATTGTACGTAGGGGCCATCAGGTTGTTTGCCACAGTACAATTCCAGATTGGCAACATAAAATGTCTTTGAGTCGCACAATGCGAACATTTTTAGACCATACTTGGCCGGTTTATTGGGAATGTACTGGATAAAGCTGCATCGACCCCTGTATGGTATTAGCATCTCATCGATAGTCATATATTCTCCAAGCACGTAATTATTTCTGCAATTAGATATAAAGGTGTCCAAAATTATTCTAATTGGAGTGAGTTTATCTGTTTGCCTTCTTTCTTCCCTGCTGGTTTTGTCATCAAAACGAATTGCTGAAAGCAAAAATAAAAATCTCTTGGCGCTCATACAAGCTCTAGAAATGATGTTGCCTGTATCGGCATCCCAAACTTCTCGAAAGTCGGTATGGCTCTGTTTTTAAGTCCCATGAAGTATAAGATCCCTACAAATGCCAACATTTCTTCCATTGTAGCTTCTTTGGCATCCCTGATTCTGGCAAATGCTTCTTGTTTTTGTCTAATGAATACATTCGTACATTTTACGATTTCTTCCATCATTTCCGGTGTAATAAATTTGATAAACACTGTCTCTGGATTTATTATTTCTTGTCGGTTTAGCAAAGGGCGAGGAAAAATTTTTACTACGTTTTTACGAGCATGTTTTGCGAACTTACTTTTTGCGGGATGTTTCCTCCACACAGTTTCAGCATCTCTACCAAAAAAACATGGTTCCCTGGTCGGTGGTATATCGGGTTGTATTATTTCACTGTCGCTGTCTTCGGCTTCCTCTTCAGAACTCGTATTATGTTCACTTACAGCAATATTTTCATCTGAAGCATCGTCATCAGAACCTCCAACGATTTCCTCCTCTGACTCCTCGCAAATCGCCCGCGCAATAAGTTCCAGTTCTTGCTGTGTCAAATTATTTGGATTTCTAATATGAACGCGATCCCTAAAAATGCATAATTAATTAAAATAGTATCAAATCTTCAAAGACCTTATGTATAAAAAATAAAAAATATACTTACATGGTTAATCGCTATGTGTATTTAGTACACGGTCAATGTATTTATCCGCTATCAACTGTAAGAAATTCTGCACACAAAGCCCACGCTATCTGATATTCAAATGAACATCAAGAGAAATGATGACTTGAAGGTTACGTAGCACGGTGGGTGGGGGGATACACTTCAGAACAACAATAATACAGACGTTTCAAGAGCGATAGTGTATTTTTTACACAGCAGCACCTACTTAAGGGTTAATTAACAACTCATCCAACAAAATGAACTTAAAACTTAAATCTTTCTGGAGGTTTTACCTGCCTTTTCTCTCTACTTAGCGCTAACGGTACATTCTCTACATTTTCTATTTTTACATCGCTACACTCAGAAAAATTTTTGATAGTATTAATAGAAATCTCTCTTTTTTTATTAAGGTAGTTCCTCCGCGGAACGATTTATGGCAGAATTTGTTCTAACTTGACGTATACGTTATTAAATACGTTATCCAAACATCTGCGGAGTTTAAATGAGGTTTACCGTCCCTAAGTCGAGATATTTACACTTAAAATTGGCGTAATTGACATAAACCTATATACAAAAAAACACCGCCCACGTAGCACATATCTTTCAAAGGCGTCCCAAAGACATTCTAAGGACTTCTATATGACTTTTTTTAAAAAATAAATACTACTGAATTTAGAAAAAAATACTCTTAAACTACATAAAAAAACTGCAACTTTATCTTATAAAAAAATGAGTGCCGCCATTTTAGCTTACATCGGAAGTGACGTAATCAAAGGTAATATCAGCATTTTCGTCCTTGGTCCGAATGTAATCGATTGGCGAAAACCGCATTTCGATCACTTTAATAGTTTCTGAGTTTAGAGCGTTCCAAGGAATGTGTACGTACAGACTACAGACAGACGGAAATTTTTTTTTTATATTTTGAATATGCGTATTCAGAAAGGCAAAGATATGTAAAAATTTGCATAGGTCAAAATTTTTTTTTTTGGGACACTAATACAATGACTTCCCTTTTACTTCGTACTCGGGAAGTAAAAACATTTAAATTCCTCAATTGAATTGTACTGATAGTGGTGAAAATAGTCAAAAACATTAGGATGTACGATATTTTCTTTTTAGCTGTGTTGTAGGTTTGATAACGAGGTAATTTGAAGAACGGAAACAGCTAATTATTGTAATTTTCAAGTGAACTTATTCATATACGGTATTTTTAAATCAAGATTTAATTCTAAAAGCAGTACAGTGTGGTTTAACTAAAGTTGGAGGGAATAGCCACCTCCGAAAATATAACACTCATTTTGGAGCTGAGAGTGAAATTAGAATTAAAATTAAAATAAAGATTAATTTTTTTTATTTAAACTTCCACGAAGTATATTATAATCAATATTCATTATTTCTGGTAGGTAATTCGTGTATATTTTTATTTATTATTTAACTACGTTTCAGAGAAAACTCTTTCTCCTTTTTCAAGTTGAAAATGACAAGTTAATATAACGGTTAATATGGTTGTCATAATAAATGATCGCGCAAAATGAGTGTTAGGTATATTTTCGGAGGTGGCTATTCCCTCCAACTTTAGTTAAACCACACTGTCCTGCTTTTAGAATTAAATCTTGATTTAAAAATACCGTATATGAATAAGTTCACTTGTTGAACGAAACGTTATACACTACTGACTACATTATGATTTTGAAATAAACTTTACGTTGGCGTTTAATTAAATGCCAAGAAAATTACAATAATTAGCTGTTTCCGTTCTTCAACTTACCTCGTTATCAGGATGTACATTTTAACTCAACCATGCTCATTAAAAACAATACTCAAAAAGATTCAAACTTTACAGAAGTAGTTAGTATACAAAATTATGTAAAAGATTGCATTTCGCAGTTGACCTAATTAGAATGGCATTAACACGTTGAGCGCCGCTTTAATATTATTATATGTCCCCAATACAAATTTTTGTTGTTTTGTTTATTTGTATTTTATATGTTATTAGGCTTTATGCTTTGTTGATTTTTTCTTTTTTGAGTTTTGTTTATTTATTTTTTAACGTGCCCACTGGTGGGCACGTGGTCCCACGATGTAAATTACTTCGTGGGACCGCGTGGCCACTGGTGGGCACGATTTGTTTTGCTTTGGTTTTTACTGTTTTTTCTTTATTTCAGCATAGAAAGTAGAAATAAGTTCGTGTAAGATGGACAGGAGGTACCTGAGCCAGCGCGAACTTGAACTAGAGGCGGAGAATCTCGCAGATGACTTGGTGGCAGGTTATTCAGATGATTCAGTCGCAGACAGCAACTATGTCCAATCTACATCATCTTCTTCAGATTCTGATGATAGCATCAGTACTTCTCCTCAACGAAGCAATAGAGCTAGTCCTGTCTCTTCTGAACACAATAATGAGGCACACTCTGACGATAATAATATTCCATCAACAAACGCCAACATCCCAACAATAAAGTGGGGTACAGTGTCGGGCAATAGACGGTCTTTCACTGCCACTCCACAAAATGTTGGAGTAAATCTGAATGTAGCCACTTCGTTGATGGGCAAGAGCCCGGTAGATTTTTATAATTTCTTCATGAGTGATGATATTATGCAACTAATCGTAACCGAAACAAATCGATTTGCAGCACAAAAATTAGCTACCCGTACACCTACTGGAAACGCTGCCGGCATTCCTCCAAGGCCTACCACAGGAGCTGCCGTTCCACATTTCGCTCCTAAATCGCGTTTGGTAAAATGGGTCGACACAAGCGTCACCGAAATGAGAACATTTTTTGCAATGCTGATTTGGATGGGTTTAGTAGAATATCCTAAACTTAGGGATTACTGGTCGACAAACCGATTATATGAAAACAGAATGTCGAAATCTATGAGCCGCAACCGATTTGAGCTGCTTTTGTCAATGTTTCATCTTCAAGATAATACTGAGCAACCTATTCCCGACGACCGTCTGTTCAAATTATCCAAAGTTCTAGAAATGCTTCAAATGAAGTATAAAGAAGCATTTACCCCAGAAATTGATGTATGCGTGGACGAAACTAACGTGCCATTTAGAGGTCGCATATTTTTTAGACAGTATATCCCCAATAAACGCCATAAGTATGGCATTAAGTTGTTCAAACTTTGTGGATCTGGGGGATATACTTACTCTTTCAAGGTTTATACGGGCAAAGAGCGAGCTGACAACGTTGCTGTGGGTGAAACTGTAGTTATGCAACTTTTGGATGGGCTACTTGATCAGGGCCGAACGTTATATACAGATAATTGGTATACCAGTGTCTCTTTGGCCCAAACCTTGATAAATAGATCAACTCATCTCGTAGGCACATTACGGGCGAATAGAAAAAAGAATCCACCGGAAGTAATCAAGGCAAAATTAAGAAGAAACGAAGTAATAGCACAAGAAAATGAAGAAAAGATAATGGTGCTAAAATGGAAAGATAAGAGGGATGTGCTAATGCTAAGCACCAAGCATACTTGCATTTGCATTTATAACTTTTAAAATGTCAGTAGTACAAATCAAATTTAATGTATGGCTTGCACATCTTAAATGCCTTGGTAGTCTGTACTTGTCTTCCAAATTATTTAAATTGATCTCAGCATATTGTATTTCAACACTAGATTCAGTGCTTCGTCCTCAACTTCAATTTCCTCTCCATGAGTTTCTGGATCAAAAACATCATCATAGGCATAGGGTATGAAATTCTGTAGTCCAAATTCTTTAAACGATTTAACAAAGTTTGAACCGTTGTCAGTGATTGTTGCGGTTATTTTAGTTAAATCCAAAGTACGTGAACATCTTCTAACATAATAATAGTCTTTGTAGCGACTACAACTCAATTGCCGATATAGTTCCACCAAAAAATATATTGCGCCTCTAGAAACACTTACCTTTTTTGACAAAGAACAGATATCTGCAGATGAAATTGTATTACTTAAAAAGAGACTTCTGTGCACTAATCCAACAGAAAAACTATTCGAGTCAATCCATACTTCAAATAAAAGTAAGCAGGATTTAGTTCAGCCCAGTACGCCTAATCAACAGGAATTGAAAGATTTGGACAAACGAACACCATCTATTGTACTTGACGCCACTGACGTTTGCCATGCCATAGTTGAATCCAGTACATCCAGGTACCAACAGTTATTGACAGATTTAGAGCTATCTTCACCTGAAGATCCTTATGCTAGTGATAATGACCCAAATGACCCTGAATACCAACCTTCAGATAATGACGAAGATCATTCACCAAACGTGACTACAAATGAGGAGTTGCAGACAAATGAGAAGAGGACCAGAAAAAGGCAACGTAACCCAGATAATTGGAGAAGAAATCTGATCAAGAAGTCTAGAAATAGTGGAAAATCATACATAACTTAGAAAGGAAAAACGCAGCCATCTAGACAAGTTAAACCCCCGTGTGCAAATTGCAGGCTGAAATGCACAGAGAAGATTAGTCTGCCCGTAAGAACAAAAATATTTACGGAATACTGGAATCTAGCAGATGTTAACCGGCAACGAGACTTTATAGCTAAATTTGTTGAGTTTAAAAAAAAGATGAGAAGTCGGCATAGAACAAATGAAAGTAAACAAGAAACTAATGAAAGGCAAAGCAGAAGAGCATTGACCTTCGTTTATTATTTACCAGAAGATTCACAAAAGAAGTTGCAAGTTTGTAAAACGTTTTTTTTAAACACACTGTGTATAAGTGCCCAAGTAGTTAAAACGGTTTCTAATAAAATAGGAAGTAGTGGCTTAGTTAGAGAAGACAAAAGAGGAAAGGTAACTAAAAATTCTAAACTGGATGAAACAGTTAAACAATCAGTCCGTGATCATATAAATTCTTTTGAGACCATAGAAGGTCACTACTGCAGAAAGCAAAGTAAACGATTATACTTACCCCCCACCCTTAATGTTTCCAAAATGTATTGCCTTTATGAAGAGTACTGCAAGGACCACAATATTTCTGTGATAGCCACCGAAAGTATTTACAGACAAATCTTTAACAGCGAGTTTAACATGTCTTTCTTTGCTCCAAAAAAAGACTTGTGTGACGTTTGTCATAAATTCCAAAACTGCGAAGCTGAAGAAAAGCAAAACATGCAGAATGACTACGATGCTCATTTACGAAACAAAAATCTTGCCAGAGATGCAAAAAATTTAGATAAGGAAAGAGCGATTCAAGACAAAAGTTTTTGCGCTGCTGTGTCGACTTACAGCAAATTTTACCGGTTCCTAAATCTGAAGTTGGTCTTGCCTATTACAAGCTTAAACTGAGCACCTATAATTTTACCGTTTATACTTTAGCAAGCAAGGATTGTTTTTGCTATACCGTGTGACAAGTTTCAAAGCGGGACATAGCCGAATAGCATGGGAAATCACATATTTGCAGTTTGCTGCTCACCAATTATATCTACAAGAATGGTAATGATGGCAATCGAAAGAGCATTATTTTTTGAGCCTGTTTATACCAAATTGTTTGGTATACTTACTAATTCACTGCTTTTTTAATTAAAAAATAATTTTCAAAAGTTAAAAAGTATGAGCAGCCATGACATGTCAAATTCAAATAATGTTTGATATTAATTTTTAGACCTGTTGCCTATTTAAACACTCGTTCCTTGTTATAATAACTATTATTATCTATCATTATCCATGGTTCAATTTTTCAGGAAAATGCCATATTACATAATTGAAAATGTTTGATTTGATAATATTCAAAATTATTCGAATTTGACATGTCATGGCTACTCATATTTATAACTTTTGAAAATTATATTTTCCTAATTAAAAAAGTAGTGAATAGGTATAAGTACCAAATATTTGGTATAAACAGGCTCAGAAAATAATGCTCTTTCGATTGCCATCATTACCATTCTTGTAGATATAATTGGTGAGCAGCAAACTGCAAATATGTGATTTCCCATGCTATTCGGCTATGTCCCGCTTTGAAACTTGTCACACGGTTTGTGGTATGAGTGTATAGCAAAAAGGGGTTCATGTGAAATAGGTAGCAGTCTCTTATTATTTATGATGGACCAGATAGGCAAAGGAGTTACAGAATTTTCATTGTACTCCGATAACTGTGCCGGACAGAACCGGAATAAATTTCTGTTTACACTATACAATTACTTATCACAAAAATATAAAATTACAATTCGCCACAGTTTTATGGAACGGGGTCATACACAGAATGAAGGAGACTCCGCGCACAGTGTCATAGAGAAGGCATCGAGATCCATACCAATTTATACACCCGATCAATGGTGTACTCTAGTCAGAACAGCTAGAAGAAAACAACCTTATCTTGTGAAAGAACTTGGCCAGGAAAACACTTTTGATTTGAAAAACTTACAAAAGGAGACTACCGTAAACTGGGATAAGGATGAAATGAATGAAAAAGTAAGTTGGCTAAAAATAAGAATTATTGAAAGTAATCCAAATTTTCCCAATTGTTTGCTCTTTAAATACGAATATGATACACCACATTACAAAAAAATTAATTTGACACAGAAGGGACGAAAAACAATTCAATGTAATATTGAAAATACAGATTTAAAACAACTTTATTTTGAGAAAATACCACTATCCAAAAAGAAGTATGAACACCTAATGTTTCTTTGTGATAAAAAGGTTATCACTAGTCAGTATCATGACTTTTTTAAGAACTTGCCATATACTACTAGTCAAACCAGAAATTTCGATAGTGAAGGTGAACCAATGGACTAAGAAACGAAACTTTAATTTTCTACATTTTTACTTAAGTGTGAATTTTTCTTACGCGGATTTTATTGTTAAGCTAAGAGAATTGTTATGGAACCGAGTTTTAATTTCTAATTTTATAGTTTGTTACTTTTCGTAGAATTTTTTTTTTTGTAAATTTATGGCAAAGTATGAATTTTTAGTTTATTTGTTAATGTCTAAGAATTTTCAATAAAAAGTTTTTGCATTTTTGGCGTCACTATTATTTTTTTAATTATTATTATTATCTTACATAGTGGGACTCGGGCTACTACTATTTAAACATATCAGCCTAAGTCCATAAGTCTGACATAGAATAAGTAGTAATATAGGGCCGATACTAACTCAAAAAAGTCACTAGATCTAGTGACTTTTCCACCAGATCTAGTGACTTTTTTGAGTTAGTATCGGCCCTACTTTTTTACGAGAGAGAGAGAGAGAGTGGGGTGAGGATCTCCGCTAAAAGTCACTAGATCTGGTGAAGTTACTAGATCTAGTGACTTTTGTGAGTTAGAATCGGCTTTACTATGCAGCGAGATTCTAACCCACCGAGCGGTCACTAATGAATGAGCGTACAAACGCTGTTGGTGACTTTCAAAACTCACTAGATCTGGTGAAGTTACTAGATCTAGTGACTTTTGTGAGTTAGAATCGGCTTTACTATGCAGCGAGATTCTAACCCACCGGGCGGTCGCTAATGAATGAGCGTACAAACGCGACTTTCAAAACTCGCTAGATCTGATGACAGAAGAACTTGGCTGATGGTTGAGAACTTGGCTAGGGGGTTAAGAACTGTGCTGCTGGTTGAGAACTTGGCTAGGGGGTTAAGAACTGTGCTACTGGTTGAGAACTTGGCTAGGGGGTTAAGAACTGTGCTGCCGGTTGAGAACTTGGCTGGAGGTTAAGAACTTGGCTGATGATCGAGAACTTGGGTAGGGGATTGAGAACTTGGCTAAGGGGTAAGAACTTGGCTGTTGGTTGAGAACTTGGGACAGGATCTAAAGCGCTTAGAGATTCTTCAACAAAGTAACAGGTTCTAAAGTCTATCGCGGGGAGGGGTGACTAACGGTTGTCTACATTGTGGAAGGGAGTTAGTGATATAAAGGCAGCATTGAATGCATTTTCAATAGTCAAAAAAGATGTGGATGGCATATGCAGAGCAATCTTGGACAAAAGCCACCGATTTAAGAACAGCGGTCGAACGTCTCACGCAACAGTTTTCGGCTATGGTGTGGGATGCCGATCACGAGGCGGTGTACGGGAATGGTTATTTTAGCGAGGAGCAGTGCAAAACGCTTTCCGAAAAATATACGTTAGGTCTGACGATATGTGAAAACTTTTTAAGTTATAAATATTGTGCCGAGTGCCTTATTACAAGGTTAAACGGTGCGGGATTGGACGAATTTGCAAAAGAATTAAATAAATGGTGTGGTGAACCTTCAACGTCGTCGTCGTCCGATGAGAATGTAAGTGATGATGGTGACGAAGAAAGTGACAATAGACGAATCGGCGAATAAAGTGCATAGAATGATAGTGTGGCCTTTTGCTCATGCTGAAGCAAGGAAAGGACCGTGGGAAACTGTAGCGCTAGGTAGGTATCGTTTCAATCGTAGAATAGCCGAACTTGATAGAATTCTGTCTCCCGTATTACAAGAAAATCATCGTGCAAAAATTTATCGCAACCAAGGTCACGAGGCTCAATATAAAGAGGATGGAAGAATGGTTGAAGAAGTCAGTCAGTAACGGTTCGTGAAACAGTTAAAATGGATCTTACAAACGTGAACAACAGCACCTTCTGCAAACCGTTCAAAAACGTCAAAGATATGGAAGTGGGGGAAAAATACAAAGTACTGGGTATCGATACCATTAATACGAAGTACGGAGACCGGATAGTATTGGAGACGGAGAATTTTAAATTTGTATTACCGTTGCGCTTCTACGAATATTTCAAGCAAGACAATCAAATTCAAACGTTCAACGACTCTTTGGCTCATAAAGCCATATTCATCACAAGTAGTGGGGAAGCGGGCAAGACAACAAATTTAACATTTATGTAACTATACGCAATAGGAAATTATTGTAAACAATGAATGTTTGTAAATAAAGATGTAATAATAATACTAATTTTCTCTCATTATAAAAATATACCTCACTGATGAAAATAAATCAGTTGCTCAGTGATCATCGTCAGCATTGGTGTTACTGTTCTCTCTCTCTCTGTCTGATGAACACATTTAGAAAACTCTACATGAATATGGAAAAGAGTTGTAACAATAATTATTTTAAATGTTCGTGCTGGTGCTGTAATGAAGACGATGACAACGACAACAGAGATGGTTCAACAACTACGTGCGCTACCCCGTCTGAACCTATGTTCAATGAACGTCTAATCGATTGTACTTCGTACGACCTCTTTGAGAAAAACATTGAAATCGGATACAGTACACAACATGACCTTGCGCCAGTTCTACGAATTGTCAGTGGCAGTGCAATAGTGTTGGAGAGAGAAGATTGGGAGACGATTCTCAAATGGCAAACGTACGTAGAAATGAAATTTTTCCGATCGCAAGAGATGGAACGTCGCATTGATTGGTCAGACGTTAACGAAGAGGAAGATATAGAATGGTCCCAAACTTTGGAATCGCTTAGTAGTAAAGTTATAATTTACTATAACTGGGAATCCGTTAAGGGAGAAGAGAAAATGCTAAAAAGTGTAACAATACAAACAAACAACAGCAGTAGTTCTTGCACGATGAATAGAAATGAAATTGAAGAATTCTTTACCCTAAAAGATATAATTAACTATCGATTGGAATTACTGGAATCGTACAGTCTTCCCAGTTTCTATCAGAATCTCATTGAAGAGGTACATAGCTGCCGACGCTTTCGCAAGATGGAGTTTAGCGATGACTACGACAACGAGAACGATGACTACATCTATCTTGACTTTGAAAATGTGTTAAATTATAAATATGATAGAAATTCGCATAATACAGTTTGTATGATGGAACTCCTGCACTATCGACCTGCATATATAATGTATCACATCTACCAACAATAAACGATAATGATAAAAATTGTTTTTTATTTCCCTATAAAAACCTATAAATATATCGATTTTGCATCGAATCCCGGCAATGTTAATTCAGAAGCGGAAGAGTGCAGTTGGTAGGGGAGGTCTGATAAATACGCTTATTAATAAGCTTCCAATCGAATTACATCTTCCTGGTTATCAGTACTGCGGTCCTGGTACTAAATTATCTAAAAGACTCGAGCGAGGTGATCCCGGCATAAATCCCTTGGACGCTCATTGCAAAGAACACGATATTAGCTATAGGGATAGTAAAGATTTAGAAAGTAGACATCGAGCAGACAGCATTTTGGAACGAGCAGCTTGGAAGCGTTTAAAAGCATCTGACGCAACTATAGGAGAGCGAGCTTCCGCCATAACTGTTGGGAGTATAATGAGAGCGAAAAGGAAATTGGGAATGGGCGTTAAAGAGAGAAGGAGGAGGTGTAGTAAGAGTAGTAAGAGAACAAATAAGGCATCAATGAGCAGTTTATCAAATTTACGTAGAATAATTGCTAAAAAAATGAAAAAAACCAAAAATACGCAAGCATCGATAAAGTCGGCTGTAACAGCGGCTAAACTGGCGGTGAAAAGTTTAGGCGGAAAGAGAAATGTCAACGTTCCGAGAGTATTACCCTTACCGAAAGAAGGTGGCTTTTTACCATTTCTAATACCACTATTCGCTGGTTTATCGGCAGTCGGTGCTTTGGCAGGCGGTGCATCCGGAATTGCTAAGGCAGTTAATGCTTCGCGTGATGCTAAAAAGGCGTTAGAAGAAGCATCGCGTCACAACCACACGATGGAATCGATTGCTATAGGAAAGAAAAATGGCGGTGTGCTATACCTGAAACCTTACAAAAGTGGTGGTGGTATTGCATTACACGTGAACCCCAAATGACCAAATAGGCCGCTGACTGATGTAGATTTGCGAAAATATTCCAAGATGGTGCCCTATTTCAGGAACGTATTTATGCGCGATAATATGCCCAAATTGCCATGGAAGAATGAAGCAGGCATTATTAACCTAGATAGTCAACGGGGGCCCGGCACGCATTGGGTCTGCTACAAGAAACGTAATGCGAAAGTATGGTATTACGATAGCTTCGGAAATATTCCACCGCCGAGAGAGGTCGTAGACTACTTTCGCGGATGTAAAATATACTATAATTATGAGCAGGAACAGCAATTTGGCAGTATTATCTGCGGACACCTGTGCCTCCAATTTTTACATAAATAATACGTAAGGAGAGTAATGGTGCTTAGTCGTCATGTCGACAACATTCAGTATAGAGGGTGCGGGTAATATCGCCAGTCATGATTTCTATCCGCCGATTGAACTTCCATCCGAGAAGCAGTACGTAATCGGAGTGGTGGGGTTTTACGGATGTAACAGTATAAGAAACATTCACAAAGGGAACGATCAGTTTCACTATAGGGAGGAGAAAGAGGCAAATACAATCACAATTCCTCACGGTGCGTACGAGTTGGAAGAATTGAGCGCCTATATAAAAGCACACATCCCTACACGTAAATTTAGTTTGAGGGCAAACAACAATACGCTCAAGTGCGAGCTTAGCTGCGAATTTGCTATAGATTTCACACAATCAGATTCCATTGGGCGTATGCTCGGATTCGAACCGCGAATATTGGAAGCTAACGTTTTACATAGATCCCCTCTAGATATACAAATAGTTAAACATACAAATATACACATCGAGTGTAATCTCGTAAAGGGATCGTATCGTAACGGAACACCTGCTAAAGTTCTGTACGAAGTAGACGTATCGGTCCCTCCAGGATATCGATTAGATAAAACACCCAATCATCCTCAATACTTGCAACTAAACACAAGCACCATTAGTAACATAACAATTAAATTGACCGATCAAAAGGGCGAACTCATCGATTTCGGGGAAAACGAACCATTTACGGTACGCCTAGAGCTGAAAGAGCATGGGATTAAGAATTAATCAGGGCCCGGCACCAGCTTTCCTTATAAATAAAAAGCGGACAAACAAATCGAATACTATCAATCGCCAACCGCGCTCGAGGACGGTTGCTGCTGGAGAATTAACATCTACCGAAAAATATTTCTTGGCATCTATCGGTTTAGTAGCGTGCAAAAGAAGAATAAGAAATGGCAGTCGACTCACTGAACGTCTTTCAAAACGTACATTTTGACGAAAGCATAATTAAATCCGATATTCACACCTACCTCCCGTACGGATCTTCCAATTACGGACCCTCCGATGAAATTCGTATACTAATACAGAGTCAAGATTTAATAACGGCCACATACGACAGTTTTCTGTACATCGAGGGAAAAATCGTGCGCAAAAATGAAGACGCGGAAAAAACGTGCAGTCTAACAAACAATTTCCCCGCTTTTCTCTTCGAAGAAATCCGCTACGAATTGGGTGGGCAAAAGGTGGATGTTTGTAGAAATCCTGGAATTACATCCGCACTAAAGGGATACGTATCGTATACGTCTAACGAAAGCAAAGGGTTACATCATCTGGGATGGTCGCCGAAAAACGAACAGCCTCTGCAAGTGGAATACACTAAAAACGCTAACGATTTGGAAAAGCATTTTGCGGTGTGTATACCGTTAAAGCATATATTTGGTAGTATGGAGGATTACCGGCAAGTTATCGTAAACATGAGGCAAGAATTGATTCTCATTCGGTCTAGAAGTGATGCAGATTGTTATCAGGGGGAGGCCGACGCAGGAATAACCTTGAGTAAAATTCAATGGAAAGTACCGCACATGACGCTTAGCGATGGCGCTAAACTCAAACTGTTCGAACGAATTAACAAAAATGCGGCAATTACAATACCGTTTCGTCAATGGGAACTGTACGAATTGCCCGCTTTAAAACAAGCACAGTCCGACATATGGCCAATCAAAACATCTACCCAATTGGAGAAACCTCGATGGGCGATCGTCGCATTTCAACGGGGAAAGAAATTTTCAAAGGCGGCAAAAGCGGCAGACTTCGATAACGTTAAAATCCTCAATTTAAAATTACATCTCAATTCGGAAAGTTACCCTTACGAAGCGATGCATTTAGATTTTAATGCCAACAAATACATAACGGCCTATCAGAATTATATAAACTTTCGAGGAGCCTATTACGCGAAAGAGGAACGAGATGCCCTATTCGATTATTCGCATTTCAAAACTTGCCCAATATTCGTAATGGACTGTTCCAAGCAAAACGAAACGCTCAAATATTCAACGGTGGATGTCAAGCTGGAAATGGAGTCGGTAGAAGCGTTCGAGGCCGGAATCGTCGCCTACTGTCTCATTCTTCATGACGCCCTAGTTCAATATAATCCGCTTACCGGAGAAGTAAAGAAACTATAATTTGTTATTAGTATTAGTAAAGTAGTGTATAAAATTTTCTATAAATAAAGATACTTTACTAAAATATACGTAGTTTTACTTAAGCCAGACGACGACAAACACCCATAAGTAGAGAGAGTATGAAGGTAGTTGTTCAGCAGGAGAAATTACCCATTCATAATCACGATCTGACGAATGGAGGGGGTTTTAACGGAGAGGGTAAACATGGAAAGTTGCTTCCCAATACCGTACGTGCCATACTATGCGGTCCATCTAATTGCGGGAAAACCAACGCTATGATCAGTTTACTAACAGAACCTAACGGTCTTAGATTTAAACATGTATACGTTTACTCAAAATCGCTAAATCAGGATAAGTACAAACTGTTGAAAGATATTTTACAGCCTATGAAGAATATAGGTTACTTTACGTTCACTGACAACGCTGACATTATGGAGCCTGGACTCGCAAAACCAAATTCGGTATTTATTTTTGACGATATCGCTTGCGAAAAGCAAGATAACATTCGATCGTACTTTTCGATGGGGCGTCATAACGACATCGACTGTTTCTATTTGGGCCAGACGTACACTAAAATCCCTAAGCAACTGATTAGAGATAATGCCAATTTACTTGTGCTATTCGAGCAGGACGATCTGAACTTGAAGCACATTTACGAAGATCACGTCAGCCCAATTATAAGCATTCAATCGTTTCGTGACATGTGTTCGGAATGTTGGAGGAATCAGTACGGATTTTTGGTGATAAATAAGGATGCCGAAGTACACAATGGACGTTTTAGGAAAGGGTTCGATAACTATATAATAACGTAAACGCGTACTTGAAATTTAGTAGTAGCACGTCAACGGTGCAGAAGGAAACAAACTGATCCGCTCAGCGCATCATCAGCTTTAATTTCAAACGGCTTTTTGCAGAAACTGATATATCTGTTCATTAGCCGTTCATTAGCAGTTCATTAGCAGTTCATTAGCCGTTCATTAGCCGTTCATTACCCGTTCATACCTGTTTGTACCGTCATCAGTTGTACAATGGATAGCAAGGAAATGAAATTGAAACGACGTATAGTGCAAGCTCGTAAAGCTATACAGCAAAAGTACAACCGTCTGAAGGCGGATAGGTTCACCAAAGAACTGGATTTTGTACAAACTTATAAACCACTAATCGAGCCGCTGTCTAACATTCAAAAAAATTTCGAGCAGAAACACGAAATTAAATCGGAGAAAATGGAGAAAGAGAGAAAGGAGGAGGAGGAGGAGGAGGATGATGGAAATGTATTCCGACGACCATCGCCCAAAAGGCTTCTCATTCCGAGAAGTAGTACTCCAGCCGCGCGACCTTTTATCCAACGCCCAAAACGAAGACACTCCATTAGCGGTATTAGTCCATTATCTAGACTTCCATTTTTTCACAGAAATCCTCCTTCTCTAATACAAGCGACTCCCTCTTTCTTGGAAACAACGGTAATCGGCGAAATTGAACCGGAAGAGGAAGAAGAAGAGCGCCCCTCAACGTCGTCACGCATTGATTCCTCATCTGTCTTACTCGATCGTTCAGGTGCGGAAAAGTTCTTAGAACAATACGCAGCCCTGCCTCGTATATACGTTGAACGCATGATACGAGACACCGAAAATGCGATTGACACTACTTACGGCATTCATTATAACATTGACACGGATAAATGGATGATGGGTAATACGCTCGTAGACATAGAAGGGGAAGATATGATAATTAATGGGGTGCGTTATAAGGGTACGGAAGGTCTCTATGATCTCATCATCATGAACGAACCCGACCGCCGCCTATTTACTCAACAAGACGAAGAGAATTATAGAAAAATTTTAAATGCCACCAATGTGGCGCGACGTTCCTATGAAGCGGGCGAACAGCTAAGGGGTAGTAAAAGCAAAAAATATACTCAGATAATTAAACGTCTATTGGCGGCCTCAAGTCCTCAGCCAACAATTGGAAGTGGTTTATTCAAAGAATTTGGTCGATCGATAGAATATAAGTATTGGAATAACGTTCACGAACTTATTCACGAATTAGAGGTCTTATGGGCAGAGAGACTAGCCGGTAATACCGGCCTAATAAACGATATAATATCAATCGTGGAGGAACTGTACGAGGACGGATACATAGAGAGACCTACTCAACAGTTTTTACGTAAACTATAAATACTCATTCCGTGTTAACGAGGAGTTTATACCTACAATGGCCATGGATAAATTTGGACGTTCTCATACGCGCGTTCAATTGAATAAAGTCATTAGGACTCAATTACCCCAATTCTCCATCGACGACGATAACAACTTAAATATTGAAAATAAGAGGTTGAGTAATGTCGCCGATCCCGTTGAACCTCAAGATGTTCTAACTTTGCAATACTACCTTGCGTCAAGATTAAATCTAAACGGAAATCGTCTGACTCAATTGGCCGATCCGGAAGACGACGGCGACGCCATAAATAAAGGCTTCCTAATGTTTTGTCTGCAGATGGCGCAAGTTCCTGTAGACGGTCTTCGCAACCACATCCAGGTGCTAGAAGAAGACTTGAAAGCAACCAAAGAGATTTTACAAGAATTAATAAATAAGAATGTCCAAGCAGCAAGTGGTGAACGAGCTGCATAAATCCGCGCGCAAAAATTTTCCACGCAGACGTATCATCGTTAAAGGATACGATGACCTTTGGCAAGCAGATTTGGCCGAATTTACATCTTACGCTAAACAGAATAAAGGATGCAAGTACATACTGGTTGTAATCGACTGTTTCTCCAAATATCTATGGACGAAAGGGTTGAAGACAAAGACGGGTGAAGAGGTGACAAAAGCAATGCAAGCTATTTTTCGAGAACGTACGCCTAAAAATTTACAAACCGATGCGGGAAAAGAGTTCTACAATAAACATTTCGAAAAGTTGATGAAGCAGAACGATATCAATCACTATTCAACGTATAGTACGAAAAAGGCGGCCATCGCTGAAAGAGTAATTAGGACCATTAAGAATGCCTTGTTCAAAAACTTTAGTTTTCGCGGTAAATATCTATGGATTGACATACTCGCCAGCATAACGGCAGACTACAATAATCGTAAACATCGAACGATCGGAATGAAACCTTGCGAAGTGAACGTCAAGACACATCTCGACGCATATACGCATATAAAACTGTTCAATAGCAAACATCGCTTTAGTGTCGGCGATGTGGTGCGAATTAGCAAATTTAAGAGCATTTTTGCAAAAGGTTATACATCGAGTTGGTCCAGTGAATTGTTCAAGATCGTAAAAGTTCGTATAACCAATCCCGTTACGTACCTATTGGAAGACATGAAGGGAAAACCAATATTGGGCGGTTTTTATGAACAGGAGCTGCAGAAGGTGAAGTATCCAGACGTATACTTGGTAGAAAAGGTACTTCGGCGTAAGAATAACAAAGTGTACGTGAAGTGGTGGGGAGTAGATGAAAAATCTTGGATCGATAAGAATAATATAGTTTTATAAACAAAAAATGTATGCGAGTGTGTTTTGATAAATAAAAATCGATACATCAAATTAATCTTTTATTATTATTATTACCAAACAAAAGAGTTAACAATATTCTTTCGCTTATTACTAGTCATAATTGCACGAAGAATGTCGAGAGTGTTTTTATAATCACTCAATAATGTTGACGGCCATACGTCAGAGTCGGGCCCGCAACTCCATCCCAGAAGTGCATCAGGATGTTTAGTTCCTTTGTCAATGTTGCACACTACCCATTCGTAGAGTCTTTTATGGTGTATGTCTTCAGATGGCGCGAAATGGTATTTAATGTTCTTCTCATCACAGGCATCGATGAAACGTTGTAATACCTTGTAATTAGCATATTCAATAGATGTACACATTGCGTCATTAACTACAGCCGAGCAATCCTTATATAAACTATTAATATTAGTTACATTTTTTGTTGTTGAGTAAATCAACTATGAACATTTTAAAATGTAATTTATAAGTTAAATTATTTACAATATCAGCAGAATCGGCACCAGCAGCAGCAGTACAGCTAACTACCAATCGTTGCACGAAATTGTCCAGTTCAATTTTTTTATTCAAAAGCAATTTAATCGTATTACCACATATATGTTGGGACTTAGCGCACCAGTTAAAGCACTCGGTCGGAACAACTATGTTTTCTAAACAATGAGTAATCGTACAATAATTTTGTTTAGAGGGAACGTTCAGTAGAGCGCTCTTTAAATGTTTGTTGTAAATCGCGTAGGAAGCACTATATAGTTCCTGCTCCAACTGTTTACTCGGTGGGCTGCTCCAGCTGCTGCTGCTGTGACCATTCATGTTTAACTGAAACAAACAATTTATAATTATAAAGAGCCGTGGAACAAAGTGGCTTAAGCGCAATTATAGCCCCAAGGGCGAGTATCGATACAATCTCTACCTATTACACGTTTATCGTCATGCGGACTCAATATGACTTTGTCCTGCTTGATGGTAAATACAGTATGCTTTTTGGATTTTATTAAATACTGATGTCTTTTGAAGGTTGTTATATTAAACAAGGCTTTTTTATAGTCAGCAATAGTTATTTCCCTAACACTAGGCGCGGTGGATCCTTTAGATTTTTTTATAACCTTCCCATTCATAACCTCATACGCGTACATTTTTGCCCGCAGTCCTACAAACTCTAACATGATATCCCCGTTGTTTTCGTCTTTCATTAGACCGGGAACTTTTTTATTAACAAGAGGTATTTGAAACGGGTTATTAGGATGAAAATCGGAAGTATCAAACCTATAAATGTCCTCTTTCATCGACTCGTAGATGTCCGGAACTGTAAAGGAGTATACGAGACTATCGGTATCCGTATACAGCAGTTTTGCGCAATTTTTGAATTTCTCCAAGACGTAGCCGTAATGGAAATTGTAAAGGAAAGTTTTAGATACGTCTAAAACAGCAAATCCTGCATAAATCGGTTTATTTAGAAAGACCTCTAATCGATTCATTTCAATAATGACCATATCATCATCGAAAAGTGTGCAACTATGAAAATTTGGTTTCGCAATGTACGCGCGAGCCCCGTAGCGACCCTCCCATTTAGTTACCAAACGCACATCTTTATATTTTCTTACATTCTCCATAAGCTTTCCGAACACGCTATTAATCATCAACTTGTAGAAGTTTTTGTCAAACTCGTTTTTAGACTGCTGCCTCATGTGCGTATTCAAATCGATATATTTCTTTAGCCACGGCGATTGTTTAAAACGGAGCACACGATGGATTTTAATCAGCTGTAAGCCATGCCGGACGTACAACTTTAAATTTCTGTAGTGCACGATATAGTTGCGTTTCGGGTACAACGTAAGCAGTAATTTCTTTATCTTTGAGCCCGGAGGAATCATGTGTTCCGGACCTAAGGGTAGATCACTATGCAAGCTATGCAATTCTTGGGGATAATCTAAATCGCATTCCACGATGTACCCGATATCTGCATCGTCGGGATGGTTTAGTAAATCTAAGTTTTCGAAATCATTGACAAAGGAAAAATCACCGTAAGGCAAAGGTTCACACATTGTGACTCCGTATAAGGAATTCACGTCAAAGTACATGAGATAGGTCGACGCAACGTTGGGATCGTATCTGTCCTCCATATATTTATTGTTTGCTTTCGCGTATCGAGTAGAACATTGGCACACGCCGCCTCGAATACCATCCTCTATAAACATTATTTGGTCGATATCGGTCATCAGTTCCAATCTAATTCCGGTACTTTTGAGCATGGCATCAAAGGCCAATCCGGGCGCCGTGAAATAATGTAACGGATCAAGTTGGTAGGTACGCAAACACGTTTCCCGAAAATTTTCAAAAACGTCGGCCAAAAGAAGGACGTCTGTTTTCAAATACAAGTCAGCATACTGACCCAAGTTTTCAATCGAAAACGTATTCCACACAGTCAAAGCGTGAGCGTAATCGTCGTCGCTAATGCCCTCGTTACGTAAGAAACTAAAAATGCGTTTTTTTGCGGTAACTCGGTTTCACTTAACCGCTCCCACGAATCTACATACTCGTATGGAAAAACACCTTTTTTGATTAACAAATTAAATTCGATGTCGTTACGACTGTGCGCTCTCGTAATGGTTTTCATGTCGCTTTTCAAGTACGACGCCAGCTTATCTAAACCGCTACTCATGAATCTAAACGAGTCGATGAATCTAAACTGAATTTTGGTATTATCTACATGCTTGGTAAAGGATATGTACTTCTCTTTGTTCAAAGGCAAGAGTTTAATGTCGCCAGGTATACCGGTTGCCAGTTGGCGAATGAGAAAATGAGAATCGTACCCGCTTAGGTTGTGAAATACGACCGGTATTACGTGGGAATCCTGATAATTTAGGTTACACCCTCTGTGGGCTGGACCTCTGTACTCGCCCTTTCCCAAATGTGAGTGATCCCGAACCTTAATATCGTGCTCTAAAAAGGGCTTCTGACATATGTGACAATGAGTGGAGTCATTGAAATGTTTAATCTGCGCCCAAGTTAACGTTTCCATAGGAACTATATTCTCAAAAATGTTATTACACCACGTGGCGATATCCTGCAGTTGATTAACGAACCACTTAATGCAGTCGGGTCCTCTAAATGATAAAAATTTTGATTTCGTATCATCGTAGGAACATTTTAAGAATAAAGCTATAGCGAAGGGCACATGCTTTTGGTACAATGTAGTGTTTGTATCACTAACGCCATCGCATTTAACCAAAATGCTTTCTACATCTGCGTAAATTGCAAACGGTACCGTTTCTTTATACAAATGATTGCTAAACTCTAAATACTTTGCGTCGTCATCGGGCAAGCGCACGGAGCATTTATTAATTTTGTGACACTTGATCGAATGTTTTTGTAGTATAGCATCGGTGGAAAAATGGTTTAAACATACGTTACAAAAAAATTTCTTATGACCTCGCCTTGAGAGCTGTGACGATAGTAACGCCGACATATCCTTAATCCAAGCGAAGTGGTAGGATTTTTCCCTCGACTTATTATTATTATTATTATTATAGGACGATAGTAGTAACAAGTTTATAGTTTTTTTTGCATTAACATTATCGCTTAACATGAAAGGTAATACATTTTTTTTCACCACGCAATACAAGTGAATAGCTAAATCGTTAAGTTGTTCGAATTTTTTAATATCGGTTAGTTTGATAGGGAATTTAAACGGCGCATGATTCAAAACATCATCGAAATGGGGATAGCTATTAACTCTATCTGCATTTTTATCTACGGGATAGAGGGCCGAAACAACGGACCACAGGAAGCAAAATTCATCATTGTTTCTAACGTTCACAACGGCCCTCTTTATGGCAATATGATGCGGTACTTTAACGTAAGTGGAATAGCCACCTTTAAGGGGAACGAACTTATTTATATTTACTTTTAAATGTAATACTTCACTGAGTGCCCACCCCGAACCCTCCTCCTGAAACTCCTCTAACTTGGATTTAAGTTTATCGATCACGTAATCCTGATACCACGCCTGAATGTCCGTGCCGGCCGTAATAATGGAATTTTTAGTAGAAAATGTTTTTAAATCGATATTGTGATTTTGAGGATCGATAAAGTTACATGAGAAAATTACGTTTACCTTGATCATTGATTGCTTTAAAATTATATTTACCTTACGTAAAAAACAGTGGTACGCCTTTTGTAAAAACTCTAAAGGATCCTTGTACCCAAAATTGATAATAATTCCGGTCAGTAGTCTACCATTAAAACAGGACATTACCGAATGCCAAACTAAAGTACGTGTTTTAGTAGTAGTAGTAGTAGTAGTAGTATTAGTAGAAGTACTAGCACAGCCATTTATTCCACGGCCCTGTTTTTTAATAGGTACAAGTCTTAATTTACGTTGTTGTAGTATGGCAAGATAATGCTTTAACAATGCCAAATTACCTTCGAGTCTATGAGGATTCTCAGAGGGATTATCTACGTGAATGTTATTTTTAATCGCTTTTTCAATCAGTGAAATGTTGGTCCTAAGTATAGCAATGTGTTTTACAATGTCTGATTCATGCTTTAATAATTTAATCGCACTTTGAGTCAAGCGAACAATGTCACAGCTGGCACTCGACACAGATTGCATACTTACAATCACTTTATCGAAATTACTCCAATAAACGTATCCAAAGAAGTGTGTAGCACAAATGTTACGATAAGAGATACACTTCCTGTAAGACTAGTGCAACGAACTAAGTATTGCGACCCCAGTCGACGACGAACGTGTGTTGTAATGTTACTCGCATATCTTTATATAGACTCGAACTCACCGTGAAATGATATGCAAGATATTGTTTTTTCGCTGACGAGGCAGTATAATCTGTTTCCTAGAACGATGATGGCAACAGAGGTGCACGTGTTCTTTTCGCTTACGTGGCAGTATTATCTGTTTCCTAGAACGGTGCGATGCCAGGTGTTCTTTTCGCTTACTAGGCAGTATTATATGTGTATCCTGCAGGTGCTCTTTTGCCCCCTTATCCCCGTAGCGTACTGCTAACCTCAACAAAAAATTGTACGATATATAGTGGGGGAAATTAGTTCCGCTCATTATTATTATTAAGTATTATACCGTCAACCGCATCGCAATGGCTACGCAACGAAAGTTTTCAAAGTTATCTTTAAAAAGAAAAGTGCCGGAGCCAGCCACTTTGAAAAAAGTGAATTGGGGTCCACAACCGCCATCAGCAGCATCCACTTCGAAAAAAGTGAATTGTGGTCCACAACCGCCATCAGCAACATCCACCTCGAAAAAAGTTAATTGTGGTCCGCAACCGTCATCAGCAACATCCACTTCGAAAAAAGTGAATTGTGGTCCACAACCACCAGCAACAACACCACTGCCAACATTAATACCACTACCGCAACAGCCACCGGAAGTAAATAATGGAGAGCTAATGAAGCAGTTGCTTTGGCAAAAGTGCGACAACAACCTCCCAAATTTAAATGAGGATTATAGCATAATCACCATCATGTCAGAGGGAGAGAGTCTCGAAGCCAAACTACGGTAAATATTTTTTATATTTGTGTGTAATTCTTGTATTGGTAAAAGCTCTCTCTTATGCGTGTGTAATTTGTAGTACACCGGAAAATATGGGCGAGCGGTTCGCGCTGGACGAGTTGATGCAGCAGTTGGAGGGCAACGCCCAACATGTGTACGCTCCCCAACGGTAAATATGAAATAATTTTTTGGTCAGATATCTATGAATATTTATCTTACAGTATTATTGATACGCCGCATATGTCCGAAGAACAATCATCGCCGCCGCCACCAAGATCGACACCTCCACCACCATATCATGAGATTGAGGAACGATAGTAAGAACTTCGCCCCCTTATGAATAATAAATTGTAACAAAATGTTTAATTTTTACAGTGCCCCCGTAGGACAAAAGAATATGGACCAAATGGTACAGCTGTATGCGGCCGAAGGTGTACCTGCACGATGTCAATCACCAACTACACTCCATGACCTGGCCGAGCGCTCCTACGGGTGGCTGCAGAGGATGGTACCCGAGTACGGGGATAAATTGGCAGCCACCAGGAGCAGAATCAGCCGGCTGGAGTCGGAGTTGGAGGCTGCAAGAAAGGAAGAAACCGAAATCCAAGACACCCTCGGCCGCATACAAGTGTATGTGAAATTTGTGAAGGGGCAGAAATGGTGACAAAAGTTAGTGTACAAAAAAATAGTGTAAGAACGTAGCCGGTTTTAGATTAGTTATTATAAGGTAGGTTAGTGTAAGATGTAAAAACTTTTGATTAGTTATAAGGTAGTAGTTTAAGTGTATGTTAATCAAAAAAAAAAAAAAAATAGCGAATAAATGATGTATATAAAAGTTAATTGTATTATTGAAGGCGTGAGAGGTACGTTTGCAGTAGTAGTAAATATGTGACTAGTTACTGTCAAACGTATAAATAGATCGCAACTAATTATACACATTGCAATCTATTTACATCTGAACGACGATGAAAACCTATGAAAATTGGCGGCCTCCCCACCCCACTTACATAGATGTAGTAAGTTGTACTTAATAAATGCATATACTCGAATAGAATTTTTTTTTTGGTTTAGAAAATGTGTAAAGGATAGATGGAGTAAGTATGTACTTAATAAATACATACAGTCGAATAGAATAGTTTGATAGAAATGGCGTAGAAAATGTAGTATTAAGTGCAATATGTAAAGGATAGATGGAGTAAGTTGCACTTAATAAATGCATATAGTCGAATAGAATTGTCAGGTAGAAATCGCTTAGAAAATGTAGTATTAAGTGAAAGATGTAAAGGATAGATGGCGTAAGTTTTACGTAATAAATGATGATGAAAATAGAATGAAAAAAGTTGGAAATTTTTTGCAAAGATTAGAACGCTGCAAAATAGTCGCTTTGTTAGGAATAAAATGTGGTAACGTATTATAGTAGAAGTACGTTTGTCGTAGATGAACAAGATAGAAGGAGACGCGATATGGCTATCCTTTTTCCCAGGGTGTGGTGGGGGTAGTGGGGAAGGGTCCCAAAGTATTTGCAAATTTTAGCGCTCTTAATTTTTTTAGTTTCCAGGGGGTTTTAGAAATGCAAAAAAATTTTCACTTGCACAAATGATATTGACAAGCGGTACGTAATCAAAGAAAAATATTAGCTTTTGAGAGTTCGAATTGGTTAGCCGCGTCCACCCAAAAACTAGCACTTTCACAATTGCAATTACTTTAAATTATAAGGGAACTAAAGGTACTTACGATTTGAGGCCCGTTTCAATGAAAAAATGATAAAATTTCCTGGTTTTAGTGTAAAAGTACAAATATCAAGCATTAATAATTTATATAAAGTGGTTCACAGTTGAATGAAGAATGCATTTAAAGCGCGACTGTAATATAAGAAAAGCTATATTTAGATAGGTAGTTTATGTTATCGCGCTAAAGAGATTACACTAATCTTTCTTTTCTAGGTATATCTTAAACGCTATTATTTTATAAAGCATCTCGACGTACTATTAAACAATATTCCCTAATAACAAACATTTTTTCGGACTGTTTACATCTAATATTTTAAATGTTGCACGAATAATTCATGCAACAGTTTCGAAATTATGGTAAATAGCGGCAACTGCCTACCAAACCACTAATTTTGATTCAGTTTTCAATAAATGCCCCAAATTACATTGATCACTTTATTGTATAGCGATTATAACATATTTTTTTCGTAGAGAAATGCGCTTATTTATGAAACTCGGACACTGCAATTTTTATATGATATCCGCATATACCAGGATGTTTCAACTAATTTTTGTTGGCTCATAGAAACATAGATAAAATTCAAACTTCGTTTAATATTTTCTGTATGGTATACATAATGTCCTTAAAACTATAAAAATTGCGAAACATTTCAATTTGCCTATTTTACCTCCTTATTCCAAATTGTCTTATAAACAAACGCTGCACTTCTTGTGTATCCTCAATGTTACATAACACACCCTTACAACTTCCGCTAGAGGTTCTCTAAACAAACTATTAACGTAGGCACATTTTCTTTAGCTTTCGCTGCACTTCAAACAATTCTACATTGTACTTTAGCTTCCTAATATTTTTTAACAGTTCCTCGAGTCTTCTGCGTCGCTCTTTCCTATCATTTATTGTTGGTACTGTCTTAGTCATTGCTTCTTTTTGAAGTGTTTCTTCCACCTTGTAAGGCTTTATATATATAATGAGAATTGTAGCCGTTACAACAACCCCTCTTAGTTACCATAAGAATCATAGCCAAGAAGAACACTGCGATCCACTGTGCTTTAGCTATGACACCTTAGCTGAGATATCAACTCCCCCTGTAAGGGGAAAAGTCACTAGATCTAGTAACTTTCTGGCACCAGATCTAGTGAGTTTTGATGTACCTACGCTCATTCATTAGCGACCGCCCTGTTGGTTAGAATCTCGCTGCATAGTAAAGCCGATTCTAACTCACAAAAGGCACTAGATCTAGTAACTTCACCAGATCTAGGGAGTTTTGAAAGTCGCCGACAGCGTTTGTACGCTCATTCATTAGTGACCGCTCGGTGGGTTAGAATCTCGCTACATAGTAAAGCCGATTCTAACTCACAAAAGTCACTAGATCTAGTTACTTCACCAGATCTAGTGAGTTTTGAAAGTCACCAACAGCGTTTGTACGCTCATTCATTAGTGACCGCTCGGTGGGTTAGAATCTCGCTGCATAGTAAAGCCGATTCTAACTCACAAAAGTCACTAGATCTAGTAACTTCACCAGATCTAGTGACTTTTAGCGGAGATCCTCACCCCACTCTCTCTCTCTCTCTCGTAAAAAAGTAGGGCCGATACTAACTCAAAAAAGTCACTAGATCTGGTGGAAAAGTCACTAGATCTAGTGACTTTTTTGAGTTAGTATCGGCCCTATATTACTACTAGAATACCTTTCTGAAAACTGTTGTAGTAGCCTATGTCAAGTATTTAAGAAACACTATTTAACAGTATAGAATTTCCATTAACCTTCCGTTACCCGCGTGTTGGTCTCTCAGACCGACAGAAAACGAGTTTTTGAATATCGATTCGATTTCGTGCGGTATCGGTTTCTCTCTCGGTGTACCTTCCCAACTAACGGTTATTCATCAGTGTGCAAACATAGTGCAATTTGTGTGCAGTGGTTTTCATTTTATTGCGTATTTCGGACTGTGAAACCGACACGGGTATTTGTGCAACATAATTTTTGTTCAACATTTTTTTTTGTAAATAACTATTGGTAAGTTCCTAGTCTTTAATTCTATTTTCAAATTGTTTTTAAATATGGCCCGTATTAGATATGGGTTCGTATGAGAAAGAACAAGAAAGATTACGGAAACTAATGGAAGATATAGACTTAGACGAAAATATAATATATGATGACGAAGCGGATGAAGATGAAGAGGATATCCTTGAGGTACAAGAAGAAATTAGAGAGGAAAGCGAGCAAGATATATCTGACAGAGAATTCGAAGAAGAAACAACTAGTACAAGAAATCGTTTTGTTGGTAAAGATAAAAAATGCAAATGGCTAAAACACGTACCAGTCAAGACTGTGAGAACAAGAAAAGAAAATATTGTAAAAATTCTTCCTGCTTCAAGATTACCTACCCGGGGCCTAAAAACTTCATTGGAAATTTGGCAATATTTTTTTGATGGTCCAATGCTAGAAATAATTGTAGTTAATACAAATAAATATATTGACTCTATCGCTGAACAATATTCAAGAGGAAGTGATGCTAGAACTACAAACTTACTTGAGATTCAAGCCTTTATTGGGCTGCTATATTATGCTGGAATGCTAAAAAGTAACCGATTGAATACCGATGAATTATGGAAAACTGATGGTTCAGGAGTAGAAATTTTTAGACTTACCATGTCGAAAAATCGCTTCCATTTTCTCCTGCAAGCTATAAGGTTCGACGACAAAGCTACAAGAGAGGAGAGAAAAAATATTGACAAGCTTGCTGCAATAAGAGAGCTTTTCGATTTATTTGTAGTCCATTGCAAGGAAGGTTACAGTATGTCGGAATTCGTCACCATAGATGAAAAATTAGAAGGATTTAGAGGTAAATGTAACTTTCGTCAATACATTCCTTCTAAACCGAATAAATATGGAATAAAAATTTTTGCACTATCAGATGCAAAAATGTATTACACTGGAAATATGGAGGTGTATGTTGGTTTACAACCAGAAGGGCCCTATCGTGTTAGTAATAGCGCAGATCCACTTGTCAAAAGAGAAATGTTACAATGGATAATTTCTTCACTAGTATTCCTTTGGTGGAAGATTTGTGTAAAAACTACAATTTGACAGTTGTTGGCACACTACGAAAGAACAAAAAGGAGCTACCTTTAGAATTTTCTCGGCCGTTAAACCGACCTGCACATTCTAGTATGTTTTGTTTCCGGCCAATATGCACATTGGTGTCCTATATACCACGTAAGGGAAAGAACGTTCTTCTATTGTCAAGTCTTCATCACGACGATGAAATTGATACTACTTTAAATAAGCCAGAGATTATCACCATGTATAATGACACAAAGGGAGGAGTTGACGTAGTCGATAAGTTGTGTGCATCATACAACTGTGCAAGAAATACCAATCGTTGGCCAATGGTGATCTTTTATGCCATGCTTAATGTTGCTGGGATCAATTCCCTTGTTATATTTAGTACCAACAACCCTAAAACAGATATGAGAAGACGGGAATTTATACGAAATCTCTCGTTTGAACTAATAACTCCACATCTAAGGACAAGAGCCGCAGACACACATATTCCAAGATTACTTCGGGCAAGGATCCAGGAAATTTGCAAAATAGAAGAAGAAATGGGGAGTTCTCAGAGTTTATCAGCACCTGGCCGTTGCTATTATTGCTCCTCAAAAAAAAACCGGAAAACAAAATATTTCTGTAAGACTTGTAAGAGGTTTATGTGCCTAGAACACGTAATAGTAGTTTGTCATACGTGTTATGAAGGTGACTTAAATAACTAATGTTTTTAAATTTTATTCCGTAATAATTTCATTTATATGTTAGTTGTAGGTATATGATTTACAGTATTTTAGAATTTTATTTTTTAAAACCATAAAAAATGGACTTGAATAAAGTTTAATTATATACTAACGTTTTTTTTGTATTAAACTAAAAATATTACTCACTTATTTTGTAACTGCATCATTTTGCTAGAAAGGAGTTGTCAATGTACTTACTTCGTTAATGTTCAATAAAATATTAAAAATTGTAACAGCTTCTATGATTTACGAGAGGGCGGTCTCTCGGACCGTCACGGGTATTGGTGTTTCAAATATTCACGCGGGTGACGGAAGGTTAAAGAAAGCTTTTTGTAATTCTAAATTCTAATTTAAAAATAAATTAATCCATAACCAAAATTTACTAGCAAAAAAAACCTCCTGTAAAATTTGGTTTTTGGGGTCTAGGACGTTTGGACGCGACCGTTTGAACGCGACCGTTTGAACGCGGCCGTTTGAACGCAGAGACGGTTGAACGCAGGGACGTTTGAACGCAGGGACTTTTGAACGCAGAGACGTTTGGACGCAGGCCATTTGAACGCAGGGATGTTTGAACGCAGGGACGTTTGAACGCAGAGACCTTCGAACACAAAATTTAAATTATTTTTTAAATTATTACCGTTTAAGTTTAGTTTAGAACACATTACCAAAAACTGAGCACCTGTAAATATGTAGTCTAAAATGATTGTTTTTGTTAAAGACTTACAGTTAGATCGTCGAACTTTCGCGATACGTCTTAATATTAAAAGTATTTTTAGGTGGCAGGTTCGCTACGCGAACCTGTTTTAAAAAAAAAACTTAAGAAGTCCTAACAACGATTCAATATGCTTCGCCCCCATGTACACAGAGGTCCGCCCTCACACGAAGGTTTTTACAATGGTCTTTTTTTCTTTTCTTTTCTAAATATATAAATACACAAACTTTTAACACATATTTACAGGTTCTCAGTTTTTGTTAATGTGTTCTAAACTAAACTTAAACGGTAATAGTTTAAAAAAATTTTAAATTTTGTGTTCGTAGGTCTTTGCGTTCAAACGTCCCTGCGTTCAAAAGTCCCTGCGTTCAAACGTCTCTGCGTTCAAACGTCTCTGCGTTCAAACGTCCCTGCGTTCAAAAGTCCCTGCGTTCAAACGTCCCTGCGTTCAAACGGTCGCGTCCAAATGGGCCATTCCGTGGTTTTTGTGACATACAATAGTTCTGCATTCAAGCGACGATATCTACTATTTTATCATATGCATGTATTCCTTTGAACCTTTTGCAGCATAAGGCAGCTGAGTGTCAGTTAAAGTTTGTGTCAAGTCACCCCAAAAAACCTTTTCCGCTTACCGGACCAAATATCTGCAGTTGAACAGACATAATCTACATTTGAAAGTATTTTTTTCAGTTTTTTTTCACGTTCATCAGATAATTCTGTAATTCTTCTGACAAGAGTTCTTCTGCTTAACACCTCTACGTTAAATCCTTCAAACAAAGATACAAAATCGTCATGTTCAACAATGGATATAGGTACCATAGGTTTCACAACAAACTTTAAAATCCGATTATCAAAGTCCTTTTGACTAACAAATTGGGAATTCGGTAAACTGAAGTAACTTTTAATGTTTTGCTGTGTACTTCTACTAATATTGTCACTTTTTCTCTTTTTTTCTTCACCTTCTTGAACTTTAAATTTTTCTAGTTTCCTTTTTCTATTTTTTCTTGTTTTGTATGATAAATATTCTGTGTATTTATTTTGATGCACTTTTTTAGGTGCTTAATGAAATTTGTTGTTATAGAGGATCCCTTAATTACACATTTCTTTGGTTTGCAGGATACACACTCCGCTGTAATGTGATTCACATCTCGTGCTTCAACGATGTAAAAAAATGTGGCATCTAAAATAGTACCCTTTTTAGCTTTAGATTTTATTTCTGTTTCCAGATCTAGTTTAGAAATAGTCTCGGAAACACTATTCGTGCTTTTTTCTATGTCTTGCTCTTGGGTAGTACTTGTAGTAGATGACGCTAAAACAGAAAACGTGTCAAAATAATAGTAGGTATATTAAAGTATAAGTGGATAAAAAAGGTCTTTAAAACACACGCGGAATAGAGCAAGTGTTTTAAAAACCAGTTATTCACGAATACTTTACGCTATTTTTTTATTGGTTCACTTTGAAATCATAAATATTGGTATTATTTATTATATTATTACTCCAAAAATGGAAATCACAGTTGGGATGTTCTGTGATGGAAATAAGAACTATTTTAATAATGTCCAATGGTTGAATTCGTGAAGTGAAATCAGTATACCTTTCGTTGTCATGGAAATGAGAAAAACAGAAATTAATTTGCAATCTCTTATCAAAGATTGATTGCTGTCACCAAAGTGAACATATTAACAAAAAACATCTCAAAATGTCAGCTAGAGAGATGATGTGTTTTGTTCATTTTTTTCATTACCTACTCGTAGGAGACTTAGTCCCAGAAAATAATGAGGTCTGGCTTTTTTTCTTGAACTTCTTGCAGATTATGGATATTCTGCTTTCCTACAGAATTTCCCAGGAAGTTTTACTACTGCTTAAGGAGTTAATCAAGGATCATTTAAAAGCATATCAACACTTATTCCATGACACATTAAAACCCAAACATCACATCTTATTACATTATCCCACTATAATAAAAAAATCAGGGCCTCTACGACATTTTTGGAGCTTTAGATTCGAGGCCAAACATAAAGAAATGAAAAGCTACGCGCGGTGTACGAATTCTCGAATCAATATTTGTCACTCATTAGCCAAAAAGTCGCAAATTAAATTTGCTTCCCAACTTATAAACAGTTCCAGCGACCTAAATTTCTTTGTTAACGAGAATAATAGAGTGAATAGTCCCAAGATAGATTTCATATCACATAATTTAGAAATTCTACAGAACGAATTTGTTTGTTACTCCGAGATTAATTTTAAAGGTAAACTATATAAGAAAGACTTCTTCTTTCTTTATTTTCAACTCTATTTCTACAAAATATTAGAGGTAATAATTGTTGTAGATAAAAATAAAATTTATATTTTGGTTCAAGCAATCGACACGGAATTTAATGCTCATTACGAAGCATTTCAAATAAAAAATACTTTGTTACAAAACTCTCAATTGATTGAAATAAATAAATTTAGTGGTCCTCCTACTGATTGTGATACAGTAGCGATAGCGATACAAAATAATAATCAAGATGAGACGCGGATATCATCTTGGATACAAATTATTGATTTGAAAAATATACTGAATGAATCACGAGAAGGCAGATTGATAAATAGTATGGCTGAAAGGAAACAAAACATAAATGATAATCAACGGCAAATTTTAGTTAATAAAGTCGTGGACTATTTTGTTCAAAATCAAAAGCCATTGAATGTTCCAGTTGGCCAAAAAATTACTGAACAAATCATAGCCATGTTTCCAAATGAAGTTCAAGTATGTACAATAATTTTAGTCTTGATTAATGTCTAACTTTTTTTGTTAGGAATATTATCATGCTCCACAAAAAGGAAGGGTCCCAAAGGATAAGCGGGTCGCTAAATATTACAATCAGATGAGAAAATTGAAGGAAAGTGAGTTTGTTGAATAGGGTTCTAAGAGACAAAAACCAAACGTGAGCGGAGATTCAACTAGCAATGGTAAGAAAGTGATATTTTTAGAAAAGTAACATATTAATTCCATATAATTTCATAATTTTAGCTTTTTTAGAAATTTTTAGAAAAGTAACATATTAATTCCATATAATTTCATAATTTTAGCTTTGGAAGTATTTCCCGATGAAGTCGAAATAAAAGAAAGATTAAAGCATGTGTTAGAGACTGATAGGTGGGAAGAAGTTAAACGTTTATGGGAAAAGAATGATTTATTGGCAGATAAGGAACCCAATTTAAGCGCGTTTTTGAAAGAGTGGCCAGCCTATCTCCATAATTTAGGATTCACTGTGGTATTAATTTAACACGTTTTTAAAACGTAAAATTTGACTAAACTAGTTTTGTTTCCAGGTTGAAATTGATTTTGACAAAAAGTTTCCAAATGGTAATTTAATTTTCTTAAAATGGGAGACGTTTGCCCAAAATTTTCTAAATATATGTAAAATTAAAATTAAGGATAGAAGATACAAACAAATCTTTAATGACACATTGGCCAACTATCATGACTTATCAGAAGGTTATTTGGAATATGCCGGTGTATGTTTACCTAATTATTTTCTTTATAGATCGAAAAAATCTTTTTGTGTTAAGAATGATTCATGCAGAATTGGTTCCGACGTCGAAAGGAAAGGGAAAAAAATATACAATTTTGGATTCGGAAACTTCCTTTATTATAATAGGGATCTCACTGGCTGAAGTAGAGGGTAAATTGGCTGCGAAAAAAAGTCAGAAATGCAATATTCAACCTCTTTTAGTCGTTATAGAAGAGGATGCATTAAGTTCTCACATTTACTACACGACGGGAAAATGTTTAAATTTTTCTCCGTATTGTCTGCCTTAGCCTGTTGTTTTAAATTTTACCATGTCTTTAATTTAGCCTATCCAGATGCGTCTATAACTGTCTGGTACTTTATTCAAACATATTTATTCGAAATCAAATTAGGAAATGATATTGTGCAACCAAAACTAAACATTCTTGTAAAGGAATTACAAGATGCGGAGAATTGATTCTTATGATTGTACTAATTTAGAATATTTTTTTATTTCCATTAAATTTACTTATTTAAGTTTTATTTCGTGGCACTGACCAATTTTCCATCGCGCCTACATATGGGGGGAGGGGGGGGCTCCCACACGGACATACACCAAAAGTGCGCGAAGATGCTGCTGTAAACTTGTTACTAATGGTATCACGACCGCTTTCGGCGTAGAGGTAACCAAAAAATGACTTTCGTTGGGGGTGCCAAAATTTAAACCGAACAATATCTTGAAAATAATAGACCCTCTTGGATAATTAAAATCTTCATATAGCACAAATAATGTGTTTCTCTGTCATGCTTTACTGTTCTAAAATCTAAATTAACCAACTATTCTAAAAATTAAAAAATTGCTTACCATAACTGACGTATAGTTAATAGACGATGAAAATGAAGTAGGAAAATCGTAATCTAACACGTGATAAATACATCGCTCATGGGAAACCCACTTTTCTTCAACATACACTAAAACACACCCAATACCACACAAATATTTAGGTATATTGGTACGCGTTTCGATATAGCAATGCTGCCATCATCAACGAAGAATAAATATTTGTGTGGTTTTGGGTGTGTTTAGTGTGTGTTGCAGCTTGACGACTACAGTTGTTCTATAGTCTTTCCACTTTTCATCCAGTTTTAAAGTTAATTTACAAATTAGCAACAGTAAAAAGGGGTAGTATAACGCATTTATATCATCAGTAATAGGAGATACGGTAATAAACTTTAATGATTACACTAAAGACTTGGGTATTATCATGGATTCAAACTTAAATTTTGAAAAGCATGTTAATGGACTTTTAGCTAAAGCTTACATTAAGTATAAAACTTTAGCTCAATTCAAACATACTCTTCCCTCTAAGTTGAAATGGACTTTAAGTAATGCTCTTGTGTTAAGCAATTTCAGTTATTGTGGTCATGTATATTATTTCTATCTTACAAAAGAATATAGAAACAAAATTCAAAAATTACAAAACTGCTGTTTGCGTTATTCTTATGGTAATATTAAATACACAGAACACATCACACCTTATTATAATATATATGGAATTTTAAAAATTGAAAATGTTTTTGTACTTCGGTTATTGAAGTTTTTGTATACTTGTATGTCAAATGGGAAACCAGATTATATAGTTGAACTGTTAACTAGAAGGTCGATGATACATGACATTAATACTAGGCAGAAGGACACATATAATATAACGCAACACAGTACCGCCAAATTTCAGAAGTCTTTTGAATATATAGCTGTATTCTATTTAAATAAATATTGTCATATTTTGAATAGTAACCGTTTATGGCCAAATGTGCGAAAAAACTTACAAAAGGAATTGTTATCTATGCAAATTAATTAAATGTAGTTTACTAATGTATTTTGGACTAATGGGTAATTGGCTATTTTTTTCTCTTTTTTTTCTTTTTATGGTGTTAGTATTTATAAGTAGCTATCCTTTTATGGAAAAATGTTTTTTATTTTTCCTCTTCCTTTTTGATATCTTGAAATGTTGTTCATGGTGGTATCAATGTTATAGTAATGGTTTTCTGTTAGATGCTGTAGCTAATACAGGTTGGAGTGGAAGATCAGCTAAAGCCGAAACTCCCGCCATTTGTGCACATTATTATTTTTGCACAATAAAGATTATTATTATTATTATTATTATTATTATTATTATATCATCTGAAGAAGATTTTCATGGTCAAGTGTAGGTAATCACAAAAATGGAAAAATGTGTTTTGCTATTTTATTTCCCTATCTTTTTCCGTAAACAAATATACTTATACAGCGCAATTAATAAAACTTCGTAAAATATATTAAAATGAGGCTAAGGTCCGTTCATTTCTAGCTGAGGGATATAGGATTAAACACCTACAACAAGTAGAGAAGGTATACATAGACATAACTAAGTAAAGCTTATCGCGCACTAGCCCGTCACGTTCTATCACGACACGGACCATCAAAAAAACGTTCAACATAAAATACACTGAATTAAATCATGCAGCGCGCACTTGTCCGTTCCATCACATCCCGTGGCCGCCCGTCTAGAATAGGATTTCAGACCACCGATCCTTTCAGTCAAAAAACGGGTCGAACTGAGAGCGACGGACTTGTAATTTCTATACATACTTCCGGAATGTTTTGGATTTTTTATTCTTATGTGTTTGCCATCTATACAGCCCACACAGTTCGGGAATTTCCATTTTTCCAAAACTCTTCTCTTTTAAGCTTTACTTCGTTTTCGTTCGGAAATTGCATATGCAGTTCATGCAAATTGTCCCAAATCGCTTCACATGTTTCCTTAACTACCCTGCCAACTGTTACGTCAGATATTCTAAATGGGTATCCTAGTGTCTTGAACGAAGAACCCGTTGCCAAATATCTGCAAAGAAAATTTACATACATACACAGGCTGTCTCAACATAAGTCGCTCTTTATAAAAAGTTTTGCTGCTTAAAACGGAAGGTGTAACAGAATATTTCACTTGTTTCAGTTGCTTTATTAAAAAAGAAATGGCAAGGACTGAGGGACGTTTTCCATAAGGAGTTCAACAAAGTTGCAAAAGGAAGGAGTGGAGATGAAGCCCCTCTTGAAAGTACGTTAACATGGCCACATTTTGAAAGCATGTTATTTTTGAAAGACATAATTGAGCAACGAAAACTTCAGGGCAGCATATCTACGTCTAACAACATGAACAACACAGCATCACGCGCTATTTTAGAAGAAATGCATTATGCTGATGAGGCAACAAATGACGCTTACGAGTCTACTCCTATGCAACAAGCTTCTACTTCCTTAATGTCATCAGATATTGTCGAAGAAAGTTCTCAGACGTCTGTTGCGTCTGTTATACCAAGAGGATTAAGGGTGGAATCCATAAACAAATCTCAAGTTAAACTTATACTTAAGGAAGTTTCGTTGTATTCAGAAACATTCACTTGAAGTATGCTCAAGTTAAAACTTGAGGGTGGTGTGTATCACACTTGAGAATATTTTTGACTTGAATTTTTTGGTTAGGTTAGATTATTGATTGTCACTTCACAAAATGATGGATGATTTTTATGAATTTATGGAACATGTAGAAGATGAAATGCAGTACCTATTTACCAATTCCCAGGTATGAGGAACAACTTAAATTGGGTTGATGTTATCTATATTCATAATTTTTATCTTTCAGAGTTTATATCCGTGATGTAGAAAATCCACTGGAAATGTATTCTGATGCACAATTACTTCAGCGGTTTAGGTTTTCGAGATATACAATTCAAAATATCTTGCTTCCAATGATATTTGTAAACAATGATCGTAGAAATAACCGTGGTCTGCCAGTACCACCGATAATGCAACTTTGTATAGCACTACGATTTTTTGCTTCAGGAGCATATCAAGTAGGTACTAACAGGATAATAGGATAACTATTTATATACAAACATCTCTTTTAGAGAATTTGTGGTGATTTACTCCAAATCAGTCAGGCAACTGTATGTAGAATTGTTGTAAAAGTTGCTGAACTCATATCACACAATGTTTATAATCATATTAGATTTCCAGAGGATCTGAACAGAATCAAAAATGAGTTTTATAGGATTGGCAGATTTCCAGGTGTTATAGGGTGTATAGATGGCACACATATCCCTGTGAAGAATACTGGTGGGCAAAATGGAGAGGTCTATAGAAACCGGAAGGGTTGGATGTCCTTAAATGTACAAGCTGTTGTTGCGCCAGATTATAAGATATATGATATTATTATTAGGTGGCCAGGTTCTGCTCACGACAGCAGAATATTTAACAACAGTACCTTAAAAATGAAGCTGGATAATGGACAACTACGTGGAAAAATTCTAGGTGATAGCGCTTATGCACAGTCGTTTTATTTGTTTACACCTGTACCAGAACCACATACGCCATCGGAGGAAAGGTACAATAGGGCACATATACTAACCAGAAATGTTGTTGAACGTGGGTTTGGGATATGGAAGCAAAGGTTTAGGTGTTTAAATAAAAAGATGAACCATAAGATTCGAAATGCACAACATATTATTTGTGCTACTGCAATCCTGCATAATATTGCCATTACACAGCAAGAGCGATTTGTTCCAGATCCAAATTTTGTTGAGGTTGCAATACAACAAGGGCAAGTTGCACACCAACTTCGTGGAAATGCCATACGAGCTGCCTTTATTGAAAGACATTTTAATTAAGTTTTATATTCTAAATTCCTTTATAATGTACATAAGATTAATAAAATAACTACCTATTTTTTTAATTGCTTATGGCAAATACTTTTTTTTTAATTCTTCCAATTCCAATTTGGCAATATCAAGTCGCACTTGAGCTTCGTCCCTTTTCAACTCAGCTTCTTTTTCTTTTAGGGCTTCTTGTCGCATTCTCGACTGATGCAGTTCGCTTTCCTGTTTACGTAATTCTGCCACTCGTTCTAACCGTACGTTAAGTTCTTTGTCTATTGCTGTACCCCTTGAATAATGGGTTCGGCGTTCGGTCAAGGGGCCAGTTGATTCAGTTTTTCTTGGCGTTTCATTTGTGGTTGCTACAAATAATATAAGGATGTCAATTTTTTAATTTATCAAACAACATTAGAACATACTGTTAACTTGTGAATTTTCGACTCCTTGTTCTGTGTCAACTGCCTCTTGTAAAATTAATACGTTGTCGGAACCCAATATATATTCTGTTGTTGAACCTGCTCCTGGTACAACTGTATCGCTATCAATAGCCCCTTTTATTTCAATGTCGACAAATGGTGTGATGTCTACATCATCATCCACTTTGGTTGGTGGGTTGTAGACACCACCACCAGTTGCCATTCTTTGCTGTTTTTCTTCCCGCAGTTCATTTTTTTTTCTATTTTTTATATTTTCCCAACATTTTTTTAGCTGATCGGGTGTACGCTAAAATGTTAAATAAAACTAGTTTGATTGTGAAACACAGAATATAATACTTACGGCAGTGTGTTCAGCAACACTGTTAAACTGTTCTGCAATCGTCGCCCATACTTTTTTCTTCTTAGCAGGAGTGACTTTATCGGTCTGCTTACATTCGATGATGTTTTTATGACTTAGGACAAGTTCTTTTAAATACGTCCTCTCTTCGCTCGTATAATATACACGCTGTTGTGCCATGTTTGAAACTGCAAAGTGTCAGAATACATAAAGTTAACTGGTACACAAAAATATTACAATTTATAAATCACATTTTGTTACTTACCTACATATACACGAACGTAAAGTGTGGTTGTGTTTCCTAAGTCGAAACATTTGAAGTGAACTATTTAAGGCAGGTTCACAAAATACTTGTAGTTTATTTGAACTACTTTAGTTTTCGAGTTGATTGTCTCTGAATACAAAATTTTACTTGAGATCAGTGCTTTACTTGAGTGAGTGTAATCTCAAGTAAAGTTAAGTGAACGATTATGAATTCCACCCTAAATCTTCCCCGTATCCCACAAGGCGACGAAGAAAAGAGATTAGAAACACCGAAAAGTATTGACAAGTACAAGAAAAAAAGGAAAATGCCTAACACAGCGAATGACCCTTTTCTTGAAATAGAGAAAGAGAAATTAAAATTGTATGCTGGGAATGCAGCTGCAAAAGAAGACCGTGACTACCAGTTTTTAGTAAGCCTTCTACAATTTTTAAAAAAAAGCACCTCCTCACCGAAACCTTGTACTTAGGCATAAATTATTACACGTTTTCATTGCTGAAGATGAGAATCCTTCACAGTCCAGGGCTGTCCAACATGAGGCCCGCGTGCCGCATGCGGCCCTCGACCTCTGCTTTTGCGGCCCGCGGTAAATTACCCTCAAATACTAAATATGCACAATTCCTACCTTAACAATAAAATACAAATAAAATAATGAGTGACGCCATTGTCCATGGATAGAAGGTCGCAGAGAAGTTACTGGAAATCAGACGATCTTGCTCGATCGCCCTGGAATATTAGAGAATCCGCGCGCACGTATATAAAAAGGTTGTTGAGTCACTTACTCAGTTGCTTCGTTTATCAACAACAAATATTAAAGTTGATATTAATGCATTATTAGTGAATACCAACATCCTCAAATTTCCCACTATTTTTTTTGCAATTTGAGATTTCTTAAATAGATTAAAATCATAATACAAACGCGGTTTTTCTTTGTATACCATACCTGATAAAGTTGCATACGAAGCATTTTATAATGCGGCCCTCCAAACCGTATTGATTTTTAAACGGCCCTTGTGCCACTTGCAGTTGGACAGCCCTGCTTCACACAAACGAAGCCGATCGTCTTGCTCTGCATATTCTTCACATGGTACATACACTCCACTGCCGTCCACTCCATATTCCAACAATGTACGAGATGATGACGATACTTTAATGGAGAGTCCGGCAAGTTACGTTTCAAATTTCGCGGATGAACTAACTTTTTTAGAAGTTTTAGAATAATAAGTACTCATGTTTTGTAATTGAAACTCTTTTGTATTGGTAAAATAAATTGTTACGACAAGAATTGGGTCGCAACGAAATTAAATGGAGCAATGGCCGCAGCAGTTCAGTGCTAGTAGACAGGTGGTCGCAGGTTAGCAATAATGAGCGAAAAAAGTAAGAAATTGTGGTAGTAAAATAGGGAAAAATAAGTAAAGAAAAGGGCGCCACGTAATTCTTCGAGAAAAATAGGGCTGCTAATCCGAATTACGAAGGTATTAACAGTTAGAATAGTAACGAAGTCAATCCTGAAAGAGAACGGGGTGGTTTCAGCAATAAATAGAGAAGTAAATAAAGGAGGATGCACACTTTTAATGAGGTTTCCAAAAATGACGGAATTTGATAAAATTTTAGTATATTGTAGATATCGACTTTCTGACCAAAAAGTCTAATGGGCCCAAAGCGATCCTATGACTGGTTTCCGAGATACAGTGGCGGGTATGGGGTATCTTGAAAAATAGGAATTAAATTATAAATACCATAAAAGGTTGATATTTTCTTTAAAAAAGTAATACAAGTAATTTAATTTGTTCTTGGGCGGCCGTCTAGGATGTCAGGTGCTGATTTTTTTGTGTACAGGGTGTACAACTAAGAAAGGAGGCCGGCCATAACTCGGAAACTATTTGAGATAGAACAGTGAAATAAAAAATCTTATAATAAATGTGGGCAAGAGAAAATGCTGGAAATTATTTTCAATTTCATACCATTGCCACCAGAGGGCGTTTCACTGATTTCAATTTGAAATTCCCATTTTTTGGGCAATTTTCCTTAGTAAGGTATTTAAAAAAATATATTCATTGTGAACTAGTGATCAATATGTAAAACTTTGTTTAATGAATTTTGACGTGCTGTTACGATTTGTTTATACCTCAAATTGCCTCTTATATTACCACATTTTTGACTATATCTTCGGTAGGTACTATAAAAGCTATTGACATAATTTTTTTTTTAATTACTCCCTTAAGAATTTTCCTTCCAATAGCAGTGAAAAAAATATTTGGTACCATTAGAATTTTTTTAGAAAAGTCGACCGTTTTGTTCCTTTAACAAGTTGCGCCCTCTATTGGTAGACGGAGATAAGAAATTGTTGTGGTTTTGAATTTTTTTGGTAATATCAAGTGTCTTTACATCAAGACCAATCTTGACAAATTCAAGCAAACCGTTTCGAAGTTACACGATTTTTTCTAGTAACACGTAATTTAGATCCCCGTCCCTTTATTTTGACAGCAATCGTAAAAATTCATTAAACAAAGTTTTACATATTGATCACTAGTTCACAATGAATATATTTTTTTAAATACCTTACTGAGGAAAATTGCCCAAAAAATGGAAATTTCAAATTGAAATCAGTGAAACGCCCTCTGGTGGCAATGGTATGAAATTGAAAATAATTTCCAGCATTTTCTCTTGACCACATTTATAATAAGATTTTTTATTTCACTGTTCTATCTCAAATAGTTTCCGAGTTATGGCCGGCCTCCTTTCTTAGTTGTACACCCTGTACAATGTACACCCTGTACACAAAAAAAATCAGCACCTGACATCCTAGACAGCCGCCCAAGATCAAATTAAATTACTTGCATTACTTTTTTAAAGAAAATATCAACCTTTTATGGTATTTATAATTTAATTCCTGTTTTTCAAGATACCCCATACCCGCCACTGTATCTCGGAAACCAGTCATAGGATCGCTTTGGGCCCATGAGAGTTTTTGGTCAGAAAGTCGATATCTACAATATACTAAAATTTCATCCAATTCCGTCATTTTTGGAAACCTCATTAAAAGTGTGCATCCTCCTAAGGTGATTATAATGAATAATTCCAATAAAAATATTACAAAATAAAATCAGGTTTTATAAATACAAAAAAAAAATGGTTATTAAATAGTAAAATAATTACTTAACTTTTGCAAATTAAATATTTAATTTTGTAGCACACAATACGGGATCTAAATTACCTTTAAGGGATTCAAAAATTGTAAGTAAAATGACGTTAGATTAAACAAACAAATTCAGATATAGGGATGCGACTTTAAAAATGCAATAGACAGTAATCGATGGTTAAATTGAGAATCCTACCTTTCTTTTTAGAGTTGAGTCGGATGATGGAACTCCTGTGCACAGTTTTCCAAGTCCTTAAACAAAATAAAAACAAGGGTCGCTGGGCATTACAGCGAGCCGAAATGAGTAATTACACGAGTACTATCCTGTGATTCAAAAATCGGATACCAAATATAGATTAAGTTCAAATTTAAATAGTTACGTTAAGTCAAAAGAATTTAAAGGTAATTCGATAACAAATTAATAGTTAGCAAGTAGAAAATTAAATTAGCAAATAAACTATCTCAATTTAGGAAGTTAAAACGAAATAATAAGGTAAAGTTACGTTACAGCAATAGCAAATGTAGCAAATTTTAAATGGTAAAAATGGTTAATGTTTAAACAGAAGCTTTTAAATAAAATAGTAGAAAAATAACGTAAGTAAAATTAAAGTACAAAAAGGTTCACGTTTTATAAACTGAAAGTTATTACTCAAATTATGAGCAAAATAAGTAACACAGGGGAAAAACTGAAATTGGTTTTCCACTTAGCGACGGTAGATATAATAAAGATGGAATTCACTGAATTTTCGGAGCGGCGATCGAGGGATTGAAGAAATGGTTGGCTTCCCACGAAGCGTCGTCGAAGTCGGAATTTCACAGAAAGCAGGAAAATGGTAGAAGACTTAGAGGTAGCTTTTACGGGTGTAAAACCGCTAAAAAGGGGAAAGCGAAATTAGGTAACTACATTAAGCAAAAATTCAGTACAAACCTGGTAATAGTTTTTTTTTATCCAGCGTTTAAAAGAAGAAGAACTCACGTACACTTTTTTTTATGTGTTATATGTATAGCCGTAAAAATACGTATTAGATGATCTTCGGACAAGCAGATGGTTCGAAAAATCACTAATTAGGGTGAAATATACGCCAAAGCCGATTTAATCGAGTTTCAGAAATGCGTAATATCCCAACACGGACAAAAAAGTACGAAGTGACCGGTAATACAGCAAGCAGCTAACTGAAGAAGTGAAGTGAAGAAAAGGGGGCTCCTGACCCTAAAGGCAGAAGTTCAGAATAAGCAGAATTAATACAAAGGACAAAGAGGAATGAATAGATCTATAGTGCAACATAGTAATACTTTGTAGCGAATAAAGAGAGTTCAGTAATACTTTGTAGCGAACAAAGAGACTTCAGAAGGTTTAGATTACATAGGACTAAGATAACGGGTCATGAGAGCAAAGCTCTACAATGTAGCAAATTTAAAGAGTATTAGTTATTAATGTAAAGGAAATTAGGAATATTTCAAATAGAAAATAGGAAATTAACGCAGGGCGTTACAAAATAATATTCAAGTTACCTCAGTGTTAAAGCCAGACGTTCCTCGGGTGGTACTGTTTCTCGTAAATTCGACCATTTTGTAATTGATGGCTGAATTGCATCTAAGATATATTGAAATGTCCCAATACTCATTCTCTAATAGTCGAAAAACTTTTCACTGCTTCTCTTCAATTCATTGTGTAAATGATGAAATTCACTTAGAGTTTTTCTTCTTCTTAAAACAGGGTTGACCCAACACTTCCTCTTTGCCTTCCTATTCAACCGTCGTCTCATTAGATATGCATTTTCTAAGAAATATAAATCACTATCAATTTTTTAATGATATTTTTTAACTCGTCATAAGAACTCGGATGTAGTTCGGCTGCAGTAGACGAGCACAGATCGGACGTCTAAAATCGGCCGACTAATAACTTGGACGAATACGGTTTCAATGGACGACTAGCCTAGTGCGCGGTAGCAGACCGTGGCCGACAGTAAAAAGTAGTCTGTTTTTGCACTGAGTCTGCGTAAAAATTAATATTCTACTTGCTTAAGTACTTTTTTTTAAATAATGGACGACAAAAAATTAATTTCTTTAGTTCAAAACTATTGTGAATTATACGACACTAGTGATAATAAGTACCACAATCAACAAATAAAGGACAATATCTGGGAGGAAATTGCAAAGGAGATGGAAAGAACAGGTACTTACCTAAATAATAATTTTTAAGGATTATTTAGAAAATAAGCTCAAGTGTTTATTCTATTTATTGCAAAGTCTTTAAACCGAGCTTACAATGTGCAAAATTACAAACTGCTTGTGAAAATCCAGCGAATACGGAGGTTGCAAGCGCAGCTATACAGGGTCCTGCACCTCACCTCCCGTCTTCTGTAGCTCAGTTATTTTTTAAGTTAGGTTTTTGATATTTTGCAGACGTTTCCTGTATAGAGCAAGAGCCCACGACGGCCAGACCTTCGTTATTTTATAAAAGCTGAAAGTTTTTCTATGAATGTCCCTTATACAGGTAAGAACGACCAGCGACTATAGAGTTTGGGTTGTGGTTACTTCGGCAGGTAACAGGTAGTAAAGGTGTATAAAATAGTACCTTAAATTCGTTAAAGTATAAAGCTCCATTTGTTTATATGTTCTTCGGGATAACTTTAGAAATCTCGCTATCCATTGCCGGACACTTATGATAGTTGCTACCCCCTGCCAGACACCCCTAAACTTTAATAAATTATAATTATACTTTCGTTATAGTATAAAAGCTGAATTTTACATATGTTACTTGGGGACCTATATAAAAATGTTACCCCAATAGCCGGACAGTTTTAATGGTTTTTACATCTTGCCAGACACATTGAAAGTCCGCTGTAGGTGCGAGCGCGAGGTAACAACTGTTCAAGCGGGTGTGAGTGAGATAGGGTGCTTAGTCGACTGCGATCTTTTACTGCGCATCATCTGTTGTTTACTGATGTATTGAGCAGTTCTGCGTAGGTATAACTAACGTTTTACGATTGATAATTGTGCAGTTTTTCGTGAAATAAAAGTGTAATTTTAGTAAAAAGTGTTATCATGGCAGATACATTAATTTGTTTCGTTTGTAATAAAAGTGTTGGTAAAATAATATTGTTTTCGGAGGAAACGTTAAAAAATGTCAAACTATTTTGAAAATCAGAAAAAAACATAACCTCAAATATAAAGACATTATTTTACCTGATGAGTATACAGAAAATGGTTATCACCGAGAATGTTATAAAGCATTTACTGGACTTATGAAAAAATACTTAACTTCTGAACCTGAAAATTCGACAAAAAACCGTAAAATACAAAAATCAGCCAGTGGACCTACAGACAATAGCTCAACAACCTCGTCGTTGATACCTACGTTGACCACAGAATCATCTCATTTACAGTCTACCTCTACAGAATCTTCAATAATATTGCAATCAAGTTTAACATCTGAATCAATAGGACTTCAATCTACAACTTCTCTAGAAAATATTGAAACTTTTGAACCAGATGTTAGTGAAGATAATGATTCAACTCAGGATGTAAATATTCTAACCGAAAAGGAAGCTGATAATATCGACTATCAAATTGTTTGTGTGTTTTGTAACAGGAAACATAAAAAAATACGTTCAAAAATGGTTCCACTTCATAAAGCTGATACTAACCAATTTAAATGTAGTGTACTACCCAACATCGAAGGTGAAGAGAAGTATGCAGATTTATTAAATAAATTGAAAAAAATTTCTGGTCCAAAAATATCTTATCATACCGAATGTAGAATTACTTTCAATAATGAAATATCCTCTTCTAAAAAACAATCCAGTAAAAGTGATTGGCATTTTCATCGGGAATATCACCAATTAGCTTTTAATGAAATAAGTGACATCATCGAGGACGACGTAATTAAGAAAGGACGCTGTTATTTATTAGTATATTTGCATGAAGTGTACACCAATGTATTGAAAAAAATCTTTGAAGAAAATTCTGTTGAAATTAATTCTGTTTTTACAGCACACCATCTAGAAGAAAAAATTTTGATAAAATTTTCTAAAGATATAAAATTTTTTACTGTTCGCAATAAAAAAATAATAGCACCCAATAATTTACAAGCAATAGACGATACAATATTTGAAAGCTTACAAACTGAAAATACTTTGCAAAAAGCTGCTCTAATTTTAAGAAAATTAATACTGCAAATGGAAAAAAATAAGTTACCGATAAAAAATATAACAACAGAGCATTTAATGTCAGGAGAAATTTCGATACCACCACAATTACTGGACTTTTACTTTACTCTTTTAGGTGGATGTAATGAAAAACGGAAAATAAGCCTGAAATGTGCTCGTCAAGTGCGTTCTTATTCTCAAGACGTAATCTTTGCAGTTCATAATGGTAATGTAAAAACATCAAAGCACATCATGTTAGGTATAACTTTAAAGAGCTTAACAAGCAGTAGGAAAATTATCGATATTATTAATCGATATGGCCACTGTATTAGCTATCAGGGCATCGAGGAACTAGAGACTGAAACAACGTATACTTCTTTTGAACAATCCAGTTTATACCCAGAATCGATTAAAAAAAATCCTGAACTTTTTACTGGTGTGGCATATGATAATTTCGATCGTTTTGTGGAAACTGCAAGCGGAAAGGATACTCTACATGACACCGTAGGTATTATATACCAGAACATTGAGGCCAATACAACCGGAGAACCAGAGATGCCCGAAGAACTTAACATGTCTGAAGCGCCGATGACAAATAATGAAAATAATTTACCACATACAACGGTAAAAAGAAGAAGAAGAACTTTTGAAGCCATATCTACAGAAGAGATTCCGTATCCTAAAAAACCGAAAATGACAACTGAACTGCAATCAACAATTGATGATGATACAGAAAATATACTCTCTACAAACTCGCAGCTATACACCGAAATCGACAATATATGGATGATCAGTCACGTCTTGCAGTTACCTAACGTTCCTATGTGGGTTGGTTTTAATAGTCGGATTTGTAACAATCCTAGCTCACAACAACTTATTTCGTATTTAACCCCAATCAATGCATCACCAACTAGTACATCTATAGTGCTAGAAACTATGGAACAGAGTAAAAAAATTTCTGAAGATTTACAACAACGTTCCATCCAGGTAACTTACGATCTTGCTATAGCAAAAGTAGCATTTCAAATACAATCTACGGAAAAACCCAAATTTGATAATTTATTCATTCATCTCGGACCATTTCACATTATGATGGCGTATTTTAAAGCAATCGGCAAAGTAATTAGTGACTGTGGGTTAACAAATGTTATGGTTGAGAGTAGTTTGCTGGCAAACGGTTCTGTGAATGGCTTTCTTGATGGAAAGCACTTCAACCGCTGCAAAAGATTGCATCCTTTAGTAGCATTGGGATTGGAAGTTCTAAATTTTGAAGCATTTTTACAACATGACAACACAACATTAACAGATGATATGATAGAGGAAGTGAAAAGACTACAAAACTGTGAAATATCGTCATTTAACATTGAAAATAATGAACTGAAAGAATTGATGAATAATTACAATATTTTCAAGCAACAATGTCTCAATGGTGATCATGGTAAAACTTCACAATTTTACTTAATTTACATCAATCTCATACATCATTACTTGAACTTGTCACGGAGCATTCGTACGGGGGATTTTGAGCTTTTTATATCAACATTGCCTAAAATTACAAGTATATTTTTTATATGCAACCAACAAAATTATTCACGATGGACCGTAAGATATTATGATAATTTGCTGAAAGTTGCAGAAACTCATCCTGACTTATACGAAGGATTTAAACAAGGTTGCTTTGGTATCAAACGGACCACCAAACCATTTTCTAGACAACCAATAGACCTGGTATTAGAGCAAACTATAAATGCAGACGCTGCTAGAAGGCTCACAGGTGTTATACACTTTACCAATTCAATTTCCGCACGTCAACGGTGGGCTCGTAATCATGATGTTAGGTCTACAATAATAAGTCAAGTTTATCTAGAACTAGGACTGCAAGCTCATCAAGATGTTTCGACAGACTTAAATCTTCATAATATCCGGAAAAATGTCAAACAATTGAGACAATTTATCTCTACCTTTACTCGATTTATTAATCCCTTCAGTTCAGAAGTGCCGAAAGACCAACTAATAAATATTTCATCTGGAAAATCTGCATCGCCATCGGTAGAGACATTCCTTTTAAATATTGAAAAAAATGGAGATTATCTTCGTAAAACATTTGTTTCCGAATGTTTATCAGATATAAGCAGATTTGAAAAAGCTATAAAAAAAATTCAATTGACAATTTTTCCATAGATTATAAGAAGAAGAAGAAAGTTAAAATAGGTGGTAAAATGCAGGAAATTAAAATCCAAAGAGATTTATTTGGACGCATGCTGGGTATCTCAATGGATTTTAATGTAGACATTTCAAAGATTTTGTCTTACCCAATTACCTCAGTGCCATTGTCCATGTGCCATTTGGATGGCATTATTTGTAAGACAGATAAATCTGCTTTGATGAAATGTCTAGAGAAAGAGGTACAGCATCAGCAACCACATCATATAGATGTTATAATAATTGACGGTTTCTTCCTATTGCATACAATGAAAAATGTTCCAAAAACATTTGGAAATATTTCAAAAAAATTGTTGCAAATGGTTACTCGATTTCAAGCATCGAGAATTGATGTGATCTTTGATCAATACTTTACTCCATCGATCAAAGATTACGAGCATTCCCAACGGTTAGAATCCGCACAATTGGAGTACTCTATAACTGGGCCTGAACAAATTCGATCAAGTGATTTCGCGAAAGAGTTAAAAAATTTAAATTTTAAAGAAGCTCTGGTTAATTTTTTTATTTCACATTGGGCTATTGATGAAGTGGTGCCATTTATTGGCAACAAAAGAATATACATCAACTTCAGAAAATGTCATTAATTCACTGTTGATAATTCCAACAAGGTTGTCTCAAGGATTGATGAAGAGTTGTCATGCTCAGCACACGAGGAAGCAGATACGAAGATTGTATACCATGCATGTAGCATCAACTATTCAGCAGAAATAGTAATAAGAAGTGCTGATACCGATATTGCGGCTATAATGCTTGGTAACATGCATCACCTTAAAAATGATTCGGTTGTTCGGATGCTTACGGATACTGGCAATAATTTAAGATATGTGGACCTAACCAAAATACATGCAGAGTTGGGACAGTCAATTTGTCAGAGCTTACCTGGATTTCATGCCATCATAGGTTGTGATTTTAATCCTGCGTTCTTCAGAAAAGGAAAATTAAAACCATACAAGACAATAAAAAAATATCCAGAGTACCAAGAAGCTTTCAAGAACTTCGGCAACAGCGAATTAATTGAAAATTTATATCATCAACAAAACATCTTTAATATTATCCAGAGATTTATATGCAACGTGTACAATGTCCCTAATGTAATTGATGTTGATGCCGCTAGACTTCAAATATTCATCGACTCGTATACAGTCTCCGATGTAAACGAAGCTTTTGACCGAAAAAAGTCGCGAAATTTTGACGCTAGCAATCTCCCGCCTTGCAAAAGCGAGCTATTGCAGCAATTTCTGCGAGTAAATTATATATGTACCATTTGGAATAACGCTCATCTGAAAAATCCACCCACATATCAGCCAGACAATAACGGCTGGGTATTGAAAGATGACAAATACCACTTTAAATGGTTTGAAGGGGATCAACTACCAAGTTATGTTAGTGATTCACTCAAAACTCAATCAGGTATGTAATTATTATGACAAATTATTGTACATAATTTGTTAATTATTCATAGATGTATAAACTTACTTATTTTTTTTTCAGAAACTGACGAAGAAGGCGATATTGACAACGATCATGCCATCGACTGGAGTAGTGACGATGATAATGAAAATATCGATGACAATGATGAAATTTATATGAACAATTAAATATATTTTTTACATGTAATAATATTTTTTTTTGTATTTTATAATATTAAAATAACATTTTTTACTTTATCTAACATGGCTATGAAGGTAATAAAATTATTTTTTTATTGGATATTTTAAAAGATCGCAATCGACTAAGCACTCGCGTTCGCACCTACAGCGGACTTTCAATGTGTCTGGCAAGATGTAAAAACCATTAAAACTGTCCGGCTATTAGGGTAACATTTTTATATAGGTCCCCAAGTAACATATATAAAATTCAGCTTTTATACTATAACGAAAGTATAATTATAATTTATTAAAGTTTAGGGGTGTCTGGCAGGGGGTAGCAACTGTCATAAGTGTCCGGCAATGGATAGCGAGATTTCTAAAGTTATCCCGAAGAACGTATAAAAAAATGGAGCTTTATACTTTAACGAATTTAAGGTACTATTTTATACACCTTTACTACCTGTTACCTGCCGAAGTAACCACAACCCAAACTCTATAGCCGCTGGTCGTTCTTACCTGTATAGGGGACATGCATAGAAAAACTTTCAGCTTTTATAAAATAACGAAGGTCTGGCCGTCGTGGGCTCTTGGGCTAGTACCTCAGAGTATATTACAGGAAAATATTTTTGATTATACAGGGTGTCCCAACAAAGTGTGACGCCATGTAGATATATTTTTTTAAATTACATGCTAATACTTTTTTTACTTATTTGGTCGTCTTTTATGCTTGCCTACATATTCCTAAAATTCTATTGAAATCGGTTCGATGAAACCAGCGAAAAAAAATAAAAACGAAAAAAAGTCGGTCTTGCACCACTGGTTTTAAAAATTAATAAAAAACGCAAATACTACCTGGTTAATGAAATGTTACGACACACTCATTAAATAAAGTCTAGTAGTCTCGTTTACTAAGTTTCATTGATCCAAATTATACAGGGTGATCAAAATCTAATGTCAAACTTTAAAGCACTTTATCTTTTTATGAAACAGAAAACGTACAGCAAAGAATCCTGAACGCATTTCAAAGTATTACACCCGATCCATTGAGAAGAGTGGTAACATCATTTCATGCTCGTCTTCGTTTGTGCCTTGAAGGAAACGGAAGAGATATCGAACACCAATTCTAGTAGATAACCTTAAGACTTTAGAGATAATTGTAATCACAAAACATGCTATGTTAATAAATTGTTTTTCAAAGGCGCCTTCGATTTTTATCAATTAAAATGGCTATGCAATAATTGATAAAATGACTTTTTCTTGAATAACTTTTACAATATTACGAATTGCCATAGAGTTGTATTACAAAAAATGTTTGTTTTTCAATTCCGCATCGAATCACATCAAAATATGTAGGGGTTGCAATTTAAAATAAGAAAGATAAAGTGCTTTAAAGTTTGAGAAGTTTGACATTAGATTTTGATCACCCTGTATAATTTGGATCAATGAAACTTGGTAAACGAGACTACTAGACTTTATTTAAATTTTATTTAACTTGTGGCAACATTACGCCCTCTGGATTGCTCAGTTACATTATAGGAATGTTGTTGCAGTAACAAGCGTTGTTAACCACGTGGTTAAATAAAAAGTTACAGGACTTATTCAACGAAAACGTATTTGTACCTATAGAGCGTCCAAACCTCCCGATGCAGTATGGGTTCTTATGGAGTAACTATCTCTTTTACTATCTTTAGTCATTTCCAAATAACGGTATCCTTGTTCTTCACAGCAATGTTGTCAAACGCGAAATGTCATTTAATGACATCAATTGTCATGAACTCCTTGTACTGTCAAATTTATTACCCGCTTCTTCTACAATATTTATCGAATTAAACTAACACCATTTATTAAAAATCTTCTTTTCAGAAAGTACCTACATACTACATTTATCTAAATTTGTATTGCATTGCAAATATTTTTATTTATTTGAGATTAGAAATTGTGTCTCACGTACCGTAGATACAGTATTATTATAACCGTATTACGGTATTATAGGTGCAGTAATCTGTTGGCATAATAAGTTTGGTAATCCTGCACTATTTTCCCATAAGCTCCATACTGCATTTGGAGGTTTGGACGCTCTATAGTGAAAATTTTATCGGTATTATTTGTAAAGTGCAATAATCAGCCATCAGGTGAGTTTAACCTTAATTTTTAGTTGTGCTTGCATAATGTGCTTATGTTACCGTGTTAACCTAAAATTTCATCACAATTAATAAACTGAAGTTGTAAAATCAACTGGTCCATCTATCCTCCGACTTGTAGGAGAGATGGACCTAGAAAATAAATAGCTGTTAAACTTGCCAACGTGTTTTAAGTGGCATATAATATTCAAAAATTAAAGAAGGTATGTTTTTTTGTTACAGAAAAATGCCGAATGAATATAAAAGAAAGCTGGGTTCAAAGCCTAGGGGCCTTTGGAACATTGAAAATTTAAAAAAAGCGATAACTGCTGTCAATTACATAATTTTTTTTTTATAATTTCCTATTACAATACGATCTACTCGAGAGTATTTAGTATTTTTTATGGCCATGATTATTGGCATGAGGGAGTGTGGCCATTGCCCTATCTCCCGTTACAAGTTATATTGGTAGGTCTATTGGTATTTCTTAAAGCTAGAACTTTGTTGTCAAGTCTACAGTATTGAATCTCTTTAACCTACGGCCGGGATGAACTTGAGTCTGCATTAAGTAATCCACTTGACACCTCCTTTGAAGGTCCCCGAATTGGGGAAAACACTACAATTAATTCTTTATTTACTAGTTATTTACTGTACAACTTGACACACGAGAACTTGCGGCTGAGTTAGTCCCACCCACAGTTGCGCAGTAAAACAGAGTCGGGTTTCAGTTTAACGACCCGTTAACTACGGTAATTCATTATATTATTTCTGTGTAATTAACTGTGACCGGTGACCGTGACTAACAATTAGTTGTACTTTGCTACTTGAGAAGAATAAAAAGTTTGCACAACGGCCCTGTTGGACAACAAACTGCGGCTAGAAAGGCACTTTCTGCAGCGCGTAATTTTATCTTTGTCTACCCGAATACTTTCTCACTCCCGCTGTTGCGCATCTTTCTCAATTCTCAGCCGCAAGTTCTCGTGTGTCAAGCTGTACATATTTGATGCATGGTACTTATTACGTATAACATTAAGAATGCAACATATTATGTATTTTATTGCCTCATTTTGCCAAGAAACTTTTCCAATGTCACTATTAACGTACATTTTGACATAGTCCCTGAAAGCTATAGCGTTTTGGGTAGAATTTCGTGTACCTATTCTACGTTGTAACTTGGCAACTGGTTGGAGCGCTGTGTTGGCAGGAACATGTTTACGCCATTCTCCCAAAACTAATTGACCATTCACTTCTCTGTCGGCAAATGTTGCTGTGCAGTACCGTTTACCTGTTGGTATTAATCTATCTCTCTCTCTATCTTTTTTTTATGAAATTGTGCAGACAAACACATGCTTTAATGACTGTGTCAACATGTTCCGGATTTTTGAATATGGTTGTGTGAAACAGTCTAAACGAGATTCCAAAATTCCAAATGCATGAACAAACTGTAACCCGATCGACCATTTCTTTGAATTATTGTCGGTCATCCACGCACGTAAGATATTTTCCATATCTTGATTGGCCCTTTCTACACTTCCCTGACTTTGAGGGTGTCTAGGTCTACCGTGTACAATCAAGCATTCCGGCCACATCTGTTTTAATTCTGTGATAGTATGGTTGATGAATTCGCGTCCATTGTCGCTTTGTAAAATCTTCGGAGCCCCAATTAGAAGAAAAATGCTTAATAATTGACTAGCAACTTCTTCTGCCCGTTTTGTTTCCAATGGTCGTAATAACAAAAATTTCGCCGAATGGTGTTGGTAGTTCAATATCCATTTATATTTTCCGTCAGCAGTTGACTGAAAATCAATCAGATCTACTTGGCCTCGTTCGTTAAAGTATTTGGAAACAATTGGACGGACAACAATTTTCTTTCTTCCATGTTTCTTCTCATTACATGACATACAGCATAAAATAAACAGCTCAACAGCTGGTCTAGGAATACTATACTTTACAGCTTAAAGCTGTCTCCATTTTGATTCTACCGCCGCGCCGTGACCAGTTTTATTTACGTGGAAGTCATACAATTTGTGGTACAGATCTTCATAAGCCACTACATACATAATGTCATTTTCGGAGTTCTGTTTCTTTATTAAATCTTTTTGGTTTCCAACACTAAGTACATCGTAAGTACTAAGTAGAAAATACTCTCGTCTTTCTTTTCGTTCCCTATAGGTAAAAGAAATAAGATTAAAGCTCACTTCACACTAGAATATTATATAATTATCATATACATAAAAAGGGATATACTGCTAGCATTGTACTAATTTATCTGGCAAACATCAGAAGACAGAAGATATTACTCTCTCTATAGATGGGTCGTGTTGAGAGCCAATCGGAACGAAGGAAGGTTTCGTACGCATTACGATTTTGAATTGTCAATGTCAATTCAATATTGCCGTCATTTACATACTTTTCTCATATTTATTTCTGATTTTTCGTGTGTTTACTTATTTTGCTGTTTTTTGGTGGTTTTCGTTTATGACAAACAGTATTTATTCAAAACTAAATTACACCCGCGCGTCTACATTAAAGGTAAGTTTATATAATACAATAGAATTAGATTTATCTAATAGCTATATTTTACAGGAGTATTGTACTACTTTGTAGACAATGTCTAAACGTAGGTGTTTATTGTGTAAAAATAAAGGCGAAGGAACATTTCATAAGTAAGTTTATACAGTGTGACTCATTTGGAATGGAAACACCCATGTAAAATCTGAAGTTATTTACCGATTTTAACCATTTTTTTTTTTAAATGTCAATTAACGAAACGTCTACCTCGGCACAAAATTTTAAATGTTTATTCCAATTTTCAGGGCATACTACGATAACTTTTTCGTACTCAAAATGGAGAATTCTTATTAGCGATTTGTTTATAAAAAAAATATCTACGCCACTGGATTCAGAATGCTTCCAAATAGCTGTCACCAAAATTTTACAAAAATATATTTATTAATAACAAAGTTATGACAACTTAAAGTTCGAAAACTTTCTACGCTAACAGTTACAAAACAACACCCTGTATCAATAGATGGCCATTGAAATTATGTTAATAATTCTTAAATTAAACTATTTAAACCATCAGTGGAGAAAAAAATATTTAAAGTAACGTAATATTTAATAAAAATCTATCATAACTGTTAAGTTAAACAGTAACATAATTTCCATGGTAACTAAGATTTAAATGGAAATGTTAGGTCTTTATTTACTCAATCGCGCGATTCCGTTACTTTTATTAAATATTACGTTACTTTCAATATTTTTTCTCCACTGATGGTTTAAATAGTTTAATTTAAGAATTATTAACATAATTTCAATGGCCATCTATTGATACAGGGTGTTGTTCTGTAACTGTTAGCGTAGAAAGTTTTCGAACTTTAAGTTGTCATAACTTTGTTATTAATCAATATATTTTTGTAAAATTTTGGTGACAGCTATTTGGAAGCATTCTGAATCCAGTGGCGTAGATATTTTTTTATAAACAAATCGCTAATAAGAATTCTCCATTTTGAGTACGAAAAAGTTATCGTAGTATGCCCTGAAAATTGGAATAAACATTTAAAATTTTGTCCCGAGGTAGACGTTTCGTTAATTGACATTTAAAAAAAAAATGGTTAAAATCGGTAAATAACTTCAGATTTTACATGGGTGTTTCCATTCTAAATGAGTCACACTGTATATTTGTACCTATGTAGACAGTGATTTGATATTCATAATTTGTACAGATTTCCAAAAGATCCGTTGACTAAAGCACGCTGGATGGATTCCTATATGTGTATAAATACTGAAATGAAATAAAAAATGATATATCTAACTAATATTATTATTAATGTTTAATGAATAGTGCAAAGTAATTATATTCAAAACAATTTTATACGTGGTTTTTTGAAATTACCGCCATCGTTTAACTATCTTTATAATTCAAATTTTGCGCACGCACAGGGTTTCACGTTCGTGCATTGCGATGTCCTTGCTGTCAATGTCAATCTGACAGTCATTTGCTTACAGCATTTCCACAGAATATATTCTATGGCATTTCCATCTATAGAGAGAAAATATATATGTCTGCACTCTCATGTTGCCCAGATTTTTTGCACATGTATTGGATAGGATGTTAGCAGTATATCTATCCCTTTTTATGTATATGATAATTATACATCAAAGTAGGACTTATTTACCGAAGTGTTAGAGGCAAACGTAGGTCAATTAAGTTGGAGTAGCACACAACTTAAAATGAATTTCAACTATACGTACGTTTTGTATAGATTATGTATAGTTTTGTATACGTAATTGTAAGTTTTCTATACCATTGTTTTTATCATAACTAATATATCATAATGGGGATACTCAAAGTTGATAGTTTTTTATACCAAATGGAAAATCCGAAATTCGAATAAAGTATTTAATTCTGTTAGTTTTGTATACTATAAATAAAGTTTTGTATACGATTCTTTAAGGCTTAAACAAATACACAAAATCGTATACTCTAACTTGACGAAAAAAAAAATTTCTTTCTTTCAGATAAAAAATATTATTCATAAATAAAAAGTTATGTATAATTTTGTATAGCATAAAGTTTTGTATACTTAACTAAAATTACAAAGAAATTTTTTAATTTGTATGTGCATGTGCACGGGGTAGACCATTTCAATCAATACACGCGAATATCTCGAAAAGGACAATTTTATTCAAAAAATGTTTCAGACAAAAGGTTTATGGCTTTGAGGGAGAAAGATGATGAGATTATCAAATTAATTGTAGATGTCGCCACTTTACAGATTTCATCATGACAGCCATTTTTTTAAATGAGAGTGGATTTTTTCTAAATAAAAGCAGTAGCTGGCAATAAGATGAATATAACGGTGTCTTGTTTTTTTTAATCGGATCTTTTTTCACTGAGTTACGGTGTTCCAAATTGTAACGGATGTTACAAATGTTGATAAAAGTTTTCAGGTTCGTGGTTAAACGGTTCGATAATTTTTCTTGGTAGTACGTTTGGACCTACCTGTCGTACTTTCTCCTTCCCAGGCTAGCTCAGTAGGGATAAAAAAGGTTTAATTCTAAAATTGGTGAAACTTTATCGCTTCACTAAGGTTCAATATGATTAAAGATTGCATTCATCAATTAATTAGGAAGAAATGATGTCATTCAATTGCAAATGCTTATTTATGACGAGGTCCTTAACCTTTCATTCGCGTCGCTTTTAAACAAATTACGTTTTTTTTTACCTTCCTCACAGTTCGGTAACAAATCAGTGAAAATTCTATAAAATCCTTACAAATAATTCGTTTATTATACAGTGTGTCTGCTTAAGTTCGCACCATATGGAAAACTTTTTTATTATTAATTTTACGAAAAAAAGTTATTCTTTATAAAAAGCTCTGCATGTTCTAAAATCTAAAATACAATCATCAGATATTAAATTTTTTCAGTCGTGTACGCGGTTTGTCAAAAAATATGAATTTTGCTCAAGAGTAAAGTACCTTTATTTTTGACAATATCGAAAATTGTTATAAAAAGAAGTTGATCAATACTAAAAACTACGTTCAAATATGCAATTACATCCTACTAGTTAAAATTTTTTTTTTACAACTTTTTCTCAAATTACTACCTACCGATACTGATAAGATTTCCTATTTTTGTCTACAATAACAATGCAAATGTAAGTGTAGTTAGGTGAAATCTTGGATGCACTGATAAACAAATGATTTGTATTATTATCAAGAAATGTTTGGCAGTGAGGTTTCTGAATGGAACGGAAATCGTATCGGTATCGGTAGGTAGTAAATTGAGAAAAAGTTGTAAAAAAAATGTTTAACTAGGAGCATGTAATTGCATATTTGAACATAGAATTTAGTTCTGATTAACTTTTTTTAATAACAATTTTCGATATTGTCAAAAATAAAGGTACTTTACTCTTGAGCAAAATTCATATTTTTTGACAAACCGCGTACACGACTGAAAAAATTTAATATCTGATGTTTATGATAGATTAATAGTGTTTATTATAAATCTATCATAAACATAAAAAACTATAAACAATGGAGAAATTCATCGAGCACATTAATATCTGATGATTGTATTTTAGATTTTAGAACATGCAGAGCTTTTTATAAAGAATAACTTTTTTTCGTAAAATTAATAATAAAAAAGTTTTCCATATGGTGCGAACTTAAGCAGACACACTGTATATCTAATAAAGTTAAACAAAATATACGGTTCATAAACAAAAAAAACAACTTAATCTTTACCTAAACAAAAGATTGAATGGCCAATATTATCGCTTGCTAGCAAAACGTGACATGAAGATTGAGAAATGCTGCGTAAAAATTCGCTTATATTTTAACTTAATTCAAACGCAAATAATAAAATACTTATAAAAGTCAGTTTTCGTTCACTATTAGTTTAAATAAATTATAAATAATAGTTTGGGACAGAACCTTAATGTTTTTGTACCTTAGCCCGATAGCGTCGACGATAGCCCGCGCTGCGCCGCTTGCAAACAATGCCCTTCGACTCGGACAGCTCCTTCACCGGTATCTCAGCTATGGACTCGCTCCACGTCGAGTTTCTTTAAATTTCTTCTTAATTGGTGTAAAATTCACACATAAAAGTTTCAATTTTACAACAAAGCGACTTCTTCATTACACAGCAATTTTTCGTTTTCTCACACGACAAGGCGAGGTAACAAACAACAAGGCGGTTTTCCGTTACCCCCCCCCCCCCCCCCCCCCCCCCCAGTAGTCTTCGTTGGTAAAATAAATTAGGAAACTCACACTTTTTTACTTGTGTGGCTCCTTTTTTCCTTGCTACGATTTTGCGTCACTTAAGTTCATTCACACTTAACTGCTTCAAATGCACATCTGGTTTATCCACGCCGATATAAAATATTGTTACCTCTCTTAAGCTGGCAGGACCAAATCGGCAGAATCAAGTCGGACTTATTTAATTATTTAGTACTTATTTTGTACTAATTTGTACCACTAATAAAAATTTTGTACCCCTTGCCGTTTTGAAAAAAACAGTGGCGCTGCTAGGTTCATATTAAGCTAGCAGGACCACAAGAAAAAAAGACAAAACACGAAAGATCGAGACAGCAACACAAAGATCTGAATTTGTACTAATTTGTACCACTAATAAAAATTTTGTACTCCTTGCCGTTTTGAAAAAAACAGTGGCGCTGCTAGCCTCATATTAAGCTAGCAGGACCAAAAGACCAAAATAAATAAAAAAAACAAAACAAAGGCTGATACGCAAAGATCTGAATTTGTACTAATTTGTACCACTAATAAAAATTTTGGACTCCTCGCCGTTTTGAAAAAAACAATGGCGCTGCTAGCCTCATATTAAGCTGGCAGGACCAAAAGACCAAAATAAATAAAAAAAACAAAACAAAGGCTGATACGCAAAGATCTGAATTTGTACTAATATGTACCATCAAAATAAATTGAACATGTCCAAAAATTTCTCTTAAGACAACACCTAAATGATATGAAGCCTATAAGGGTCAAGAGTAAAGTACCCTTTGTCACGAGCAGAATCACTTGATGCTCGTACCATCGAAGGAGGATAATTTGTACCTCTCAAATATGAAGTTTCGAACTTCGTACTCGCGTCCTTCTTTTGGAATCTACCACCGATCACTGTTGGGCTCAAGAGTAAAGTACCCTTTGTCACGAGCAGAATCAGTTGATACTCGTACCATCGAAGGAGGATAATTTGTACCTCTCAAATATGAAGTTTCGAATTTCGTACCCGCGTCCTTCCTTTGGATTCTACCACCGATCACTTTTGGGCTCAAGAGTAAAGTACCCTTTGTCACGAGCAGAATCAGTTGATACTAGTACCATCGAAGGAGGATAATTTGTACCTCTGAAATATGAAGTTTCGAATTTCGTACCCCCGCCCTTCCTTTGGAATCTACCCCCGATCACTTTTGGGCTCAAGAGTAAAGTACCCTTTGTCACGAGCAGAATCATTTGATGCTCGTACCATCGACGCAGGATAATTTGTACCTCTCAAATATGAAGTTTCGAATTTCATACCCCCGCCCTTCCATTGGAATCTACCCCCGATCACTTTTGGGCTCAAGAGTAAAGTACCCTTTGTCACGAGCAGAATCAGTTAATACTCGTACCATCGAAGCAGCATAATTTGTACCTCTAAAATATGAAGTCTCAAATTTTGTACCCGCGTCCTTCCTTTGGAATTTACCCCCTATCACTTTTCGGCTCAAGAGTGAAGTACCCTTTGCCACGAGCAGAATCAGTTGATACTCGTACCATCGAAGGCAGATAATTTGTACTTCTAAAATATGAAGTCTCGAATTTTGTACCCACGTCCTGCCTTTGGAATTTACCCCCTATCACTTTTCGGCTCAAGAGTGAAGTACCCTTTGCCACGAGCAGAATCAGTTGATACTCGTACCATCGAAGGAAAATAATTTGTACTTCTAAAATATGAAGTCTCAAATTTTGTACCCACGTCCTTCCTTTGGAATTTACCCCCTATCACTTTTCGGCTCAAGAGTGAAGTACCCTTTGCCACGAGCAGAATCAGTTGATACTCGTACCATCGAAGGAAGATAATTTGTACTTCTAAAATATGAAGTCTCGAATTTTGTACCCACGTCCTTCCTTTGGAATTCACCCCCTATCACTTTTCGGCTCAAGAGTGAAGTACCCTTTGCCACGAGCAGAATCAGTTGATACTCGTACCATCGAAGCAGCATAATTTGTACCTCTAAAATATGAAGTTTCGAATTTCGTACCCTCCTCCTTCATTTGGAATCTACTCCCGATCACTTCGTGCAATACATAATATTGTCACAACATCTTAGGTAGGTGTAATCTTTTAAAAATGATGCAACGGTGTCGATTCCACTATTTCATTTAAAAAGTACATATTTATATTACCTAACGCTTGTTATAATTATTATGTTTTCTTTTTAAGTCTAAACAGTTTCGTAATTTCTTTTTTGAAATTATTACTAAAATCAGTCAAATATTTTCCTTTTGATTCTTATTGTTTTTGATTAAAATTCATTCCCTCATTTCTCTTGGTGTATTAAAAATGTTTACAAGCGTTTTCTACTAGTTATTTTGTTATAAAAGTACATACGTGAAATAACTTTCTGAACTACAATATTTATACAGGGTAATCTTTCAATAATATTTAAATGGTGCAAGCGGCCCTGGAAATTGAATAAAATGATTATTATGTCAATGTACTTAAACATATTTAGTACTTCACTCTTGAGCCGAAAAGTGATCGAGGGTAGTTTCCATAGGGGAAGGACGGGGGTACGAAATTTGTAACTTCATAGTTTAGAGGTACAAATAATCCCGCGGTACGAGTATCAACTGATTCTGCTCGTGGCAAAGGATCCTTTACTCTTGAGCCGAAAAGCGATCGGGGGTAAATTCCAAAAGAAGGACGCGGGTACAAAATTCGAGACTTCATATTTTAGAGGTACAAATTATGCTGCTTCGATGGTACGAGTATCAACTGATTCTGCTCGTGGCAAAGGGTACTTCACTCTTGAGCCGAAAAGTGATAGGGGGTAAATTCCAAAGGAAGGACGCGGGTACAAAGTTCTGGACTTCATATTTAAGAGGTACAAATTATCCTGCTTCGATAGTACGAGTATCAACTGATTCTGTTCGTGGCAAAGGGTACTTCACTCTTGAGCCGAAAAGTGATTGGGGGTAAATTCCAAAGGAAGGACGCGGGTACAAAGTTCTGGACTTCATATTTAAGAGGTATAAATTATCCTGCTTCGATAGTACGAGTATCAACTGATTCTGTTCGTGGCAAAGGGTACTTCACTCTTGAGCCGAAAAGTGATAGGGGGTAAATTCCAAAAGAAGGACGCGGGTACAAAATTCCAGACTTCATATTTTAGAGGTACAAATTATGCTGCTTCGATGGTACGAGTATTAACTGATTCTGCTCGTGGCAAAGGGTACTTCACTCTTGACCCGTAAAGTGATCGGGGGTAGATTCCAAAAGAAGGGCGGGGGTACGAAATTCGAAACTTCATATTTTAGAAGTACAAATTATCTTCCTTCGATGGTACGAGTATCAACTGATTCTGCTCGTGGCAAAGGGTACTTCACTCTTGAGCCGAAAAGTGATAGGGGGTAAATTCCAAAAGAAGGACGCGGGTACAAAATTCGAGACTTCATATTTTAGAGGTACAAATTATGCTGCTTCGATGGTACGAGTATTAACTGATTCTGCTCGTGGCAAAGGGTACTTCACTCTTGAGCCGAAAAGTGATAGGGGGTAAATTCCAAAAGAAAGACGCGGGTACAAAATTCGAGACTTCATATTTTAGAGGTAAAAATTATGCTGCTTCGATGGTACGAGTATTAACTGATTCTGCACGTGGCAAAGGGTACTTCACTCTTGAGCCGAAAAGAGATAGGGGGTAAATTCCAAAGGAAGGACGCGGGTACAAAATTTGAGACTTCATATTTTAGAGGTACAAATTATGCTGCTTCGATGGTACGAGTATTAACTGATTCTGCTCGTGGCAAAGGGTACTTCACTCTTGAGCCGAAAAGTGATAGGGGGTAAATTCCAAAGGAAGGATGCGGGTACAAAGTTCTGGACTTCATATTTAAGAGGTACAAATTATCCTGCTTCGATAGTACGAGTATCAACTGATTCTGTTCGTGGCAAAGGGTACTTCACTCTTGAGCCGAAAAGTGATAGGGGGTAAATTCCAAAAGAAGGACGCGGGTACAAAATTCCAGACTTCATATTTTAGAGGTACAAATTATGCTGCTTCGATGGTACGAGTATTAACTGATTCTGCTCGTGGCAAAGGGTACTTCACTCTTGACCCGTAAAGTGATCGGGGGTAGATTCCAAAAGAAGGGCGGGGGTACGAAATTCGAAACTTCATATTTTAGAAGTACAAATTATCTTCCTTCGATGGTACGAGTATCAACTGATTCTGCTCGTGGCAAAGGGTACTTCACTCTTGAGCCGAAAAGTGATAGGGGGTAAATTCCAAAAGAAGGACGCGGGTACAAAATTCGAGACTTCATATTTTAGAGGTACAAATTATGCTGCTTCGATGGTACGAGTATTAACTGATTCTGCTCGTGGCAAAGGGTACTTCACTCTTGAGCCGAAAAGTGATAGGGGGTAAATTCCAAAAGAAGGACGCGGGTACAAAATTCGAGACTTCATATTTTAGAGGTAAAAATTATGCTGCTTCGATGGTACGAGTATTAACTGATTCTGCACGTGGCAAAGGGTACTTCACTCTTGAGCCGAAAAGAGATAGGGGGTAAATTCCAAAGGAAGGACGCGGGTACAAAATTTGAGACTTCATATTTTAGAGGTACAAATTATGCTGCTTCGATGGTACGAGTATTAACTGATTCTGCTCGTGGCAAAGGGTACTTCACTCTTGAGCCGAAAAGTGATAGGGGGTAAATTCCAAAGGAAGGATGCGGGTACAAAGTTCTGGACTTCATATTTAAGAGGTACAAATTATCCTGCTTCGATAGTACGAGTATCAACTGATTCTGTTCGTGGCAAAGGGTACTTCACTCTTGAGCCGAAAAGTGATAGGGGGTAAATTCCAAAGGAAGGACGTGGGTACAAAATTCGAGACTTCATATTTTAGAAGTACAAATTAACTGCCTTCGATGGTACGAGTATCAACTGATTCTGCTCGTGGCAAAGGGTACTTCACTCTTGAGCCGAAAAGTGATAGGGGGTAAATTCCAAAGGAAGGGACGCGGGTACAAAATTTGAGACTTCATATTTTAGAGGTACAAATTATGCTGCTTCGATGGTACGAGTATTAACTGATTCTGCTCGTGACAAAGGGTACTTTACTCTTGAGCCCAAAAGTGATCGGTGGTAGATTCCAATGGAAGGGCGGGGGTACGAAATTCGAAACTTCATATTTGAGAGGTACAAATTATCCTGCTTCGATGGTACGAGCATCAAGTGATTCTGCTCGTGACAAAGGGTACTTTACTCTTGAGCCCAAAAGTGATCGGGGGTAGATTCCAAAGGAAGGGCGGGGGTACGAAATTCGAAACTTCATATTTGAGATTTACCAATTATCTTGCTTCGATGGTACGAGTATCAACTGATTCTGCTCGTGGCAAAGGGTACTTTACTCTTGAGCCCAAAAGTGATCGGGGGTAGATTCCAAAGGAAGGGCGGGGGTACGAAATTCGAAACTTCATATTTGAGAGGTACAAATTATCCTGCTTCCATGGTACGAGTATCAACTGATTCTGCTCGTGGCAAAGGGTACTTTACTCTTGACCCGTAAAGTGATCGGGGGTAGATCCAAAGGAAGGGCGGGGGTACGAAATTCGAAACTTCATATTTGAGAGGTACAAATTATCCTGCTTCGATGGTACGAGCATCAAATGATTCTGCTCGTGACAAAGGGTACTTTACTCTTGACCCTAATAGGCTTCATATCATTTGGGTGTTGTCTTAAGAGAAATTTTTGGACATGTTCAATTTATTTTGATGGTACATATTAGTACAAATTCAGATCTTTGCGTATCAGCCTTTGTTTTGTTTTTTTAAATTATTTTTGTCTTTTGGTCCTTCCAGCTTAATATGAGGCTAGCAGCGCCACTGTTTTTTTCAAAACGGCAAGGAGTACAAAATTTTTATTAGTGGTACAAATTAGTACAAATTCAGATCTTTGCGTATCAGCCTTTGTTTTGTTTTTTTTATTTATTTTGGTCTTTTGGTCCTGCTAGCTTAATATGAGGCTAGCAGCGCCACTGTTTTTTTCAAAACGGCAAGGAGTACAAAATTTTTATTAGTGGTACAAATTAGTACAAATTCAGATCTTTGTGTTGCTGTCTCGATCTTTCGTGTTTTGTCTTTTTTTCTTGTGGTCCTGCTAGCTTAATATGAACCTAGCAGCGCCACTGTTTTTTTCAAAACGGCAAGGGGTACAAAATTTTTATTAGTGGTACAAATTAGTACAAAATAAGTACTAAATAATTAAATAAGTCTGACTTGATTCTGCCGATTTGGTCCTGCCAGCTTAAGAGAGGTAATATTGTTTATCAAACGTAATTTACGCCTTATTATTCCGTTGTGAAATACTTCGCGCACTTAATTGGTACTTTTTAAGTACCTAATACCGCTTTGTTCAATGAATTCGCTTAATAATTTCAAAATTTGATGCCGAGTGTGCACCTCAACGCCGTAGCGGACTTCAACACTCTATCACGGCCTTACTCAGACCACAGAAGAAATACCTACGGATGCAGAAGCGACTTACGGCGGTTTCTTTGATGCTTGATGCGCTAGATTGCCATCTTAAAAGCAAGATTTGGGCGGTGCTGTTTATTAACAATATCCGATATATAAAATAAAATATACAACTTTTTTATAAATGTGTTATATTTAGTAATTTTTACGCCACATTCGGCGGTTTCTGTGATGTTTGCAACCTCCTTTTAGTTCATTTTAGTGTGACGGCCATCTTGAAAGAAAGTCTTTTCGTATTACAAATTGGTATATGCGAAAACGGGTAAGTGTCGCTTCTGCATCCGTAGGTATTTCTTCTGTGCTCAGACTGTCTCTCCAACTAAAACTAACACCCCACCTGCCTTCATATCCAATTTTATAAATGTTATGTTAAAAAACATTTCCCGTATATACAAACTTGAAAAGTAAAAAGTAATTAATTTAATTTAACCAAAAATAACGCCCGTTACAAAATTTTATATAATAAGTAAAAGTTTCCACCCCCATAGTGTACGTATTTTGAATGTTGTGTGAGAATTGTAAGAAGTTATCTAAATAGACGCTACAATGGAATGTGGATTGAACGATTTGGAAAAAAAGTTCGCACCCATTTAAAAAAATGGCCGCCATGATAAATTGATAATGTCATCATCCTTCCCCTTCGAAACCATAAAACTTCTGTCTGAAACATTTTTTTTTCAAAAATTATCCTTCTCGAGATATTCGCGTGTATTAATTAGAATGGTCTACCCTGTATATACAGGTGGATTATATATTTGACCCGTATTTCTGGCTGATTGAAAAGCAACCCAGTATACAACTTTCATATTTAATAGATGAGGAATTGATCAAAAAAGTAATACACAATTTTGTATAAGTGTTAAGGTGATTTTGACTCCTAATTTTAACATATAGAGAGTTTTGTATGGCTTAAAAAACTTGTGTTGAATATCACAATTGTAGAGTTTTGTGTAAGTCAAATAAGCTGTTGCGAGTATTTGGCCCCTTGTTATTAATATAGATTGGGGGACGAACAACCGTCCAACAACTGAACGTTACGCATTAGTTTATTTGTAACTTCATGATTCTAGTCATTTTCGTAACTAATTGCTCCGTGACTAATTCCCAATGGCACACAACAATTAACTAAATTTATTTTTCCTGGTGAAGCAATTAATATTAAGTCAAATAATACAGTCTACAGTTTTGTATAGGTGAAATAATACAGTCTAGAGTTTTGTGTAGGTCAAATAATGCAGTCTAGAGTTTTGTATAGGTCAAATAATACAGTATAGAGTTTTGTATAGGTGAAATAATACAGTTTAGAGATTTGTATAGGTCAAATAATACAGTCTAGAGTTTTGTATATGTCAAATAATACCGTCTAGAATTTTTTATAGGTCAAATAATACCGTCTAGAGTTTTGTATATGTGAAATAATACAGTCTAGAGTTTTGTATAGGTCAAATAGTGCAGTCTAGAGTTTTGCTGAGGTCAAATAATACAGTGTAGAGTTTTGGATAGGTGAAATAATGCAGTGTAGAGTTTTGTATAGGTGAAATAATACAGTCTAGAGTTTTGTGTGGGTCAAATAATGCAGTCTAGAGTTTTGTATAGGTCAAATAATGCAGACTAGAATTTTGTATAGGTCAAATAATACGCTCTAGAGTGGTCAAATAATACTGTCTAGAGTTTGTATATGTCAAATAATACCGTCTAGAGTTTTGTAAAGGTAAAATAACATAGTATAGAGTTTTGCATAGGTGAAATAATACAGTCTAGAGTTTTGTATAGGTGAAATAATGCAGTGTAGAGTTTTGTATAGGTGAAATAATACAGTCTAGAGTTTTGTGTAGGTCAAATAATACAGTATAGAGTTTTGTATAGGTGAAATAATACAGTCTAGAGTTTTGTGTAGGTCAAATAATACCATCTAGAGTTTTGTATAGGTCAAATAATGCAGATTAGAGTTTTGTATATGTGAAATAATACCGTCTAGAGTTTTGTATAGGTCAAATAACACAGTGTAGAGTTTTGTATAGGTCAAACAATACAGTCTAGCTCTAGAGTTTTGTATAGGTTAAGTAGTACTGTAGAGTTTTGTATAGGTCAAATAATACAGTATAGAGTTTTGAATAGGTGAAATAATACAGTATAGAGTTTTGAATAGGTGAAATAATACAGTCTAGAGTTTTGTATAGGTCAAATTACACATTGTAGTTTTGTATAGGTTAAATAGAACTGTCTAGAGTTTTGTATAGGTCAAATAATACCGTCTAGAGTTTTGTATAGGTCAAATAACACATTGTAGAGTTTTGTATAGGTGAAATAATACAGTCTAGAGTTTTGTGTAGGTCAAATAATACAGTGTAGAGTTTTGTATAGGTGAAATAATACAGTCTAGAGTTTTGTGTAGGTCAAATAATACAGTGTAGAGTTTTGTATAGGTGAAATAATGCAGTGTAGAGTTTTGTATAGGTGAAATAATACAGTTTAGAGATTTGTATAGGTCAAATAATACAGTCTAGAGTTTTGTATATGTCACATACTACCGTCTAGAATTTTTTATGGGTCAAATAATACCGTCTAGAGTTTTGTATAGGTCAAATAATGCAGATTAGAGTTTTGTATATGTGAAATAATACCGTCTAGAGTTTTGTATAGGTCAAATAACACAGTGTAGAGTTTTGTATAGGTCAAACAATACAGTCTAGCTCTAGAGTTTTGTATAGGTTAAGTAGTACTGTAGAGTTTTGTATAGGTCAAATAATACTGTCTACAGTTTTGTATAGGTTAAATAGAACTGTCTAGAGTTTTGTATAGGCCAAATAATACTGTCTAGAGTTTTGTATAGGTTAAATAGTACTGCAGAGTTTTGTATAGGTTAAATAATATAGTATAGAGTTTTGTATAGGTCAAATAACACATTGTAGAGTTTTGTATAGGTGAAATAATACAGTCTAGAGTTTTGTGTAGGTCAAATAATACAGTGTAGAGTTTTGTATACGTGAAATAATACAGTTTAGAGTTTTGTATAGGTCAAATAAGACAGTGTAGCGTTTTGTATAGGTGAAATAATACAGCGTAGAGTTTTGTATAGGTCAAATAACACATTGTAGTTTTGTATAGGTTAAATAGAACTGTCTAGAGTTTTGTATAGGCCAAATAATACTGTCTAGAGCTTTGTATAGGTTAAATAGTACTGCAGAGTTTTGTATAGGTTAAATAATATAGTATAGAGTTTTGTATAGGTCAAATAATACCGTCTAGAGTTTTGTATAGGTCAAATAACACATTGTAGAGTTTTGTATAGGTGAAATAATACAGTCAAGAGTTTTGTGTAGGTCAAATAATACAGTGTAGAGTTTTGTATAGGTGAAATAATACAGTCTAGAGTTTTGTGTAGGTCAAATAATGCAGTCTAGAGTTTTGTATAGGTCAAATAATACAGTATAGAGTTTTGTATAGGTGAAATAATACAGTTTAGAGATTTGTATAGGTCAAATAATACAGTCTAGAGTTTTGTATATGTCAAATAATACCGTCTAGAATTTTTTATAGGTCAAATAATACCGTCTAGAGTTTTGTATATGTGAAATAATACAGTCTAGAGTTTTGTATAGGTCAAATAGTGCAGTCTAGAGTTTTGCTGAGGTCAAATAATACAGTGTAGAGTTTTGGATAGGTGAAATAATGCAGTGTAGAGTTTTGTATAGGTGAAATAATACAGTCTAGAGTTTTGTGTGGGTCAAATAATGCAGTCTAGAGTTTTGTATAGGTCAAATAATGCAGACTAGAATTTTGTATAGGTCAAATAATACGCTCTAGAGTGGTCAAATAATACTGTCTAGAGTTTGTATATGTCAAATAATACCGTCTAGAGTTTTGTAAAGGTAAAATAACATAGTATAGAGTTTTGCATAGGTGAAATAATACAGTCTAGAGTTTTGTATAGGTGAAATAATGCAGTGTAGAGTTTTGTATAGGTGAAATAATACAGTCTAGAGTTTTGTGTAGGTCAAATAATACAGTATAGAGTTTTGTATAGGTGAAATAATACAGTCTAGAGTTTTGTGTAGGTCAAATAATACAGTGTAGCGTTTTGTATAGGTGAAATAATACAGTTTAGAGTTTTGTATAGGTCAAATAATACAGTCTAGAATTTTTTATAGGTCAAATAAGACAGTGTAGCGTTTTGTATAGGTGAAATAATACAGCGTAGAGTTTTGTATAGGTCAAATAACACATTGTAGTTTTGTATAGGTTAAATAGAACTGTCTAGAGTTTTGTATAGGCCAAATAATACTGTCTAGAGCTTTGTATAGGTTAAATAGTACTGCAGAGTTTTGTATAGGTTAAATAATATAGTATAGAGTTTTGTATAGGTCAAATAATACCGTCTAGAGTTTTGTATAGGTCAAATAACACATTGTAGAGTTTTGTATAGGTGAAATAATACAGTCTAGAGTTTTGTGTAGGTCAAATAATACAGTGTAGAGTTTTGTATAGGTGAAATAATACAGTCTAGAGTTTTGTGTAGGTCAAATAATGCAGTCTAGAGTTTTGTATAGGTCAAATAATACAGTATAGAGTTTTGTATAGGTGAAATAATACAGTTTAGAGATTTGTATAGGTCAAATAATACAGTCTAGAGTTTTGTATATGTCAAATAATACCGTCTAGAATTTTTTATAGGTCAAATAATACCGTCTAGAGTTTTGTATATGTGAAATAATACAGTCTAGAGTTTTGTATAGGTCAAATAGTGCAGTCTAGAGTTTTGCTGAGGTCAAATAATACAGTGTAGAGTTTTGGATAGGTGAAATAATGCAGTGTAGAGTTTTGTATAGGTGAAATAATACAGTCTAGAGTTTTGTGTGGGTCAAATAATGCAGTCTAGAGTTTTGTATAGGTCAAATAATGCAGACTAGAATTTTGTATAGGTCAAATAATACGCTCTAGAGTGGTCAAATAATACTGTCTAGAGTTTGTATATGTCAAATAATACCGTCTAGAGTTTTGTAAAGGTAAAATAACATAGTATAGAGTTTTGCATAGGTGAAATAATACAGTCTAGAGTTTTGTATAGGTGAAATAATGCAGTGTAGAGTTTTGTATAGGTGAAATAATACAGTCTAGAGTTTTGTGTAGGTCAAATAATACAGTATAGAGTTTTGTATAGGTGAAATAATACAGTCTAGAGTTTTGTGTAGGTCAAATAATACAGTGTAGCGTTTTGTATAGGTGAAATAATACAGTTTAGAGTTTTGTATAGGTCAAATAATACAGTCTAGAATTTTTTATAGGTCAAATAAGACAGTGTAGCGTTTTGTATAGGTGAAATAATACAGCGTAGAGTTTTGTATAGGTCAAATAACACATTGTAGTTTTGTATAGGTTAAATAGAACTGTCTAGAGTTTTGTATAGGCCAAATAATACTGTCTAGAGCTTTGTATAGGTTAAATAGTACTGCAGAGTTTTGTATAGGTTAAATAATATAGTATAGAGTTTTGTATAGGTCAAATAATACCGTCTAGAGTTTTGTATAGGTCAAATAACACATTGTAGAGTTTTGTATAGGTGAAATAATACAGTCTAGAGTTTTGTGTAGGTCAAATAATACAGTGTAGAGTTTTGTATAGGTGAAATAATACAGTCTAGAGTTTTGTGTAGGTCAAATAATGCAGTCTAGAGTTTTGTATATGTCAAATAATACCGTCTAGAATTTTTTATAGGTCAAATAATACAGTGTAGTTTTGTATAGGTGAAATAATACAGTCTAGAGTTTTGTATAGGTCAAATAGTGCAGTCTAGAGTTTTTCAGAGGTCAAATAACACATTGTAGAGTTTTGTATTGGTCAAATAACACTGTCTACAGTTTGTCCAGCGAATGTTTGCCGATGTATGAAATATACAACAATATACGTCCTCACAATTTAGGTTCTTATTACGCACTAAAAACAAAGATAGATGCTACAGTATTTGTTATATGCGTGTGTTGAAACCTCAAAATACGTTGATACCAGTTTAGTTTGTGTGTAAAAGCATAAGTTAATTAGTTTGTCTGAGCTTACGCTGTATGGATACCATTTCTATTTTGACTTCAGTAGTGTTACCACACCACTTCCGCCGAATAAATTGACATTTGTCATATTATCATTCTTTGACGTTTGATTTGTTTATATTTGTTCCTTGATTTTTTGTGTTAAATTTGTTCTTGACAAACTAATATATTTTGTGACAGGTCATGAAAGTAGTTGCTGATTTAATATTTTATCTTGATTCATACACTTTGGACGGCGGCCATATCTGCAAAGATTCGCTGGACAAACTGTATTTGACCTATACAAAACTCTAGACTGTATTATTTCACCTATACAAAACTCTATACTGTATTATTTGACCTATACAAAACTCTACAGTACTATTTAACCTATACAAAACTGTAGAGCTAGACTATATTGTTTGACCTATACAAAACTCTACACTGTGTTATTTGACCTATACAAAACTCTAGACGGTATTATTTCACATATACAAAACTCTAGTCTGCATTATTTGACCTATACAAAACTCTAGACGGTATTATTTGACCTATACAAAACTCTAGACTGTATTATTTCACCTATGCAAAACTCTATACTGTGTTATTTTACCTTTACAAAACTCTAGACGGTATTATTTGACATATACAAACTCTAGACAGTATTATTTGACCACTCTAGAGCGTATTATTTGACCTATACAAAACTCTAGTCTGCATTATTTCACCTATACAAAACTCTAGACTGCATTATTTGACCCACACAAAACTCTAGACTGTATTATTTCACCTATACAAAACTCTACACTGCATTATTTCACCTATACAAAACTCTATACGGTATTGTTTGACCTATGCATAACTCTAGACTGTATTATTTCACCTATACAAAACTGTAGACTGTATTATTTGACTTAATATTAACAGCTTCACTAGGAAAAATCAATTTAGTTAATTGTTGTGTGCCATTGGGAATTAGTCACGGAGCAATTAGTTACGAAAATGATTAGAATCATGAAGTTACAAACTAATGCGTAACGTTCAATTGTTGGACGATTGTTCGTCCCCCAATCTATATTAATAACAAGGGGCCAAATACTCGCATCAGCTTATTTGACTTATACAAAACTCTGCGTGACTACAATTGTGATATTCAACACAAGTTTTTTAAGCCATACAAAACTCTCTATATGTTAAAATTAGGAGTCAAAATCACCTTAACACTTATACAAAATTGTGTATTACTTTTTTGATCAATTCCTCATCTATTAAATATGAAAGTTGTATACTGGGTTGCTTTTCAATCAGCCAGAAATACGGGTCAAATATATAATCCACCTGTATATACAGGTCTAATTAATACACGCGAATATCTCGAGATAATTTTTGAAAAAAAAATGTTTCAAACAGAAGTTGTATGGTTTCGAAGGGGAAGAATGATGACATTATCAATTTATCATGGCGGCCATTTTTTTAAATGGGTGCGAACTTTTTTTCCAAATCGTTCAATCCACATTCCATTGTAGCGTCTATTTAGATAATTTCTTACAATTCTCACACAACATTCAAAATACCTACACTGTGGGGGTGGAAACTTTTACTTATTATATAAAATTTGGAACACCGTAACTCAGTGAAAAAAGATCCGATTAAAAAAAACAAGACGCCGTTATATTCATCTTATTGCCAGCTACTGCTTTTATTTAGAAAAAAAATCCACTCTCATTTAAAAAAATGGCCGTCGTGATGAAATCTCTAAAGTGGCGCCATCTACAATTAATTTGATAATGTCATCATCTTTCTCCCTCAAAGCCATAAACCTTTTGTCTGAAACATTTTTTGAATAAAATTGTCCTTTTCGAGATATTCGCGTGTATTGATTGAAATGGTCTACCCCGTGCACATGCACATTCAAATTAAAAAAAAATTTTTGTAATTTTAGTTAAGTATACAAAACTTTATTTATGCTATACAAAACTATACAAAACTTTTTATTTATGAATAACATTTTTTATCTGAAAGAAATCCATTTTTTTTCGTCAAGTTAGAGTATACCATTTTGTGTATTTGTTTAAGCCTTAAAGAATCGTATACAAAACTTTATTTATAGTGTACAAAACTATACAAAACGAACAGAATTAAATACTTGATTCGAATTTCCGATTTTCCATTTGGTATAAAAAACTATCAACTTTGAGTATCCCCATTATGTTATATTAGTTATGATAAATGGTATACAAAACTTACAATTACGTATCTATACAAAACTATACAAACGTACGTATAGTTGAAATTCATTCTAAGTTGTGTGCTACTCCAACTTGATTGACTCGGCAAACGTGCTCCAGGCATGTTCGTCGATAACTAAGTTAGGATTCAATGTAACTTTGAAATCTCCGCAAATTCTAATTTGACCATTTGGTTTTACTACAGGGACAATCATGGGTGTCGACCATTGTCAACTTTAACTAATATACCTTTATTCTCTAAAGAATTTAGTTCTTGCTCAATGTATAATGCATATGGAACTTTGCGTGCCTTAATAAAAACAGGTTGAACATCAGTTTTAATTTTTAATCTAGCTTGTAAGCCCTTAATTTTGCCTTTCTCTTTGTTAAAAATAATTGAGTACTTGTGTAGAATTGTATCAAGTAATATACTCTTATTTTCTGTAATATGAGAGACATTTTCAAAATTTATATGTAATTGACGAATCCATTCACGCCCCAATATAGGCTTCCTATCCGTGTTTACAATACGACGCCAGAATCATATCATTTGGCCCAGTCATTATTTTATTTCTTATTTTATTTTAGAAGACTGATAAACACAAAAGAAAAATCTTTTGAATGCAACTATTATTATTGTAATATGAAACATTAATTTAAACATTTTTTACTAAAACTAATATTAAAAAAATACAAACATGAACAGAACACTAAATTTAATAATATAACACTGAATCATTTCGTTTGGCTCAATGATCATATTAGAGATTCAGTGATTTCACCACTGCGTCACATCTCCCTTTTGCTTCAGAACTGCTTGAATTCGCTTGGGCACAGTGTCTACTAACTTTTCACAGTGTTCTGCAGTAAACGAGTTCCAAATTTGAGTTAGTCTCTCTTTTAATTCAGGAACCGTCCTAGCAGGTGTAGCACGTAACTTCTTTTTCATGTTATGCCAAAGTGTTTCAATAGGCGATAGGTCGGGACTATTAACTGTTCTTTCAGAGCTAATCTAGAAAGCATCTTCAAGGACAAGTTTGTGACGGGGATGAGGGAAGGGAGAATTTTCTATTAAATTACATAAAGATTGTTCAAAATACGTTAAAACTGCACATCTCAAAAGGAGTGAGTTCAGATGTCTAGAAAAAAAGTAGAGACCTGTTCTTCCACTCGACCCTCTTAGATGTTCATTACCTATTTTATTTCTGCATACTCACAGCCTACTTTCAAATGTGCATAAGTTTTAAGTGCAGTTTTAATCAATATTAGATAAAAAGTGTTAATAACTTCAAAACCGCTAAAGATAGGTATAAGGATACCTATAGTTTATCGATGCGTAAAATATGTAAAAATATAAGGGGTGTTCCATTTGAAAAAAATGACTTTTTGGTGTTTGAAGTTTTTCAACTTTGCCACTAACTTTGAACGCCCTGTATAATCTGTGATAGGTGTGCAAATGTATTTTGTGAACCCTTATGGTTTTACTTCGTATTTGTAAAGTATGAATGTTTTGCATTCAAAGAAGACCAAAAGGTGGGCTATTAAACATCCCTCCGCAAAACGCAAATTAAAAAAAAATCATATCTCAAAAACAGTTGAAGATAGGTATAGGATAATCTAATACAGTGTAACGCAGAATCGATTGTATAATAAAAAAATGTAATAATATACAGGGTGTTCCATTTAAAATAAGAAGATGAATGGCGATTTCCGGTCCTTCCGGAAGTTGTATAACATCGACAATCTTTTAGAACAAAAGAAGGCTATGGGTTATCCTTAACCTGAAAGTTTCAAATTCATAAGTAATAAGGGTAATAAGGGACCCCAGAAACTTCTAATGAACGGGTTCCGTGATATACTCTGTATTTTGTGCTATACATGTTTTATTAATCTGTAATCAATTAAAAAAACCGTTTGAACTAAACTTTAAATAACCCAATTCTGAAATATAATATTGTATTTTCGAATAGGTGTCAGTTTGCCCCATGAGTGGACACCATTGTTTAAACAATGATAAGTCAAGTAAGGAACTTGTGTATTTATGAAATAACTACCTACAAGTTATACCTGTATAGGTATATTATACAGGGTGTCTCACGGTGACCGTCGGTTAGAAGTATATCAAGAACTGTAAAAGCTAGAAATTTGAAATTTTGCACATGCGACATGAAGTGTTTAATCTATTAAATAAAAATATTTTCCAAATGGCAGCACTTCAGGAAATACCGGAAGTGAGCATCAACTTCTTTATTTTAAATACAAACCAGGCAATTTTTTTTCACATTCTGATGTGTCATAAAATGTTTAGTAAGTATGCTTAAAATAATCGGCGTATCAATTTTGATTGTTGAGAACAACAATTTTTTTCACTGAAAAATGTCAAAATCTTGTTTAGGAAATAAAATTGAAAGTCGAAAGTGGTAAAAGTTAGGGAAATGGGATTTTAGGTTCTCAATGTCAAAAGATTGAGACACAATTGTCTGTCATGGATAATAAAAAATTGCCCGCGGTTAAGTATCTATTTGACGTTATTTCTAGACTTAAGAAAAACTTTAAAAAGTCTCTTTTTTTAAATGGAATGCCTATTTAATTATCGGCCCATTCGATGCAGAAATAAATTTCCTTTAAATTGATATACATATGTACCATGTTCCTATACCTAAAATCAATGATTACAGAGTTATTTACATTTTTCTAATTAAATTTATAATTACATACTTTACAAAACATGGTTGGCAAGTTCAACAAGTCCCGTAAGCGGTTCGTCCCATTCGAAAAACACGGTATATATTTACTAACATAAGGTGTTTTCTTTTTGCATCGCCACAGGGTTAGGTAAAGTTACAATCATCACGTGATTAAAGTGCCTTGCGTCATGTAAACATTTCTGCCTCAGGTTAATATAAAACTTAAATAAAGCTTTTAAAACGAATAGGGTTATTGAGAACTGAGTCAAATTATTTCTATAAAACGAATGGTGTGTTATTGACAGAGCTGACTTAGGTCTACCACAACGTGCAAAAAGAAAACACCTATTATTTACTATACCTACCTAATAACCTCTGAACATCTTTCTTCGATGACGGCTCAGGAAATTCATCAATTGCCCTCACGCGATCTGGATCTATGCCTATACCTGTACTGTTTATAATTGCTCCCATGAATCTAATTTCTGCCATTCCAAACTCACATTGTCACATTTACTTAAATTAAATTTAACATTATTTTTGACAACAATTTCTAACACTCTTTTTAAAATTGCATCGTGTTGCTCTTTAAAGTTTCCCCAAATAATTATGTCGTACATATAGACTGCTACATTTGCCATATCAAAAATTTGTCTGAATCTATCATTAAATACTTCTGGCGCGCATTTAATTCCATACGGAAGACCCAAAAACTTAAACCGACCATAAGGTGTTCCGAAAGTACATAGTTCGCTGCTAGCTTCATCTAGGGGGATTTGGTAAAAAGCTTGACTAGCATCTAATTTCGAAAAAATTTTTTGCTCCATTCAATTGGCTTGTGATCTCATCTAGTGTTAATAATTTACAATATTCTCCTTTAATTACTTTATTTAAATGAAGCGGATCTAGACAAATACGCAAAGTGTTATCCTTTTTCTTAATTAATACTAATGGATGTACCCATTCACTCTGTCCTTCAACTTTCTTAATAATATTTAAATTTTCCATTTTATCTAGAGTTAATTTTAATTTCTCTAGCAGTGCAAAAGGTACCTTTCTAATAGGGAAAATTACTGGCTGTGCATTTTCTTCTGTTTTTATATAATATGGTGGATTAATACATCCAATATCTGAAAACACCTCGCCATGTGACTCTTTAATTTTATTCTTATAGCGTTCCTTTAAATTTTGAATTTCATTAATTGTTTCTAAATTTGGTTGATTTTTACATATCAGTTTTAATTGAATGGACGTTTTTAAACCTAGGAGACCTTCCGTTATGTTATTGACAACAAAAAATGAAATATTACTTTGACTACCATTGTATAAACATGTTAAAGTACATTGACCTAATATTGGTAATACATTACCTGTGAATGATTTTAATGTCGTCTTTGTTTCATTTATTATTGAGTAAGACAACCCTAAATCCAGAAAACTTTTAATTGAGATTACGTTTGCCATGGCTCCAGTGTCGATTTTAATAGTTATGTACATATGAGTATGGTAAATCGAGGTTTACGTTAACGAGTGAGAAGTTTACAGCTGAGGCAGGAATTTCGAAACGAGTAACGTAATCTGATTTAACGTACAAATAATGTAAAACATTTTATTTCATACTGGCCATACATTCATTTCTTAAGAGTTTTTCTATTAACTTTATATAAAATTTGACGTTTCCAAAGTTATGTCACTTTATGTCGCTATGGCAACCTTTGTATTTGGGTACAAAATTTCTAGAACGGTAGTAGTTATTTACATATGAGTACGGTAAATCAAGGTTTACGTTAACGAGTGAGATGTTTATTGCCGAAGCGTAGCTGAGGCAAGAATTTCGAAACGAGTAACCGTAATCTGATTTAACGTACAAATAATGTAAAACATTTTATTTCATACTGGCCATAGAGTTTTTCTACTAACTTTATATAAAATTTGACGTTTCCAAAGTCATGTCACTTTATGTTGCTATGGCAACATTTGTATTCGGGTACAAAATTTCTAGTACGGTAAAGTTTCATTTACCAGACTCGTATCAGTCTGGTAAAACACAGATTACTAGTCAGTATGAAATAATAGTTATTTACATATGAGTATGGTAAATCAAGGTTTACGTTAACGAGTGAGATCTTTCGAAACGAGTAACGTAATCTGATTTAACGTACAAATAATGTAAAACATTTTATTTCATACTGGCCGTAGATTCATTTCTTAAGAGTTTTTCTATTAACTTTATATAAAATTTGACGTTTCCAAAGTTGTCACTTTATGTTGCTATGGCAACCTTTGTATTCGGGTACAAAATTTATAGTACGGTAAATACAATTTTTTTAAAATCGGCCAGAAAGTAGTACTTTCCTTTAGGTCAGAAAATCTCATTTTGTCGGACCGAGCCAGAAAGTTATTGAGATAGTCCGGTAAAAGGTTTTACCGGACTCATTTTTATTGTGATAGTGCGGTAAAAGGTTTTACCGGACTCATTTTTACTTTCCGGCCTAGAACGGTCAATTGTTCTGCCCGTTTTAAAAAAAATATTATACGTAATACGTCCCAAAAGTGCTTTTACTGGACTCGCAGGCTTGCAGGACTCGCCTGCGGCTCGCCCTGTAATTTGCCTACTTGTCCAGTAAAAGATCACTTTCGGAACTTGTTACGTAAACTATTATTATAGTACGGTAAATACGATTTACCAGACTCGTATGAGTCTGGTAAAACACAGATTACTAGTCAGTATGAAATAATAGTTATTTACGTTATAAGTCCGGGAAATAAGATTTTACAGTAACGAGTGAGATGTTTCTGGACGAGGCGACGAAGGAGCCGAGTCAAGAATTTTGAAACGAGTACTGTGGAAATATTTACCGGACGTATATCGTATAACGTTTTATTTCATCCTGTGAGCAATTTTGTTTGAAAAAACTAAAAAATTTTTTTAAATGTCACAACAATCATTAAGTCTGCGAATCACAATTTTGTTAGCAACGGTTTCCAGCAATTGTTTAATTTGTTGATATTGGAAAAAAATGTCTCAAATAAATTGCGAAAACGAAGTTTCCGAGAAAATCTTGAAAAAAGCGGCCGAAGCTACTGAAAAATTAATTCCGGTTAAGTCGGTAAACCGTTATAAAAAAGAATCTGAATTATTTAATCAGTGGAAACAAATAAACCAAGTGAAAATAGTCAATGAGGATGTAATGTTGGCTTATATGTTAGATTTGGTAAGCATTTCCTCTGTATATAATTTAAGTATATTATTTGCAGTCTAAAAAAATCAGTAGCCCCTCTCTTTGGTCTAAGTTATCAATGGTGAAAGCGATGTTGTTAGTTTATAAAAACTTGGATATTTCTCGTTTCTCGGAAGTAATTGCTTTTTTAAAGAAGGAATCAGTGGGTTATACACCTACACAGGTCAAAACGTTGAGCAGGGATGAAATACGGAGGTTTCTAGAGCAAGCACCTAATGAGAAGTATCTTTTGACAAAAGTTGTGGCAATGATTGGTATTGTAGGTGGTTGTCGTCGGGAGGAGTTACATAACATGTCTCTTGATGATGTGGAAGAAACAGGTTCACAATTAGTGTTTACTATTCCTTATACCAAAACAAATCAGAGGAGAATATTTAGTGTTATTAATGAAGTGGAAGGGATAAACTTTTTGGAGCTATTCAGGAGGTATTTGGGGTTGAGACACAGATTACTAGTCAGTATGAAATAAAAGTCATTACTTTGTAATATAAAAATATAAATATAATATAATAATATAAAATTACTTTGTGATTAATTTTCAATTCGACAGTCCAGGAACTTTCTCCACTGAAACATTCTGAAGTATTGTTGCAGGTGTAGAAGAAAAATCAGCTATTAAGCTGATTTTTCTTCAACAAAAACTCAACGGCTATAATACCCTTAATAAATAAAATTCTAAAGTATCTTTATCATTAATGCTACTTATATAAATTACATTTTCATCTGCTGCATCATTAACATTATTAACAATAGGTACTTAAACTATCGATCTGTCGCGGCCCTTTACATCTGCTGGCAAAATGGTTGTGGGGACAATGCGGCAAAAACGAGTCCGCACGATGACGCGCCGAACCCCGATCTCGGTAGTCGCGCCCATACGTGACGTCAAACCCCTACATGACAGACACGAATGCGCGTTCGAGTAACATCGCTACCGAGAGCCGACGAAGCGCTACCGAGCACCGACGAAGCGCCCCTGCAGGGTATAAAAGCGTGCGCGCGACGATCAGGAACTCACTCTTCTTCCGGAGTTGTTAATAGACTGCGAAAGTTATGCCGTCACAATATGGCCGCCAAACAGCTGATGGGAGTACACATTGGTTTGTTTACCATTATCACCCGTTAAGAATGGCGTTAATAAACTTGTCTGTTATAGTAGAAGTATTCTCTGATGAAATTAGTGTTTTTAAAAAGGGTGAAAATTGTTTAGAAAGTGGACATGTGTTAGAAGTACAGTTTGATGGTAGTTTGAAAATGATTAGAGGACGTGTTTTGGCAAGTATGAAGAAGAAATCGTATCAAGTGGAGGTAAGTTGAGTATAATGCTTTGCATAACGTTTGTAACAATATAAGTGCAATAAATAAACAGGTAACTGTAATATTATTTTAGATTAATTTAACCGAAGGGTTCAACATCGAAAGAGTGCAATGCGATTGTGCCAGGGGACAATATAAGTGTCACCATATTTGTGCCATTTTGCTGTATGCAAATAAAAATTTCAGCAAAACCGACACAGTGTGCCAGTGGAAAACACCAACCTCATCCACTGAAATAAGTGCTTCTGTGTCGGAATTGTTTCCTAAAACCCAATATCGTGCCACAAATAGACCAGTAGATGAGGCTGATAAGGAGTTTTTTTTTAATGAACTCAAAGGACTAAACAGGTAAGAGTAAATTGCACACTATTGGTAATTTTCATTTAAATAATATTGATAAAGTCTTAAACATTGAACAAATTCCTGTAATTAGCAAACAAAAATTTTAAAACTGTATTCTTTGATCTGTTAGGTTTTCCGGATATTTTTGGATCCTATCTCCGGAGCAACAACATGTCCCAGTTCCTACAGAAATGAAATCATTTGCGAGGATTTTGGAACGGTCCAAAAACAGCAGCGGAGTTATTCTGAAAGGCAACGTTGTCGAAAACTTTAAAACGTCTTCAAGGGAAATTTTCGAAATTGCAAAACTTACATGCGGTCAAAATCAAAACCCCATGTGGCACCAAATGCGGTTGGGTCGTTTGACAGCAAGCAATTTTGGTGCTGTTCTTGGTGCAGGCCAACGAGAGAGGTAATTACATTTTATTAATAGGTATGATGACAGATACTTTTTGTCACAAAAGTTAAAGTATAGGTCCTACTAAAGAGTAGCAGAGGCATCATTTATTTCTTACGGCAGAGACCATTAAGTTCAAAAGAACAGGTGTTTTTGCCAAAAGTGTATTAGATATAACTTGAAACATTTTTTCCCAATGTTAGTTTCTTTGTGTTGACCAGAGGTATCTATGAAGATATTTGTATAAATTTATGTGATTAATGTAAAAGTTTGTTTACTCTGTACACTGGGCTGGGTTATTCACTAAAACTATTGTAAAATTTGTTTTTAGGTATCCTGCTTCCCTGTTTTCCCGGTTGTTAAGGAAAGAGAATTTAGATGGTGTAAAGTCGATACAGTGGGGCTTAAATCATGAAGGAACTGCTCTTCATGAATATGAAAGTATAGAGAACGTGAACGTAACTACAACTGGACTGTGGCTTCACGAAAATGGTGTTTTAGGTGGTTCGCCCGATGGGTTGGTGGGTGAAGACATTATCATTGAAATTAAATGTCCATTTAGTCATAGAAATTCAACACTTGATGACATAAAAATGGACAAAAAATATTGTTTTGATGAACATTTCAATTTAAAAAGGTCACACCCTTATTTTCATCAAATACAAGGACTACTACACATTACTAAAAGATCGTTATGTCATTTAGTTGTGTGGACTCCTACATTGTACATTAAGATAGTTGTTGTAAAGGATAGAAATTGGAAACACAATTTACTAGTTTTAGAGAGGTTTTATATTTATAACCTTTTAGACATCAGTTAAGTGCTGTCCATTGCGCCTAACACATTCATTCAATCGATTTTGAAGACTTACCATTGTCTCCTCTGGGATGTTGGCGACGTGTTCTTCAATCGGAGTCTTGAGGTCAATAAGATTTCTGGGCTTAGTCTGGTACACAAACGCTCTTTAGATGTCCCCATAGAAAGAAGTCGCATACTGAGAGGTCTGGTTCAAATATTTCAAATAAAATTCTGTTAGTTCACATATTTTCCGACTATCTTGTTTGCTTGGGGGAGCTGTACATCCTAAGGCTAGTTATTAATAATATGTACAATATAATTTACATGTGCAAATGCATATACATCCTAAGGCTAGTTATTAATAATATGTACAATATAATTTACATGTACAAATGCATATACATCCTAAGGCTAGTTATTAATAATATGTACAATATAATTTACATGATCATCTTAAATAATTCTAAATTTATGTGTATGTTATTTATATACCTATTGCTATTTACAGTTTTAATCACTGCCCAATCCTAAACATTGTTCGGATTCTTTAAGTAGGGCATACTGTAAATTTACAAGAGCGGCACAAGTTTGCACAATTACAGTGGAGTGTTCTCGCATATGAGGCATAATAAAGTCCAATATGTACTCTAAAGTTTTTTTAATCTATTGATTGCTCTTTCGACATGAATCCTGGCACGTGCTATTTTCCTTGTAAACAAAGCTTCTTGAACTGTGAACTGGGGGTTGGTTAAAAATGGTGGTATGTTCACGGAAACACCAATTTCATTGCACATATCTCTTATTAAAAATCCTTTGTCGGCCAGAATTAAATCTCCCGCTTCCATGTGATGTAGAACACCACTTTGTTTAGTAATTTCTTTGTCTGATTTCGAACCGGGAAATAGCTCACTCACAAAAGTTATTGTACCATTTGGAGCAATACCAACTAAAACTTTAAAAGTGTGCCGTTGTTTGTTATGCGAAAATAGTGCTTTTTTTTAATTTTAAAGCACGCGGAACTGCGATTTCAATTTCTGTGCAATCAAGCACGATCTTACAGTTCGGGAAGTCTCTAAAGCATGTGGGCACAAACAAGGAGTTTTTGTATCTACTTGGTACCGTATTCATCATGCCCTGATATAAAATTTCATGTAGAGCATATACATATGTCATAATGATGTTGTGCATTGTGGTACTACTTAGCTCAAATCTAAAAGCTAGATCAAACATTTGCAAATTCAATCGCAACTTCATCAACGTGCATAGCAATTGATCTTCTGGTGGTATAATTTCCACATTCCAGCCACTATAATATTTTAATGCAAATCGTTGCAGTAAAGAGTGCAACATTAAAAAATGTGCGGATGTTGGAAGCCCTGTATATTGAAATACTAGTGTATCTTCTCCACTAATATCTCGGAACGATAGTCTGTTTTCACCCTTTTTTAAAGAATCTTTTAACTTTCTATTTTCTTGTTCAAGAAAATACAACTCGGCTTTCTCGAGCACTGAAGATTGTAGTGGAGAAGATGTGTAAGTGGAAGGTCCAGCCTCCATTGGTTCTGGAATATTTATTGGCACTTCTACATTTCCTTCTACTCGAACTTCTTTCGTTTTTCTGAAAATACATATTCAAATTTCAGAAACATTTTAACAACTTATCAAATACACACCTTATCCGTTTTTCTGGGTAAGGAAATTTCCACACGCCCTCTTTATTCCATGGGAATATGGTAGGACCCAACATTTTGTTGCCATCATTAAAATGGCAGCTACACAATCGGTCTTCTCGAGTTGGATCTCGATCAGCTCTTCTAGACATATGCATTTATGCAAGGTGAGTAAAAAGTAAAGGAGATATTGGTATATAGGATTGATTTTTAATAAAAAAAGAGTATTTAGTGTTTTTTTTACACTATCATTTGTAGTGTATGAAGCGAAAGGTTGCACTGATCTTACCTGCACATCTTTTTCCACCTGTTAAATTGTTTATGGTCCGCTGGAAACCGGTAAAAACTACACCTTTCTCGTCTCGAATCATGGGCACACCCGGGACAATAACAAAAAGGCATAATTAACAACAATGTCCAACATAAAATCAAAATTCACGTGTAACACATACAACTCAAATGGTACAAATGCTTTGTTTACTCCCATCAGCTGTTTGGCGGCCATATTGTGACGTCACACTTCCGCAGTCTATAGCCTGGAAAGAGTCACCTACCCCCCTTTGGCCGGAGTTGTTAATAGCCTGGTCATAGGGAGGCCACCGTCCGACGCCGGAGTTGTTAATAGCCTGGCTAGGATAAGCGACCATCGCTACCACGTACGCCAGTCAAGCGGCTGCGGTCCGGTTCACCACGTTATTCACCGGTGCCACCTATCGTTACGCCGTTGCCGCCAACGCCTACAAAGAGGCCATCATGGAAGCTGGCGCCGATCGACCTCGACACAGGGCCCTGCTACAGCGAACCTCGTAGCCGATCCATGCATTTACTCGACCCACGAAGACAGTGCGTGAAGTATATTCGATTTTTAACTTTGCGTTCATGTTAATTTGTTATTGTTATTGTTATTATGTTATTTGTTCTTTCGTTTAATCTCGTTAAGTAAAAACCGTTAAACCACTGCACGTTCCATTTCCTTCGTAAAGATCGGCGCACACACGCGCGCCGACATGGTTAAGTTTTTTACATTTACCGCATGTTTTGCCATATGCCGGACATTTATTAATGGGATGTGTTAGGCCACATCTTGTACAATTTGAAATTAAATTATATTCAATACTGGAATCGATATTCCATCCGTGCGTCCATGCGTTGCAAGAGATGCGCATTGTCTACAACCAAGTTAAGATATGGATCTTATGTGAAATTTTATGCTGATTCATGATCTGGTCCCAATTTTTCGATATTTCAAATACTTTTCGAAATACATATTCGACTTTAAAGTCGAAATTTCGAAATTATCAAATTTTGTCTTTTTGATAAAGCCAGATTTTTTTTTCGTTACTGCGGTATTCGAAGTTCGTTCTGTAATCCAGGGATTTCAACTAGTTTATCCTACCTTTGGATTGCGAACGTGTTCTGTAATTACAATTGCCCTCTTGACGGCTCGAATTTGTTTCATTTCTTCGGTAGCGCTGGGATTTATTTTCGGAGTTCTTCCTTCCTTGTAGCTGGGGATCTGCCTCTGCTGTTTGAAGACACCCGATCTACATTTTCCTGGTGGATTGAATTATTCGCTATCTTTGTTGCTTGTGATTTTGATTGTTCGATGATATATGCCAGTTTGATGAACTTTTCCAAGTCACCCACATCCTCTTGTAAGAGTCTGTGCCTTATTTCATCATTATTAGTTCCGCAAATTAACATTAATTTAATTAGATCATCCCGTAGTCCTCCAAAGTCACAGTTATTTGCCCGTTTCCGTAACTCTGTGATAAATTGTTCCAGGGTGATTGAATCACCTTGTTTTGAATTTATAATTTATAATAATAACAATGTTTATTTTGTTCATTTTGGATGCTAAAAGCATATAGGATATGTCGATTAAGTATACAGTTATACACATATAGAATATAAACACAATACAAGAATACAGAGCAAAACAATACAAGATACAGAGTACAAAGTATAAAATAACATATTAAAAGATGGAATAACATATTAAAAGAAGAAGTATCACAGTATTTTTAGGCTATCACAGACGCGTTTAAATTCAGTTGAATCATATACAGCATTTTCTAATAAAAGTTTTTTTATTACGCGTTTAAATTGATTTATTATAAGATGATATGATATGATGATGTATTTATTATATCGGGCGAAGGTTAAATTTTGACGTGAAAAATGAGGATTTAATTTATCTATGACGAATTTTAATTTGTCTTTTTCGTCGTCTTCGAAGTGAAGGGTACTGTATATTTTATGGATTTATGCACCCGCGAAATGGACAAGTTGAGCAATTTGAATTTGCTCTGCCTTTTTGTCAACTTCCGTTGCCACTATATAAATATTGAAACTGTTCAACCACTGTGCCCATTGTTCAGCCGGATTGCCACCATTATTTAAATGAAGTGCTGGTAACGTGTTACCCGCCATGATGATTTATTAATTAAATTTTTCTCTATTAACACTATGCCACTATTGATACAACTATTGATTTAAAGCTGTTCGCAGCGCCATGTTGTGTTGTTCGTATAGTTTATTTATATTGATTATTTATGAAGTTAGGAATGAATAAATTAATAACGACCGTTATAACAACACATGTACTTTATTCTCTATTCTAGTTCTATCGTGCCCTGTATTACCCACAACTTGTGCCTCCACTACCTGTAGTGGTAACTCACACGAGTTCCACTCCACAGTATGCATAAACCCATTGGCTATTGATTTCCACTTTTCAGTCGTTGGGAATGCTAGCTGTTCTCCGCTTAGTGTATCCCAAATTCTGCAACATACTCAACTCACAATTCTGCTTATTGTTTTAATGCCCAATTTGTAAGTGTAATGCATATCGGTGAACGTAGTACTACTTGCTAGGTATCTGTACACGTTTCTGAAATCCCTCAAGACAAAGTCTGGACAAGCTCCAAAAAAAGTATAAGGGGAACCTGTCCTAAAATAGTATACCCTACACAAAAAATGTTTTAATCTGGTTATTTTTTAATGAATAAAATTCTTGAAACATAATATTTTATTACAAAAGGTTTACATATCCACTATTGCAAACACTTCGAAAAACATTATTAATAATTATTATTTTTTAATTTTAAACAAAAGATTTGTTGTGTCATTTTATGCTAGTTACTGTGGATAAAATGATATATCCACATTTCCTATTGGCAAACTTCGCTCACAAAGGTTTTTTCTCTAGCAGATAGTCCTGCACACTCGCCATGTGCCCACAAAGAGCACTGCATGCACCTCATCCACAGTTCCCTTGACCTAGATTGACTGTAGAGTCCAGTGCAATATAGACAACCTGCATCTTGATCATGATCATCCTTATCTGCACAAGGTTCCTCATCACTTGCATAATCATTCAAAAATAAAAAATTTTTAGCACGTTTTGCAACACGACGCTCTTCGACTTTCTTTTTTTCCGCTGCCTTGGCCTTAAGCTCTTCTAAATAAGGACTGCTTGTGAGTAATTGAGAACCCTCATGATTTCTTTTTCTTTGCCGGGACTGAGAAGCACATGGCACTGGTGATAAGTCAATTGGCCTTACATTAATTTGAGCTTGAGTTGGGACATCATCTTTACTCGCAGTAGTCGCTGTATTCTCAATTACTCTGGGACTGCTTTCATCGACTCCGTCAGTAGTCTGTGCAGGGGAAAATAAATGGTCAGGAAATATTTCTGGATGGCAAGGCCAGATTCCTGAGTTTCGAAAGCCGCTTAAGGCATGTTGATTGGTAGCTGCGTTTCCATATGCCTGAGCAATTAAAATGTTAATAAAAAGAATTGAAGTGCATTTAAACACGTCGCCAATGATGCTCGGGTAAAATGATACATAAAATGATATATAGTTAAGATTAACTTTAGGATTCACAAGAAAACTAACGATAATTTTTCTGCCGTACAAAACTTTTAGGTGTATGTTTACAAGAACCCTCCAGTCACAGCACTAAACGTGATGTAAATCAACAGCCGTTGGAAATATGTGCGGTATGCAATTGCAGAAACACGACAGGCGTCTCGCTTGTCACATCTTGCGGTGAGTATAAGAAACAAGCGGACTATGTCATTTTAGGACAGTCTCCTATAGCAATAATATGCAATTTTTATTGAAGACTGTTATACCGGATGACACAGCTTCCAGTAGTATTTCAATAGGTGACTGAAGTGATACCGAATCCAGGCCTGGTACTTCAACATCTGTGCTTTCCACACCGAATACTTCTACTTCGGAATGTATGTACATCAACAAGGCGGTCAGGACAAAAGAGATTAAATCCTGTCGACGCAGAAATATTAAAACTACTCCTAGCGCCTACATCCTCTATTGAACCGAGTAATGATGATAACAAATCGTTCTTATTTTCTATTTTACCAGCCATGCAACGCATGCATGAAGATGATAACATAGACTTTACAATTGAAGTGATGACATTAGTTCGTAAATATTGTAAATCTAAGCGCGCAAGATCCACGAGCACCAACAATATGTCACTTGATAATTATCAACATGTCGATGAAACGTCAGAGCAAACATTATGTTGTGATCGTGTGCCTACCACACGATCTGCAAAAAGTATGGATGATGCTGCAGATACTGATGATACAGATAATTTTTTCGTATCACGTCAAGAGGATGAAACATCAGTAACTCTGGAAGTATATACTCATGGTCAAGACCATACATATGTGTCACAAAGCAAACAAATATTGGTTACAGCTCTACTATTGGCTAGTTTTACAAATATTTTTAACACGCTACTCTGTAAACGGCATCTTTTAACACTCTTGACAGCCGTTAAAACTGTCACTTTTAATGTACATTATTTTTACTAGCAAAAAAAATGGCACGAACAAATTGTTTTACTATCCCTCTTCTATTATGGTGCTAGAAATGGGCGAATTTCAGAAAATCAAAGACAGATGTTGATTCAATAGAATATATAGCAGAATCCACAACTAGATAATAAAAAGTAAATTTTCTGCTACATTTACATACAAAAATGCGCAACAATTGTGGAAAAATATTGAAACAGAATTAAATGCAATTCTTGGGGCGAAAAAGGATTGGAAGCATTGGAGAAAGGTAAAGAAATTAATTGATGTTTTTGATTTTTGTATTGTTAAATTTGTTTAGACTTTGCAAGATTTCCATTCTAAAACAAAAATAAAGAAACACAGGATGGTTACAGGAGGAGGTCTACAAGTAAAAGATGTATTGACAAATACGCAGGAGGAGTTGTTAAGTATAATCTCTTCTGTTGAAGTAAATGGTGATGATGCTGTTTCAGAATCAACTGCTGAATTTCATCATGTAAGTTATATATTACCGAGTCTCTTTGAAATGTGAATAGCAAGTAATTTTAGGATTTTCACGATTTAAATATAGAAATATTTTTTGTCGATTCGACCGAAGAACAAACCTGTTCTTCAGATAACAGGTAATTTCTATACTTAAGTTAGTTCACTTGGTGGGGTGTATAAAACTAGTGATGGGAAAATTCCGGAAAAATCAATAATTCGGTAAATTACCTTTTGAAAATTCCGGTAACTTTCGGAATATTTCCAAAAAAAAATTTTTTTATCGGGTTCGTATTGAAAAGAGCTTTCAAAAAATATATACATTAATGTAGTATAATTGAAGGGGTTAGAAGCAAATGGGTACAAGTGCACTTTTTTCTGAAATCGAGTTAAGTAGGTCAACTTTTGAGTGGCAGAAGGATATAAGTGATATTCGATGTATTAGGTGCCATCTGTACTCTGGTAGAATAAGCTTGTTAAAAAAATAGGAAACTTCATGGACCCAAATGGATACAAGTGTAATTGTACCCTTTTGAAAAGCACGCATATTCAGCTGATAGAATATTCAACGTGGATGAGACTGGCTTATCTATTGTTCAGTCCAAGGTCCAAAATGTTCTTGCGCTTAGGGCAACCAAGCAGGTTGCAGCTGTAACATCCGCAGGAAGAGGTTCTTTAGTTACGGCAGTCTTGTGTATGAGTGCAGGAGGAGACTTTGTTCCACCATTTCTAATCTTCCCCAGAAAAAACTCCAATGTTCTATTGGGAAAGGGGGCTCCTCCTGGCTCAAAAATTATTTGTCACCCGAGCGGATGGATTCAAACACACATTTTCACTCAATGGTTCGTACATTTCGTCGAAAAGGTGAAACCATCAGAAAACGACTTTGTATTACTAGTGTTAGACGGACACCATACGCATTGTCGCAATTTGGAAATGATAAAGTTGCCAAGGCAGAATTTTGTTCAAATAGTGTGCTTGTCCCCTCATTCAACACACCACATGCAACCATCGGATAAAACGTTAATGGGACCTTTGAAAGCACATTATAGTGAGGAGTTGAGAATATTTTTGAGAACGAATCAAAGAGCAACCACACATTTTGACATTGCTGAACTATTTGGTAAGGTGTACCTAAAGGTGCAAACTGGGACAATTGCCATTAACGGCTTTAAAAAAACAGGAATATTTCCTCCAAATCGTCATGTGTTCACAGATAGCGATTTTCTTGCTGCAGAACAAGAAAATATTGAGGAGGGGGAGGCCACCGCAGTTGACAATATTGCCGAGAATAGTGTAGCAGAAAGGGAATTTGTTGGGCCCGAAAACATTTCACCGGTGCCAACCTTTAAGACAATGACGGGGCCTCGAAGAGGAAGGGCGCCTGGAAAAGGCAATTATAACCTCATCTCCACTTAAAGATGAGTTAGAGACCTCAATACATTCAGTCTCTTCAAAAAAGGGCAACACAGTGAAGCGTAAACTGTCAGTGAAATCATCAGATTACCTCAATCGACCATCTTCTAGTGGTCTCCATTGTTAGGGAGTACTATAAGAAATGGTAGTATAGCGGATAACTCTGTATAGAATATGCATTAGCTGCTTTCAATGAACTGTATTATAGATAATAATTAAACAAAGTGAGCGAAAAATAAAATTAATTCAAATAATACGAAAATAAATAAATAAAATAAAATGAAAAATAAATCAATGTAACCATCTTTAAGTTTTAATGGCAATGTGGCTGAAAATTGGAAAAACTGGATACAACGGTTTGAAATCTATGCAACTGCAACGGAGTTACATTTAAAACCGAAAAGGCACAGTGTGCACAACTATTGCATTGCTTAGGAGAAGAATTCATTGCAATATTTAATACATTTGTCTTTCAAGAAGAGGAGAGGAATAAAATAAATAAACTAAAAGAAAAGTTCGAGCAGTACTTTACGCCAAAAAAATTATCAATTGGCTAATTATGACTTTGAAAGGTAGCAGGGGCATTTTTTAGACCAAATGGCATTCTTACATATTCATAATATTATAATGTCCATTTTCTACATTGAAAGCAGTCTTTTCAACAGAGCTAGGATGCATCTCAATTTGGTGAAACCCGGATGCCAAGTCCAGGGTTGTAAAGTATTGGCAGCGACCTAGTTTATCAAGAATATCGTTAATATTAGGTAGCGGGTAGCGATCGTCGATAGTTTTTTCGTCTACTTTTCTATAGTCGATAACAATACGGCATTTTTTATTGCCGCTGGCATCTAATTTTTTCGGGACAATCCATATAGGTGAGCTCCAGGGTGACTGGGGGGGTCTAGGGTCTAATTATGCCATTTTTATTTTATTAGTAGGTAAATGTCAATTTGTGATTGGGGCTATATAAAATGTCTCTATATCTCTATAAAAAAATTTTTAAGGCATCTTTTTCTTCTTCATTAAGATGATTGGTTCTAATACCTGAGAAATTAAAGTCCGACTTGTTTAAAATTTGTTTGGGTGCCATGTTCGTGCCAGTTCAGCTTCATTCTCCTTCAGAGATCATGTTGATGTTATTGTAAGATCGTCCTATAAAACAATAGGACTGATAATGAGAAGTACACGAGATTTTAAGAATGTAAAAGCGATAAAAATTCTCTACTGTGCATTAGTGAGGAGTAAGCTAGAGTACTGCTCTAACGTGTGGTTACCTGCAACACAAAAAGAAGGCAAGAAACGTGAAGTAGTGCAAAATTATTTTTTAAGGTACCTGTATTTTAAGATAAAAAAAATTGGTTGCCCAAGAGAAACTCATTCTTGTGTCCTAAGAGATGTGACAGGAATGACTAGCTTTTCCTTAATAAGGGATGGTTTTGTACTAGTATTTCTGTATAAACTTTCTGCTTATTTAATAAGTTATATAAAAATAATGTTTCGTTAGATATTTTTTTACAAAATCAAAAACAATTAAAAAAATCTGTTATGAAATTCTTGTGGTTAATAATTGAGCTTTTTTGTTTTGTTATGGGTAATAGATGTATAAAAAATAGTTAATTTTCGATGTAGACCGTCTTGGGAATTTTCCCGTGGTCTAATAAATGTAACTTGTAATTTTTGTATATGTATATTATATCATTAAATAAATAAATAAAAAATAAATAAATAAATAAGTATTGGTCTGTAATTTTGGGCCTCCCTTTTGGATCCCGCTTTATGTAATGCTCTCACTTTTGCAACTTTGCCATGTTGTGGAAAGACCCCGGTAGTAAAAACTAAGTTTATAATATAAATCAACGGTTCATGTAACAGGTCAAAACACTCCCTGTAAATCATAATCGGAATATTGTCAGGTCCGCAAGTTTTTGTATTGATTAGACTGTTTAGAGTACTTATGACGTTGTAGAGTTCGTCGGCCTTAAAAAGAATGAATGTTGTGAGGCAACTATAGGTTTTGTAGAGGAAGACTTTGATGGAATCTTTTTTTCTATTTTCTTGCGTCACAGATGTGAAGTAATGATTAAAAATTTCCGCCACCTCTACGGCGTTATCGATGATGTTACCGTTATCGTAAAGGGCTATCTTGGAAAGCTTATTTATCTGCCTATTTAAGTTACGGTTGATTAGTTGCCACGTCGCTTTAATTTTGTTAGACGATTTCATAATAGTTCTTTGGGAGTCAATTCTTTTTGTATTATTGATAACTTGTTTAAATATTGTGTTACAACGTCTATAAATAATTGATTAAATTCAGATGAGGGTTTTCCCGTACTTTGTAGTAAAGCTTCCTTTTTGTTCGGCTGGATACCCCAATTCCTTTCGTAACCCGATTCTTTTTGCTATTTGTTAAGTAGTGCTTTTTGAGTGGGAAAGAATTAAAGAATATTGTTTGAAAATTTTTAAAGAAGTTGGTGACACATGAGTCAGCATGCCTTTCAGAATGTAGGAAGCACCTGAAAGACATTAAACCTCTTTGATTAATACTACGTCGCATTGTAAATAATTTTTTCTCATTTACTTTTCTCTTCATAAATAAAATCTGAGCATTATGATCTGAGAAATCGACTGGTAAATTCAGAGTGTGGTACCGTTGCTTTTCACTCAACGGTGGTACCATGCACTTTCTAAATTCGTTACAATATTGTCGATGCAGGTACTTGACGTATTAGTCCGGGAGTCCGCCGCCTTTTTTACAATCAATTAATACACTTTTATACTTCGTGAGCGGCTTTATTTTAGCGAGACGCCAAACTTTTTCCTCTGCGAAAATGTTGGCGAATGGGTCCTAAGGGAGTGCGCAAGGGGTAAAACATGTTGATTGGTGATTACTAAAAATTGATTAGTATCAGTTAATTTTTTAGCTCAATGTTACGATTTTTTTTAAATCGTTTAGTCTCTGGCAAGCCGTTAAAACGGCTATGTGGTCGGGGGTCTAGGACAAATCAGCGCCGCCGACTCATCGCGGCCGATTCATCGCGGCCATCTCATCGCCGAGCCAACTCATCGCCGGCCAACTCATCGCCGACCCATCTCTTTAAAATTAAAAATTGTTAGTAGTGGAACAGCATAGCATACAAAAGGCCATCAATATCCGTTAATTACTTATAACTAATAATCATATACGATACAAAAGTACCGCGTAGTGGCAATCTATGTTTAAGTTTAGCATTTTTTTTACTTCCAAATTTTGTTTAGTGTCATGTTGCCATTTTGTATCAATTTAAAAAAAATATACTAAACCTGCAAATAACCTAGGCGCTTTAATGGCAATCTACGTTTAAGTTTAGCATTACTTTTATTTCCAAACTTTTTATACATATATGAATGTTAATATCAGGTAAGTATGATTCATTGTCTATGAACGCTATCATTATCGATTTAAAGCTCTGTAAAGCCGATTATCAATTGATTAAGATTTAAGGAAATGTTAATGTCATATGTCAATGTAATATCTTGATGATCGGTATCGGTATTTATACAAGCAAGTAAAAGAGGATAGGTAAGAATGTGCTGTATTTATCGAAAATAAAATCGGCGATGAGTTGGCCGGTGCTGAGATGGCTCGGCGATGAGATGGCCGCGATGAATCGGCCGCGATGAGTCGGCGGCGCTGACTTCTCCCATTTCGGCGGTCGGTGCGCACCGGCGTTTCACACAAAAAAGCGTATCTCGTAAACCATTAGCAATAGTGAAAATTTCTTTTCACTAAAAACTTTTCCACTCATTTGGGCATATTTCGTCCCGATTAAATATATCTACCTTCAACCGTTCAAAAATTTTCTCGATGCTGAAATTTTCACATCAGTTTTAGTACCGTCCCTCCTTTTAAATACTCTGACAAATTCTATATATAAAAAAATAGTCTTTTGTGTATGCCGTTAAAATCTACAATGATTAGGCGTTCGAATGGTGAAAGAATTTTGAAAAAATATTTAAACATGGCGTCACAATCGCGAGTTAAACACAAAAAATGGTTTTTTTAAGATCATTCAAAATAATCGGGAGATATTTTTTTATTCTTTTTTGCAATCACGAATTTAATTGAGCCCTCCGGATTTGAATCCGTAAGGTCATTCCCCACATTGTACATATTTTTTAAAATGTATATCTTCGAGTGCACAGTACATGATCGAATTTAGGAGTGCTGATTCCCGACTATTAATAAAATCTTCCAAGTATATTTCTAAAGGATGAGGTTTACCATTACCATAAAATATTCCAATTGAAAATGGTTGTAGTTTCTTATTGCTTAAGTCTATAACACACAAAATTGACCAAAATTGCTTTGAGCAAGAATTAAAAAGGGGCCGACCGTCGATATTTATACTTATTAATCCTATAGGGTCGTTTAATGAGAAATCTATAATAGCTTATTTAAGCGTATTTTTAAACCCGATTCCAAACCAAAGTGACTGTAGGAACCATTATCCAACTCTTTACATGAAAACTGTACTGGAGTGCTTAATAAAGTACGAGAATCTAATCGTAAATCATCATGATGTTTAGATAAAACAGACAATAGACAATATCTTTTTTATTGCTATTTTTTTCAGAATCATTACTGATATTATAGAACGTGTTGTTAACTTCAGAAGTAGCACTGTATCGACTATTAATTGAACGCAATTTACTGTCATCAAAATTAACTTCATTCTCATTAAAGCGTTGGTACCGATTCAAATTATCAATTTCATGATCAAATTATTAGTATTAGTTAAATTTTTTTCATGTTCCAATATTTTTTCACGTTCATTTGCTACACGCCGCCCGATACAACTTAACGTTTACCTACTATAATCTTTTGCTTATATTTTGGCATACTGCAATAGAGAACAAAAAATTACAAAAATTTTGATATATGACATTCCTGTATGAGCTTCCAAAAAACTGGTGAAAATTTTGATAGAATTTAACGATTTGAATTTACGCCAAAACGCTGCTCGAGCGCGCGCTTTGGGGTGTGACGTCACACGACCCAATTTGACTGGCGCGCGTAAAGAAAATGCATTAGAAGGATATTGTTTTTAGCCATTGTAGTTACTAGCCCTTTGTTTGTCTGTCGCTCCGTTAGAAAGAAAATACTGTGTGGTACTTTTGTGTACAAATACAACAGTTAAAATGCCCATATAAAATATGATTACTCCATAGAAAAGTTACGAAATTTATGGTGTCAAATTATGGGTAGAGAGATGTAAAATGCTCAACATTTTATTCGATTAGATAACATTTTTATTGTACAAAACTCATTTCTGTTTATAAAATGTATAGTTACAAAAGCGCAGTAATTAATACATAGTTTATTATTGTAACCTAGATAACATAATATCTGCTTTTACATTTGTCGACCCTTTAATGTATTTAAACACATAATCAAAACCCGATAAAAATATCGACCACCTCTGCAGACGACCAGCAGCCATCTGAGGTAGGTTCGTATGCTCTCCAAACAACGCTTTTAACGGTTTGTGATCAGATAGTATTGTGAATTTACGCCCTGCTAAATATTGGTACAATTTTTTTACTCCCCAATATACAGGGTGTCCATTTAGTAGCCTGTTCTTGAAGTACGGCTTTATTGTTAAATTAAAGTTATTAATTAATACATATTTTTTGCTAAATATCAACCCTTCCATTATACGCTTGTATTGTTTTAACGTCTTGTTTTTGTTTTTACGTAAGTTTGGTGGTGGACTTGGATTGAATCAGAGTATTCATCCGTGACGAAACATTAAATTATTTCATACAGGACGTTCACTTTTTTTTGCTCCAAACATCGACATTTTCAAACTAATTTTTCTTCATTTTTTTAAATAGCACACCCTATTTATTATTGCATATTTGGAATCCACGATAAATTACTTTATTAAGCTTGCCCTATACCTAAGTGCGATAGTTTTTTCTTAAATTGAGATTTTCTATTCCTTACGGCAGTAGATAGTGGCGCGATGGTTAAGGCACGTGGACGAGGCAACGCATAGGCTGGACACTCGAATCGCGGATGCGATGAAATAAGGTTCTATTTATTTTTTAAGTATGTGTTGTTTACGGACGAATGCAAGTTCCATAGAAATGGTTTTGTAAAGAGACGCAACTTTCACTTTTATGACACGCAAAACCCGCACATTATACGCGTCAACCATTTCCAACATTATTGGAGTCTCAACGTTTGGGGAGGAATCGTACATAACTATGAACTTGGTCCTTATTTTTTTGAAAATCCACTAACAGGACAAATCTGTTAGAAATTTCTTGACAGCAGACTTTCAAAATTTAACTCAGCATCTTCCTAACTACATTACGTAGATAATGTGGTTACAGCTGAACGGAACTCCGACTCACTTTTCCATACAAGTCAGACAACAAATTAAATTTTCGCATCTGAAATTCTTAAATTTGCACATCTTAAAATTGTGATTACCCTTGTTGCACCTAAAACATAACAAATCTGCTGCTGATCTTTTGTCTTTTGACTGTCCTGCAATTTCTCGTTCTGGTACTTCCGGTCTACCTTGCGGTTTCTTCTTAAAATGCTGCACTTTATTTACAGTTGCTTGCTTATTTTCTTTTAATGCTGCCTCCTTTGTTAAAGCTAGGTCTAACATGTCTTCTAACGACTTCTTAGGAGTTTCTTCACAAAGCCTGTCTAATATTGGTCCTAATTTCATACCTGTTATAAACTTGTCAAGTACTCGTTTATCGTAAGACCTCTCGAATTCGCACTCCGCTGGTAATTTCTTTACTGTTACATACCACTCATTGATGCTCTCCTTCCCTTGCCTTCTTAAGGTATCGAATATAATGAGTTTATGGTAAAGTGACCTTTTCGGCTGGAACTACTGCTTCTCTAATATTAGCGTTATCTCTTCAAAAGTACCATCACTAGGTTTTCGTGGATACATCACGTTCTTTAAAATCTTATAAACTTGTTCATCTACTGCTGTCAGAAGAATTGGGACTTTACGCTGTTCCTCTACTAAATTTGCGATAAATTGTTGCTCCAATCGCTCATTAAAAATTTCCCAATCTTGTCCTAGTTTAAAGTGGTTAAAAACAGAATCCATCGAAGCGCCTATTAGTACTAGTAATGCCTGTAGCTTCCATTTTCATTGCAATTATTAAAAATGCTACAATTGTGTGATCTAACCTCAATATAAAAACGTGCATCCTCCTTGTAAATTTTCAGAACTGTTCCCGATAACGGAATTAAACCTTTTATACTCGTCGCCAATTTATAGTGTACTCATACACATAAAAACAACTAAAAACGATTTCAATTCTCTCAAAACAAATACACAATGAACATAGTAAAAACTAATGATAATGTCTGCCTTGCGCAGTGTTGCCAATCTCGTCTTAATATACTACTCTGTTGGTTTTTTTGCGGATTGTGTTTGGGACTGGGATATTTCGAACGGTGAAACAAACTGCTGGGTTGAATCTACATCAATTGCTGAGGCACAGTTTTGACCCTGGTCAACATTTGCATTGTCTTCGCACGTTTTAGAGCATGAAATGTCCGGTTTTGAAAATAAAGCGAATGAAGACTTTGGCGTGAGTGGAGACACCAACTAGATTGAGAAGGGGTTGAGAAAGGGGAGTGGGTGGTTATCTGAGCCCAAGGTTTATTAAGTGAATAGGTTACCTCAATGAACAAATTTACTTGGATTGGTTGAGTAAGTCTAAGTCATCGCCAGTCCTTTCAGACACGCCCACCACTAAATTTGAATGATTATATTCACATTTTATAGTAATTTATAAGCGTATAAATTAAGTTCTTTGATATTATGTACTTTTTTTGGAGTAACCCATTGCTGTATGTTCATTTCATATTTCTATAAAAAAAATGCAAATCTGTTATCTACTTATTACAATAAATTATACAAGTAGATCTTTTTGAATTTTAAGGTAGTACGAATTCCGTTGTAAAGTGATGTGGACGGTATATTTTATGCTTACTTATAAACAAAGCAAGTTATTACGTAAACTGTTCTTATTTCGTATTATTTCGTCTTGATTTGTCTTTATATCATTTGTTTTTATTTGTCGATCTTGTGTGTAATACGAATAAACTTCCGTTACCTTGGAATTAGGGCCGAGAGTTTTCTTTGTATAAAAATGTTGAATTCGTTTCTGAATAAGAGCCACACACTTGCTTGAAGCTTAAACTTTGAGTTGTAAAAAGTGTGTGTAACTACTGATCTTTTTTTCCTCCCGTGCAAAGTTGAATGTTGGGCTGTATTAACATAAGCTAGCAGCATTCTTCTCGAAATGACAACTTTAGCAGATTAAGTCCGAAACCAGGTCAGTCTGTACCTTTCGGGAGGGGGGGGGGGGGTCGAATAACTAACTATTATATGTGCTTTGGTATGTCTAGTGAATGTGGTAGTTGACGAACAAAGGGAGGGAGTATAAGTAGTGGTTATTATAGTTTGTGGCCTTGAGTACCGAGTGTACATTGTTTTTGCTTTGTATTATATATATCTATAACTGAATTTGATTACCATTTAATGTACTTTCATCGCAGGTATTTTTATGTCACTGTTGTTTCCTCCCTGCATCATGGTTCTTTGTGTTTTGTTTAATATGTGTACATATCTAGTTTCTTGGGAACATAACCGAAGGTTTCTTTGCTCATGTTCTTCCTTCGAGTAGGTCAGGTGAACATGCCATTCTCTCTTTTTGGCGTTAATTACGATTTATCAAAATGTTAGGGCTTTTAATTTTATCAACAAATATACCTATATTTACGTGCATTGTTTTCCTCCATCCTACAACTTCAATTCACAGGTCTTGATAAGCGCCATCTAGGGAACCGCCATCTTGGTAGGCGCCCTCTTTAGTTACACAACGTAGGTACAGATGGAGTTGGGTTCGTTTTTATGTAGGTAAGCGCGCGAAACCTGGTGTCTGTTACATCACAAGCATGAATGTTTCTCGACCGGGACAATCGAAGATTTAGAGCAGGAGGGTTTGTCGACAGGGGTGGTAGAAGTTTTTGTTGATTTGACTTCTTGAATGCTAACGGTAATTCCTCTTTTCGCTGCTTCTTGTTGCGCAGCAATGAAGTCAGCTTCGGAAAAAACGTTTCTATTAAAGGGATAAATACCAGTGGTGCGAAAACCATTAGCCGCTATCGTGTACGTCTGAATTTTTTCGTAAGCCCTACCAAATAATTCCATTATGTCAAAAGGACTAAGAGCCCGTTGGTTTTGACGAATCCAAATACGAATTTCTTCACTATAATACACTTTCAAGTGCCTTATCCAACGGCTGGAGCTTATTTGTCGAATGAGGGGGCAAACATATAATGGTCACATGGTTTTCCCTGCAAGGTCGATAACGTCGATATTGCGAGGGTGGCTATAATGGCCGTCAATGATTAGCAGAAGAGGGTTTTCGTCAGTTGGTTTAGTGTACTGGATAAAGTGACGGAACCACTGGGTGAAAATATGAGATTGTACCCAACCTGATGGGTGAGCAACTCCTACAGACCCCGGAGGACTGCTGCCCCACTGTCAACTTCAAAACCCACAATTTTGTTATTTACTTTTAGAGATATTGAATATTTGCTTCTATGAAGATAACAGGTATCCTCATTTCTAATTTGTGATGTTCTTTAAGTTAGTAGAGACACAGCCAAAAATAGGAAGTTGTTGTAAGAGACACGGCAGAGAATATGGCGTCGTAGCTAGGGTTACCAGACGTCCGGAAAAGTCCGGACAAGTCCGGAAATTACATGGGTTGTCCGGATTCCGCCGGGAATTATAAATTGTCCGGATTTTTCACAGAAATCATCAATAAAGTCTAAATAATGCATTTCTTGAATAGGTTTGTGTTTTGTGTACAAAAAATGGCTCTTAACGACAGTTCGCGAAATTATATGCGTCAATTCATGGTACACGTGTAAATAGAAATACTAGTGGGTGGGAGTGGGAATGGGTGTCTGTGTAGGGACAGTAACGAGGACAGAGAACCAAAGTGTAATTAGCAATTAGCTTATCGCGCGTCTTCCGTGAATATGATTACGAATGATTTGAGCTGGCTGTTTTAGTTTGTTATTGTCGCATTATAAGTATGGCATCGTCTAACAAGCGCTTCTGTACTTTTACTGATACTCTCCGCTCGAGGTTTCCTCTCATGAAGCCTGGAAGAGATCAGAATGAAGTAAAATGTTCCGTTTGTGATATGTAGTGTTATTTCTTGTTTTTAATAATGTTTATTTAGCCATTTTATTATAAAAAATTTTTAATTAATGCTCTATCAACTGAGTTTCATTTTTCATTTGTCCGGATTTGCTCTGAAATGTCAGGAATTATAATCGAATTTGTCAGGAATTTTCATTTTTTGGTCTGGTAACCCTAGTCGTAGCGAGTAAAATTATAGTATTTTTTAAACGCTGAAATAAATAGTAGAAGAGTATTTTGGTCTTTGGATTATTAGAATTTGTTATTCTACGATACACAACAATTTGGCGACGAGAATAAAAAGGGTGCCGGGTATTCGATTTTATTTTTCAATTGACGGTGTTGAAGTACAATATTTTTTGTTACATAAAATGGCGATCGTGGGTACCATGCCACAATTTGATGGTGGGGACGATTTTATCATTTTCGAGGAAAAACTACAGCAATTTTTTAAAGCAAATTCCATAGACGCAGGCAGACAGGTAGCAATTTTAATTACGGCTTTAAATAACTCGGTGTATACTACGTTACGAGATTTGTGTGACCCAATCGCACCTGACAAGAAGACCTACGATGAATTATCCAGCCTACTTAGCAGGCAATATTCAAAAGTTATTTCAATTTTCAACGAAAGGCGTACGTTTTATAGAGCACAGCAAAATGTAGGCGAAGCTGTAAATGGTTGGTATGCCAGAATAAAAAAGCTTGCAGTAAACTGTTCTTTTGGTGTGGCATTGGAAAGCGTATTAAAGGATAAATTTCTGACCGGTTTAAGAGAAGGGAAAATTTTGGATAGGTTATTAGAAGAAGACCCAACAAAGAAGAAGCTGAGTGAACTACTAGAGTTGGCGGTGAAAAAAGAAGCAGCAATTAATTTAAGTATGGGCACGAATCAAGTTTTCAGTTTGAAGAAGAAGCAGACATTTGCCGCTGGTTCCCGAAATTCCGTAGCGTCTACTACGTCGACACGACCTTTCCAGGGACGACAAAAAGAAGTTGACAAACATACATTATGGCCAGAAGTGGTGGAAATGACTTCCACTTCTGCTGTAAATACTATAGATAAGTTAAGACTAATATTTGCAACATTCGGAATACCCGATCAGGTGGTGTCGGATAACGGGCCACAATTTACATCAACAGAGTTTCAAAATTTTTGTGAAAAGAATGGAATAAAACATTCACTTTCTCCTCAATATCACCCCGCTAGTAATGGTGCGGCAGAAAACTGTGTAAAATCTGTCAAGGCAGCTTTAAGTAAAGCTTTTAAAGATCCAAGAAACGCAGATTCATCAATCATCTGTTTGCTGGCTAGGTATCTTTTAAATTATAGAAATAATGTACATTGTACTACAAAAACATCACCAGCACTTAGGATGTTTGGTAGAAATATTAGAATGCGTTTGGATAATATAAGACCACAGTACGTTACAAAACCTAAGCAGTTTGAAGTGATTAGGCAGGGTAGAAATATAAGTTTTAGAGTAGGGGAGGATGTTTACATTAGAGATTACAGGGATCAAAGTAAAAAAACATGGGTTTTAGGGAAAATTTGTAAAGTGTTAGGTCCGCGAAACTATCTTTGTGAGATAGATAATGGGAGAATGACTTGGAAACGTCATTTAGATCAAATATATAAAGCGGTTCCTCCCATTACCTCACAAACAAATGGAGAAAACAGTAATACAGATAAATTTAAGTATACTGCTAGAAAATTACATGATATAGGGTACGAACAGCCTGAAGTGAGCCGGATACTCACTCCAGGCCAGTTAGAATTAAGAAAAAACCAAATCGTTTAGATTTGTAATTGTTGTATTAGATTAAGCTTATAATAGTTTTATAATTTAAAGGGGGAGTGATGTGATGTTTTTTAAGTTAGTAGAGACACAGCCAAAAATAGGAAGTTGTTGTAAGAGACACGGCAGAGAATATGGCGTCGTAGCAAGTAAAATTATAGTATTTTTTAAACGCTGAAATAAATAGTAGAAGAGTATTTTGGTCTTTGGATTATTAGAATTTGTTATTCTACGATACACAACATAATTTGTAGGATTTCCTATGCTTGATTAAAGTTTCCACCTTTAGCCTTCATGTAGACCTTCTGCAAATGCCCTGATCCACCACCATGACATTTGATTGATAAGTTTAAGCTGCATTTGTTCGCCAAATGATCTGCACCACACCTGTAACATTTAATTGTTTTATTTTGTACATTTTTGTTAAAATTTGAACCATTATTACTCAAATTTGTTCTATGTTTATTATTTGAATTTTTTGAATTGTAATCGAGGGGCTTTTCACTCACGGCAATGGGTGTACAAACTATGAGAAATGCTCGGAAATCTCAGTGAGAAATGCGGCAATGGACTTCAATGTTGAGAAATTTACCGGAATTTTTGGAAATGTGGGTAATGCACAGAAATTGGTAAGCAATGTTGCGTAATGCACGGCAATGTTCTCGGGAATCCCGGAAATGCGAATCTTCGGTAAGCCTCGCTGGTACTTCGGCTGACACGAAGTTGATTTGGCTTTGTTCGGTAGAAACTTTCGTAGTTCGTAAATTAATAAAGTAACCAAGTAACATCATGGTAAGTACTATTTTATTCACAAATACAAATCATAAACTGTCAGGTCAATCACTACTTTACAATAATTCCCACTAATTAAATGTGTGCAGGTCCTTTTCTTTGCTTAAAAAACAATCCGGCGTATTTTAGTGACTATTTCCTTGACGGTCGTTCTACCCGAGGATCTATCATTTTTTAAATCGTTCAATCAATGTTAAATTTAGGCTATAATAATTATTACAATAAAAGGATACTAATTAAGCTCTCGATAAAAATATACAAAATGTTCCCTAAAAAACGAGCTAACAAATAATAAACGCTCAGTAAAAGATTGCAAATACACTGTATGTCCCATCAAAAATTTTTCGGTGCCAATAATTTTGTAACCATTCAATTTATTCACAAAAACAAAAACCCATTTCGAGGGATAGCAGGGGGTGTACCTAGCAACCATGTCATTAATCGTCATAATACGAGGTTAACCCTTAACCGGTGAGGTGTACATTTGGGAACACTATCGGTGAGGTGTGGTCATCATGAATTATGGTGTTTTATAAGAAAAAATAAAGGAAAATAAAATTAGAAATATTGTGAAAATACATTTTATTTCAATACAAATAAAAAAAAATATTTTGCGAAACTTATATAGCTCCCATTAATTGTAAGTGATCAGTGATCAGAAACATGTGAAAAACAAGGACTGTTCTACATAATGGCATTATTTTTTTTTAATAAAAAAATGTTTGTCTAATTTTTGACAAAAATGGAAAATAAACATGTAATTCTAAATAAAAAACATATAAATGATAAGAAAAGCCGCTGAGGTCACTATGACCGATGAAAAATATAAACGGTGAGCTGAGGTCACTATGACCGCTAATCGACAATAGATGAGGGTAATAAATAACTGACATCAACCACACACTTCAAACGCTTATAGCACACTAATATGGTAGTGGACATAAGGTACATGAGCTGGCGGCGATGTCAGATTAATAAGTAGGGGGATACACGGGGTTGAAATACGGCTGCGGTCATTCTGACCTCACATCTCCTGTTAAGGGTTAATTAGTTTCCACAGATTTTGAGATCCCGGTAGTGTGTGATGCAATAAAAAAAGTTTACACTCTGTACATCATCGACATTTTTATTACTAATATTAAAATAATTCTCACAGATCACTAATTGTTTTATGTTGGTTTTTTTCAAAGGATTTGCCAGCGAATATCAGCCAACAGCTAAAAGATATAGTTAATATCCGAATTTATAGAAGAAACGAGTGTCGTGTTCCCACCATATATTATTAAAACCCTTTAAGTATTAGTGGGAGAATAATTTCCCACCTCATATAGAAAATTGTCCCTTATGTGTCAGTGGGATCTATACGTCCCACTAGTTTAAAAACAGTCCAGAACTGCTAGCGACATCTGTGGATTCAATATGGCAACGGCCAGGTGGTTATTATAATGTAAAATAGAGGTGGGTGGGTGATATTTTTCCCACTGCCGTTCCCAGAGCCGTACTTGTGTGCACGTTGTTCTGTGTTGTGTAAAGTGATAAATAACTTTTTATTATTGTACGCTCAAACACATTTAGAGGTAAGTATCTGTAGTTAGATATTTTTTAAGTAAGAATTTATCAAGTTTAGTCGGGAATTCTGTTTTTATGTAACAGAAAACAGTGTTGCAATGTGAATTAACTTTTTTGAAGTTAGATCAGTTTTTATTTTATATTTTTTTTATTCTTTCATGTATCAATTTTGAGCACATTATTGTTGTATTATAAGCCTTCTAGGCATGTTCTAAGAGAAAATATGTTTTATTGGTAGAAAAATATTTCGGCTTAGGAAATTTTTTCATTCAAAGTTATACTTTGTTGGTGTAAGGCATATAGTTGAAAAAAAAATTTTTTTTAGGTAATTTACAAACCACCAAAATTCAATTTTTGCGTCTTTATTAGTTTCAGAACATAATGTGGAAGAAAGATTCTGATAAGAGACCCCTGACAGCAGCAGAATTGGCGTTTGAAGCTGCAAATCTCAATCTGGATGAGGTTAGCGTTGAAATGGCATTAGACTCAGAGTGTGAGGGAGATTCTGACGCGGACGATAATGTGCCACTGTCTTTGCCCCAAGCTGCTTCTACATCGAGGAAATCACCAACAAACACACGATTTCGATACCGTGTTTCGAATAATAGAAGCAGATTCTTCTCCTGTTGACAATACTCATGAATATGCTCTAATAACATTTTGTAATTCCTTTTTCTTAAAGAGCACTTTTGTACTTTTCCAATAAAAAAAGGGCCAAAAATTAAAGTAGACTTAGGATTTTAAAATTTTGTACAGTTACTCAGTTTTTGATTCTGAACAACTTTTCTTAATAACATTTTGTCGTAACTTTAACAGAAAAAGCACTTTACTGGTGTGAAAAATCATTTTTTTCAAAATTTCCAAGGCATAGTTGATTTTCGAAACTAAAATTATGTCACAAATTAGTTTCAAACCAAGCAGGGCTGGACCCCAGAAGCTCAAATTTCAACTAGAAAATTTTTTGTCATTTACAAGAGTCGTCCAAACAATCCGGGGACACACTGTATATGTTAGTGACTTAAAAATCTTACAATGAAATGTGTACCTACACTATGTATATGACGATGTATGTTCCTATCTTATAAACATTATTTAATATAAGCAAGCAAGCAAGCAAGAATTAGTCGATCGAGCTATCATTCTCTCACATAATCATTTCACAAAGCTAATATAAAAAAAATTAAAACCATACTAACTAATAACAACTACCCGAACAACTTTGTAGAGAAACACATAAACAGACGTATCAAATATCTTTATAATAAAAATAAAAAAAATGAACAACAACTTAACAAACAAATACAAACTTCTAACACCATTGATGAAAACAATCCAATAGATCTTTTAAATAATAGTAGAGTCACTCTCCCCTACATACAACCTTTGTCATTAAAACTAAAGAAAGAACTTAAAAAAATAAATATACAAACAATATTCAAAAATACTTAAAAAAAACAATTTTTTCTAACTTGAAAGCAAAGCCTAATTATCTCGAGAACTTCAACCTTATTTATAAAATTAACTGTAATGACTGCTCTGGAACGTATATTGGACAAACCAAACAATATCTTAAAAGAAGAGTGGAACAACACAAACACTCAATTTCTATTAAAAAAAAAAACCCCAAGCAACCCAACACTGCACTTGCAGAACATGCCATAACCAAAGAACACTCTTTTGACTTTGAAAACATTAAAATTAAATACTTCGAACCGTATTACAGAAAAAGGCTATTATTAGAATCTATTACAATAAAAAAGGAAATGAACGCGATCAATTTTAAAACCGACACTGAAAACTTGAATACCCAATATCAAAACTTACTATGAATGATACTCTAACTTTACTCTACAAATTATCAATTTAACGCTTCCAATTCAAAATAACCTCACTTTCGTACACGTTTTTGAATGTTAAATTTTAAAAATTCTTTTATTAAATTTTTTTACGTTTTACTGCTCTATATTAAATGGTAAGTTGAAACAATTAATCCTTTCTCTACATTTCACAAATTTGTAACATCTAATAACATTACTTGTATTTTAATTATCTTGTGTAACATACAATATGATTATAGACTTGAAAAAGCCTAAGTGCAGGCGAAACGTTGTCAATCAAAATTTTTCAACGACGATGATACTGTATAATAAAAAAGTATTGAAGGAACAAACAGTGGCAGATATTTCTAGATCCCTTATGTAAAAATAAAATGTATAAATAATTTTTATGAGCTACGTACATCGTCTTATACATAGTGTACAAATCTCATTATAAGATTTTTTAGTCACTAACATATATAGTTTCATTGGCACAATTATTAAAAACTATATTTTTCAAGATATTTCAAAATTGAAATTTTATTTCCTCCCATATCTCCGCCACTGTTCATTTTCAGAAAAAACGTGTTGAGAACTTTTTTCTTCAAAATTCAATGTAGATTATTTTTGTATGGAACAATTTTGCGCTAAACCTCATAGTTTTCAAGATATATGCAAAAAACTGCAAAAAATAGGCCGCCATCTTGAATATTTCATTTCCGGTCAGGATTTCGAGTTGGTAACAAGCATTTTCGGATTCAGCAGGGTCGAATTACCTATTAAACACCTTTAACTCAAATGTTATATGATTTGCTTCTAGAACTTCATTTTTCCGATTTCTTGTCCTGACTATCTCGCTTTTTTTGTCATTCATTGCTCTGTGACTAGAATACAGTTCGTCTGAGAGAAATGTACTTACCCCTAAAGAATCTTGTAGAGAATTAAATGGTCTTTAACAATATATATACATATGCTAATTTATCATCAACCGGTCAAAAGTTATATCAATTTAAGAAATTTCTGATAATTTAAGAATTTTCAATTCAACAGTGCACAGCTCATTATTTTCGAAATTTCTCAGTTTAACCCTCCATTTCAGGTTACAGAAGAAACATAGCGCCGGCCACAATCGGAAGTCTCTTCACCAACCTATCTTTTGATTTATTTACGACTTGAGAAGAAAAAGACAGAAGTCAGAGTGTGAATATAAGGCATAGAAGGCAAATCGGTTTGAAGTGAAGCTTCTAGGCACAAATAAGAATGCCAAGTGACAACAGATGTTGTTGAAGGTTTGAACAATTTCATGGCTCATTGGCTTAGTCCACTTCCAAATAGCGTGTCCCTACGTTCCGAAGCGTTTTCGCTTAGTTTGATCAGTTTAACCACCGTTGGAAAATAACCTGTTTGCCGTGTGTTTTTCTGAGATGACAGACAAATGCTTCATTTGTGATGAGGTGTTGGATGAAGGAAACACAAACGTTTCAAATGTTACTGAAAAGGGAATTAATTCTCTAATATCTGCCAGTAAGCAAAGAAATGACCAGAAGAGCGATTTGCTGAAAGGGTTAAAATCACTCAAGGTGCACACTTCATGTAGAAAACATTACACAAGACCTGAGAGCATTAAAGCTGAGTTTAAAAAACATGATCAGTTTTCAGCAGGGCCCTCCCCAACTCCCACTCTGAGGTCATCAACACCGACATTTGACTTCAAGACTCGATGTCTTTTTTGCAAGTGTTCATTCGCTGATGGCTCATGAGAAGCCTAACTCTAAACGTGGGTCCTTCAACCAGTTTGTATTCGACAATGCTGACCATATCGTGTGTACCATTGATGGATTAAACACTTTCCATTCTTTGGGTGGCATCAGATGCCTCACCCCACTCAGTTCCTTCGAAAGAGGTCACCAAATACCCAAATTGACCAAAAAGCCCACATCAGACGAGTGTGGGAAGCTTGGAATCATTCCATTGCGAACTTGCAAAGGAAACATTACCAAGAGTACGCTGGGTCTGGAAGGCATAAAAGTTCAACACATCGACATCACACCCCAACTGTTAGATCCTCAACCACATGACATGCTGTGGTTCTTTGCCAAGTCACAAGATATTTCAGTTCCAGAATGGAAAGGATTCATGGCTGCCATAACAAAGGGGTGTTACAGCGAGAAAGCCAAAGTACTCCCCCTTCCATTCATTAATGCCCCTCCTTCTGATGAGAGCACAGTGTACTCTGCATTACAATATGCAGGAAAAGTGTCCTCCGAAATCAAACAGAGATGCGTGATTATCACTTTCGACCAACCTCTGTACTGGAAAGCTCGTGAAATAGTTGCATCTGACTCAATGCTTTCGCAGTATGTCATTCGACTAGGAGGATTTCATCTATTGATGTCATTTTTGGGGTGCATTGGCTACCTTATGAATGGCAGTGGTTTGAAGGAACTCATGAGCACCGTCTATGCTCCAAACTCAGTTGATAAGATGCTGCAAGGTCACGCCTTTGCCAGAGCAGTCCGTGGGCACTTGCTAGTACAAACAGCTTTGTCAAATATCATACTGAGCCAAATTCCCATCACAGATGAAGAGCTGACAGGCATAAATGAACTTTTGCTGGACTTCATGGATCTGTATAACAACCAAATGTATTATAACATGATAATACTTTCCATAGTTACAAGATTAATTTTTAAGTTGTTATTTTTTGATTTGTCAGTTGTACTAAAAATAAAAGATTTGTTTTCAAGTTTAAGTGTACCAATAGTGGTGACCCCGACTCGCAGACAAAATGTCAGAAGAACAAAAAGAAGTCAGTAGAGTAACGCTCAAATTGCCACCTTTTTGGAAGATGAATCCAACGGTGTGGTTTACTCAAGTAGAGTCCCAATTCATTATAGCGAATATCACTGCAGACGTTACGAAATATCACTATGTAATCGCGGCAATCGACTCAAACATCTTATCCGAGGTGAGTGACATCATTCTAAAACCTCCAACCGTAGGCATGTACAGCACTTTAAAGAACCAACTTATCTCGCGTTTTACGGAATCACAAGAAAAAAGAGTTAACAAGTTACTGCACGATTTAGAACTAGGAGATAAACGACCTTCACAGTTGTTAAGAGAAATGTCTGACTTGGCACAAGACAAGATCGCCGACTCATTATTAAAAACATTATGGTTGCAAAGGCTACCTAAGAACATCCAAGCCATTCTGATCGTTAGGACACTTTAGAGAAGCTAGCCACAATGGCCGACAAAATTATGGATACAAATAGTTGCAACTCAACGTTGAAAATCAATAAACACCTCACATCCATTGCCTCCAAGTTTGCAAATGAGCTGGCAAAGCTTTCTGGTCAAGGACTGACATCGAAACTCTAGGTTCAGTATTTCCAAATGGTCAGTTTGATGAAAGATTATATAAATGCTGAGAGATCAGGCAGTTGGCATGGTCACCTTGATTGTGTTAAAATAATGCTTCCATATTTTCATGCAGCTGGTCATTTTCCATATGCTAAATCCTGCCAGCTCTACATCCAGGATATGATGGATATTTCAGCCAAGATGACAGAAGATGAATATAATAAGTTTGTGAATTTGGGGTACTTCACAATGCGACGGTCTGATCGCTTCTGGTCCGGAGTTTGGTCCGATATGACCATCGAAACCACACTAATGAGAGGTTTCAAAACCAACGCAGGATTAACACGTGGACGAGGAACGACTGATAGTGTTATAAGCAAGTGGGTTGTGGGGATGAGTGCAACAAATGGCATATCCTCATCACTTGAACAATTCTGTGGAACTGAATTCCCCTCATCAGAACAGCATGTAGATTTTGGGTCTGCCCGTCAAACGAGGAATACAAAAGACGTAGCTAAAATGACTGCATGGTTGGAGAACCGCCATCCTTTCCCATTGTGGAAGGCATCATGTCAATATCTTCTGGACTTATAGGAGATTCTTCCATAAATTGCTACGGCGCTGTATCCATCGGCTTAGAAGCGATGAAGAAAATCGAAGGCACCTCATTTGCAAGAGTCAAACTGTCACGTACGGATCGGGCTCAACCTCTCTCATTAATGAATTCATACTATAAGATCAGTGATGAAAAAGTCACAGTAGACCCCCTTCTACTTTTCCAAAGTTCATACTATAAGATCAGCGATGAAAAAGTCACAGTAGACCCCCTTCTACTTTTCCAAAGAATCTCTATCAGCAAGAAGACGGATGACGACTTGAAGAGCTATTTGGTATATGAATTGGCACCGTTCCCTTTAGCACAGGGCTAGGATCACCACGACACCCATTAAAAAGTAAAAAAAGTAACTATTATTTTTAGAAAAGTAACAAAAAGTAACTCTTTTATTTGCTTAAAATCTTAATATAAATATATAAACAACCAGCTGCTTACCCGCAGCTTTGCCCGCAGTCTTGGGAAATTCGTATTTTCTTATTTCCCGGTGTGAATACTCGATTAGACTCACCGTTTGTATGAATGCACTCAACAATATGTTTAAAAATATAAATACAATGCAATAATTAACGCCAAAATGATCCGCCATTTATTGAAATCATTTGTTACAAAAAATGTGATAAATGAAGAACCGCTCGACCGATTTAGTGCAAACTTCACATAAACCATCTACTAAATAATCCGAACAAAGCCTAAACATTTGGTTTGGATAGTTGAGCCCGTTCTTGAGTTATAAAATTACAAGGAAAAGTGGCATTGATTTTTATAGATATAGATATAATCAATAATGATCGCTGTTCTATGAAAGACAACAAAAATATATGTATACTTATGTATTAATATCGCTATCACGATCTATAGCTTGGTCATCATATTTCTCTCCCCAACTAGACACTACAAATCCTTTTGCATCTGTTTTTGAAAACCATTCACTAGTAAACTTTACTTTTCCCATGATTTATTTAGAATCTGCAAGTTATTACAGATACTTATTTATTACGCATAAAAAAACTGTTGGTGGTTAAATAAAATAACTTAATTCAATATAACGAAATTTCAACAAGAAAAGGTGCGCGTGGTGAGGATAATGACACGTGAATGATGCAGATGCGATGGATCAGGATTGATGAATAAACACATCTCTAATTAATCATTGTTCCTACCGAAAGGTTCCTACACATACGCGAATTGGCGTAAATGACATGCTGATTTTCAGAACAACCTACATACTCAGAAAAAGTAACCAAAAGTAACACATTCTTAATAAAAGTAACCTTTTAGGTGATCGGCAGAAAAAAAGTAACTTTTAGTAAAAAAAGTAACACGATCCTAGCCCTGTTAGCAGTACCGGTAGATGTGGGTGTAGAAAGGCTTCAATTCTGTGCTCTACCATTTGCCAAAATTGCCACGGAAGTTGCATCAATCGCATCCCCATGTTGGAGGACGACGATGACGATGGTGGTGATGATTTAGCAGAATCTTCTCATCATGATTCGACAGATAAGGAGGAAGAAGAAGAGGAAAATTCTAAGGAACAACCAGGCCAGCCCGCCCAAAAAGGCGGCGAGTGTGATCCAAATATAATAGTGCATGTGATTGATAGCTCATTGCTTCCTTGCTTATGTTTAGTTTCCTTCTACACGTTTACAATCAATTGTACCTTCCCTTGTACGTGTAAATAAAATGTTATTTTTTCTATAATTCCTATTTTAAAATATAATTCCATTTTTTGGGAATGGGGGTGGAGGTGTACCAGTTACCGTTTATATTGATATCCTGAAATCCAAGGTTGAAGCAGAAAAACAGCGAAAATAATGGGCTGTGCACTGTCGAAATTAAAAGATTGAAATTTGCCGAAATTTATGAAAATTGGTATAAGGTTTGACTGGTTGGTGATAAATTAGCATATGTATATGTATGTTACGCCCAAACATCGAAAATGCTCAGAGAGCGAAAAAATCGACCGCAACGCGTTGTGGACGATGTTGAACGACCAAACACCGAAATAAGATACTTCTTCGGTGTGTGGTTGTACTTATTAGACCACAACGCGTTATGTGTAACTGCGAAACGACCACGACGCGTTTTGGACAATACGGCGTCATATTGTCGGTGATATCCATGTGACCCTATTGCATCAGCGAGTTGAAACTGTCCGGATGTGATCTGCGTAACGTACAGTTTAACTATGAGCGTTATACAGACCGGATTGTTGCCATCGGCAGAAAATAAAAACATGAAAGAGGCGTTTAACGAAAAACTTAAATATGTTGTTGAAAATAGCAATGATCGGAGTGATTATTTTACGAGTGAGCGGTACAGCCAAATCGTACATGAGGTGGAAGAAGCTAAACGTTTAAAACAGAGTAAGATGCTGTTGTCATCTAAACAATACAGAAGGCTGAAGAGATACGACATTATAACAATTGGGGGAATTGAAAAATTAATTGAAAAAACCGTGGAAACACAGAGTGGTAACTTTCGATATTACTGCAAAACGGAGGATATGTTTGATATCATTGAAACTGCTCATATGGCAACTGGACATAAAAGAACAAGAGGTAAGCGTTTTTCTCATTAAATAGGATGAACTTATGAAAATTAAATAGGGGAGAGCAGGACAGGGATAAAAACTTAGAAGTTTATAAGAGTTACACCAACGACTAAAATTGTTTTACTTTTTTGCCCTAGACGTGTAAGTGCCACTTACACATCATGCAATTAGGGGAAAAAAGTTCACTTATATGACAGGCAGTGCAAAAAATATTTTTCTTCGTTTCATTTTAGTTCTGGAGGCCGAAATAAAGAAAAAATACTGCAATATTACCCGAACAGCTATTCAGATGTATTTGTCGCTCTGCGAACAGTGCCAAGGAAAGAAGAAAATTAAGACGAAAGGATTAGTTGTTGCGCCGATCTTGTCAAGCCATATGAATTCGCGATGTCAGGTGGATTTAATAGATATGCAGAGTGAAGTAGACGGTGATTATCGCTTTATTTTCAACTAACAAGACCATTTAACTAAATTTACAATACTCAAACCACTAAAAACTAAAACGGCTGAAGAAGTTGCATATCAATTGATGGATATCTTTTGTATTTTTGGAGCCCCATTTATTCTCCAAAGTGATAATGGGAGAGAATTTACTAACAAAATAATTGAAAGTTTAACGGGCATGTGGCCAGGCTTGAAACTGGTGCACGGAAAGCCTAGGCATTCGCAAAGTCAAGGCTCGGTAGAACGCTCAAGTCAGGATGTAATGGTACGTTTACATCTGCGAGAAATTGCGCGAGTTTTCTGTCCGACAGTTATTATTGCAAATGTAAACAGATCTGCGAGCAGTGTCGCAACTGCTGTCGCGAGTAGGCTGCCGAAGTGTCCGACACTTTAACTTGCAAGTCTAAACACGAAACTCAGCTGTAGGAATTTCTCGCGCTCGCACTGTCGCCCGATCAAACAGTGGGAGATATTTTCCGACAGTTTTGCGCAAGTTGAGGTAGTGAGTGGTTGTGCAGGACTCCTATATTTTGAAGAATAACTGGGCCAATTTATATTTTTATTTATTTCTTTTTATCAATTAATAATGGAATTGACCCCTGAGCCAACTACCAAAACCTCTACGGATAAGAAATGGTCAGATTTGGATACTAAAAAACTAATTTCTTTGTACGAAGAAAAAGAAATTCTTTGGAACGTAACATTAAAAGACTACAGGAATCGAGTAAAAAAACATGAAGCGTTAATTGATATTAGCAATAAGCTAAATGTTGATGTTTCCGAATTACAAAGAAAATTGCACAATTTGAGAAGTCAATATAACTCCGAGTTGAAGAAGTTAAAGAAAAAAACATCGGGTCAGGTTTTGTATTGAATGGTTCCAATACTGGGCCACAGTGAATCCTATAAAAGAAATTTACGTGAGTAATAAAAATGAATGTATTTCTTAAAAACAAATTCACTAAATATATAACACTATGTCAATGAAATCAAAAGTAATGTGCCTAGCATGACGTTGTGCTGTTACTAATCTAAATATGCCTATACTGCCAGTGGACCTCTCCTTGAGGAGTTGAGAAGTACTCTGTGAACTCCGTACGAACTTGTTCTGCAGGTATTGGATGGTTTCTACTTGTTGTTGCTTGTAGAGGAATCAAGTTCATAGCGGGCATGCCCTCTTCTGAACGCCAGGATCCTTGAATCAAATTACCGGTATCACGGTCTTCCATATCAAATGTTCCTTGAGGGGCATATCTGCTTGCGAACTCCCTTCCTTGCATAAGATAATTATGCAGCGTACATATTGCTAAAACAACAGCCTTAACTCGTTCTGGATGCAAAAGCATAGGCTTTCGTAATACTCTAAATCTGTTAGCAGCCAACCCAAACACGTTTTCAACAATCGTTCTACATCGGGAAAGCCGATAGTTGAACACACGTAATGGCCTAGTGGCAATACCACGTATCATCAAAATGGTAGTTTTTCAGGAGAGACAAAAAACTGGTTTTTGTCTAATTGAAAGCATTTTTTTGATAATGTTGATTATAGCATTTGGGATATAATTGTCTTGTTTTCGTATAATAATAAAAAAAAGTAAAAAACTAGTTTTAATGAAATATGGTTTGTTACGTGGTATTGCACGATATATTTATTATGGGTTTGGCTGATAAGTGTTATTAATGTAATATAAAATAATGAACACTGTTAATATTTTGTTAATTTATTTATTTCTTGTCGTTTAACAAAAGTAAAAACATTAATAAAAGAAAAGTAATATTATTCATATGAAAGGTTATTATAAAATAAATGATTTTCTTTAGCCAGTGTCGTTGTTATTTCGTGGAGATGGTCAAATTTTTGTTTTGAAATTTTTAGTTCAGTTGAGAACAATTTTGCTGGTTCCTTGAATTCTTGAATTTGTTTGACTCGTTGTGGTAAGTCTCTTAGTTGGTCGTCAAAATTTAATTTATATTTTATTATTCCGTCACATCTATAATGGATTTCCCGTAAATTGGTCACTGTAGGGTCATTTGCTCCACGCCCAGGTCTAATACTACGATAACGCTTTAAATCTTCATCGTCATAATTTCTAAAGTCGGAATGTGTCATATATTTTGCATCAAATGGAATAGGTTTTATTCTTGCTTCACGAGTAACTTTAACGTAATCGTAAGGCAAATTAATCTCTTTATTTTTAAGCTTTCTTTCTATCAGGCTGTGAACCGAGTCACACTCCATTTGAGTATGACCAAGGCCTCTTAGGTGGCCTTGGTATGACCCGGTTCTAAATACTTCTGGATTATGTTTTTTTGGTGCAAAACTGTGTAGTTTAGTAGAGCGTTGGAAAGAACAGCATTCCTGTTCTGGTAGGAACATCCATCGCTCCACAGTATTATTGGTAAGTCGTCCTTGCAGAAATTATTTAGATGATCAATAATGATTGTAGTAAATATTGAAGAACATAAATTTCCCTCCACTTCGTTCCACCAATAATTACAGCATTGATGGGTTTTCATGTTGTACACAGTAAAGTTGTGAACTTTGAGTCTGGTCTTAAAATAGAATTTGTTTGCATTATTGACAGGACACATTTTAACCGCTTGGACGTCCATAACAAAAGCATGACAATGTCCCTCCATAGACTTTTGTTTGTCCGATTCCTTCTGCGCTCTTGCACGATCTTTTAAAATAATATGAGATTTATACTCTGCATTTTCGACATTCCCGGCTGTATAGGCGACACAGACGTTGCACTGATCCTTTTTTGGAGAGAATATTGCCAAATTTAGTTTCTCAAATGTTTCCGAAAAAGAACAATAGTTTAAAGCTTTTTTATTGTCCCCAGAACAGGTCTCTTCATAAATTCGGTAAAGATTCGCTTTCGATTCGAAATTGAATTCCAAATACATTTTTGTAGAATCTTTTCTACAGTAATGCGACGGCATTTTCGGAAGACAGTCAAAAAAATCTGTCATGTATTTAAGTTGTTCTTCTGTTTGAAGTTTTCTTGTAGATTTAGGCCGAACAGATTGTCTTTTTTCCACAGTAACCTTGTAGCGCAAGTAGACAGGTTATCTACTCTAACTATCTATAAAGGGTTCCACACAGAAGTGGACGACTTATTTGTTAAAGATATACCGGTTCGCTGTTAATCTCTGGGAAGTAGGTTCGGTTCTGCCATTACAGTTATGATACCTACCGATACTTTTTTCCTAGGGCGCCAGACCAAGCCTTGGATAAACGTTCCTGTGGTCAACAGGCACAGGCTGGCCACTTCTTATGAATATATACAAAATAATGGTAAAAAGCATGCACCAACTATAAATCTTTATTTATCTGTTCACCTATTCTTTTATAACAATTGCCCTTGGTTGCTAACCATGAATTATGAAAATAATGTTACGAATTAAATTGGTAGAATATCACTTGTTAATATAGATGTAATTCGGAGGTTTTATTTTATAAATAGCACCTTACTAATGCCTGCTAATCTTTGTTTTATATCCCTATATATGAATTTGGGGTAAAGGGTTCTGGTAATTACCCTGGCCAACGTAATTGGAGTAATCACAAACCTTATTACAACTAGTTTGTGATCCTCTTGCCGCACCCTGTACGTATGTTATATTGTTTATGTTGGATAACCTTGGTGTCGGCAGTTAAATCTAACCTCACTTCGGTAACGTGCAATGTATGAATGAATCGGCACCAAAGCTATTCCGTAAGTTTAAAAGTATAAGTAAAGAACGCTTCGAATTATGTCTTTACATTAGAATGAGTAATTAAGGGATCAATCGGCTAATATACCAAGTTATAATATTCAGCAATAAGGTGAGTATATATATATACATAATTTGTTAATATAGATGTAATTCGGAGGTGAGTATATATATATATATATAATTTAATATATATATATATAATTTAATACATATAGAAAATTTACACCGCGGCCGGGATTCGAATCCCGGCCGCGGTGTAAATTTTCTATATGTATTAAATTATATATATATATATTAAATTATGATTATAAAACATGTGACATTGACAATTCAGTCATTAGTCTGTCGAGAATGACAACCAACGTTATAACCTTATAAATTATATATATATATATATATATATATATATGCCCACGGCATGCTACAAGCTTGAATCCAGAGGTAAATCAGTGCTCTTAGCCTAAATCCGTTGCTATTAGGATATCCTCGTAATTCGGTAGATGTATTGCCGTTTCTATGCGCTTACCGATGGTTTTGAAATTTATTCCAGTTGCAAACCTAATTTAAATGAAAATACGTGGTTGCATACACTCTAGGGTTATATATACACATGTAAATGTGTAGATATAACTTGCAATTTATGGTTGCATAAGTTCACGTTTGGAAATAATATAATTGTGTTATCTGTATAATCTCGCGAAGAAAACTGCGGTATTTACATTTTCTACAGTGGTTGTAATTACTATAAATACTTACAAATTGCCGATTTGTATATCATTTCAGATTAATTAAATACTTAATGATACGTAATTGTATGACCATTGCGTATTATTTACTTAATATAAATAGATCTAAATCAAACATTAATTTATTACTAGAGTGTGGTTTACGCTTGAACTCTTTTTTGTAGATTACTAGTTTGACCAAGGGAATATCAATATTTGACGATTTATGTTTTACACCTAAGCCTTAATGCTTAGAACAAATCCGATATTATTACTAAAATCTTCGATTAAATTCCTCCAACCATCTTTTTCTCCGTAAACGATTCAAACGCATAACCTTCACACCGTAACCCAGTACCAGATGTCAATTGATAATGTGAGAATGTGAAATTTTATGCTTATGCAAACGTCAATGATAGATTTAAAAAATGAAATGTGATGGTCTTTCTCAACAGCAAAATTAATAGGCAAATTTATCAATTAACTATTTATTTCATTGTCGTTTTTGTAGTGTCCCCTGTTTTCACCTAATCAATAATTATACAAAAAATGCAACACAGGGTTTCTTTAAAGAATAAAAATATGGATAACATAACCCAATTTTTTTAACTTGCTTGTTTACAAATTTTTACTTCAAACTGTGGCAATGAAAGTATGGAAATTTTGCAAACTTATTGTATAGGTACGTACTTTGAAGTACACATTTGGTATAATTTCTTTCTGATTTTACCATTGTTACAAAGCTTATCAGTCATAATATATGTGTTTACATTTTCAACTCAACGGTTTGTTACATTTAATGAAAAACGAAAACCATAATTATGAGTAATTTGACAGATGCATTGTACAGTTTTTTGTTGCAAATTGCAGTAAGACAAAACTTAATTCAGGGCTAGCACCATCCCAAAGCGGAGTGTTATTTCAAAGGTCGCTGACCTCGATACTATAAGCGTTTGCGTTCTACTTTAGAATGCGAAGAAGGCAATCGTCACATGAGACTGTTATCAAATGCTGTTCGCGCATTTTCTGCAGCGTAGAAAATGTACAAAGCATATTAGGAACACATTTATTGTACAAAATATATTTTTGGGAACTATCATTAAAACAAACTGTGTAGCGCTACTTAGTAACTAACTACTAAATTGATTTTATAAAATGTAACTACAAGAGTTCAACACTCCTTCTCATTTTATAAATTTAAACCTGTCTTTTCTTGAAACTCGAGCAATATTTCCCTAAGAGTCTGTTTTTGTTTTATAAACCCATTTTCTCCCGATCGCTGTTCGATTTTCAGGTGATTCACATAATACTGCTCATGTTTCATTTTTCCGTAAGGATTTAATGCGTAGGTGAAGCTCCTCGTAATCGACTTGGTGTTTTTCTTCACGATGGAGACCTTCTGAAGGAGTTGTCAAGTGGGACAGTTAATAAAACTTCAAGCACTTCATTCAACTTGCCGACGTTTCGACGGGCCGACCAAAGTCGAAAAGTCGGTGCTTGAAGTTTCATTAACTGCCCCACTTGACAACTTCTTCAGAAGGTCTCCATCGTGGAGAAAAACACCAAGTCGATTACGAGGAGCTTCACCTACGCATTAAGTCCATTACACTTGGTTTTTCTTCATGCACATCTATTGATGAACTTGATATTATCTCGATAAATCGAACATGACGGCTTATTACCAATTTATTCTTAACTGCATCGTAACACCCGTCTGTATGCCTTTGAGTTTTCATCATAAACGACAAACGTCATTTCTGTGGACGTATTATCCAATTTGCGACGCTTTTACGTTGGATTGTACACAAAACATTTTGAACCACTTTTTTTTTTCTTTTCATTCCAAATTTTTTAGGTGTTGTCTCGATTACTTTTGTTGGTAAATCTGAAGAATATTTGCTGTAGCCTGTAGCTGCCGCTTCAGCCCAAAAAACATGTGGTAAATTTGAATCCACCAACATGCACCTTCCCATTTCAATCAATGCACGATTTTTTCTTTCGGCAACGCCATTTTGCTGTGGCGTGTAAGGTGCTGTATATTAAATCTCAATGCCTTCATTTTATAAGTACTCTACGACTCGATCTGACCTTATCACTTTCGGTCTCTTTGAAAACTTATTCTTAACCATTTCAATGTGCACCTTAAAATTTTATTTTCAACATCCGATTTTTCTATAAGTAAATAAATAACAGTACCTATAACGAGAACAATCATCAATGAATGTTAGCGCATAATTCGAAAATGTAGTAAACAAATTTGATTTCAAAAAGACATGCCGAGAACGTAGTGCTGACAGCTGTAAACTTCACTTGATCAAAAAATGTTATTAGGAAAGTTTCATAACTAAATAGGTTGTATTCGAAAATTTAGTAAACAAATTTGATTTCAAAAAGACAGCCCGAGAACGTAGTGCTGACAGCTGTAAACTTCACTTGATCAAAAAATATTATTAGGAAAAGTTTCATAACCAAATAGGTTGTATTCGAAAATGTGGTTTACAAATTTGATTTCAAAAAGACATGCCGAGAACGTAGTGCTGACAGCTGTAAACTTCACTTGATCAAAAAATGTTATTAGGAAAAGTTTCATAACCAAATAGGTTGTATTCGAAAATGTAGTGAACAAATTTGATTTCAAAAAGACATGCCGAGAACGTAGTGCTGACAGCTGTAAACTTCACTTGATCAAAAAATGTTATTAGGAAAAGTTTCATAACCAAATAGGTTGTATTCGAAAATGTAGTGAACAAATTTGATTTCAAAAAGACATGCCGAGAACGTAGTGCTGACAGCTGTAAACTTCACTTGATCAAAAAATGTTATTAGGAAAAGTTTCATAACCAAATAGGTTGTATTCGAAAATGTGGTTTACAAATTTGATTTCAAAAAGACATGCCGAGAACGTAGTGCTGACAGCTGTAAACTTCACTTGATCAAAAAATGTTATTAGGAAAAGTTTCATAACCAAATAGGTTGTATTCGAAAATGTAGTGAACAAATTTGATTTCAAAAAGACATGCCGAGAACGTAGTGCTGACAGCTGTAAACTTCACTTGATCAAAAAATGTTATTAGGAAAAGTTTCATAACCAAATAGGTTGTATTCGAAAATGTAGTGAACAAATTTGATTTCAAAAAGACATGCCGAGAACGTAGTGCTGACAGCTGTAAACTTCACTTGATCAAAAAATGTTATTAGGAAAAGTTTCATAACCAAATAGGTTGTATTCGAAAATGTAGTGAACAAATTTGATTTCAAAAAGACATGCCGAGAACGTAGTGCTGACAGCTGTAAACTTCACTTGATCAAAAAATGTTATTAGGAAAAGTTTCATAACCAAATAGGTTGTATTCGAAAATGTAGTGAACAAATTTGATTTCAAAAAGACATGCCGAGAGCGTAGTGCTGACAGCTGTAAACTTCACTTGATCAAAAAATGTTATTAGGTAAAGTTTCATAAGCAAATGATTTCAAAAAGTCATGCTCACGACATGGTGTGAGCAGCTAATTTAATTTGGGGAAGAAGTGTTGTTGACTAAATTGGTCGGGGGGTGGAATGATTAGTATTATAGCGTTGAGGTTATTTTTCACTCGACGATTATAGCAAGTGAATACAGGTTTTGTGTGAAGAGAGTAAAATTTATTGACAACTCTTCTGATAGATTATTTCACCAGCTTCCATTTTTACGGAAGGCGCATCTTTCATTTATTTCTTGGCAAAATTGTCAGTTGGTAGTGGTACCTACCTATGTGATATTTAAATGAGGCATTTTTAATTGTCAAATGAGCACTGTGATTATGCCGTTATAGTTTTCATTTGTTACATTCCCCATGTACATATTTCAGGGTATGTGTTGTACGTATCCGTCGATACAATGCGTGTACCTATAGAGGGTGAAGCAGGAATGAAGAATACAATTACATAAAAGTAAAAGTATCAAAAGGGACGATAGAATATAAAAAATGCAAATAACAGAATTTGTCACATAAGATTTTTCTCTCAAACGCGTTGATATTATTGTTGACAAACTTTAATTCATAGGACTGTACGTTCCTCTTTAAATAAAGGTCATTGGTTTGTAGCATCACAACATTAAAAATTTGCAGTCGACACAATATTCTATTTATTTTGCTTCCTTTTATTTCAAGTACACGTGTACTTGTAAAAATATGAATGACCTTGTTATGTAGGTATGTACATTTAACCTAATTTCGAGAAGAAACATTTTATCGTAAGGAAATCATTTCATTTTAACTTTCTCAAGGTCAAGATAAATAAGTAAATATCTTTTCCCAGAATAAACCATTGGTTGCAAGGTCGTCGAACTTTATTCTTGATTTTCATCATTTTTATGATCCGGATGACAGTTTGTTTCTGATGAATGGTCAAGAATGAATTGTTCTTACATTACATTTGGTTTTTCCTCATCCACATCTAGGTATTGATGAACTTGATTTAAACTTTGATCCCTTTTATTTATGTCGATAAAACGAACATCACGGGTTATTACCAATTTACTTATTTTTATAACTCCATCGTAACACCTGTCCTGTATTCCTTTGAGTTTTCATCATAACCGACAAACGTCATTTCTGTAGACGTATTATCCAATTTGCGACTCTTTTACGTTGGATTGTACACAAAACATTTTGAACCAAATACTCTTAAATGATTTGCACTTGTTTTCTTTTCATTCCAAATTTCAATTAAGGTGTTGTCTCGATCACTTTTGTTGGTAAAAATTTGCTGTAGCTACCGCTTCAGCCCAAAAAACATGTGGTAAATTTGAATCCACCAACATGCACCTTCCCATTTCAATCAATGCATGATTTTTCTTTCATCAACACTATTTTGCTTTACGAATGTAAGTCTCGTAGTTTTTGCTTTAAGGCAAACTTTACACTCCACTTGTAAACCACAATCGACAATCTTTACATCATTTAACAAGTTATTTGAGCAGACAGCCTTAATTGCATTCGGATTCCGATGGGCAAAAATACGATGCCAATTATAAATACACTGCGACACTGCGAGAATGCAGTAAAAAAAATTGGTATTTCAAAAAGAGCTAGAAACTTCAGTCGAGCAAAAAATGTTATTTGGGAAAGTTTCATAACCGAATAAGTTGTATTCGAAAATGGAGTACAAAAATTTGATTTCAAAAAGGTATGCCGACAACGCAGTGCTGAGAGCTATAAACTTCACTTGATCAAAAAATGTTATTAGAAAAAGTTTCATAACTAAATAGGTTACATTCGAAAATGTGGTAAACAAATTTGATTTCAAAAAGACATGCCGAGAACGTAGTACTGACAGCTGTAAACTTCACTTGATCAAAAAATGTTATTAGGAAAAGTTTCATAACTAAATAGGTTGTATTCGAAAATGTAGTAAACAAATTTGATTTCAAAAAGACATGCCGAGAACGTAGTGCTGACAGCTGTAAACTTCACTTGATCAAAAAATGTTATTAGGAAAAGTTTCATAACTAAATAGGTTGTATTCGAAAATTTAGTGAACAAATTTGATTTCAAAAAGACATGCCGAGAACGTAGTGCTGACAGCTGTAAACTTCACTTGATCAAAAAATGTTATTAGGAAAAGTTTCATAACTAAATAGGTTGTATTCGAAAATTTAGTGAACAAATTTGATTTCAAAAAGACATGCCGAGAACGTAGTGCTGACAGCTGTAAACTTCACTTGATCAAAAAATGTTATTAGGAAAAGTTTCATAACTAAATAGGTTACATTCGAAAATGTGGTAAACAAATTTGATTTCAAAAAGACATGCCGAGAACGTAGTACTGACAGCTGTAAACTTCACTTGATCAAAAAATGTTATTAGGAAAAGTTTCATAACTAAATAGGTTGTATTCGAAAATGTAGTAAACAAATTTGATTTCAAAAAGACATGCCGAGAACGTAGTACTGACAGCTGTAAACTTCACTTGATCAAAAAATGTTATTAGGAAAAGTTTCATAACTAAATAGGTTGTATTCGAAAATGTAGTAAACAAATTTGATTTCAAAAAGACATGCCGAGAACGTAGTGCTGACAGCTGTAAACTTCACTTGATCAAAAAATGTTATTAGGAAAAGTTTCATAACTAAATAGGTTGTATTCGAAAATTTAGTGAACAAATTTGATTTCAAAAAGACATGCCGAGAACGTAGTGCTGACAGCTGTAAACTTCACTTGATCAAAAAATGTTATTAGGAAAAGTTTCATAACTAAATAGGTTACATTCGAAAATGTGGTAAACAAATTTGATTTCAAAAAGACATGCCGAGAACGTAGTGCTGACAGCTGTAAACTTCACTTGATCAAAAAATGTTATTAGGAAAAGTTTCATAACTAAATAGGTTGTATTCGAAAATTTAGTAAACAAATTTGATTTCAAAAAGACATGCCGAGAACGTAGTGCTGACAGCTGTAAACTTCACTTGATCAAAAATGTTATTAGGAAAAGTTTCATAACTAAATAGGTTGTATTCGAAAATGTAGTAAACAAATTTGATTTCAAAAAGACAAGCTCACGACATGGTGTGAGCAGCTAATTTAATTTGGGGAAGAAGTGTTGTTGACTAAATAGGTCGGGGGGTGGAATGATTAGTATTATAGCGTTGAGATTATTTTTCACTCGACGATTGTAGCAAGTGAAAACAGGTTTTGTGTGAAGAGTAAAATTTATTGACAACTCTTCTGATAGATTATTTCACCAGCTTCCATTTTTACGGAAGGTGCATCTTTCATTTATTTGTCAGTTGGTACCTACCTATGTGATATTTGAATGAGGCATTTTTAATTGTCAAATGAGCACTGTGATTATGCCGTTATAGTTTTCATTTGTTACATTCCCCATGTACATATTTCAGGGTATGTGTTGTACGTATCCGTCGATACAATGCGTGTACCTAATTACTACCTATACGGGTGAAGCAGGAATGAAGAATACAATTACAAGTAAAAGTATCAAAAGGGATGATAGAATATAAAAAATGCAAATAACAGAATTTGTCATATAAGATTTTTCTCTCAAATGCGTTGATATTATTGTTGACAAACTTTAATTCATAGGACTGTACGTTCCTCTTTAAAAGGTCATTGGTTTGCACCATCACAACATTAAAAATGTGCCGTCGACACAATATTCTATTTATTTTGCTTCCTTTTATTTCAAGTACACGTGTACTTGTAAAAATATGAATGACCTTGTTATGTAGGTACATTTAACCTAATTTCGAGAAGAAACATTTTATCGTAAGGAAATCATTTCATTTTAACTTTCTCAAGATAAATAAGTAAATATCTATTCCCAGAATAAACCATTGGTTGCAAGGTCGTCGAACTTTATGAACTTACATGTTATTAGTACCAATGTTAGTACATACTACCTACCTATAAAAGAACTCATTTACTACCTGTATAATAAGGTTTATATTTATAATCTATTATTCTCGTAACTTCCTCTTAAATACTTGATAAGTTCTTAATTAATTGGGGATTCGAGAACGTCAGGTTGTTCAAAAAATGGACAAAACTTAGACGGTTTATTTTATCCGTATTAACTATAAACTGTCAAGCCTCAAAACAAAAACAATAAATTATAATCAATTTTTTACTTTTCCCAGATACTTGATTTCAATTTCTGATAACGCGCGAACATGATCTCCCTTCTGAGATTCTTAAACGCTGGCAATATAATAAAGATAATAATCTTGGAGTTTTTTCGGTAACCCTGCGCTTCTCATTGGGCAATTACCCTTTGTTCGTTTTCTTGAACCTCTGCAGCCTCCGGATCTCCGTTGATGTTCACGTCGTCCTCTGGTGGTGCTTCTTTTATCGTAACGCTTTGAGCAGCAGGTTCAATAACGTCAACCTCTACGTCTTCTTGTGCGTATTTAGGAATGGCTGTAGCAACCTGGTCGTGACCTCGGCTTGTGATTAGCTGGTCTACGCTCCTGGTGTGCATGACGCCGTTTTCATCTTTTACTGTAAGTATTAAGTTTGGGCTCTTCCTTACTCTTCACCGTACCCAACGACCATCTTGGCATTCCACTTTCTGCAGTTGTAGAACCGGACTCCTTGTCCAACGGAGAATTTTCTTTGTTCGAAAAGATCCTTATTTGGAGTACCATGAAGCTGAGGTCTCACATTGTCAAGAGGTGTTCTCTTGTCTTTCTCCCCTTGGAATTTGTACCATAAGGACTTGAAAGTACGTACCGTATTCTCCAGTAACCATTTGAAGGTGGATGGTATGATGGCGAAACCCGGTAGGTAATCCCGTCCTCGTCGCCAAAATGATAAGTTCTTAATTGGGGATTCGAGAATGTCAGGTTGTTCAAAAAATGAACAAAAATTAGATGGTTTATTTTACCCGTATTAACTATAAACTGTCAAACCCCAAAACAAAAACAATTGTAATTAATTTTTTACTTTCCCATATACTTGATTTCAGTTTTTGATAACTCGCGAACATATTCGTATAGTTACTGTCGGAGGTCTATAAATGTTTATAGGAATAATCCTCAAGTCTCTGTAGTGCCATTTGGCGGAATATACCTCAAATTCTCTCTCTCTGCAGAAAGATGACACATATCAATCGGATGCACGTCTGCAGCAGCTTGTTGCCAAATTGCACAGTCACCATCTCGAAATGTAGATCTGCTAAAGGAGTTTACCAACGTATAATTTTATAAGGAAAACTTTTTAATTTGATCGTTTCTGGTCCAAGTTTCGCATAAGCACAGCTTCGCGGTTATTAATTTTATTGTTTACACTTTGTATATTTAGTAAAAATATGAGCGTAGTTCCATTTTTATTAGGGTTTTTGATAGTTAGATCTTCGCTTGATTGTTGGCTAATCGGAATAAAAAATGGTTCCTATTTTATACCTTTGGGCCACATTTGGAGGGATTTAAGATTTAAGAAATTTCAAATGGGAGAAATTTTTTGCTCCTTTAAGGTTTAATCCTTCGGATGTTCCTCCAGTGAGCGGTTTTCTTGGTATTCTTATTTTGGCGAGTTCAATAAATTACCTTTATTGGTGTCTGAGTTTGCATTAACGATAGTACCAGGTGGAAGACCTTTTGAAGTGAGAAATTGTGAAATCTTAGCGCTGGTAGGTAGTTACCGAGTAACCTTGCCTTTAAAGTCGGTGGGTGTTTTCATTTTTTGGTATTTTTGGGATAGCTTCTTTGCTTGCGTCGTTTGTCATTTTTTGTCCCTTATAGACCCGTAGCGCACGATAATGTTGGTTGTTCACATATTATATAGTTCGGCCAATGGATCTTTACCGATGTATGTTCACATACAACGACGTGCGTATCTATCATTCGACTACTTCATTCCTAAAAACAAACAAGGACAAACTGACTGAGATTTGCAGTTTGTCTTTGTTTATTTTTAGTAATAAAGTAGTCGAATGACAGATACGCACGTCGTTGTATGTGAACATACAGATCGGTAAAGATCCATTGGCCGAACTATAGTCTTCTTGAGATTAGCAATTTCAATTTTGAGCAGGATTTAATAGTGTTATGCAAAATGACCAATTTACATTATCTACCGCATCACAAAATAGATTTTATTTGAAAATGCAATTAAAAAAATCGATTTCAAAAAACATGGCCACTTATCTTTAACAAAAAATGTCATTGGGGGATGCTTAGTAATTAATAAGTTATGTCCATCGGGTATCTCCTGAACCGACCTCTATGGTGCCCAAATATGACGCGAAAAGAATATTTACGAAGGAGCAAGAGGATGAATTGACAAACTACATTATGATGTGCTCAAAAATGTTCTACGGCCTACCTCTGATTGAATGTAGACAACTAGCTCACGAAATGGCGACTGCAAATAAAATTGACGTGCCAGATACTTGGAAAGTTAGAAGGCTTGCGGGTAAGAAATGGATGCGGGGTTTCATGAAGAGAAACCCTCGACTGTCATTCAGGACACCCGTGCAGTTTAGCAAGGGCTGCAACTTCAATGAACACAATGTAAATTTGTTTTTGATAAGTTACGCACATGATACTTAAAAAGTGAACACTTCAGTAATTGGATAAGGGTTATTAACATAGACGAGACTGAAACTATCGCCCAACAAAAACATCACATAAAAATCATAGCAAAAAGAGGCCCTAAACAAGTCAACAAGATAACTTCAGGAGAAGGAGAAAAAGGAACACTAGTGACAACGTCAACGTGAATGATTTTAAATGCAGCTGAAAACTGGTTACCACTTGTAACGGTATTTCCCAGAGTCCATTATCACAGTCGCATGGTTAATGGTGCACTGCGGGGTGCATTAGGTTTGGCAGCTAAGACGGGTTGGACGAATTTCTCCAAGTTATAGAACTTGTTATTAAATATAGCGAGTCCTCAAAAGCAAGTCTTTCCATATTACTTTATGATGATCTCGAGAGTCATATGTCAATACAGTGTACTCCATTGGCAAAAGAAAACGGTGCAACGAGTTTTTCCCTCCAGATTCCACGTATAAATTACAGTCATTAGACGTTGGAATTTTTGGTCCTTTTTCAAAAGTTTCATAACGCTGCAGTGTATAGGTGGATGCTCCACAATCCTGGAGATTCGTTTAGTATATTATATGAAGTTACGGCACGTGTTGGACAAACACATGAAAAAGTAATGACACCAGCAACAATAACGCATGCTTTTAAGAAGACTGAAGTTGTGCCAAATGACTGAAACGTTATTACTAATGATGACTTTCTAAGTAGCCAAATAACCCAAAAACCCTTAATTGCAGACTGCAACGGGGACAATGAAGCACTTACACTACCCGCTAATGATCAGTTAATTCAGACTACAGTTGAAGTTAATCAAATTCAGGAAATTTCTGGCGTTAATCGCAGAAATACATGAAATTCAGACAACTGTCCAGATTCCAAAAATTACTGAGGGGGCTCTAAGATCAACTACAGGACAAACTATTCCAATGCCAACTCAAGAATAAAATGTGTCTCTTGAATGCCAGTCCACGCCAAGTGCAACCAAGGAGTACTCCTTCGTACAACCAAACAACAATCACTTGATCATGTCCAGAGAAATCAACCGAAATTTTAATCTATATCTGCTGATGTATTTACAGGGTATCCAAAGAAAACTGTCGACAAAGGATAGTTAACAGGAGAAAAAAGGAAGGTGTGTAATAGCAACTGACAGCCTAAAGAAAGAGAACTATCTGCAAAGGCAGAAGAAGTTGAAAGCAAAAATCAACTATCCGACGTATTAGTCACAACAGCCAGCCAAAAAAGACACCTCAGAACCTAAAAAAATAAAACGCAATTATAGCACTTCCGGGGATTCTAGTGAAGAATGCAGTGAAGACTTTTTCGATAATGAACACACTTCAGATGCATACGAAATTGAGATCTAGTTCTAAATCAGTTAGAGAAACAACCAAAACAGATGATTGGCATGCTTTAGAGCAAAGTCTTCAAATATGTGAGTAAAGTGACAAAGGAGGGTGAGGTGGAACAGAAATAAGTTTCCTCCGTAGACTGTCACAACAAAATATATTTACTTATGCACAGGTAACGCTAACGGATATTTATTGTGTGCAAAATACGGATATAAGTGCTGTTTTACCCAAACCAATTTATTTTGGGCAAACTAGACAACATTCCTATCTTACTTTCAATATAAATTGTGGAAATTTGGATGTTCCTTAATTCTTTCTTTAGGTACCTATTATAATGGCAAAAAGTTCGTTAAATGTTTCAGCGCCTATTAAAATAATAAAAAATATTTTATACGCGTATTTTTCTTGTGCCCCCAAGGAAACGTTGTCTCCATGTTGGGCATCCTATGCCTCACTCTTGGGAAATAGGAAACAGTGAGACAATTTTAACTACCAATTTTCCATTGGAACTAATAAAATATACTGTCAGTACTAGTTGGCTATGCAAGGGTTGCTTATTGGGTACTTTTTTATTTTTGTTTTAATGAAAATTAAAAGTTATTGATGAAATAAAATTCTTGTCTAACTGAAGGGTGCTCTCCCCTACCCTTGGAACAACTGCGTATTTATACAGAGTGAGTCAGGATTCATGATGACAATTTGAAGTAAAAGTTCTAAAGAAGCGATAGAATATACATAGAAATAATTAGAGTCTGTTATACAACATTTTCTATATGTTGATACCTATATTGAAGAGATATGCCCATTTTAATTTGTATGGCTGTTCGCCTTTAAAATGTTAATAGGATTAATTGATTTATATGGATTATTATTTGGTGCTTTTACAATTATTTTTAATAATTCAGTAACAGTGAATATGAGAGTATAAATTTTATTTTAATTTGTGAAAATTTGCAGTCGACGCAGCTGTTTTTATTGCTTCGTATCAAGTTAAGTGCATGTGTACTTGTTAAAACATGAATGACCTTGTTACAAATTTATGTAGGTACGTTCCGGAAGGAAACATTTCGTCGTAGAGCAAACTTTTCGTTTTAACTTTCTCAAAACACGATATTGTTTTTGTAAAATGTACTATGACACGGTCGTCAAAATAATAGGTAAAGTACTTAGATATTGTAAAACACATGGAAAATTTTACGCGCCAACTGTCTACATCTGCGGGGCGACGGGAGATAAGGAATGCGGTCGTTAGCACACGGTCAATCTAAGAGCAACAAAGAACAGCTGTCTGCTGTGTAATTTAGGATAAGATTGACCAAGGTCGTTTACGTGTTATAAATTATATTTAAGTTTGAAATTCTCCAAAATTATTTAACTTCTATATTAAAAAATGTCATAATTGCTTACACCTTAATGAGACGTATTACATCGATTTGCTAGAACTGATTTATTTTTATCTAACAAGTTGAATTCTGTTGCATAACGGAATATTGAGTTAATATGCGACAATGTAATTAATATATTTATAGCAATTTGTAAATTATAGAATTGCGCTAGGTACTTAACAACTGTTATCTAATGTATCAATTAAAAGATAATGTGATTTCCGTGAATCTAAAAGTTTGTCTATAAAGATTATTTTTTTGAATTTTACGATTCATTTTCAATTCTATCCCTTCTGAAGATTTCCACAGTCTAATACTACCGAAATACACAACAACAGTTGATTAATTATCTCCGTTATTTAAATAAGATATAAAAATACTTTTACAAGACATAAATCCATAAATATCAGCTTATATTAGAGATAGAAAATTATAAGCTTATATAGAATAATTTCAGTGTGATAGTATGAGCTTATACAGAACTGATACTTAGTAGTGGCTATGAGCTTATGATATTTTGCGCGCGAAACTTTTTACGCTCTACCTTACCCACAATTCGTATCCTCGCAGCATACATTCTACAAATATATATATATATATATATATATATTTTCATTAAGGTTTCCACGGATGTATATTCTGTTTGTATTCTCTTCTGGAATTTCTCCGTGTTGGTTTTTGTGTAGAAAATGTCTACGTTTCGATTCCATCTATAGAATCTTTATCAAGACGTTTTTATTAATTCTGAAGTTTATCGAAATTTAATTTAAGGTCTGTTGATTTTTATAATATCAGTTGTTATCAACAGATCGTTGTAAGCGAGCTTGACGTCGTGTAATAGGACCTAAATTTCTTTGAATGTTTGTAGTTGGAAGGTCAATATTGCTTACAGATAAATTTGGAGAGTTTTTGATTCGAATAGTTGGTGTTGGAATTTTGTGTATGATAGATCTCCAAATAGTAGGTAACCGTTGACCATCATCTCTTTTATTCATTGAATTCGGCCTCTTTTCAATTTCAATAGCTTCCCTAATTATTCTTTTTTCTAATGTGGTTGCCGGATGTAAAAGTTTGATGTCATTGGTATCAATTTTGTGGCCAGTTTGGATTACATGTGTAGCTAATGATGAAGACATATTTTTTTGCTTAATGGCTAATTTGTGTTCATTAGCTCTAGCAGATATCCTTCTGTTACTTTGGCCTACGTATGATTGCGAGCAATCACAACATTGAATCTCATAAACACCTTGGCTTTCTCCGGGAATTGTGTCTTTGGGAGTACGAATAAATTGTGATAGGGTTTTATAAGGCTTGAAAACCACTCTGAACTCATTTTTGGGAAATTTTCTGGCAATTTTGTCAGTGACGCCTTTTAGGTAAGGTAAAATTAACACTCTTCGGTCGTCATTTACGTTATTTTTCTCAGAATGTTTGTGGCGAAGATTCTTCCTAATGATGTTGTTAATTTGATGTAATTTATAACCATTTTGTTGTAAGATTATCTTTAGGTTATTTAACTCGTAATTTTGATTTTGTTTTTCTGTTAGACGTAGTGACCTTATAATTAATGTTTTCATAACGGAATTTAGTTGAGTAGGATGATGATGGGAGTTGGCGTTCAAGTACCGATTCGTATGTGTAGGTTTTCTATAAACACTGTAATTAAAGTTGTTATCATTGTTCCTTGTTATCAGTAAATCCAGGAATGGTAAAGAATTATTAGTTTCTAATTCCATTGTAAACTGGATACTGTTATTAATGCCGTTTAAGTGTGATAGAAATCCGTCTAAATCTTGTAAACCATGTGGCCAAATTATAAAAATATCATCAACATATCTAAACCAACATTTTGGTTTTAGGTCAGCTGTCTCTAAAGCTTTGGTTTCAAAGTCATCCATATAGATGTTTGCTATTGCAGGGGAAAGTGGAGAACCCATAGGAGCGCCTTCAATTTGTTTATAAAATGTCTTGTTATACATGAAATAGGTGGATTCCATGCAATGTTTAATTAGTTTTATTGTGTCAGAATCTATTTTGTGTTTATTTTGAAGGATTTCTATGGTGGCTGCAATTGGGACTTTTGTAAATAATGATGTTACATCGAAACTTACGAGTATGTCTTGATTATGAAATTGTTCTTGTTTAAGCTTATCTAGGAAATCAAATGAATTTTTAATGTAGGACTTTGAATTTTCACATATTGGTTGAATCTTAAATGCCAAATAACGTGCCAGTTTATGTGTTGGAGAGTCGAAAGCGCTTACAATTGGTCTCAGTGGCCAGGTGTTCCCTTTGTGTATTTTTGGAAGACCATATATTTTAGGAACTCTGCTACTTTTTTCTCGCGGTATGATGGTTTTCTTTATATCATCCGGTATAGTTGTTGAATTGATAATTGTTTTGGTTTTCTTCTCCAAGTACGTGGTAGGATCTGATTTATTCATTTTGTATTCGGGAGAATTTATTAGGTTTAGCATTCGTTCATGATAGTCTGATGTGTTGACAATTACAGTTGCGTTACCTTTGTCTGCTGGAAGTACCAAAATATTTTCATTCTTCTTTAGTTTATTTAACGTATTAAGTTGCTTTGGGGAAATATTTGGTTTAGGATTTTTACTTTTTCTGAGAACGTTTATAACGTCAAGTTTAATTTCATCAGCTTTTGTTTGTTCTACATTATGGAGTGCTGCCTCTACATTGGTAATTATGTCTTCTAATGGAATAGTTTTGGGTGTTACGGCGTAGTTATTACCATACTGTAGAATATCAATTATGTTCTTGTCAATTTCTATTCCAGTTAGATTATGCACTGTGTTTAAAGTTTTAATATGGTTTCGTTGTTTACTTTGTAGAGATGAAAACTTCTGGAGTTGTCTGTTCTTTCTTGTAGTTGATATAGAATCTACGCTAATTTCTATAAGTCTATCAAATGTATCCCAAATAATTTGATGAATATGTTTAGTTGAAAGTTCTTGGAAAAGGAAATAAAGTTCTTTATTTATTTTGTCCAGTTTGGTCCTATGATTTTGTATGGCTTTCCTTAATAATTGTTGACTTGTTTTATTTAAGATGTGGTTTGAAGATGCAATGTCAGGTCTTTGTTTCATTCTAAACGCATTAGGTATAATTTTGTTGTCACGACATCGTTTAAGGAATGTAAGATCACAAAGTAGATTTGTTCTTTTTATCTTCAGATTTTTATATTGTTTTAGTTCGGTTATAGTATCCTCTCCATATAGGAAAATTATATTTTCATTAAGGTTTCCACGGATGTATATTCTGTTTGTATTCTCTTCTGGAATTTCTCCGTGTTGGTTTTTGTGTAGAAAATGTCTACGTTTCGATTCCATCTATAGAATCTTTATCAAGACGTTTTTATTAATTCTGAAGTTTATCGAAATTTAATTTAAGGTCTGTTGATTTTTATAATATCAGTTGTTATCAACAGATCGTTGTAAGCGAGCTTGACGTCGTGTAATAGGACCTAAATTTCTTTGAATGTTTGTAGTTGGAAGGTCAATATTGCTTACAGATAAATTTGGAGAGTTTTTGATTCGAATAGTTGGTGTTGGAATTTTGTGTATGATAGATCTCCAAATAGTAGGTAACCGTTGACCATCATCTCTTTTATTCATTGAATTCGGCCTCTTTTCAATTTCAATAGCTTCCCTAATTATTCTTTTTTCTAATGTGGTTGCCGGATGTAAAAGTTTGATGTCATTGGTATCAATTTTGTGGCCAGTTTGGATTACATGTGTAGCTAATGATGAAGACATATTTTTTTGCTTAATGGCTAATTTGTGTTCATTAGCTCTAGCAGATATCCTTCTGTTACTTTGGCCTACGTATGATTGCGAGCAATCACAACATTGAATCTCATAAACACCTTGGCTTTCTCCGGGAATTGTGTCTTTGGGAGTACGAATAAATTGTGATAGGGTTTTATAAGGCTTGAAAACCACTCTGAACTCATTTTTGGGAAATTTTCTGGCAATTTTGTCAGTGACGCCTTTTAGGTAAGGTAAAATTAACACTCTTCGGTCGTCATTTACGTTATTTTTCTCAGAATGTTTGTGGCGAAGATTCTTCCTAATGATGTTGTTAATTTGATGTAATTTATAACCATTTTGTTGTAAGATTATCTTTAGGTTATTTAACTCGTAATTTTGATTTTGTTTTTCTGTTAGACGTAGTGACCTTATAATTAATGTTTTCATAACGGAATTTAGTTGAGTAGGATGATGATGGGAGTTGGCGTTCAAGTACCGATTCGTATGTGTAGGTTTTCTATAAACACTGTAATTAAAGTTGTTATCATTGTTCCTTGTTATCAGTAAATCCAGGAATGGTAAAGAATTATTAGTTTCTAATTCCATTGTAAACTGGATACTGTTATTAATGCCGTTTAAGTGTGATAGAAATCCGTCTAAATCTTGTAAACCATGTGGCCAAATTATAAAAATATCATCAACATATCTAAACCAACATTTTGGTTTTAGGTCAGCTGTCTCTAAAGCTTTGGTTTCAAAGTCATCCATATAGATGTTTGCTATTGCAGGGGAAAGTGGAGAACCCATAGGAGCGCCTTCAATTTGTTTATAAAATGTCTTGTTATACATGAAATAGGTGGATTCCATGCAATGTTTAATTAGTTTTATTGTGTCAGAATCTATTTTGTGTTTATTTTGAAGGATTTCTATGGTGGCTGCAATTGGGACTTTTGTAAATAATGATGTTACATCGAAACTTACGAGTATGTCTTGATTATGAAATTGTTCTTGTTTAAGCTTATCTAGGAAATCAAATGAATTTTTAATGTAGGACTTTGAATTTTCACATATTGGTTGAATCTTAAATGCCAAATAACGTGCCAGTTTATGTGTTGGAGAGTCGAAAGCGCTTACAATTGGTCTCAGTGGCCAGGTGTTCCCTTTGTGTATTTTTGGAAGACCATATATTTTAGGAACTCTGCTACTTTTTTCTCGCGGTATGATGGTTTTCTTTATATCATCCGGTATAGTTGTTGAATTGATAATTGTTTTGGTTTTCTTCTCCAAGTACGTGGTAGGATCTGATTTATTCATTTTGTATTCGGGAGAATTTATTAGGTTTAGCATTCGTTCATGATAGTCTGATGTGTTGACAATTACAGTTGCGTTACCTTTGTCTGCTGGAAGTACCAAAATATTTTCATTCTTCTTTAGTTTATTTAACGTATTAAGTTGCTTTGGGGAAATATTTGGTTTAGGATTTTTACTTTTTCTGAGAACGTTTATAACGTCAAGTTTAATTTCATCAGCTTTTGTTTGTTCTACATTATGGAGTGCTGCCTCTACATTGGTAATTATGTCTTCTAATGGAATAGTTTTGGGTGTTACGGCGTAGTTATTACCATACTGTAGAATATCAATTATGTTCTTGTCAATTTCTATTCCAGTTAGATTATGCACTGTGTTTAAAGTTTTAATATGGTTTCGTTGTTTACTTTGTAGAGATGAAAACTTCTGGAGTTGTCTGTTCTTTCTTGTAGTTGATATAGAATCTACGCTAATTTCTATAAGTCTATCAAATGTATCCCAAATAATTTGATGAATATGTTTAGTTGAAAGTTCTTGGAAAAGGAAATAAAGTTCTTTATTTATTTTGTCCAGTTTGGTCCTATGATTTTGTATGGCTTTCCTTAATAATTGTTGACTTGTTTTATTTAAGATGTGGTTTGAAGATGCAATGTCAGGTCTTTGTTTCATTCGAAACGTAGACATTTTCTACACAAAAACCAACACGGAGAAATTCCAGAAGAGAATACAAACAGAATATACATCCGTGGAAACCTTAATGAAAATATAATTTTCCTATATGGAGAGGATACTATAACCGAACTAAAACAATATAAAAATCTGAAGATAAAAAGAACAAATCTACTTTGTGATCTTACATTCCTTAAACGATGTCGTGACAACAAAATTATACCTAATGCGTTTAGAATGAAACAAAGACCTGACATTGCATCTTCAAACCACATCTTAAATAAAACAAGTCAACAATTATTAAGGAAAGCCATACAAAATCATAGGACCAAACTGGACAAAATAAATAAAGAACTTTATTTCCTTTTCCAAGAACTTTCAACTAAACATATTCATCAAATTATTTGGGATACATTTGATAGACTTATAGAAATTAGCGTAGATTCTATATCAACTACAAGAAAGAACAGACAACTCCAGAAGTTTTCATCTCTACAAAGTAAACAACGAAACCATATTAAAACTTTAAACACAGTGCATAATCTAACTGGAATAGAAATTGACAAGAACATAATTGATATTCTACAGTATGGTAATAACTACGCCGTAACACCCAAAACTATTCCATTAGAAGACATAATTACCAATGTAGAGGCAGCACTCCATAATGTAGAACAAACAAAAGCTGATGAAATTAAACTTGACGTTATAAACGTTCTCAGAAAAAGTAAAAATCCTAAACCAAATATTTCCCCAAAGCAACTTAATACGTTAAATAAACTAAAGAAGAATGAAAATATTTTGGTACTTCCAGCAGACAAAGGTAACGCAACTGTAATTGTCAACACATCAGACTATCATGAACGAATGCTAAACCTAATAAATTCTCCCGAATACAAAATGAATAAATCAGATCCTACCACGTACTTGGAGAAGAAAACCAAAACAATTATCAATTCAACAACTATACCGGATGATATAAAGAAAACCATCATACCGCGAGAAAAAAGTAGCAGAGTTCCTAAAATATATGGTCTTCCAAAAATACACAAAGGGAACACCTGGCCACTGAGACCAATTGTAAGCGCTTTCGACTCTCCAACACATAAACTGGCACGTTATTTGGCATTTAAGATTCAACCAATATGTGAAAATTCAAAGTCCTACATTAAAAATTCATTTGATTTCCTAGATAAGCTTAAACAAGAACAATTTCATAATCAAGACATACTCGTAAGTTTCGATGTAACATCATTATTTACAAAAGTCCCAATTGCAGCCACCATAGAAATCCTTCAAAATAAACACAAAATAGATTCTGACACAATAAAACTAATTAAACATTGCATGGAATCCACCTATTTCATGTATAACAAGACATTTTATAAACAAATTGAAGGCGCTCCTATGGGTTCTCCACTTTCCCCTGCAATAGCAAACATCTATATGGATGACTTTGAAACCAAAGCTTTAGAGACAGCTGACCTAAAACCAAAATGTTGGTTTAGATATGTTGATGATATTTTTATAATTTGGCCACATGGTTTACAAGATTTAGACGGATTTCTATCACACTTAAACGGCATTAATAACAGTATCCAGTTTACAATGGAATTAGAAACTAATAATTCTTTACCATTCCTGGATTTACTGATAACAAGGAACAATGATAACAACTTTAATTACAGTGTTTATAGAAAACCTACACATACGAATCGGTACTTGAACGCCAACTCCCATCATCATCCTACTCAACTAAATTCCGTTATGAAAACATTAATTATAAGGTCACTACGTCTAACAGAAAAACAAAATCAAAATTACGAGTTAAATAACCTAAAGATAATCTTACAACAAAATGGTTATAAATTACATCAAATTAACAACATCATTAGGAAGAATCTTCGCCACAAACATTCTGAGAAAAATAACGTAAATGACGACCGAAGAGTGTTAATTTTACCTTACCTAAAAGGCGTCACTGACAAAATTGCCAGAAAATTTCCCAAAAATGAGTTCAGAGTGGTTTTCAAGCCTTATAAAACCCTATCACAATTTATTCGTACTCCCAAAGACACAATTCCCGGAGAAAGCCAAGGTGTTTATGAGATTCAATGTTGTGATTGCTCGCAATCATACGTAGGCCAAAGTAACAGAAGGATATCTGCTAGAGCTAATGAACACAAATTAGCCATTAAGCAAAAAAATATGTCTTCATCATTAGCTACACATGTAATCCAAACTGGCCACAAAATTGATACCAATGACATCAAACTTTTACATCCGGCAACCACATTAGAAAAAAGAATAATTAGGGAAGCTATTGAAATTGAAAAGAGGCCGAATTCAATGAATAAAAGAGATGATGGTCAACGGTTACCTACTATTTGGAGATCTATCATACACAAAATTCCAACACCAACTATTCGAATCAAAAACTCTCCAAATTTATCTGTAAGCAATATTGACCTTCCAACTACAAACATTCAAAGAAATTTAGGTCCTATTACACGACGTCAAGCTCGCTTACAACGATCTGTTGATAACAACTGATATTATAAAAATCAACAGACCTTAAATTAAATTTCGATAAACTTCAGAATTAATAAAAACGTCTTGATAAAGATTCTATAGATGGAATCGAAACGTAGACATTTTCTACACAAAAACCAACACGGAGAAATTCCAGAAGAGAATACAAACAGAATATACATCCGTGGAAACCTTAATGAAAATATAATTTTCCTATATGGAGAGGATACTATAACCGAACTAAAACAATATAAAAATCTGAAGATAAAAAGAACAAATCTACTTTGTGATCTTACATTCCTTAAACGATGTCGTGACAACAAAATTATACCTAATGCGTTTAGAATGAAACAAAGACCTGACATTGCATCTTCAAACCACATCTTAAATAAAACAAGTCAACAATTATTAAGGAAAGCCATACAAAATCATAGGACCAAACTGGACAAAATAAATAAAGAACTTTATTTCCTTTTCCAAGAACTTTCAACTAAACATATTCATCAAATTATTTGGGATACATTTGATAGACTTATAGAAATTAGCGTAGATTCTATATCAACTACAAGAAAGAACAGACAACTCCAGAAGTTTTCATCTCTACAAAGTAAACAACGAAACCATATTAAAACTTTAAACACAGTGCATAATCTAACTGGAATAGAAATTGACAAGAACATAATTGATATTCTACAGTATGGTAATAACTACGCCGTAACACCCAAAACTATTCCATTAGAAGACATAATTACCAATGTAGAGGCAGCACTCCATAATGTAGAACAAACAAAAGCTGATGAAATTAAACTTGACGTTATAAACGTTCTCAGAAAAAGTAAAAATCCTAAACCAAATATTTCCCCAAAGCAACTTAATACGTTAAATAAACTAAAGAAGAATGAAAATATTTTGGTACTTCCAGCAGACAAAGGTAACGCAACTGTAATTGTCAACACATCAGACTATCATGAACGAATGCTAAACCTAATAAATTCTCCCGAATACAAAATGAATAAATCAGATCCTACCACGTACTTGGAGAAGAAAACCAAAACAATTATCAATTCAACAACTATACCGGATGATATAAAGAAAACCATCATACCGCGAGAAAAAAGTAGCAGAGTTCCTAAAATATATGGTCTTCCAAAAATACACAAAGGGAACACCTGGCCACTGAGACCAATTGTAAGCGCTTTCGACTCTCCAACACATAAACTGGCACGTTATTTGGCATTTAAGATTCAACCAATATGTGAAAATTCAAAGTCCTACATTAAAAATTCATTTGATTTCCTAGATAAGCTTAAACAAGAACAATTTCATAATCAAGACATACTCGTAAGTTTCGATGTAACATCATTATTTACAAAAGTCCCAATTGCAGCCACCATAGAAATCCTTCAAAATAAACACAAAATAGATTCTGACACAATAAAACTAATTAAACATTGCATGGAATCCACCTATTTCATGTATAACAAGACATTTTATAAACAAATTGAAGGCGCTCCTATGGGTTCTCCACTTTCCCCTGCAATAGCAAACATCTATATGGATGACTTTGAAACCAAAGCTTTAGAGACAGCTGACCTAAAACCAAAATGTTGGTTTAGATATGTTGATGATATTTTTATAATTTGGCCACATGGTTTACAAGATTTAGACGGATTTCTATCACACTTAAACGGCATTAATAACAGTATCCAGTTTACAATGGAATTAGAAACTAATAATTCTTTACCATTCCTGGATTTACTGATAACAAGGAACAATGATAACAACTTTAATTACAGTGTTTATAGAAAACCTACACATACGAATCGGTACTTGAACGCCAACTCCCATCATCATCCTACTCAACTAAATTCCGTTATGAAAACATTAATTATAAGGTCACTACGTCTAACAGAAAAACAAAATCAAAATTACGAGTTAAATAACCTAAAGATAATCTTACAACAAAATGGTTATAAATTACATCAAATTAACAACATCATTAGGAAGAATCTTCGCCACAAACATTCTGAGAAAAATAACGTAAATGACGACCGAAGAGTGTTAATTTTACCTTACCTAAAAGGCGTCACTGACAAAATTGCCAGAAAATTTCCCAAAAATGAGTTCAGAGTGGTTTTCAAGCCTTATAAAACCCTATCACAATTTATTCGTACTCCCAAAGACACAATTCCCGGAGAAAGCCAAGGTGTTTATGAGATTCAATGTTGTGATTGCTCGCAATCATACGTAGGCCAAAGTAACAGAAGGATATCTGCTAGAGCTAATGAACACAAATTAGCCATTAAGCAAAAAAATATGTCTTCATCATTAGCTACACATGTAATCCAAACTGGCCACAAAATTGATACCAATGACATCAAACTTTTACATCCGGCAACCACATTAGAAAAAAGAATAATTAGGGAAGCTATTGAAATTGAAAAGAGGCCGAATTCAATGAATAAAAGAGATGATGGTCAACGGTTACCTACTATTTGGAGATCTATCATACACAAAATTCCAACACCAACTATTCGAATCAAAAACTCTCCAAATTTATCTGTAAGCAATATTGACCTTCCAACTACAAACATTCAAAGAAATTTAGGTCCTATTACACGACGTCAAGCTCGCTTACAACGATCTGTTGATAACAACTGATATTATAAAAATCAACAGACCTTAAATTAAATTTCGATAAACTTCAGAATTAATAAAAACGTCTTGATAAAGATTCTATAGATGGAATCGAAACGTAGACATTTTCTACACAAAAACCAACACGGAGAAATTCCAGAAGAGAATACAAACAGAATATACATCCGTGGAAACCTTAATGAAAATATAATTTTCCTATATGGAGAGGATACTATAACCGAACTAAAACAATATAAAAATCTGAAGATAAAAAGAACAAATCTACTTTGTGATCTTACATTCCTTAAACGATGTCGTGACAACAAAATTATACCTAATGCGTTTAGAATGAAACAAAGACCTGACATTGCATCTTCAAACCACATCTTAAATAAAACAAGTCAACAATTATTAAGGAAAGCCATACAAAATCATAGGACCAAACTGGACAAAATAAATAAAGAACTTTATTTCCTTTTCCAAGAACTTTCAACTAAACATATTCATCAAATTATTTGGGATACATTTGATAGACTTATAGAAATTAGCGTAGATTCTATATCAACTACAAGAAAGAACAGACAACTCCAGAAGTTTTCATCTCTACAAAGTAAACAACGAAACCATATTAAAACTTTAAACACAGTGCATAATCTAACTGGAATAGAAATTGACAAGAACATAATTGATATTCTACAGTATGGTAATAACTACGCCGTAACACCCAAAACTATTCCATTAGAAGACATAATTACCAATGTAGAGGCAGCACTCCATAATGTAGAACAAACAAAAGCTGATGAAATTAAACTTGACGTTATAAACGTTCTCAGAAAAAGTAAAAATCCTAAACCAAATATTTCCCCAAAGCAACTTAATACGTTAAATAAACTAAAGAAGAATGAAAATATTTTGGTACTTCCAGCAGACAAAGGTAACGCAACTGTAATTGTCAACACATCAGACTATCATGAACGAATACTAAACCTAATAAATTCTCCCGAATACAAAATGAATAAATCAGATCCTACCACGTACTTGGAGAAGAAAACCAAAACAATTATCAATTCAACAACTATACCGGATGATATAAAGAAAACCATCATACCGCGAGAAAAAAGTAGCAGAGTTCCTAAAATATATGGTCTTCCAAAAATACACAAAGGGAACACCTGGCCACTGAGACCAATTGTAAGCGCTTTCGACTCTCCAACACATAAACTGGCACGTTATTTGGCATTTAAGATTCAACCAATATGTGAAAATTCAAAGTCCTACATTAAAAATTCATTTGATTTCCTAGATAAGCTTAAACAAGAACAATTTCATAATCAAGACATACTCGTAAGTTTCGATGTAACATCATTATTTACAAAAGTCCCAATTGCAGCCACCATAGAAATCCTTCAAAATAAACACAAAATAGATTCTGACACAATAAAACTAATTAAACATTGCATGGAATCCACCTATTTCATGTATAACAAGACATTTTATAAACAAATTGAAGGCGCTCCTATGGGTTCTCCACTTTCCCCTGCAATAGCAAACATCTATATGGATGACTTTGAAACCAAAGCTTTAGAGACAGCTGACCTAAAACCAAAATGTTGGTTTAGATATGTTGATGATATTTTTATAATTTGGCCACATGGTTTACAAGATTTAGACGGATTTCTATCACACTTAAACGGCATTAATAACAGTATCCAGTTTACAATGGAATTAGAAACTAATAATTCTTTACCATTCCTGGATTTACTGATAACAAGGAACAATGATAACAACTTTAATTACAGTGTTTATAGAAAACCTACACATACGAATCGGTACTTGAACGCCAACTCCCATCATCATCCTACTCAACTAAATTCCGTTATGAAAACATTAATTATAAGGTCACTACGTCTAACAGAAAAACAAAATCAAAATTACGAGTTAAATAACCTAAAGATAATCTTACAACAAAATGGTTATAAATTACATCAAATTAACAACATCATTAGGAAGAATCTTCGCCACAAACATTCTGAGAAAAATAACGTAAATGACGACCGAAGAGTGTTAATTTTACCTTACCTAAAAGGCGTCACTGACAAAATTGCCAGAAAATTTCCCAAAAATGAGTTCAGAGTGGTTTTCAAGCCTTATAAAACCCTATCACAATTTATTCGTACTCCCAAAGACACAATTCCCGGAGAAAGCCAAGGTGTTTATGAGATTCAATGTTGTGATTGCTCGCAATCATACGTAGGCCAAAGTAACAGAAGGATATCTGCTAGAGCTAATGAACACAAATTAGCCATTAAGCAAAAAAATATGTCTTCATCATTAGCTACACATGTAATCCAAACTGGCCACAAAATTGATACCAATGACATCAAACTTTTACATCCGGCAACCACATTAGAAAAAAGAATAATTAGGGAAGCTATTGAAATTGAAAAGAGGCCGAATTCAATGAATAAAAGAGATGATGGTCAACGGTTACCTACTATTTGGAGATCTATCATACACAAAATTCCAACACCAACTATTCGAATCAAAAACTCTCCAAATTTATCTGTAAGCAATATTGACCTTCCAACTACAAACATTCAAAGAAATTTAGGTCCTATTACACGACGTCAAGCTCGCTTACAACGATCTGTTGATAACAACTGATATTATAAAAATCAACAGACCTTAAATTAAATTTCGATAAACTTCAGAATTAATAAAAACGTCTTGATAAAGATTCTATAGATGGAATCGAAACGTAGACATTTTCTACACAAAAACCAACACGGAGAAATTCCAGAAGAGAATACAAACAGAATATATATATATATATATATATATATATATATATATATATATATATATAATTTTACAAATCTGACCTCGTATTTATGAAGGTGTGCTTACAGATGATGGTGGTACAGCTTAAACGTGATGTCGATCATGCCGGATGTATCTTCGGTACTTCCAAGACTAATCAAGATTGCCAAAGAATAACGGGATTAAATTAATTGGCCCGCTGCAACGATTATTCCTAGTTCCCGGACTTTTGTGACTGGCTAAAATAGGTGAATTACCTGTATATCCTACTTAATATTCCCCCCTTACCTTTAATATATTCCTGTTTCTCCTATGTTTCTAATTAACTTATGATGAACTTAATGTTCCTATGTTTCTAATTAACTTATAAGTAATCGATCTGAAATTTATATTAACATGAGCCTTAACGAATGGCTAATGAGCAAACACTCACCTGTTGAATGGATGAATTTTTATTTACATTAATTACATTAATTCCGTTTAAATCCCCTTTTCGGGTAAAATATCTTTCTCAACAAATTCTCTTGCTAATTGCTTCCTTAAATAAGATATATTTTCTTACTTTGTAACTAAGATGATCCCACTAAATGGAGAATTAAATAATTGTTCTACCTTAGTCAAAGCACGGAATTTTCAAAATGGCCTTTTTCCTGTCTCTTCGACCGGTCAAATCTTATCCTTAATATAATGATTAAAGGATTATCATTCGACTCCTGACCTCATCTTAACAAAATAAAATTTGCTTATAAATACGTAAGTTAGGCAACCCATCATGACTGCATGTATTCGCTAATTACTAAATGAATATTTAAATATACTTATACCTATAAAAAATCATGTTACAACCTGGGTTGATGGAAGTATACCATGTACACTCTTTGAACACCAATTGGTAATCATCCACTCATTAAGCCCTAATGTAGATAAAAACATTTTTTTACACACTTGTTTTTTCGTATTTCCAACTTTCAAAAAATATACATAAGTATTACTTCGTCTAGAGTTTTCTACATTTTGTTTTGCCGTTGGCCGTCTTTCCATTAAGCTACTAACATAAATTTTCTTTTGGTCCCAACTTATTTCCTTCCAGAATTTTGTAAATATAACCGTACGTTGCTCTGGAGTTATAGTGCTGCAGTGTCTGGTAGAATATTTTAAACATTTTGATGAATCACATGGTGGTCCCAAGTTCCTGGCATCCCTTATCTTGTTATGAGAAACTGTACCTGCTTTATCTCGTGTGTAGCCTAAATATTCTTTCCCTTCCATCCTTCTCTTTTTTGTCCTCCCCCTTGACCAGTCTTCTGGTTTTATTCTCCCTCTTTTCCTACTCTGCCTTTTTTTCTGTTCTTTTTCCTTGTCTGGAGAATCTTCACTCAAGGAACTTTCATCTTCACTCACAGAATTTGCATCTTCACCCACGGAATTTTCATTTATCTCGAAATCTGGATCATCATCCTTATTTTCTCGCGAAATTCCGCTAATAATTCCACCATCTGTATTCTGGAAGGATTCCGCTTCCTTTTCAAGTATATTTTCATGTCCATCTGCATAATTATGTTGCATTTCTTCACTTGTTCTATTACTTTCATTAATAAAACTGTCGCATACGTTTAACAATTGGTCTTCCAATTCAATTGTTACATTTTCATCAATGAAGTAAGTATTTTCTGGAAGTATTTCATTAGACACTGGAATGTTTTCCAAGTTTATCAGATCTACACTATTAAGATTTTCCGATAATAAAACAATATTATTAATAGTATTATCTAGCGCGTCTGGCAAGGCAAATAATTCTGCAAGGTTATTCTCTTCACATTGCGGAACAGATGTTGGTTTATCGACCGAAGTCAGTTTTGATAATGCAAGAATTTTTTTGGTCCTCGAATTCATTTTTCTACCTAAATTAAAAGACATAATTACATCATTTTATTTGAATTAATTAAAAATGTTATGTAAAACAATTACACGTATCATCCAAATCGCGATATGTAATAACATGTATCAAACAAACCGAATTTAACCTTTACATAAAGATAGTAGTCATTAATTCTATGAAAGAAATATAATGCAAAATGAAGCTACACTACTTTTGTTTAACCTAGATAAGATATTTTAATATAAACTTACTTGTTTTCTACGATTAATTTAAAAAGTGTCGCAATACGCCTAGCACACCCTACAACTGCTACCCAAACTGCTGATGATACGTGATATTTCAATACAAAATGTGTCCACTTGTGTTACGTGTTATTTTAAAATTTCAAATACTTGTTCGTTGTTGGCTCAAATGATACGAGGTATTGCAGAATGCCGCGTTACATTTATTTAAACGTTATGGTGCAATAACCTCAATTTCGTGAAATTTGATGATACGTGGTATTGCCACTAGGCCATCGCGTTTCTTCATAGGCAGGTTGCGAAAAGGATACGGTTTCATTAAGTAGGTGCTTAATGCAAATGCATCGTCAGCAATGATCACATATGGCATGGGACGCTGCCTTCCCCTTAATGGGAAATCACACGGTAGATTTAAAGTCCCGTTCACTATGCCTTCTTTCAGAGAACTATTGTTAAACACCCCTCCATCGGAAATTCTTCCATAACATCCAACATCAACATAGGTAAATTTATAACTAAAATCTACCATTGCAAGCAATACAATGCTGTGTGTGCCCTTGTAGTTGAAGTACAAGCTATTTGGAGGTGCTTGCACTACAATATGCCTGCCATCAAGCGTACCGATACAATTAGGAAAATTCCATTTGCTATTAAAACCTACAGTAAGTTGTTTCCATTCGTCTGTGTTTTCTGGCATCTGGAATAATGACAAACAAATAATACACGATATTTCAACCAAATAATCAGATAAACATACAGCGTGAGCAATATCTATTTCGCGTTTCAGGTAAAGTACCTTTATCGTTCACAATATGCAAACATATTACTAAGAAAAGTTGTTCAGAATGGCAGACTATGACCCTATGCAAAAGTTCAGGCCGATCTACCTACTTTGATAATAATAATAATGATTTAATCAAAGTACCTAGGTAGATCGTCCTGAACTTTTGTATAGAGCCATAGTCTGTCATTCTGAACAACTTTTCTTAGTAATATTTTAGCATATTGTGAACGAGAAACGTACTTTACCTGAAACGGAAATAGATCTTGCTCAATTGTCAAGGCCTATGTGATTTTACAAACTCGAACGTATACTAAAAATAAGTTTCAAACAAAGCAGGGCTTAGTTACAAAAGATGAAATTGAGATCCAAAGATTTTTAATTCCGCATACCTCTTGTAACATCAATCCTGGGACACACTGTATATACACGCACGCACGCACATGCAACTCACACTGAAAGTCACACATACTCATGAATACATGTATTTCCTTTTTTAATTTTAGACAATGAAAGAAAAGAAGGGAAACAATGAAGCAATGGAAGAGGTAATATTTGAAGACGAATATATTGATCACCATTCCAGTACTACGATTGAACCGCAAGAAGAAAGGGAAGCTGAAATTCGAACGCCTACAATGAAGAAAAAAAAACTAAAGCCTTCTCAAGATGTGCCACCCCACATTGAACAGGCAATACGGCAACTTAATCAGATTAATGATGAGGAACAAGTGTTTGGTGATTTTTGTGCCTCAGAGCTGAGGCAAATAAAAAACCCTGTCAACAAGTGGATTTTAAAGAAAAGTGTTATGGAAGCAATTACAAATATAGCAGAAGCTGATGCACTGGGTGTAATTTACAAGCATCGGCCCTTCAGTATGAATTCACTTCCTACCTCGTCTCCTGGCCCAAGTACCTGCTCTTCTCGTTTTCCAGCGCAGCAGTACCACATGCAACCGATTAATACTCAACAAATGATACCGCAGGATCAATCTGGGAATCAATCTCCTTCAGTACTACAAAGTGATGATTGCAATGACATTTACGGGTCGTTTAACTACAATTCAGTTTGAAGAGTTTCATCAGTGATATAACTTGTTAAGTGAACCTACAGTTTCTCTTTTTTTTATCATTCAAAAAGTGTTTTTATATACAATAATAACCTTACCTTAATTAACGTTCCTTTGAGGGTCTCAAAAATTGCTTGACATACTTCCGGTATGAATATGCTTATAGTACATGCTGGGATTCTGAAGAGGTACATCAAAGAATGATAAGAGTCACCTAAAAAGAACATTAAAATTTAGTTTTAGGTCAATAGTTGTATCTGTATGCTTATACATATTAGGTCATTTAGGTCTATTAAATAAGTAAAACATGTTAACTTACCAGTGGCAAGAAAGCGTAGAGTAACCATCAACCGTTCACTTGCTGGTATTGATTCCCTCAAAACAGTATTCTGCTTTGTTATTTTAGGTCCAACAAGGTGTAGTAGATCCTCCAACTGTACAGCAGACATCCTAATAAAATTCCTAAACTGTAGTGAATCTTCAATTTTTAACTCGTTGACTAAAGTTGTAAACGCTCCAAAATCTCGTCTCCTGTCAATCCATTCTTTTACCCAGATTCTCCGCTTCTTCATTCTCTGTTTCATTCCTAACCAATGATCTACTATAAGTAGTGCAGCAGCAGTTTTAACTCGTCTGCTTTGTGACATGGTTAAAAATCGACTGACGTTGGCGTGGGAGGGCTTACTTGCGCGAGTTGAAATTGCATGGAATGCTATCATGTGTAAACGGATTTTATATAACTGTCGGAACAAATAGCGACACTAGCTCGCGCGAGACCTTGCAGCTTAAATTGCAATCAACTCTCAGAAAAAATTGCATTTTTGTGTTTACACTGTGAGATACCACTTGCGCAAGTACTGTCGAATTGGCAGATTCTACGTTGGGAAACATACGAATCTTTGGAAACGGAAGAAGATTTAGAACAGATTTTGTGTGGGCTAAGTATACCCGAACCAGATCGTGAGGCGGAAGAAGATGTAAATAGTACAGTTCCATGTGCCATATGCGAAGATTACGGTATTGTCCAACCATGCGGAAAATGCAGCGTAAGGATACACACAAAGTGTGGAATAGAAATTGAAGATCAAGTCATATGTAGCCTTTGCAGCAGGACTGACGCAATTAGAGATCAACGCGAAAGCGCTAAAACGGGGTTGGAAAAACAAGCTGCGAAAATGTTAGCTTTGTCACAGCAAAAATTGCCTCCTATTAAGGTGGGCCAAAATGTCGTAGTTAAAGTTCCAGACGTAGATAGAGGGCGACTTGCTCCCAGAAATGTGTTGGCTGTTGTTCTCAGTGTTAATGAATCTGGTTTATATAAACTGGGAACTAAAGAAGGCGTCCTGGAAAGAATTTACAGTCGAAATGAATTTACCCTCGCTGATTCCAATTTTATTGCTGAATCGGATATTTCCAGCTCATCATTAACTCTGAGAAAAGCTTCAGCTCTCTCATCTGGATCAAAACAAGGATTTGTGATCTGCCATTGCAAGCGTTATTGTAACACAAAAAGATGCAATTGTCGGTCCAAAGAGGTGCTGTGCAATTCAAAATGCCACAACAGCAGTGCCTGCAAAAACAAATGATTTCTTCTTTCATTATCTTTGTCTATTTTTAGGGTACATTAATTTTATTTTTCCTGTTTATTTCTGCATTTTTGATTAATAAATTAATAATTTCAAATATTAATCATATCCTTTTAAAGTTATTTAAGATTTTTAAGTTATAGTCGTAGCGGTAAATCGAGAAAATCGCAAATGTCTGTCAAATTGTGCGGGAAGTGTGAAATTAGGTACACTTATTAATTAGATCAAAATAAACGATTTGACCCGCAGCACCCCTATTTTCAACCCTTAATTTTCAAAAGTGCTCCGTATTTAGTTTTTTCCATCCCCTAACGATAACTCCTTTGTTTACAACTTTTAGAAAAAAATATATTAATAAAAGTTTTAGGAATTCTTATAAGGAACATTTTATATAAGAATAAAATTTTCACAAATATCAACCCTTATCGAGATATGTGGAAAAAACTGATTTTTGCAGTTTCATTACAAAATCGGTCATAGTTTTCTTGTTTATTGTTTCTCAGAAAAATTATTCAAGTAAAAGATGTAGATATTAATATGATCAATATTTTAGGTACAGTGCACTAGCCAAATTGTGACATACAGTTAATTGTGACACTTAATATTAATTTAAAATCTGCGCCATTAATGCACGTCGACTTGGTATTACAGGTAGCTGTTTGAACGCAGTAGCATGTGGAACGCGCGCGAATGTGTTTGTAGTGACATCAAGGTAAGCAAATATTCGATTTTGTTTCATTCAAAATTGTTAAATTAACACAGCTTGCTTAGAAATTTGATGCTTCCGTTATATAAAACATATTTTCAAATCTGTTGTACTATAAATACATATAGCATCATAATAATCTTGATTAATGTTACAGTTAACCTAAAAATGTTGAGTACATAAAATAGCAGTAGTGTCACAAATACACTACACTTTTATTAAGGATGGTTTAATTGTGACTTTTTTGTATTATAATTGTGACACTGGTATTTCTTTACACTACATGTACTATATACCTACCTTACTAGTTTTTGTCTATTCCAGGATACTTACAAGTCTACCTAAAAGCAAAATGGCATCAACAAAACAAAAATTATATTCTAAAAATGACATAACAAAGGCTATTCAATTAGTTGATAATGGATGGACAGTGAAGAGAGCAGCATTAGAATGTAACATTCCACGTTCTACACTTATTCTTAATATAAAAGGTTGGAAGAATAGGCCCAAATGTTTGAAAAATTCTGTTGGAAGACCGATTGAATTAAGTTTAGAAACTGAGCGCAAGTTGGCTGAAAATATTGAAACCATGAATAAGTGGGGTTTTGGACTGACTCGTAGAGAAATATTAGATTTAGTACATGTTTATTTAACTAAAAATAATGTGCCTAATCGTTTTAAAGAAAGCAGGCCAGGGAAAGACTGGTTCATTGGGTTTAGTAAACGATGGAATTTTTCCTGCAAGCGCCCCATAAAGCGGCAGATTATAAGAACAGAACAAACTCAACCTAACATAATATATGGTTTCTTTGACTTGCTAGAAAAAACATTAGAAGAGTTAGGAATAGGTTATAAACCCAATCAGATTTTTAACTTAGATGAGACATCAATATGTCATGATCCTAATTCAACAAAAGTGGTTTCAACAAAGAATAAAGCAGTTTTCAGAAGCACTTTTGGTACAGGACGAACAAATACATCAGTGCTATTTTGCGTCTCAGCAGATGGTGAAAAATTACCTCCGTACATTTTATACAAAGCAAAACACTTATGGGACACCTGGATGCCTTCGGAGGCATATCCTGGCACTGGATATCGAGCGACACCACATGGATGGATGACTGAAGATGCCTTTTTTCACTGGTTCAAGTATATGTTCTTAAAAAGTTGTCCTAAAGAACGACCTTTGCTAATAATTCTCGACGGTCATATATCCCACATCTCTATTCCTTTAATTCAGTTAGCCACTGCTGAAAACATCACTCTCCTAAAGTTACCTCCACACACTACCCACATTATTCAGCCGCTGGACTCTGCTGTGTTCAATGTACTGAAAAAACGATGGGATGAGTTGTTGACAATTTGGCAAAGAGAACACTATGGTCAGTCATTAGGAAAAGCAGATTTTTCAATATTATTGGGTAATGTGTGGAGAGACTTGTCGAGTATAATAATTAAAAAAGGATTTGAACTAACTGGTATATATCCTACCAACAGAAGGATAATTAAAGAAGATATATTTAAAGCTGCAGATCTGCAAGAATATAAAGATTCAATTGCAAATAAAGAGAATGTATCGGATAACATTCCAACTAGTAGTGCTTCAGAAGCAACACCTGTAAACACAGCAGTTACAGACGTTTCAGGATTAGACTTAGGACATTCTTTGCAAAGACCAAAAGTATCTTTTGAAAACCTTTTGTTGCAAAAGATTGAAAGAAGACCTACCAATATCAAGAAACGTTCTAAGATACATAGTAATACAGCTGAAATAATTACTAGAGAAGAATACCTACGGGAGTTGAACCAGAAAAATACGACTCGGAAAAACAAATCTAAAAGCCAAACAAACAAGTGTGAAGAACGCCAAGAAAGCACCACAGATGAGAGTGATTTTTCTGTCCATGATAGTGATTCCTCAACTGGGCCCTTCATAGAAGAAGAAGAACTAAGTGATGATTTTAACACCATTGTCACAATTGGATCGTGGGTGCTAGTTACGTATTCAACCAAAAAGTCTTTAAAACGTTATGTTGGACAAGTCTTGGAAAAATCAGGTGAAACTGTAACAGTTAAATTTCTACGACGAAAAACCCATTATTTTGTATGGCCAGCAACAGAGGACATTGATGAAGTTAATGAAAACGATGTGTTCAGGGTCTTGCAAGAACCAAAACAGGACAAACGTGGTCATTTTGAATTTTCCATAACTTTTGATAAAACCGTATTATAACTTATTACATATATCCGTTTTTTTACAAATATGTGTGTAATGACTATAAGTTCGCATTTTTGCTATTAGCTGTAAGTTACTGTTCCGCTATTGTTTAAAGATTCATTTGGGATTAATGTTTTTTGTTAGAATTTCATTTTTTGTGTAGAGTATGTTTTAATTTTATAACTACTTATTTTAATAAAATATTTGCAATTATTTTTTCAAGTCACATTTAACCTTTCAAAGTATGTCGCACTTAAAACTTTCGTCCTATTGGTGTGTATATAGGATTTTAGGCTTGAGTCACAATTATACCATCTCAGTGTCACAATTGTCAGATGTGTAGGGTAAATGTGACACCTGAAACATTAAACAAAAATTTTTCTAAAAAAGTGACCAACATTAATGTTGCTTTATTATGCACATAGAATGGTTGAAAATACATGTAGTGTTCATCATGTAATTGGAAAAAATGTTATGTGTTTCTATTTTAATTGTAGAAGAAAAATATTGGAAATTTAAGAAAACGTGTCACAATTTGGCTAGTGCACTGTATATATAATATTTTCACAGAAAGCAACCCTTAACAAGTTATTTCGATATTTCTGAAAGTAAGCAACCCTTAAGTATGAAATCGCTCCTATCTTTTTTATTTGTAACTTATGAGGAAAAACATGTGAATAAATATTATAGAAAATTATCTTTTGGGCATTTTATGTTGGTATGAAAATTTCTCAAAAGTCAACCCTTAACGAAAAAAAACAGAAACTGTCAATTTTCACATAAAATCGAGCATAACTTTTCTATATTTCACTACAGCGACATTATTGTTATATAATTTGGTAGGTATATGGATGTAGAAAATATAAGTAAGGGGTAATTTTTTTACAAAAACTCACCCTTAGCGAGATATTTTGACAAAAACAAACTTTCGGCCCTTTTTAGAAAAGTTTTCGTAACTTTTCCAATTACGATTGTTAATATTATTTCTTCGCGGTTAATAATAGCCAATTACAGTGTATTTCATGAAATCATAGTGATTTTGCACCATATCACACTGGTGCGGGAATTTCCAACGTACAAAGTGTAAGGTTTATTCGCGGTAATATAATTAAAAAGAAACAATCTAATTGTACCCAAAATGCAAACATAGGTCGATTTTTATATCAAGGAAGACATATTTTGATGTTATTTTCTTGGGGGTGGTTCTCACCTCCAGCGCTTCACAGGGGGTGACATTGAAATTTCGTCGCGGCGTATGGTTTCGCTCGGGTGTCGCATCTCCTTTTTAGTCTTCTATTGGGTTGTTCTCACTGAAATACAGTCGGTGAGATAATACTAACTTGCTGTTGAAGTACTTACCTTTTATTTTCGCATGTAAAATGTCTAAAGGAGATGCGATACCGAGCGAAACCATACGCCGCGACGAGCTCGCACACTTAAGCCAAATGTGTTTAAATAAATATTTCAGTATTTTACTTAGCTATTGATAGAAATAAAGTGAAAAAAATGGAAAAATGAAAAGGCCAAGGAATTAGCTTTCCAATGATGTATCACATGACTCGTCTTCCTATTTGAAATTTCAATGTCACCCCCTGTGAAGCGCTGGAGGTGAAAACCATCCCCAAGAAAATAACATCAAAATATGTCTTCCTTGATGTAAAAATCGACCTATGTTTGCATTTTGGGTATAATTAGATTGTTTCTTTTTAATTATATTACCGCGAATAAACCTTACACTTTGTACGTTGAAAATTCCCGCACCAGTGTGATATGGTGCAAAATCACTATGATTTCATGAAATACACTGTAATTGGCTATTATTAACCGCGAAGAAATAATATTAACAATCGTAATTGGAAAAGTTACGAAAACTTTTCTAAAAAGGGCCGAAAGTTTGTTTTTGTCAAAATATCTCGCTAAGGGTGAGTTTTTGTAAAAAAATTACCCCTTACTTATATTTTCTACATCCATATACCTACCAAATTATATAACAATAATGTCGCTGTAGTGAAATATAGAAAAGTTATGCTCGATTTTCTGTGAAAATTGACAGTTTCTGTTTTTTTCGATATATCTCGTTAAGGGTTGACTTTTGAGAAATTTTCATACCAACATAAAATGCCCAAAAGATAATTTTCTATAATATTTATTCACATGTTTTTCCTCATAAGTTACAAATAAAAAAGATAGGAGCGATTTCATACTTAAGGGTTGCTTACTTTCAGAAATATCGAAATAACTTGTTAAGGGTTGCTTTCTGTGAAAATATATATACCTAAAATATTGATCATATTAATATCTACATCTTTTACTTGAATAATTTTTCTGAGAAACGATAAACAAGAAAACTATGACCGATTTTGTAACGAAACTGCAAAAATCAGTTTTTTCCACATATCTCGATAAGGGTGATATTTGTGAAAATTTTCTCCTTACATAAAATGTTCCTTATAAGAATTCCTAAAACTTTTATTAATATAATTTTTTCTAAAAGTTGTAAACAAAGGAGTTATCGTTAGGGGATGGAAAAAACTAAATACGGAGCACTTTTGAAAACTAAGGGTTGAAAATAGGGGTGCTGCGGGTCAAATCGTTTATTTTGATCTAATTAATAAGTGTACCTAATTTCATACTTCCCGCACAATTTGACAGACATTTAGATGTACCGCTACGACTATTACGCTTATCATTCCGGGTTGTGATTGTCCTACATTGTCCAAAACGCGTCGTGGTCGTTTCGCAATTGCACATAAGATAAAACGACTTTCGCAATGCAATTTAAATGTACGAATTCCAGAGTCAGTAGATTAATAGAGTACCGCAAGCCTTTGACGCGACAAATGCCGCCCTGGCGGCCATTTTTGGTCCATATACATAAAATATACTTAGGAAGTGCGTAATTTTTAATAAAATGCCGTGTTGTTGTGCCGTTAAGTGTATTTTTTTTATTATATTCCGAAAAATTTAGTCAAAACATCATCTACTTTACTGAGCGTGTAGTAAGTGAAGCGCGGAAAGGACTAAAAATGGCGGAGGTTGCGGTACTCTATTAATCTACTGACTCTGACGAATTCCAGAGTGTCTTTTCGTTATGCGTATTCACTGTTAATAAAACACAACTTCACACAGAACAAACTGTATATTTAATATTTCATAATGAAAGTAACATTTTCTATTAAAACTATAACTTAACAAAACGGCCGTGTATGCTGCCATAGTCAAAAACGTACCTACCCGTAACTATATCCGCTTTCTTTTTCCCCTAGAAAACGGCGCGGAGTTCAAAACACAAGTAACATATAACAACGGAATACTAGTATTCCATAATACCCACAACCCATGTTAGCAATATTTCAGGTTACATCTAGTCTACCATAATAAAAAACTGAACAAATACAACGTCATCTTAAACTTTAGTATATAATACAATATAATATACAAATACATATACAATTGCCTCGTAACAAATACTTAAATAAAAACATGCAAATAAAAAAAAATAGGCTTGCATATTCACTTACGTGTTAAAATTAAAGGCGTGCGAAATTCACATCTGTACACGTGGCAAACCGAAATCATAGAAAAATGGCGCGCGGTAGATCACCTCTAATAAAGACCGAAAACATTCACAAATTCAGCTATTTTTCGACAGTGGGCGCCAGTTGGTTTTGTTAAAACGGCGATATTCCATATTACCAGCATATTCTATGCACCTTCTCCTCTATCAATAATTCTTTCTAGAATAGCTGTTCTGTGTTTGATTTCCACGGTTCTTGTTACAATATATTTACAAATATTTGTAGACTTGCTTCTCATCACAAATGCTTCTGCACAAGAAGTATGAATAGATGTTATTTCATGTTTCAGTAATACGTTCATATATAAATGTGTTTTGCTATTGTAGCCATTGGTAAAATTATTATTTTCCGTTGTTTTAGTAGCAAAAAGAGCAAAAGAAAAGTTCGCGATCGACAGAGTCACAGAATACGGTTATCCGTATTCTATGACAGAGTATGTCAACCAGTGGCGTTGATTGCTGTCATCAGTAACACATATATTGGGCCGGTTAGTTACGTCATTGTCAGTATCTGAAATTAATTCAAATTATTTTTCAATAATTCAAATTTTGATTTTATTCCGCTCACCATTTAAAAATTCAGTTACATTTTCAAAATTAGTTACTTCCGTAGTTACATCATCTTTATTTTCAAATGACGTTACCGCAGTTACAGGATCATTTATAGCTTCGTCTATTGTTTTAATTATTGTTCCTAGCTGAAATTTTATTTTTAATGGATACAGTAAAAGTTCCTTATTCGCGGGGTATATGTTCCGTAAATATGCCGCGAATACAGAAAACCGTGAATATGGAATGGTAATTTATATAAGATTATAGGGGATAGGTTCCAACATAAAAATCAAAAATTAAAAAAAAAGCAATTTAATGAAAGTTTTTAACAATATTGATTAATTATTAACGTCAGACTTAGCCCATTGGTTTAAAGAACTTAGTAATTTTTCTTGTTTTGCGGTTTTTAAAAGCTCTTTCAATTCAGATTGACAATAAAACACCTACCGTGGCGAAAGCTATTACCAAACCACATGGGGGAACATCTAATGCGGAGGTGGCAGCATTTAACAAAATACTTTAGGCGGCCTAGAGTAATAACACAGATATTACTTGTTTGTGGTAATACTGGTAATAAGATCTGTTTTACTTTGACACGTTTGTTTGTTCGCGTTCAAAAAAGATTGAGAAGAAGGCGGTACATCAAAGGAAATTCTTGTTCATGCTCGTTCAGTGTGGACGGGATTCCAATCTTCAAAAGTGCTCGTGCTTCGATCGCTTGTGCTGCATGAAACTGTGCCGGGTCAAGTATAGTTTAAATCACGCAATAGGCTACTACCATTATAAATATGTCTGTTTTTAAATATAGTTGCTTGCCAAAATCGTTTTTTTTTTGCTTTTTCAAAAAACTCAATACAACGAAAGCAGCATTAGCTAACAATAATTTCTCATGGTCAGCCATATTTACCATGCTCGCAGAAAGTAGATGGATCAACTACTAACCAGCCTGAATATTTTCGCTCTGGTATGGACGAGATGTCAATATGTCGAGCGAACCCGAACAAACATACACAAACAAGAACAAATGGTCGCTTTTTTTGTGAATACGCGCCTTTACGTGCCTCTCTAAGGTACGATTCCGATCCACGCGGCAGACAGCGACAACAAATGCTGCCGGCTCAGCTACGCTTCGGCAATAAACATCTCACTCGTTAACGTAAACCTTGATTTACCGTACTCATATGTAAATAACTATAAAAAGTCAGAAATGGGAAATAAAATACAGAACCATACTTTCAATTTTTCGGAACCCAAAAATTTGCCGGGAACAAATGATATTTTACCTCATTTTCTAATTGAAGACGAAGCTTTTGCTCTTTTTTGATGAAGCCATATTCTCAGAGAATTGCAAGACATGACAACCAGAAAGATATTTTTAACTACAGGCTAAGTCGTGCTCGACGAGTAGTCGAAAATGCTTTCGGCATATTATCTCAAGTTTTTCGAGTTTTTTACATACCGATACCAATTTTACCTGAAACTTGTGACGACTTAATAATGTTTGCCTGTTGCTTTCGCAACATATTACGAGATGGTTATCTTGAAAACTATCAGATTCCAAGATATCACCGCGATGAAGAAGAAACACCATATCATATAATAACGATAAAACGCTTGTTTAATGCGACCTTGTTTATTGCGTCATAATAAAAAGATTATTACTGACGCGTTAACCATTGGTGACGTGCTAATACTCAGACTGTTATATACTTTTGGTTATGACGTCATTACACAAGTATATAAGGAAGTACTTTTATAACCATTCAATTCAGAGGTTAAGAATACTTTTTTATATGTTTAGGTGATGTTTTATGTTTATATATTTTACCTTGTAATCATAAAATGTGTTTTAGGATATATCCGGATAAATTATATAGTGCGTTCGATTGACTATTGAGTGGAGTATAAGTATTGCATCGAAAATTTTTTTCATGGGAACAATAATTTACTACAAAAGAATAATCCTTATAAAAATATATTTTGACATTGGATATGGATAATTTTTTAATAAATCCATTATTAAACTTGTTTAAAAAAATTTTATAGGTATTTTAATGTTGACAAAATGTTACGTGGGTAGGCACGAAGTTCTTCGATTTTAGAAATTTGTTGGGTTGAAGAATCGAAACTAGGTAATTGAGTTCCACAACCAATTCTTTTTGTGGTCATAAGCATTTGCAAAACAAAAGGTCTACATTGACATTCCGAATTGCAGCATTGTGTTGTAGTCGATGTATCTGGATATTCTTCATAACCTCATCGAATTAACCTTTAATTTCCACCATCGAATATTCAACTCAAGACCTTTCTTTGTGGATTACATAAAATCTTGTTTGACTCCGACACTTTGAAGAAATGTCAAGTCTTGCAAATTAGTATAATACCTACTGCGCACACACTGTGAGGATTAAAAAGAAATCGGTATTTAATTGAATTTCCCTATAAAATGAGGTTTACTTTTTCAACGTACAAATTGATTTAGTATAGAAATTGCGAATGTGTCGATGAAATTCGGTAAGTGTGTAAAGTTAGAGATTTGCAGTGACTTGGATGAGTAAAATAATAAATGTAACACAAAAATTTTAATTATAGAATAAAATTATAGTACACATAAAGACAATATACAGCTTATTTGATTACAATATTACTTATTCTACCTTCCAATCAGTTTTCAAACTATAAATTGTTGGTTTTTTGTCAAAAATAAAATATATCTATATAAAACAATCCATAGTTTGGGGTCTTCCTAAGCAGGGTTTAACGTAAAAGTTTAAAATCAACAATTTCAAATGAAAATAGCTCTACCTACATCAACACATTTACTTTATTATATTATTTTCTTTAATGTATTTAAATAAAATAACTCCCTTCGAGTAGATACAGTTCACCAAAATGATCCCTGCAATTGAACGATTTCTTGGCGCTGCTATGTTACAACATACAGTAAAAAATGTATTAAGACATATTTTCAGGGTCGCATGTTTGCTTCTGCGTGCTGTACATTACTACACACAACGCCACTAAAATAGCATGTGAAAATTTAAACTCGTCTTTTGCGCATCATCGAGTCCCCTTAGAGGCCGCATACTCAACAGAAATATACTATAGGAATCTTAAAAATAGAAGGTTGTGTGCGTCATTATTCATGTATCTAATAGAAGTTTAACGATTACGGGCAACTGTTAATATGTGCTTCAGTGTACACTGAGAATACTTCTATCACTGTCTGTCATTTGTAACTAGGCAGTGACAGTTATACACTGAGTGCAAAAAAAAGTTGCTCGAGTGTAGTAAGTAGAAAATGCCAATAGACAGTAAAATTTAAGGGTACTCTATAATTTATATTGCAGAACATTTGAGAAGTCTTCTTTGTTCTCCTTGAACCCATGCATACAAGGACCGACCATCACGACCTTTAAGTTGCTGCTTATACTTTTGTGATACTTCGTGACAAAGTTGTAAAGATGGGTAACCAGATGTTGGTTTTAAAAATTTTGCAAATTTATCATATACGATTTTTTTCTGATTCGGAGTCCACATAATTTTGGTTCTAATTTTGCCAGATTTTTTTGGGGCTTCTTTAATTATATGTGGATTAATTAAAAATTACGACACATTAAGTTACTCTACCTGTAGCTATTGCATATTCGTTGTTTCCTTCTTTACTTATACCATCTTCTAATTCCTTGCTTATTGCACTCACTTGTGACACTCCAGATTCTGGAAGCGCAGAATTCTTGTCTTCTACATCGGATTCAGAAAAATCATCTGTTTCATCATTTGTTTCCGGAACCACAACTTGCAATTGGTCAATAGATTTTCCTTTAAATTTCGATACGTCCGTGTCGCCAATTGCCATAAAAAATTTTGCCAAAACTGTAGTTTGTTGATTTATTGCAGGTTTTCTATAATAGGTTTTGTGCACATTGAAATCATGTCCCATGTAGTCTGCTAGTTGTTGCATTTCATTTTCGTCAAGATGAAGCATTTGTGAAAGTGTCGCTACTTGTTTTCGCAATAACGTGCCACGTAAAGTTGATGGATTGACGGCACCACATTCATTAGAAAATTGACGAATTACAACAGAAGCATCCAAATGGCCACTTTTATTAGGAATGGCAAATAGAAACTCATTGCTACTATCTATCCCCATATCTTTACGGTACTTCAATAATAGATTTAAATATCTAAAATAAACAGTATAAATTAATAATAAAAATTAATTATTTAAATATTTGCTTACTCTATTTGTTTTGGATTTAACAACATTGGTAGACGTCGTTCTCTTTTTCCCAATAGCTCCATTCTGTGATAGTGCTTGGCTAGCATGATTTCAAGCCTGTTCATATACTTATACTGACTTTCGTTAACACGCTCTCTTGCTAAATACAATTCTACAGTCATTCTAGATGTTTCTCCAACTCTTCTTCTGTTAAATATTAGTAGCTGAAGTAGAACACATTTCTGAAGAGTAGCATAACTTGACACATCAAATCCATTATTGTTAAGCACAGAAAAACTGTCACTAGCCAATTTTTTAATGTAGTCATTAAATAAAACGATATCTTCAGTTGTCGGAAGAACAAACTTCTTTTTAAAACGATTTTTAATCATTGTAGTATTTGCAGATTTTGAAATGTAAACATTAAACTCTCTTTCATGTACCAGTAAAAAAATTTTTAATCTCTGAATTTGAAGACTGTCTTCTGAATATCCTTGTTTTAAATACTCAGTTTGAAGCAGCAGCGGTAATTCTTTTAAATAGTTGTTCATTTGATTTGCTATCGTAGGAATACCAAATTCAAAGTTAGAGCAATCTTTTATAATACACATATTGTAAATAGATTGCATAATGAGATTATATTTTTCAGGCCTCAAAACGTCTTCAAAATTTTTAACAGTACAATCAATTTTTTGTATTTCGATTAAAAGCCGAGCGCATCTTCTTAAAATTTGTCTGTTATTGGCCGAATGATGTTTCGATGAACGATGTCCAACAGCCAACTTTTTTGCATATAACCTTAGAGCATAGTCATTCTTGATAACTGTACTTTCCTTTCCATCTCGAAGATCCTTAATAAGGGTATCATTTTTTGCATATAACCTTAGAGCATAGTCATTCTTGATAACTGTACTTTCCTTTCCATCTCGAAGATCCTTAATAAGGGTATCAACTAAATGAGTTTCCAGTGGTTTGTCTTCCGGAATATATTTGGCAGACAACTTTGCAACTTTAACAACAGGAAAGCGGTTTGCAACTCTACCACTACATTCCCTATTATGTTTTGCTAGATTCTTTGGTGCAAATAATCCAGAACAAGAGGGACAAGGCAAATAATCCTCAATATTAGTTTTAAGAGATTTTCTAACAACTAAACGATCTTCTGGGCAAACATTTAAATTAAAGTAGTTATTACTTTTTGTTCTAAGTTTTCTTAATGCCTCACATCGCTCCCGACTCTTTTTGTCCATACTATTTATTCTAGCAATATCAGGTTGATCACTATGCACCAAAAGAAAATGTCTTGATATTGAAGTTAATTTTTTGTCACAAAACATGCAATAATTTCTCTTGGTATTGTTTGCATCAACTAAATGAGACATTGTAGAAAATGACAAAGCAGCTACTGTATTGTTGTCGAATGAAGGCATCAGTATTCCAGTTCCGGTTAAAGTTCCAACCGAAAGACAGTGACCAACGGTACAATGAAACTTGTCAGATTTCCATGTCAGTACACAAGGAGCTTCTTCAATATTGTCATCACGCATATCTGAAAAATAAAACCGGCACCATAAGCCAATAGTTATTTTTTATTTTATGTCTGGTAAACAAGCTTTTACAGTACAAGTAAAAATACGTACCGTGCATTCAAAATCAACGTCCGTCTTTGATCAGACATCGCTAATCCTTTTCTAACCTGTTCATTAGAAAAAGGTTACCGATGTCGGTTCAAAGCAGACCGTAGAATAACTTAAAATTTACAAGGCAGCAAAGTTATTTTTTTATTAAACGTCAGTAGATGCTGATGATAAAGCTTATTTGTATTTTTATTTATATATACTTCTGAACTGCCCAGTACTGATAATTCAAACTGCAGGAATCTCGAAAGAAGAAACTTGTATCATTAATTTCTACAGCAAAATAAGCCCTTCGCTTACATTTATGGCTAATTATCAGTGCGAGTTAGACAAAGAAATTCCATTTGAATCACTCTTTTTAATGTCATCATACAATATCATTAATGACAAGTTTCTTCTTGCGCAATTCCTACAAATACTTGTTCTAATACATGGAAATATTAAGGGGGAGAAAGAAAACTTAACACTTACTACATTCGTGATTATCTAGATTTTCAGACTCTCCAAACACGATTGCCATTTTATTATCAACACCATAAGAAAGAATTGAACCAGTATATATTCCTTTGTGAAGAGTAGAAGAAATCCTTCCATTTACTTTTGAACAGAGTATATGGAATGTAACTTTTGTTTCTGTAGTATTTTCACTCAAATAATGACTAACACTTGACGATCCCTTTGTTAAAAAAGGTGGATTCATTTGTCTAATAGGAGTCATTTGCCTTGAACAGCAACTTGTAGGTGTTGTTTCTCTAAGAGGAGTCATTTGCCTTGAATGGCTACTTATAGGTGATGTTTCTCTAAGAGGAGTCGATTGCCTTGAACTACAACTTGTAGGAGTCGTTTCTCTAAAAGCAGTCGTTTGCCCCCAACAAGAACTCGTAGGAATAGTTTCCCTTGAAATAAGACTTGTAGAAGTTGCTTGTGTAAAAGAAATAGCTTCCTTTGCAGTTTGATCTATCTGTTTTCTTTGTTTGTATAGGTTGCCTTGGTGTCCAGTTAGACTAGTTCTAAAATAGCGTTATGAACTCTGCTACATTATGTACCTACGCGTTACCTTTTTGACATGCAAGCAGTTTCATTTTGCCTAAAATAATGAAAGAACATGTTAAAGAAAAATACTTTTTTGCAATACATTAATACCTTTGTATAATTCCTTTGTCAGAACCATCGAGAATCACGTCTCCTTCATCATCATTTAAGAATGAGGATTCTTCAGAAATTGTAAACAGAGTTCTACATATGTCGCCGTCCAACGATTGCTTTTCGGAGCCCAAGAAATCAACAGAACCAGGTACTTCCCTTTCAAACATATAATCCACAGAATTCTCATTCGTAGGTGAGCCATACTGATAAATCACTTGTTTTGCTAGCATAATTTCGGACTCTAAGGATATTGGCTCTGGAATAGATGTACATCGGTTTTCATTTATAGTCACGTCTTTTTCATTAATAGTTGAACGGGAAAATTCATCAGGAATAGTAAATAGAGCTCTCTTCACTTTACTTTTATTATTGGCATCGAAAAATTCCTTTGCAGAGTTTGAGTAATCAGCGAGACTACTTTCTTCGCTTTCCGAGTAATCTTCATCGCTTTTCGAATACTCTTCATCAGCATTAGGAATATAGTCCTCGTCACTCTCTAGCGTATAATCATCATGCATTCGATTAATTGATAAACAAGGTAAAGATGACAATTGTTTGGTGAATGTAACTTCAGTCTCTGAAGCTGTAGGTAGTATATTAGATACACAGTGGTTATCACAAGTATCTTGCGATTCTGCAGAGTTCGATATCACATGTTGTTCGACTGTATCTGAAAAACATTGTATGAAGTGCGATACCAATGTTTTATAGAGAATTAATTATATAAAATGTCTACACTAAAAAACTAGACCTATCAGAATTATACATAACTTCCTAAATCATATTGATACATCCTGTACGTTAAATTCAAATTTTTATGCTCTCAGACTATGTCGGTCGTTGTTTATTTACAGGGTGTGCCAGATTTATTTCTTGACCGATTTCAACTTTTCATCAGTTATACTTATCCCTAAACTGGTTACTTTTACACTGTATACCAAAGATATTTTATGTACTAACGTACAGATACCGTGACATTGCAAAATCCCATATAAAAGTGAACATATACGTTTACGTACAACATGGAATCGCTACGTTTCCATTTCTGTCCTCTTTCATTGCATTTACAATAACTATCCTAAATATAGCTGTTTCTCTACATAAGCTACCAAATGTCAGGTCATTGTTAGAAATTCCTATACGAATGTCGTTAATTACTACGTATGGCTTTGAATTTGACGTTTATCACATGCCGGTGTCATTAATGACGTTTTGCGTTTTGAAATAAATTGTTTTGGTTATTAATTTTTATTGGATTATGTGGATGATGTGGAGGCTTAATTAGAGTAAATAAGAATGATTGAATGATCATATGTACGGTAAGTGTAGTAGATATACCTACCTACAATGAATTATTTCAATCGCCTATTTTATATTGAAAGTTAAATGATGTTTTCTGTTTTTAAATCTTTATTGTTATAGGTAATAGAAATGAGTTAAAATTCAAATTAAAATTTTTCTTTGATTGGAAGTAATCAACCCTAGATATGAAAAATTTCATCATTGTAACTCGAGCGGTTCAAAAGATATTACAAAAAATAGAAAAAAAACTGAAGACTTTGAGGGCCTGTATATTCGAACGAATAGACTTTCGGATAAGGCATGATTGGTTTAATCGTCTTATTTTCACATTCTTAATCACCTGTATAATTTATGCTACACATTTAGATAAACCCTGTATAAAGACTAAAATATCTTACCTGTCGATTTAGTCTTGCCAGTAAACATGGAGCCTTGAGAATACGAGGTCATTGAAGACTTCTCTCTATTAGTGCTTTCTACTGAATTCACGTTAGTTATACTTTCAAACTGTTCAAGAGCGGGCTCATCGACAACTATACAATCCCTGTCAACGCTTTTGGAAATGAGTACATTCTGATTTAAATTTGAATGGTGGATCTGAACTGGACTAATAACGGAATCCTGATCTTTTAACAATTTTTTTTTCCAAATCAACGCACCATAATTTTTTATTAATATCATCACATAAATGCTGAACTAGTTGCGACGATTCTAAAAATATTAATAATTAACACAATAATACTACAAATGTTTCTCATCTTACCATGAGTAAATACAACACGAGCTGGATACTTGAAGCCATCCCTCCACATAACAATGTACATTTTATTTTTCTGTTTACCAAGCTCTTCAAATTTACATACATGAAATACTTCGTCTTGGGTAAAGGCCACTAAGGCAAACAATGTTGGTGTAGTGTTCATTTTAGAAAGAACATAAAATTTTTCCCCTTTAATACTGAAACCTATGTAGTTGGTGCTACAAATGGCAAATACGGCTACAAATGGCAAATACGGCTACAAATAGCAAATACGACCAGAAATGACATGGCAAATATGGTTACAAAAGGCAAATACGGATACAAATGGCAATAGGGGGTACTAATGGCGACAAATATCGAAGTGATGGATGGTGTTTGAACGGCTGCAAAATTATAATCAATAAATAATTTGCACCACAGAAAATATACGCAACTTACAGCTAAAACAGTCTCAATGGGAAACCATATTCTTTGCATACCGAGCATTGAAATGTTGCCAATGCGTCTATCCTCCTAGGCACTTTATCCAGGCACTGTTCACAAATCAAATGAGCGCATTGAAATCGGTAGCTCCTACCTACTTCCAAATCTTCCCGGCAATTACCACAAGACGGATATCCTAAGAGATATTTTACTGCTTATATTGTGTAATAGAATATTAGGCAATAAGTTTAGAAAAATAATACCTTCAACTTTATACTCACTATAGGTATAGATTTGGTAATATAAGTAAAAAAGCTTATACAGGGTGGTGACCGGCAGTTACAGTTATAGGAATTTTACATGTAAATTCATACTTATGCAATTTCCTGCTCTCCTGATTGTTCTAGAGCAAAAGAGTAAGAGACAAAAGTTTTTCAAAATTTATTAAGACAACATAATAGACGCTCAAAAAATATTAAATTTTGTTTTTATATCGATAAAAATTAATAATTTGTAATTAGAAATTCTACATAATCAAGTCGGTATAAATACGCAATGTACACATGCATTTTCAAAAACAACTAGCATTTCAGTTGTGGAGGTTTAAATGTCAGATTTATATTTATTGTACTAATTGATTAAAAAGCAAATACGTATGGCCGTTACTTATAGAATTAAAGAAAAAAAATATTTTTAAAATTGTTTTACAGTGGGAACAGCGTTCATGATGTGCGAAATTTGTTTGTACCTACTTGATTAATTAGAATTTCTAATTACAGATTATTAAATTTTATCGTATGTAAAATCACTAGTGATGGAAATTTTATCGATAAAAATTTCGAAAGTACCATTTTGCCTAGAAACATTACGAGTGTAAATTGCCGTCTTTATTTTTTGATAAAACACCGAAAAAATAAAGACGGCAATTTACCCGAGTAATGTTGCTTAAGGCAAATAGTACTTGAGAAATCTTATCGTGAAAAATTTACATCACGTGTGGTTTTTGCGGGTTTTTGTTAAGAATATTTCACGATTCATAATTTTTAATAATCTAGAATGACGTAAATTTGTTTTTGTCGTCCAAAGCCTGACATATTTTGTGAATTTGAAGTTCGCGAGATTTTTGTCATATCGATAAATCCCCTAGGGGTTTTGTCACTATAATACTGTTGCCATTGGTCAGTTTTTTCAAAATACCGAATTTCCATTGGTTGTTAGGGTATGAGTGAAATAATCGATACAAAAGCAAAATTTAATATTTTTTGAGTGCCTATTATGTTCAGTTTTTAATTTTGAAAAACTTTTATCTCTCACTCTTTTGCGTCTTAAAACCTGCTTCAAAGAAAAAACGAAATGAAAATGAGCTTAGATGATGCTGACTTAGGGGTTTTGAAAAGGACGGTCCATGAAGTGTATATGTTAAATAAAATTGTGCTGACACTGAAACTAGAGCACTAATAAACGAAGGTATTCCCATCCGCCATTTTTCTTCCAACCATGTGAAGTGAGGTATATTTTGTATACTTCATAATAACCATAACCTAACCTGTCATTTGTCAATAAACTAGATGCTAACCAATGAAATGCAAATACCTAACTTCACATGGTGGAAGGAAAATGGCGGATGGGAATACTCACACTTATAGTAGTGCCTTACTGAAACTCATTAGAAAATTCTTACATGCAATTTTACGATTTAAAATAGCTACATACATGAAACAAAAACTAGGTTAAATGGGATCATTTATACTACTTTTCCACGTAAAATTGAATCGTCATAGGGGTGCTGGTGGCGCCACCTCTTAAAAAATTAAATGGAAAAGGGGGGGTCATGTGACATCTCGTTTGAAAGGTATTTCCATTGAACTGTACTCTAACTGGAACGAGCACGACCGTACTGAGAAGTCGGTCCGCGATTAGAAAAGGGTATCACTGTCACAACACTATTGCTTCTCATGTAAAGAACGAAGACGACTATCCCTGTCACAGCGACTACGTTTTGTAATACGTCGCTTCGAATTTCGTATTGCTTCTCAATGTAAAGAACGAAGACGACAACCCCTGAAAAGCGACTGTACGTGTCGGACCGAATTTCGTTTCGAATCGCCGTTTACGTACTCGTTCCAGTTGGAGTACAGTTCAGTGGGTATTTCAATGCTCTATCCAACGCTCACTTGATTTTGAAAAAATATTCAGTAGTTGCTGAGTAATGAAGTTTTAAATTTGAACAATTACAAAATAAAACTGTTTTGATCGCGCAAAAAATAATATAAGCATCATGAACATTAAGAAGTTTACTGATCTTACGCCGCATATTGTGGACTGAGCGCAAACATTTTCCTTAACGTTCTTGATGCTTAATATACTATAAGAGGTTTATGAAAACTAAATCTAAAACGTGAGTCGAATTAATAGTTAAGTGTGATTCAACTCTTTCATATTATTCTATACTATATTATTTACTGTGCACCTTTTCGCCACTGATCAAGATAATTTTATCTCACTATAATTGTAATGTAACACCTTCCACCCAACAGTTTAGCAGGACACAACTGAGGGGAATATTTGTGCCGATACTCCAAGTAGACGAACGCCAATCTATACAAGGCCGCTTGAATATCTTCACGAAACGGACGTACTTGTCTCTTCACCTCTTCCAAATTTGCGCCTGAAAGATGCAGCATTTTACAGCTACTTGCTGTACAGCGGTTTTTACAGGCAATAAATTCATGTGCAAATTTACAATTGTTATTAACACAATTGCCAAATAAAAATCCAACGCACATACTACTAGACATTCTAAAAAGAATAAGGTTATTAATATACTTACAAGAAATTTTCGCTACACTTAAAATATAGTAGAATGTAAAATGGTAACCGACAACTGATTTCGCAAAAATGAACCTTATTAACGTAACGTAAAAATTTTGGCGCCATGAAGGACGAAAATGACCGGGTTCGTCCGAGCTGAGCGCTCAGGTAACAAGCCGATATAAATACCAACCCACCCACCCACAGACATCCAAATTTGAGATTCGTGTAAATACAAAATTTCAGCCCTCTAGCCCTTATAGTTTCGGAGATACAACAACCCCAGTTGCGACTCGATCGCAATACTTTCCTTATACTGCGTATGGCAAGTAATATATTCACTTCGAGATACGTTCGACTCCGAATGATAAAAAGTCAAAGGTATTTTTAAGCATATGCTAAGCGCTACTAGAAAAATTCACTAATGAATATTAGACAAAGACTTTCTTACCTTGACACCTTAACTGAACAATCGTATAAGATCAGAATTTTCACGACACACTGGGCAGTTCAGGCAAAAATTAGAAGCGGTACTACTAATGGCAGAACCGCTTTGCACCCTGTCGTCCACTTCCGCCATTCGTACCATCTCCGCGCAAGGGTAACATATCACATGACCGCAATGACTCAGACATGCGAAATTAGCTGCTGATATCGTATCGTGGCAAACAGGACATTTGTGTTTTTCTATTACGTCAGTCGATTTTCGATGCACAAATTTACAGTGTTGACGATTGCAACGATCAAATTCGTAGTCCTTGCATCTCCCGAGCCGTTGTGGATTATGAGTTCGAAGAATTTCGTCCTGTACACCCGCACCAACGACATTCGTAGCATTGATCATTGCCTCGGTGGGCCTTGATAAATGAGCGAAACGGCAAGCATGTCCCCGATTGCATCTTCCAAGTTGGAAGTCTCGGCAATAAACAATTTCAAATTTACCCGTTTCTTTATTGAGGTAACTCATATTAAAAAAGTTTCCAAAACTAATGGCACTACCAGCGAAAAAGGCGAACACAGCAAAAAACGCGAACACGTATTAACAACAGCAAGTTGTTATCACAAATGAAAGAAAGTCATGACGAAATCCATGACCATGAAATCGTAAATTTAGAAATCGCCCCACCCCTCGCGTCTCTTAAAACAGAATAGTTGGTACGCAACTAACAAAATCAAAATATAAACCCTGAAAATCATTGTACAGCTGTGTGGTGACCTCGATAAACAACCTTTACGAAAACATGTGACTAATTCATAAGATCCCTTTAAACAAAAGTCACACGTTATACTTTATCTTTATGCAGATGCTACGTTATTAAATATATCATTATCGGATTAAAATATTTATGCTCATTTGTTAATTTGTTATTTTAGCATTTCTTCATTTATGATGTTCATTTTACATGTAAACACTGCCTTTTACTCTGGTTTTCAAATTATTTACAATGTATGTCGTACATAGTACCTATTTAAAAATAAATAAATTATTGCGATAAACTCTCAGATGGAACACCATTTAAATTAACTGCTGCTGCAGCTGTTACAATTTTTAGTAATGTATTTATTTAGTATGTAATCAGGGACACCGTTATTTTTTATACACTGCTCGAAAGTGAATAATTACCTACCTGACTTTTTTGATTAGACAATAATTTTCAAATTCAGTTATTATAACATAATTTTAAAGGTTCATAAATAAGAGTTTTTTTCATAGGCAAAGTTTTTTTTATTGAAATCAGACCGTTCTTCGCTTTCTGAATCCGTAGTTTGAGTGCGATCCATTCGAAAATCTAAAATTTAGCGTGCTACGATTACCCTCGGTTTTAGAAAAGCTACCTCAGATGTCAAGAACAAATTTTGCCGGTTCCGTGAAAGGATTTTTAGTAAACATTAAACTTTTTGCGTTTCTAATTTATGTTCCAGTGAAAAAATCGATCTAGAAAGGCGTCGCGTGCTTTTAGGGCGCGTCAGACTTTTTGGCGCCAAAGCTTGTAGGTTGACTGTGACGTTGTTTCAACGTCGGATTTCGCCGAAAAACGATAGGGGACGTAAAATAAATACCATAGACTGGAGACATACGATAGTAACCCTTTTTCCACAACCACATCGGAGCTGACCTTGACACGTGATTTTCTTAGTTTTTTAACCCGAAGAGATACGAAAAAATGTCTCAAATAAAACATTCTCCTTTAGGTTGCTACCAGAAGGTTCGATGGAGTAATCTTTAAAAAAGCCGGTATTTGTTGCGTGGTAGAGTTAACGACGTCGAAAATTGAGTTTTCATAGGCAAAGTTTTTTTTATTGAAATCAGACCGTTCTTCGCTTTCTGAATCCGTAGTTTGAGTACGATCCATTCGAAAATCTAAAATTTAGCGTGCTACGCTTACCCTCGGTTTTAGAAAAGCTACCTCAGATGTCAAGAACAAATTTTGCCGGTTCCGTGAAAGGATTTTTAGTAAACATTAAACTTTTTGCGTTTCTAATTTATGTTCCAGTGAAAAAATCGATCTAGAAAGGCGTCGCGTGCTTTTAGGGCGCGTCAGACTTTTTGGCGCCAAAGCTTGCCGGCTGACTGTGACGTTGTTTCAACGTTGCATTTCGCCGCAAAACGATTGGGGACGTAAAATAAATATCATAGACTGAAGGCATGCGATAGTAACCATTTTTCAACAGCTACATCTAAGCTGACCTTGCCACGTGGTTTTCTTAGTTTTTTAACCAGAAGAGATACGAAAAAAAGTTTCAAATAAAACATTCTGCTTTAGGTTGCTACGAGAAGGTTCGATGGAGTAATTTTAAAAAAAGCTGGTGGTAGAGTCCACGACGTCGAAAATTGAGTTTTCATAGGCAAAGTTTTTTTTATTGAAATCAGACCGTTCTTCGCTTTCTGAATCCGTAGTTTGAGTGCGATCCATTCGAAAATCTAAAATTTAGCGTGCTACGATTACCCTCGGTTTTAGAAAAGCTACCTCAGATGTCAAGAACAAATTTTGCCGGTTCCGTGAAAGGATTTTTATTATAAATTAAACTTTTTTCGCTTCTAATTTATGTTCCTGTGAAAAAATCGATCTAGAAAGGCTTTTAGGGCGCGTTAGACTTTTTGGCACCAAAGCTTGCAGGCTGACTGTGACGTTGTTTCAATGTCGCATTTCGCCGACGATCAGTAATACTGACTTACTGACAATACCTACTCTTAAATACTGTCATTATTATTGAATGAAGTACTGAGGTCTATTATATAGTACATGAAATATTGATAATGATTCAGTTACAATCTCAATAAAATACTGTCAGTACTGATTACTGATCGTCTAAAGGTCCCCTTAGCTTGCATAATTTTTGTACGTATTCTGGCATTATCAATTATGTCGCCAAATTTGAATTATGCAACTGTAAATTGATTTTATTTGGTTCCACAATGCTAATTTAAAGATTCTATTATAGTCATTTTACTAAGAATTCGTGTATAGAATAAAATTATAATTGAAAATATTCTTTTAAAAAAAGTTAGAGAGTGTGTATATGTAATAAAGTTTTATCTGTCAAAATAAATTAATATTTCTTATACATAAAACGTTTTAAACATTTTTAAAAGGATTTTTTCAAATACAGTTTTATTATATACATGCTTCTTAAATAAATACAATTTACTGTTGTAAAATTTAAATTTGGCGTCGTACTTGAGAATACCCCCTCCCAATTAAAAACTTTCACTAAAGTATTAACTACGTCGAGTATAAAAAGTGTTCAGTGTAATAAATGGCGTTTTAATTCTTAAAAATGGATGGTGATCCGAGAAAGAGTACGTACATAATCAACAAAACCAAACAAATCCTTAAGAATTTATAGTTTTTGTTAAAATGTTATTTAAGCGTATCCACTGTAATGTAAGTATAAAATATAATAAATAATTGTTAATTTTTAAACTGCAATACTTATAGATCACTGACAATACCTATTTTGGGACGAAGAAACAAAACAAATTGGGAACGGAACTTAAATCTAATTAAATTTGTGTACGGTAACAAGGTACTTTAAAATCCAAATATAACTATATCTAGTTATTGTCATGAATGATAAAACAACAAGACCAAAGCAGGGCCTGGATTCCGAAGTGACGATACTATAACAGTGTGTTGTCAATCGTGTAGTGTATTGCGGAAAACCTTCATTTAGGCGATAGCAAACTAGTTGTCGTTATATTGTGAGGATCTAATTTATTTGATAGAAATTGTTGTAAGTGGCATTTTATTATTTTAATGCCTGGTTGCATAGAGCGCTGTTAAGTACATAATTAGTTAATCATGCCGTTAAGTAACATAATAGGCCAATGTATCGAAAAACCATGCCTATCTTAGTCGTGTTAGCAAATGAAATCGTATAATTCAAACTTAACGCCATGATTAACTAATCACGTACTTAATTATGTTTTATGCAACTGGCTCTAAATTTTATAAACCTACCAAAACCATTGTTTACTTAAGGTGGCGGTCAAAAGTGGATCTAATTTTCGAAATCCAAAACAGTGATTAGAAAATGATGGCATTCCCAAGGAATCTCAATTGTTTTTGTAAGTTAATTCTAAAAGAGAACACGAGTAATACAGATATTCTAGGCATGTGCATTCACAAAATGGATTATCGACATCTTAAACTTTTTCCTTGTGGCCGAGCCATTAGCAAACTAGAAGAAAAAGAGGAAGTAATACTGCTAATTAACCTTATTAAAGAAGCTTTCTTGTCTCATTCCTAACATCTAATGATTAAAACAAACTTGCATAAACGAAACAAAGATGCTAGAAATTAGAACGCAGCATGTTGACCGCCAATGTAGTTGTAATTGCAAGTTACAAACTATAAGTGCTTCAATCATCCAAGTAGTCATTGTTATACTGTGTAAGTACATTTTAGCGCAGATTTTAGTGACTACAATAGAATAATTTATTAGTATTGGGAATTCAAATTAATTTCCCTGCTCTCAATCAGCTGATCGCAAGTAGGTTGACATAAGTGTCAGTGAGTTTCTGAACGTTTTGTGTTTTAATTTGTTTATGAAGAAAACGCTAGTATCCGTTCTTCCAGATTCTGCTTTAGCCCGTTTTAGGTATCTATATTCTTTTAATTATCACTTAATGACAACTGATGGAATCCATTGAAGTTACGATAACAGAAAAGTTATAATACTTTCAAATGTACTTTTGAACCAAAAATAAACATAAAATAATTCTTCTGTTAGAGTGGAGCAAATAAACGAAAGAATACACATAAAAAGCACAATGAACAAATACGTGAAACAAGGAATAACCTACTATGTGTAGTAGTTGTAATTATTTCCACCAGAGGGAGTACCGCTTAGCTTGAATTCCCAATAGTGGAATTTTAGAATTAACTCATTTGCAGGTTAGTCTGTTTAGCTATCGTCAAATCAAAAGATTTCTTGGCGACATCGGCGTTTTCGCGGTTATTCAAAAATCTACTTTTTTAATAATTTTTTTTGTAGTAATTACCGAGTGTATAGAAATTTTACTAGGCGCTCTGGTTACGACAAAAAAGATATTTGACGTGTAAATCACCGATCAATCTATTTTGTGTCCTTTTCTACATTACAACTTAGTGAACAACGTATGTTTAATCTTAGAATGAGAGCATTTAAAAATTGAATTAGACATACGTTTTTCGTGTTATATTGATATACAGTGGCAAAGATTCAGCGGCCCAACTGTATATTAATCGGCCTCTCTGTAGTTCAAACAATATTGAGACCTGATTTTAACCGACGATATTTCATCAGAATCACGTTGAACGACAACGATACGTGGCTGTTGTATCAATATCGCATCGCGATCGTGTTAAGTTGGGAATCTCGGCCCAGTTTCATACTTCAATAATAAATGAAAATAATTTTTATTATGTCTAATTTTTTGTTGTTTTTAGGTGTTCCATCATTTTGGAGGCCCAAGAAAATCATGGATAATATTCCTACAGATGCAAGCAGTTACACAAGAATCCAAGAAACTGCCCACATAATGATCTTTTAATGTTTGCTATACAAGTCATCCGGCATCAAAAAAATACGACAGTTACCTACATAAGAAATGTGTCTATTGTAATGTATGTCTACTGTACAAAATAATGATCATATTTTGTTACACCAATTAAATTAATTATATTCGATTTGCATTCATTTCAAATTAAATTTTTATAATTTTATAACTAAACATAATTTATTATTCGAATTACATATTATTTTTTTTTTTTTTTGGTTCAGTACAATCTATATGCTAAATTTTACAACAAACTGAAAAGTAGAACAGAATTTAGCTTTATAAATTTAGAATTAGCATTGACTAGAATTGAGGTAAATCGAAACAGAAATATTCCGAACAAATTTTCTTATGCAGTTTTATAAAGTTCATAAAAAAGTCTGAACCATTGACCATATGCTTGTTCGCATCTGTTTGAATTTGGGAAACGTGGTAGGTATTGATCTTATTGCATATATGTAGTTTTATCGTGGGTGAATCACTGTAGAGCAGATACAAGCACAAATAAAATAATAATTATATTTTATCTGTGCTACGATGCAACAAGCACTGAACTATTAAGTTTGATCGCGTGCAAAGATTGTGGAAAATACCATTGCATCTTTTAACAATCTAGTGGTAATCCCTCTTAAAATGGAATTAGTAGAAATAAAAGCGCAAAACACCGAATTGATAAATAAACTTAATAATTTCTGCAATAAAGCAGAAGAAAAACCATCAATTACAAAATCCTACGCACAAAAAGTGAAACAACATAATAACAATAAAACCACAAAGAACTCCCAAGATGAACAGCTAAAATAAAATTAACACAGGAAATTCCAATAAATGCTCCATCAAATATTTCAAAAGTATCACCACCTGGTGATATGCTTAAGAAAATAATATATGCAAACAGTGATATGGATATCAATATAAACCAATCCGAATCTAAAAAAACTACTATAAATGCGAATGATAATAACTGGCAACAACAAAGTAGGAAACGTAATCGTGTCAATTTGGCTACTGGAACCGGGAACTCCTCAAATTTAGTAGGAATCCCCAAAAAATTACATTTTCACGTATCGAGACTTCATCCTAACACCAAGGCAGACGAAATCAATCAATATCTAAGTGCAATTGGAATTCTAGATGCTGCCGTCGAACAGTCACAATCGAAACACCCACAATCTTACTCATCATTTATGCCCGGTTGCACCAATACACTTTAAAATACGTCTTAGCTAAAACGTCTTAATGGAGGACCGTCTTAAAATTTACTTTTCGTTGCACCAATGAATTAATAGCATGTCTCACGAAGGATTTGACGAGGATCTGGCAACTACGCAATTCTGTTTACAGGTATAAAAATACGTTGGTAAGCTTGAACAAAGTTGCTGTCAAAAGCATTTTACTACTGATTGTAGTAACGGCGCGAAAGTATTTGTTTGTTAAGGTAGATTTGTGGAGTGAAGAAATGGATAAAAAACGAGTTAATTACAGTTCTGAAGAAAAAAACTTGCTAACAAGTTTAGTGCATAAATATAAAGACGTCGTGGAAAATAAAATTACAAATGCGGCTTCAAACCAGCAAAAAGAGAAAGCGTGGGATGTAATTGCCACAGAATTTAATTCAAGAGGAGTAAATGTTACCCGAGAAGTGGATTCCCTCCGGAAGCAGTGGGTTAATATTAAACACGATATTAAAAAGAAAGCGGCTAAAGGAAAGCAAGAATTGTATCGTACAGGAGGTGGACCACCAACCAACATTATTATTGATGGCCCTGAGGAATTAGTCTTAGATGTTGTAAGCGCAAAAATAATATCTGGCATGTACAATAAATTTGATGGAGACAGAATTATAACATGTAAGTATCAATTGCAGAGTACATCGAAGTGGTATGAGATGACTTGAAACTGCACAGTAGTTTTTATTTTTCATTTAAAAATGCAATTCATAACATGATTGCAATATTTTATAGGGAACAAGTTTTCATTCAAATCACCTTGATCCATGGAAAAATTATTTAATTTTTGTTTAATAAAGGTTGAAAATGAATTCTTAGTTTATGTACTAATTACAGGTAATGATCTGTCAACAAAACCAGATGCATTTCAAGATGATGTAGAGGATGTTGTCATACATGAACCACAATCATCTACAAGTACTACTATGACAGCAAGTAATGGTAACGAACGTATTACTCAAGAGCAAGACCTTGGCAAAACACCCAAAGGTAAACCAAATTGGGCCAAAAAAAGACGCCCAAAAGTTTGTGAATTAAGTGACATTGAAAAGGCAAAACTGGAAATATTACAATCACAAAAACAGTTGGTTGATGAAGAACGACAGTATAAAACAACTCTTTACGAAATGGAAGTAGAACACAAACACAAATTATATAAATTGGAGTTAGAAATTGAAAAAAAAAAATTTGACCAACTGTAAAATATGTAATTAGGGTAAAATATTTATAATGAAATGAATGTTTTTTAGTGTTAAGAAATTTTTTCATTAGTGATACAAAGCAAAAATAAATTTTTTACTAGTTATTAAAATAATTTTGAACAAAATGTAATCTATCATCATGCTGGTTGTTCTCTTGCCCACCAATTGGGATATCTCCATTTACAATTGCTTGTTGAAGCTCATGTTCGTTTACATTGTTTTCATTTGGAGGTTCTGGCTCTCCTTGCAACCTAGCTACGTTATGTAATACAGCTGTAGCTACTATAATTGGAAGAATGCTTTCTAGTTTAAGTCTACATCCATATGCCAATATAGGAAATCTTCGTTTCCATATGCCAATTACGTTTTCAACTTTGACTCTTGTTCGAACATGAGCCCTATTGTAATTTTCTTGTCCTCTTGTTGTGGTGTTTAAGAACGGTGTCATCAAATAATGGGTATTCATATATCCACTGTCCCCTAAACAATTTAGATATATTTTTGTAAAACCTTATTAATACCTACTTACCTAATAATATTCCATTTCCAAATTCTCCTTCTTGAAATCGGAATTTTAGACGGGAATTATTAAAAATTGTGGCATCGTGAGCAGAGCCAGGCCAACGAGCTACAATATCCTGAATCAGGAAGTCCGCATTTATACAAATTTGTACATTTATAGAAAAATAACCTTTTCGGTTACGGAAAACTTCTGCATCCACTCCTCCTATAAAAATTGTTACATATTAGTGAAATGAAATCAACATCGTAAACTGTTTTAAATTGGTTTCACAATTATTGTTGTCTAGTATCAAAGTATTTATCGTATAAAATTCGGTGTACTGGTTAACATTCTATTAATTTTGATGATAACATTACACTTTTAATACCTGGTGACTGTATTCTTATATGAGTCCCGTCAATTGCACCTATAACTCTTGGAAATCGGCATACATCATAAAATTTGTTTTGACAATCTTTTACTTCCAATTGGTTTCGTGGCATATAAATAAATTCATTTGCAAGTGATGCTATAACATGGGTAACTTTGGTTACTAATCGACTGATTGTACTTTTATCCGCCTGGATGAAGTCAGCAATAGATAAAAGATGACCTCCAGTTGCGAATGTCCTTAGTGTTAATAGCAGTTGGTCGATAGGTGCTATAGAATTATTCCTAAAACAGAACCAAAATATTCCATATTCCAAACAAAAATTGCAGGTGAACTTACCGGTTATGTTCATACTCTAACTGTTCTTCTATTTTGTTCAGGAGATACAAAGTAGTATTTTTTGTTAAGCGAAATCTTTCAAAGAACTTTTGCTCATCTAATGATTCAAAATAATTTTCGCGAACGTACATTTGACGGGGAGCTCTCATATTATCTATCAAATCAACATAGTCAACTCCGTCGACTCTATTAACGTCAACAACATCTTGTACATTTTCCATTTTTGACAAACACAACTGACAACCACGAACCACTTTCTAATTGGTTAAGATGTGCTTAGGACTACGAAAACGGTATCCTAAAATGTAGGATCAAAATCTAGTCTTAAGATGGGATGTACAGTTGGTACAACAGATTTTATCACGTAGGATCATCTTAAGACTTAGATGTATCTTAAAATAGGTAAATGATGTTGGTGCAACCGGGCATTAAAGTCGCAATCCTCCCAGTATTCAAGGAGAAATTCTTAGATCCTACTACTTGGCCCTCCGGCACCTGTATTAACCATTTTTTTGGAACCTACAGAAGCCCCTAGAGAAACCTTAAACTTTTCTCTTCTGCACCTAAACATTCAAAGCATAAAAAACAAAATACAACTATTTGAAGCGTTCTTAGCTGATAAGATGTTTAACGTAATCTGTGTCAGCGAACACTGGTTATCGAATGATACACTCGAACATAATTCTAATTTTGGATCTTGGGTTACAGCGTCATCGCATTGCAGAAAATATAAATTACACGGTGGTGTGCTAATTTTGGTGAACAAGAACAATCGGTACAAAACTCTATCTAACATTAACTTATTATCGATAGACGTTCAGTGTGAAGTGTGCGCAGCTTGGTGTACAGTAGATTGCTGGACGGTCACTGTCCGACCATGACCAACAATTGTCGGTCTCGGGCTCGGACAGAAACTTGTCGGACACAGTCGGTCTCGGGCAAAGTTTGTTCGACATTATCGGTCACGGGCGCGGACTCGGGCAAGAGTTGTCGGTCTTGGACTGTCCGACACTGTCCGAGAACTCGCAAAATTCATTCCAATCTTGAGCTTACGTGATTTGAATGTATCACAAAACCCCTCTAGTCAGTGCGAGGAGCATCGCCTATGAAAATAGTGAATCATGGTGTGAGTTGTGACACCTCCTCCAGTAAACGTTTAGCCATAAAAGTTTTAGTGTTTTTCGGTCTCGGTTTCGGGCATGCGTTGTCGGACATGGTCGGGATCAGATAATCATTGACCGACAATGTCGGTCACGCGCTCGGTCTCGGCCAAGTAGTTGTCGGACAAAGTCGGTCTCGGGCAAACATGCTGAGACAATGTCGGTCTCGGTCTTGGTCCCGGGCAAAAAATTTGCTGTCCGACTCAACTCTAGTGTACAGATCACGACATCGTGGTAGTTGCTGTGTATAGGTCCCCAGCCGGAAATTTTCTAACCTTTATTGAAAATTTCGATAGTGCTACATAATCTGGTCAAGTATAAGAGGGTCATCGTTGCAGGTGATTTTAATGTTAGTTTTGGCTGTAATGACAATAATGCGAATCATTTATGTACCTACTATATTCTTTCGGTTTTGTGCAAACTGTTTTTGTGCCAACCCGGAAAGCCAATTGTATTGATAACATATTTATTAACTTTTCCATTGACAAGTTTCTAGTTAATACTAACTTATCCGATCATTACGGGCAGACAATCTCACTCCACTGCGAAAAAAATTGCTCTAACACCACCACTCAACTATACCGACCAATAACTACCAAGGGTTGCAATTCACTATTCTCAATGCTCGACAAGTGTAATTGGGATTACATAAAAAATAATAATCTGGATGGTAACACAAAATTTAATACGTTATATTCTAATTTTCTGGATGCTTTCGCAATAGCATTCCCTACCAAAAAGCTCATAACTAAACCCACTAACGCAGTCAACTGGTTCAATCCCGATCTAAAAAACCGGAGAAATACCTACAAATTAATATGCGAATTATACGATACGTATAAAACAAACAACCTCTTAAAATTGAAAAATGAACTTCTGCTGTCATACAAGCTGGCTATCAAGAAATCTAAAATCAGTGCTAACAATAATGCCATAAAGAACTCGTCAAACCCAATAGGAACTATGTGGAAAATCGTGAATTCCCACCGTACTACAAAAACTAGAGACCAGTGTACCATATCTGCCGATACCTTTAACAACTTTTTTATAGACATTGCTACAAACATACAAAGCACTCTTCCTAGCACCGATACTGATCCCTTAAGCATATGCAAACTAAGGATTGATAACACTCAACAATTCTCACTACGGCCAACGTCCGAAACTGAAATACGGAACGTAATTACATCTCTAAAAAACAGTAACAACAACGACTTCTATGGAATAAGTGTCAATGTTATCAAACGTAACATAAGCATAATAACACCACCAATAACCAAATTGATAAACTGCTGTATGAAGAGTGGGATATTTCCCGATCCTTTAAAGGTTGCTGTTATTGTCCCTATTCTCAAGAAAGGTGACGCGAACGACATTGGCAACTATCGGCGGGTCTAGGACACAACGGCCACTGGACACAACGGCCACACAGAATTTAGTATGCCCATATCGGCCACACTGGACACATCGGCCAAACGTGATGTGTGGACACAACGGCCACCTTGGACGTAACGGCCACAGCTCTAGCTGGACACAACGGCCACCTTGGACACAACGGCCACTGGACACTACGGCCACACAGAATTGTAAGGTAATGTTTGCGATAAAGATTTCACAAATAATAGAAGTTTTCTATTTATAGGTAAAAAAAATACTAAATCTGCAAATAACTTAGGCGCTTAAGTGTCAATCTACGTTTAAGTTTAGCATTATGTTTTGTATCAATTGGAAAAAAAAAATACTAAATCTGCAAATAACCTAGGCGCTTTAGTGTCAATCTACGTATCTGATATGTGGTCGTGGTGTCCAAGGTGGCCATCGTGTCCAGCTAGAGCTGTGGCCGTTACGTCCAAGGTGGCCGTTGTGTCCACACATCACGTTTGGCCGATGTGTCCAGTGTGGCCGATATGGGCATACTAAATTCTGTGTGGCCGTTGTGCCAACAATTTTAATTTAGTATAGGTAGGAATAATGATAAAATTGATTTGTTTTATATTTTTTATTTATACAAAATATTATTGCTGAATTTTGTGTTGCGCAAAGGCGTTTTAAATAAAAAAAACAAAAAAAGGCAGATACGCAAAGATCTGAATTTGTACTAATTTATAAAAATAAATTGAACATGTTCAAAAATTTTCCCTAAGGCAACACCCAAACGATATGAAGCCTATTAGGGTCAAGAGTAAACTACCCTTTGCCATAATCAGAATCAGTTGATGCTCGTACGATCTAAACAGTATAATTTGTGCCTCTAAAGTATGAAGTTTCGAATTTCGTACCCTCCTCCTTCCTTTGGAATTTATCCCCTATCACTTTTCGGCTCAAGAGTGAAGTACCCTTTGTCACGAGCAGAATCAGTTGATACTCGTACCATCGAAGCAGGATAATTTGTACCTCTAAAATATCAAGTCTCGAATTTCGTACCCGCGTCCTTCCTTTGGAATTTACCCCCGATCACTTTTCGGCTCAAGAGTAAAGTACTAAATATGTTTACATTGATATAATAATCATTTTATTCAATTTCCAGGGCCGCTTGCACCATTTAAATATTATTGAAAGATTACCCTGTATAAATATTGTAGTTCAGAAGGTTATTTCACGTATGTACTTTTATAACAAAATAATTAGTAGAAAACGCTTGTAAACATTTTTAATACACCAAGAGAAATGAGGGAATGAATTTTAATCAAAAACAATAAGATTCAAAAGGTAAATATTTGACTGATTTTAGTAATAATTTCAAAAAAGAAATTACGAAACTGTTTAGAGTTTTAGACTTAAAAAAAACAATAATTATTCAACAAGCGTTAGGTAATAAAAATACTTTTTAAATGAAATAGTGGAGTCGACACCTTTGCATCATTTTTAAAAGATTAGACCTATCCTAAGATGTTGTGACAATATTATGTATTGCATGAAGTGATCTGGAGTAGATTCCAAATGAAGGAGGAGGGTACGAAATTCGAAACTTCATGTTTTAGAGGTACAAATTATCATTTGGGCGTTGTCTTACGGGAAATTTTTGAACATGTTCAATTTATTTTGCTGGTACAAATTAGTACAAATTCAGATCTTTGCGTATCTGCCTTTTTTTTGTTTGTTTTATTTATTTTTGTCTTTTGATCCTGCTAGCTTAATATGAGGCTAGCAGCGCCACTGTTTTTTTCAAAACGGCAAGGAGTACAAAATTTTTATTAGTGGTACAAATTAGTACAAATTCAGATCTAATTATTATTGTAAACATTTACAGTAATCGTACAATTACTGCAGGATGAAATGTTAACACCCGAAACACCAACGCTATTTTCATTCCTAAGTTCATTCGAAACTTGATAAGAACTGGATGTGCCTGGCTCGGAAGATAAAGTTTGTGCTCTTGTATCTTATTTCTCATCGATTCTTCAACATAACCTTCCGCAACCACTGACGATCTCCATCCGCCATGCCGTTTGACAGCCAAAAAATCAGCTCCTTTGTTTGCTAATAACGTCGCACTACTTCTACGAAAACAGTGACCCGTAAACTCGTGAGGGTTTGGCAGGTTCAGATATTTGGCAATTTCGGATGGTATTTTACCGATAGAGTATTTAAACCTACGGGTGAGTTTATACATTTTCCACCACGAAATGTTAAAAATAATCTTTCAGTATTAGTTTTTACTAACAACCTGATTTGTAAGAAATTCTTAATAATTTTGACCCATTCTGCCTTGACTATTACAAATTCCCTTTTTACCCCTGTTTTTGTTTCAGGTACGGAAATTATTATTATTTCATCTTTAGGAATGAGGTGGTGTGTTAACATTTTGCACAATTCTTCTCTACGGCAAGCTCCAGAAATGCCAATAATTAATACGACCTATAGAATGGAATTATAAAGTGTACTAGATTTCAAATAAGAATTACCTTCATTAATAAACATGTTGTATCTGGCGCATCGCTTATAAATTTTAAAATTTGTTGTTCATCAAGTATTCTTGATTTCTTAGGATTATGGTATTCTGTTGTCCTTTTTAAAAAAGCTATTAACTTTGGATACTTTGAAATATCTAAATTATGTTTTATACTCAGGCAAGATTTGACCATACTGTATATTGACCATATTGACTTTTTATGCTCACTAATGTCTTTAAAGTAAGCCAATAAACAATTTTCTGTGTAATTTTTTATCTTTTTAGTTTTACACCATTCCAGGAACGCATCGTAAGCTTTTTCATACCTTGCTGCCGATTTAACAGGTAATAAACTGCCAACTGCTGCTTCTGCAGCTTCACGAACTTCTGGAAGTGTGCAATTATGTAGGTTTTCATCATCAGAATACATTTTTAATCGGAAATGCACAAAAACGTTTTCCAAATTACAAATAATTGTTAAACCAAGTAAGTTTACAATTCAAACTTCTAGGTTTCTGCTTTATCGGCAATACTTCGGCGGCTTTATTTTTTAAGAGGATTTGAATATCGCAAAAATAATGTGAAACAAAAAGAATGTAATGTGTATAATCCGTGCAAAAAATAGCATACATGTTACGTGCGTGAACAGTTTTTGAAGGATTCGCGCGACATCCGTCGCGCTCATCTGCAAAATTACTGTTCCCGCATTCAACATGTAAATAACTATTGTTGTTGATGAAGATTGTAATTTGCACCGAATGAAACATAAACGTTGAATAAATGATATAATAAGAATAACATATACTTTAGATTTATACTGCATTATATTTTACATCAATATTACAAAATCATACATAATACACAAGGTATCAAAGAATGAAAAAGTATCAATTGATAAAAAATATACTAAACCTGCAAATAACCTAGGCGCTTTGGTGGCAATCTACGTTTAAGCTTAGCATTTTTTTACTGCCAAACTTTGTTTAGTTATGTTGCCATTTTGTATCAATTGAAAAAAAATATACTAAACCTGCAAATAACATAGGCGCTTTAGTGGCAATACATATACGTTTAAGTTTGGCATTACTTTTATCTCCAAACTTTGTATATTTATATATTTATTCACAGCCATCTATAATTATTTTTCGGGGGTTTTTCTTCCGGGGTTTTTTTCCGACTACCAGCCTTTGCAACCCCTCCCTGTTAAAGTGTATTCCGTCCCTGAAAAAACAAAAAAACGTTGATTCAATCAATCAATCAAATATCTTTATTCAGGTGCTATTATAAAACAGATAGAATACGTCAAAAAATACAATATACTTAATATTACTTACAGTAACTATTATCACTTAATTTATATAAATTCGGATACATTATAATAACCTTTAGTTTGTAGCATAATCTTAATGTATTGTTTAAATTTGGCGGGTAGCATATTTTTTACGTTATTTGGCAATTTATTATAAAGTGTTGCACAGATTGCATAGGGACTTTTGACATAATAATTTGATTTATGTATATCTAATAATATATTGTTCCCATGTCTAGTGCCGTGATTATGTGTGTCCTTATTATATTTAAACAGGTGTGGATGATTTTTGGCAAATAACAAACATTCCAAAATAATGATTGAAGGAAAAGTAAGTAATTTATTATTTATAAAAGTATTACGACATGATGTAAGTGGAGTGAGATTGAAAATAAGCCTAATAATTCTTTTCTGGGCAATAAAGATTCTTCTCCCGTACGCAGCCTTACCCCAATAAATTACTAGGTATTTGAGATGGGGATACACTAATGCATAATAGACATTCAAAAGTTGTTTTTGATTTAGGACAGATTTTAAATTTCTGATGGCGTAAGCTGCCGAATTTATTTTGTTTATGACATGATCATGTTGTTTACTCCATTGTAAATGTTCATCTAGTATCATACCTAGGAATTTGTATTCTGAACATCTCTTTATACATATATTATCCACAGACAGATTAAGGGTTTGGCTTATTTGTGGTTTTGCAAAAATCATATAATTTGTTTTCTGCACATTTAGTAATAATTTATTATTATTGCACCATGACGCAAATTTATTCAGAGAGCTGGTTGCTTTCGCATAAAGTTCATGCAGAGTTGGGGCAGCAATAGCTATGGTGGTGTCGTCAGCAAACATTATTAAAAGATCGTCTTCATTTAGAGATGTAGATAAGTCGTTTATAAAGAGAATAAATAATAATGGTGACAAGATGGAGCCTTGTGGAACGCCATATTTTTGTTCGCATGTTTGTGATACACTGTTTGAAATTTTAATTTGAAGTCTTCTGTTTGATAAGAAGGACTTTATAAATGAACTCAAGTTTCCTCTCACCCCCATGTTGTACAGTTTATCAATGAGTAGATTGATAGATATACAGTCAAAGGCGCGTGTTAAGTCAAACAGTAGTATAAGTACTAACTTATTCGAGTCTAAGCTTTTAGATATATATTGTATCAAATCAAAGGATGCAGTATTCGTTGAGTGATTTTTGCGAAAGCCATGCTGGTTAACGGATAGGATGTGCTGTTTATTGATGAAATCCATAATACGATTGAAGATTATTTTTTCCAGAATTTTTGAGAATGTGGGTGATATTGATAGTATTCGATAGTTGGTTACATCGGTTTTCTCCCCTTTTTTGTTTTTGTTTTGTTTTTTGTTAAATTGGTTGTAATTTTTGCAAATGTCTTGTATACCTTTCGAAGTAGACTTGTAGGAAAGAAACTATTTACGTCTATTAAAACGACGCGAGCTGTTTGGATAAAGATATACACTAATTATTTATCAACGATTTTAATTAATATAAGTACCTACTTCACTTACGGTTACGGTCCTCATAGTTCCTAAGGAAGGCGTAGAATCTCTTTATTTTGTGGGTGGCCCTGGGGATTGACAGTACAGTGCATAGGTTTATGCCCTCAACCCCCTGGGCTGTTATTGTAGCAATCAATATTATCATTGATTTCCCTAAGATTCATATTTGGTATACTAAAACATAAAAAAAATTTAAAAACACAAGCAATAGAAACTCGTGTGACAGGATGTAGGGTAAGATGGGGCAAGTGCAGAATCGGGGTAAGTGCAACTCTGGTTTGTAATTTTCATAAAAATAATTGGTGAACGTTGCCATATGGCGTAATATTGCGGAACGCACTCCTTCAAACAGCTGTTAATTTCCACAGCAGCGCGCACACTCAGATGTGTTTACTCGTGATGACATACGAAGTAACACGTTTTTAGAGTGCATTTTCAATTAGCAGGTATCATAGAATTAAATCGCTATTTTTCCGCGTTGGGAAATTTCAAGTATATTTTGTGGTAAGTACTTAATACATATACTACTTAAACATGAAATAACATGAATTTAGCTATGAAACGTATTCTAACCTATTAGTTCCGGTAGATGCACTTGCCCCGTAAAAAGTCGTACCTGGGGAAAGTGCGACCCCAAAGCGGGGGGCAAGTGCGTCGTGAAACTTGGGGCAAGTGCGACTTATGAGAGGAAGAAACCTAAACCAAGCTATACTGAAGCTGACTTAAAGGAAGCAGTTAAAGCTGTAAAGATGAAGGCTATGGGACTTTTAAGAGCAAGCACAAAATACAAAATTCCTCGCAGTACTATCAGGGACCATGTAACAGGTAGGCGAGGGATAAAAAGTGAAACCTGTGGAAGGCCAAAACAGAGTAGAAGAGAACAAGGAGAACGAAACATCTGAAAATCACTGTAATGACTCCAATATGGAGCCTAAGAATATGAAGAAAATGAAGAGAGGTAAGGTGCTCTCAGATAAAAATATTTCTCTTGAGGTGACATCAAGTGATTCAGAATACAGTGTCCAATATGAAGAAGAGAGTGATCACTTGGAATTTAGTGATGATGATAACCAAATATCAGAATATACGAAAAATGCTAGTGAGATGCAAATTAATGATTGGGTACTAGTTAGGTTTGAATACCAGAAGAGCAGCATTAAATATTTTATTGGTAAATTGGAAACTTTTGAAGAAGAAACAAACGATCCGATAATCAAGTTTGTAAAAAAGAAACAGGTGAAACACGATAGTGTTACAGAGCCGACGTTTATCTGGCCGTCTGTCGACGATATATCAGTAGTTCCACGGGATTCAGTTATTTTAATTTTACCAGAACCTGATGTTGGACGACGAGGAGATATGAAATTCAACGTGGGGTTCACATTTTCAAGTTACCGTTTGGATTAAAATTTCATTAATGTAGGGCTTATCACTGTCAAATTTATCTATAAAACTTTATAGGGCCTAATTAAATGTATTCGCCCTTAATAAATATTTTTTATGCGTTATATCGTTCCTAACTTCCTAAACTATTAAATTAATATATGGGAAAAAATATTAGTTAGTTGTCTTAGAAGTAAATTCACTTGAAAGGTTTATGACCCATTTGTAGAAACCTGAATCCTCGTACATTTTGGCCTATTATTCAAAAATTAAATAAGATAGAAAATCTTGCACTACGGCAAATGAAAGCCATTTAAGTGTATTATAATGCACTTACCCCAAGCTAATTTTCTTTATTTTGCAATGGAAAATGTGAGTCGATGATGCTCTTGCCCCAAAATTCGGGGCAAGTGCGACTACAGAAAAAAAATTCTAACTAATCTCGTTTTTATTTCTTATAAATTTGGTTTTACATTCGAAAAGTACCCACTGGCAGCTACTTCACCATAAAATTTGAAGTCTTTATCTTTACATATGACAAAATTATTGACATTTATATTATAATTTTGCAAGTTGGTGGTCGCAGTTACCCCACTTCACCCTAAATAAGTTTTATTTTGCAGGGTTTGCGACGCAAATACGAAGCCTCAGATGTAAAATTTGGAAATTGCAACTTTAAAAGTGTGTACCGAAGGAACATATTTCCATTACATTCACAATTTTTGACAATGGAAGGTGTAATAATTATACAATATGATATGGATAAATAAATTTTCCCGCTGCCGGTAATGTAACTAATTCATACATGCTTAGATACAAAACATGAAAATGTCAAATATCATTCGTGTATTATTTTTCTCCACGACTATATAAGAATGCACAAATTCTTTTTACATATTTAGCTAAAGAAAGACATAAATTCTTCACACCAGTGAAGAATGAAAAAGAATTCACTCTCGTTAGCCAATCACATTCTACGATTATCAGAAATCACGCTAATTTTCATAAATAAATGTGGTAGATAGCTCAGTTGTAGAGATACTTGACTGTTACGCGTGCGATCGAGGTTCGATTCCCAAGGGAGGAATTTTTTTCGATAAAAATTTTTTTTATGCATAGTCGTGGAGAAAGTATAGTCTTTTACTTGTGTAAAATGACTATTATTCACTTGGATTCATCCACGTGAATAATAGCCACCATTCTACACGCGTTGAAGAATATACTATTCCTTGACGACGGAATGTAAATACTGTCATTTATATTCCTAGGAAAATAAAAAGAGTAAAGTAAAAACTATTTTTTGTGTTTAACTCGCGATTGTGATGCCATTTTTTAATATTTTTTCAAAATTCTTTCACCATTCGAACGCCTAATCATTGTAGATTTTAACGGTATACACAAAAGATTATTTTTTATCTAGAATTTGTAACGGTATTTAAAAGGAGAGACGGTACCAAAACTGATGTGAAAATTTCAGCATCGAGAAAATAGCTGTGAATACTACGATTCAGTAGGTATCTACGACGACGCCTTAACGGTATACGCATATGAGGAATATCGGGGTTTATGGTGTATGTAGACTACAAACATTGAAATCGTCGTTTTTTGTTACGATATTTAGTCATATTTGTAGAAACCAAGTCCATTGTAACATTTCATTCCAAAAGGAGTAGCGATCGAAGTAACCCATTCAGTTGCCCGAGTATCACGAACTGGCTAGATGTTGTGGTTGTGGAGTTTTAAATTCTTAACAAAAACAAAAACGTTAAGAAAGTTGTAGCTGACAAAATTCCGCACATTTTCATGTTTGAGTTTTGTCTCTACGACCAATAGGAGCCGAGATAGATTTTTTTTAAATGTCGCGACTGTTTTGTGGCGAAGCGGTAACACGTGCGCGCATCGCGCGTATTTCGCTTACATCTCGAGAATGGCCATTCGTATCGCAAAACGCTTCAAATAAAAGTTGTAGAGAATTTAATTACGAATAATTTTCTTTTTTAAACATTTCCATACAATTAATATTGATAGAGCTATAATAATTTAAACCTTTTTCTAAGACACAATCGCTGCTCGTTTTGCATAATAAAATCAATAATAAGTCGAAAACTATTGATTCTAGGTACTTAGTGCATATAATAAAGTTGTAGAGAATTAAATTTTGAATCTATAATCACATTATCTGTGCTATAATATAGATTCAAAATTTTACATATTATGTACCTATACACGAAATATCATTTTGGTAATCTTTATAAGGCGATGGAGGAAGAAATAATGAAAAATTCTCATTTTCAAGCGTTTCTTTGCAAATAACTAAACACTAAAACACTAAACAACACATAAGTAACACAAAGTAGTGGCTACTTTGTTTGTGATAAGTAATGCTCATCGTTAATCCAGTAGGGCTAGATTATATAATAGGTTGCTATTACGAGGGCCGCGAAACGACTGCGAGGTCGGTGCGCATCGGCGTTCCACTCAAAAAATCGTATCTCGTAAACCATTAGCAATAGTGGTGAAAATTTCTTTTCACCAAAAACTTTCCCACTCATTTTCGCATATTTCGTCTCGATTAATCATATATCTATCTTCAACCATTCAAAATTTTTCTCGATGTTGAAATTTCCACATCAGTTTTGGTACCGTCCCTCCTTTTAAATACTCTGACAAATTCTAGATAAAAAAATAATCTTTTGTGTATACCGTTAAAATCTACAATGATCAGGCGTTCGAATGGTGAAAGAATTTTGAAAAAATATTAAAAAATGGCGTCATAATCGCGAGTTAGACACAAAAAATAGTTTTTCTACGACAACATCGAAAAATGTTCATATCAAGAGTGTAAATTGAATCATAAGACGCTACATTTGGTATCGAATTGCATTTTGCATCGGTTGCTAGGCAAGTTGCCAGACAACAAATGCAATATGAAATATTTCGTGTTCGATCAAGATCAGTATACTAACGTGTTCGATCTGATGTTTTTGATAACAAAAAATAAGGTGGCTTAGAGAATACAACGCCGAACGGCAAATGTCATCAGTTTGTTACAGTTTGTGCTTTACAAATAATTTCGTAGTTATTTCAAAGAAATCAGATAATTAATATGGAAAGTGATAGTGATAGTGACTTGAAATTAACACCTCCAAGTATAACAGAACCAGCAAATTTAACAACACTAAATTTATTGCCGGAAACATCGAAGAAAATATACAAACGGGCTTATAACCTATTTTTGGAGTGGAAAGGAGATCGAAACGCCAAATCGTTTTCCGAGAACGTCTTAATGGCGTATTTTGGCGACTTGGCAAAAAAATTCAAAAGTTCCACATTATGGACACAATACTCAATGCTTCGAACGACTCTCAGTATTCATAATAATATAGATATTGCAAAATACTTAAAACTGAAAGCATTTCTTAAGCGACAGTCCGACGGCTACAGACCCAAAAAGTCGAAGATCTTTAGCTTTACATCAAATGACATCAATAAATTTATTAAAGAAGCCCCAGATGAGATCTACTTGGCGACAAAAGTATCTACGTTTTATATAGCCATATAATGAAATATATATTTAATCTATATTTTAGGTCGCATTAATTATGGGCATAATGGGTGCATGTAGAAGACATGAATTACATCAAATGAAAATTACTAATTTCAATGATTTGGGTTCAGCTGTTTTAATAACTATAATACCAGACACTAAAAACAAAACTATACAAAGTTTTACTGTAACTAGTCCTTACTATGAAATTTACAAAAAATATGCAAATCTCCGCCCTTCAAACGTAAATGGTACATGGTTCTTCATTAATTTTCAAAAAGGAAAATGTACCGTCCAAAGAATAGGCATGAATAAACTTGGAGGCATGGGAAAAGAGATTGCTAAATATTTAAATTTGCCAAACCACGAATTATACACCGGGCACTGCTTTCGTCGATCTTCAGCAACAATTCTTGTTGATGCTGGTGGTGACGTAACTAATTTGAAGCGTCACGGTGGTTGGAAGTCCACGACAGTCGCCGAGGGATATATCGATAATTCGGAGAAAAATAAATTTGACACAGCTAATAAAATTGTAAATGCAATACAGAGCATTTCAAATATACCATCGACTTCAGGAATAGGAAATCGTGAAATGCTATCTACTTCGACAATGGAAAATTGTCAATATCAAGAAAATTTTAGTGTCCAGCATTCCACAAGTTCTCCAAAAATGATTTTCAATAATTGCACATTTACCTTTAACAATAAATTTTGTAGTTCTTCTTCTTAATTGATTGGACACTGTCCAGGCTCTGCTAATGAATAGGTAATTTCATATTTTCATGGATCCAAAGCAATAAATAAAATATTTTCATATTTATTTGTATCTATTTTTATAATTGTCGTTCTCGTAGAAAAAGTATAGTATGCAACGCGCACAAAATAGCAATTTTGCACTCGTTTCAATTGCAACACTCGCCTGTTCGGCCCGTGTTGCAAACTTTCAAACTCGTGCAAAATGTGCATCATTTTGTGCTTGTTGCCCCTGCATGTCCTGGAAAAAGAGAAAAATTCTAATCCAATGTAACATTCAATTGTCAGTTAACTTACGATCATGCACACCGGAGGTGTTTGTGTGTATTTATCTTTTAAGGCGCTTCTATTCACCTCCACTATAATCAGGGCGTCTGATTGGCAGCCCCTATGTTTCGTTTTCGGAGCCACCGGAACGTCGGGAACGATCGGAACGTCGCGTCGCGTCGGGAACGACCGGAACGTCGAGAACGACCGGAACGTCAGGAACGATCGGAACTGAGCATTTTCCTCCCATTTTCTGGAATACGAATGTTTATTTAGTATAACATTAATGCAAATGTATGGCCCGCAGTTTTCTTTTTATTAATAAAATTCAATTTCAACAACAAATACATATAATCCTAGATGAATGTTAGTGTTTCTTTTAAATGCTTTATGAAATGTAAATGTTGCTTTTTAATTTGTACTTATTTAATACTTCTGTAGGTAGGTAAGTTTAATTCACGTGTATATATTAAGAGTTAAAATTCATAACAGAACATTAAAATCCACATATTAAATGGACTGAATTAAAATGTAACAATAAAGTTGGTTATTTAAAATTATCCAATATTGTAATGTTACTATTTAAAATGTTGTTTTGATCATTTTAATTGGTGACTGCGATCGTGTAACGGGATGTTACAATTATAATTTCTATTTTTTCAGGTTTGAATACCTCTTCCCAATTATTTCTTATTTTTCTTTTCGCTTCTCAATGTACGTTGGAACCTACCTTCTGTACATTACCTTCCAGGCTAGCTCCATAGACATTTCAGACTCATTACAAAGAGGGGGGGAGGGGGGGGTACCATTCTAAGTTTACCAGAAATTATAATCTTAAATCAAAATTACTCAACGATCGGTTAATTGACTCTAGTGGTGGGGGAGGTTTCTTAATTTCAGGTACCACACCAATTTACACTTTACCTACTTGTTTTCAACTCAATAAAATTCTGTACAAGTACAATCTGAACAATGAACGAATTTTATTTAACTATTTAATAAAAAAAAACAAACAAAGTTACTAGTAAAATCGAAAACTTATTTCTAATTTACGAAAGTGTCACATTTTCGTTTCAAACATAAAATTACGCGTTTAAGTCGCACGTAGAGGTATTTGACCTCACTTTTTTCCATAAATCACAAATCTGATTAACGTCAATTCAGGACGTTCACGTTTGAGAGTCCCAAACGCCACTACACTACTTTTTCTTTTATCTTCCCTTTAACTTGCTCACATTTTTTCATTTCCGTTCCCATGCAAAAAGTCATTTATTCGCACTTTTTTTATCTGTACCTACGTGTTAAAATGTGATAACTCAGTTTTTTGTTAATTTTGTAATTCTCACGTTAACTTAATACCTATTCCTATACCTATCTAGATACAATGTAATACATCCGTTATTAATTCAACGCCTCTTTTTTGTTTTGTCTTTTTTTCATTTAGATAATTAACAAAGGAACCTTAACTTCTTTTAACTTAATCACTATAATCCCCAAAACAGGGACTAGGGCCCATTACAATCGTAGGTGAGTTTTGAAACTGCGTAATATAGGAAATAGAATGTAAATTTAGTTTATAATGCACCACCGACCGCAGTGGCCAATTAAAATGATCAAAACGACATTTTAAATACCAACCTTAATATATAGAGGCAATAAATTGGAAAGGATACGAAATTACAATAAAAACAATGAGTTTGTTTATAAAAGTTTTAAGGATTGAATTTCCCACAAGTGGAAATTATATTTAATTTTGAGATTTCCTAAAAGAACCTAAATGACATTTGTAGGGTTTCCGGTTTCTTAGAAAAGCTTTAGCATGGCTCAGGGCATTCCTTAAACGGAATCCAACCATTAGTTTACGAAAACCCGAGGCTACTACCATTAATCGGGTTTCTGCATTTAACGCTGATGAGGTGTCTCGATTTTACAAAAACTTGACTACTGTGATGGACAAATACCAATTTCCTCCTACAAAAATCTTCAACGCTGACGAAACAGGAATTACGACCGTGCAAAAACCGATTAAAATTTATGCAGAAAAGGGGCAAGGAAGAGTAGGTTTTATAATTAGTGCTGAAAGGGGGAAAACAACTACTATTATGTGTGCGATAAGCGCTTCGGGAACTTACGTCCCCCCTACATTTATTTATGCTCGGAAAAGGATGAACGCTCAACTGAAGACAAATGGTCCACTGTTGCACTGAAAATGGGTGGATGAATGAAAAGACTTTCATAACATGGCAATAAAATAATATCAATAAAAATGCTTAAAGCGCCGGCATTCCCCATCTTTACCCTAACATGTCGTTTTATTTGTTTATCCACTGAATATGTCAAACTTGCATCTACACAAGCTGCTTGGAGGTTGATTTGATTTCTAATTAGACTATCCAACATGATGGCATGTGTACACACCCCATCGGGTCTCCACAGGCGTTTTCAGAGTTACAGGATTTCGATCTCTTTCTTCTTGTATTCTTTTAAACACGCTTTTTGGAAGATGTTTGTTATTGAAATATTGAACAATATCTTTAGAAATTTGGGTGATTCTATTAAAAGTAAGTAATTTAACAAAGTCTTTTGAGAGCAAGTTAAGACCATGCGCTACACAACCATAGGCAATTAAGTGTGGGTACTTTTTTTGTAGCAGTCCCCAAGCACCTTTTATATTTGCTGCATTATGTAACAATAACACATACCTTATTACTCCCGACAGTAGGTATCTATTTCTTTACTGAGTATGTGGTAAATATACTCAAAGGTATGCCGTTCTTCTTCAGAGTCAATTGTTCTTATAAAACCCAGTTGTGGAGTAGCATAAATTATATTAATGAATGAGGCTCAATTTACATCAGTCCATCCATCTGTAAGTAATGTCAAACTCTCCGCATCTCTGAGTTTTTGCTGAACAACTTCACTGACTCTATTATATTCTCCATTTAAAAGTGTAGTAGATAATTTTTTTCTTCCTGGCACTTGAACACTAGATCTCAGTTTTTTTTATAAAATTTACAAAATACTTATTCTCTGCAATACTCATTGGTAAAGAGCAGGTGTAAATTGTTTTTGCGAATTCCTTTTCAAATTCATTTTGTTTATCAGACATGGTAGGTATCAACAAACTCTGTGATTTGACTAGTAGTTGCTTTGGAAGTAGATGGGTATGAAATCGGTGTCATAATATTTGGTGTTACTTCTTTTGTCGACAGTGGTTTAATATGATTTGGACAATTGTTGAAAGACAACGATATATGTGGCAACACTGTTTTTAATATAAGAAAAGACGTAGTTTGTGTGTTATGTTAATAATGAGTACAGTACCATTATTTTTGTTTTTTTGCAGTTTATAATCAATAAAATAACTTTCGTACCACTGTGCACATATTCTACAGGTTATGGGCCCAGGCCAGTAAGCTTAAAAGTTATTGCGATAAAAGTGCAAAAAAACCAGTAGATAACCTCAATCTTCCGGCGTGGCGTGTTTTTTTGTGCGCATTTTTGCTTTTCTGTGTTTGCTTTTTCGAACATAAAGTACAATGGATCAGAAATATATACCAGTTTTAAAGCTTAATAATGACAACTGGGTAAGTTGAAAATTTCAAACTACTGCTATGCTTAAAGGACAAGGACTGTTCGATGTGGTCACAGGTGATTTACCAAACCCTTCTACCGGCGAAGATGAAATATCGAAATGGTTGAAAACTGACGCAAAAGTTCAGGAAATGATCGCCACCAGAATCGAGCAAGGGCCATTGACCCATTTGTTATCCTGTGAAACTTCAAAAGAAATGTGGACAAAGCTAAAGTCCGTATATGATAAGGAATCAGTCGTGAGTATACACCTACTACAACAGAAATTCTTCTTGTTGGATTTTGGCAATCAAAATGTGTCAAAGTACATCTCCCAATCTTGGAAAATCTCCTATAAACGATTTCATAAACACACAACATGAGTACACAGATTTGGAGTACGATACAATGACTACAATGATCCGTCTGCCTGAAATTCTTCAAAAGAATAATAACACTTTTCTATGAGCATTGACTTTAATGCTGTCTTAAATTTAGTTAAATTTTGAATAAGCCTTATACTTTGCCGCGTTACCAGTCATAATCGACTGATAACAGTTTATATCATATTCCCGGCGTCACTCGTAAAAGAACTTTACGCAACTTACGAAGGTTGCAGCTATTGAATGCTGAACTTCTTACAAACATTACCGGTATCTTTATCGATTTGTTAGAAAATGTCCTACAAGATAGCACTATAATCGAATACCGGATGTTTCCGACTGTAACGCATAGAAGTAATTATACAAAACCAATTTTTCTAACCCTATGTAAATAAATCGAGATTGACTGGGGTGACTGGTACCAGACGAAAACGACTGGTAACATTAATAATAAAAAGCGATGATACCAGTCGAATCCGACTGGCGTCGTCACTGAAACAGACTCGCCCAAATATACTCCCGCAGCGAACGTGTTAAGTGATGATACTGACAAGACTCTTTAACCCAAGCAGGCTAACAAAAATTTTACAGATCTTCTGCCCTTACCAAAATCAAAAATGAGAAACATGTCACGAAGAACCCAACATTCCAAAATTATGACTTCAACTCCTTTAAAAAATGAATTAGAAAAAAAAGAAGAGAGAAAGAAGGCGAGGCCGCAAGATGTGGGAAAAGTCAAGAGAAATGTGGATTCTAGCCAAAAAGACAAAAAAAGAAAAATATTGCGACAACCGAAACATATAGCGTTTGTGATAGTTTCGGTGGAAATAATGACTTATGGTGGAGGTGTCGTTCGTGTGGTTCTTGGGCCCACGCCAACTGCACGAATATTGATAGGGCGACAGATTATCAGTGTCAAGACTGCTTAGACTTATATTTTTTATATGTTTTCTATGTTAAATATTTTGTTCAACAGTCGTATTTCCAATAAAATGTTTGGTCGATATTTACCGACAATGTGATCGAACTTACCCGAAAGGTCGATATTACCCCTTAAAATCAATTTTTTTTAGTTTTGTGATAAAACAAAAAATGCAATTGTAAGTGAAACCGAAGTAGGGGTTATTTAGATAAATCTCCAAAAATAATTTGCTATAAAATCCAGACAAATAACTGATCAAGTAAGCCAAGTCGAAATTTTTTTTACAACTTTTTCTCAAATTACTACCTACCTGTACCTACCGATGCTGATACGATTTCCGTTCCGTTCAGAAACCTCACTGTCAAACATTTCTTGATATAATACAAATCATTTGTTTATCAGTGCATCCTAGATTTCACGTAACTACACTTACATTTGCGTTGTTATTGTAGACAAAAATGGGGAAAAAAAATTTTTAAGTATCAGTATCGGTAGGTAGTAATTTGAGAAAAAGTTGTAAAAAATTTTTAACTAGCAGGATGTAATTGCATATTTGAACGTAGTTTTTAGTTCTGATTAACTTTTTTGAATAACAATTTTCTATATTGTCAAAAATAAAGGTACTTTACTCTTGAGCAAAATTAATATTTTTTGACAAACCGCGTACACGACTGATAAAATTTAATATCTGATGATTGTATTCCACATTTTAGAACATGCAGAGCTTTTTATAAAGAATAACTTTTTTTCGTAAAATTAATAATAAAAAAGTTTCCCATATGTTGCCAACTTTTACAGACATACTGTATTTATCAAATATGAAACGTTTTCCATTTCTTTTTAAAGACCATCGTTGGTACATAGTAAAATTTAAAATTAGTGACGTTTCGCTCACTTAGTGTGGGCTTCTTCAAAACAATCAAACGTTTCCTATCGAATAAAGACTTGAAAACCAAAAATTAATTTAGCTAACACAAACCTATCCAAAATCTTATTTTCAAGTTGTAACAATACCAAATATGGATCTTTCTTATCCATTATACATTTGCGCCGACTCATCGCGGCCGATTCATCGCGGCCATCTCATCGCCGAGCCATCTCATCGCCGGCTAACTCAGCGCCGGCCAACTCATCGCCGACCCATCTCTTTAAAATTAAAAATTATTAGTAGTGGAAGCCATCAATATCCGTTAATTACTTATAACTAATAATCATTTATACGATACAAAAGTACCGCGTAGTGGCAATTGATGTTTAGCATTTTTTTTACTTCCAAATTTTGTTTAGTTTCATGTTGCCATTTTGTATCAATTTAAAAAAAATATACTAAACCTGCAAATAACCTAGGCGCTTTAATGGCAATCTACGTTTAAGTTTAGCATTACTTTTATTTCCAAACTTTTTATATATGAATGTTAATATCAGGTAAGTATGAATCATTGTCTATTAACGCTATCATTATCGATTTAAAGCTCTGTAAAGCTGATTATCATGATTAAGATTTAAGGGAATGTTAATGTCATATGTTAATGTAAGATCTTGATGATCGGTATCGGTATTTATACAAGCAAGTAAAAGAGGATAGGTAAGAATGTGCTGAATTTATCGAAAATAAAATCGGCGATGAGTTGGCCGGCGCTGAGATGGCTCGGCGATGAGATGGCTCGGCGATGAGATGGCCGCGATGAATCGGCCGCGATGAGTCGGCGGCGCTGACTTGTCCCATTCCGTAAAAGGGTGATTTGATAATCTCGTGAGGTATCATAGGTTCTGATTTTTGTGATTTTGATTATTTTGACACATGTAACATGACAGTATCATGTCCTGTACATGTTTGGTCATTCCTGGCCAAAAGAAGGATAAATTAGCTTTGGATGTCGTTTTGTTGATACCCATATGACTATAATGAAGCTTTTCCAAAATCTCCTTTCTACAACTTTTTGGAACTATTAACTTTTGTCCTTTATACACTAGATAATCTATTACTAGATCATCTACGAGCCCCGTCCCGTTTCAATTGGCACACCTCTAAAATTTTTAGTAAGTAACATTTTAGAAGAAGAAATCCGGTTCATAAATATGTTAAAAGTTTTTTATTTTTCATAAAGCATTTTTGCCAACAATTACAAACTAGTTTACAACTTATTTCGAAAAAAAAATCAATAATAATAATAATTATATATAAATAAACTTCAGACGAACAACCTTTGACAAACATTAACGAATCTTTACCATTGCGTTACATCGCCTTTAGCTTTGATAACAACATGGATTCTCCTGGGCATTGTATTTACAAGTTCTTGGCAATCTTGTGCCGTGAATCCATGCCATATTTCTCGAAGCCTGGTTTTCAATTCTCCCACTGATCTTGCAGGAGCTGCGCGCAAGGCCTTTTTCATTTTATGCCATAGAGTCTCTATGGGCGATAGGTCAGGGCTGCTTGAGACCCATTCTAACAATGGAATATTATTGTCCTTCAACCATTTTAATGCTTTTTTTGACGTATGACACGCAGCCCCGTCTTGCTGGAATATAAAATCATCCCCCGAATTCAAAGTTTCTTCCATCGTGGGTAACAAACATTCCTTAAGAATGGTTAAATATTTATCGGTATTGACAATACCATCTATAAAATATAACCGGCCGACATCGACCCCCACACCATAACGGATGCCGGAAATTTAACTTTTCGTTTCAGACAATCTGTATGAAATGCCTCATTTCTTTCAATCTTGGAAAATCTCCTATAAACGATTTCATAAACACACAACATGAGTACACAGATTTGGAGTACGATACAATGACTACAATGATCCGTCTGCCTGAAATTCTTCAAAAGAATAATAACACTTTTCTATGAGCATTGACTTTAATGCTGTCTTAAATTTAGTTAAATTTTGAATAAGCCTTATACTTTGCCGCGTTACCAGTCATAATCGACTGATAACAGTTTATATCATATTCCCGGCGTCACTCGTAAAAGAACTTTACGCAACTTACGAAGGTTGCAGCTATTGAATGCTGAACTTCTTACAAACATTACCGGTATCTTTATCGATTTGTTAGAAAATGTCCTACAAGATAGCACTATAATCGAATACCGGATGTTTCCGACTGTAACGCATAGAAGTAATTATACAAAACCAATTTTTCTAACCCTATGTAAATAAATCGAGATTGACTGGGGTGACTGGTACCAGACGAAAACGACTGGTAACATTAATAATAAAAAGCGATGATACCAGTCGAATCCGACTGGCGTCGTCACTGAAACAGACTCGCCCAAATATACTCCCGCAGCGAACGTGTTAAGTGATGATACTGACAAGACTCTTAACCCAAGCAGGCTAACAAAAATTTTACAGATCTTCTGCCCTTACCAAAATCAAAAATGAGAAACATGTCACGAAGAACCCAACATTCCAAAATTATGACTTCAACTCCTTTAAAAAATGAATTAGAAAAAAAAGAAGAGAGAAAGAAGGCGAGGCCGCAAGATGTGGGAAAAGTCAAGAGAAATGTGGATTCTAGCCAAAAAGACAAAAAAAGAAAAATATTGCGACAACCGAAACATATAGCGTTTGTGATAGTTTCGGTGGAAATAATGACTTATGGTGGAGGTGTCGTTCGTGTGGTTCTTGGGCCCACGCCAACTGCACGAATATTGATAGGGCGACAGATTATCAGTGTCAAGACTGCTTAGACTTATATTTTTTATATGTTTTCTATGTTAAATATTTTGTTCAACAGTCGTATTTCCAATAAAATGTTTGGTCGATATTTACCGACAATGTGATCGAACTTACCCGAAAGGTCGATATTACCCCTTAAAATCAATTTTTTTTAGTTTTGTGATAAAACAAAAAAATGCAATTGTAAGTGAAACCGAAGTAGGGGTTATTTAGATAAATCTCCAAAAATAATTTGCTATAAAATCCAGACAAATAACTGATCAAGTAAGCCAAGTCGAAATTTTTTTTACAACTTTTTCTCAAATTACTACCTACCTGTACCTACCGATGCTGATACGATTTCCGTTCCGTTCAGAAACCTCACTGTCAAACATTTCTTGATATAATACAAATCATTTGTTTATCAGTGCATCCTAGATTTCACGTAACTACACTTACATTTGCGTTGTTATTGTAGACAAAAATGGGGAAAAAAAATTTTTAAGTATCAGTATCGGTAGGTAGTAATTTGAGAAAAAGTTGTAAAAAATTTTAACTAGCAGGATGTAATTGCATATTTGAACGTAGTTTTTAGTTCTGATTAACTTTTTTGAATAACAATTTTCTATATTGTCAAAATAAAGGTACTTTACTCTTGAGCAAAATTAATATTTTTTGACAAACCGCGTACACGACTGATAAAATTTAATATCTGATGATTGTATTCCACATTTTAGAACATGCAGAGCTTTTTATAAAGAATAACTTTTTTTCGTAAAATTAATAATAAAAAAGTTTCCCATATGTTGCCAACTTTTACAGACATACTGTATTTATCAAATATGAAACGTTTTCCATTTCTTTTTAAAGACCATCGTTGGTACATAGTAAAATTTAAAATTAGTGACGTTTCGCTCACTTAGTGTGGGCTTCTTCAAAACAATCAAACGTTTCCTATCGAATAAAGACTTGAAAACCAAAAATTAATTTAGCTAACACAAACCTATCCAAAATCTTATTTTCAAGTTGTAACAATACCAAATATGGATCTTTCTTATCCATTATACATTTGCGCCGACTCATCGCGGCCGATTCATCGCGGCCATCTCATCGCCGAGCCATCTCATCGCCGGCTAACTCAGCGCCGGCCAACTCATCGCCGACCCATCTCTTTAAAATTAAAAATTATTAGTAGTGGAAGCCATCAATATCCGTTAATTACTTATAACTAATAATCATTTATACGATACAAAAGTACCGCGTAGTGGCAATTGATGTTTAGCATTTTTTTTACTTCCAAATTTTGTTTAGTTTCATGTTGCCATTTTGTATCAATTTAAAAAAAATATACTAAACCTGCAAATAACCTAGGCGCTTTAATGGCAATCTACGTTTAAGTTTAGCATTACTTTTATTTCCAAACTTTTTATATATGAATGTTAATATCAGGTAAGTATGAATCATTGTCTATTAACGCTATCATTATCGATTTAAAGCTCTGTAAAGCTGATTATCATGATTAAGATTTAAGGGAATGTTAATGTCATATGTTAATGTAAGATCTTGATGATCGGTATCGGTATTTATACAAGCAAGTAAAAGAGGATAGGTAAGAATGTGCTGAATTTATCGAAAATAAAATCGGCGATGAGTTGGCCGGCGCTGAGATGGCTCGGCGATGAGATGGCTCGGCGATGAGATGGCCGCGATGAATCGGCCGCGATGAGTCGGCGGCGCTGACTTGTCCCATTCCGTAAAAGGGTGATTTGATAATCTCGTGAGGTATCATAGGTTCTGATTTTTGTGATTTTTGATTATTTTGACACATGTAACATGACAGTATCATGTCCTGTACATGTTTGGTCATTCCTGGCCAAAAGAAGGATAAATTAGCTTTGGATGTCGTTTTGTTGATACCCATATGACTATAATGAAGCTTTTCCAAAATCTCCTTTCTACAACTTTTTGGAACTATTAACTTTTGTCCTTTATACACTAGATAATCTATTACTAGATCATCTACGAGCCCCGTCCCGTTTCAATTGGCACACCTCTAAAATTTTTAGTAAGTAACATTTTAGAAGAAGAAATCCGGTTCATAAATATGTTAAAAGTTTTTTATTTTTCATAAAGCATTTTTGCCAACAATTACAAACTAGTTTACAACTTATTTCGAAAAAAAAATCAATAATAATAATAATTATATATAAATAAACTTCAGACGAACAACCTTTGACAAACATTAACGAATCTTTACCATTGCGTTACATCGCCTTTAGCTTTGATAACAACATGGATTCTCCTGGGCATTGTATTTACAAGTTCTTGGCAATCTTGTGCCGTGAATCCATGCCATATTTCTCGAAGCCTGGTTTTCAATTCTCCCACTGATCTTGCAGGAGCTGCGCGCAAGGCCTTTTTCATTTTATGCCATAGAGTCTCTATGGGCGATAGGTCAGGGCTGCTTGAGACCCATTCTAACAATGGAATATTATTGTCCTTCAACCATTTTAATGCTTTTTTTGACGTATGACACGCAGCCCCGTCTTGCTGGAATATAAAATCATCCCCCGAATTCAAAGTTTCTTCCATCGTGGGTAACAAACATTCCTTAAGAATGGTTAAATATTTATCGGTATTGACAATACCATCTATAAAATATAACCGGCCGACATCGACCCCCACACCATAACGGATGCCGGAAATTTAACTTTTCGTTTCAGACAATCTGTATGAAATGCCTCATTTCTTTCACGGAGGACTCTACTCCGACTGTCACCTATACAGACTTCAAAACGAGACTCATCACTCCAATGTATTTTGTTCCACTGTTCCAAGTCCCAATTACTATGGTCTCTGGCCCATTTCAATCTATTTTTTTTTTGTGTTGAGGTCAATAACGGTTTTTCTTTGGCCTAGACAAAAAGATAGTTCACACAAAAAATTAGTATTTTCAAAATGTCACCTTGTACGACCAAAATCCAAGTTTCTTAGCTTCTCTGTGACATGTGGATCTTGAAACACGTCTTCCTACAGCATCACTCCATAGTACACTCAACTGGCCATAATTAGCACGCCTATTTTTTTTTATTATTCGTTTCAAAGCTCTTCTGTCGTTATCAGTGAGTTTGCTTTTCTTTGTATTACGGGGTTTTGGGTCACTGAACTGTTTTTCTTGTAAAATTTTATTACATTTCTAACACTGTACCTTGATATGTCCAACAATTTTCCAATTTCAGAATATGAATCCCCTTCATTCGATAGTTTTATAATAATTGACCTAATTTTTTCATCAATTGCTTTACCTCTTGCCATTTTTTATTTAATTACAATAACTATTGCGTATAATAACAATATTTACTGCCCACAATATAAACTAACAATGAATTAATGGAAGTTTTGACATATCTTCCATAGCTACCTCGATTTTTACCATTTTTTATGCGTTAAGAATATATGAACAAATCAGATACAAATGGTTAACTGGTGAATTTTGTTTTTATCTAATATATTTTATTTGAATTACATATTTAACATATATTTTCCAACGATTAAGAGTGTTATCCTTTTATTTTTCAGTTAAAAATATAGATAGTAACCGCTTTTCAAACATGTTTTGAGTAAAATTTAAAATTTTAGTAGGTGTGCCAATTGAAACGGGACGGGGCTCGTATAAGTATGCTGGACACTTTCCATATCCATGACACTTTTTCACATCTCTCGGTTTCTTCTCTTGATGAAGTTTCTTGTTCCACCCTGTGGTTGAATGTTCCTTACTTCTTTGTGAATTTTTGTTACTCGTCCTGCCAATAACTTCAATTTTCTCCTCATTTACGTCGTAGTTTATCTGCCGACTTTGTTCTCTTGCATTTTCCATATTAATACACACCTTTATTGCTTCGTCTAACGTTTCCTTATGCTCCTGCAATAGCTTCTCTCTTAATGATATCGATGCTATGCCACATTCAGGTCACCTACCTCACACGATAGTGCTAGATTCTTTAACTCTGTGATATAGTCGTCCATAGTTTGACCCTCTTTTTGCTTACATTTTAGAAACTTATGTCGCTCGTAGGCCAAATTTTTCTTAGGAGTAAAATGTTTGTCAAATTTACTCAACAACACGTTCATCTTATCCTTTTCTTCATCTGCGAAAGTAAATGTGTTATATATTCGCATGCCTTGCTCACCTATCACTGTTAGTAATTGTGCAAACTGAGTAATTTCTGTCTTTTTTGTTAGCTCTGTTGCCTGCAGGTATGTTATAAACCTCTGCTTCCAGAACTTCCAATTTTCTGATAGATTTCCCGTCATCATCATTGGTGGTACCCCTCGAAAATCCATATTATCTCTTGAATTATTGTAATTCGCGTGTTATTTTGTATTTTATACAGGGTGCGGAAAAATTGCGAACAAAAAATTTAAGGATGAAGAGCACGTTGAAAATGAAGTGTTTTAAGGATAGGAACCGGGGGTCGTAGAAGCTTAGTTACAGGGCCACATGCATAAACATAATAAATGCAACATTTCCCGCGAGGTGGATTGGGCGCGGTGGACCAGTAGCATGGCCTCCGCGTTCACCTGACCTGACACCTTGTGATTTTTTCCTCTGGGGTGCCATGAAGGATTTAGTGCACGATACTCCAGTTGAAAATGAACACGCCTTAATACAGCGTATAATGGCTACAGCAGAAGTAATTCAAACGAATCCTGGTATCTTCCACAGAACTCTGCAAAGTTTGCTGCACCGATATGTTACCTGTCACAATGTCAACGGTGGTGTATTTGAACATTTACTTGGGCATGTTGTGCATTAATCTGTACACACAAAATAAAAGCAAGGTGGTGTAATTTCACAAAACATTTTTTTCCATGTTTATGCTTGTAGCGCTGTAACTAAGCAAAGCTTCTGCGACCCCCGGTTCCTATCCTTAAAACACTTCATTTTCAACGGACTCTTCATCCTTAAATTTTTTGTTCGTAATTTTTCCGCAACCTGTATATGTATTTTAACACTTTTTGTATAACACTTATTTTAATATTTGCACGTGGTTCTAGGTTATATTCGACTGCGTCATGTGATAACAATAGAGACGTGTTTATAGCATGCGTGCTAGACGAAGAGTGTGTAGTGTATTCAGATCTCCTACATTCATATTTTACTCATACATGAATACATGGTTGCCTAGTCTCTCTACAGTGATGACATAGCATTGCAGGTACATACTATCAAAGGTAAACGAAAAAATTGCAATTAACACATTTTGTAAATTGTAATGGATTAAGAAACAATCATTTGCGAACAATATTGTAAAATCACGGAATTGCGAGAAATTGAAGAAGGTATGTAATTACAGTCGCCAAAAATGAGGAATTAAATAAACCGGGTCCAAGTATGTTCCATTTCAATACCCATGCACAACAATAGTATATTACAATATAAGTGATGAAAGTGACTGATTTTTCAATTATATATTCACGAGCGATAGCGAGTGAGGATAGTATTGCGAGTTGAAAAATCGCACTTTCATCACGAGTTGTGTATACTATTTTGTCCAACATTGCAAAAATGAGCCTCAATTTTAAATTTCTTTATAATTATTTTACTTTCCTATTTTTTCAAGAATCTAGTTGCTGATTTTGTATTCTAACGTTGCTATGGAAATGAATAAATCATAAATTTTAATGTGATATTTATACATACAGGGTGTTTCCTAAGTAATCTAAAATATTATATGGGGCGCTTCGTCACTCAATTTTAAGACGAAAAGTTCATATAAACATGTGTGATAAGTCTTGTTGTTAATGAGATACAGGGTGTTTTATTATTTTATTAGAAGCAACAACATTGTGTTAAACATAAAGAAAAAATAGTATATTTCAGAGAATATGTTCAAAATGTCCACCTGCAGCTAAAATGCAAGCATCTGCTCGATGTCTAATTGATTGCCGAATACGTTCGAAGATACCAGGATTGTTACGAATAACATTACAGCCTTGTATGATACGATTTTGAAGATCTTGTACGTTTAACGTTACTCCAAAGGCCACTTAGAATAAGCATGTTTTTCGTATTACTTCTAAAAACCAGTAGCGTCACCAGGAAAATTAATTTCAAATACAATCAGAGCTGATTTATTACAAACAATTCAACACCCTGTATCTCATTAACGACAAGACTTATCACACATGTTTATATGAACTTTTCGTCTTAAAATTGAGTGACGAAGCACCCCATATAATATTTTAGATTACTTAGGAAACACTCTGTATAGAAAATTTAATGTATGATTTAAACATATGATATTGACAGTTCAGTCATCTATCTGTCAAAAATGACAACTAACCTTAAATAACTTATGGAAATGAACTTTCCTAACTAGTGATACAAATGGCTATTTTCCTCACTACATTGAGTGATGAAAGTGTCATTTTCATAAGCGATGTTGGACAAAATACGTTTAGAAACCCGTACAATCGGAATTTTAGGTATCCACCGAGACTGAGAGGGTAGAGGAGAAGGCCCGAATATGGGCCCTGCATTTAATATGAGCCCCCTCTAAAAATCAATAGTACATTATGCGACATCTATGTAAACTAGCCTAAAATGCAATTACAGAATAGCATGTGAATAGCCACCTGTTTTGCCGATAGTATGCTATAGATAATATGTTATTCTGTTGTCAACCGGTGTTCGTGAATGTGCTTACGAAAATTTGAATATATATTTAGAGGTAAGTTGCCTAAGAATGTTTTGTATATTTTTGGCGGACTATGTTCCAAATATTGACATCAACGTGTTGCATTAACATTAAGGTTTATGAGATTCATGTAGATATTGAGTCGCTTAACCTCAAAAAATAAAATGACATTTTCTTTGAGTGGCACGCTGTGTTGGTAATATGGGCCTTTTGCGGGTCCGAATATTGGCCAGGGCCCATATTCGGGCCTGATTTTGAATTTAGGGTTTTCCAGGAGCATTATGCCACGTAGTCAACTAAGGTACTCACTAAAGAATTCAAGAAAGAAATGGAAATCCGAAGATATGGCAAGGGCTTTGGACAATGTAAATAACCAAGGTATGGGTTTAAAAAAGGTCAGTAAATCTTTTAACGTACCAAGATCAACACTTCAAAGGTTTTTAAAAAGACAGAACGAAAATAACTTGAAAGCTGAAGAAGTAGTTCAGACCCAACTAGGACGAAAAACAGTTTTAGGAGAAGAGATAGAAAAACATCTGGTTAATTATATTTTAACCATGGAAGCTAAGTACTACGGATTGACAAGAAAAGATATTCGAAGAATGGCATATATTTTAGTCACTAGAAATAGGAGAGCGAATGTATTCAAAAATGGAATTGCCAGGCGTAGTTGGCTTGATGGATTTTTACGTCGCCATGGCAGTTTACTTTCCGTTCGAAGACCAACAGGTACCTCGTCCGTCAGAGCTTTGGGTTTCAACAAAGAAAATGTGAAGGCGTTTTTTTAACTTGCAAGATTACACAAAACACAACTTCTCACCACATAGAATCTTCAATGTCGACGAGACAGGCTTGTCAGTTGTCCAAAGCAAGGTGGCCCACGTAATTGGAAGAAAAGGAAAGAAAGAAATAGCGTCTATTACATCCGCAGAACGTGGCTCGTTAGTTACGTTTATCGCGGCTATGAGTGCTGGTGGTCAGTAGATATACAGGGGGGGTTCTGGATCCAAAAGTCACTAGATTTAGTAACTTTTCTAGTAACTTTTCTTAGGTTGGTAGTACTGGTCACTAAAAAAGTCACTAGATTTTCAAGGTTTGAAACTTGGCTAAGGTCAAATGTTTGGTTTGCATCTTGGCTATGTCAAGGTCGTAAATATTGCAGGGTCAAACTTCAAGGTCACTAGATTTTCAAGGCCGGTTTGCAACTTGGCTAAGGTCAAATTGCTGGTTTGCATCTTGGCTATGTCAAGGCCAACAACGAATGAGAGTGGGGATGATGGTGATATAAAGCGGACGTTTAATGTATGAGTTCCATCGTCGTAGTAAACATGTGGTTCGCGTATGCTCAGGAATCTTGGGTTAAAGCCACTGATCTTAGAACGGCTGTGGAACGTCTCAAGCAGCAGTTTTCGGCGCTAACATTTGACGCCGAGCACGAGGCTGTGTACGGTAATGGTGATTTTAGCGAGGAGAAGTGCCACACCCTTGCCAAAAAATATACGTTGGGCGAGGAGATATGTGAGAAATTCTTAAATTATAAATATTGTGTGGAGTGCCTCATTAGCAGGTTGAAAGATGCCGGTTTGGAGGAATTTGTAACAGATTTAGATGAATGGTGTGGAAGAGAGTCTTCGAGCTCATCATCATCATCATCGTTGTCCACTGATGAGAACGCGTGATGAAGAAGGTCATATTTGACGAATCACGAAATAAAGTGCATGTAATGGTAGTGTGGTGTTTTGCTTATACGGAAGCAAGAAAAGGGCCGTGGCAAACTATGGCGCTGGATAGATATCGTTTTCATCGTAGAATAGAACAATTGAATAGAATTCTGTCGCCCGTTTTACAAGAAAATCATCGCGCCGAAGTATATCGTAAGAGATTTCAAGGTCATGCATCGCCTGGTTCTTAAGGTGTTTTCAAGGACAACCGCAAGGACAAGCATTCAAGGTCACCCGATGGCAATATAAACGTCGACGAAGCGCTAGGAGCTCAGTCAGTAACACGATACCAAAATGGATCTTACCAAGCTAAACGCCAGTACCTTCTGCAAGAACTTCAAGAACGTTAAAGATATGGAAGTGGGAGAGAAATATAAAATTATCGGGATCGATACAATTAATACTAAGTATGGTGACCGAATTGTGTTGGAAATGGAAAATTTCAAATGCGTGCTACCATTGAGATTTTACGAGTACTTCAACGAAGATAATCAACTTGAAACATTCAAGCAGTCCTTGGCACAAAAGGACGTATTCATTGCAAGCGAGGGATTGGTTGGAAAAACGACTAATTTAAAATTTACTTAAATTGTAAATAATGTAAACAATATTGGAAAATAAATATTTGATATTTTCCTCTCTCTTTCTCATTTCATTCTAAACCATGAACCCTACGATTTCAAATAAAAGCAGCTGCACAGTAATGATCGTCGTCATAGTCATCGCTGTTGTTGTTGTTATCGTTGTCGTTGCTACGTTGAGAAACATGGAGAAGAGTTGTTGTTGTTGTTGTTGTTGTATGTGGTGTAATCAAGACGACAATAATGTAACTGCTCATCCCCCCAATGAAAGTTTAATCGATTGCAGCGCTTATGATTTATGCGAGAATTATTCGAAATACGTTGAAATCGGATACAGTACACGCTATGACCTTGCACCAGTTCTACGAATTGTATGTGGTGGTGGTGATGCAATAGTGATGGAAAGAGAAGATTGGGAGGCGCTTCTCAAATGTCAAACGGAGATAGAAATGAAAGTTGAACGATCGCAAGAACTGGAAAGTTGGATTACTTGGTCCGATGTTAACGAAGACGAAGATATCGAATGGTCTGAGCAATTGCTTAGTAGCAAAATGATCGTGAACTATAACTGGGAGTCTGTTAAGGGCATGGAGAAAATGTTAAAAAGTATAACAATGGAAAGAAAGGACGACGACGACGACGAGCATTTTTGTACTCTGAACACAAACGAGATTGAAGAATTGTTTAATCTAAAAGATATAATTAATTATCGATTTGAATTTCTGGAATCGTATAATCTTCCCAGTTTCTTTCACAATCCCATCGAGCAGATAAAGAGCTATCGACGTTTTCGCAAGATCCAATTTGATGGCGAGGACGACTACGAGGACGACATCTATAGTGACTTTGAAAATTGGTTAAATTATAAATACGATAGAAATTCGCACAATATACTTTGCATGATGGAACTTTTACATTATCGACCTGCTTATATCATGTATCACATTTACAGACAATAAAAAACAATAAACGATAACTGTTTTTCTTTCCCCCCACCCCCCTATATATATACCGCCTCTACATCAATTTCCAGCAATGCTAATTCAGAAGCGGAAGAGTTCGGGTGGTAGCGGTCTGTTAAATAGACTTATCAATAGCCTTCCATTTGAGATACATCTTCCGGGATATCAGTATTGCGGTCCTGGTACTAAATTAACTGAAAGACTTGAACGCGGCGATCCCGGTATAAACCCCTTAGACGCTCATTGCAAAGAACACGACATTAGCTATAGGGATAATAAGGATTTAGAGAGTAGACATAGGGCGGATAAAATTTTGGAACGAGGAGCTTGGAATCGTTTAAGAGCATCCGACGCAACGATAGGAGAACGAGCGGCCGCTTTAACTATTGGCGCTATAATGAAAGCGAAAAGAAAAATGGGGATGGGGGTTAAGAGAAGGGGGAGGAGCAGGAGGAGGCTGACACGCAGCAGTTTATTAAATTTACGTAGAACAATTGCTAAAAAAATGGGAAAGAGCAAAAACATGCAAGAATCTATAAAGTCGGCTGTAATGGCTGCAAAAGTGGCCGTGAAAAGTTTAGGTGGAAAGGCGCATGTTAATGTTCCGAGAGTAATACCCGTACCGAAAGAAGGAGGCGTTTTACCATTTCTAATACCGCTATTCGCCGGCTTATCGGCAGTTGGTGCTTTGGCCGGTGGTGCATCGGGAATTGCTAAAGCTGTTAATGCTTCGCGCGATGCCCAAAAGATGTTAGACGAGGCGTCGCGTCACAACCGCACGATGGAATCGATTGCAATAGGAAAGAAGGCGAGCGGTGGCCTGCTATACATGAAACCGTATAAAACTGGCGGTGCATTACACTTGAGTCCCGCAAAAAAAAAAAAAAGAATTAGGAAAATTGCCAAATAGACCGCTGACGGATGTGGATCTGCGGAAATATGGCAGAGCGGTACCCTATTTCAGGGACGTATTCATGCGCGATAATTTGCCCAAATTGCCGTGGAAGAACGAGGCCGGTATAATTAATTTAGATAGTCAGCGGGGCGGAGGTACGCATTGGGTCTGTTACAAGAAACGTCATGACAAGGTGTGGTATTACGATAGCTTCGGAAATATTCGGCCGCCGAAAGAGCTCGTAGACTACTTTCGCGGATGTAAAATATATTACAATTATGGGCAAGAACAGCAATTTGGGAGTATTAAGTGCGGACACTTGTGTCTTAAGTTTTTGCATAAATAACACGTAGGCGAGCTAGTCGTGCAGTCATGTCGACAACATTCAGCATAGAGGGTGTTGGTAACATAGCCAGTCACGATTTTTATCCGCCCATTGAACTTCCCTCGGAGAGACAGTACGTAATCGCGGTGGTGGGGTTTTACGGCTGAAACAGTATAAGAAACATTCACGCGGGGAACGACAAATTTTACTATATGAAGAAGGGGGAGGAGGGGGGATCAATTACCACATACATAATTCCAATCGAAATTCCTCATGGTGCATACGAATTGGAAGAACTGAGCGCCTATATAAAAGCACACATTCCTACACGCAAATTTAGTTTGAGGGCAAACAACAATACGCTCAAGTGCGAGCTTAGGTGCGAATTTGGTATAGATTTCACGCAAAGAGATTCCATTGGGCGCATGCTCGGATTCCAACCGCGAGTATTGGACGCTAACGTTTTACATAGCTCAGCGCTAGATATACAAATTGTTAAACATACAAACATACATATCGAGTGCAATCTCGTAAAGGGGTCGTATCGTAACGGGGAACCCGCCAAAGTTCTGTACGAAGTAGACGTTTCCGTTCCCCCCGGCTACCGCTTAGACAAAATTCCCAGTCATCCCCAATACTTGCAACTAAACACAAACACCATTAGCAACATAACAATTAAGTTGACCGATCAAACGGGCGAACTCATCGATTTCGGAGAAGACGAGCCATTTACTGTACGATTGGAGTTGAAAGAGCATGGGATTAAGAATTAACCAACGTCCGCCTATAAATAAGGAAGACAACGACAAATGGCATACTATCAATAGCCAACCACGCTCGAGGACAGCTGCTGAAGAATTAACATCTGCAGAAAAACATTTCTTGAAATCTATTGGATTAGTAGCGTGCAATGACGGCCATCGATCAATCACTGAACATCTTTCAAAACGCACATTTTGACGAAACCATAATTAAATCGGATATTCACACCTACCTCCCGTACGGATCTTTCAATTACGGACTCTCCGATGAAATTCGTATACTAATACAGAGTCAAGATTTGATAACGGCCACATACGACAGTTTTCTGTATATCGAAGGAAAAATCCAGCGCAAAAATGAAGACGCGGGAAAATCGTGCGCTCTAACAAACAATTTCCCCGCTTTTCTTTTTGAAGAAATCCGCTACGAATTGGGTGGGCAGAAGGTGGACGTGTGTAGGAATCCCGGAATTACATCTGCACTAAAAGGATACATATCGTATACGTCTAGCGAAAGTAAAGGATTGCATCATTGCGGATGGGCACCGAACAACAACGATGATGAACCGCTGCAAGTGGAGTACATTAAGAAGGCGGGTGATTTGGAAAAATATTTTGCGGTGTGTATACCGCTAAAGCATATTTTTGGCAGTATGGAGGATTATCGACAAGTTATCGTAAACATGCGACAGGAATTAATCCTGATTCGGTCGAGAAGCGACGCGGATTGCTATCAGGGGGCAGCCGACGCCTCGATAACCTTAAACAAGATTCAATGGAAAGTGCCGCACGTGACACTTAGCGATAGCGCTAAACTTGCTCTATTCGAGCGAATCAACAAAAATACCGCCATTACAATACCGTTCCGTCAATGGGAGCTGTACGAATTGCCCGCTTTGAAACAGGCACAGTCCGACGTATGGCAAATCAAAACTTCTACTCAACTGGAGAAACCTCGATGGGCGATCGTTGCGTTTCAACGCGGAGCGAAATTTTCAAAGGAGGCAAAAGCGGCACACTTCCATAACGTTAAAATCCGCAATCTAAAATTGCATCTCAATTCCGAAAGTTACCCTTACGAAGCGATGCAGTTAGATTTTAATGCCAACAAATACATAACGGCCTACCAGAATTATATAAACTTTCGACGCGAATATTACGCCAAAGAGGAACAAGACGCTCTATTCGATTATTGGCAGTTCAAAACATGCCCAATATTCGTAATGGACTGTTCGAAGCAAAACGAAACGCTCAAATATTCAACGGTGGATGTCAAGCTGGAAATGGAGACGGTAGAAGCAGCGTTCGAACCTGGAATCGTCGCTTACTGTCTCATTCTTCACGATGCCTTAGTACAATATAATCCCCTTACCGGGGAAGTAAAGAAACTATAAGTTGTTAGTAGTAGTAGTAAAGTATTGTAGAATTTTTCTATAAATAAAAGTACATTATTAAAATTTCGATAGTTTTACTCAAGACATGAAGGTAGTTGTTCAACAAGAGAAATTACCAATTCAAAATCATGATAATCTTGCGGGAGGGGGGGTTAACGACAAGCATGGCAAGTTGCTTCCCAATACCGTACGCGCTATACTATGCGGTCCATCGAATTGCGGAAAAACGAACGCTATGCTTAGTTTACTAACAGAACCTAACGGCCTTAGATTCGAGCATGTGTACGTCTACTCAAAATCTCTAACGCAAGATAAGTACAGACTGTTGGAGGAGATTTTACAGCCTATGAAGAATATAGGTTACTTTACCTTCACGCGCAATGAGGACATTATGGAACCGGCGCTCGCAAAACGAAATTCGGTTTTTATCTTTGACGATATCGCTTGCGAAAAGCAAGACAATATCCGATCGTACTTTTCAATGGGACGCCATAACGACATCGATTGTTTCTACTTGGGCCAGACGTACACTAAAATTCCCAAGCAACTGATTAGAGACAATGTCAATTTAATTGCGCTATTCGAACAGGACGATCTGAACTTGAAGCGCATTTACGACGATCACGTCAGCCCCATTATAAGCATGCAGTCGTTTCGCGAGATGTGCGCTGAATGTTGGAAGAATCGATATGGATTTCTGGTGATCAATAAGGATGCCGACGTAGAAAAGGGACGTTTTAGGAAAGGCTTCGACAACTATATAATACCCTAAACACGCGCTTGACATTTAGTAGCACGCACGCATCAGGAAACAGCTCATCAGCTTTTTAAACAGGGGTATAGCCGTTTTGCTGTTAATCTGTTTTTTTACCTGTTCAATACCTGTTTTTTACCAGTTCAATACCTGTTTTTTACCTGTTCATTACCCTCCGTTCATGTTGTTCACTTACAAGCCGCGCAAAAATGGATAGCAAGGAAATGAAATTGAAAAGGCGTATAGTGCAGGCTCGTAAAGCTATACAGCAAAAGTATAACCTCCTTAAGGCGAATCGATTCAATAGAGAATTAGAGTTTGTACAAACTTATAAACCCCTAATCGAACCGCTGGCTAACATTCAAAAAAAGTTTGAAACCAAGCGCAAAATTAAATCCGAGAAAATGATGAAAGGGGAGGAGGAGGAGGTCGAAACAGCGCCAAAAAGACGTTCAACCCCAGCTGCTCGACCTGTATCCCCTCGCAGAATACCACCACCCCTTAGTCCTGTACTTCCGCAAAGAAGACCTTTCTTAGACACGACGATAATCGGCGAACCGGAAGAAGAGGAGCCGCCAAGTAAAGATTCTTCCTTACTCGACGAGCCCGGTTCGGCAGCGTTCTTAGAACAATACGCACCACTTCCGCGTATATATGTTGAACGTATGATAAGAGATACTCGAAATACCATCGACACTACTTATGGCATTCATTACGACATTGACACGGATAAATGGAAAATGGGCAATACGCCCGTAGACATACAAGGGGAAGATTTAATAATTAATGGCGTGCGGTATAAGGGTACGGAGGGCCTGTATGAGCTCATCATCATGAACGAGCCCGACCCCCACCTAATCACCGAACAAGACGAAGCGAATTATAGACAAATTGTAATTGGCACCAATGCGGCACGACGTTCCTATAACCCAGGCGAACAGCTAAGGGGTAGTAGAGGCAGAAAATATACGCAGATAATTAAGCCCTTATTGGCAGCAGCAGCTTCTGGACGTGGCTTATTCAAGGAATTAGGTCGACCGGTTGAATTTAAGTATTGGAATAGTATTCATGAACTTATTCGCGAATTAGAAGTCTTGTGGGCGGAGAAGATGGCCGGTAATACCGGACTAGTGAACGATATAATATCAATCGTGGAAGAGCTATACGAGGACGGGTACATAGAGAGACCTACACGAAAGTTTTTAAGTAAACTATAAATAGTCATCCCCGTTACTGACAGTTTATACCTAAAATGGCCATGGATAAGTTTGGTCATTCTCATATGCGTGTGCAGCTAAATAAAGTCGTTAGAACGCAATTGCCGCAATTCACGATCGACGAAGACGATTTAAACATGGGAAATAGGCGATTGAGTAATGTCGGCGACCCCGTTGAAGCTCAAGATGCTCTAACGTTACAATACTATCGTGCGACAAGGTTCAATCTAAAAGGAAATCGTCTAACTGAATTGGCCGATCCAGAGGACGATGACGATGCAATAAATAAAGGTTTTCTAACGTTTCATCTTCAGATGGTACAGGCGCCTTTAGGCGATCTTCATAACAAAGTGCTGTTGCTAGAGGAGGACTTGAAAGCGACCAAAGAAGCTTTACAAGAATTGGCCAAGAAACGCGCAGGCGCAAGAAGAAAACTTGAGAGCAAAAAAGCTTTACAAGACGAAGAAGCAATAAATAAGGATGTCCAAGCAGCAGGTGGTGAACGAGTTACATAAATGGGCACGCAAGAATTTCCCCCACAGACGCACTATTATTAAAGGTTACGATGACCTTTGGCAAGCTGATTTAGCGGAATTTATACCTTACGCTAAACTGAATAAAGGCTACAAGTACATACTGGTAGTTATCGACTGTTTCTCCAAGTATCTATGGACAAGGGGTTTGACGACAAAGACTGGCGAAGAAGTCACAAAAGCTATGCAAACTATTTTTCGAGAGCGCATACCTAAAAATTTACAAACCGATGCGGGAAAGGAGTTCTACAATAGCCATTTCGAAAAGTTGATGAAGCAGCAGCAAATCAATCACTATTCAACGTTTAGTACGATAAAGGCAAGCGTTGCGGAGCGTGTGATCAGGACCCTTAAAAATGCTCTGTACAAAAACTTTAGTCTTCGCGGTAAATACGTGTGGATTGATATTCTCGACAGAGTAACAAAAGACTACAATAATCGTGTGCATCGAACTATTGGAATGAAACCGAATGAAGTCGATGCCGGCACCCATCTAAGTGCTTATGCTCACCTCGCCCCCCTGTTCAACAAAAAGCGTCGTCGCTATAATCTAGGAGATGTAGTGAGAATTAGCAAATTTAAAAGCATTTTTGCAAAAGGATACACTGCGAACTGGAGTAGTGAATTGTTTAAAATTGTAAAAGTACGCATTACCAATCCCGTTACGTACTTATTAGAGGACATGAACGGTAAACCGATATTGGGCGGATTTTATGAAGAGGAGTTGCAAAAGGCCAAGTATCCAGATGTGTATTTGGTGGAAAAGGTGCTGCAACGAAAAAATGGCAAGCTGTTCGTAAAATGGTTGGGAATAAATGAAAAATCGTGGATCGATGATAATAATATAGTTGTTTAATCATGTAAATATATTATAATATGTAGTAGTAGTAGGTAGCTGTGTAAAAGTATTGTAATGACACACACAGTCTGTGGTAAATAAAACTCGCCATAAAATGATACATATTCTTTTTATTTTATATAAAAATCACCATACAAAAGTTTTCTTAACCCTATTTTCTAACTTTTTTTTATTAATCATTTTTGAAACCACCACAAAAGTTTTTTCATAATCGCTTAGTAGCGTCGAGGGCCAAAATTGACCGTCTGGCCCACACCTCCAGCCAAGGGTAGCAGTGGGATCTTCGTTCCCTTTACGTATATTCTCCGCAATCCAGTCGTACACTTGTTTGTGACGGGCGTTTTCCTGCGGCTGAAAATTATACTTTATATCTCTTTCCACACATATATCATATAAAATTTCTAGTGCCTTAAAATTGGCATATTCTACGGCCGTACATATGGCATCATTCATTACATGTAAAAAATTCTTATAATTATTACAAACAGCATCTACATTAGTACATTGAACATTAGACTTTACTAGATCAAGTATGTACATTTTGAAGGGTAAAGCTAAACTATCGATACAATCACTAATATTTACAACACTATTACATATATGCACAAACTGCCTAATTAAATTGTCCGTTTCCGCTTTCTTATCAAATAACAAGTTCACGTTATTCGAACACACATTTGGCGATTGCGCGCACCAGTTGAAACATTCGTCGGGCACAATAATGTTTTGTAATATGTCCCTAATCGCAATATAATTGTCAATGGATTGAATGTCTAATAGAGCACTTCGTAAATGTTTTATATACACGGGGTGAGTAGCGCCAAACAGTTCTTGATCTAGCTGCGCTTTGGCACTCATGATAGCTGCGGTATCTAAAAAATCAAGGCATAGACTATAAACGGGTGCTTGAAACGTATCCCCAAGGACGAGTATTAATTCGGTCTAAAGATATCACTCTCTTGTCATCATGCGGACTGAGAACGACTTTATTTTGTTTCACACTATATACGGTATGTTTCTTTGATTTAATTAAATGCTGGTTGCTTTTTACAATCGTTTCATTAAACAGGCAATTTTTATAATCCTCAACAGTTATCATTTTAATACTGGCCGCCGTTGACCCTTTAGACTTTTTAAAAATTTTACCATCTACCCGATACGCGTACATTTTCGCGCGAAGACCAACAAATTCTCGCATAATTGTGCCATTATTTTCATCTTTCATCAGGCCGGGCACTTTTTTATTTGCAAGGGGAATACCAAAAACGTTATTGCGATCATAATCTGAGGTATCAAAGCGGTGAATATCCTCCTTCATCGACCGATATATGTCGGGAACTGTGAAAGAATAAATGAGACTGTCCGTATCTGTATACAACAACTTTGCGCGAGTTGAGAATTTAGGTAGGACGTAATCATAGTGGAAGTTATAGAGGAATGTTTTCGAGATATCCAAAACCGCAAAACCGGCGTATATTGGTTTATTGAGAAAGACTTCTAAGCGGTTCATTTCGATAATGACCATATCCTCGTCGAAAATCGTACAACTATGGAAATTTGGTTTTGCAATGTATGTGGCGGCAGCGTATCTTCCACACCATTTAGTGACCAGTCTCACATCCTTGTATTTGCGCACATTTTCCATCAGTTTACCAAATACACTATTGATCATTAATTTAAAAAAGTGCTTGTCAAATTCGTTTTTAGCCTGTTGCCGCATGCCCGTGTTCAGGTCAATATATTTACGTAGCCAGGGCGATTGCTTGAACCGTAACACACGATGGATTTTAACTAGTTTTAATCCCTGTTTTATATACAATTTTAAATTCCTGTAATGAACTACATAGTTACGTTTGGGGTATAGCGTTAACAGCAGTTTTTTGAATTTTGATTTCGATCCTGGAGGGATCATATGTTCAGGGGCTAAGGGGAGATCATTGTGTGATTCGTGCAATTCCTGCGGATAATCTAAATCGCATTCTACAATGTATCCTACGTCAGAATCGTCGGGATGGTTTAATATGTCCAGCGTTTCAAAGTGGTCTACAAAGGAAAAGTCGGCGTACGGTAAAGCTTCACACATTGTGGCCCCATAAAGCGAATTTACATCCCAGTACATTAAATAGTTCGTTTCACGCTCGGGATTAAATCCGTCCGACATGTATTGATTATTAGCCGACGCATAACGAGTACTGCACTGGGTCACACCGCCTCTAATGCCGCTCTCGATAAACATTATTTGGTCAATGTCCGTCAGCAGTTCTAACTTAATGCCTGTAATTTTTAGCATGGAGTCAAAGGCAAGGCCGGGGGCCGTATAGTAATGAATTGGATCTAATTCGTACGTTGCCATGCATGTGTTCCTAAAATTTTCAAAAATATCCGCTAAAAGCAGAACATCTGTTTTTAAATAGAGGTCTGCATATTGACCTAAATTTTGAATAGAGAATGCCCTCCAAACGTTTAAAGCACGGTCATAATCTTCGGCGCTGACGCCATCGTTACGTAAGTGGCTAAAAAACGCGTCTCTAGGTGGTAATGTCGTTTCATTTAACCGCTCCCACGAATCTATGTACTCATAGGGGAAAACGCCTTTTCGTATAATTAAATGAAATTCCTCATCGTTACGGCTGTGCGATCGTGTAATTGTTTTTTTATCGTTCTCCAAATACGAAGATAATTTATCTAGGCTGCTGGCCATAAAGCGAAATGAGTCGATAAACCGCAAGGAAATTTTAGTGTTGGCAATACGTTTAGTAAATGAGATGTACTTTTCCTTATTTAGCGGTAAAAGCTTAATTTGACCCGGTATAACTGTCGCTAGTTCGCGGATGAAAAAATGTGCATCGTAACCACTTAAGTTGTGAAATACTACCGGTATAGTGTGCGAATCTTGGTAATTTAAGTTACATGCATTGTGAGCCGCGCCTCTGTACCTCCCTCCCCCTCCCTGAATATGTAAGTGATCCCGAACTTTAATGTCATCCCCTGTAAACGGTTTTTTGCATATGTGACAATGTGTGGCCGTCTCGAAATCTTGTATCTGCTCGAAGCTTAACGTTTCCATGGGCACTACGTTGCTAATAATGAAATTGGCCCAATTAGCGATATCCCGTAACTGGTTAACAAACCACTCAATGCAATCCGCGCCCCTATATGATGAAAATCGTGAAAGTGTGTCGTCATATGAACACTTCAGATAAAACGCGATACTGAACGGAATGTGTTTTTGTTCTAATATAGTATTTTCACCGCTATTACCGTTACATTTCGCTAAAATGCTCTCAATATCAGCATAAATAACAAAGGGAACTTTTTCCTTATTACTGAAATGGGTAAATTCTAAATATTTCTCAGACTCCTTGGGTAATCTTACTGAACAGCTATTTAGTTGATGACACGCGATGATATGTCTCTCTAAGAAATTATTAGAAGAGAAATGGTTCAAGCATATATTACAAAAGAATTTCGCACATTTTTTGTTTGATACTTGCGAAGAAGACAGGCGGGAAATATTTTTAATCCACGCAAAATGGTATCGAGTGTTGCCGCCGCCGCCATATCTTGCAATTCCTCCCCCCTCGTTAGATTGTAACAGCAATAGATTTATTGTCGGGACATTTTCGCGGTCTGTATTACTACTAGGCATAAGGAGCATTACTCGTTTCTTTTCTATGCAATATACATTGATGGCGAGGTTATTTAATTGCTCAAACTTCTTTATGTCATGCAATTTAATGGGAAATTTGATTGAACCGTAATTTAATACCTCTTCAAAATGCGGGTAGCTACTGACATGGTTTTGAGCAGGATATAGAGCCGACACTATCGCCCAAAGAAAGCAAAACTCGTCGTTATTCTTAACGTTCACCACAGCTTTTTTAAGTGTTATAAAGCGAGGAAGGTTAATGTATGTAGAACTCCTGATTGGCTCGTATTTGTTAATGTTAACTTTCAAGTGTAAAATTTCATGCAGTGCCCAGCCCGATCCCTCCTCTTCAAACCCTTCTAATTTAGTTTGCAATTTATTGATCACGTTATCTAAGTACCACTCTTTAAGATTTGTAGCGACACTGATAACCTCATTTTTTGTAGCAAAAGTTTTTTGATCGATTTCAAGATTTTGGCGATTAATGAAGTTAGAAACTAACACAAGATTAACTTTCAATACGGAACGTTTCAGCATTAGGGCAACTTGCTGTGCAAAAATATCGTAACAATTTTTCAAAAAAATAAGAGGATCCTTATATCCCACATTAATTATCGCACCTGTCAATAATCGATTCTGAAAGGCCGACTTTAATGGCTGCCAAACTATCGCATCAATAATTCCGCTGCCCTGTTTATTATTTGAAACAATTCTCAATTTACGACGCAATATAATATGATACCTTTTCAGCATGGCCAAATTAGCTTCCAATTTATGTAAATTTTCGCGGCGATTTTCTTCATGAATTTTATTTACGAGCGCCTTTTCAATTAAAGAAATATTAGTTTTAATTATCGAAATCTGTCGTACAATTTCATTCTTATGTTTTAATAATTTAAGCACACTTTCGGTTATGCGAATAATTTCGCTGCTAATCTCTGACACAGACTGCATATTCAGAGACACAATATCTCCAAAAGAAAAGAAAAAAAAGGTTACTTTTAATGATCGAGAAGTGACGTAATATATCGGCTCTGGATCTAATTTAAGCACTTCACGAGTGAAACATACACACGGACACAAACTTGAAAAGCTTGATGTAGGTATCTCACATGTAAAGTTCTCCGTTTCCGTTTAAACTTTAACTTTCCGATCGAAGGTTGTTTACATAAAGACGTACGCATATACAAGTAAAAAACACAGGCGGCCAGATCGCTTTTAAGTGTGTAAAGATTACGCACACGCACCCTCAAAATAAAAGATTTAATGGAGTATCGTTAAAATTCGCTACTTTATATAGAAGCTAATCAAGGACAAATTTCCCCCACCCCCCTCATGTTGAGACACTGGGCATTTTCTTTTTGCACGTTGTAGTTGACTTAAGCCAGCCCCCTGTCAATTACACATCATTCGTTTTATGAAAATAATTTGACTCGGGTCCACCTGAGGCGGAAATGACGCAAGGCACTTCAATCACGCGATAATTTTACCAGTTAACCCTGTAAGGAACCGCTTTATAGTATTTCTAGAAAGGACTCTGTAGGGTCCTTAAAATCCTTATAAAGACAGCAATAGATGGCGGTAGTTGGAAGGTGTACGAAGAACTCCCACTCAAGGAATCCCCTCTTAAACCAAAAGACATAAAAGAGAGCGGGAGCGATATAAAACGGAACTTGAGTTTTAGATTCCAACCGATCCCCGATCCTGAACCGAGCCTGAATCATTGATTAGTAATTATTTTAGTAACCATCAGAGACCAAGTAAGTACCGTTCTTTAAATTGTGTGTGAATTAAATGTAATACTACGACCGGCGTGTGGATTTTTCGGAACCGTGCCCGATCTGTGTAATACCGCAGTTAAAGTAAATTTATATGGTCGGTGTATGGAGTAACCGTGCCTGACCTAGTTAATAATCGTCGTTACCACCGAGATAGTGTTTCCAAGATCAGCGTACGGAGTCTTGTTAAGAACCGAGCCTGATTAAAGGGATACTACGGGTAAAGACGTCCGCGTTGTCCTGATATTGGCGTATGGAGATCAACCGTGCCTAATACCAGTTTGACCAAGTCAAAATCAATTGAAAACCGAACGGTCTTGCTTTGGCCCCTGTAAAGATATTTAATTAAAATCCCAGCCGAACATCCTGATACCGGAACCCCCTTGTAAATACCTGTAGATACCATTATCCTGTTCGTAAAGATTCCACCGAGAGACCAGCCAGCACCAGAACAATCTTGTAGTTAGATAGCAGCTACAGGTGGTCGCGAAGAAACCAGTCATTAACCTGAAACGGGCGAGGTATTAGAGGTTAAGCCTTAACACCTTCCAATAATACCACCGATTTGTTGCAATTATAATCCAGGCCTAGTAGGACGCTTGTTGACGGGTCCCGCAACCATTCCCGAGGTAAATAACGCATTGTTTAATCACTTTCTTTTAGCCTTTAGCGTAAAACACGACGACCGACATATTGAATAAAAGAAACGCGAGTAGTGGAACTACGACCTGACGAGACGGAGGAACTACCGGGCAGGAGGAAATAATTGGAACTACAAACCGCCACCGTATTATAATATTTAAATAAAACAATCATTGTAAATATATATAAACCAATTATACATAGAGTTAAACCAGTATTTGCTCTTTCACCCTGGTCTACGACTGAGAAACCCGCATTGGTAACAACAGTAAAAATCGCCCACCCCAATTACGTAATAATAACAAACCATAGAGTGGGTGGGCACGTTGCATAACGTTGCATGGCGCCCGAGCTATAATATTTGAAGAGCCCAGAAGCCAGCCGGAACTTAATTTTTATTTTTTTTCCAGAATTTAATCTTTTTCTTTTCCAGAACTTAATTTTTATTTTTTCCAGAACGTAATTTTATTTTTCCAGCACCTGATTTTAATTTTGTTTTCCAGAATAACCGTTTTATTTTAGTTGCACCTGAAACATTTGTTGTGGAAACAATTTATACCAGAAATAAATTACCATTAACATGGCTCTTCCCACTGCAGCTGATCTGTGCGAGAAGGTGCGCAAGTGGGGTGTGAGGTTCGATGGCACCAGCGATCCTTTGGGGTTCCTGGAAAGAGTCGCAGAGCTAAAAGAATGCTACGGCTTCAATGATGCCGACCTGCTTCATACCCTCCCACAAATGCTTAATGGCCGAGCCCTCTTGTGGTATAGGAATCACAAGGCGTTTTGGACCACATGGGGTGAAGTAGTCGAGAGCTTCCACCTATACTACCTTCCTCACAGATACCTATACAAGCTCGAAGAAGAGGTACGCAACAGAGTCCAGAAGCCCAAGGAAATTGCCTCTGAGTATGTTACGGACGTAATCACCTTGATGCGCCGGCATGGAGGAATGTCCCAGGCAAGTCAGCTGGAGCGGCTGTACGAAAACCTACGACCAGAATATAAGCACTACATCAGACCCAGGGATTTCCATTCCCTACCTGAACTCTTAGCAATGGCTAGCGAATTTGAGAAGTTACCCCCGTCTACCAGCCCAGAAAACCGATTCCAGAATAGACAAAGGGTGCAGCTCGAATCCACACCAGCCACCATAGCTACAATAAGAGAGTTGAATCCGTTACCACCTACCAGACCAGCCGACACATTAGAAACTGAAAATCGAAGTTGTAATACCAGGCAGAGACTCAATCCTACTTACAATCGAACCGAAGTATGTTGGAGATGTGGGGAACCTGGCCACCGCCGAACCGCCTGCACCGGTAAATTTAGAGCCTTCTGTTCACGATGTGGGAGACAGGGAGTACTGTCTCGCGACTGCCCATGCAGACCAATAGAAGCCTTGTACCATAAGACAGAGACTCCTGAAAAGATACCGCAACAGGTTAATAGAAATCCCAGAGACGCACTCACCTGCCAACCGCCAAGCCGTCAAAACCGAGAGGACCACCGGATGTTGGTAAAGATGGATATATTCCGAAATACTGTTATGGCCCTCATCGATACTGGAGCTACCAAAAGCTACATAGGAACGAGGGTAAGCAACATACTCCGTGAAAACAATGTTTTCCCTGTCCACCGACAACCAGGCCGAGTAGAATTAGCCGAAGGATCTAGTGTCCAAACACTGGGAAAGTATCGATTTTGTGGGAGCATGGGACGTCAAATGGTTAGCATAGACTGCCAATTCCTGCCCGAATTGACTTGCGACCTCATAGTGGGGTTGGATTTCATGACGAGATACCAGATGTCCTTGCACCTAGGGAAGCGAGCGGTAATGTTAAGGGGAGAAATAATTTACTTACAAGGAGACCAACGAGATGGCCTAGCCGGAATAAATGGACCAAATGGGGTCCAGCCTGAGAAGTTAGCAAACTCCCGGGAAACGGAGCTGGAGCCAGTTGAAGCATCTCCAAGAATGAGGCAGAGAGGTAGCCTTAACGTTACAACTGAGCAAGGAGCTGAACCGCTACAGAGGTACTGTTATCCTCGCAACCCAGAAAGGACCAGGGCTACAAAAGATCAGACGCTAATCGAGGGAGTAATCCAGCCAGCAACGAGTTCATGCAGCTCACCTGTAGAGTCCGAAAACAGAACCCCGGATACAGGGGCCACCGTCCCTGTCCGCAAACGTTCACCGAAGCTGCCGAGGGATCTCCCCAGAGGTAGGGAGAAGAAAGACCCGTATCATAGCCAGAGAGGTGCGTCCCCCGAAACCAGACCTGTGAAAGTAAAACGATTATCGGAGAAAAGAGAAACAAGCTGGTGCTTACCGAAACCGAGGCCACCTGAAACCAGTCCAGTAGTGCCAAAACCGGAGACGTCCTGGCCCAGGGGCTATGGTCACCATCGCAACCCCGGAGAAGGGATGATATGTAAGGAACCGCTTTATAGTATTTCTAGAAAGGACTCTGTAGGGTCCTTAAAATCCTTATAAAGACAGCAATAGATGGCGGTAGTTGGAAGGTGGACGAAGAACTCCCACTCAAGGAATCCCCTCTTAAACCAAAAGACATAAAAGAGAGTGGGAGCGATATAAAACGGAACTTGAGTTTTAGATTCCAACCGATCCCCGATCCTGAACCGAGCCTGAATCATTGATTAGTAATTATTTTAGTAACCATCAGAGACCAAGTAAGTACCGTTCTTTAAATTGTGTGTGAATTAAATGTAATACTACGACCGGCGTGTGGATTCTTCGGAACCGTGCCCGATCTGTGTAATACCGCAGTTAAAGTAAATTTATATGGTCGGTGTATGGAGTAACCGTGCCTGACCTAGTTAATAATCGTCGTTACCACCGAGATAGTGTTTCCAAGATCAGCGTACGGAGTCTTGTTAAGAACCGAGCCTGATTAAAGGGATACTACGGGTAAAGACGTCCGCGTTGTCCTGATATTGGCGTATGGAGATCAACCGTGCCTAATACCAGTTTGACCAAGTCAAAATCAATTGAAAACCGAACGGTCTTGCTTTGGCCCCTGTAAAGATATTTAATTAAAATCCCAGCCGAACATCCTGATACCGGAACCCCCTTGTAAATACCTGTAGATACCATTATCCTGTTCGTAAAGATTCCACCGAGAGACCAGCCAGCACCAGAACAATCTTGTAGTTAGATAGCAGCTACAGGTGGTCGCGAAGAAACCAGTCATTAACCTGAAACGGGCGAGGTATTAGAGGTTAAGCCTTAACACCTTCCAATAATACCACCGATTTGTTGCAATTATAATCCAGGCCTAGTAGGACGCTTGTTGACGGGTCCCGCAACCATTCCCGAGGTAAATAACGCATTGTTTAATCACTTTCTTTTAGCCTTTAGCGTAAAACACGACGACCGACATATTGAATAAAAGAAACGCGAGTAGTGGAACTACGACCTGACGAGACGGAGGAACTACCGGGCAGGAGGAAATAATTGGAACTACAAACCGCCACCGTATTATAATATTTAAATAAAACAATCATTGTAAATATATATAAACCAATTATACATAGAGTTAAACCAGTATTTGCTCTTTCACCCTGGTCTACGACTGAGAAACCCGCATTGGTAACAACAGTAAAAATCGCCCACCCCAATTACGTAATAATAACAAACCATAGAGTGGGTGGGCACGTTGCATAACGTTGCAACCCTGTGGTGGTGGGGCAAAAAGAAAACTCGTAGCAATTGCCTTTAACCGGATGGAAAGCCCTATCTCTCTCGCGCGCGCTCTTTCTCATTAATCCACCCCCGTAATTATGAAGATAAACTTTTTTAATAAATAGGCATTCAACCCCCTATAGTTTATCAGTTATATATCGAACGTGCGCGTACACCGCCTTTTTTTTTTGCTTCTAAAATATGTCGACACCCGCGAAAAAAATGAAAACAATCGCGAGAGTTATTAAACCGCCACAGCGATCGTTGCTAAAAAAGGTTTTGCAACAGCAACCTTCAAAAATTGTTCAACAGCAACCACCACCACCACCACCGCCTGCAAAAACGGATGCCCTCCCCTTGCTACACGATGACCAATACAGCGTCATAAGTATTAACACGGAAGATACTATAAGGTAAATAATTTTTTCTTTATATTTAACTATCCTAAAAGGTAATCTCTCTTCGCATGCTAATTATTATATGAAACGCTTTTGTAGGACTCCGAGCCATCTTGGAGATGAATTTGAAAATCTCCTCCAACAGTTGGAAGGGGGGCATGGAGGAGGAAATTTTTATAATCCTGAGAGGTCAGTATGCGTTGCAAATTAAAGTAGGTGATTGATATTTTTTTTCTATTTTCAGAATAGTTGACACTCCAGTGTTGTCTGAGGCGCAATTCTCACCTCCGCAACCCGTGCCACCACCCCTCAACTTTACATTGCAAATTGAGCCATCCTGCTCGGCAACACAACGGTAATTAATCAATCGCTTTTGAAATAATTATCTTATATTTCTTCTTATACACATACAGTCAGCCGGCAACAAAAGATATGGCAAGGATGGTTGGCGTATTGTGCAATAATGCGGATCCAGCTTTTGCCACCGTTCCCCCCGCCACCCCCAAACAACTTGCCGAGCAGTCGCTCCTTTGGTTGCAGGAGATGGCCCCCACTTACACAGATATGTTGGAGAGGGTCAAGAATAATTCCAACAGAATTGCAAATCAAATGGCGCAACTGAAGGAGCAGCTGGACAGCTCTCGGCTGCAAGAGAGGGAGCTAGAGGGCCAGCTAAAATTTATAAAAAATTTTGTAAATTTTATTAACAATCACAAATAAATTGTATATATTATGAAGTTTTATCTTATTTTGCAAATTTTATTAACAATCACAAATAAATTGTATATATTATGAAGTTTTATCTTATTTTTTTTTCAAATATCAAAAAAAGTGCTGTTGACAATATTGCAATTGAAAAAAAAAAATTTCAGACTCAATAATGAGGTGAAATTTGATATTGAAGACGCAAGTTCATCGAGTTGTTTGACCCCGTTTTGGTTAAAGGGAAAGAAGTGCCGACATTAGATGAGAAATTAGGTCACACACTTCTAACCACCACTACTTAACGAAGTTTCCCCTGCGTAAAAGCTGATGGTGATGAAATGTATATGACGTAAATTTTAACATTTAAGCGTGGTTAACACTTTGTATGATTTCTAATTTGATGCTTTAAAAATTACTTTGAGTTTTTAGCAAATTTATTTTCAACACCACCTTTTATTTTGACATAAAATTTGAATGTACAAATAGTAGTAGTAATGTGGAGGCAGTTTTCTTTGTGTGAAACCACAAAATTGATCACTTTTCTAACTGAATTTCACATCTTTCCGCTCGCATAAATTTTTACAAGCTTTCTGCGTTAAAGAGTTTATAACGCATATCCGCTTGACCTTTTACCTTTTTAGAACAGTATTTCCATATCCGCTACAGTTTTACCACAGTGCTATATGTAAACAAACTTTTAGATAAGGTGAAGGGGGGGTGTCAAACGGATATTAGAAATGAATTTATAACACATATCTGCTTGACCTTTTACATTTAAGAAGAGCGTTTCCGTATCCGCTACAGTTTTACCACAGTGCTGTATGTAAACAAACTTTTAGATAAGGTGAAGGGGGGTTGTCAAACAGATATTAGAAATGAATTTATGGCGCGTATCACTGCTTGACCTTTTACATTTAAGAAGAGCATTTCCGTCTCCGGTCAAACTCTTTTGTTTACATTTCCGCTTAGAGTGCTAAGTATATGTAAACGCACGCTTATGATACGGGAAAGGGGGTTGTCAAACAGATATTAGAAATGAATTTATAACGCATATCACCGCTTAACCTTTTACATTTAAGAAGAGCGTTTCCGTATCCGCCGCTACAGTTTTACCACGTCTAGAGTGCTATATGTAAACAAACTTTTAGGTGAAGGGGTTGTCAAACAGATATTAGAAATGAATTTATAACGCATATCTGCTTGACCTTTCACATTTAAGGCACGCTTATGATACGGGAAAGGGGGTTGTCAAACTGATATTAGAAATGAATTTATAACACATATCACTGCTTGATCTTTTACATTTAAGAAGAGTGTTTCCGTATCCGCCGCTACAGTTTTTACCACGTCTAGAGTTCTATATGTAAACAAACTTTTAGGTGAAGGGGTTGTCAAACAGATATTAGAAATGAATTTATAACGCATATCTGCTTGACCTTTCACATTTAAGGCACGCTTATGATACGGGAAAGGGGGTTGTCAAACTGATATTAGAAATGAATTTATAACGCATATCACTGCTTGACCTTTTACATTTAAGAAGACTATTTCCGTCTCCGGCCAAACTTTTTTGTTACATTTCCGCTTAGAGTAATATGTAAACGCACGCTTATGATACGGGAAAGGGGGTTATCAAACTGATATTAGAAATGAATTAAAATTTATCAATTTTTTAAGGCGGGGAAACTGTATTTCACATTTTTTTTTGCTCTCATATAATTTTAAATGCTTCATGTTTTATATAAACATATATTTGATTAAGTTTAACAATTACACATACATTATTACAAGAGAGAGATGTGCATACAATTAGTAGATTTTGCGTCGTCCTGGAATTCTGTTTACTACGAGGAGTATCCAATTAGTAGAAGGTTTGCGTATCCAAAATGCCTCCTAAATTTTTTTTTTTTGAAAAACGTGTTGTTATATAGTATTATACTTACCAATTATAGAGCATTTTTTAAATTTACGACTCAATTCAAGCATCTCTATTTCACATTTCAAATTTTTAATCTTTTTAATTAAATTATTTATTCTTTCGCGACGCATACTGTTTATATCTCTAGCGTTTTGGATAGTCTTAGTCATGACGTTGTTTCGCAATTGGATGTCTTTTGCATCTCATCGCTCTTTTTATAGCACATTTACTGACCTCAGTTTAACCGCCGGAAATGCCCAACCGGAAGGGGCGCTGTGACCTCGACAGTGGCGCCACCGGAAGCCGCAAACAGGAAGTGGTCCGCCGGAAGTGCCCCGAAGGGGGCCCGTGACCTCGACAGTGGCGCCACCGGAAGTTGCAAACAGGAAGTGGTCCACCGGAAGTGCCCCGAAGGGGGCCCGTGACCTCGACAGTGGCGCCACCGGAAGTTGCAAACAGGAAGTGGTCCACCGGAAGTGCCCCGAAGGGGGCCCGTGACCTCGACAGTGGCGCCACCGGAAGTTGCAAACAGGAAGTGGTCCACCGGAAGTGCCCCGAAGGGGGGCCGTGGCCTCGACAGTGGCGCCACCGGAAGTTGCAAACAGGAAGTGGTCCGCCGGAAGTGCCCCGAAGGGGGCCCGTGACCTCGACAGTGGCGCCACCGGAAGTTGCGAACAGGAAGTGGTCCGCCGGAAGTGCCCCGACCGGAAGGGGGCCCGTGACCTCGACAGTGGTGCCGCCGGAAGTTGCAAACAGGAAGTGGTCCGCCGGAAGTGCCCGGAAGGGGGCCCGTGACCTCGACAGTGGCGCCACCGGAAGTTGCAAACAGGAAGTGCCCCGGCCGGAAGGGGGCCCGTGACCTCGACAGTGGCGCCACCGGAAACGCTTAGCCAAGTTTCAAACCTTGAAAATCTAGTGACTTTTTTTAGTGACCAGTACTACCAACCTAAGAAAAGTTACTAAATCTAGTGACTTTTTTAGTAACCAGTACTACCAACCTAAGAAAAGTTACTAGAAAAGTTACTAAATCGAGTGACTTTTGGATCCAGAACCCCCCCTGTATATCTACTGTGGTCAGTTTGTACCACCCATGTTGATTTTTCCCAGAAAAAATCGTAATGATCAACTAATGCGTGGACCCCCAGGATCTATACGCGCCGTTCATCCCAGTGGATAGGTGCAACAAAATTGGATGAGACATTTTATAGATTTCGTCAAACCTACTGAAGAATCTCCAGTTCTACTTCTACTGGATGGGCATTACAGCCACACGAGAAATTTAGATCTCATTCAGCTGGCAAGGGATAATCACGTTTCCATCATTTCAAGCTTCCGATTACGTTAAAAAAGGAAAACTACCTTACAAAAAATGGCCTACCTATAAGTGGAACCAATATGTACCAAATTGTTCGGTAAAGTACCTATACGATACCATACTAATTTACTATTAAATATCTAGGGTTCTCTTGACAAATATTTCCTCTTTGCAGCTTCTTATGATACGGCTTATAGGGCGGAATCTATTTTATTGGAGAAATCAGACTTAGAATCAACCCCGCACAGATTTTAAATAAAAAAAGACAAAGACATAGAAATGAGCGTGTATATTCAAATAGTGTTAGTGTTACCAGTGCTAGAGATGAGAGTGACGTATCTTCTAGTGAAGATGAGATTGCCGTTGCTAAACTACCACCACTTGATTCAACAGTAAAACCTAATAACGGAACCGTATTAATAGATGATGATATAACGCCCTATACAATTCCCATACACAGTGATAAGTATACTGAGAGCGAAGCAGATGTCATTGATTACAATGAAACACCAATTGACACAAATCAATTAGAAATTATAACAGACATCAATGATCAGGCATTGTCATTGTCAACAAAAGATTTAATTATCGCACAAAATGCCAAAATAGATAATCTCACTGCACTGGTAACCAGTGTGTCGAAACAATTGGAAAAGCTGATGCGAGGTAATGATAATGATCATAATAATGCGACGATAGTAACTAGATTTCCCCATGCAAACCATAGATGATGTCAAGGAGCTCGAACAAATTCTTAAACGTGGAGAACGTGACAGCGTGAAAGAATTTGTAATAATTGGTCCCCACATGGTACCTTTATATTACTATAATTTGTTTTCAGAAATCTTTTATTCTTCAACTTGGGGAACTACGTTAAAAGCAAAAATTAAATTTATAATAAAAGAAATATATTCTTTAGAATTACAACAGAAACTAAACTACTCTGGCCGGGAGAATAAGTTTTCATAAGTAAGATCATAAGTGCTCAACTCTTGTCGGCAAGATTTTTATTTTGTATGAGCACTGGTTGCTTGGCAATTAAACGAGATCAAATTGACGAAAAGACCCGAGCGCAGAGCGCGAGGGTTCTTTTCCCAAGAATTTGATCGAGTTTAATTACCTTTTAGCAATCAATGCAAATACAAAATAAAAATCTTGCCTGACAAGAGTTGAGAACGAATGATCTTCGGTTGGAGAATTAACTGAATGAAGCGTTAATTTACTTTTGTCAAAATGACATTTGATTTTTTAAAATATTAATCAATACCTACTAAAACAATGAGGTAGGGGCAAGAAAAGTAGCATACATTCTTTTCAGTTAAAGAAATTTGTGATTGGTGCATGTGACACTGTTCTTAATGTCTCATTGGTCTACAATACTATGAAGTTAATTATCAGTTAAAGAAATTTGTGATTGGTGCATGTGACACTGTTCTTAATGTCTCATTGGTCTACAATGCTATGAAGTTAATTATCCACAAAAGTACATGTAGTACATGTAGTACCACTTGCAACACGTAACAGATAGAGTTCGAGCTGCATTGAAGAAATAATAAATAAATAAAAATACATCATACTTTTATTTTAATATACTTGTTTATAAACATAGCATTGAATGAATTATAGGTACAACAAAAAAATAGTTTTCATCTTTATATGGAAGGCAGCACATTTTACATATTATAGGGTCTTTCTTTAAAGAAATTATAGATATTCTATTGTGAAAATGTCCAATTAAAAAATGAAACGATTCATAAATTTCTGTGTTGGTTTTTGAAAATTTCACTCCCGAGTTTATAAACAGATGTCCTATAACGATAATATTCCCTTCTTGTTTTTTGAATGAATTTAGCTTCATAACCTTTTTAGTGCTCAACATTACACAATTATCACTTTTCGATTGGTTTATTTGGTTTGAATTTTAAAATTGTGAAATGAACCTGTCATTTTATTCTCCATTCTCCAAAAGAATGTGTCAATGTTGGTATGGCTTGTTTTTTTTGCAATTTTATTATCCGACTTCCACCTGCAGAATTATTCAGATGTATTTGTTTAAATTCACTCATTCTATTGCTGCACTGTTGTAGTGGGTTGTAGTGGACGATTAAAACTGTGCAGCTTATTTTTTATTTTATAAATGCTTCCTTCATATAGGTAGCAACTATTTTCATCTAAAGGGTCCAGGTATTTCGCATCGTCTGCCAAATGCAAAAGTCCATGGAGATTGTACGTAGCATTTTCCTTACCATACAATTAACCTAATAAAATGCTTAACGAAATATACCAAAAGAGAATGGGCATATTTGTTGTACGTATTATAATGTAATGCGGATGTCAATATTCGAATGGCCAGGCTTAATGTCATAAAATGCTCAAATGTGTCAATATGCAGGTAGAAGAACGGGAAAATTGATAAATAAATTGTTGTTATATATATTTTTTATTAATTTCCAGACAATAACAATAATAAAGCAAGTCAAGAGTTTTTGGATGCCGCACCTCCAATCATATCTACTGACCCCGGTGAATGGCCAGCTATTATTTGTGACGAGTTCATAGAAATGTGTCTGAATGTTTACAATAAATCGTACCAAAACAAAGATGGTTCTTTTGAAAAATCTGCTAGAGAAATCCATGGCCACAAACGGAATTGTAGTGCATCCCTATTTGTGAAAATTTTACCAAATGGTGAAAAAATTCAGCGCCAGTGGCATTTCTACTCTCCATCCAAAGGAAATTTATATTGCTTCGGGTGCAAGTTATTCGACCATACGAACAGTGGCTCGTTTTCAAAAGGCTTCTCCAATTGGCAAAAAGGAATTGAAAAAATTGCTAATCACGAAAATGGACTAATGCACGGAAAATGCATGCAGGTATTAATTTCAAGATCTACTTGTAGTAGTCTGTGAGCCCGCCGCATTTTTTACAATCAATTAGTAGGTAAATGGCCACATTGTCCTACAAATTAATTAATTGGGCCGTTTTACATGGTTAGGATGGAATATGCGTAGTTCTAATGTAATTAGGTTATTAGTAAAAAATGTAAAAAATCAGATAGGTACAGTGTTAAGCAGTGAGCATATAGAGAACGGAACGTACGGGCACAGCACGGACCAGCACGGAACATCACAACAACACCCGCACATTGAAAACGGCAACGGCATTCAGCAGTGTACTTCTTAATAAATTATAACAATGGATAATTAATTTTAAACTTCAATTAATACATAAAATAAATTGCATACATTACAATGTAATGTAAAATACCTGATAATTTTACTTTTTCGGAAATGTCTTCCCATGAATTTCCTTTACGCTGATTATCATGATACTATTTATCAGAGGGATCGTAGATTATGGGATATTGCCGAACTAATTCAATGATAGTTTTGTCTATTGAGCACATTCTGCACGTGTTACCTAGTATTGAAATGAAAGTGAGTGTTTGTGAATCATCTGTAATCAATCCGACACCGGCAAAGTTGCCCTATCGAGAATATTTGCCGTTGCCGTCCGCTGCAGGTCGTTGCTGTTACGCTCCCTGCTGTTCTGTATGTGCATAGAGAAAATAAAAAAGGAGAGGTCTTGATTGTACGTTAGAGAATAGGACTATTGTGACGTCATAAGAACAATAGTGACACTAGTGACTACCGGAAGAATCAGGTCGAAGCGGGAAACATTCAAATTTAAATATATGTAATATGTATGTAGTAGTTTATGCAGTGTTTATTTAAAATGTTGAAGTAGAGTAATAAAAAAACATAACATTAAAGTATTGATTATATTAATCGGAACTTTCACCCAACTTCATAAATGTTGAATTTTTTCTAATTTTTTTTTAGGAATTTAGTTTGGTTTTTTTCTTGAAACGAACGATTAACCTCTTTCTGCCTGAATTTTTTTGTTGTTATGAAAAAATTTTTTTTTGCATAAATTGTTAATTATACAACTAAAAAACACAATTAAGGAAAAAAAATTTAAAAAATAACGGTTTTTCCGCTAATAAGCAGTATATATCATATTTGATATTCTAGGCATTTAATTTAAAAAGTCATACATGTTGGTTATAATACTTTATACTACATAATACAGTAATAGTTATACATAATTTATAGGTGAATTTGGACAAAACAATTTTTATCTTTTCTCAAACATAAATGAATGTTACATTTTGAACATTTTATCATTGAGAGCTGTTTACAGCCAGGATATTTACAATGTAGCCTTTTACCATAGGCCAATGCGCAGTTTGATCGGTTCGTATATCAAATGATGGCAATGGAGCTGTAGGTCCCCTTTTTATTTTTTTTTGATATTCGGCTTCTATACTATCTGTACTAGTATTCAGTCTACCACGTTTTTTTGCTTGTGTAGTTTTTTTACATAAACTTTTTGCTAATCTAGCTTTGAAATGGAGTTGATCTAATATATCTTTTTTATGTAGTTTTGCTGCTGTACAAGCGTTTTTGTACATATTCCATGAGTTTATCACCATCATATCGATGAAGTGATAAAAAAAACGCATATAATATTTTTTTGACCGAATAGTGGTTCTGTAGTATGCTATTTGGCCATCCAAAAGGTCTACACCACCCATGAATTTATTATATATATCCACCACTGCTGGTTTTTTTATTTCGATTTTTTGACGAGTTTTTCGATCCCATCTCTCTGCTGAAATTACGGGTTCGGCACTAGAAAATGTGGTTGCTAAATTTACGCCTCTGTTATCAAACCACTTGATTGCGCGAATATTTATGCCCTCAATTACCGTTTCCTTTTCTTCATATGTCCCTCTGCCCTTTTTTTTCAGTTCTTTGTCGCTGCTAAAACAACATCCTGAAAATCTATCTATTCTAATATGTAGTTGCAATAGAACCAATTCCTCTTTTTTGTAATTCAACAAGCAACAATGGAGAGGCAAACCAGTTGTCAAAATACAATAAATAGTTCTTATTGTCAGGTATTACACTGGACAATTGCAGCACAATATTTGAGCTTGCGCCAATATCTCGATGTTCTGGTTTGGGCACAATTTTTCCTACGTATATGTCAAAATTGTATACAGTACCAGAGATATCGCACAACGCAAAAATTTTGTAGCCCCATTTGTGCGGTTTTTTGGGGTTATATGTTTTCAAAGAAGATCTACCTTTGAATGGAACGATTTGCTCATCGACACAATACATTTGGCCTTGTAATGGAATGTTTTGGCATTTTTTTACTAGATGTTCAAAGATAGGGCGAATTTTGAATAAACGGTCTTTTTCTGTATTATTGTCATTTGGCATATTTTCATTGTTGTTGAAATGAATATATTTTCTTATATTTTCATATCGATCTCGGCTCATGCAGTCGGCTATCTGGGACACCCTAAATTCTTCGGTCCAATAGTTACGGGTTCTATGCAGATCGTAGATACACATGTACAAAGTTATTCCAATAAATTGTTCAAGTTCGGCGAGACTAAGATTCAAAGGCTTGTTGACATTCTGTTGAATAGCATACAAGTTTGTTTGCTCTACAATATGCTCTAATAGAACTTTATCAAAAAACTGTTGAAAATAATCTATCGGTTCCCACACGTCATCATTTTCATCAACATCTGTTTGAAGTGATGGTATAGATCTTGATGAATTTGAACCAACAGGGGTCCAAATATAGCGCGATTTCTTGCCTTTAGTTGTTTTATTTGCTAATTCTGCAAGAGGAGTGTTATCATCAGAGCTGTCAAAATCCACATCCACAATTTGATTTGATAAATCAAGTACTTCTTCTGAACCACTGTCTGAATCAGATAAATATTCATCACAACTGTCGTCAGGTGGAGCAGTAACAACATAAACACGTCCATTTCTTTTATTTTTTGTAATTATCCTTTCCATCTAAAGAGTAGGTAAAGAAAATTTTTAAAAAAATGCAATAGTATTCCCAAAGTACCGAATGTATCAAATATGATACATACTATTATTCGGCATTTTATTTATATTTGTATGAAAATAAAACCAATTATAACTAATACAACATGTAATATAACTTGTAATTACTTGTAAAAAATTTTTTTTACAAACCTTAAATGCTTGATTGAATAGATTTTCACGGATAAAATTCACACGCGACACCACTACTCAGAAGTAACAAGTGCATTTAGTGACACCTGATGTTTCACCACACTTTAGCAAAAATACTGAAAACCAGGCCATCTAACCGAAAAAAATAACGGTTCGGTTACGGTTTTCGGTTAGCTGAAAATAACGGTTTCGGTTTTCATTTCGGTTTCGTTCTTTACATTTTTATTGGTGACGGTTTCCGTTCTTGAATACTACTAACCCGTTCTTTTTTCGGTTAGGAAAACCGTTTAGAAACCGGTTAAGAAAACCAGAACAATGAAGTTTGCAAACTATAACAACTGCTTCAGATATATATTTATGGTTTTATTTATTTAGCTGAAATTTTGCTTCAAAAGTTCAAGTGATCGTATTTTAAATTTTGACATAAAATTTAAATAAGACAAATGGAGAGTTGGGAAATATGTAGAATTCAGAACTTTTTTCAATTTCAATGTCGGAGATAATAAATAGGTTAACTTTAAATAAAAAAGTGCAACAATGACGGAAGCTGATAAACACCCTTCCACGTTCCACGCTTGTGAGTAACTGAGTATGCTGAACTGACCAACTCCCACGCTTTTGACGGCAGACAGGAGGATTGAACATGATGAACGAAATTTAACCGCTATTAAACCGGTTAATTGATATTGAAGTAGAGGTTACGGTTTCGGTTTTCGGTTATTACAAGAGACCGGTTTCGCTTAAATAATGGTTTTCGGTTTGCATGAAATAGCGGTTTTCTCCGGTTTTCGGTTACGGTTTCGTTCTGTTTAGATGCCCTGCTGAAAACTGTCAATGTCAGACAAACAGAATTAGTTTAAAGAAACAACTAACAGATGGAGACATCTGTGATAGCGGAACTAGTTTCTATAATATTTAAATTAACGGTATATATCAGATATGATACGTTAGGCACAAAGAGGTTGTCATCACAATATTTTCTGATTACTAAAGTTAAACTAAAATTCACTAAATTTTTAGAAACGTCGTCGAAGTGGTCTTTACAGGTAAACCAATCGAAATTTAAATGTTATCTCAATAGAACCTGCAATTTTTTTGTAATGTTTACCACATGACCAAATTTTGGTTAAACATAAATAACAAGGTCGTAAATTTGAACTAATAATGTCAAAACATTTTTTCGTAACATAAATTAGCCTTTATCATCGTTATGCTCTTTAAACATTGTGAAAATATGATGAGGTTCGACTATAATATCTGTTACTAAATATGCTGCACACTCTTTACAATTCAAAGCCTTTAACTTTTTGATAAGAAATCCTGCCACATAAGATACAATTTGCTTATCGTATTCATCATCGCGGGAATTAAAAGGAGGGAAAGCGAGATGTTGAAATTCACTTTCTTCAAGACTATCGATTGGAACTTCACTTTGAGTGTCATTTTCGAGGAATGTTAATAAATTGTCTAAAATGCTGTTATTATCTTTTTTACAATTTCTGCTATGGGAATGGTGATCAATTAAATAATTGAGAACGGATGTTAAAACAAGATGTGAATTGATAACAATTTGGGTTGGTGTTACCAGCACCATAACTTCGAATTGACCCGAATGAATTTTCGAGAGGATCTTGGTTCTTAAAAATTTGAAGCACATTTTTCTACATTCCTCAAACAGTTCAAGGGTGGCTGTAATAGTTGTTATCCAACCTGTCTTAAATGGCATTTCAGCTTTTCTTGTTACTCCATCTTTGGATAAAAATGTCCAGCTTCGTATTTTGGGTAAAAGACGAAGCCACAGTGTACGATGGGGTGATTTTAGCGACATGCACCTGCGGTATCGTTTACCTTTATCGGGTTTGGCTGATTACCATTGAAGCTATCAAAAAGGTAGTCCACATCATGAATAAATTCTGCAGTTTGCATTGGTGAAGGTGGTAATTTGTTAACAGGGTCGTTTATACTAATCATCGTCTCTATAGCTGAAGCCATTGTATTGCTAAATATTCTAGCAGCCACACAAACTTTCATTTTCAATTGATTTTGTCGTTGAAGATTGAAATAGGACTGGCGTATTCTCCTTAAACCCTTAGAACCTCTTATGTTTGTCTATTAAAAAACACAATTTGACATGATCTAATTTTGCCATAAGATCTGTACCATAACAAATATCATATTTAAAAAATTAATTACGGGTAGATTTCAGGAGATGGGAAGGATCAAATAATGTAAATATTTTTTTATCATTAACAAAAAAGTATGGACCAGGTTTGTTAATGTTTGGATCATTTGATAATTTTTTTATGGCAGCACGATTTGTTGTACCTTGATCACATATTGTCACCATTACTTTCAACCCTATATTTTGCAAAGATGTTATAACCTCTTTGATTAAAAGTATTAAGTGATCAGTCTTTATGACATCTTTAGTAAAATAGTAGGCGATTGGCTGTTTCCAAATTTTATGAAGGCCATGAATCATAAATACTGCAGCATGATTTGCATATTCGTTTTTTCTTCCTAACGTCCCCAAATTAACATAGCCTACTATTTTGTCGTGAAGTTTATCTAACGTCAATTGCTGTGATAGTGCGATTTCATCAAACATTAAGCTGCAGGTTCCATCCAATGTTTTCATTTCGGAAACCCTTTTCGCCAATTTTTGAAGAAGTTCCTTATTTAAACCTGGTTCAAACGGGATATTTTTCAAAATTTTATTTAATGTACAACGCGATGGCAATGGTATACAATTTCTAAGGAAGTTATAACACTTTGGACCTCTTTTATGTAAAGCCAATGCAAAAACCTTATCTGAAGACGTCCAACTTGGTCGTTTTTGTTTAGAATTCGTAAATGTTGTTTAAAAAAAGAAACAGCATGAGGATCAAGTTTTGCTTCTAAGTCTCTAAACATTTCACATTTAGAATATTCATAGGCGTGCTTAATTTTGTTTTTAGATCGCTTTAAAGCTACCTTTAGTTGACCAATTGTTCGTTTCTGACTTTTATTTATTGTATAAAATGTTTTTTTTCTTTGCGCTAAATTCACTACTCGAGTTTCATTAATAGAACATAATAATATGGAGTTTCTTTTAATTCTTTTCGGAGAACTTAGGGAATACACTTCCTGTTCTCGTTTATAACAGTGTTCAGGTGTTGTAGGTAACAAATTACACGGAACAGCTTCAGAGTAATGACTAGTGGTTGGTTCTATATTTTCTAGATCTGTATCTCCCAGAACAGCTATTTCAGATTTAAATCTGGGTAATAAAATATTACTAAGTATATTAATTTTTGGTTTAACTGACATTTTATCATTACAAAATGGTAAAGCGAATTTTGAAAGACGTGATTGTACAGAATTACAAAATGCTTCTGGTCGAAAATGATCTTCACATAAATAGCATTTTGTTTTTACACACGGTAAACCCATTATTTCAAACCACTTATTCCTACGTTTAATATCTTTTTCTGGAAAACGAAAGAAGCTTTTGTTTTTATAATTTTTGTCAATAATTTTAACATAGAATGCATTCGTGCAATCTTTTGCAACACAACGATAACTTAATTTACCAATATTTGACATCGTGTGGTCCTATCACACTTCTCAATTGAATAAATATGAATTTACATAACAAACTTAACCTAGTACTTACAACGAATCCTTTTAATCTATTTACATAATTACTAAAAAAATTTAAGTGGGTATAAACAAAACAGCTGGTAAGGAGACTATTTTCAACGAACTTTGTTCGTTACTGGAATCAATATTCCGTCCGTGCGTCCGTGCGTTGCAAGAGATGCGTATTGTCTACAACCGAGTTAAGATATGGATCTTATGTGAAATGTTATGCTGATTCAAGATCTGGTCCCAATTTTTCGATTTCTGAAATACTTTTCGAAATATACGACTTTAAAGTCGAAATTTCGAAATTATCAAATTTTGTGTTTTTGATAAGGCCAGATTTTTTTTATACTTTCGTTACTGCGGTATTCGAAGTTCGTTTTGTAATCCAGGGATTTCAACTAGTTTAAATAGTGGAACTAAATTTACTGCAAAATTTTGGTTTATGCTTCACAATTAACTAATATGTACCGCAGATGTAGGTATAAACAAACAGCTGAAAAAGTAAGGTTATTTGTTCTAATTCCGATACTGTCTACATGCGCCATGCGCTACCGGAATGCGCGTGAATATAGTACTCATATTTCTTGGTAAAACAATCAGTCTCGTTATTATTTAGTTGTCTCTGGTATGTGCGGTTCCCCATTTGATTCAATGTAAAGTAACTCTATCAGCAGTGCCGTGTCTGTCCGTTCCGTTCCGTTCTCTATGTGCGGGCTGCTTTATGCGAATACGCGCTGACAGAATGAAAAACACCGACAAACGGCGGCATGTGTAACATTATACATAGGGTGACCATATTTATTTTCAGAAAAATAAGTACAGAAATAAAAAGTAACAAAAAGGTGTATTAGGAATAGGTAAAAACGGACAAATCAAAGAACTAAATGTAGAGTGACATAGCCAAGCATCAAAATGAGAATAATAAAAAATAAAATAATTTTTAATGACATACATATACATAATATATGTACCTATATTCTATATTAGAAAAAATACAAACACATAAAATACTCTGGCAGAAATGTGTAATGTTATTAATTATTTTGACGTGCCTGCAACGCCATCAGTGGGGTCACCTTTGTGCCAATCGTATTTTTGAGAGCTTAGGATAGATTCCAAAATTTGCTTTCTGGTTTTCAAAAACTGGAACATTTCACTGCAAGTCTCATCGAAGTTTGTGTACACTTGCATCACAGCTTCTAGTGTCGATATTTTCATTTGCGATTTTTCTGCACTCCAGTAGTTATTAATGTTAGAGAATAGTCGCTCAATTGACGCAGGTGTTCCAGGAAGACAAAAAATAAACTGACATAAAATCTCACAATTTTTGAAATCTTCATGATCAGTGAATCACCGATAAGCATTCTTTTTAAATAAAAAATAAATATTTTGGTATACCTATTTGCGATATTTGCATCTTCAAGAAAAAGAAAGTACCTACATTTTAGTGTACTTCATGCTTCTATTAAGGACCTTAGGACACTGGCAGAAAAGAAAGTACTGTCCTACTAAAATAAGTACGTATGGTCACCCTAATTATACATCATATACACTTACCACTATACACGTGTGCAAGGTTTATTAATATAATAAACCTTGATACGTGTGCACATACTTACGTGTATGCAGGCTGCTTTACTACTTTTTCGTTTTAGATATTTTTTGTAGGACTAGCGAAATGCCCCAATTTTTTGGTAGGTGTTGAGTAACAAGGTAATGACTTGGCAACATTGGTTGCCCTCTATTTTTCTACACACACACTTACTTGACAGTATGTCTTCTGTAAATGTTTGCATTACTTGTGAAAAAATATAAATTTGATTTAGTTGAAATAAAACCGTTTTTGTTATGTATATAATTTGATAACATAATTTAATGGGAAGAACTTTGATCACTTGAAGTTTCGGATAGAAGTATTATTGGACACCCACAATGTTAAAGCGTGTATTGAAAGTGAAGGTACTACAGAGGAGTTTCTTAAGTTAGACAAAAATGTAAAAGTGTAATAGTGCAATGTGTCGCAATATATATAAAAGACAAGTCTAACAGTTATAAAATGTGGGAAGCGTTGAAAGCAGTGTTCCAAAGGAAAGGTGTAGCAAGCCAACTTTATTTGCGTAAGAAACTTTTAACAATGAAATGGGATCAAAACGATAATTTAGAGAACATTTTATCCAGTTTGAAGAAGTTATTCGAGAACTTAAAAGTGTTGGTGCAAATCCCGATGATTCAGATGTTGTGTGTCACTTGCTGCTTACTCTTCCAAAATCATATGATCCAATAGTAACTGCTCTTGAAACTGTTGATGCCTTAAAACTTACCTTGGACTTTGTAAAGGGAAAATTACCTACTTGATCACGAACTAAAAACGAAGAATTTAAGTTGTGAAACTGAACAGTTAGGTGCTTTTACTGGTGGAAGTGTTGGTCCACATACTCCTAGTCATACACAACGTGATACCTGGAATAAAAGAGAATCAACTCGAGGACAGTTCTCAGGAAATATTCATCGGGGTTCATGGAATAGAACGGGAAATGTTCAACAAACAAACTAGCAAAATTAAGTGCCATAAATGTGGAAAAATGGGTCACACAAGGAAGTATTGTCGTGGGCTCAAACAGGGCGGCTGGCAAACAAATGAAGTTGACATTGATTGGATCCATCGTGGTGTTAGTGAGGAGTTGACGTTGAAGAATCTTCGCCGGATGATGGGCCAATTGCCTTTATTGCTGCTGGAATGACCACCTTACAATCAACATGGAAAAGTGGACAAATTACAAGGTTGATCGACAGTGGCGCAACTGATCACATGGTTAATGATGACAGGTATTTTAGTGATTTAAAGTTTTGACAAATCCTCTTAATATAAATGTTGCAAAATCAAATGTATCCTTAACGGCCACTAAGATTTGAAATGTTGATGTTATTTTAGATAATGGATCTGTAGCTCAAATAAAAAACATTTTATTTTGCAAAGATTTGAGGCATAATCTTTTGTCAATATCTAAATTGGAATCGTTGAATTTTAAAGTTAGGTAAATTTGAAGAGGGTCATGTGTTTATTTTGAAAAATAGTATTGTGTTATATTAGCCAAAAGGAGACAGATTTGGAAGTCTTTATAAAATAGATTTTAATTTAAATGTAAAGTCTGGTCAATTCGTAGATACTGCTCGACTTTGGCACTGTAGATTAGGGCATTTAAGTAATAGAAACTGTTTAATATTGTCTAGTTTAGTAGATGGAATGAATTTTAACAAAGCTAAAACTAATGATGAAGTTTGTCGAGTGTGTGCCCAAACTAAAATTACCAGATTGCCTGAGAGGTCTCAGGAAAGGTGACGAAACGACCCCTAGAGTTGGTACACACATATGTTTGTGGACCTATAACACCAACTACTTATAATAATAAAATGTATTTCCTTACCTTTCTTGACGACTTTACTCATTTTTCAGTGGTGTACTTACTTGAAAGAAAAAGTGAGGCATTTGATTGTTTTAAAAAATATGAAGCATATGTTACTAATCAGTTAGGATGCAAGATTGGTTCAATTCGTTGTGATAATGGGGCGAGAATACTGCTCAAATGAATCTAAGTCTTTTTGTGAAAACCGGGGAATCCATCTTAGTTACACAGCACCGTACAACCCTGAATAAAATGGCTGTGCTGAACGTTTGAATAGAACCCTCCTTGAAAAAGGAAGAGCTATGTTGTTGCAGTCAGACTTACCTAAGAATATGTGGGGCGAATCACTACCGTGTGCTACTTACTTGACTAACCGAAGTCCAAGAGCTGCTTTGAAGAGATGTTTTATGGAAAGAAACCAAACATAAAAAATATAAAGATCTTTGGATGCGTATAGCTTATAGTCATATTCCAAAAGAAAAACAGGAAGGAAAATTTGATGTAAGAGGTGAAATTAAAATTATGGTTGCGTATGCCGAAAATGGTTATCGTCTTCTATGGGATCAAGCTAAGCAAAATGTTGTTGTAGCTAGATGTGATATTTGACGAATTTTCTGAATTAAACAAAATTCAAAATACTCAAAAAAATAAAATTACCAATGTAGATTTAAAGTGTGAACTAAAAGAAGAATGTAAAGAAGCTGATAATGAAACAGAAAAAGACGAAGAAAATGATAAGAAAAATGCACCGAGAGAAAGTGTACGAGAAGAAGAATCAGAACGTTCTTATGAGACTGCCATTGATAAAGACTTGGATGAGAATTCAATACAAAGAAAAGGTGACAGATTGAGAAGACCTACCTATTTGAATGAATACTACATGAATGACGACTTTGAGCATATGGCCTTAAGTGCAATGTCCTTTGTAGATGAAGTACCAGCAAGCTATAAAGATGTTCAAGAAAGAGCAGATTATAAACTGTGGGAAAAAGCTATTGAAGAAGAAGCTGAAGCATTAAACCGAAATAACACATGGACAATAGTAAAAAATTCATCACATGAGAGGCTAATAAACTCCAAGTGGGTATTCAAAATTAAAAGAGATGAAGAAGGCAATGCATCTAAATATAAAGCGAGACTTGTAGCTAGCGGTTTCTTACAACGAGAGGGTTTCGACTACACAGAGACCTATGCACCTGTTGCAAGATTGACAACCTTAAGAATTCTACTTGCTGTTGCAAACTTTAAACACTATTGTGTGGAACAACTAGACCTAAAGTCTGCCTTCCTCCATGGTGAAATTGAAGAAGATATGTACATGTGTGCTCCTGAAGGTTTCAAAGAAGGGGAAGTATGTAAGCTAGACAAAGCTCTCTATGGGCTGAAACAGGCACCTTACTGTTGGAACAAGAAGTTTGATTGTTTCATCAGAAATGAACAGTTTACTACGAGGGGTCATTCGCTGTTCAAAATCACGTACAGGTATTGAAAAATTGACAAAAAATTTCACTATTGAAGGTACTGACACGTATTGCAAAGTATTGACAAGTATTGCAAATTATTGACACCAATTAACAAGAACTCCGTAGTATTGGGTAGTATTGACGAATAATACAAGTACTGATAAGTACTGTAAAGTATTGCCCGACAATATAGGGTGGTCTTGCGAAGCGCATCGGACGTTGTTTAAAGTATATTAAAAGAACCATAAATATGACAGCTTCGGTCTTAACTCATTATTTAAAGGCCTTCCAAAATGACATTGCAAATATGCATTCACTTACGGTAAAGACCTTGAAAATATGCATTTACGGTAGGTATCGGAAAAAAATGACATGAATTGTGAGTTTTATATGGCTCGTTCAACCATTTTTCTAATTTTCGTTCGATACAAGACGAGAAAATGCGAGAAAAATGTTGTAACCCATCAGAAATGGCCTTCATTACTTTTGGATGGCTGCAATGGTTTCCTGCGTCTCATATCGGAGGAAAAATTTTTAAAAATCCTTGAAAACATACAGAAATGGCGGCCGGAAAATGAACTCGTTGACACTCGGTATACCTGTCTATAAAATTAACGAATGGAATAAAAAAACAGAAACAATGTTTATTGAACGTTTAATATGAAATTTGTTGATGTGTATAGAAATTCTCGACAAATAATTCACATTTTCCTGAAGTGCTTGTATTTTTATTAATAACACTTTTTCATATCGGTTTAGCTGAAAAGGGCCATTTCCTGTTAGATGTAATGGTCCATGAATTACAAACTGTTTTTCTACAACGTATCTCTTCTCTAGTTGGCCATATACACATATTCATCGACATCTTCTTTTAGAAACTTAATTTTGCAACTGTCATCACTGCAGGTTAGGACCCTCCCGATGAATGCCTTAGTATTATCCCATTTCAACTACGGGGACATTGTTTACGGTTCGTGCATTGACAGCGATGACATCAGGCGTATCCAAACTGTGCAAAATTCTTGCATTAGACTAATTTATGGTCTAAGAAAATACGATCACGTATCACACAAACTCAAAGATTTACAATGGCTCAATATGATAAATCGCCGAAGGTTGCATTTCGCCTGTCTTGCCCATAGGTTAATCCTGAATAAGAGGCCCAGTTACCTTTACAATAAGATTCGCTATAGAACGGACGTGCATAATATAAATATAAGACAAAAAGGGTTCCTTAGCATGCCCTCTCATAAAACCAGCCTCTATGAAAGATCGTTTTCTTACAATATTGTTAAGGTATTGAATGCTTTACCTACCCATCTAAGTCACTCCAGTAATCGCACTTTTAAATGTCAAATGTATAAACATCTATTGAATACACAAACAGCCTGAGTATTTTTTCCTTACTGCGTGCCAGGACCTACATTGATTGTGCTAACTCCTTTAATTATCTTCCTTTGCTATCAAAGTTTACCTAGGTATGTGTATAATTTTAAGTTTCCATTTCCCAATCGCTCCATGTCGCATTCGCTAATCATCTAGTTTACATTTAAATTTAGGTTAAGTTGAAAAACAGTTCAATTTGGAACTGAACTTCGCCTTTTGCGAATATGTTGATATACATATATTGTTTTTTTTCTCGTTGTTTTCCCATTACCTTTGTTTATCACATATATTCAGCAAAAAGTTGTGTTTATACAGAAAATCTGCACCAATGATGGCCTTATCTAAATATCTATGTCAGCTATGAGGAACGACCATTGGTAAATACGTCTAAGGTTTAAACATACCTACTGAAATTGTTTTACTGCCATATGTATTAATTATAGAGTTATTTGCTGCATATAATTTGGGACCCGATGGTTCTAATTTTGTATGGAACGTGCTTTTCGGGATTAGAAAAACATCTGCTCCCGTATCAATTAAGAACACTAAATTGCTGTCAGCTTGTCGATCGAGACTGCGCTCGTAGCCAAGATCGACTGTATTTGCAGTGGTAAACGTTGTAGCCACAGGGTCTTCAGTAGGTCGCTGGGGAGTGAAGTACGTCTCAACCTGGCCATTGGCCATCTCGGTGAGGAGTTGTGAGAGGCGCTTGTCTCCCAGTTCTAACTCTGACACCAATTTTTTTAATTTTTGGCATTTGAGTCAGAATGTATATCAATTAGTCTAGCCTTGATCTCCTCATATTTATTTTCTTGCGGAGGGTCAAGGATGAGCTCGGCTATTTTAGATAGCACCTCTGTTTCAATGGCACTGACCACGTGGTTGAACTTGGTTTTATCACTTCTTATGTGGCCTATCTCGAATTGGGTCTCGAGTTGCACAAACCATAGCCTTGGATCCGTTTTGCAGAAAGGTGGTGGTTTGATGCTGATGCTATCGATATGCCGATGTTCGATCACGTGTTCTTCATTGCTTTGGGCCATTTTTTCTTGTTGTAAGTTTAGGTAGGTGCGATTGATTACACTACAAATTTTAATGTCACTAATCTTTATTACCTGATTAATCCGTTGCATGAATTGTACAATGTTAAACAACGATGTTGAAGGCTGAAGGTGCACACAAGAAGTGCCTTACACAAAAAGCGGTTTTCACTTCCTGCTGCCCAAGTTACCAACCAAAGATAAATATGTTACCAACTTTTACTACTTGTGTTCCTACATTCACGTTGGCATTCGCCACAGTGTCTATCCCCTCTCTAGCGTATGTCGCTACAACCAAAGATGGCCACAAGTTACTGCGTTACTGGCAATGATTAGCAGTAGGGTAGATATGTCGCGCTGCTAATTTCTTGAAGCCAGTTGTCTCCAATTGAAAGTGAACCTTGAAGTCAGCGGAGTAACATTATAATAAATAGGGTAATAGCATTGATTAGTAATAGGTAAATTTATTTAATAAAAATGTTTTCAGCGTTAACTAATTTATTTCACAGAATTGTTAAATACATACATGGTGAGAGTAATAATGCTATGCTGTCGCGCATTTAACAATTAACAAAGTTTCTTTTGTATTTTATTTACAAATTTACATGTTTTTTATGAAATTTGTGCAAATAACTTTTCATCTAACAGATGGTTCAGACGATTTTTGCTTTCCTGCGTAATAAAATCTTATATTAAGGGGAACTTAAAATAATTCTTACAAAACCTTACTATTAACATTGCTTAAACATTACATAAGGTTTCTAATCAATTTCAATAAGAAATAAAAATAGAAAAAATTATTGAAAAAACTCTTACGACTGTCTCAGTGTGTACCATGCACGGTACACAGTGAGACAACATGTAGTACACTCTGAGACGTGTATCAACGTACGTTGTATGTGCCAAATGAAATAGGCAATTTCACAAAACTTGTGGCTTTTTTTTAGTTTCCCTACCCTTTCTACTGATAACTGTTTTACTGCTACCTGCTTGTGATAAATTTCGAACTGTTGCATGGTTTTTGTCGCTCTGTTTTTTCCTCTATTGCCATCTTTTCAGGACTAGTACTACGACCTTTATTTCTAGGTGCCCTATTCGTTTTTCTTGGTGCAGCCTTTGGGTAACCTCGGATTGCTTCAGGGGTAACTAGGATGGGAGTTAGGTTCAGCTGTCCTTTAGGTACCTGAATTTCTTGTTCCACACTATTTGGTTCCAAGTTTGAAGTCGATGCTGTAGGTTGTTGATCTTGGGTTTGAGGTAATGGTCGGTCGGTTACAGCCGATGTTACAAAATCAGCTTCAGTAAAAATTTGATCATCGAACGGCCAAATCCCAGTTTTTCTAAAACCGGCTATTATGTTTATGCAGGGGTAAATGCTTTTGAATGAGCCACACCAACACACTCGGCAATTTCGTAAATGGTGATTGGAATGCCTGGGTGCTGCAGAAGCCATGAATCAATGGCAATACGCTGTAAAGGGCCAGAAAATTGAGACATCTAAAGGCTGCATTTTGTTGCTGCAGTGAGGAGGTAAAGTTACGATTGTAACTCCACTATCCCTGGCCATATTGACAACGCCAACCGAAATGTGACTCTCATGGTTATCATACACCAAGAGAGAAGGGTTTTCCTTGCAACTTCCAGAATATTTGATGAAGTGTTTTAAAACCTCGATAAACAAATCAACAGTCATGCAACCACTCGGATTTGCTAAGCCTAGAGTCATTGGGGGAGCTCCATGTGTCATACGTTCTTGAAATTTCTTTCTGGGAAAAACCATTGCTGGTGGAAGATGATTCCCAGATGCGGAAACAATGGCACATGTTGTCACAAGAACTCCCCTCTTCCCAGATGCCGAAACAATGGCACATGCTGTCACAAGAACTCCCCTCTCACCACTCGTACAATGACTAATTTGCTTCGCCCCTTTTTCAGCCACGATTTTTCGTGATTTTTGAACAGTTGTACTGGTTTCGTCTAGATTAAATATTCTAGAGGGATCTCTTAATTTTTGGTTTTTTTCTAAAATATTTTTCAGGTTTGAAAAGAACAGCTTAACATTACCTACTCTTGTTGAAAGACGTGAGTCGACTAAGGCTGCACTGCTCGGGTTGACGTAAACTTAGATTTCCACGTCGTTTTCGAAATGATCTTAGCCACTCATTCCCAGCACTTTTATTAACATTCCAAGAATCTGGTACACTGCGGTTGTTCACTGTCGCAAACTCATAGGCCAATTTCTTCACGCCTTCGGGGGGTTAACCCGTAGGCCATTTTTGAGCAAGTTACAATGTATTCTGCAAGAATTCGCTCATCATCTTCAGTCAAAATCTTCCTGTTTGCATAATTTGGCTCCATATGGGTGTTTTCGATGTTTGCCCCTTCCGCATTCTTGGATTTCTTGACGTAACGTGCTAGTGTTTGAAATTTAATATTACAAATCTCGCCAGCACCTCTTATGGAGTGCTGTTCATGTAAAACCATTCGCACTGCTCTTTCCATAGCTTCCTTTGACGTGGCGCCAATTTTTCTTTGTTTCTTTATACGCACCATACCTTAAAAAGGATTATAATTGGTTGAGGTATGATAAAACAGTGCTAAGTCCACAGTGAGACATATATCGATGGTGTCTCACTGTGTACCAGTAAGGGTGTCTCAATGTGTACCACAATAGCTTGCCATCATCGGCGGCGGAACAATTTTAGCTCAGTGGGTGCAAGATAAGAAAACATAGTCGTCAGTAAAGGTTTTTTTATTAATTGATTGTTTTAGTAAATTTACGCTGAGAATTATTTACAAAATCTACCATTATTTCTTCTTCACAAATTTTATCTAACTCCTTGTACGCATTAGCTGTAACACAATGATTGAGCTTTGTTTGTTTCATTGTCGATCTTAAGTAGGTTTTAATACGTCTAAACATAGAAAACTGCGTTCACAATTAGCCGCAGAAAACGGAATAACTAAAATCAGCTCTAACACTTTCTTTCAGGGATAATTGGCGAGTGTCTGTCAGAAGTGACATAAAAAGTTGAACAATGTCATAGGTTGATTTAGTGGTGCTTTTTATTAATTGTTTGAACATGCAAAGCTCATTTACCAATTTAGATTTGTCCTTAGAATATAAAAAAACAAGATTTGTCCCATGAATACAACTCACAAACCGGAATAATGTCCGACTCAAAGGTACTTTGATTAAGCCCTACAGAGCTAAGTGAGAGTCTTACTTTTGCAATATTAAAAATACCAGGTTGATTCCCATTTTTCATGTGGGTGCAAATGATACTCTTGCACCCACAGGAATTTTCCAGTGGGTTCTTGTCACCCACGAACCCACGGTTCCGCTGCCTGTGCTTGCCATAATAAAACGCGAATAATATCAGAATGGGCGGGAGATTTAGACAGAAAGCAATTTGAGGTTAGAGTGAACATATGTGGCACATTAAATACAGGTCTTTTGAAAGATAGAAGCCATTTATAGGACCAGGACCTTTGAAACGAAAAGAGTAAAAGAACAAAACTTACCTTCAGATAATCACTTGTTCAATATTAGGGGAAACTGTCCTAAAATGACATACTTAGTGTAAAAAAAATCATATTTTCTCCACTACTGCGAATTTAAGTTTAAATTATGGGTAAACTGTAGGACCAGGCCATACACCAACATTTGGCATTAACATTTTATGAAAATTTTATATACAATTAAAATACATATTTCTTTTCGCTTTTGCGCCAAATATGTCATTTTACCAACACCTATTGATAAAATGGCTGGCATGGTATTTATTTACTCGTAAAAATAAATGTTTCGATCTAGGAAACACGAAAAAAGAACATTTATTCCAAATAAACGATAATAATACATAAGTATTAAGATAATAAGGTGCAATGGTTACAGGCAAATCTCACAAACAAATGATTTCGTTCTTGGTGCCAGACCCGCACATTCAGCATGTGCCCACAGACTGCAGACTGCAGACTGAACATCGGAACCATTTCTCTTGACTCCATGAATTTTTATAAAGATAAAGTCCTCGTCATCGTCATCTTTAGCTGCAAAGGGATCGTCTTCTGCCTCATCGTCGTGGTTATTATTTTTTCTCAATTTATTTGAAGCAACTGTATTAAAAATATTGCGTTTTGAGTTCCTTAGTTCGACAGCTGTGTTTTGCGTTCTTTTCCGTGTTTGAGTAGATACCTTTGGTGGAGGAGAAATGTCCAGAAATGTGACTTTCTTCTTAACTTCATTACCAACCACTAAATTAACTGGTGGTTGGTTTTCATCATTTTCATCTGTTGAGCATGTCGGAATATTATTATCATCCAAATTTAGGTTAACTTTCTCTGGAACTGGTTCGTCATCGATAATAATGTTGGTGGTTTCTGAGGGAGCAAATAAATGGTCAGGGAAGACGTAGGGATTGTATGGGCAAATTCCAGTTTTGGCAAAACCATTGGTAGCATTGTGTATTGACGCTGCTTTTCCATAGGCGCTGCTGAGAAGCCCACCTATTTGATACAGTGTAATGATGGTTGCCGGGATGGTTTTTTAACCAGGTGGTGCACTCTTGATTGTAATATGCCTTGAGAGGCCCAAAGAAACATACATCAAGGGGCTGCATCCGGTGGGTGCAGTGAGGTGGGAAGCACATTAGCACTAAGTATACCATTGTCTTTAGAAAAGTTCACCGCATCCAATGACTTGTGACTAATATGCCCATCTAGAAGTAAAAGCACCTTATTCGTTTTAGAAGGTTTGACGAAGTTTGCGAAGTGCTTTAGCCATTTAACAAAAGATTCAATGGTCATCCATCCTGATTCTTGAAATATTCCCATGATACCAAGCGGAGCGGAGTCAATGGTTACATTCACCGGACGAAACTGTTGCAAACCCCTAGCGGAAACGTCCAGTGGCACATGCGCTCCTTGCTCAACATGTTGTGGAGCGGTCGCCATTTTTCGGAGCACTTTTTAATTTTGCTACGTAGCGGTAGCGAAGTGCTCAGAAAATGGACAGTATTTTCAATAACATTGAATTTGTGTTTCAGGATGAATTTGAACAATCGAAGAATGGTAGTAAGTATGAAATATGATAATACAAGTACAAGTAGGTACCTACCTATAAGCGTTGATTGAATCTTCAATCAACGCTATAAGTTATCCATCATTAATTCAAATTCTTTATTAAATAAAGGTTATGTTGTATTCTTATTTACAAAATGTATTTATAACTTTTTATTTTGATACAGAAAGCACCATAGGTAATGAAGGAAAGTGAACCGTTACGGGAAAACAGCAGTATTAGTTTGCGATCAATAACAAATTTGTAGTTTTCCCAATGATACACACACTGCACTAAATTCATAGTTTTTATTTTTAATTATTAATAGTTTCAAATTGTACCATTACATACAGGTTCAGGTCTCACAAAAAGGGGTTGAAGTACAACGAAATTATAGTAATAAAACACTCAGCCTCCCCTTTCCAACAGTGTATAATGAAAAACGATAATAATTTACAAGAACGATGAGATGATTGTTTTGTTTTTTTAAAAGTAAGGTACTAATACTAGCAACTGAAGGTATAAGCGATGCAAAACTTACACAAAGTAAAATGTTGAACGTAGAGAAGAGGAATACCAGAGTTTATGTATGAACACACTGGGACCATTACATCCTCAGGTAAGTGGCTCGTCATCGTAAGTGCAAACACTTTTTGAAGATAAAAAGGGAGTTGAAATTTAAAATTGAAGTTAAATGAACAAAATTTGTTTACAATATTAAAACCGACATGTTTCAAAGCCTCCTGGCTTTATTTTCAAGGAAGTTAAACAACAAACAGCTTAAAGCTAAAACAATGAACAAAATTAGGACATAAGTTAAGTAAAGAATATAACCTCAAACTCACCTTAAGATAACATCTTGTCAATTGTTATCGTTTTTCATTATACCTACACTGTTGGAAAGGGGAGGCTGAGTGTTTTATTACTATAATTTCAATGTATTTGGTAGTAAATTGGCCATTTTCTTATTTATGTACAATGTTCTAGATACTTTTAAAGAAGCAGAAAGGAAATCTAGAAAAGCTCTAGAAACATCAGATTTAGAATCCCAGACAATGATGAGGAATCTATAGGAAAAAGGAAGAGGAGAATTCCGAAGCATTTTGATGATGATCATAGTTGTTCTAGTGAAGACGAAAATACAAGTGATCTGCCAAAACCACCTAAACCTCCTATGTTTAAAAAACGCACCACAATACAAAAGCCAGTAGGAAACATCAAAATTTATCAAAGTCACTCTCAGTAAATCTCTAATACTTTTCACAATGTAAACATAGCCAGTACATCGACTTTTCAAAATCACGAAGACAGCATTCGACAATCACCTACAACATCTAATCGTGAACTTTGTTCAACACCTCAAAATTCCATGACTCCTCATGTGGAAAAACACAATTGAAGGGGCAAGTGGATGAATCTGTTATGTTACATATAAACAGTTTTCCACAAAATCGATTTTAAGTTTTTTTTTCTGTGAATTTTACAATGATGGCGACTTGAAACTTTTTTGTGTCATCCTTCTGAACAGTTCGGTCTTGATAGGTACGAAATAAAATCGTCATATTTTCTAGTTTTCGCTTAAAAAAATATTTATTGTACATAACATGAGGCGTTTACTGCCCAAGTGGCCTAACCAACGAAAATGCCTAGTGGAGATAATAATTAATGAAAATTATTGGAATTTTTAAAAATCATGCATAAACCTGTATTATTGATTTATGAAGATTGCTATTTTTTTTCAGTACGTGATTGATGTTATCTGAATTATACCTAAAAAACTTTAGCTTTACCTTTAGAAAAAAAAACGAGTTAGCCCACAATGGCACAATCGGAATTTTACAAACTTTAACACAAAAAGTATTACTTAGGGCTTAGGCCATAAGGACATTAAAAATTGTTGTATACATAATAAACTTTTATTAATGTTAATATAAAAAATGAACAAACAGTAGAAACATTTCAAATGATTAGTTTCATATTAAAACTGAATAAAAGGAACCCATAAAACATCATACTTTATGGTTTGCTTTTACTCTTTTTTGCTTCAACTACAGGATTTTTTGGAGGTCGGCCTGGCTTTCGTTTTACGGATTCATTATTCTTCTCTTGAGAGATTTGGACATCCACTTCAGCACATCTCAGTTCCATAATAACGTCTTCCTGGTCGCGTTCGTCAGTAGGTGTTTCCTGTAAATTATTATAAAATTCGTGGCAAATCGGCGGTATGAATGGGAAGTAAATCCTTCAGGTCCTTAAGTTTTTACTTTCAATTTTCCTCCCGGTAGGGTACAGCAATGGAAGTTGTAAGGGCACGTTTTCAAAAGAATTGCATTTTTTTACGTTTATAGTTTGGAAGAGAACATCTAGATTGTTTGATTCTTTAAATAAAAATTCATAGGGCTCATTCGCACAGTACCTCAACCATTGCATTTTAAGCCAACTTAGTGGTGCTTTGTCTGTAGTTTGTTTTCTGTTGGTTACATTCTTCTCTAGTAACTCGGTGCTTATAAAGTCCCCCAAATAATCGCCTCTATAAAGTAGACCATATTCTATCACAAATAAAGGAGAGGTTTCAAACACAATTTCGTCCGTTTCAGGACCTTGTCATTGATGAAAGTTTAATACTTTTTAAGGGAAGATTGAGCTTCAAACAGTTTATAAAGAGTAAAAGACACCGTTTTGGGATTAAGCTGTTTGTTTTGTGCGACTGTGAAACAGGAATAGTATTGGACTTTATAGTATATTTGGGAAAAGGCACAAGTGAAAACTTGGGGATCAATCAAGACCTGGGTATATCGGGAGCTGTTGTAACCAAGCTCATGGATCAATATCTAAACAAAGGACACTCGCTTTTTACAGACAACTATTACAGCAGTCCTGCCTTGTCAACTTTCCTATTCAAAAATAAAACAAACTCTTGTGGAACTGTCCGGCCACATAGAAAGCATTTGCCAAAGTTCACCGTCAAACTAAATAAAGGAGATGTTTCTTGGTATTCTAGTGATCATCTATTGGTATTAAAATGGAAAGATCGTCGAGATGTCCATATGATAACCACTATGCATGCAAATGAAATTGTGGTTCTTCCAAAAGTAGACAGGATCACTAAAGAAAATGCACGGAAGCCCAGATGTGTAGTGGAATACAATTGCAAAATGGGAGCAGTCGACCGTACTGACATGATGATTTCTAGTATTGACTGTATGCGTAAAAGCATAAAATGGTATAAAAGCTGTATTTCCACATTATGGATGTTTGTTTACTCAATGCCCATGCCATGTTTTTGACCACAGATTTTAGAAAAATTCCGTTAGCGACATTTCACTTAGAAGTCATACGTCAGTTATTTGAGAGGTTAGTAAATGTTTTCATTTTAGGTAGTTATAATTAACAATGTTTTATGTATAGGTTTTCCACCAATCATCTCCTAACAAGACCTGATCTGAACCTTAATTCTGCAAGATTAATCGAAAGACACTTTCCGATATACGTTCCAGAAACAGAAAAGAACAAGAATCCTTCAAGAAGATGCCTGGTTTGTTCGCACACAAAAAAACGAGAAAAGAAAAGGAGAGACTCTAGATTAGGGTGGAACGAAAAAACTTTATTTTTTTCTTTGAATCGTAATAGTGCGGAAAAGTTGCGTATTGTCAATCTAAAAACGTGTAAAATTTTTTTTCAAATTTCATGAACGTTTTGAGGTGCCGCCGGAGTATTAAATTTTGTTAATTTTAACGAAAAAACTTTATTTTTTTCTTTGAATCGTAATAGTGCGGAAAAGTTGCGTATTGTCAATCTAAAAACGTGTAAAAATTTTTTTCAAATTTCATGAACGTTTTGAGGTGCCGCCGGAGTATTAAATTTTGTTAATTTTAAAAATTTTGGTATCATTTATTTTTGTGTTCTAGTTATTTTCGTCTACTGTAAGAAAGGTGATTTCTTCAGTTCATTGGTCTTTAGGTAACTGAAACAGTGCTAAATCTATCTCATAGATAAAGAAGTGGTTAGTGTACTCTCTAGTGAATTATTTGCTGTAACTTATTCTACAGTTGTCTAGTCTAGTGCATTTAATTGTATTTTTATGATTTAGACAAGATAAGATGGAGAGAACGGTGCGTGAAATAAAGACAACACAAAATGTGAACTGTGCTATATTTGGTACACCTAAAGAACTTACTGCGTTGGTGTTACCAACATACGAAGAAGTTATGAAGTTTTACCTTTGGTTGAAACAGGATTTGAAACCTGCAACTTCAAGTAAAGAACCTACTGTAGGCGAAATCAGAGAATGTATTGCTAAAAAACTAGAAGATATTTGGTTTAAGGCATCTATTCCCGTTGTATCTCATACTAGAATCCTGCAAATGATTCGTAGTTATCACGACAAATATAGGACTATTAATTATGAAGTGTTTTAAAAACAAAGCTGGCCGTGAAAGTTATAAATTGAAAATGAAAACATTTCAAGAAAATGCAAAGAAACTCTTTGATGTTTCGGCATGCAAGTGCAACGATTTTAATGTTTGCTGTTGTTCAAAAGAAAGGAAAGTGCCAATTGACGAGCGTGTTTTTCTATTAGATCAGAGATCGAAAAGAAAAATGATCATCAGTTTTGTGGATATTAAAAAAAGCAAACAATTAAATTGTAGAATGCAGAGAAAATTAGAAGAACAGAAAAGAATCTCCAAATTGACACAACAAATCGAACCACAGCCATCAACTTCGTATAAAGTGTGTGTTTCTACAGAGTCAGAAGCAAGCGACACAGTTTATACAGAAACAGATTCAGATTCACCACCTGAAAAGTCAAAACCAAAACGATCAAAAACTGTAACAACTTCTACACAAATGCGAAAGCGTTTACCCAATTTAGCAAAAGCATGTGACCGTACCGGTGTATCTGATAGGAGCGCTGCTGCCATCGCTAGTGCTGTTCTGGAAGACATTGGATTAATAACAAAACACGACAAAGACAAAGTAATAGACAGAATCAAGATAAGACGACAACGAAAGAAAGTAAGATCTAATCTACAGATGCTATCAAAATTCGAATCACGCCAGATCAGGGGGTTGTATTTTGACGGGCGCAAAGACCAGACCCTAGCGCAAGAAATGAAGCAAACTAAACATTATCGGAAAACCATTTCTGAGGAACATTATGTACTAGTCCAAGAACCGGATTCCAAGTATATGGGCCATGTTTCTCCCAGTACTGGATCGGCTGAAGCAATAAGTAAAAGCATTTTGAATTTTTTTGAAGTTGCTTCTATCGACACTTCGAACTTGAGCGCAATTGGTTGTGACGGAACAGTCATAAATACAGGCCAAAAAGGAGGGATTATCAGAAGACTAGAAATGAAATTTAATCGTCCATTGCAGTGGTTTGTATGTCAACTGCACGCCAATGAACTGCCACTTCGACATCTTTTCCATTATCTCGACGGATCAACAGCAGGACCTAAAACATTTTCCGGCGCTATTGGGAAGCAGTTAGAAGTCTGTAATAATCTTCCAGTGACTCAGTATGAAAGAATCAATGGTAATTTGCCGGTAGTAGACGAAAATGATTTAAGTACAGATCAAAAGTACTTATTAGATATTTGTCGAGCGATTGAATCTGGTCAATGTTCCTTTGGTTTGGGCCAAAGAAATCCGGGAAAAATTGCTCACTCCAGATGGTTAACCACTGCGAATCGCATTTTACGTCTATATGTTGGCTGTGACGTACCTTCAAATGAACTTATGCCCGGTTGCACCAACATCATTTACCTATTTTAAGATACATCTAAGTCTTAAGATGATCCTACGTGATAAAATCTGTTGTACCAACTGTACATCCCATCTTAAGACTAGATTTTGATCCTACATTTTAGGATACCGTTTTCGTAGTCCTAAGCACATCTTAACCAATTAGAAAGTGGTTCGTGGTTGTCAGTTGTGTTTGTCAAAAATGGAAAATGTACAAGATGTTGTTGACGTTAATAGAGTCGACGGAGTTGACTATGTTGATTTGATAGATAATATGAGAGCTCCCCGTCAAATGTACGTTCGCGAAAATTATTTTGAATCATTAGATGAGCAAAAGTTCTTTGAAAGATTTCGCTTAACAAAAAATACTACTTTGTATCTCCTGAACAAAATAGAAGAACAGTTAGAGTATGAACATAACCGGTAAGTTCACCTGCAATTTTTGTTTGGAATATGGAATATTTTGGTTCTGTTTTAGGAATAATTCTATAGCACCTATCGACCAACTGCTATTAACACTAAGGACATTCGCAACTGGAGGTCATCTTTTATCTATTGCTGACTTCATCCAGGCGGATAAAAGTACAATCAGTCGATTAGTAACTAAAGTTACCCATGTTATAGCATCACTTGCAAATGAATTTATTTATATGCCACGAAACCAATTGGAAGTAAAAGATTGTCAAAACAAATTTTATGATGTATGCCGATTTCCAAGAGTTATAGGTGCAATTGACGGGACTCATATAAGAATACAGTCACCAGGTATTAAAAGTGTAATGTTATCATCAAAATTAATAGAATGTTAACCAGTACACCGAATTTTATACGATAAATACTTTGATACTAGACAACAATAATTGTGAAACCAATTTAAAACAGTTTACGATGTTGATTTCATTTCACTAATATGTAACAATTTTTATAGGAGGAGTGGATGCAGAAGTTTTCCGTAACCGAAAAGGTTATTTTTCTATAAATGTACAAATTTGTATAAATGCGGACTTCCTGATTCAGGATATTGTAGCTCGTTGGCCTGGCTCTGCTCACGATGCCACAATTTTTAATAATTCCCGTCTAAAATTCCGATTTCAAGAAGGAGAATTTGGAAATGGAATATTATTAGGTAAGTAGGTATTAATAAGGTTTTACAAAAATATATCTAAATTGTTTAGGGGACAGTGGATATATGAATACCCATTATTTGATGACACCGTTCTTAAACACCACAACAAGAGGACAAGAAAATTACAATAGGGCTCATGTTCGAACAAGAGTCAAAGTTGAAAACGTAATTGGCATATGGAAACGAAGATTTCCTATATTGGCATATGGATGTAGACTTAAACTAGAAAGCATTCTTCCAATTATAGTAGCTACAGCTGTATTACATAACGTAGCTAGGTTGCAAGGAGAGCCAGAACCTCCAAATGAAAACAATGTAAACGAACATGAGCTTCAACAAGCAATTGTAAATGGAGATATCCCAATTGGTGGGCAAGAGAACAACCAGCATGATGATAGATTACATTTTGTTCAAAATTATTTTAATAACTAGTAAAAAATTTATTTTTGCTTTGTATCACTAATGAAAAAATTTCTTAACACTAAAAAACATTCATTTCATTATAAATATTTTACCCTAATTACATATTTTACAGTTGGTCAAATTTTTTTTTTTCAATTTCTAACTCCAATTTATATAATTTGTGTTTGTGTTCTACTTCCATTTCGTAAAGAGTTGTTTTATACTGTCGTTCTTCATCAACCAACTGTTTTTGTGATTGTAATATTTCCAGTTTTGCCTTTTCAATGTCACTTAATTCACAAACTTTTGGGCGTCTTTTTTTGGCCCAATTTGGTTTACCTTTGGGTGTTTTGCCAAGGTCTTGCTCTTGAGTAATACGTTCGTTACCATTACTTGCTGTCATAGTAGTACTTGTAGATGATTGTGGTTCATGTATGACAACATCCTCTACATCATCTTGAAATGCATCTGGTTTTGTTGACAGATCATTACCTGTAATTAGTACATAAACTAAGAATTCATTTTCAACCTTTATTAAACAAAAATTAAATAATTTTTCCATGGATCAAGGTGATTTGAATGAAAACTTGTTCCCTATAAAATATTGCAATCATGTTATGAATTGCATTTTTAAATGAAAAATAAAAACTACTGTGCAGTTTCAAGTCATCTCATACCACTTCGATGTACTCTGCAATTGATACTTACATGTTATAATTCTGTCTCCATCAAATTTATTGTACATGCCAGATATTATTTTTGCGCTTACAACATCTAAGACTAATTCCTCAGGGCCATCAATAATAATGTTGGTTGGTGGTCCACCTCCTGTACGATACAATTCTTGCTTTCCTTTAGCCGCTTTCTTTTTAATATCGTGTTTAATATTAACCCACTGCTTCCGGAGGGAATCCACTTCTCGGGTAACATTTACTCCTCTTGAATTAAATTCTGTGGCAATTACATCCCACGCTTTCTCTTTTTGCTGGTTTGAAGCCGAATTTGTAATTTTATTTTCCACGACGTCTTTATATTTATGCACTAAACTTGTTAGCAAGTTTTTTTCTTCAGAACTGTAATTAACTCGTTTTTTATCCATTTCTTCACTCCACAAATCTACCTTAACAAACAAATACTTTCGCGCCGTTACTACAATCAGTAGTAAAATGCTTTTGACAGCAACTTTGTTCAAGCTTACCAACGTATTTTTATACCTGTAAACAGAATTGCGTAGTTGCCAGATCCTCGTCAAATCCTTCGTGAGACATGCTATTAATTCATTGGTGCAACGAAAAGTAAATTTTAAGACGGTCCTCCATTAAGACGTTTTAGCTAAGACGTATTTTAAAGTGTATTGGTGCAACCGGGCATTAAAGTACTGGTAACATACATTTTAAAAGTTTACGCGCCAATGTGGTTTTCGATTAAAATGCATTCATCTTGTAAAGACGGCGCTAAACATTTATGGAAAACTATTAAACTTAGTCGATACCTGAATGAAAATCTGCTAAAAGTGATCGATCCCGTAATTCAGCGAAATGGATATTTTGCCCACCCGGAAAATATTATTTTGTGTATGATTACCGACGATCGACAACACATTAGAGAACTTGGTATTAGAAGAATACTAAAGGCCAGAACTCAAAGAATAGAAGGAGTTCGAATATTCAAAGTTCCGAAAATAAATTTTGCTGCCGAGGAATATTTTAATTTAATTGATTGGGCACAAATTACTGAACCCCCTTTAATGTTCAATATACCCGATGAAGACTTAAGAAGTATGGTTCAAACCAAACGAGAAATCGCCATTATAGACTTCCCTCGATTTCCCTGCCACACACAAGCCGTTGAAAGGTGTGTTAAATTAGTGACTGAAGCTTCTGCTGCTGTTTGTGGTGAAAATTCGCGAGATGGTTTTATCCGAGTCAGACTTGAATCTAGGAACATAATGCCGACGTTTTCGACAAAATCTGACTATAAAACTAGTGTAAGTAATAATGACGGACAAATAGATTAAATCCAAGTTTTGTGCAAATTTGTAGGGGTAGATTTAATTAATGTAGAAAAATGTTGATTTATTACAGTTTTAAAGAATAAAATACAAAGTTTCAACTTTAAAAATATCAAATGTATTTTTACTATTTTTCAAATTTTTAACCGCCCGGCGGCAGCTCTAGATATTTTTTTTTTAATTTCAGATTTTACAGGAGTTATATGAAGGTCAATACGCAGCTATCCCGCGCTATTACAAATAAAGTTTACAAAAAAAATTTTTTTTTGCTTTTTTCGTTCCACCCTACTCTAGATACATGTGTAAAGATTAAATAATTAAGGGGCAGGTTGGGAGTTTTATTTGTCTTAAGTTGTGTAAAGAGTGCAATGTTGGACTTTGCATTGTACCCTGTTTCCAAATTTACCACACCCAGGCTAACTTTTAAATTTTTTAACATTCCCTTTAGCTATTATAATATCATTTAGGATGTATTTTTTAGGGTTTATTTATATAAATAATGTTATTTGCTTTATGAATAAACATGCCTTTGGTATAGATCTACTGCTATTTTCTAATTTAAACATAAATTCTTGTTGAACAAAACCTAACCTACCCTCATTTTACCTATTTGGTATTTGACGGTTATATTCGTCACTCGTCTCTCGAGCACTGCAATTCCGTCGTCTGGGAGGAAAAAACATCTGATAATCGAGCTGTACCGAAAGGGTTAAATCGTTTTTACACGGCGCGACGTTTTTCTGCAAATATTGTGTCCTAGCTCCTAAAGTATTGGGTTTAAGGCAAAAACTGTTGGAACAAAAGTTGTAGCCCATTAAATTTCCTATAAAATGTACTAACCCCCTGCAAAAATTCAGCTTTCTCCTAATTAGAGGCGACAAAGCTTAATTTTTTACCTTCATGGGCTGGGCTACAAAGTGCGTTCTTTAACTGTGTTGACAAATAAGAAAAATTAACAAAACAATTAAAGTGCCTAACTTCTTGAAATATAGTTTAATACAATAAGCAAATTTAATTTATTGCTTAAGGTAGTTCCTCCGCGACAATCTCAACCAAAAGTTTCGTCCCATGTAACCATAGTAACTTCTATTATTAACCATTTTTGTCACGCCAGTGGAAGTACACTTTTTGTTCGGACTGTCCGCGTTGTCATGGAACAGATTGCGTATACAATCATTCACTTGCCTAAACTAAACATATCTAATAATAGTGGGCCATTCTTATCAATCAGTATCGATGAATTAATTAATCAGTCCCTAGCTAACCGCTGACGCTGACGCGCAAACACGATTTCTCTCAAATTTTCATTAAACGTGCCTCTTGATATAAGGAATGAGAAAATCCCGGTGGCATGTGGGCCATTCTTAAAAGTATCGATGAATTAATTAATCAATCCCTAGCTAACCGCCCCTTTACCCGAATCTGTATATGACTTTGCTAAATGCTGATTGGTCTTTTATAAACAACTTCACAGACGTTGATATGGCCTGTACAGCATTTTATGAGAAATTATATAGCATATTTGATTTATTTGTACCATATTGCCGCAATACAAATCGCAGTTTTCCTAAGTGGTTTACACATGTAATTATCCGCAATATCAGTACTAAAGCTAAGTTTTTGAAACGCTATAGAATTTTTAATGACGGCGACAGCCTTGAACAATTTAACCATTATCGTAAACTAGTCAAACAACAGATTAAGTTAGCATACAAAGATTATATAAGAGATGTTCAAGGGTCCATATCCAGTAGGTAATCCGAAACACTTTTGGTCGTTTCTTCGCTCGAAGAATGGGAATTCTAGAATTTTAAGTAAAATGCGGCACGGTGATACTACTTACTCATTGCCTCAGGAAATAGTGGATGGTTTTGCTAATTACTTTGCCAGTGTCTATCAATCTGCGGACACCAATCCCTGTGATATACAACTGCCTACAAGTAACTTGCCCTGCTGCGCCATAGATAATATGATTGAGGAGGAAGTGAGCGGTTTTCTAAAAAAGATTGCAGCAAATAAAAATACAGCCGGACACGATCAGATCCCAAGCTTTCTTGTGAGGGATTGTTATGACATATTTAAGACGCCGTTATGCGCATTGTTTAATCTCTCCCTTAGAATAGCAACGTTCCCAAATATTTGGAGAATCGCAAGGGTATGTCCAGTATTAAAAAATGGGGATCCGATGGAGATTAAGAATTACAGACCTGTGAGTATACTCTCAAATTTTTCAAAGATATTTGAAGTGATACTGCACTCTCGTATCTATAACGCGGTCAAGAGGTACATTTCGCCGTATCAACACGGGTTTATGGAACGACGATCGACCACGACAAACTTAATGCACCTAACACAATTCATCTCAGAGAGTCTGGACAACCGAGGCCAAGTTGACGTGGTCTACACCGATTTTACAAAAGCGTTTGATAAGATCTCGCATGCCATCGTCTTGCGTAAACTAAACAACTTTGGGCTTAGTGAAGCCCTTCTGTCATTGTTCACATCGTATCTAAAGAATCGTACGCAGTATGTCATTTATAACCAACACAGGTCGTGGTCTTATCGTGCATCATCTGGAGTCCCGCAGGGTTCGAATCTAGGTCCGCTGTTATTCTTATTATTTATTAATGACCTATGTGACACTCTGGATTGCAATGTAGTACTTTTTGCGGACGATTTGAAACTTTATACGTCGGTATCATGTGTTAGTGATTGTTCTCACCTGCAACAACAGGTGAACAAGTTGTTAGACTGGTGTACTGTGAATCAACTGAAACTAAACATTTCCAAATGTCAGACTATCTCATACTTTCGCATACATCTTCCCATAACTTATAATTATACCATAGGTTCTCAGGTATTACCTACACCGTCCATCATCAGTGAAAGATTTGGGTATCTACTTTGATAGCAGTTTTTCTTTCTCTAAACATATACAAACGATCCAATCAGCTGCAATGAAGTCATTAGGACTAATTATACGCAATTTTAAATCTTTTACCAACACAACTGCACTAACCAGCTTATATATCTCTTTGGTGCGTTCTAAACTGGAATATTGCGCACTGGTTTGGAATCCCTACTACATAAATGAAATACGAAGCCTGGAATCGATTCAACGTAAATTTCTGAAATTTCTATCATACAAACTGGATGCTGTTTACCCAGAAAGGGGTTACTCCCAAACCTTATTACTAGATAGGTTCCACTTGCAATCATTGGAAGAAAGAAGAATAAGGCGTAGCTTAACTTTCCTGCACAACCTGTTGCATAAAGCGTCTGTCACAATGATGTTAATGTTAATGGTAGTGTTAAGATGTTAATAGTAATGGTAGTGTTAGTATTGGTCACAATCATGTTAACCAAATTCTTAACTGTCTTGCAAATTTAAACTTCGCGCGGTGTAATATGGGAGGAGCTACATTCCTCTACAAAACAAAAATAAATTACTTTGTTGAAGTGCAGAATTTACATTAATAATTTTATAGTAATGGAATCGTTTCATTTGAAAAAGTTCAAAATTGTGCTCCTAATAAAGAAGAAAATTTAAGTCACACAAACCACATGCGTGAGAGATAGCATTTCCATTGGTAGATGTTAGTGGTGATGTTAAGAAATCCAGAAATATTCTGTATTGTTAACATCTCCATCTAACATCACCATTACCATTAACATCATTGTGAACAGTTGCATAACAGACAGCATTTTCTGAACTTTAACATTTTAACCTACGTTACCATTACCATTAACATTAACATCATTGTGACAGGCCAGTAATAAAGTGGATTCCCCGCAACTGCTGACGCAACTTAACTTCCACGTTCCCCAGTACAGCTCGCGCTTAGATACACCCTTCTACTGCTCACCTTCGAAGACAAACGTTTTACATCACTCGCCCATACCCACCATGTGTTTGAACTTCAATAAAATATCTGGTTTATGTGACGTTCATGAGTCTAGTCTAAGTGAATTATTGAAGTTAGCACAATTTGTACGTTAAGCTTACCTACTACTGTTAGGTTTGTATCATAGTTCAGTTATTTCATGTTATTTTCTTGTGGTTACTTATTACTTTATTTTCGTTATTCTGCTATAAGGCACATGATTTTAAATGGTATACTTTATGTATGTTGACCTTTAAATGGAATATAGGTTTCTGTTGGTCAATAAACTATTATTATTATTATTTAAAAGGCTGACGCGCAAACACGATTTCTCTCAAATTTTCTCTAAACGTGCCTCTCGATATAAGGAATGAGGAAATCTCGGTGGCATGTGGGCCATTCTTATCAGCATCGCTGAATTAATTAATCAATCCCTAGCTAACCGCCCCTTTAAGAGGCTGACGCGCAAACACGATTTCTCTCAAATCACTAAACACGTCTCTCGTCATAGGGAATGAGACAATGCCATAAATAAGCGAGATATGGCCATAAAAATGAAAACTCGAAAATCTGAATTTTTGGTCATAACTCGAAAACAAAAGAAGTTAGCCAAATTTGAAAGGCACCATTGAGCTTTTCTCAAAAAAAGAGATCGAGGATGCGAGATTCATTTTTCCATACGAACTATTATAGTTTACGAGATTCCCTATTAAAACATAGAAATTTGGCCACCCTGTACTTCATTAAAATGTTTTAATAAATGATGCTTAGCAAAAAAATGATCTCGGTGAGACCAATAATATCTTTCTAGCTTTTTACTGTTAATGTTTACCTAATTTCATTTGCAAGGCACATCATGAATCCTCTTATTTTGTTTACGTTCCAACAAGGGTCGGTACTTGGTACTTTAGAAAGGGACAGGGAAATTGCTAATTTTCTTTCCAAGAAGTTAGGTAGGAGAGAAGATGAGAGAAATCTATAACCTTTGACCTCCGACTTATGACATTACCGTAAGGTGGCAACATTGTTAAGTTGGTATTTGTTAGATAATATACCTTAACCTTAAAACAAGAGATCTGTCATAAATATTTTTTACTTTCAATAATAAATGGTCCCGTCCATCAGTCGGCCCTTAACCGCTAGTATACAGATATGCAAGATACTTGCAAGGTATTTTTCATTCAATCTACACTTTCTATTTACGGTTTTATAATCAAAACAACATATCTACTTTTTGACAGTTTTGAAGGTTAAGGTGCAAATAACAGACATTGAACTGTACGCTATACTATAGCGTATAGTTCAATGATAACAGATAATAATCGTGGCAGATATTGCTCTTTAGCATTTGGACCCAACTCTTGATTGGTCAAACGCTTGGACGACTGCGCATCTACGGGAATGGTACACCTTGTATTCTTACATCATGGTATGTATAACCGATGTACGCAAAGATTCTCAACTACCTTGTATCGCAGTTGGTTTTCTATGTATAGGGTATCGCGAAACCTACCGTACCATTTTTAGAGTTCAAACCCTGATGTCGGAATGTATTTTTTACGTATGTTACTATTATCTCTAATATCGAAGAATTATCGAACAAATACCATTTTTTTGTTTACGTAAAGGTATCGATTTTAAGTACAATAAATCGAGATTATTTTCGGCATACAAATTCGCAACTTTTCTTCCATTTAACCGACTTCGTATCTCCAACGGTTTCCAATATCTCCATGTACATCATTTTATACTGGACAGTGTATAGTGCGCCCTTTTTTTATTGCATACAAATAAGTTGTATTCATACATTTATACAATTTGTGAAATTTGTTGTTCTGCACCAGTTAGTATTTTGAATAAAATGACTTACTTAATTATGTACGTACGTAAAAAGAGCTTCAGCCAGGATCGCTCGTACATGGCGATTATAAGAAGAAAAGGTAATTAGGTAATAAACAACAACGAAAGTGTATTGCAAAAAATTCTCTGTAGTGAAATATGAAAGTACTGAAAGTAGCAAGTAGTTTGCGAGTTGTCATTAATATACAATAAATTAAAGGGATGGGTACGTTGAAGGGACTAGATGTCCAAGTAATGATATTAATTCTTAAAGTTCTAAGCTAACAGTTACAAAACAACACCCTGTATCAATAGATTGCCATGGAAAATATGTTAATAAGTCTTAAATTAAACTATCAGTGGAGAAAAAAATATTTAAAGTAACGTAATATTTAATAAAAGTGACGGAATCGCACAATTGAGTAAATACATAATAAGACCTAACATTTCCATTTAAATCTTAGTTACCATGGAAATTATGTTACTGTTTAACAGTTATAATAGATTTTTATTAAATATTACGTTACTTTAAATATTTTTTCTCCACTGATGGTTTAAATAGTTTAATTTAAGAATTATTAACATAATTTCCATGGCCATCTATTGATACAGGGTGTTGTTTTGTAACTGTTAGCTTTGAAACTTTTCGAACTTTAAGTTGTCAACTTTGTTATTAATAAATATATTTTTGTAAAATTTTGGTGATAGCTATTTGGAAGCATTCTGAATCCAGTGGCGTAGATATTTTTTTTATAAACAAATCGCTAATAATAATTCTCCATTCCGAGTACGAAAAAGTTATCGTAGTATGCCCTGAAAATTGGAATAAACATTTAAAATTTTGTCCCAAAGTAGATTTTTGATTATTTGACATTTTAAAAAAAAATTGGTTAAAATCGGTAAATAACTTCAGATTTTACATGTGTGTTTCCATTCTAAATGAGTCACACAGTATGAAACATAAACATCAAAATTGGTTTTTATACCTAAATTTAATATTTTAACGTAAAAGTTGCTTAAAAACTACCTATATATTAGTTAATTCAGGAATATCAAAAAGCTCCCGGTTACCACGACGCGTTGGTGTTTTCAGAGTCATGACAATTTCTTCTTCATTGTAGAAAATTTCATCTTTTTGAGATGGCCATTTCCATTGTTTACCATATTGAGTCATGACATTCACAATTGCTCCTTTGTCATCAATTTTCGTTATTTGACCAGGATAATATTTTTTATTGTAAATTACAGCGACGTAAGTCGCAACAGTTTTCTTGGTTGGAAGCTTTTCTACTGTTGAACATTCAGGTTCTGTGTTTAAATTGTCATCACTCATCAGACATAATCGGATTCCAGGGACTGTCATCACTCTCTGCATATTCTATGGTACTGGCCTGATCGTTATCAGACGTGTCAGAGGACTCTATTTGCGATATTTTGTCATTTTGCTTTTTCCATTTCAATTTTTGTATTGCTGAAGTTGAGGGTTGATACGGCTGATGATTAGAATTGGTTTCATGATCGGGAATCACCACATCCTCAGCAGTAGAACCTTCTAAATCTGCAACTGTAATACCGTTTCCAGGAGGTACTACAAGCTTCTTTCTTTTTCGCTGACGTGTTGACGTTGCCTCTTATCGTTTCTGACTAAGATTGAAGATTGAATAAAACTATCTGCAACGACTTCCTTTATTGCTGAATCGTCAGCAACAACATGGGTGTATAAGCGGTTTAAAACAACCTCCCTGTTTAATGGAAAAATTCCACACTTTCGGAAACCTGATTTAAGATTTTCTGCGCCTCGCTCATCTAGTTTCGTCATGAGCGTTTTTAAAAGTTGAGGAAACTGATCTTTTGGCACACCAGTAAAACGACTTCCTTGGATTGTCTCTTTCCAATCATTCAAGATTTTCCTCCAGTTTTGTTTCATCGGTCGAAAATAGGCCACATCAAGGGACTGGAGGAGGTGAGTTGTATTTGTTGGCAATGCAATAAATCTAATATTGTTGAGTTCGCACTGTCTAACGACTTCCACATTCAGATGTGAGCTTAATGACGCCAATAATGACTTTGCGTCCTTCTTGCCGCTTTAGTATGGGCAGCAGCAAATACATGAACCAATCTTCGAATATTTGAAAATCGAATCAACCCGAGGCCGTGCGGTTGTAGCGAGTATTTGTTGGCCCATTCCATCCGCATTTCCACATATCATTAGAGATGTGCAGGCCTTTGACGATTTGCGAATTTTTTCAGGGTACTTAGTTCCTTTCTTAGTTATTATTTTGGAGCGGCCAGGATCGTCAACAAGATTCGTCTCGTCATAATTCCAAATATTAGCTGCAGAAACTCCTTCCAATTCAGTGCTCAAGTGATCAAAAAACTGATTAACGATGTCATTATCTGTGGCTGCTCTAGCGTGTGAAATATTTTGCGACAACCTCTGACTAAGCTCTGGTCGGCGATGAAGAAAAGAATTCACCCAGTCAGGTCCAGGAAGATTATGTTTAAAACAAGGTACTTTTCTTCCTTGGCGCTCTAAGTATGATTTGACAGAAAGTCGTAAATCATATGTTGTTACTGGGAATCCAAAAGCCGACAATGTAATTAGGTGGCCAGCAAATAATTCTTCCTCCTGATCCGTGAAAACTCTTGGTTTTCCATGCCTGCAATCATGCTTTCCCTTCAATTTATGCCACAAAGTATTTTTCGCTATTTGGTATTTTTCAGCTGCGTTACGAATGGAAAGCCGCTTTTGACTAATATCATCAAGTGCTTGTTGTAGCTTTTCGTCAGTATAGTTCTTGTAATTACGCGATCCAGGTTTGCGGCGGGGTTTACGCGGCATCTTTTATCCAGAACAAATAAAAATACAACGTTAACTTAGATACAGTTTCAACTAATGCAGGTTTAACTTTGGGACACAGTGTGTTTTAGGTTTGTACTTATTTAACAAAGGGGTAACTTTGGGACATGTACCAAAGTAACCCCTACATGTTACGGTTTTTTACATAAATAAAAATACTTTGCTTATAAGCTGAAAAAATTAAATGTACTTCAAAAGTGAGCTGTAATATAATATTTCGAAATGTACTTACCAGAATTGAAACAGTTATTCACGCTTTCCCGCTCAGATACAAAGTTTACAGACTTTAACCAAACCACCTGTTTACGCGTGCTGAACACTAATACGCACTAAAAATGGCAGAAAAACATCAGTGTTGCCAAACTTTTTTTTTTGGTGGTATATTACCTACTTTTGAAAATTAAATTATAAAAGCAACCATTTCCAAAGAAATTAGGTGTTTTCTTTTTGCACGTTGTGGTCGACCTAAGTCAGCTCTGTCAATAACACACTATTCGTTTTATAAAAATAATTTGACTCAGTTCTCAATAACCCTATTCGTTTTAAAAGCTTTATTTAATTTTTATATTAACCTGAGGCATAAATGTCAACATGACGCAAGGCACTTTAATCACGTGATGATTGTAACTTTACCTAACCCTGTGGCGATGCAAAAAGAAAACACCTATTAATAGTCTGTTAAGTAAAATGTGCAAAATAATGTGAGTGTCCCAAAGTAATGCTGCAGTCACAAAGTTACCCCGGTTTACGGTATTCAATCTAATACCTTTTTTTTTGGTAAAATGCTTTTGGCGCCTTTTTTTGTGGACTTTGACCAGAAAATTTTGCTTGTTAATGGAAATGATGACCTAAAAAAATAAATCACGGCTGAATCCGGCACTGTACCTATTACATTCTATTACACTTGCGCATTGAATTCTATTGATCATTCCAAATCACGTGTCAAAAGCAGACCTTACACGGTCAATAATAATGTCATTATGGAAGACCGTCATTACTTGAACATTACGAATTAATCCTCTATCATTATTTCCATACCATTACACGTTCATTATTACTGTCATTATTCTATATCATTACAAAATAGAGTGTGAACGAGAGCACAACCAGTGTTCTTCGTTGAGATGGATGTACGAAAAAGAGCATGTGTAGCTATAATTCTAGCGTTGGCTACAAAACGTCGTGTTAAACGCCGGTATTGGATGAAGGGGTGGTTACAAAAACGTGAAAATTATTCACATCTTGTTCTGTTAAAAGAAATAAGCATTTTGGAGGAAAAGGATGACTACAAGAATTATTTTCGTATGAGTGAAGACGTATTTAATAAACTACTACGAATGGTTTCACCATTTTTGATAAAAAAAGACACCGTGATGAGAAGAAGTTTGACAGCTCGTGAGAAATTAGCTTTAACCCTAAGATATTTAGCCACTGGGAGAAATTTTGAAGATATGAAGTTTTCCGCTATAATGTCACCAGCTTCAATAAGTGCTGCCATTCTTGAGACTTGCGAAATACTCGTGTATGTGCTCCAAGACTATATGAAGGTAAAGCAAAACATATTTTTTTTTAATTTCAAATTGTACCATGAGAGTGCATATTACACAGCTTTAATCATCTTCGAATGATCAAATGTGAAGTTCTGTGTTGGTAAATCAGGAAAATCAAAAGGAACTATTTATCACAAGACATTTATTTAACAAAAATAGTAATGTAAGTAAAGCGAATACACATTATTTATCTGCAAAGGATGTAAATAATGTTACTAAGTCGGTGTCAACAATTTCACCAGAATGTTGTGTGTATATGTATAGGAGAAGGCGTATGAGATATAGTGCATGGAGAGTCAAAGGACAAAACGGAAGGATTTCGTTGTAGATAATTATCGTCGTTAATTCGTACTGAATAGCGATGTAGGTTTCCCATGCTAGCCTCGAACAATATGTCGTTGATACCTTTTTCAGCAAATAATTTTTGATGTTGATCTATTGATTCCATTTTTTCACCCCAAACTTTTGCAATTGTAGACACATGTGGATGAGAGGATTCCTTTGGCTCCTGTTGAAGGTATTCGCATGCCATTGTTAAGAGTTCGTTTTGTTTTGCCATCGGTCCAACTTTTCGTTGTTTTTGGGAGGGGGTACCACCGAAATTGATGATGAGGATGCTGTTGAAGCCAAAATTTGTGCTACCGGTGGTTGAATATTTTTTTCAGTATTATGTGAGTCACCATCATGAAGTGGCTGAAAAAAAACCCTATTAAATATTTAATGGTTAACAAAATGCGACGATAGTTGTAAATCATTCAAAGCAGGTGAAAATGTGGACACGCAAATCATTAAAACTATACACTCGTACAGGGAAACGTTTGTTTGGTTTTATGCATGCTATATAATACTCCCATCAATTAACTTGATGGACTTCCCCCGTAGAAACGATACGTTATATTGACAATCTAAAATGAATACATATTTTTTAGTTTCCAACAAAGACTGAGGATTGGGTTAACATTGCCAGGGACTTTGGATCTCACCATCAGTTTTGGAACTGCTTAGGAGCAATAGATGGGAAACATGTTGCTATAAGAAAACCAGCAAAATCAGGTTCCGCATACTACAATTACAAAGGCTTTTTTAGCATTGTGTTAATGGCAGTAGTAGATGCAAACAAGCAATTTATCATGGTTGACGTTGGAATAAATGGGCGAATTTCTGATGGAGGAGTTCTGTTCTATTCAAAATTTGGACAACTTTTCCAGCAAAAAACACTTAACTTGCCTAAACCTACTCCGCTTCCAAACGCTACAGAAGATTTCCCATATATTTTCGTTGCAGATGAGGCATTTGCATTAGATATTCATTTAATGAAACCATACGCACAAAAAAATTTGGACGCATCTCGCCACGAATTCAATAAACGATTGTCACGTGCTCGAGTTGTGGTGGAAAATGCATTTGGAATATTAACTTCGAGGTTCGCAATTTTCCAAAAACCAATCAATGTCGCACCAAAAAAAGCCACTGCAATTACATTGGCTTGCTGTTACTTACATAATTTTCTTGCACAAGAAAACAAACAAGCATATTTTTATACGAATGAAGCAAGCCTCGAGGAAAGTAAACTTGTGAATTTACAATGTACATTAAATAGAAATTCTGTTTTAAACGCTAAAGCAACCCGAAATAAATTTTGTGCATATTACAATAACGAAGGCAAATTACAGTGACAAGTGTTCGATCCCAATACTGAATATATTTTTATATGTAATTTTTTAATATTAAAGTATGCAAACAATTAAAACATGTTTTATACTAACCTCATTGACGTTTGCAGTGAGGATGACAGGCTGTTCACATTTGTGAAGAAATTTTAAGGCATGAAAAACCCATGAACTAGGCACGTACACCTCATCGGCTCCAGCTCCTGACCTTTTTGAATTAACAATTTTCTTTAGTTCTTTTCGATAATTGGATCGTAGTGTATTTATTTTCCTTCGAACGTCTGCTATTGTCGCGCCTGGTTTAATTATCTCGTATACCTGCAATAGCTTTTTTAAACCTGCATTGTTTTTTGTTTTATTCATGTAGCATTCAAGAGACGAATTCCATAATTCTGGAAGCGATTCGTATACTTCGATAAAATTCCTAAGTACGGAATTATTTTCTCCTTCTTCCTCGTCGACACGGGCCAGCACTTCGTTTTCGGAGTCTTCACTATTATCACGTTCAACACAACCGTCCATTTCGAATCTTAACGAAGTAATGACAAAGTACTGAAAAGCACGACATACACGATCATTATTACTGACAGTATCCCCTCCAGATGCTAGTAATGATGCTTAAATATCCGAATATCCGGATTTACATCATTACTTGCCGTCATTACATCAGTATCGCCATCGCCTTTACACGATCATTAATACTGTCATTATTTTCAAGTAATGACATTATTATTGACCGTGTAAGGTCTGCTAAAAATTATAAACAATATGGCGGTGTTGGCCCACAATACATTTATTAGCATGATCTAATAAGTAATAACGTTTTATTTGTAATAATTTTTGGCGTTCAGGAAGTTACTTTCTTGATTAATTGATTTACCGTTTTTAAGTGTTCACCTTGCTACTTATAGTTATGTCTGCGTACTTAGAAAAGTTACAGCAAGAAAATAGATGTTGCAGCTCGTTATATAAACAAAATTCGAGTAATAGGAAGTGTTGATCCTTACACTTTGTCACCTGCTGATCTCGACTACGGAGTACAAGTTATTCCTCCGATTAGTAGCATTGACATAGTATCCTACCTAGTTTTAACGCATAGCTTTTACACAAAGGATCAGATGAAAGCGTATAAGAGTTTGCAAGCTTACAAATACTTTGAAGCCGGATTTGTTCAAAAGGTCAGATGTAAGAGAATCAACGATATGGTGGTAATAGTTGGAAAGGTATTATACAGTTTTTGCTAACGAAAGTGCACAAATCAAACCATATATGTACAGTACAACCTGGATAATCCGAATTAGTAAAAATCGGCAACTGTTGTAAAGATGTCGGCAAGTGAAGGCACGCTCTTCGGTATCTGCTCTAATAATGCTGTTAATAAACGTGTGAAATGCATAAATTGTCTCAAATATTACCATAACAGCTGTGTTGTGAAAATAAAAGATAAATTAGTGATTAATGACAAAGAAATTACATGTTGCTCAAAAGAAATTAGTCCAACCAGTAATGACATTGAATTAAAGAATAATTCAGAAATGGAAATTTATTATCTAAAACTGCTAATGAAAACGAAAGATACATTAATCAAGGAACTGCAAGACAAAAATCAATTATTGGAGGGGAAACTTGCAGGTATGCTAAATAAAAATAATAATTATAATGTGGAAAATGCGATAAGGTTAAAACCCGTATCACGAAAACAACACCAAGAATGCGAGCAATCAAATTCAAGTACAACCACACACTCATACTCGAGCGTAACAAAAGAAGGCGTGCAAACCCGAAATGGGGACAAGAAATCTGTATTACCGATCTCAACAAATAATAAGATAACAAGTGACACTATTTATAATCAAAATGTATCTGAAATGCAGAATAAACAATTAGAGTTAATGGAATCTAGTAATAAAAAACTAACAAAAAACCCGCCACTGTATGGACAAAAAGACAACGCCGAAATTGAATTAAAAACTAGGTATGAAGGCTATAAATCGTTCAAAATTGGTGTAGAAAATCAAGACTACGAAAAACTATTAAATGTTGAACTATGGGGAAAGAACATTTTAATAAAAAGGTTCCAATTCAGAAGTCGCCATACAGAAGTAAAGACATTTTTTCGTGAACAAGAAAGAAACCAACAGCAGTGAAAATTTCTTTCAGGTGTTACATGTAAATATTCGATCGCTAAAAGACAAACTGGAATTATTTGAGGTTAGTTTATTGGAACAAAGGCTTTATCCAACAATAATCTGTATTACGGAGCACTGGTTAACGAACATTGAAGTAAACCTGTATACAATTGAAGGTTATGAGGTAGCGCACTATTTCTGTAGATCTCACAAAAAAGGTGGTGGAGTTACAATCCTCGCTAAAGTAGGTGTCGTATTTGAAGTGATTAAAAATGTATCGGAACTATCAGTGGAATCGGTTTGTGAAACATCCGCAATTTACTTATCGCATATTGATATTTACATTTGTGTTATTTATAGGCCACCAGCAGGCGACTTTAATGAATTTATGAAAATTCTGGACAAAATTCTCACAATACTGCTATCCAAGAATAGGCCAGTTATTCTGGTTGGGGACTTTAACGTAATATTTAATAAAGAAACTACAAACAGGGTTAAATTATGCGACACCTTTGAGTCGTTTAATTTAAAACCAACTATAACTGTCGGAACAAGAGGTAACAACTGTATTGACAATATTATTACAAACATTCATGAAACAAAATTAAAAGCCGAAGTATGTGGTATCGGTAATCTATCAGACCATCTGGCACAATATATTAATATCGAAATTAATGTACCGCATAAACCAAAAAATAAATACATATATCAAAATCAAATTACGCAATCCGGAATAAATGAATTTTTTAAACAGGTCAATTCCATAAATTGGGAAGACTCGGTGATAAAAAATAACGGAAACATTAATAGTAAATTTACTAAGTTTATTAATTGTTTAGTCGAAGCAAAAAACACTGCATTTCCAAAAAAATTAATTAAGGTAGAATCAAATAGAAAAAATCATAGTATTTGCTGGTATCACGCGGATCTAAGAATTATGAAAGAACGTTTAGATTTTTATACGGACTTAGATAAAAATATCAAAAACTTAAACTTAAAAGATACAATAAAATCTTTAAAAATCAATTACAAAAATGAAATTATTCGAGCAAAAAAAAAAGGCTAACGACAAATACATCAAATCATCCGCTAACTCTAGCAAAGCACGCTGGCAAATAATAAACACAAAATCTAAACTACTCACAAAAAAGGATAATGAACAATTAAATTCCTTTCCCACTGTAAATGAATTTAATTGTTTTTTTAGTAACATTGCAAATGTGATTCACTCGTCTATAACACCCAGTAGCAATACGTCATGCAAAGATCTATTAAGAAATAATAACATTGACAGTAAGGGATTTAGCTTTCAAAAAGTTACTTACATTCAAACACGTGATGCAATTATAAGCTTATCTAATAGTTCCGCATTAGATATATATGGATTAAACTCAAGAATAATTAAGAGTGTGATTAATACTATAACAACTCCTCTCGTGAATTTAATTAATGCATCAATTGACTCCTGCGATTATCCTTCCTGTTTTAAAATATCGCTAGTAACACCTATTTTTAAAGGAGGTGAATCAAAACACCCGTCTAATTATAGGCCTATATCAATTAATCCAGTCTTATCAAAGGTATATGAAAAAATGTTAAAAGATCAAATAGTAAACTACTTGGAAAACAATAATATATTTAATGAATTCCAATATGGATTTAGAAAAAATAAAAATACGGTAGCCGCTATAATCGAATACATAAAAGAGATTTTAAACGCGTTTGAAGAGGGAATGTATGCTAAGGGTACCATGTGGGACCTAGCGAAGGCCTTTGACTGCGTGGATCCTAAATTACTGTTACAAAAACTTGATCATTACCGATTTGACAAAAAATCAATTAAACTAATTGATTCATATCTCACGGATAGATGTCAGATTGTGAAGCACAATGGTAACTATTCTGAAAGCAAGAGGATTGACAAAGGCTTACCGCAAGGTTCCATATTGGGCCCAATTCTCTTTATAGTTTTCATAAATGATATATTTAACAATACCGATAGTAAAACAATCTTATATGCCGATGATTCAACGACAATTGATGTAGCGCCTACAGTTACAGAACTTCAAGCTAAAGCACAAACAGGAGATAACGAAATTCAAAGGTGGTTTGATACCAACATGCTTTCAATAAACGACTCAAAAACTCAAACAATATGGCACGGTTTGCGTGATTTAGATTTAGATGATATACAAAACCCTGAAAAAGGTATTAAACTATTAGGTATACTAATAGATCCTACGTTAAATTGGAACATACACACAAACAATCTAGCAAATAAATTAAATAAAATTGTTTATTTAATTAAAATGCTAAAGAGAAATGTATCTACGAGTACTCTGAAAACGGCATACTTCGGCCACTTCTATAGTCAATTGTCATATGGAGTTATCTTATGGGGTAATAGTTACGGGGCTAAAAGAATATTTGGTATTCAGCGCCGTATTGTGAGGATTATAGATAATCTAGGTTATCGCCAGGATTGCAAAAATTCCTTTATTCAATTAAAAATGTTAACACTACCATGCCTTTACATTTTAGAGAACTTAATATTTACTCATAAAAATGCTATGGAGATTTCTAATGCAGCGGATGTTCATGAACACGACACACGCAATAAAGAAAAACTGTATTTGCCATTTAAACGACTTAGTAAAACTCACTCAAGCTTTCAATACTTATCACTCAAGTTATATAACCATATTGGCAAGGATTGGAAACTTCTAAACGAATCTAAATTCAAACACTTAATGAAAAAATTATTACTCGCGAAAGCCTCCTACAGTTGCGACGAATTCCTTTGTGACAATATAAACCATAAATCTACTGTAATGGATTAACTCTATGTATGTTTGTTATCACTAATGATTGACGTTTGTATACACATGTGTGGTAATAACAAATAAATAAATAAAAAAAAATAAATAAGTTCGGATTATCGAGGGTTAAACGTTTAGGACTTGATATTGAGGTGAAATTTGATAATCGAAATACGCAAATCTTGCCGTTTTAATGTATGAACGTGAACAAAAATTGTCAAAATTGTTCGACAACTCGGGTACTGAAATTACGGAGAAGTCGTTATGTTCTATAAATAAAACATGAGTTGTTAGTAAAATTTAAACGAGCGATGCGATAAACGTGTACCATACTATGTAAACTACGCCTACAGAAGTGTTAGTAGTACCGCACTTTCTGTCAATTTATTTTTTATTTCGCTTCTCGTTTCGAGTTCGGATTATCCAGTATGTCGGACTATGCAGGGTTCGGATTATCCAGGTTGTACTGTATAATGTATAAGTTTTATTTTAAAATTTACATAGCTCCTCTAATTTTTAATAGAAAGCACGAATTGCAGGATTAAATTATTATAGTAATTCCAAGATAATTTGAGGGACATCATTAAAACCGCGAACCCCCTTAAAAGCCTTTTGTACTGTACTTTCAAGACGAAGAAAGAGATAGTCTGCTGACTGTATTTCTTGTTAACGACTAGTTATTAGGGTGGAGCGAAAGTATAGGTGTAAATATTTTTTTCAAAATTTATTTGGTCCTATATGCGGAAAAGTGGTCTCATATACAGTGGATTGTTTTAGTAAAATTTCAGTTTTTTCTGATAATAGTTAGCGGTGCCCCAGAGACCATGAATAATTTTTAATTTCGGAAAATGTATATCAAGGATAATTTATAAATAAATAAATTTATTTGGTCCTATATGCGGAAAAGTGGTCTCATATACAGTGGATTGTTTAGTAAAATTTCAGTTTTTTCTGATAATAGTTAGCGGTGCCCCAGAGACCATGAATAATTTTTAATTTCGGAAAATGTATATCAAGGATAATAATAATATTGCATTGATATAAAAATAATGAAAAAATTCAAAGAGAATGCATTTATTAAAAGAAAACTTACAAAACATATATTTTGTTCTATGAAATAAATCAAAAAACTTACAAAGTTTTGAAAAACTCGGATTTCGTATTGAATATAGGCATTGCGGTGCGAGATGAGATTCGTGCTCTAATAAAACCATCTCTTGCTTCGGCACCACACACTAAGGATGATGCTTCCGTTACCAATTTAATACAACGTTCCACAGCTTGGGTATGGCAAGGGAATTTTAAAATCTCTATTTCTTCTGGAACCTTTGCAATCATGCTTTTCAACAGCTGATCAGAAAAGTGTTTGGTAATTGGCGGGTCAGTTATACTGAAACTGATAGTGTGTTTGTTATGCCATTCTATCAGTTCTGTGTAATTAGTAGCATTAAAATTAATGTCAGGTATTTTAAACTGTTGGAGAGTGACAGATGTTTGAGACCGACATTTCAAAATGCGCCTTAAAGCGAGTTCTCGAATATGTAACCTGGTATCGCCAAGCATTGCCAGCAGCAAGTTTTCATGATGCGCAAAATATCCATTAGTTTGAATTGTTCTATCAACAATTGTTCTCAAATTATGTGGCAAAAATCTTGAGCGTCTGATTGTGTTATACAAATGAAGAGGCCCATATTTACACGATGACTGTACTTTAATGTCAAACCAAGTGGGAATATAAACTTTTTGAGTATATTCAGCTAAATGCACGAAGTTTTCTGATGGATTACTTGTGGCCACATATAAACGCAAAATTCGATTAGCCGTAGTTAACCACCGCGAATGAGCTATTTTACCAGGTTGTCGGTTAGCTAAACCGCTTAGAACTTTTCCAGATGAAACAGCAATACTAATTTCAAGCATATATTTCTGATCGCTACTCAAAATACTAGGGTCAATATTTGGCAATTCATTAGTAATCTTCTGAAAATTTACTACAGGCAGTTGTTCACAAAACTGCAATTTTTTTCCAATGTCTCCCGAAAATGCGGAAGGTCCTGTTGTTTTGCCAATTAAATGTTGTATTAAATGCCTTAGCGGAAGCTCATTGGCATGTAATAAGCAAATGAACCATTGCAGTGGTCTGTTCAAGTGGACTTCTAAACGACGAATTACTCCGTTATGGATACCAGTATTAACTGCCGTACCATCGCAGCCTACAGCAACCAAATCTAATAAATTTGTGTTTGTTTGCAAAAAAGATAGAAGACTTTGTTCAATAGTTTCGGCAGTTCCGGATGGTACCGCCAAGTGCCCAAAATATTTTGATCCTGGTTCAGATAGCAGTACAATGTGTTCTTCTACTACTGTTTTCTTGTAGTATTTGTTGCCTCTCTTTTCTTGGAAAAGTGTGCTGTCTTTGCGACCGTCAAAATAGATTGCTTTTAGAGGTTTACTTATGGTCTCTGGTTTTTTACACTCGTTGTCTCTGTTTTTCTTTCTTTCTCTTCGTACTTTGCTTCTGTCTATTATTTTTTCAGTTCTATCTTCGTTGATTAAGCCCAAATCTTTCAGCACTGCACTGACAATAGTAGCAGCCGATCTGTCAGAAACGCCCGTACGATCGCAAGCTTGAGCTAAGCTAGGCAGTTTTACACGCATTTGATTTGTATTTTGGAGCGAATCACAACGATTCGCTTCAATGCGACTGTTGTTCATTTCCACTTCACCTGAACTGTTTTTGTCTGAACTTTCATTACCTGAACCTTCGTCAATAAAGCCTTTTGATGTTGAAGGCTTTGGGAACAGGTGACATTCATTCAGGTCAGACGATCTTGCTGCAGTAGTGGTCGCAGCACGTTCAATTCTTTTTGTTGTTGCCCGATCAACAGACCCAATTACCATTTTTCGCTCACTTCTTTGGTCACTTAAAAAAGTTCGTTCTCTCACTGGAACTTTTATTTTGCAGCTACATAAAGAAATATTGTTACATTTGCACAAGGAAATGTCAAAAAGTTTGTTTTCATAAACATTTTTAAAGTTGTTCAGTTTTGAATTCAGGTGATCTGTTTTGCGATTTTTGATAGGTTTTTTGACATTTCTATATTTTTTGTGGAACTCCTTTATCAAATGCAAAATTTGTTGATCTGACACGATAGGAATAGAGGACTTCGACCAAATCACTTTAATTTCGGTTAGTAAAATTGAGGAAATGTTTGTTATTGTTGGCTCTGCTTTGTTTGCTGACGAATCTAGCAACATTTGCCTAATAAATAAATAATTTCGCATAATGTCGGCATAAGTAGGAAGCAAATTGTCCATAAATGTACGAGGAGCTCCAAATATAGGACACTTGACCACATTTCTAGTTTTTGGCATTTTTATTTAATTATTAGCACAAAACACCAACAATAAATAATAACTGTACACCACTGTTCAGAAAAATTTTCAAGATAGTCGATCCCGAAACGTCAATTTTAAAGTTAACAGCGATATAAACACGTCCGAACTCTATTGAATACTAAACGGATACTAAAACAAACGGCCGGCGCATATAGTACTAATGAACGCGTGGCGTGATTTTCAAAGTGGTGGGGGCACCGCTAAATCATGTCCGATCGAGTTCATTTTTTTTTTTGGTGCAATATCTTATAGCTAGACCACTTTTCCGCGTATAGGCTTAATCAAATTTAAATGTAAGGTTTTTCGCTCCACCCTACTAGTTATGTGCCTTCCTTGTATATCATAGGTATTTATTTATTTATTTATTTATTTATTTAATTAACCAGAAACAAATTACACGACAAGTCACGTTGTGTAATCCCACAGAGGTGAATAAATCACCTGTTCGCAGGGCTGGTAACAGAAACTAATACTACTAAATTTTAAACTATAAGTAGCACACTAAATTACTTAAAACTAAATGTAGGTATTGGGCCAAATCCAGCAGGAAAATTAAACTGTCCTTCCCACTTACTGGACCAAACTTACTCAAACTCTAACTCTAAACTCTGAACTAGACTTTACTCTAAACTAGACTTTAATCTAACACAAGGCAATGTTCCTCCCAACCCACCTCTTCAATCTAAGCTTGCCAGACCTAACTGTAGTGTCCAGTTCCTTGAGGTTCTTTGGTAGATTGAACTATTTTTCTTACTAACCGTCTTTGAGATCTTCGACAACAGTATACTCTTATTTCTAGTTTTGATTCTCGAATTTATGTAAGTACTTTTCAGATCATTGTAGTGAGTTTTAAGTGATTCATAAGCAAATAGCTGCTTTACATTTAAAGGAATTTCTGGAGTAGGTTTATTTTTGTTTATTATTTTTACTAATTTATTTTGCATATTTTGTAAAGCGACAAGTTCATTGTTGTAAGCACCACCCCATGCGATTATACCGTAAGATATGATGCTGTGAAAAAATGCATAATATAACAATTTTAGTGTATCTGATTGCATAAATTTTGAGAGTTTGTAGAAGATGAATATTAAATATTTGGTTTTTTTAATAATATTTTCAATATGATATCTCCATTTTAATTTATAATCAAAAATTATTCCCAAATACTTGCAGCTTTCTACTCTCTTCAATGGTTATTGATGTTAATGTCTAGATTACCAGGTACACTACCTTCATAATTACCAAAGGTCATGTAAGCAGTTTTGTCAATATTTAAAGTTAGTTTATTCAGAGCCATCCAGGTTTCTACCTCCATTAAATAATTGTTCATTTGTAATTGAACTTCATTCCAAGTTTCTCCTTCTGATATAATCGCAGTGTCATCTGCATAAGAAATAGTGGTGTTTTTCGGCATTGATAGTAGTAAGTCATTAATATATAAGATGAAAAATAATGGACCAAGAATTGTTCCTTGAGGGAGCCCAATATTCTTCCTTACAGTATCGCTATTAATATTCCCGATTCTCACTCGTTGGAGTCTATTGTGGAAGTAGCTTTTTATTAGTTGAAGAGCTTCGCCTCTAATCCCATAATTATGTAGTTTATCTAGAAGGATTTTATGCTCTACTGTGTCGAAGGCTTTCGCTAGGTCTAAGACAGACAGCAATTGGTTTACTTTTATCTAGATTATCATATATTTTAGTGGTAATGACCTGAAGTGCATCCTTAGTACCCTTGTTTTTAATGAACCCAAATTGATTTGAGGCTAATATTTTACTTTTTGTAATGAATGAATATATAATCCATCGTAAAGCACCCTCTCAAAGATCTTGGCCAGATTGGACACTAGCGAGATTGGTCTGTAATTGGTTACGTCTTTCTTACTTCCCGATTTGTGAATTGGTATAACTTCGGCTATTTTCAAGGCGTCACGCCATATAGATTTTTGAATTGATAGATTGATAATATGAGTATGTGTTTGAAGATCTATTGGTGCACTATCTCCTTGGTCTCGAAAGTACAAAACTAGGTAATTGGTGCCTCAACGTGTTAACAGTATATACAAGAAGATGTTAAAGGTGTGCATGGTTTTAATTTTATATCCCTCAAATTAGCTTGGAACTGCTATATATTTATCACTCAATGAGGCTATAATTATTGACCAATATAGTGGTTTTTAAATGCTATATGTCATCAAGTTTGTAATTTATAGGTGAAACATTCCCAACGAATGAGCGAAAAAAGCCTCGACACCTGGGTCATTGTAAATGAGGATGGAAGCATACGTACCGCACACTGCACTTGCATGGCTGGGTCTAGTGAAATCTGTAGTCATGTTGGTGCAATTTTATATGCTGCAGAATATGCTGCTAAAACAAAGGAAACAGTATCTTGCACTGATACAAAAGCAACATGGCCAGTTCCCGCTATTTCAAAAGTACCAGTAGGTACTACCTGTTAAAAGTATGAATTGGGGTAGATCTAGTAGAGTAATAAAAACATCTGCTCAACCACTAATTCTGGTGCAGTTCTTGGGAGAACTCGAGGAAAGCTTATGACTTAGTGGATCACGAGGTACTATTAGATAAACTATATAAATATGGTGTGAGAGGAGTAGCGTATAATTGGGTCGAGTCTTTCTTAAAAGAACGCAATCAAATAGTGGTAATTGAAAAGGAATCCGAGTCGATAAAGTCTCACATTGCTTATCCAGGTATGGGTATTCCACAAGGAAGTATAATTGGACCATTACTTTTTCTTATACTAATTAACGATATTGACAATGTAGTTAATTTAGGAAACGATAGCACGATCAGTATTTACGCAGATGACACCAATGCTTTAATAACAGCGCAAAAATATGAAGATATCCTGTTAAAGGGCAGTAAGACTCTTAGTGATTTGAAAGCATATTTTAGTAACACTAATCTTCTCCTTAACGAAAAAAAAACTCATTATGTACTCTTTAAATCATCTAACATGAAAGTGACCGTGCCCGAGTGCATTAAAATTTGTGGAGTCGATAGGACTCTCTGTGATAAAACCACATTCTTAGGAATAACTTTGCAATCAAACTTAAAGTGGTCGGAGCATATTCACCAATTATGTATAAAATTTAATTCCGTACGGTACGCGATTCGAGTGATGAAGCAATATGTTGACACCAATGCGTTGAAGGCTGTATATCACGCAAACTTTGAAAGTAGGCTACGTTTTGGAGTTATATTTTGGGGACAAAGTCCATATTATCAAAGGGTATTCCTTATTCAAAAAGCAACCGTAAGAACGATGTATTCTTTACGAAGATTTGACACATGCAGAGGCCTGTTTAAAAGTAAAAAAATTCTCACCTTCGCAGCGATTTGTATATATGAAAAACTGTTGTTTTTATATCAAAATAAACCTTTGTTTCAAAGCGATCGGATATGTCATAAGTACGAGACGAGAAAGAACATAGCACTCTATAATCTGCCGCCGCACAAATTAGCATACTCCGAAAAAGGTTGCCATTACTCCTGTATAAAGTTGTACAATAAACTTCCCCAATACATAGCAAAGTCAGCGAGTTTACAAGAATTTAAAAGAGCTGTGAAGACCTTACTTATCGAAAACGAGGAATTTCTTAATTAAGAAAAACTAATTATGACAAGAAGTTGCTTCTTATGTTAACACTTAATTGTTGCATATTTTGCAAATAAAAATTATTATTATTATTATTATTATTATTATTATTATTATTATTAATCTGGGTGTAGTGCTGCCTTAATGCGAGTTGTTGACCCATATGCAAGTAATCTACAAAAAGTGGAGGATGACATCTTGTCCATATTAAATTTGTACCGACAATCTTATGAGAATTTGTCTTACCAGGAACTTGTAGAAAAAGGTGCATCTATACGATTTGCAATTTCACAAAAAGAGTGCGATGATATAGAAAAAAAGACAAGGGAACAAAATCGTAGCTCACTTTGGTTTAAACAACGTGCAGGGAGAATAACTGCTTCAAAATTTAAAAATGCCTGCCGTACAAACTTAAACAAACCATCTTTGTCTTTAATAAAAACAATATGCTATCCATCTAGTGTAAGTTTTTCAACACAGGCAACATTGTGGGGAATCAAGCATGAAGGTGTCGCTGCAAAACACTATTTTGAACTCCAGTATTCCATTCATCAGAAATTGGAAATGGAAATGGTTGGATTTGTCATCAATCCAAAATACCCCCAGTTTGGTGCTTCACCAGACCGATTTGTTCACTGCGACTGTTGTGGAAAAGGTTGCATTGAAATTAAGTGCCCTTATAGACTAAAATCATCTTTTACAAGTTTAAAAGATTTTGCTCTGGCTACTAATACTTGTTTTATTTATGATAGTGGCAAAATTCAGTTAAATAAAAATATAATAGTGAATATTATTTTCAAGTTCAAATGCAATTGCTTGTGACAGAAATGGTTTACTGTGATTTTGTAGTTTGGTCTCCTGCTGAAATTCATATCGAAAGAATTTATGCAGATCAAGAATTCTTGAAAATAAACTTTGAGTTGGCTAACACTTTTCATCAAAAAGTTATACTACCGGAAATCTTAAGTAGATACTTTACACGGAAGGCTACAGAAACCGGTGAAGGATTGATTTGCGTTTGTAAGTTAGATGATGATACTCCAATGTTAAAATGTGGAAATGTAGAATGCGAGATTCTCTGGTAGACTGGTACCACCTTAGATGCATGAATTTGGTGTCAATACCAGATGGGGTTTGGTATTGTAACAGGTGCAATGTAACTACATAAAGAAATTTGTTTGGAAATAGTAATCACTAAACCTTCCCCATAAGAAATTTATTGAGTCTAAATTAGGAAATTACGTTAAATTTAAAGTTAATGAAGTTTGAAAGCAAGCAAAATACGATAATATAAACTACGACATGTTTCGACAATATCTGATTGTCATCATCAGGTAGTAAAATTGGTAGGTTTTTAAATTTGATGAGGTAATGGGATGCGAATGACGTGAAGTGTGAAAAGTTAAAATTTACATTGGTGAAGCCAATTATCAGAGCCTAACATTGGGCAATCGCAATACAGATTGATATCAGGCGAAGGGGTTTTATTAAATTAACCAAAAGACATGGGGAAAAACTTGTTAATAATTAAAAAGTTGAAAAAGAAGAAGGCACATGGTGCAAACAACTAAGATCCTGTGTCCGTCGAGAAAAGCAAATGTATACAAATTAAATAGTCAGTCCAATGACATACGTAAGTGTTTTATGAAAATTGTAAAATAAATTTTAAAAAGTGTTAGTAGTCATATAAGGCCGATCCTAACTCAACAAGTCACTAGATCTACCCCTGGTGGTGACCTTCAAAAGTAAATAGAGGTCATAATGTATGATGATGGTGACCTTGAAATGCCATTGTTATATTATGACCTCTAATTAGTTTTGAAAGTCGCCGCCAGTGGGGAGAATAGTAACTTTTCTAGCAAATGTAAGGCCGATCATAACTCAAAAAATCACTAGAATAAGTTACTAAATGCATGTGTGCCGATTCTAACTCAATAAGTCGCTAAAAAGTTACTACATGAATACGCGAGTGGAAGGTGGCGACCTTGAGAACTAGATCGAAGATTGAACCCTAGTGGTGACTTTCAAAAGTAAATAGAGGTCATAATGTATGATTGTAGTGGTGGTGACTTTTAAAAGTAAATAGAGGTTATTCGTAATGTTGCGCTTCTGGACCAATTTGCCCTTGATATAATTATATAATTTCTGGACCATTTGAAGGTCACGACAACCTGGTGGTGACTTTTAAAAGTAAATAGAGGTTATTCGTAATGTTGTGCTTCTGAACCAGTTCGACCTCGATATAATTATTTAATTTCTGGACCACTTGAAGCGCACGACAACCTGGTGGTGACTTTTGAAAGTAAATAGAGGTTATTCGTAATGTGAGATTCTAACTCACTTCAAAGTGACGATCCCACCCTGATGGTGACTTTCAAAAGGTAAGTAAATAGAGGTCGTGTAGCACTTCTGGCTCACTTCAAGGTCGCTGAGATCCAGCTCCTCGAAATCGTTTTTTATGTGAGTTATGTAGTAAAAGTGGGTATCGGTTTCTTGCAACCGCTATGTAAGAAAAGTGGATTCAAGGAATATGCATTTTTTGCGTGTACTTTTATAGAAATTGTACATTCTTTGTGGGGACTTTCAAAACGTTTATGAATAAATCTTAATTCTCAGACAGTCGTGCTTCGACTCATGTACAACTGCAAACTGCAAACGAATTCAATATTACTAAATGAATATCGCCATAAAAACTGTACATCTAAACGTATTCTTTGAACTGATAATTGTATATTTCATTCTATATTTAGATCGCAATTTGAGTGTAAATTGCTGACGCTGTCTTAAGCGCTTATCTCTACTTCTTCTCGGAACGGTGTCAGATTATTAATAACTATAGCCAACCTTTCGATGCGCGAAGGTTATGGATGTCATTCAAAGTTAACGCCGCTTCCCCTCTAATTTCTTATCTCTATTCCCGGAATATAACAATGCGCACTGTAGGTAATGGTCACCTTGGCGAGAGTGTCATCAAAAGTGAACTTGCGTATGTAAAGTTATCGATGCCCAATGTCATTGCATACCTACATTCTGGGGAATTGTTTTATGATAGGACTTTATTACAGATTACAATAAGTAAAAGCTAAAAAGTTTTAAAACTGCACTCGTACGTACACTAACAGCTTTGCATGAATACAAACGAAAATATTCGCAAAATTAGCATGAGTTCCCCTGGTGTAAAATTATATAATTTCTGGACCACTTGAAGGTCACGACACCCTGGTGACGACTTTTGAAAGTAAATAGAGGTTATTCGTAATGTGAAATTGATTCGAACTCAATTCAAGATGACAACGCCGTTCATACCTGTTGAATAGCCGTTCATACCTGTTCATTAGCCGTTCAATAGCCGTTCATAGCCGTTCAATAGCCGTTCATACCCTTTCAGTTGCCGTCCATATCTGTTTGTGCTGCCAGAAGCAGTTCTACAGAACAATGGATAGCAAGTAAATGAACGGCTATTGAACGGCTATGAACGGCTATTGAACGGCTATTCAACAGGTATGAACGGCTATTGAACGGCTATGAACGGGTAATGAACGGCTAATGAAGAGGTATGAACGGCTATTGAACGGCTATTCAACAGGTATGAACGGCTATTGAACGGCTATGAACGGGTAATGAACGGCTAATGAAAAGGTATGAACGGGTATGAACGGCTAATGAACAGGTATGAACGGGTAATGAACGGATACCCGTTTACAGTAAACGGCTATTTAACAGGTCCGTTCCTGAAGGCTCCTCCTCCCCCGAAACAAGTGTCTATCTGACTCAAGTGACCTCATACAGTTAAACAGATAAGGGTCACACAGGAATTATTACTAATATTAGATGTACGCCCCCTTCCCCGAAACAAGTGTCTATCTCGCTCAAGTGGACTCAAACAGTTAAACAGATGAGGGTCATATTAGAGTAGTAGTAGTAGTAGTAGTATATGTAGCTTACTTTATTCTAGCATTAATCGATCAGGTGGAAATTTTCTTCGTACTCCTCTATCGATAAATTGAAAAAACACACAACAGCAAACACGCCCATACAAGCCCCATTCGCGAATGCAAGTTTGCTTTCTCGAATCGATCGAGCAGTGTTCAAAAACGCGCTTCAGGTATTTAAACAACAAACATCGAACTGGATCTCAAACAAACCACTTTCGAGATCAAATCTGCGTATGGTGACAAGTCGCCCCTCAGTGATGGGGACTATCGCTACCTGGTGGCATTGGTTTAATGGTGGTAAGACAAGAATCCGCTAATCCGCGAAACTCTGACCTCAATCTGGAATCTGCTCCTCAGATTTCAACTTATACTGTTGCAGCGATGATTGTTGAAACCTGGGGGAGAGAGAGAGAAAGACCGAGATTAAAACTGCTGTAAATGACTATTTTGAGTTCAAATCTAGTACTATCGATGCATCGACATGCTTCGTGACCAATGTAAACCTTTCGAGAATGTAAAAGCACTTAGTTGTTTGGTAAAAGATATACGATTCTGAACTAAGTACTGAGTTTGAAAAAATCGAATAGTGATTACAAACAGCGAACTTCCATTATTATATTATATTTAACCCGAAAAACACATAATGGATACAGTTGTCAATTTTATCCCGTTTATCCTCATTCATATTTCGCATATGTATTGTGTATAATTCAAAAGAAGAAGAAGAAGAAGAATTGCAACATTTCATTTATGCGAAAGTTTATTATAAATGTGATTTACATAACAATTTATTAGTACAGATCTGCAGGTAGCTAAACTGAAGAAAAGGCGCGGGGGTTGGCCTTTCACAGAATTTTTGAAAAGTTAGTTTGTTAGAGATGCATATAACGTTAAAAATGGTTAATACGTTGACTGTACAAAAATTGTTCTACCTCTGTAGAAGAGAGAGAGAAAGAGACAACCCCATAAGTAATGTGAAACTGAACTGATCGATAGCATGTAATTATATAAACAAAATTGATTCAAATTGTAGCAATATTTTAGATATCAAATAAAACAAACTGTAGAAATATATAATAAAGATTAAGTTAAATACATCCTCGTACTGAAAAGTATGAAAAAGTGATCCCCTGATTAATGTATTAAGATGACTAAGCTTTAGCAGGCAGGAATGTGATTTTTCAGGTTAAACTGTAAAAACTTCACATTCAGTTTTAAAAACGCATCCCCGTCCCCCGTTCCGATATTGTACTATTTGTAAACTAACGTAACAGAAATGAGATTTTTCCAAGACTTTTATATTTTGGAATTCGGTTTCAAATAACAAATTTTTAATAAAAATTAACGATGGTATGTATTTTTGGTAAATAGATGCATACAACAGGTATTCGTTTACTAGCTAAAATGAGAATTGTTATCATTCCTATTCGATATTTTATGAAAAAAAAAAAATCAACTTTTAAGAGCTGTACAATTTCATTTTAATCGTTTGGGTGATTCTTTATTCAATGTCTTAACTTAAACGCATTTTTCAATGTTACTGAACTTTTGATAAGGGACCGCGTGCTATTTTTACACTCTTCTGAATATGCAGTTTTTAGCAATAGATGAAAGAAAGGCTCTATTTTGGAGACAAATTTTATATCAGTACGCATCCTCGCCTCATATTATAATGAACGGTAATGTGTGTGTGTTTTTACGGTTAACGCATAACTAATTTTCAATTTACAGTCTTTCCATCAACAATACGGGGGGTCGAAAATGCCCCCGATTTATCTGAATGCGGTAAATATATCCGCAGATTTTTAAATAAATACTTAATTTTTCTGTTATAGAAAAGAAAATTGTGTTAACCACGCTGTTAACATTAAACGTGGTAAGTAATGTTTCCAATTTCTTCACTGATTAATTTTACATTCCTTAGAATAATTACAACTTAGTACGAGGGGGGCGACAATCATCCTCCCTAGGAACTACGATTTTTACGCAATTGATACGTGGAATGTACCATTTTCATAGATACAATGTCTATACACTTGATCATCCCACTTTTCATGATTTTGTCATCATAGAACTTGTAAGTTTACCTACTTATTTAATCATACTCTCATCTTATTTCTGTTTTAATATTTTTTAGTTCGAATAAAAATACACCGGCTCTTTTTTATTTTTGTTTATTACTAACCTATAAAATTGTACTCATGCAAAATTAAAAAATGGATCATATTACACGTAGGAAATAGGAATAAGTGGCGAGTTTACTGTCTACTAAAAGCACGCAAACCATTTTGAGATAATACGCATTTCCTTACATTATGGAGGGGTATAAATAATTTTCGATATCTCTGTACGTTTTCTAAAATTAGACTTGCACACATTTTATTTTTTAACAGTTAAAAGTCCCGCAGGTGGACAATTAATAATGCTACCTAAGTATGTTAGAGATACGATGTAAAATACATACCTAATTCGATTCACGCTTAACCATATCGAGGTGTGCATATTTTTATAAAAAAACAATAAGTAACATTGTAACATAGTAACGTTTAATTTAATTTGTCAATATAAAATATATTTTTCGTTTATGTTAATTCACTGTGCAAGAAATGCCTGAATACCCTTTCTAACAGGTTATGGGCCCAGGTTAAAAGCAGTTTAAAAAGAATTTGATATAACGATCAGTTACAGTTAAGAATTAGAAGCTGAAACACGTGAACGTATTGAAACAACTTTGCCAACATTTTCAGGATGAATTTTGCGAACGTTTCGCGTCTTGAGATGTTAAATAAAAGTAATTACGACACTTGGAAGATTCAAATGGAAGCTTTATTAACTAAAAATGATGCCTGGTCATACGTAAACGGAAATAACCCTAAACCAGTCTTAAACGAACAGGATATGAATTCCAAGAAGGACGTTGAAGAATGGATCAACAAAGGTGACAGTAAAGCGAAGTCAGAAATAATACTTTCTATAAGTCCATCTGAACTGAAACAAATTAAAGGATGTATCACATCTAGAGAAGTGTGGATTAAACTAGAAAGCGTTTATCAATCGAAAGGACCCGCTAGGAAAGCTACCTTGCTAAAGCAACTCACTCTACAACGAATGCAGGAAGGATATGATATTCGTGAACACATAAATAAATTCTTTGATGTTTTGGACAAGTTAACTGAAATGAATGTTGAGATCAATCCAGATTTGCTTGCAATAATGCTTTTATACAGCTTACCACCGAGTTTCGAGAATTTTAGATGTGCTATTGAATCACGGGACGAATTACCAACGCCCGATGTATTACGAATTAAAATTCTGGAAGAAAGTGATGCTAGAAATAATAGTACCGCACAGAATGCCATGTATGTAAATAAAAAATCCAATCAATGGCGTAACAAAAGCAAAGTGTCCGGGAATAACAATAAGCCTACTGATGGTAATGCTACTCCGAATGAGGGCATGAAAACGAGTGATTCATTTAGGTTTCGATGTCACAAATGTAGGAAAATCGGTCACAAAGCATCTGAATGTTATAAAAATAAAAACCATGGTCAATCATCAGCGAACTACTCAGAAAATGCCAATGAGGACGTTTGTTTATCCTCAGAAGTATGCAATATGAGTGCTTCGACTAGCCATGCGAGATGGTGTTTGGACAGTGGTGCTACCGCACACTTATGCAAAGATATCAAAAATTTCAAGGATCTCGAAGAATATACGAATGGTAATCCGAGTTTAGCAAATGACTCTTCTACAAGTATTGCTGCTAAAGGTACTGTAATTTTTACTGCCGAAGTAGAAGGTGAGACAAAGAATATTATTTTGAATAATGCTTTACATGTACCAGACTTACGTACTAATCTCTTGTCAGTTAGCAAAATAACGAATGCCGGATTCGATGTTATTTTCAAACGCGATTGTGCGATAGTTGTGAGAAAAGATGGAACTGTCGGTCTAACTGCTGAACGTATCGGTGACTTATATTACACTCGCGAATTAGAAAACATGTCTAATATTGCGACAAACGAAGCAGCGACAGCCTCCTCGCAGAATATTTTATTATGGCATCGCCGTTTAGGACACTTAAATTTTAAGAGCCTTATTAATTCAATAAATAAAGGAACAATAACCGGTGTGAATTTAAAATGTACCGTCGGAAGTGCTAATTTAAATTGCGATACATGTACTTTATGTAAAATGACAAGAAAACCATTTCCAAAACAATCCAGCAGAGAAACTAACTTACTAGAAATTGTTCATACTGACGTTTGCGGACCTATGCGCGTCATGTCGAACGGAAAACCGAGATATTTTGTTACTTTTATTGACGATTGTTCGCGTTGGTGCGAAGTGCGTTTTGCCAAAACTAAATCGGAAATAATAAACATAACTGAAGCGTATATAAATTTTGTTGAAAAACAAAAAGGTAAATACGTAAAGTGCATCCAATCAGACAACGGCTCAGAATTTAATAGTAATGAGTTTGACTGTATGTTAAAAAAACGTGGAATTACTAGACGTTTAACTGCTCCTTATAATCCGGAACAAAATGGTATAGCAGAGAGGAAAAACCGAACATTACTTGACACTGCTCGATGCCTACTCACGGAATCGGGATTACCAAGCTCATTTTGGGCTGAGGCAGTTAACACCGCAAATGACATACGAAACCGCGTACCTACAAACAGTTTGAACGGGAAAACTCCTCATGAACTTTGGACAGGAGAACATCCCGATGTTAGTAATTTTAAGGAATTTGGTTGCAAAGTTATGTGTTTAAATAGAAATCCGAATAAAGGGAAGTTCTATAAAAGAGCGAAAGAAGGTAAATTTCTAGGCTATTCTGAAGAATCGAAAGCATATAGAATATGGATACCGCTAGAACAGAAAACCGAAATTACTCGCGATGTAAAGTTTCTAGAAGCTAATGAAAAGGAACAAATACGTGAAACGTCAGATATTTTTCCGGATATTGATATTGATAACCATGAGGAATCCCCTGCTATCTATCATTGGGACGAACCAACAACTAAGATAGATAATACCCCTGTTGAAAATATGGAATTTGACGAACCCCCAGCTGTTCATAGTCGGGATGAGTCAATTGAAACGAATGATAATCCGAATGAGGAAACCGAGAATTTAGTAAGAGGTCCAGGAAGACCAAGGTTTATGCGAACAGGTAAAAAAGGTCGACCCGCGAAATTATTCAATATGATTCCCGAAGCAAACTCTTGTAATGAATTATCCGAACAATGTTTCAGTTCTGAAATTCCAATAAAACAAGCTTTAGACTCCGTTGATTCCGAGGAATGGTACAAAGCCATGGCAGATGAAATATCATCAATACTGAAAAATAAAACGTGGACTTTAGTCGATCGACCGTGCAACGAACAAGTAATAGGAAGTAGAATTATCTTACGCAATAAGCTTAAGAGTGATGGTACTCTTGATCGAAGGAAAGCAAGATTAGTCGCACAAGGTTTCAACCAGCAACCAGGAGTCCATTTCAATCACACGTTTGCACCAGTTGCCCGATTAAGTTCCATAAGAATGCTTTCGGCGATTGCGGCGCAATATGGCATGTCAATGCATCAATTAGACGTTGCATGTGCTTACTTGAATGGAGAGCTAGATGAAACAATTTACATGGAACCCCCCAAACAATTAACCAAGATTTTGGAGAACATTTCATTGAGTGGGAGATCAAACTTAGACAAACTCGCACGAGATATGTTGAACGAGTTAAAGAGTGGCGATAAAGTATGTCTTCTAAACAAAGCTTTGTATGGATTGAAGCAAGCAGGCCGAAGCTGGCATGCAAAATTGACCAATGCTCTACAGGAATGTGGCATACAACCTACCAACTCAGATCCGTGTCTATATCGTATTGGTCAAGGGGAAGATTTAATGCTTGTTGCATTCTACGTTGACGATATAATTATTGCTTCGAAAAATTTGACATCCATCAATGATTTGAAAGATAAATTATCCAAAAAGTTTGAAGTTAAGAATCTAGGAGAGATTGGATATTGTCTAGGAATAGAATTTGTTCGTTCCTACAACAAAATCTCACTAAGTCAAAGAAGTTATATTACAGAGTGTTTGAACAAATTTGGTATGCTAGATTCCAACGCTGTTAGCACACCAATGGACCCTAATGTAAAATTAACTCTACCAACTGAACCTCCAACAGAAGAAGAGAAGAAACTACCCTATAGGGAACTAATCGGCGCTTTAACATACCTATCTGTAGCTACCCGGCCTGACATAAGTTTCGCTGTGAGTTATCTTAGCCAGTTTAATACTTGTTTTCGTAAGTCGCACTGGATTGCAGCAAAACGAGTTTTAAGGTATCTAAAGGGGAGTATTAACTTAGGAATAACCTACACAGCAACCAACGAATCACTCAAAGGTTTCGTAGACGCTGACTGGGGCGGTTGTCCTATAGACAGAAGATCTTTCACCGGATTTACATTTATATTATCAGGTTGTCCTGTTACCTGGGAATGTAAGAAGCAACGTACCGTGGCACTTTCTACCACAGAAGCGGAGTACATGGGATTAGCAGAGACTACAAAAGAGGCTATTTATCTCCGTAAATTTTTGTTAGAACTTGGTCTCGAGAAACTAGCTCAATTGACGATATTCAACGATAACTTGAGCGCCCAGAAATTAGCCGATAACCCTGTATTTCACGCTCGAAGCAAACACATTGATATCCGTTACCATTTCATACGTGAAGCATTAAGTGGCAAACAGTTTATCTTAAGACATGTTTCTACTGGTGAGATGCCTCCTGATATTCTGACAAAGCCACTACCACGAAACAAATTTGAGGAATGCATCAGATTAATGGGTTTTCCGAATTCAACAACTGATTCGATCGCGTGTGCCTCAAGGGGAAGTGTTAGAGATACGATGTAAATACATACCTAATTCGATTCACGCTTAACCATATCGAGGTGTGCATATTTTTATAAAAAAACAATAAGTAACATTGTAACATAGTAACGTTTAATTTAATTTGTCAATATAAAATATATTTTTCGTTTATGTTAATTCACTGTGCAAGAAATGGCTGAATACCCTTTCTAACAAAGTACATATCTTAGATTAAAATTACAAAGCTTAACTTTTCCGCTACGATAACTACGTCATACGTTAAATATTTTTGAAGAAGCAAACGTTTACTATAATTTTAACATGGAGATATCAAGAGGTAAATATGCAATTCAGCGTAAACATTTGAATTTCGGTGATGAGTTTACTGTCTACTAAAAACATGCAGATAGGGGGGATGAATTTAACAATACCTCGAACCATTTTTTGAGATAACCTGCATTTCCTCATTGTATGGAGGAGTGAAATTATACGTACCTATAAATAATGCATTTTCTGAAATTCATTTTTTTCGATATCTCTATACGTTTTCTAAATTAGACTTGTACACAATTTTTTAACAGTTAAAAAGCCCCCCGCAGGTGTGCAATTCATAATGCTTACCTAAGTACCTTAAAAATAAAATCAGGAAAAGCTTATATATTACAACGTTCCACTACGCTACGTCCTCGTACGTAAATATTTTTAAAGAAGCAAAAAGTTACTAAGGACAAAAGAGTATGTCAGGTAGGTTTGATTTATTTGATTTATGTAGCATTAAAAATGAATACATTGTACAAAACCTATTTTACTTCTTATAATTTTAACGTAAATAGTTCATAAGAGATCTCAAGAGGTAAATATGCAATTCAGTGTAAACATTGATCCTGGGTAATGCGGGGGGCAATGTAATTTTAATTTTTTTTTTCGGTTGAGAGGGCTTCGGAACATTTATTAACAAAATGTTCTCCAAACTGAATACAAAATTTGACAGTTCTTATTAATATTTCTTAGGCGCGGAAAGGGCCAAAGGGGTGCAACAGTTTTTCACTATCTTACATTTTTTACACCTATAATACACCTCCACCACCATCTTCAGTGACTAAAAATAAAGTTTGATCTTATAACGGTCAGTGAATGTCACCTTGGAAATTTTTTTTCACACAAAATTTACACACATGTAGTTCTCGAAGGTCACCGTCTTTAACGTTTTTAATTCGCATAAAGTACTCACATCAGCGTTAGATGAAGAAGTATAAAAGCGAAAAGTTGATTTTACGTTATCGCTTCATCGACATATTTTTTTTAAGCAAAGCATGATTTTTAACCCCGATATCTACTAAAATTCAATTGTAGATTTTAAGTTCTAATTCTCATTTAGAAGAGAGAGAGGAAATTATTATTATATCTTTATTTGTCAACATTGTTTACAATTTCTTATTGACTAGGTACCTATTTACATAAACGTTAAATTAGCCGTTTTTCTCAGTGCTTATAATGAATACATCTTTATGTATCAAAAGTCGTTGAAAATTCCATCTCCTTGATGGGTTTTTAAAGCGTCTGCAAAATGTGCTGATAAAATCCATTTTAACTAGTTGACAAACACTAACGGGCTGATTTCAGATCACTACTCCCATCCCCCCCGTTATATTGTCACGGTGCAGGTATGATCTTGAAATCTGTTACGATAGACTTCCGCGCGATGATTTTTCTCTAATACAGGAGACAGAATTCTACCAAATTGCTCGATTTTACGATGGAAACGAAATCGATCCAGGGCTACAGTGTGCCAAGGCCCTTTTCGTGCTTTGTCGTAAGCAAATGACCACGCCACCATTATGTACACTTTGTTATGTGATTCGTTAGCAAATGTAACATTCTTCTTCATTTTGAACACGTCCGTTTAGTTTTCCAATGCAGGAGATGACGATAATGGCGATGGCGACGGAGAAGAAGACTCACTACTGCTAACCCATTCATTTAACTCACTGCTAAATTGTTCTAACTTCGCATCACTTAACTTTGTCATGAGACACTTGGCGCAATATTTATTATTAATGAAACGGTCACATATCTTAACACCCAGCTCATATTTCGTGACAAGGTCGTGGCACTCCTGCTCGCTATAGTCACCCCTTCCGTACACTGCTTCATGTTCAGCATCAAAAATTAACGCCGAAAACAGTTGCTTGAGACGTTCCACTGCCGTTAGAATATCTATCGGTTTCGACCACGATGCCTCTCTATATGCCATCCACATGTTACCGTGCTATACCTACATCACATGCAATACATTACTACCTTATATAGTAATCGTACAATCCCACTACTCACCTAATCGGTCTTACATTACGAATAACCTCTATTTAGTTGTGTAAGTCACCACCAGGGTCCGTTGTCACCTTGAAGTGAGTTAGAATCAGTTTACATTACGAATAACCTCTACTTACTTTTAAAAGTCACCACCAGGATTCGTTATGATCTTGAAGTGAAGCTAGCTCACGTAAGCGGTTTCGAGGAACTGGGATTCGGCGGCCTTCAAGTGCCACACGACCTCTATTTACTTTTAAAAGTCACCATCAGGGGGTGTCGTGACCTTGAAGTAGTCCAGAAATTATATAGTTACACCGTTGAGTGAGAAATAGGTAAGAGACGAAACTAAAGTCGTTTTAACGTAGCTCCTGATGGGTCTGAAAAATATGCGTAAAAATCTAATTTAGGTCTGAGAGCATTATACCGATACGAGTGGAAATGAGACAGCAATAGGGTACGCTATTTTGCATTATAGTTTCGCCTCTTTATACTTTTCACTCAACGGTTATACCAAGGGGCAAACTGATCCAGAAGTATCATTGCTATACCAGCGGTTTCGAGGACGTGGGGGTTCAAACCCATTTACAGCGATCTACATTAGCAAAAATGAGAACCGCTCAAAAAAGATGCAAGAAAATTATCATATATTTATTTTTTAACATGTATTATTTACATAGTTCCTTATTGTCTATTTACAATATTTTTTTACATAAATTTTAAATTAGTAGTTTTTCCCGCCGTTCCAGCGCTTGCAACGAATACGTCCTTATTCGTCAAGGACTGCTTAAAGGTTTCAAGTCGACCGTCTTCTTTAAAATAATCGTAGAAGCGCAATGGTAAAACGCACTTAAAATTTTCGGTCTCCAACACTATCCGCTCCCCATATTTCGTATTAATCGTATCGATAGCAATTACTTTATATTTTTCCCCTACCTCCATGTCGTTGACATTTTTAAAGGATTTACAGAACGTGCTGTCGTTTAACTTGGTAAGATCCATTTTAACTAGTTCACAAAACACTAACGGACTCACGCAATACCTACATTATATTATATATAGACATCTTACAATCCCTACTACTTTTATTCTTCACCTTCAACTCACCTTAGATTACGAATCACCTTTATTTACTTTTAAAAGTCGCCATCAGGGGGCGTCGTCGTTGTCATCTTGAATTGAGTTCGAATCAATCTCACATTACGAATAACCTCTATTTACTTTCAAAAGTCGTCACCAGGGTGTCGTGACCTTCAAGTGGTCCAGAAATTATATAATTATACCAAGGGCAAATTGATCCAGAAGCGCAACATTACGAATAACCTCTATTTACTTTTAAAAGTCACCACCAGTGTGTCGCGACTTTGAAGTGGTCCAGAAATTACAATAGTAGGTATGCTTTTACACCAGGGGAACTCATGCTAATTTTGCGAATATTTTCGTTTGTATTCATGCAAAGCTGTTAATGTACGTACGAGTGCAGTTTTAAAACTTTTTAGCTTTTACTTATTGTAATCTGTAATAAAGTCCTATCATAAAACAATTCCCCAGAATGTAGGTATGCAATGACATTGGGCATCGATAACTTTACATACGCAAGTTCACTTTTGATGACACCCTCGCCAAGGTGACCATTACCTACAGTGCGCATTGTTATATTCCGGGAATAGAGATAAGAAATTAGAGGGGAAGCGGCGTTAACTTTGAATGACATCCATAACCTTCGCGCATCGAAAGGTTGGCTATAGTTATTAATAATCTGACACCGTTCCGAGAAGAAGTAGAGATAAGCGCTTAAGACAGCGTCAGCAATTTACACTCAAATTGCGATCTAAATATAGAATGAAATATACAATTATCAGTTCAAAGAATACGTTTAGATGTACAGTTTTTATGGCGATATTCATTTAGTAATATTGAATTCGTTTGCAGTTTGCAGTTGTACATGAGTCGAAGCACGACTGTCTGAGAATTAAGATTTATTCATAAACGTTTTGAAAGTCCCCACAAAGAATGTACAATTTCTATAAAAGTACACGCAAAAAATGCATATTCCTTGAATCCACTTTTCTTACATAGCGGTTGCAAGAAACCGATACCCACTTTTACTACATAACTCACATAAAAAACGATTTCGAGGAGCTGGATCTCAGCGACCTTGAAGTGAGCCAGAAGTGCTACACGACCTCTATTTACTTACCTTTTGAAAGTCACCATCAGGGTGGGATCGTCACTTTGAAGTGAGTTAGAATCTCACATTACGAATAACCTCTATTTACTTTTAAAAGTCACCACCAGGTTGTCGTGCGCTTCAAGTGGTCTAGAAATTAAATAATTATATCGAGGTCGAACTGGTTCAGAAGCACAACATTACGAATAACCTCTATTTACTTTTAAAAGTCACCACCAGGTTGTCGTGACCTTCAAATGGTCCAGAAATTATATAATTATATCAAGGGCAAATTGGTCCAGAAGCGCAACATTACGAATAACCTCTATTTACTTTTAAAAGTCACCACCACTACAATCATACATTATGACCTCTATTTACTTTTGAAAGTCACCACTAGGGTTCAATCTTCGATCTAGTTCTCAAGGTCGCCACCTTCCACTCGCGTATTCATGTAGTAACTTTTTAGCGACTTATTGAGTTAGAATCGGCACACATGCATTTAGTAACTTATTCTAGTGATTTTTTGAGTTATGATCGGCCTTACATTTGCTAGAAAAGTTACTATTCTCCCCACTGGCGGCGACTTTCAAAACTAATTAGAGGTCATAATATAACAATGGCATTTCAAGGTCACCATCATCATACATTATGACCTCTATTTACTTTTGAAGGTCACCACCAGGGGTAGATCTAGTGACTTGTTGAGTTAGGATCGGCCTTATATGACTACTAGTGTTAGGTGTGTACAAATGTAAATACAGAAACAATTGAATAAAAATGTTTTGAAAATTTTCAAAGCCAACCATGTTTTGTAAAGTATGTAATTATAAATTTAAATAGAAAAATGTAAATAACTCTGTAATCATTGATTTTAGGTATAGGAACATGGTATATCAATTTAAAGGAAATTTATTTCTGCATCGAATGGCCCGATAATTAAATAGGCATTCCATTTAAAAAAAGAGACTTTTTAAAGTTTTTCTTAAGTCTGGAAATAACGTCAAATAGATCAGTAACCGCGGGCAAATTTTTATTATCCATGACAGATAATTGTGTCTCAATATTTTGACATTGAGAACCTAAAATTCCATTTCCGTAACTTTTACCACTTTCGACTTTCAATTTTATTTCCTAAACAAGATTTTGACATTTTTCAGTGAAAAAAATTTTTTTTCTCAACAATCAAAATTGATACGCCGATTATTTTAAGCATACTTACTAAACATTTTATGACACATCAGGATGTGAAAAAAAATTGCCTGGTTTGTATTTAAAATAAAGAAGTTGATGCTCACTTCCGGTATTTCCGGAAGTGCTGCCATTTGGAAAATATTTTTATTTAATAGATTAAACACGGCATGTCACATGTGCAAAATTTCAAATTTCTAGCTTTTACAGTTCTTGATATACTTCTAACCGACGGTCACCGTGAGACACCCTGTATATAAAAGGCTAAAGTGATGAGCTGATGACTGACTGACTCACTGATATATCAACGCCCAGGCTAAACCACTGAACCTAGAAACTTGAGATTTTCAGTGAACCTTCCCCTAATGATGTAGGCACCCACTAAGAAGCGGATTTTCGAAATTCATACCCTAAGTGGGTCAAAATAAGGGTTGAAATTTTAAAATGGTTGAAACGATATGGGTAACGGGGGAAGATGGAAATCTAAAAATTGCTCAAAAGTATGTGTATTGAAACTATATTTCAACCCCTAAATTTTACCAACCACCTAAGGGTGTAAATTATTAAGAAGCATGAAAAAAATTTAAATTTTTTTAAGGTATAATTTAATAATTTCTAAGGGCAACTTGCAGCGAAGGTTTAGAATTCAAAACTTACATTTTACCACCCCATAGGGTGCAACTTACTAAAAAGCAAGAAAAGGACGGAAATTTTTTGTAGATCGCATTACATCTCTATAGTAGGTGTGTATAAAAGCGTTGAGTCAGAGTGAAAATTATAAAAGGCAACTTGCTTACTTGCAGCGTAGTTTTAGATTTCAAACACTACATTTTGCAACTTATTGTTAGCTCATCAACTAAATTAAGTTTTGTTGCAGATCGGAATAATTCCTTTCTAAAAATAAATTACAAGATGGTTTTCTAATCAAATTATATAAGTAATGTAACGATGCACATAAAAATGTACACATTTGTTTCTTTGTGATGATTTCGTACGTATTCGTACGAATTCGTACGATTGGTTTTTCGTACCAATTCGGATACATGCATGATACAAAGAATGTAACCGCCACCGTCTTTAACTCTTTACCCGTTCATTCGTGGAATAAATAAGTATTGTGCAAGTATAGTACATAGTTACATACGTCTCTTTATCTTCATCAAATTCAAAATGGTTGAATATTTAAATATTGATGGCGAATTAATTCGGCAATTAGTTGTCCCAATTGTAGGGGACGGAGCCTGTCTATTTCGAGCCATTTCTTATTTAATATACGGAACTCAGGAAATGTCTATCGAAGTGCGCAAGAGTATTGTACGTTATGTTTCGGATAACTGGGATAACTATTCAGTGATTTCTCATGACAGAAATGGCGACAATTACTCTACATCAGCCGAGTACATTGCCGAAATGTTGCAACCTTCAACTTATGGTAGTTTATGTGAGTTGTTGGCAGCTGGACAAATATTCAATTTTGTTTTCGAGGTTTATGAAAACGGTGTTTTTTACACAACATCTGGAATTGAAGGACGACCAATAAAACGGTTAAAATTTTCAACAGTAAGATCATAAGTGCTCAACTCTTGTCGGCAAGATTTTTATTTTGTATGAGCACTGGTTGCTTGGCTATTAAACGAGATCAAATTGACGAAAAGACCCGAGCGCAGAGCGCGAGGGTTCTTTTCCCAAGAATTTGATCGAGTTTAATTACCTTTTAGAAATCAATGCAAATACAAAATAAAAATCTTGCCTGACAAGAGTTGAGAACGAATGATCTTCGGTTGGAGAATTAACTGAATGAAGCGTTAATTTACTTTTGTCAAAATGACATTTGATTTTTTAAAATATTAATCAATACCTACTAAAACAATGAGGTAGCGGCAAGAAAAGTAGCATACATTCTTTTCAGTTAAAGAAATTTGTGATTGGTGCATGTGACACTGTTCTTAATGTCTCATTGGTCTACAATACTATGAAGTTAATTATCAACAGTAAGATCATAAGTGCTCAACTATTGTCGGAAAGATTTTTTTGTATGAGCACTGGTTGCTTGGCAATTAAACGAGATCAAATTGACGAAAAGACCCGAGCGCGAAGCGCGAGGGTTCTTTTCCCAAGAATTTGATCGAGTTTAATTACCTTTTAGCAATCAATGCTCATACAAAAAAATCTTGCCTGACAAGAGTTGAGAACGAATGATCTTCGGTTGGAGAATTAACTGAATGAAGCGTTAAATACGTCAAATTTTTTACTTTTGTCAAAATGACATTTGATTTTTTTAAATATAGGTTGCTAAAACAATGAGGTAGCGGCAAGAAAAGTACCATGCATTCTTTTCAGTTAAAAAAACTTGTGATTGGTGCATGTGACACTGTTCTTAATGTCTGATTGGTCTACAACACTATGAGGTTAATTATCACATAAAGAAAACCTTTCAAGTGGACACTTCGATGTTTATTTGCCGGAAATTTTAGTACAACCTACGTTGCCTGACTACCGTCAGGAACAAATTCACTTCTCACCTTACGATAAGTCTGCCTTAAGTTTAGATTCGTTTATTTCTTCTCCGCATCAAACGGAATTTGACCTTACTTCACAAATAGAACAGTTAGCTGCTGATATACAATCGCATAGAAAAGGTAACAAACGCAGAGCAAGATTTTCTGATGCCACAAGAAAAAGTCAAATTAAGAAGGCTCAAAAAAATATTCGCACAATAAGCCATCGGTGTATAATAAAGCTTCGGCAAAATATCAGAAATCAAATCCTGAGGTGAACAGGAAGCCGTAGCTAATTATCAGAGAGCTAATCCTGGGGTGCATAGGCAAGCCGCAGCTGATTATCAAAAATCAAATCCTGCGGTGCATAGGCAAGCTGCAGCTCATTATCAGAAATTAAATCCAGCAGTCCACAAAGTAGCGAACGAAAAATATGTACATATACATCCAGAAGCACGCAAACAAGCGTAATTACCAGCATGCCAAAAATGCAAAGCAGTGGACAGATAAGTATTTGTCAGGTATGAAATATAATTCTGGTATAGAATACGAGTCCGATAAAAATGTTTTGTTGGGCACTATGAGCAACAAATGCAAGTGGTGTAGCGCCCTTAAGTGGAAAGAAGAGAGTATTGGTATGTGCTGTGGTGCCGGTAAAGTACAACTGGATCCATTTGAGGATCTGCCAGAACCTCTAAAAAGTTTGTTACTGGATCTTCATCCCGACCATCATCACTTTATGAATAAAATTAGAAAATATAACAATTGCTTTCAAATGACATCATTTGGATCGAAAAAAATTTTAGAAAACGGTTTTATGCCTACGTTTAAAGTTCAGGGGCAAGTTTATCATTTAATTGGGAGTTTTTTGCCAGCACCGCAACAGGAGGCGCGATTTCTGCAAATTTATTTCGTGGGTGACGATGAACGGGAAGCAACTTTGAGGTGTGCCAACTATCCAGAAATTAAAAAAGACTTGGTCAAGCAATTACAGAAAATGCTTCATGAAATCAATTCATATATTAAGGGCTTCAAAACTACAATAGATAGAGTGCCTTCAACCTGTGAAACATTTAAGGTTGTCATTCATGCCGAAAAAAAACCGATAGATGGACACCGCGGTCGTTTTAATGCCCCAAAAAAATGATGAAGTTGCTTTAGTGATGGTAGGGCAGGAATTTGAAAAACGAGATATTATATTAGAAAGTCATACCAATACTGTGCGGCGAATCAGCGAAATTCACCGATCATACGACGCCCTGCAATATCCGTTGCTCTTCTGCCATGGAGAGGACGGTTACTCAATTAATTTACAACAGCGTGATCCAACAACAAAACTTCCACTTCAAAAGACAATTTCAGCATCGGATTTCTATTCTTATCGTATTATGATTAGGCCAGAACATTTGAATCACTTGCTGTATTTCCGATCACTATTCAGTCAATTTTTAACAGACATGTATGCCAAAATAGAAACTGAGAGGCTCAATTATATAAGGAACAACCAAGAAAACTCTGCGCGCAGAGAGTTATACTCATCTTAAAGATGCTTTAGGAAGACACGACGCAGATGTATTACAATTGGGTCAAATGATAGTTTTGCCATCTTCTTTTACGGGTGGGCCGAGATACATGCATGAGCGAACTAAAGACGCCATGACTTACGTTCGTTACTATGGTCGACCTGACCTCTTCATTACTTTTACCTGTAACCCCAGATGGAAGGAGATAAGTGATTCACTATTACCTGGTCAAAAATCTCATGACCGCCATGACATTATTTCAAGGGTATTCCATCTAAAAGTTAAGAAAATTATGTCTCTTTTGACAAAAGGCAAAGTATTCGGGGAAGTGCGTTGCTATATGTACTCAGCAGAATGGCAGAAACGAGGTCTCCCCCACATTCATATTTTACTTTGGATGGTAAATCGCATTACTCCTGATAATGTAGACAACGTGATCTGCGCAGAAATTCCTAACATTATAGAGGATCCCATACTACACGAAATTGTCACATCTAACATGGTGCATGGTCCCTGTGGTACATTTAATTTCAAATCACCATGTATGATCGATAACAAATGCAGTAAAAAATACCCAAAATCGCTACTTAAAGACACACAAACAGGTGATGATGGTTACCCAAAGTATAGGAGACGATCTCCAGTTGACGGTGGATTCACTGCGAAAATAAATGAAATGGATATAGATAATCGTTGGGTAGTACCATATAATCCTGTTCTCTTACGCACATTCAATGCTCATATCAATGTGGAGTATTGCAACTCAGTGAAATCCATAAAGTACATTTGTAAGTATGTGAACAAGGGAAGCGATCAAGCAGCTTTCGCCTTAGAAAATAAGGATGAGTTGAAGTTGTATGAATGTGGCAGATATATAAGCAGTTCAGAGGCCGTGTGGAGAATCCTGAATTTTCCAATACATGAACGATTTCCAACCGTGGTCCATCTGTCAGTCCACCTTGAGAATGGACAAAGAATTTATTTCATTGCCAATAACGTTGCTGAAAAAGTTAGTAAACCGCCGCAAACAACACTTTTAGCTTTTTTTCAATTGTGCAAAACTGATAACTTTGCCAAACCACTTTTGTATCCTGATGTTCCATCGTATTTCGTATGGGCAAACAACAAATTTTCAAGAAGAAAAAGGGGAATAGAGGTTGCAGGTTGGCCAGGAGTGAAAAAGGAACATGCCCTTGGGAGAGTTTACACAGTTCATCCAAATAATTCGGAATGCTTTTATCTCCGCCTACTTCTAGATGAAATTCGCGGACCAATATCATTCGAATCCCTTAAAACTGTAGATGGTGTTATTCATCAGACATTCAAATCGGCCTGCAATGCGCTTGGTTTGCTAGAGGATGATAAACATTGGGGTACTGCACTAGAGGAAGCTGCTTTATGTCACTCTCCATTCAAAATGCGGGAATTATTTTCTATAATGTTGGCATTTTGTCACCTATCCGAGCCACTCAGTCTTTGGGAAAAACATAAAGATAGTCTGGCAGAAGACTTTATGAGACACTTGGAGAAACAAATGGTATGCCAGGTATTGCGGGTGTAATGGCAAATGAAGCCCATAATCGGTGTTTGATGGCAATTGAGGAAGCGGTTTTGCTTTTAGGAGGACATTACTTGAAAGATTATTCACTGCCTGAACCAATAAGATCAGAAAGTCTCGGAAACAGGGAATATCTTAAAGAAACTAGCTATAACATAGCAAACTTACAGCAGATAACTCTCGAGAAAGAACAACTATTGACAGACGAACAAATGTTGGTATACAGGGTGAATGAGACCACCCGTATCAGTCTTTTATTTAAAAAACGGTGAGTCGTAGAGAGGTGGGGTAAAAAAGTGATTATAAAAGGTATAATAAAGAATCGAATGGTGATATCATTATTTCTCGGAAAAGTCAGCATTCCTCCAGAAGGCCTCCAACTCCAAAATTTTAAATGGCACCATAAGTCAAAAAAGGTATTGTTTGAAAGATTGTTAAAAAAAAAGAAAGTTTTATAGGAAAAATTATTTTATTACTACCACCCCTTTTAAGTAATATTCGACTAAAGTTATTCAATTTGAAATTCATTATTAACAAAAAAAGTTGAAAAGTCGACTTTTAAAATCTAGTTACCAATGTTACATGTGTTCAAAATATCTTCCATTTACTGCTAAGCACTGTTGAGCTCTTCTAGGTACACTATCAGTGGCTTTAATAAGTACTTCTTGAAAGGGAAGAACACATGTAACATTGGTAACTAGATTTTAAAAGTCGACTTTTCAATGTTTCTTGTTAACAGTGAATTTCAAATTTAATAACTTTAGTTGAATATTACTTAAAAGGGGTGGCAGTAATAAAATAATTTTTCCTTTAAAACTTTCTTCTTTTTTAACAATCTTTCAAACAATACCTTTTTTGACTTATTTTTTATTTATTTATTTATTTAAAATTTTGGAGTTGGAGGCCTTCTGGAGGAATGCTGACTTTTCCGAGAAATAATGATATCACCATTCGATTCTTTATTATGCCTTTTATAACCACTTTTTTTACTCCACCTCTCTACGACTCACCGTTCTTTAAATAAAAGACTGATACGGGTGGTCTCATTCACCCTGTATAAAAAAGTTATTGAAAGCGTAAACACACAGGTTGGTAAGATCGTTTTCCTTGATGCTCCCGGCGGTACCGGTAAGACATATTTAATTAACTTGCTGCTTTCAAAAATTCGGAGCACACGCAACATAGCTGTAGCTGTGGCATCTTCAGGAATTGCAGCTACACTGCTGGAAGGGGGCACGACAGTTCATGCTGCCTTTAAACTTCCCCTAAACGCAACCTGTATAGAAACCCCTATACAGGGTGTCCCTGAAATGCGTGGACATCGCTTAACCACAGATTCCTGGTTTGAAAATAAGACGATATAACTAAACTTACCTATATACAATTACGTTTCGTTTAGCTAGTATTCAGCTTCAAAGTTCTTTAAAAAAAAAGTTATTTTATCCATAACGACAAAACGCTTGGATCGATTTGGATAATATTCGGTATTGTACTCCTTACAGATGTAGGTCATCTTTTAAGGTGATATTAGTTATTATCAGTGAACCATTAGTGTACGAAACACGGGTAACACGGCATAAACCAGTCAAAAACTTTTTAATGTTAAGGCCAATAACTTTCAAAAAAATAGTTTCAGAAAGAGACATTCCATAGTAATTTTTTTTGTTACTTGTTAATTGATGATATCTGTTAAGGTTTAGACACAAAAAAATAAAATCTGAGGGACGGCGCACTGCATACACTATACTTGCCATTAATAAAAATATCATCGTCATTTATTTCATAGAATACCAGACTATTAGGTTACATTTGTTAAGAAATGCAGTGCGCCGTCCCTCAGATTTTATTTTTTTGTGTCTAAACCTTAACAGATATCATCAATTAACAAGTAACAAAAAAAATTACTATGGAATGTCTCTTTCTGAAACTATTTTTTTGAAAGTTATTGGCCTTAACATTAAAAAGTTTTTGACTGGTTTATGCCGTGTTACCCGTGTTTCGTACACTAATGGTTCACTGATAATAACTAATATCACCTTAAAAGATGACCTACATCTGTAAGGAGTACAATACCGAATATTATCCAAATCGATCCAAGCGTTCTGTCGTTATGGATAAAATAACTTTTTTTTTAAAGAACTTTGAAGCTCAATACTAGCTAAACGAAACGTAATTGTATATAGGTAAGTTTAGTTATATCGTCTTATTTTCGAACCAGGAATCTGTGGTTAAGCGATGTCCACGCATTTCAGGGACACCCTGTATGTAATATTTCTAAACAAAGTCATATGGCTAAAGTGCTCAAAGATACCAAACTGATAGTCTGAGACGAAAGCACCATGGCACATAAAGGATTGATTGAAGCTTTAAATAGATATTTACAAGACATTAGAGATAGCAGAGATAGCTTTACAAGATGGCCATTGGCTGTTAGATATTTTTATGTTGTTTATTAAGTATTGATGTTAATTTTAGCGTCGGGCCCTTCAGGCCTGTGTTAATTAGTTTTTTGCTTTTAATTTTTACATCATGATTCATCTATAATTATTTAAAATGTAACTGTTTTGCCCCTTCAGACTTATCATTTTTTTGGATCATCTTACTCATGTAGTTTCTTATATTAAGCTTGAGAATGAGACCGGATGGCCTCGAAACATGTCGCTAGTTAATCACATTCATATAATTTTAATCAAGTCAAATTTAATTGTTGCCCATTGCACACCTTAGTTTAGGGTTAAATAACAAGGTGATTGCTCCCGTCGGATTTTTTAGGATTCCCCTACGTTAATCAAAAACGAGGAGTCGAATGCCTAATTAATCTTTTTATTGTCATTAACAGTCAGTTTTGCCGTTGATGGGGCTGGCTTTTCAGTACTTTCGGGTACTTACTATATAAAAAAACATAAACTCTTCATCTTTCGCTTCATTAAATTTGGATTTATTAAAACCATTGTCTAAGGGGAGGTTTCAAGTCGTTTTATTATTTTAACCACTACCCCTTTTTGAGCCTCTGACTCCACCATGAACTTAGATAGCAGTGACTTGATGGGGGGAGTAACATCGCTATTGGCGGGCGATTTTCGACAAACTTTACCGGTTGTGTCTAGAGGAACAAGAGCGGACGAAATATGATCGTGTAAAATTGTTTGGAAAATAAAATTGTTTGGAAACGTGTTTAATATTTATTGCCTATGTTGTTACCCCACAATTCTTTTCAATACATTTAAGCATCATACAATTTCCCTTGGGTACAAATACTATTTATTTAGAAGAAAGGCCAGGAAATGCTTAATTTCTCCTGAAATTATATGACCAGTAATAAATTTTAATATTTAGTACAATTCGTTTTGCGGCCAGAGGGGGCATCGGCCCCCCCTTGCCCCACCTTGCGTACGCCCTTGCCAGGGACAGACATTACAATTAGCAGGAGTAGACTTGAGAGAGCACTGTTTCTCTCATGGTCAATTCTACGTAGCTTGCTCGAGAGTGAGTTCGCCCAGTAGTCTAACTATCCTAACAAGTGATAGGAACGTTAAGAACGTCGTTTATAAGGAGGTACTTCAAGCTTAATAATTAATAATAATACATATTTAAGGAAAGGAAAGTCATATCGTGATGGATTAATCTTTAACATATTTGCAGTTACATACATGTATTTAAAAATTTCTATCTTATAAAAATAAATAGTAGGTATTGCCCAATTATTCATAGATATTTAAGAATACTGATCACTCTCTAATAAGAAACGAGCAACCTGCACTAGCCCCCATTTATCAAAAAAGGAAGCGGACGAAGTCGCGGGTAGCAGCTAGTAGGTTATAAAAATGAAATCAAAACATAAACAATACAAATATACGTAAATACGCAACTAAATGTGAGTTGAACATGCGCACTGGGAAACGGGGATTTTTGAACCCCGTCCGCTCGTTCGGGCAGCTCGCTTTTAGCACTAATAGCGCGCTTTGGTCGTTTGGGAAGGTCGCCAATAGTGCTATCATTGCAGTCGTGACGTCAGTGTTCCTAGCGCGCTGACGTCATCGCTCGCGCTCTCTTCGCTATCGACGTTAGCTGAAGCTCCATACGCTATTAAGGTGTGGTTTCGCTGGAGCGTCTGGCGGCGGCGACTCGCGACTGCGTCCCCAACGTTTTAGGTGCGGACGTATTCGAACAAGTCGCAGCATCTGCGTCTCGACTGCCCGATATAAGGTTGAAAGTGATAAGTCGCACAGCTGGGCGCCTAGACTGGTATATCGGGCAGTCGAGACGCAGATGCTGCGACTTGTTCGAATACGTCCGCACCTAAAACGTTGGGGACGCAGTCGCGAGTCGCCGCCGCCAGACGCTCCAGCGATACCACACCTTTAGCGGTATTTGTTCTCCTCGAACGCCGACACGTGTTTAGAACAGGTTATGTAAGTATATTTGTGTTATGTTTTTCGGACTAATCATCAATGATAATATTTTCTGATTCACTTAAATATGTTCAGTATGATGTAGATAAATACCTGGAACTACCTTAATATGAAAATTTACATCAATTACAGAACCGACTCTAGAACAATGGCAAGTGCAACAATTGTATTAGAAGATGGTGAAGAATTTCGCTGTGAATTACAGCTATCGGAAGAAGATGCCGAAAGAGCAAGTACAGGTATGTGTTGCAAAGAAGTAATTTCTGTTATAATGTTTTATTTTTTTTCAGATTATGTGTTTGCTCAGTCACTGCTGAATTCTGCAAAAATGGCAGCACTGCAGCCCAATCCAATTGCTGTGATGCCTGGACCTAGCAGCAGCACCAGTAGTACCACCAGCTCTGCGGATGACACAGATACCGCATTCAAGTGGCCTCATGCAGCCATTTTGTTACTTGTGGAGACCTACCGAAGGTTCGAAGATGATCTCTCAAGTGGCAAGATGTCGCAGAAGAAGGTGTGGGAGAAGATAGCTGCGGTAATGCGTGAGCAGGGTCACGTGGTAACTGGCCCGCAGTGTATGTCGAAATTCAATGGCATGAAGCGGACATACAAGGCGGTCAGTGATCACAATTCAAAGTCGGGCAACAACCCTAGGTCGTGGCCCTACTTTGACTTATTGCAGTCCCTGCTTGGAGAGCGTCCTTTTATGGAACCTCTTAGCATTGCATCATCTTCTTCGCCATCCACAAGAATGCGGTGTGCCAGTGGTTCTAGTCTGCAGAACAAAGCTGATGGGGAGCCTTCAACCGAAGCAAAGAAAAAGAGGAGGTTGGATGAACCCTTGTGTCAATTGCAAACCGCAATATTAGAAAGTAGGAGGGTGGCCGAAGAAGGGAAAAATAGAAGGCATCAGGAAAAAATTGCCAAAGCAGATCTGCTTATGCAGAAAATGGATGAATTTTTAAAAAAATTATAATTATACAATAAATGTTATAAATACAACAGGTATTACATTGAGGTGAAATAAATACACGACCTTCCCCTTCAATTGTATTTGATTAACATGTAAGATGTAATTTAATCACTAACGTGATTGATTGACATGTGTTGGCGACATGTTTCGAGAAAAAACTTTCTCATTTTCAAGCCCAAAAAACAAACGTGTGCTTAACTTCTAGTAACATGGGTTATCTAAAGGGGTCCAATATTTGTGGTAAAATTTATAGGTTAACAATTTTGAACCACTAACTATTACATTAAAATATTTGGTCTTAATTAAAAGGGTTCTCACAAAGAGAAACCCGCAGTTGTACTTGAAGAGCCAGGGAAAAAAGGGGGATGTAAATGGATAAAATTATGGGAGAAGTTAAATGACCGCAAGTGAAAAGTGAAATTAATTAAGACCAAATATTTTAATGTAATAGTTAGTGGTTCAAAATTGTTAACCTATAAATTTTACCACAAATATTGGACCCCTTTAGATAACCCATGTTACTAGAAGTTAAGCACACGTTTGTTTTTTGGGCTTGAAAATGAGAAAGTTTTTTCTCGAAACATGTCGCCAACACATGTCAATCAATCACGTTAGTGATTAAATTACATCTTACATGTTAATCAAATACAATTGAAGGGGAAGGTCGTGTATTTATTTCACCTCTATATATCCACCCCTTAGTGTTCATCGGATTGTACATTATGAGGTATTACATTATTTTACTATTCATACATCTCTAATTATTAGTTGTTCACAAATGAGGTCACGTTTTGCAATGGCAGGTGCTTGAATTGCTTGATTTCTGTGTTGATTGGCACCTGCCAGAACGTCAATTTCTTCGACAGTGGCATTCACTTCATCTTTGTGTAACATACAGATATTGTGCAAGACGCAGCATGCAAGCACAAAATTGGCTACATTTTCGGATTGATTAATGGGAAGGCGATGTAGAAGGCACACTACAAAATAACAATTTTGTTTACAGGCAATATTTAATCGTCCCTGTACTTGATAAAAATAATTGTGGCTCTTTTTTAATATAAAATTTGAGCCATCTAATTCTAAATATGGGATTTGTTTGGTGGAAATTGCTTCTTTAATGGTCATATTTCTTGATGCAAAGGGACATTTAATTTCAATAAGGTATCCTGAATTTTGTTCAATGCCATCAGGAGAAGCACCGAGGAAAGGCCACTTTTTATTAATTAATAAACCGCTATTGCAAATTGCGAAACCGAATTTGTGTTTTAGTGCTTCTTTGGCTCTGTCTTCGTTGTTTTTTCCCCACGCAGTTGCTTTAGAAAAAAATTCTTTGTATAAAATGTCTGTAACAGTCCCTGAACAACTTGTAGTTGGGCGCATTTTATAAACTTTCCCAAACATTGAAGCAGTTACTAAGTTCCTTCTGTGCATTTTCCATACAGCCGAATCTGCTTGAAGTCGCGTACTTGCTTCTATATTTTTATATTCGATGTCCGTCTTGGCCAATTTTTTAAAAATTCATTTTTTAATTCTATGTAAGTTTCTTCATCAAGGTTGGGCTTTTCACAATTATCCCCATAATTTACATCAGGGTTAGTTCTTGTTAATATTAGTTTCCTTCTTGCTCTAAGAAGTTTCGTATGTCGCTTTGTAGTCTCCAATTTCTTAATAGTTCTTGGAGGACTGTATCCACCGCTCAAGTGTTTGTGAATGTTGTATAAAGGTGTCTTAGTGTTTTTGGATACTACCGCAAAAAAACAGCGCGCTTGATAACATCTTCGGAGTGTATAATTAATCCGTTTGCCTCCTATTTTCTGAGCAATGGTTGCATTAAATTGTTCCACTATGTTATTGTTTACATTTTCTATTAAACTCTTAGAATGCCCTGCTAAATAGCGTACTGCTGCCATACGTTTTTCATCTATCCCAAACATTCGAAAATCGGACATGTAATTGTTGATATCGGGTTCAGTTTTATTACAAAAATATTTTAGTTCTTTACAGTCCTTATGCTCTCCAAATATATGGCTTACACATCTTTTTTTAAATTTATAATTTTTTCTTCATTCGTGCAGTCTTCCACTTTTCTATGTTGAACAGCTTTGGTAATTGCACTTCGACATCTCAAAATATTGTTTGCAATTACATTTCGTACAGCACCTGGAACACCTTTTGTTTGAGATATTTCCCGTAGTTTGCTACTGTAGTTCCTAAGTAGGTGATTAGTACACTCTATTTTTTGTACTACGCATGTTTCGTAAGGCCTGCTATCAAGAATTTTCTTAAAGCAACTGCTGTCACCATCTGCTATCATTTTGCTATAGATCAAGTTGTGCATTTCTAAACTGCAGCAAAATCCTTCAGCAATGATGGTGGCTTCCATAGCAGTGGATGACAATTTCCAGTTTTTATAACAGGTGTGTTTTACCGGTACCTCGCCTCTATTTTCAGCTCTTTGGCACACACAGCAATATCTATTCTTGACTCCCAAATACAACACTTTGCCAGATTTTACACCAATTATTGTGGCCACACCAGAGAGAGAATTATAATTTCCCCCTCCTCGATAGGAACGTTTTGCCCAGCTTCCATCACAAACGACCGAAATCATTGGCGTTCCATTCATATCCACACTATTACTTTCTATTGCCATTTTTGCTTCTTCTTGGCCAGCTTCCTTCATTGACTCCCATGCATCACATATGGTCGAATGAACTCTTTTATATAGATTAAAGCTTGGCGGGGGAATGTCTACTGCCGCCGAAAAATTTTGTAAATGTGTGTAACCACCGCCTATATTCATTATACTTGTAACCGCAGCAGTGTTAATGTCAATCTCTTGTGGTTTTTCTGGACAAGTTTATATGGTTATTGAGAAATTGCACATGTTACAAATAAACGTAATTTTTGATTCAAATCCTTTTCTTTGCTCTTTCACAATTTCCATATTCACCATCGAGCATCCATATAACAGAGAATGGCTTGACATGTTCTTGAGAGCATCAATAAAGCTCTGCAAATACACTATTCGGTGTCCTTCGATAGTAATCGTTCTGAAATGAAAGTAAAAGTAGAGATAATTGCACTATGGGAGTGGAAAGTATTAGATATTTAATTTATAAACCTTGGAACACCGTAATTTAGTGAAAAATCATTAGATTAAAAAAACCGTTGTATTCGTACTTATTACCAGCTACAACTTTCATTTGGAAAAAATCCACTCCCATTTAAAAAAAATGGGCGCCATGATGAAATCTCTAAAGTGACGCCATCTACAATTAAATTGATGTCATCATCTTTCCCCCTCGCAGCCATAAAACTTTTGTCTGCAACATTTTTTGAAAAAATTGTCCTTTTCGAGATATGCGCGTGTAGTGATAAAAATGGTGTAGCTTGTATAATGAAATAAATGTTTAATTAATTAAAACTCAGCTTACTTGAAAAGTGGCCACTTTTTGTTAGAGTTATAACGAGAAAACAAAAGTGATTTTTTTAGATGTTCCTTGTTACACTGGCGAGGTACTGACGACTACATATATATTAGATATACATACGCAGTTCAGTAGAGACTATGCTGTAGAAATTTAGAAAGCATTCAATTTAAGTACCTTATGCCTTTTGGTGTAGAATTATTGGTCATACAATCTTCATGAAATTCCGAATGGTTCGCCAAACTTGTGGAACTGAAAGAACATTGTTGCAAATAAAACAAACTGAAACGTTGCACTCTTACCAACTTGGTTCTTCGTCCATTATAAGTGTTTCTGTGTCCACATTTGCAATGCTTCTTGTCAGAAGAGGACGACCCGCACGGCGTGCTCTAAAAATTGTATAAGTATCTTCAGGGTGATTAATGAAGAAACGGAAACACTTTGAGAGGTGAATCTACATCTAAAAATACGAAAAAAAGTTCATATCAGCATAGGTCCGGAATTGCTTCGTTAGCGAATTACAGCTAGCGTAAGATTTCGCCCTAATTTCAGTTCAGTTACATGCTATACCGAAATTTTTTGGGCGTTAATTAACGTGTAAAATTTAGTGTTTTTTATGTAAAAATTGAATAAAACAGGTTCTATCTATAGTGTATTTCATACATCAGAGTCAGTATGGGCAGTATGGCTATGATAGGGCTGTGCAATCCTTACGAGAGATTTCTTGTTGACGTTGCCAGTTCTCGGCAACAAGCGATTTTCTAAGTTGAATACCGCTGACAAAAATGTGGTTAGTTAAGGAAAAGGCATTAGTAAGTTTCTTTATGAATCACCCTGTATATATCTATACTACTTGTTAAGCACTCAGGAATACAAAAGCAGGATTTATTTATGATTGACAGGTGTAAACTCATTTACAAACAGTTTTGTGCAGAAATATGGCTACATCGCTTTGCATTAAAGCCCATACTGACTCTGATGTGTGAATACAGTATAGCTAGATATCTTAAATATTACTGTAGCTACAGATCTGGAACCTGTTGTATTCATTTTTTACATAAAATTCTCTAAATTTTACATCTTATAGCACCCAACAATTTTCTGTATAGCTTCACTGTAACGGGTAACTGAAATCTGGGTGAAATCTTTCGCTAGCTGTAAGTCGCCAACGAAGCAATTCCGGACCTATGTTGATATGAACTTTTTTTCTTATTTTTAAATGTAGATTCACCTCGCGTAGTTTTTCCTTTTCTTTATGAATCACCCTGTATATATCTATAATATAAAATCACGTAGCCACGTTACCACTATTGTGGTGTGTGGCGTTTACAAGTTTCTTTTTAATTGTTACCCTTTTACTTTCACAAACACTCCTTTTTAGTTCTAGCCTTACTTTGCGCTTCTTGCCATGTAGAACCTCTTCTCTCCAGTATATCCCCGATCATTTTATACCACGTATTCTTTCGCCTTTCCCTTTTTCAGCTTTTGTATTTTGACCTACCAAATTTGATTCACCGGCTTTGATTACTTCATTCTCTGACAGTATCCCCACCACCTAACCCGTCTTTGTTTAACAAACTGCAACAGTCTCTGTACGTTCAGCTCAGCTCTTATTTGTGTGTTTGTTATTCTGTTTTTCTTTGTTACCCCTCTTACTCTCCGTAAAAATTTCTGTGACTTGCAGTTTGCTCTTTTGTCTGTCCGTTAGTATCCATGATTCACATCCGTATGTTAAGATTGGTCTATATACAGTTTTATACATTTAATTTTGTTTGTCTTGATACCTCCTTTTTATTTATAATAATACTGCTGTTGATCGCATAGTATAATTATTCTGATTGCAGTTTATCCTGTTGTTAATTTCATTTATGCACTCACTTGTTGGATTTTTTTCCGTTTACTTCTATATTCATTACCTGCTGCTCTCCTATCGCCATGACTTTAGTTTTTTCCTTGTTCATTTCCATCCCACAGTCTTTACATGTTCGGTTCCACACTTCCATACTTTCCTGCAAATCTTTCTCCCTAGGTCCAATTACCATGATATCATCCGCTCAAGCTCCTTCCGATATCCCACGAACTTCATAAATAAAAATGGACTGATAATCACATGTATTCGAAATGACACCTTACAGCGTCCGCCATGATGAGCGCAAATTCAACCGCGAAAATTTGAAATGTAATTCGGATCACGTAAAAAAATAACTTTTCTCAGTTCATAGCTGGGAGTCTCACTTGAATTTTATAAAACGAATACAGCTATTATTATAAACAACTTTATTGTCTTCTTAACTGTTAAAATCTAAAAGGGTTGTTATCACGATTGACCACAGATTACATATAGCAGTGTAATCTGTGGCTTGACACAAGAAAGTAGCAATCCAATCAGCTGCTAGCAGAGGTACCAACAATAACCGATCTCCAACGCAAATATCCAAATGTAACCAGAAAGTTACTAATATTTGCGTTCATCATGGCGGATCCTTGGTGGGGTCAAAAGCGATGAAGTAGGCATATGCTATCAGCAGTCCATTTTTATTTATGAGGTTCGTGCGATATCCTAACTCTGTTTAAGTTTGTATATCCTACGGTTACTTTCTTTACTTTCTTTGTGCATAATGTTCAGTATGTCGTCCATGAAAATGATAAAAAGTAATGGGCTCAGCTCTCCTACCTGTTTTAACCCTTCCTTCGTAGCAAACTTTTCTGATTTCATGTTCCTACTCATAACTATGTTCTCTTCTATATAGACTCTGGATGGCTCTTATTAGTTTTCCATTTATATTTCTGTTATATAAAATATTCCAGATTTCACTTTCAACACCCTATCAAAAGCCTTCAAGATCAATGAATGCGATTGACTTTTCCTTTCTACTCGGTTCTTTCATTGTGTATGTATGTATGCGTTTGTGTTGATACCATGTGTTTGTTATTATCATATTCTATAGCATGCAGAATTCTAGCAGTCTATTGCCGTTATTGTTTCTACAGTCTTCTCCAAACGTACCTATAATACTTCTTTGTAGGTATATGTTCTCTCTCTTCCCAAATCTGCTGTTACTACTACTAAGTATATATGTATATAACTTTTAAGATGTTAAACTACTAAGTATGTTTAGGTATTTGTCCTTTTGCAGTCTCCGTTATTTCAGTCAATTCCTGCCTTTAACTGCCGCTTTATCATCTTCATTTGGTCCATACGTTGTTATAAGTATAACTGTTCGTATATATATTTTTTTCTTTATCCCTTATTTGCACCAAAAGTGTTCTATTTGACAATGCATCCCATTGATGTATTTGGTGTGCTCAGTTCTTATGTACTACGCACCCTACACCTGCAGCTGCTCTCTGATTGTGTTCCACTCCGCTATTATATATTATTATGTGGTCCTTTGCCAATGTCAATTTTCCCTTCCCTTTCTTTTTCGTTTCTGTTATTCCTAGTATATTTAAGCCTGTTTTCTCAAACTCATTTTCCACTTGGTTTTCCTTCCCGTTTAGGCTCCCTATATTCAATGTTCCCAGTTTCCACCTATTCCGTTTTTCCTTTTTCTCTACCAAGGTCGTTACCGTTGAGCCGTCCTATTGTGTTTTTGTTAGTTTTTTGCTCCATTATTTTTACCGCCTGGTTGTATTTCTTTGTCTTTTTCATTCCAAATATAGGTACTTATCGTAAACTAATTTTTTTCCGAATAACAACGACATTTGACCACTTTTGGAAACGCGAAATAGAATATTTATCATTTAATTAAATTACAACAGAAATAAAAATTATCTAGGTTATTTTGCGTAACAAGCGAAATGATAATTACAATATTTTCTCACATGGTATTATGTTTCTTCTAAAAATTTTATTTCCCTTTTCAGAAACCTTTAGGGCGTTTAATGAAAAGGATACTTACGCATTAAATTTAGCAATACATATTATTCCTCATTTTGCGTTTTGCACCTAAACGCAACTTTTTTTTGAATCCTTTTCGTATGTCCATGCTTTCGTAGTCTACACTTCTCAGATAAGTTATACACTGCACCACTAATAAAATAAAAAGTCGGAAAATATTGGGTATGTTATAAACAAATTGACAATCTACGCTATTCGACGCCGAAGACTTCAACTACTCTATGAATATGGCTTGCCGAATCGCCAGAACGTTTATCAAATTAAAAAGGTAGTATTACATACTACTAAGCATCTATCAGTAATCTGACTCCTACAGAAGATTATTTTCTGTTTACGGTGCTGTTTTACTAATATCAGGCAATTAAGTTTTAAAATAATTTTTTTAATGAAATGTATTAGCACGTACTGTGATATTAGTATGAGCCTTGTTTTTTATATACATAAACAAGGGTATGAGTAAAATTATCGTACTTCATATCGTACATTGTACAGCAGGTCATATCGTACAAAATCAATGATTATCGTACGTCTGGGACGATGTACGAACGCACATTTGGATTTTGTAACTGAGTTCGACCCTGTGCAACTCTTCCCGAAATAAACAACGAGACTATTCGTACGAGGGCAGCACTGCACAATGCGAATTTTTAGCGTTTGCACTGTTTGCAGTGGTTTAGAAATATACACACAATTTGCATAATAAATAGGTTTATTGAAATAAAAAAAAAGGCATTGGAAAGAGGAAAGTTTCTTGTAGGTCTCTCGTGTATTAGAATTTTCCATTTTTGATCGTATTTCTTGTAAAAAAATCGTGAAATTGACTGAACATTCACCAACTTCAAACAAATTTTACCAAAAACTTTGTAAAAAATTTAAAAATCCCTATCAGGAGGGACCTAGAATAGACCTTCCTCTATCCACTGACACCTTTTTTGTGTTTATACAACAATGTTTTATTTCAATTTTATGTATACAGCGACACCCATGTAATCCGTTTCAATTCCAACCGGTGATGGACTCTTAAATTCATTTCGAACATAATTATATACCTTTGGAGAAAAAAAATTTAGGCTGATAGCGAATTTGCGTAACTCGGGTGAATATTTTTTACTGGATGTCCTTTAGAATATTTCCTTATTTACTAAGGACATATTATTGAGAAGCGCTGCTTGTTCACTAAGAAGCATATTTTTGTTCTCCAAATTTTTTATAATATTTTTAAGCGAAATAACTTTCTTCTTGTACCTTTTTAGGGATTGGTCGAGGACTCGAATTTTCCTGCTTTTCTCTTTGCTTCTTGAAATTTCACGAAAAAGTTTCCTCTTCAAAATTTTCGTTCTTGGGCTATCAGGTTGTTCTGCAGATGTTGATGGACTTGGTTCTGGAGTAATTGCTCTTGCTCTTTTCTTTGCCTAGAAAATATTTGGAAATTTTACTATAGGTAATGCAATTAACCCTTTTTATTATTATTATTATATTACCAATTTTGGTTGTAGATATTTCGGCAACTCGTGAAAAATAGTCGGAATCGCTTCATTCAATAAACGAGGTCTTGAAAGAGTATCACTTTTATAGATAAAACACTCCTCAAAGTGTTTTGAACACAGCCTGGAATTTGCAGTTGGTTCCCAATTCTGAACTTTCATATTTTGGATCCATATTTTGCGTCGCTCCGGATCTTTAGGAAAACTGAAACAATGTTTAATAGAATATTATAATTTATCGTTATTGCTTTCACTTTTAAATCCTAACAATGTTTTTATTTGCCATGTAATAAAGATAAATACTATGCTTTACTTTGAAGTTATCGATTTATCCCCTTATAAAAAAAACTATATCTGATTATTAATTTTTAATATTATAATGAAAACAGAACGCCTACGCCTCTGTAAAAACAAAGAATCTCGACTTAAAAATAATTTTTAAATGCAAAATGATGAATGAAATTTGCCGATTCACAATATATAAATTAGTAAACATAATGAAAAACAAGATATTTAATTATAGTTAAAAGATTTATACCCAGATATCACCATACATCATATAAATAGGCAATCGAACTTGAACAATCATTATACACAACTCTTTTTTACCTGTGAAACGAGATTCCTGGTTCTTTTAACTCGCTACGACTTTTGCAACGATAAGCCGAACAATTCACCATGATGATGTATATTGTTGTGTTTTTTTCTAAATTTAGTTTAAAAATGAAAATGTGTAAGTTGACATTGAAGTTTAAAAGTGTACGTAAAATGAACTATTGGTGGGATGGATAAACAACATGAAGAGATAAGAACAGGTGCGCGTACGCGGGGACGATAAAAGGTGGATAGAGACAGTAAAAGTAGTATAAAATGGGCAATTGTAGAAGAAGTAAGGTTTTGTTTTGGAATTTAAAATAAAATAAAATAATGGGAATGTTAGAAATTAATAATTAAGTTGAAAAGTGTAAAATGCACAATTTGGTTGTTGTTCCGTTTAAATATTGGTAGGATTAAGAAACGTATTTTGTGTTGGAAATTTCTGTTTGAAATAAAGTTTGGTTTATGTATAAGAATTTGAGTGTAACGTGATTTAATAAAAATGGTTTGGAAAGATGTGAGTCCAAATAAGCATGATTGGTGAAAAGAAAATTAGTGGATGGGAACAATGGAACAAACAGTACATAAGAAGGAACTATTTGCGTGTAAGTACAAAATTTGCATGTAAACGTGTTATAAAGACTTTAAGATGATGCTAGCATAAGGAAGGGAAATAATTTGAATTTAAAAAAAAAATTACTTATTGTAAACTTACATTTAAATTGTTAAAAGGTGGGCTGAATAGCAAATAAAATAACAAAACGGAATCCAAGCGCTGAGATGGAATAAGAGTTTCATGTTTAATAAAAAAAAGGGGGTTTAAAAGTAAAATTTAAGATCATATACAAAAATATACAACATTTAAATGGCGCCCAACGTGGGGCTCGAGGGGAACGTTGTTGCAGTAGTTTAGTAGTTTTGATAGGGTAAGGGAGTAAGAGAAATTTGAGTGTTTGAAAAAAAAAATGAGTGAGAATCAAGAGGAGAGTGGAGTAGCAGGGATGGATGATAAGGAGACAAGAAGTGAATCGTTGGTGATAGGGGAATCAACTGAGATATGTGAGGGGATGGGATCGACGGATGACATGTTAAGGCAGATGATGGGGATGATGAAAAAAATGGTAACAAAAGAGGAAATCTCGGAAGAAATAAATACTCAATTGGGAGAGGTGAAAAGAAAGATAGAAGAAAACAACACGAATATAAAAATTGAAATAAAAGAAGGAATAAGAGAGATGGCAAAAAGTTTTGATATTAAGATGGAGAATTTGAAGTTGGAAATGAAAAGGGACATGAAGCAGGCATTAGAAAATAATCGACGAGAATGGGGTGTGGAGGTAAGAAATGTGCAAAGAAAAGTGGTGGAAGTTGAAGAAGAAATAAGATGTGTAGAAGCTCAAAATAAAGACTGGTATGAAGAGATTGATACAAGATTAAAGGCAGAAGAGAGTTATAGCAAGGAAAATTTCGAAAGAAAAGAAAGTGAAATGAAGAAAAATAAAGAAGAACAGGAAATTGAAATACTAGTAATGAAGGATGGATTAAGAAAAAATAAACAGGAAATAGAAGAGATAAGGCGAGAACTTGGAACACGTGAAAAAAAAATGTATGCACTACCTTGGATGGGTGCAGGAATGGATTGGGAGAAAATTGAAAAATTTACAGGAGATGGAAACATGCATCCAATGATATTTCTAAAAAATATAGAGGAAATGGTGAAAAACAATAGAAGGAGATATGGGGAGGCTTATACGAGATATGAAGAGGTAAACATGATAAGGGGGCTGATGAGAGGGGATGCACAACTGTGGTATGAAACAATGGAAGAGAAAATAGGAAGATATGAAGAATTTAAGGAGATATTCAGGCAACAGTATTGGGGGGAATTAGAACAGGAGAAGATAAAGAGAGAAGTACAAGTAGGGAGATATAATAAAAGTATGGGGACGAGAGAAAAGTATTTGATCCAAAAGTATGCATTATATAAACACTTAGACAACATTGTAGAAGAAGCGGTTATAATAGGACAGTTAGCGGGACACTTTGGGGAAGAAATCAAAGAGAGGGTAATAAAGGATAATGTGCGAACGTATAATGAGTTAAAAAATATACTAAAAAGATTTGATTTGGTGGATGAAGAAAAAGGGGCGAGTATGAGTAGGGGGGCAAGAGATGAGGAGTACAGAAGAACGGGAAATAGAAATGGGAACCAAGGAGGAAATAGATATGGTGATGAAAATAAAAGAGAAGAATTACAAAGGTATAATAGAAATAGGGGGTTCAATTATGGGACGTGGCAAAGAAATGATTACATAAAGGAACAAAGGGAAAACAGGGATTTTAATAGAAGGGAAAATGAATTTCAGAATAGAGGGAATAGATTTGATAGAAACGAGGGTAGACATGATATAGGTGAGAGGGAACAGACAAATAGACAAATACATAATGTAAATGTGCAAAATAACGGCCGGGAGCAAATCAGCGGTGTAAAAAGTATAAGGGATGAAGATAGAATAGAGACGGTGAAGGTAGATGTACATGTGCCACAAAGGGATTTTTAATAGACCGTGCTATTGTCAGCAGTGCGTACTCTCATCTGAGAGAATTTATAGGGATTGGGGACAATAGTGCGGAAAACATTTGTGGGGACAATAGTGCGGAAAACATTTGTGGGGACAATAGTGCGGAAAACATTTATGAGGGACCTTATGTAATAAATCGGAGGTTTGGGGATACTTATGAATTGAGGATAAAGGACTCTGAAAGAATTAGGGGTAAATTTCATTTAGATATGATGTATCAGTATGATGACAGAGATGATAATAGGGAGTTGTAATATGTTTAAATTTAAGATAAATTGTTAATTAGGTGGAAAATAAGTGTAAGTACTTAATTAATCGTAAATTTAAAAGGGGGGCAAAATGTTGTGTTTTTTTCTAAATTTAGTTTAAAAATGAAAATGTGTAAGTTGACATTGAAGTTTAAAAGTGTACGTAAAATGAACTATTGGTGGGATGGATAAACAACATGAAGAGATAAGAACAGGTGCGCGTACGCGGGGACGATAAAAGGTGGATAGAGACAGTAAAAGTAGTATAAAATGGGCAATTGTAGAAGAAGTAAGGTTTTGTTTTGGAATTTAAAATAAAATAAAATAATGGGAATGTTAGAAATTAATAATTAAGTTGAAAAGTGTAAAATGCACAATTTGGTTGTTGTTCCGTTTAAATATTGGTAAGATTAAGAAACGTATTTTGTGTTGGAAATTTCTGTTTGAAATAAAGTTTGGTTTATGTATAAGAATTTGAGTGTAACGTGATTTAATAAAAATGGTTTGGAAAGATGTGAGTCCAAATAAGCATGATTGGTGAAAAGAAAATTAGTGGATGGGAACAATGGAACAAACAGTACATAAGAAGGAACTATTTGCGTGTAAGTACAAAATTTGCATGTAAACGTGTTATAAAGACTTTAAGATGATGCTAGCATAAGGAAGGGAAATAATTTGAATTTAAAAAAAAAATTACTTATTGTAAACTTACATTTAAATTGTTAAAAGGTGGGCTGAATAGCAAATAAAATAACAAAACGGAATCCAAGCGCTGAGATGGAATAAGAGTTTCATGTTTAATAAAAAAAAGGGGGTTTAAAAGTAAAATTTAAGATCATATACAAAAATATACAACAATATATTGTTTATAATTCACTATCACTTTTAACTCAAATATAACGAAAAAACCACCTAAGTTCCAACTCCTTTGTTTGGACCCTATAAAATGGCCGCCGTACCGTTCTTGTAACATTTCTCGTTCATAGGCTCTAAGGCATGCGCGGTATCCACTTTCTTTCCTGATCTAAGATTTGAAGCATTGAACTGCATTGAACTATTTGAAGTCGAAAAATTTTTATATTTGATTATTATTTGAAAGTACGATGATATCGTCAGAAGAGTCAGATAGCGAGGATGTTGTTGCAATGTTTTACATTTGGAGAAAAATAAATAATAAACCACGAAATATGTGGGTACGTGAAATATTTTTGCATAGGGAACAGCTGGGTGAATTTCATCAATTAATTCCGCAACTTATTAATGATGAAGAAAAATTCTATAGTTATTATAGAATGAACTTGCTGTTGTCAAAAGTTCGTCCACTTTTATCTATTGGGAGTACACGTTGTCGTAAGACAATAAGTTGTGAAGAGCGCTTAACAGTGACATTGAGGTAGGTATTACATTTTTGTAAAAAGAATTATGATTACATGAATTTGTGATTTAGATACCTGGCTACTGGAGAATCGCATCGTTCAGTTTCATTTCGCTTTAGAATCAGTCACAACCGAATAGCCATTATTGTGGATGAAATGCTGTCTATCATTTATGAAGCTGTTGAAATGACATACTTGCAGTTTCCAAACAAAAATACATTTACAAAAATTGCAGATGAATTTTATGCAAGAAAAAAATTTCCCAACTGTGGATCATTATATTATAATTATAAGTTACACCACTCAATCATTTTAATAGCAGTTGTGGATGTTAATTATAAATTTATTATGATTGATGTCGGCAGTTATGGGAAAAATAGTGATGGTGGGGTGTTGGAGCATTCAGAGTTTGGAAAATTGCTATACATGAAGAAGCTAGATCTACCACAGCCAAAAGCCATTATTGAAAATTCAACAGAGTTGTTCCCCTTTGTGCTAGTTGGTGATGAAGCATTTCGTTTATCTGAAAACCTGATGAAGCCATACCCACGTCGGGACTTGGATGAGATGAAAAGACGATACGATTATCATCTATCATACACTCGACAAGTTGTGGAGTGTACATTTGGTATTTTAACTGCTAAGTTTAGAATATTTGACACAAATATTGCAATTCATCCAACTAAAGTAGATAAAGTAATAAAAGCGGCATGTGTGTTACACAACCTGATTAGAGTAGAAGAAGGTGATATGTATAACAGTGAAAGTATAGATACGGCAGGTGGTGCATTTGAACCTATTACAAATATATGCAGATTGAATAAAAATCAATCAACACGAACAGCACGGGAAATTAGAGATAAATTTTGTAATCACTTTAGTGGAGCTGGTGCTGAAGAGTGGCAAGATGATTGATAAACAAAAATATTGTAACAAATTATAAAACAAAACAAATGAATTCATGTAAATTGTATGTTAGAATGTAACTTTGTATAAAATAGAAAGATTTTGTGTTTCAGTTAGCTCTATACTTATTTCGAATGTAATCCCCTTGAGTCGGTACCTTCCTCCCCGATTAAATTAAATCAACGATTATTATATATATTTATCCAAAAATTCGCCTAATTTACTTAACATAATAATTTTAATTTTCTTAAATCATCTTGTTGCAACTTATTCATGTCTTCCAACAAGCTGGCTAAAAATAATTCATTTGAAGATTTCTCCCTTTTCGCTGTTGATTCGTGTTTTTTCTCAAAAAACGTGAGAAATCTTTCGTCGACAGGGTTTAATTTGCTCTTTCTTTTCTTCCGACTGCCACTTGTAGGTCCTTCAGGTGTGGAAGGTGCATTACTTACAGAGGGTGAATAGGTTTCGTCATCTACGTGAGGATTTGTTTGGGAATTGTATTCCTCTGTGTTCTGGTCACTTTCCTCTGCTTCATCGGAAACTAAAATACCATCATCTAAAAAATTGAATTATTTATTACTGTTTTGTTTGGTACAACATACAAACATACCATTCAACATGTAAGTTTTTGCGTAACTTTGTGAAGAAACATTGTTACACAGTGATCTGTTGGTAGTATTATTAGATACTTTCTTCAGATTAGTCGAAGTGTTTCTTTCGGTCATGTACGGCTCCAAAAACATTAGTGAGTCAAAGTATACCCATTTCTTTATTGGTTTGGCCCCAGATCCAGAGGGCAAATACTTTTCACCTCTTCTTGTTCTGTAGCCAGTCCTTAAAATTTGCCATTTTTTTCTTAGTTCTTGTTCTAAAAACCGAAAGTACTACTGAACTAGCTACACAACAGAGAGTGATATCCAAGCTTACCATTTCTGTTTGGAAATTGGCTACTTATTTGACGCCACAAAGTGTCGGTGGTATTTAAATTGGAATATCGCGATGAACTCTGGTCGTACAAATCGCGTCTTTCGCTAACTAACGTTATTAAATTGTCAATTTCGACAGACGACCACGAACCTGATTTTTCGGTCATTTTTTAATTCCGATGAAATCAACTATACCTACTATTACTTAATCAAAAACGAAAAAAGAAGTGTAATCAGAGTTTTCTTAACGACTTTTATAGGTTAGACTTCGCTTTCGGTTATTGCATAAAATTATTTTCCTTTTGAGGGTGACATACTCTGGTGCACAAAGCACTGAACACTTCCGCGTCAACTGACACCAGCAGCCAAATGGAACAAGCAGTAGCACTTTAAAGTGGGATAGTAAATAACCTTAAAAAAAAGAAGTCATTTCTTGAAATGGCATTATTAGATGAATTTGTTATAAAGGTACAAATATGATGTTTTGTTATAAGTTATAGAGTAGAATTTGATAGTGTGTTATTATCCATGTTTAATTTACAGTTACTAGTGGAAAACAACTAAGTATGTAAGTTTATCAGAATCAGAATGGTCAGATTCAGACTTAAGTTTAATATTGTCTGATGAAGAACCACGAAAGAAAAGAGTGAGAATACAAAATTTTGTGGAAGATGTTGTGAGGTCATACAGCAACGTAGAATTTAAATCACACTTCCGCATGGCTCGTGAAACTGTCTATAAACTTATAGGTACGTAAGAAATTGTTTATTAAGAAAAAAATTACTATAAGTAGGTACGCACCGAAATATTTTGCCAAATGAATTATGATTTGTTGGTATCTAATTGTCTTTTTTTCGCAGGGCTTCTGGATGAATCACATTTTTTACCAAGTTACCATTCCGGGAGAGAAAATATTACCGCAGAAAAGGCATTTCTTCTTTCCCTGTGGTATTTGAGCAACCAAGAAACGTTTCGCGAAATCTCAGACAGGTTTAATGTAACTTATAGTTCTGTGCATCGATGTTTGACGCGAACATTGAAATTTCTTTTAAGTAAGAAAAAAGAAATAATTCGATGGCCGGCTATAGAAACAACGAATATCATTACAAACGCTTTTAGAAGTAAACAAGGAATGGTAAATGTTATTGGGGCTATTGATGGTAGTCATGTAGAGATCAATAAACCATCACATAATCAAGACTCCTACATCAACAGAAAAGGGTATCATAGTTTGTTGATTCAGGGAATTGTTGATCACAGTAAACGATTCATTGATGTATTCTGTGGGGAACCAGGGTCAATGCATGACGCGAGACTTCTACGAAAATCTGCTATTTTCAAGAAAATAAGCCAAAATCCTGATTATATTGGACAATATTTTTTATTGGGAGATTCAGCTTAGGTATCCAAATCTTCATTGGATTGTCACTCCATTTAAAGATAATGGACGATTAAGTAGAAAACAAAAGATTTTTAATTATAAACATTCTGCAACAAGAATTGTAGTGGAAAATGCATTTGGTCTTTTGAAAGGTCGGTTTCGTAGATTACACAAATTAGAAAATATAGATATTGGTCTGTGTACTGAAATTATAATGGGCGCTTGTATTTTGCACAACATCTGTATAAATAATGAAGATTTTCTTGAAACTGAAGTTAGTGATGATAATCAACCAGAACATACATTCTTTGAAAATTCATCGGCATTAAATTGTTTTCAGCAGCATAATAGACAGCAAGAAGTTTTTGACAAACTATTTTCTTCCGAATGCAAATGAAAACAATTAAAGTCGACAAATTCTCAGAGAATGTATGTTCTGGTTGTAGTACAAGAGTAGATTTTTGTAGTTTGTTATACTTAGTAATTTTTCTTAGTCTGTTAGTTGTAGAAACCAGCACGTCATTGGTATACACTAATTTTTATGAAATATACGAGGTAACATTAAGTAAAATTATTTTAAAATTCTACATACGCTAATGAATTTCGAATATATTTATATTTCTGGGGTCAGTTTCTACAACCGACAGACTCTGTATTCTTTTGCAGTTGTTTTTCTTTTTGTTTCATGTACCTATCTATTTATTATTATAACAAATAATTTTTACTGGTTAGTATTGTGTGCTGGTTAGTCTGAAAAATACTTCAGTTTATTTATACTAGGTACTATTATACAGGCCGTTCCATTTTGGATGGCCACCGGCAATATCTTCAAAACGAAAGGTCTTAATTTAATGGGATAAAAAATTCTATAACTAAATCAGGCATGAGAAATTCAATGAAAATATTTTTAAACTATAAAAACCACCGCAAGAGGGCGTAACTGCTACGACAAACATTAAAAATCGATTTTCTCAGTGGAAATGCCCTACTAAGCTACAATTTAAAATAAGTTTTTTAAAGATTTGTTCATTTCAAACAACTTTTGTTTAAAACATTTTTTGATGTTTCCAACAATAAAGCCAGGGGGGGGGCCAAACCTTACGAAATAAAAACCACTGTAACTTCTATCATTTTTAGCCGATTTGAATGAAATTTTGTTTACTTGAAAGGGCATTCAACGCAGATTCTGTGCTTATAATCATACTTGACAATAATCGTTTAATACATTTGATAGAGGTGGTTATCTTCGACTGAATTTGGTTTTCCAAATTTTCTCTAAAATTTTAAATGGAAGGATATCATTCTTTTGTGTTGCTTTTGTAGAACTTTAATGGTCTAAGATACTGGCGAAAACCCGGTATTGATATCTCTTGTCGTTTTCAAGATATGGCCAAAAATGTCTTTTTGTGGTAATTTTCCACTACCCCATTTTTATTAAAGTCAAATCTTAACTGAAATAATTTTTTTAAATAAAATTTATTTATTTTACCTTTACCAATAAATTCTTTTTTTGTGTTTATTCTTTATTTTATTTTTAATGGCATTTTAATGGCAAATAATGTGGTTTCAGCATGATCGATGTCCAGCACATTTTTCTCAAATTGTTAGAATTTTTTTGGATAACACATTTCCTTGACTTTTATTTCTGAGGAAGAATAAGGGGAATTGTTTACCAAACACCACCCACAACACGGTAAGATATAATAATTCGAATAAAAGATGCTATTTGCTAGCATGCCCTGATCTAAAATCGCGGCAGCGATCTTTAGTACAAAACGTTTTTCTTTGAATAATGACGGCAAACAATTTGAACATTTGATATAGTTCAACTTATGTTTTTTTTTTGTTTTTTGCTTACTAGTCCAAGTTTGTTTTCTAATATAAGTGTTTGTGTTTCGTGAAATTTCTTTAATTATCAATTTAAAAAAAACATAGTGAACTTGTGTGATATTTAATAATTACTTAAACATAATAAATTACACGGCCATCTAAGATATCGACAATATTAAAAATGGGATAGTGAAAAATTACCAGAAAAAGACATTTTTGGTCATATCTCGAAAACGACAAGAGATACCATTACGGGGTTTTCGCCAGTATCTAAGACCATTTAAGTTCTACAAAACCAACACAAAAGAATGATATCCTTCCATTTAAAATTTTAGAGAAAATTTGGAAAAACAACTTCAGTTGGAGATAATCACCTCTATCAAATGTATTAAACGATTATTGTCAAGTATGATTATAAACCCTGAATCTGCTTTGAATGTCCTTTCAAATAAGCAAAAATTCATTCAGATCGGCTAAAAATTATAGAAGTTACAATGGTTTTTGTTTCGTAAGGTTTGGACGCGCCCCCTGGCTTTATTATTGGAAACATCAAAAAATGTTTTAAACAAAAGTTGTTTGAAATGAACTAAGCTTTAAAAAAACTTATTTTAAATTGTAGCTTAGTAGGGCTTTTCCACTGAAAAAATCGATTTTTAGTGTTTGTCGTAGCAATTACGCCCTCTTGCGGTGGTTTTTATAGTTTAAAAATATTTTCATTGAATTTCTCATGCCTGATTTAGTTATAAAATTTTTTATCCCATTAAATTAAGACCTTTGGTTTTGAAGATATCGCCGGTGGCCATCCAAAATGAAACGGCCTGTATATAGTTAATAAGAGCAAATGAATAATTAATACAATTTGTAACAGTAATCTTGAAATTGTGCTACTTTGAAAAACACTTATACTTAATTACATATTTTACCAATAACAAAATTATAGTTTAGTGAAAATTGTGAGAAACCCTTCATTTATAACGTTTAACAACTAATTACAATGTTTTCATGTATTGTCAACTGAAAATAAAATATTTCTATTCTTTTTTTGAATTTTTACTTAACAGGTATAATATTATAGGTAAATAGTTATAAATGTAATAATACATTTCATTGAAAAGTCAATTTACACTTTTGTTTTTAATTAGCTCTTCTAATAACTGTACCTTTTTTCGTTCAATTTCTAATTTTTCTTTCTCAAGATTTATTTTGTCATCATGTCGTAACTGTTTATTTTTGTACTCTGTTTTTTTCATTTCGAGGTATTCTCGTTTTAGTCCCTTCTGTGTAAAGCTCTTTGTAGCCTTTGTGATATTTTCTTTCCCTTCGATAGAAGTTCCACCAGCATTAGAATCGGTTTCACATTCGGTACTAGTATCTTCCTCTATAGAGTTCAGTGAATATTCGCATTTATTTGTGGGTTTATCACCGAGAATCTCGTCCATCTCATTAAAAAACATAAATCTTGAAGGGCCCTGCCCAGTGCGATTTTTGTTGTCTTTTGCTTTGGTATATGTGCGGGTTAAACTTTTCCACTTGTTTTTAATTGCTTCAAGAGTAAAATTATAACCGTTACTGATAAGTTCATTTAAAACGTGTTCGTATACCCCCTTTCTCTTTTTTGGGTGATTAAAATCATCCATATGTGAAGAGACAGAATTAATTAATGATACAGTTGCACTATAACTCCACGACCTGGTTTCAGTTTCATTTGATGATTCGCCATTAAACAATGTAGTAGTATTTGAAATGTCTTCAGGTACTGCAACAGGACGTGGTAAATTATTTGCTTCAGACATTACTTGTGCATGTCTTAATAAAGAATTAACAAATGCAATATCTAAAATTAAAAATAATAAAAAAGTTGTATAAAATAGTCCCTTATAAACTAACCTGTCTTTGCGCGTAAATAATCCTGAGGGTTAAGACGTAGTGTATACTTCATATTACTTTCAGGATCTTCAATAATAATCTCAGTTTCGCTACTAATATCATCAATACAAGCCATTTTATAACGTTCAATTGAAGTAAACAAACGTCACATAACCTTGTTTTCAAATTCGGAGCTTCTTGCACCAACAACTAATTGGGTGTATGAGGGGAGGGGAAGCGGTAAACGAAGAGCACCCGGTGTTAATAGTTCCCGTTAAAAGGAACATCACAGGAACATTCAGATTTTGCAGTCGAGTAACTCTGTGCAGCTCCAGTGCTCAAAAGGAAAGCACTTATATATATGGGTTGGCACCTACTGTTTCGCTAGCAACATAATAATCGGAAAAGAACTAAAAACATGAAAAGTTACTACCACCGACCACCAAAATTCCAACCCGTTCAAAATTTCAAACCGGTGGTCACTATTTGATCATAGTTGATGATTAGCAGTAGTTTAGTAGGACAAGCGCCATTGTTAAATGAAGTTTCCAATTTTAGTTGATGGCAGTGGGTGGTTTAGTGAGACCGCCGCCTAATCGTCATCGGCTGGCAGAATAACGTCAAGTTCCTCATCACTTGCACCAAATACTAAATGAAATTCATTTTCAATATATTCATTAATGCTCGCATAAACATAAGATTCATCTAGAAATTTGAGTTACTTTAAATTGTCGATGCACTTTTATTAACTACGTAACTGTACCTATCTTTGACTGCAACATTATTTTTCCATTCTCCACAATCGCATTACCGTCCACAGTTGTCATGTCACAATGGAATGCGTTTTTGCACTAATTGGATTTGCTTTATTCATATTTTTCAAAAAAGGCAGTTTCAAAAACCAACAACTGACAGGTTAACAATAATAACATATAATAATAATATAATAATAATAATAACAGGTTAACCAATCTATGAACATAACCTACTTAAGGCGCTGACCAACTTAGCGTCGATTATTTGCGCTGACTGTTTTACTAAAGGCGTTTTCGGAAATTAGCTCCGGTTGAGGAAATAAGACCTTTTAGGTTTATAACCAGGTTAGTCAATTTTCGAACGTGTCGGTCAAGCTGGGTTGTTTATTTCTGTCACTTGAAACATAACCTCATATTCTGTCGTGTTTGTGATAGATAGACCCACGACCCCCATAATACAACATCCACCCGTCGCCTACGAAGACGACTGCATAGACATTATTAAAATAGTCGTGTAATATGTTCAACAATACAAAGCGTGGTATTTTAGCTACAATGGTAGCATTTTGGTCTACGTTAGAAGAATCAGATGATGAGGAACAAGTAATAGTGCATTTGCTGCACTCATATCATAAAACCCAAACATGTAAAAGAGTTTGTATTAGAAATTACGTTGATGTAGTTGAAACGTACAGTTTAAGTGGTAAGTAGGTATATAACGTAGGTTTTAAAAATACTAATTTACAAAATTTAGATTTTCAACGTCATTTTCGTTTAACAAAATCAACAGTAGAAACTTTGTTAATGACAGTAGAGGGAAAATTAAAATGCACAGAAATTCAAAGAGGCCGACCAAGCCATGATGCAAAGCGTCAGCTATTGATTACTTTATGGATGCTGGCCAATGAGGAATGTTACAGGTAAATTAAATAATTTACTTTAGTATCTGTATTATTATTAATCCTACTTGTAGATCGATTGCAGATAGGTTTGATGTGAGTATATCAACAGCCTGGGCATATTTCCGAAATACTGTAGATGCTATAAACATAGTTACCGAATTTCATGATAGGTGTGGATTTCCTGGGGTACTTGGTGCCATTGATGGGACCCACATACCGATAGCAACACCTACTTACATGCAAAATTCGTACATTAATAGAAATAAATACCACTCCATCGTGTTACAAGGTGTTTGTACAGCACGATATAAATTTATTGATTGTTACACTGGTATGTAAGTGTGTAATCAAGGCCACCTAAATACGGTATGATATTATTAATACAACATGAAATATGTATTTGTAGGTTGCCCTGGCAGTGTACATGATTCTAGAGTGTTGTGAATGTCTCCATTAGGTAAAAAACTTAGAACAAATCACATGGCTCTAATTCCACCAGAATATCACCTTTTAGGAGACTCTGCCTATTCGAATATGATGTACTTAATAACTCCTTATAAAGACAATGGTTTGTTAACAAGGAAACAACGACGATTCAATTATAAACATTCGTCAACACGTGTCGCCATCGAACAAACATTTGGTTTATTAAAAGGACGGTTTCGCATTCTACGGCATGTAAACATGTATGATACTACTGTAATACCAAACATAATTTTGTGCTGTTGTGTCTTGCATAACATATGTGTGGATTTAAATGATATGGATGTAGAAACATTTGAAGATCAGAATGATGTAGGAATATTTAATAATGTTGAAAATGGCAATGGTGGTACTAAACGTGACCAACTTGCAGACATTTTATAAGATCTTAATTATTGTTTGTTACATACGATGTTAACAATAAACTATTCTCAATCAAAGTTCATTATTATTGATTAACTATAATGTACATAGGTGTTTCAGTTATTTTTATCAAGAAATTTTTCCATAACAGAGATAAAACGTTCCTGCATTTTCATTCTGTCATCATGGCGTTGTTCGGTATCTTCTCTAAATTTTTTAAACCATATTGGTTCAGTGTTGTTGCGCTGTTGTCTTTTTCTTGTTGGTCTTGTTGGGGTGCCTTCTCTGCTCAATGTTTTTTCAATGCCTGGAGTACTCTCTCGGCTAGTAGAAGGTGAATTCAGGCTGGGCGAATTGACAATCTACAATATTAGTTACATTACAATTTTTGCCTCACAGGAATGGCAATATACTTTATGACATTAACAGTGATTAAACAAAACAATAAGGTTAAAGGCCGTCTCATAACAAAAAAACCACCAACTGGTGGTTTTTTAGTTATGAGACGGCCTTTATTATCATACACAAATACCTACTGATCCCATGCTACTGGCTTCTGAAAGTGGATGCACTTCTGGATTTTTGCTCAGAATGTTATCTAATAAGTCAAAATACTTGAACGTGATCCTTCCTCTCCCAGTTTTAGAATTATTATCAACGATCTTTTTATATATTTTTTTCAAATTTTTAAATTTATTGTCGCACTGTTCCCAAGTTACATTTATGTTGTTCTCATTCATAATGGTACTGATCCGTTTCCATACAGATCTGTTCGTCACCTTCTTGTTTTCCAAATCAGATTTAAATTTTTCATATAATAATAATAACTTCACTTCACTGTCTCCCCATTGATGGTGATTAGCATTTTCCTCGTTAACATTTTCTTCGTTAGCATTTTGTTCGGCATAGTCATGTTCATTGTCAATTTCTTCGCAGTCATTTGTATAAGTCTCCTGCGAGATATTATTGTGATTTGCATGGACGTTTCGTACATGTGCCGTAACTATATTTTCGTAATTAATAAAATCACACCATCCACATCTGGATAACACACCAACGCCCTCCATGCTGTTAGCAGAAACAGAAATACTGGAATAGAACGATTCAGAGTTGCTAGCATCTCAATTTTATTGTACTTACCAATATCGTTTTTACAAATTCCTTTTCAACAGTTAACGTCAATTTTGTAACATAACCTAAAACCGTAAACAAACCCGCGCAACCCTACTAAGCGACTAGGGTTATGTAGGTTGCGGTACCTGCACTAATTTACGAACACAGAAACATCAACCTGGCGTAATAAACGAACGCTCTTTTAACAACCCGGTCGCCCTGAACGAATTTCCGAAAACGCCTTAAGCGGCTGACAGTCAACCTAAGCTCAGCGCATCGTTCAGACCAGACCGCTGTCTCAGCTACTCAGCTGCTGACCTCGGCTGAACGTACCCAATGGTTTCGACAGTTTTCGCCGTCTTACGAATGACGTATACTGTGGCTTCGCGCCAGCTGATTTCTGATATTTAAGATCGTGTGACGTGGACCAACCGTTGGAGTGTATCCGCGCACGTGATATGCTGTTCCCCTTCTTATATTTTCAACCCTTAATATCTCAATAAATATAAAGTTTTAAATTGAAATAATTAACAACAGCTCTCTATAAACTTGTTACTTACATTATATACCAGATTTATTAATATTCAAGACATGTGCAAGTTCTCTATTACAAATTAAATTAAATAATTTTATAAAATCCCAACCTAACCTAGAAATTTTTGTAAACATAAACCAAACAGAACAAACAGCTGTGCACTTATGCTACGCGCTTCTTTTTATCTATGACGCGTTTACAGTTCATGACGTCATGGACCAAAAATATTTTACTGTACACAGACACACGTGTGGGCAGTCACAAAATACTTGTATTGAAAATACAGTATTTGAAATACATTTGTATTTTGTATTTGATGATTTTTCCCTAAAGTATTTTGTATTTTGTATTTCAAATACTCTCTTATGAGTATTTTGAATTTTGAATTTGAATTACATTAATGTATGCATTTTGCCCACCGCAATGTTAACGATAGGTTCAGAGTGAATTCTAAGTACACATTTTCAAGAACCTACCTATAAAATTTTCCTAGAAACGTCTAACTAAATAAGTACTTTTGTATTTTTGTATTTCAAATATTGTATTTGTATTTTTAAAAATAATATAAAAGTATCTTGTATTTTGTATTTCAAATACATTTCTAGGAATATTTTGTAATTTGCATTTAAAATACGTTACTGCATGTATTTTGCCCAGCCCTGCGTGTGGGGCATACAGGGCTATTCTGTAGGCTCATCTTAATTAAAAAAATTAAAAGTTAACTTATTGAGTATATTACAATATTGTAACTAAATTTGTATTCAGTAGACTTCCCGTAAACGTAATTTTTCCATCCTCTAAATTACGATGTGATACATTTGACAACGTTGCATTTTTACTATTCGCACATTGGTTGCTAAGTTCGTGTTTATGATTCATAACCTAGTTAGTATTTATTTACTTACAATCAATTTTATTGCGTGTAGTAAAACGTAAAAATGACTAGAAAGACAAGCAAAAAACAATTTCATATACAGGCCGTTTCATTATGGATGGCCACCGGCAATATCATCAAAACCAAAGGTCTTAATTTAATGGGATAAAAATGTTTATAACTAAATCAAGCATGAGAAATTCAATGAAAATATTTGTCAACTATAAAAACCACCGCAAGAGGGCGTAACTGCTACGACAAACGCTAAAAATCGATTTTTTCAGTGGAAATGCCCTACTAAGCTACAATTTAAAATAAGTTTTTTTAAAGCTTAGTTCATTTCAAACAACTTTTGTTTAAAACATTTTTTGATATTTCCAATAATAAAGCCAGGGGGCGCGGCCAAACCTTACGAAACAAAAAGCACTGTAACTTCTATAATTTTTAGCCGATTTGAATGAATTTTTGCTTATTTGAAAGGGCATTCAACGCAGATTCTGGGATTATAATCATACTTAACAATAATCGTTTAATACATTTGATAGAGGTGGTTATCTCCAACTGAACTTGTTTTTCCAAATTTTCTCTAAAATTTTAAATGGAAGGATATCATTCTTTTGTGTTGGTTTTGTAGAACTTAAATGGTCTAAGATACTGGCGAAAACCCCGTATTGATATCTCATGTCGTTTTCGAGATATGACCAAAAATGTCCTTTTCTGGTAATTTTTCACTACCCCATTTTTATTGTCTTAACTGAAATAATTTTTTTTAAATAAAATTTATTTATTTTACCTTTACCAATAAATTCTTTTTTTGTGTTTATTTTTTATTTTATTTTTAATGGCAAATAATGTGGTTTCAGCATGATCGATGCCCAGCACATTTTTCTCAAATTGTTAGAATCTTTTTGGATAACACATTTCCTTGACTTTTATTTCTGAGGAATAATAAAGGGAATTGTTTACCAAACATCACCCACAACATGGTAAGATATAATAAATCGAATAAAGGATGCTATTTGCTAGCTTGCCCTGATCTAAAATCGCGGCAGCAGTCTTTAATACAAAACGTTTTTTTTTAAATAATGACGGCAACAATTTGAACATTTGATATAGTTCAACTTATGTTTTTTTTGTTTTTTGCTACTAGTCCAAGTTTGTTTTCTAATATAAGTGTTTGTGTTTCGTGAGATTTCCTTAATTTTCAATTTAAAAAACAGTGAAGTTGTGTGATATTTAATAATTACTTAAACATAATAAATTACACGGCCATCTAAGATATCGACAATATTAAAAATGGGGTACTGAAAAATTACCAGAAAAAGACATTTTTGGTCATATAACCAACACAAAAGAATGATATCCTTCCATTTAAAATTTTAGAGAAAATTTGGAAAAACAAGTTCAGTTGGAGATAACCACCTCTATCAAATGTATTAAACGATTATTGTTAAGTATGATTATAAGCCCAGAATCTGCGTTGAATGCCCTTTCAAATAAGCAAAAATTCATTCAAATCGGTTAAAAATTATAGAAGTTACAGTGCTTTTTGTTTCGTAAGGTTTGGCCGCGCACGCTGGCTTTATTATTGGAAACATCAAAAAATGTTTTAAACAAAAGTTGTTTGAAATGAACTAAGCTTTAAAAAAAATTATTTTAAATTGTAGCTTAGTAGGGCATTTCCACTGAAAAAATCGATTTTTAGTGTTTGTCGTAGCAGTTACGCCCTCTTGTGGTGGTTTTTATAGTTTACAAATATTTTCATTGAATTTCTCATGCCTGATTTAGCAATAAAAATTTTTATCCCATTAAATTGAGACGTTTGGTTTTGAAGATATTGCCGGTGGCCATCCAAAATGGAACGGCCTGTATAATATGTAAAATATGTAGAAGAAAACGAGTTTTTAAGAACCAACAAATTAACACCTGGGCAAGAAGCCAATGAAAATATTATTTGGGAACGTATGTGCAATGATTTGAACGCCTGTGGAGATGGTCCTATTAAGGATGTCATAAAATGGAAAAAGGTATTAAATTTAAATAACATTGCAATCAAATTGTAACTGATTATTAAATACTTATTAGACATTCACCGAATGGAAGTGGCAGGTGCGAAAACGATTTAGAGAAAAAAAAGAACTGTCAGAATTAGAAAAAAGAGTTTTAAGTGCTACAGGGATTGTAGTAGTTACGGGGATTGAAAGCGTAGCCGAATTAGGTACAGAAAGTACAAGGAATATAGTACGTTAATATAAGATACGATGTTTCTAGTAGACTAATGTAATTTTTGTAGGCTATTGATCCAAATAATGATGAAGTTTACGAAGAATTCTATATCGATGATGTAAATCAGTTGTATAATGCAAACGATACTACTTCAATGACTTCAAACTTAAAACCACCAGAAAAAAATGCAAATAATTATGAAGTTATTTCAGAATTCTTAATTGATAATGCAAATGATACTCCTTCGACGACTTCAAATTTAAAAGTATGTACCACAAAGAAGCAAACCCAAAAAAAAAGCTAAAGGTAATATCTTGCTAAATGCATTTTTGGCAAATCAAAAGCAATAACGTGAAGGTTTGTCGCAAATTGCAGACGCATTAAATGAAATTGCAAAGGGTGTTAATCGTTATTGTGACATCCTCATCAACAAACAGCAATAAATGTATACTTATTTTTTATTTTTGTTTTCTTAGCTGTAAAAACAACCCTTGAGCAATATGAATTATATGTGACTTATCTGGAATTAAATGGATCTAATGCATCTTACGATAACATTTTTGTAGACTTGTGTGTGCAATTAAATAATTTAAAAGGTGCCACTAAATCCGTTAATCAGTGGAAACAAAATGTACTAAATCACTCATATGATTAACAATGGCTAAAACCACTTCTTTTAGGCATCTGCTTACTGAAGCTTGACGGTCGGCTATAAAAACATCCTAACGTACTTTTACCTACCGTAAAATACACCTAAAATAATTTTACCTAACGATAAATTTACCTAAACGTAAAAAGACCTAACCGTATTTTTACCTAACGTAAAAATACCTACTGAATTTTGTAGCTTTCCGTATTTTTACCTACTAAAAACACAAACCGTAAAAAGACCTAATGTATTTTTACCTAACCGTATTTTTACCCAACGTACTGAATTTTGCAGCTTTTCGTATTTTTACCTACTAAAAACACAAACCGTAAAAAGACCTAACTTATTTTTACCTAACGTAAAAATACCTACTGAATTTTGTAGCTTTCCGTATTTTTACCTACTAAAAACACAAACCGTAAAAAGACCTAACTTATTTTTACCTAACGTAAAAATACCTACTGAATTTTGTAGCTTTCCGTACTTTTACCGGTGGAGTAATCTACATTACTTTGAAGTTTTCGATAAAATGGCTTCCACTACTCTTGTCAATTCGAAGAGAGAGGGCGCCACTAATAGAATTGTTCTTAACGGTGCGTTTCGAAGTATGTATGGTTGCCTAAAAAATGCACGTTCTCGAGGGTCGCGGTTTAATGTCCAGTTTCTACAATTTATCAAATTTATACATTTGAAATCGACATAATAATAGTAAAAAGTAAGTATTAAGATGTGTTTTTTGTCCTCATGGCAACGTACAACTGCTTGTTGATACATAGTTATTAGGGTGCATCGAAAAAACACTTTTTTCGATTTGACTATTCCAATAGTGATTTTTTTTTGCGGTTTGGTGTCAAAGTAACGTAAAAAGAAATTGAGGTTGATAGGTCAAGTCCTTCAGGTGCCGACTTGACCCTAAAGTTTTAAAAAATGACGTTTTTTGAAGATTTTTAAAAAATGATCTCCGAGCTGATTCACACTTGCCAATAGGGGTTTTCTGTTTCCAAATGACACTGACATAGCGACAAAAAAAATTGACGGTGATCGGATGTGCCCTTCAGGTGACGACTTCACACTAAGTTTTTCGTCAAAATTGCGAAAATTGAGATTTTTTCGTATTTTTGCAATAAATTGCTAAACACCACCCCTGGGTTGTTTTGACAGTGCAGGCCTTTTAAAATAACTCAAACCTAAGTCTGAAACACTCTGATGTAGTTATTTCGTCTATATTACTCCTGGTTACATGTCCAAGAGCCTTCAAACGCAACATTGTTTTGTTAGGCAGTTTCCCAATGTTCTTTACGCATTTCTGAGTCCGAGACTCAGAAATGCGTAAAGAACATTGGGAAACTGCCTAACAAAACAATGTTGAGTCACCTATAAATCCGTTCTCTACAGTCTAAAAAAAGTTGCACTTCGGTTCCTTATATGAATGCTTTGCTTGTGTTTGAAGGCTCTTGACATGTAACCAGGAGTAATACAGACGAAGTAACTACATCAGAGTGTTTTAGACTTAGGTTTGAGTTATTTTAAAAGGCCTGCACTGTCAAAACAACCCAGGGGTGGTGTTTAGCAATTTATTGCAAAAATACGAAAAAATCTCAATTTTCGCAATTTTGACGAAAAACTTAGTGTGAAGTCGTCACCTGAAGGGCACATCCGATCACCGTCAATTTTTTTTGTCGCTATGTCAGTGTCATTTGGAAACAGAAAACCCCTATTGGCAAGTGTGAATCAGCTCGGAGATCATTTTTTAAAAATCTTCAAAAAACGTCATTTTTTAAAACTTTAGGGTCAAGTCGGCACCTGAAGGACTTGACCTATCAACCTCAATTTCTTTTTACGTTACTTTGACACCAAACCGCAAAAAAAAATCACTATTGGAATAGTGAAATCGAAAAAAGTGTTTTTTCGATGCACCCTAATAGTTATCAAGGGTCTTGGTTTAAAGCTAATTGTTTACAATTTGTAGTAATTATCAGATCTCACGGAAAATACTATATACATCAAGCGCCATGAAGGTGTTAACTCTAGGAGAGGTTGAAAAATGCTTGAATTCAAGCGCTTCTTCGTATCTTTAAAAAAGTGTCAACGTCTATAACAAAACAGGGCTGTTGTTTGGCCTCGGTGTAATAAGTCTACCAGTACAAAAATACTACTGAAAAATGTAATAATAATTTTTTTTGGATCTTATTGGACTCATTTTGACATGAAAGTAGGTATTTGGAATACAAAATACATAGATATGTATACTTAAAATACGAATTGTATTTCAAATACCTACAATCTACATGTATACCCTGAAGTAATACATATTTTTAAATTAAAGGAAGGCCCTTATAGGAGTGCCTTGAATGGGCTCTCTACAAATTTGGCACTTCGAATGCCGTTGATAAACCCATTGTGATCTTGCACACAGAGCACATATCATGTGTCCACAGTTGTACATATATTGCACTCTGTGTATTTTGCACGATTTGCACTGCAGTTCTTCAACGCCTGAAATTTATATAAGTTTATGTTAACATCAATAAAAAAATGCAACATACAATACAATATAACGTATGCAGGGTGGGGGTGGCTAAGGTTGTGTGTTTTAATTTTTTATTATTGTAAATGGGAATTTCGAAGCAACCTTTGTTTTTCCATCTTTATTTTCATATTTATTCCAACTTTCGCTACGCTACACTGGCGAAGAGCAATACTCAGAAACATCGATGTCTATAGGTACATCGTGTTTGTCTTTTAATTATTATTATTAATAATAATAAAATTAACGAAATCTTCCTTTCTTTTCTTGTGGCTTGCTGTATAATTCAAAATTGGCTTCTTGTTATTATTTAATATGAGGTAAATTTCAATATTATTAAAAGAAAATTCTAAGTCTTCCTCACAATATTTATTAAGTTAAGTTTTTATAACTTCGACTTCGAATAACCAATATTGTGGGGAAGACTTAGAGACTTTTCTTATAATAATACGAAAATTAAAAAGATGAACCGCATCGGACCAAAGGGAAGTAAAGCCCTTATTATACTTATTATTTATTACGGTGTATCAACTTTCCTTAAAATAATAATTAAGTATCATACATTATTGGTATTATAGATGCGCAAGATATAAGCATGGATGTAAAGCGACCATCTTAGTCAATGCAGGAAATTTAGTTGTAATTGAAGAAACTCATAATCACAATATTATGAGAAATTTATCATCTTTTAAAAATAAGTTGAAGCAAAGAGCCGCATCTGAAAGGGGGAGATTAAAGGAAATTTATGATGAAGAACGGGCACAGTAATTATTGTATTTGTTATTGTCTATATTTAAATGTAATGTGTTACACTTTAAGCTATGGAAGTGCTTATTTACACTACGGATAGCCGACTGCGGAATCGATGATGCGTGCTGTAAGGAAAAAATCGAACCCGAAAATACCAATCTCTTTAGCAGAAGCAAAGGAACTACTTATAGACCCACGATGGAGCCATCGCTTTTATGCCAACGATTCGCCATTTTTTGGAGGATTAGTAGATGAAACTGTCGGTGGTTCTTCTTTCTCGCTTCTGCTAAAAAATGACAAGCTTTTGGAAAGTCTAGTGCCAGGTGCACAAGAACTGCATATAGATGGTACGTTTAAGGTAGTACCATCGCAACCAGTAATGTGCCAACTGTTGACGATGCACGTCATGAAAGAAGGATATGTAAGTATTTTTAACATTTAAACTAATATCTTATAAAATGGTAATTTTAGAGCTTTCCTGTGCTTTTTGCGTTAAGACCCATAGAAGAAAAGAAGACTACGAGGCTCTTTTTGAATTCATTAGAATTCATACATGCCCGACCCTTAACCCATCCAGAATTCTATCGGACTACGAGAGCGCTCTTCAAAGAGCTTTGCGAAAGGTATTTCCAGAGAGTGATGTCAAGGGCTGCTATTTTCACTTTGCACAAGTAATAGTTATTTACATATGAGTACGGTAAATCAAGGTTTACGTTAACGAGTGAGATGTTTATTGCCGAAGGGTAGCTGAGGCAAGAATTTCGAAACGAGTAACGTAATCTGATTTAACGTACAAATAATGTAAAACATTTTATTTCATACTGGTCATAGATTCATTTCTTAAGAGTTTTTCTATTAACTTTATATAAAATTTGACGTTTTCAAAGTCATGTCACTTTATGTTGCTATGGCAACCTTTGTATTCGGGTACAAAATTTCTAGTACGGTAAAGTTTCATTTACCAGACTCGTATGAGTCTGGTAAAACACAGATTACTAGTCAGTATGAAATAAAACTAATTTTTGCATTTTACTTAATGTTTTATTAGTAGAAGGAGAGAGAGAAATATAAACATACAGGAAAACGTTTACACTGCGACCAGGACTCGAATCTGGGGCCTTTGCCTGTTAGGAAAAAGTTTACACTGCCTGTTTACACAGGCAAAGGCCCCAGGTTCGAGCCCTGGTCGCAGTGTAAACTTTTTCCTGTATGTTTATATTTCTCTCTCTCCTTCTAATGACGGATGTCATATACTTTAGTCTTTACGACAATAACTACTTTACTTGTTTTTATTAGTAGTATATTCGCTGGGATCCATATCAAGTTGACCAGTAGTACACAAAATGGGGTAACGCGAAGATTGGAAATAGTAATCACTAAACCTTCCCCATAAGAATTTTATTGAAGTTAAATTATGAAAATTACGTTAAGTTTAAAGTTAATAAAGATTGAAAGCAAAGACGCAAAATTACGAAGTATATAAAACTACGACGTAGAGACCTGTAAGGTAAGGAGGGTCCAATTGGTCTACCTGCCCCTCTCCTCTCCTTATATCCGTCGGCATGCTGGAAAAGTAAGGTTAAACAGGTAATAGAATGGCAGGATACTTGGACCCTCCTTACCTTACAAGTCTCTACCTGCCCCTCTCCTCTCCTTATATCCGTCGTCATGCGATTTTGTGGTTGTTCATCTCCTGTGTCCGTTGAGGCCGGTGGCCATCTTATTTGTTTGCACCATGTGCTTTCTTTTTCAACCTTTTAATTAATTATTAACAAGTTTTCCCGGAAGTATCCTGCCATTCTATTACCTGTTTAACCTTACTTTTCCAGCATGCCTCTTGGTTAATTTAATAGAACCCCTTCGCCTGATATCAATCTGAATTGCGATTGCCCAATGATAGGCTCGTAAGTATTTAACTTTGTGTCATTAATTTTGTAACACCAATTTTTTCAGTGATAATTGGCTTCACCAATGTAAATTGTAAATTTTCACACTTCACGTCATTCGCATCTCATTACCTCATCAAATTTAACCACCGATTTTACTAGTAAGTAAGTTTTGTGTAAGAGTTTAGTGCTTAATCACTTTAATTGTAGCCTGATGATGACAATCAGATATTGTCGAAACATGTCGTAGTTTTACATACTTCGTAATTTTGCGTCTTTGCTTTCAATCTTTATTAACTTTAAACTTAACGTAATTTTCATAATTTAACTTCAATAAAATTCTTATGGGGAAGGTTTAGTGATTACTATTTCCAATCTAGTAGTATATTATTTGTTTAGGCAATTTTTAGAAAATGCAAAGCTTTGGGCTATGTGCCAGAGATTCGTGAAAATGAAAATAAATACACGGTACTAAAAATGTTAATGGCATTGCCTTTGTTACCTGCGGCAGATATACTGGAAGGCCTGTCTGCGATAAAGGAGTGGGCTGTACAAAACAACTAACTGAGATAAAGCCTAAAACGAAAATGAGCAAAATTTACCTATTTAAAATAGTAAAAAAAAATCACTACATTATATTGGTAATCTTTGGTCCATTTCTTTCGGTCTGTTATAGTTATCGAAATTCCCATTTACAAATAAAAAATTAAAACACACAACCTTAGCCACCCCCACCCTGCATACGTTATATTGTATTGTATGTTGCATTTTTTTATTGATGTTAACATAAACTTATATAAATTTCAGGCGTTGAAGAACTGGAGTGCAAATCGTGCAAAATACACAAAGTGCAATATATGTACAACTGTGGACACATGATATGTGCTCTGTGTGCAAGATCACAATGGGTTTATCAACGGCATTCGAAGTGCCAAATTTGTAGAGAGCCCATTCAAGGCACTCCTATAAGGGCCTTCCTTTAATTTAAAAATATGTATTACTTCAGGGTATACATGTAGATTGTAGGTATTTGAAATACAATTCGTATTTTAAGTATACATATCTATTTCCTGTATTTTGTATTCCAAATACCTACTTTCATGTCAAAATGAGTCCAATAAGATCCAACAATAGTATATTATTCAACGAGCGTATAATGATGGCTATTATTCACGAGGTAAGTTTATGGCCACGAGCCGCAGGAGAGTGGCATAAATTACCGAGAGAATAATAGCCATTATACGCGAGTAGAATACTATACTTTATCCACGACTATAAATGTTAATTCAATTTAAATATTTATTTAAAAATTCTCTAATTGACTGTATTGGACGGTTACCATGGAAATATATAAAATAACAGTGAGTAATATTCATTACTCACGTTGCTAATGACAATAACTTATTAATCACTGATAGTCGTGGATAAAAATTATTATTAAATTTTTCAGTAGTATTTTTGTATTGGTAGACTTATTACACCGAGGTCAAACAACAGCCCTGTTTTGTTATAAACGTTGACACTTTTTTAAAGATACGAAGAAGCGCTTGAATTCAAGCATTTTTCAACCTCTCCTAGAGTTAACACCTTCATGGCGCTTGATGTATACAGTATTTTCCGTGAGATCTGATAATTACTACAAATTGTAAACAATTAGCTTTAAACCAAGACCCTTGATAACTATGTATCAACAAGCAGTTGTACGTTGCCATGAGGACAAAAAACACATCTTAATACTTACTTTTTACTATTATTATGTCGATTTCAAGTGTATAAATTTGATAAATTGTAGAAACTGGACATTAAACCGCGACCCTCGAGAACGTGCATTTTTTAGGCAACCATACATACTTCGAAACGCACCGTTAAGAACAATTCTATTAGTGGCGCCCTCTCTCTTCGAATTGACAAGAGTAGTGGAAGCCATTTTATCGAAAACTTCAAAGTAATGTAGATTACTCCACCGGTAAAAGTACGGAAAGCTACAAAATTCAGTAGGTATTTTTACGTTAAGTAAAAATACGGTTAGGTAAAAATAAGTTAGGTCTTTTTACGGTTTGTGTTTTTAGTAGGTAAAAATACGGAAAGCTGCAAAATTCAGTAGGTATTTTTACGTTAGGTAAAAATACGGTTAGGTAAAAAATAAGTTAGGTCTTTTTACGGTTTGTGTTTTTAGTAGGTAAAAATACGGAAAGCTGCAAAATTCAGTAGGTATTTTTACGTTAGGTAAAAATACGGTTAGGTAAAAATACATTAGGTCTTTTTACGGTTTGTGTTTTTAGTAGGTAGGTAAAAATACGGAAAGCTGCAAAATTCAGTAGGTATTTTTACGTTAGGTAAAAATACGGTTAGGTAAAAATATGTTAGGTCTTTTTACGGTTTGTGTTTTTAGTAGGTAAAAATACGGAAAGCTGCAAAATTCAGTAGGTATTTTTACGTTAGGTAAAAATACGGTTAGGTAAAAATACATTAGGTCTTTTTACGGTTTGTGTTTTTAGTAGGTAGGTAAAAATACGGAAAGCTGCAAAATTCAGTAGGTATTTTTACGTTAGGTAAAAATACGGTTAGGTAAAAAATAAGTTAGGTCTTTTTACGGTTTGTGTTTTTAGTAGGTAAAAATACGGAAAGCTGCAAAATTCAGTAGGTATTTTTACGTTAGGTAAAAATACGGTTAGGTAAAAATACATTAGGTCTTTTTACGGTTTGTGTTTTTAGTAGGTAGGTAAAAATACGGAAAGCTGCAAAATTCAGTAGGTATTTTTACGTTAGGTAAAAATACGGTTAGGTAAAAATATGTTAGGTCTTTTTACGGTTTGTGTTATTAGTAGGTAAAAATACGGTTAGGTCTTTTTACGTTTAGGTAAATTTATCGTTAGGTAAAATTATTTTAGGTGTATTTTACGGTAGGTAAAAGTACGTTAGGATGTTTTTACGCGGCACCAAGCTTGACTCATGGCTAAGAAGTAGTCTTGCCCTACTGCTTTCTGGTAACTTCCCTGGGCAAGAAATTGTTATGTTGCCATAATCTAATAAGTTGAAGAATTAATTGTCTCTGAAGAATAAAAGGAATACCTATATAAATGTACCTACCTTTAATTTTTTGGGAATATATCTTCCCTGCCTGTCTCCTTCTTCCAGATGTTGCCCTAATTGTATTACTAAATCATTACAAAGGTTTTGTGAAAGCCTGTAAATTCCTTTAAACACATTTTCAGGGAGTGTAAGGGTGTAAGACTAGTATCTCTAAGTTGTTGATGTACATGTATTAAGTTTTCACTGTAATGTATATAAAAGTACAATGTATAGGTACCTACTATAAGTACATAATATATAGGTATGTGTAAATAGCTAGGTTAGGTACTTACATATAAATAAAAAAAATGACATAACTTACCGTTCTTCAGCAATTTGAACTGCATCCACTATTAATAGAAATCCGCCATTGTCCATTTTAAAATGTTTCTCAATAGGTATATATAAAAAGAATAAGATCTTATGGTTTTAGCAAGACGTTTTATTTCTTGCCTCAATAAGACAGTAATTATTAAGTTACTCTTAAATATTATGATTCATTTAGATCTACTGAATACCAATTATCTTAATTATTGAGATGATCGTTTTCTATACAATATTGCATAGGATTACAATAAGAGAGCAGTCTAATGAATAACAATTCTCTTAAGAGAATCTTTGTTTGCAATTTTTAAGATAACTTAATCATGGTGATTCTGGTGGCCATTGAAAATCGTTCAATATTGAAAATTTTTCAATTGTTGAAAAGTTTTCAATAAATTTATGAAATCAGTATTCTTGTGTCATGTTTCAATTGAATTTTATTCAATATGATCATTTCAATATTGAAAACTGTAGCAATCGACATTTAGGTGTTGCTATCTAGAAAAACTAGGTAAAATCCAAGTGCCTGCTATAATGAATAACCCTGGATTTGTTTTATTAATAAATGCCATTCAAAATGATGAAGATATGTAAGTAGAAATTACAATAGTAATTAAAAATTTAACAATCATGCTTCAGTAATGAACTGCGTTTACATCGTCGACAATTGAGGGACACCAGTGATCCTTTTTCTATGCCTGAAAATGTTTTCATAGGTGTTTATAGACTGTCTCGAGAAGTAGCTCTTGACATCATTAATCGTTTGTCGCCATATTTACCTGATAGACGTAGAAATACATTATGCATTCCAAAATACTTAAAGGTTTTGTGTGCTTTAAGTTTTTATACCAAAAAATATTGGCACAAGACTATGTTTCTACAATGAGTCAAACATCACTTAGTAGAAGTCTGAAAGAAGTTAATACAGCATTCGAAAGTTTATACCATTTAATTAAATTTCCTACTACAGACGAAGAACGCAGAATTGAAAAACAAAGGTAGAATACTCATCATCCTTTAACATGCATCATAAAAGCATACAGTAATAATAAAAGACAAATTATTCTCAGTTTTATGAATATCCATAATGGATTTCCTGGTATAATTGGAGCTATCGATTGTACCCATGTACCCATTGCTTCACCTCCAATTGAAGATGAAAACTACCCAGCAATAGTGTTTCTAAATCGCAAAGGATTTCACAGTATTAACGTACAAATTGTAAGTGCATAATTATAAAATTATTTATTACTCTTTAGCAAGTAATACCTATTTATAGATCTGCAATTCGAAATTAAAAATATTACGTATCAATGCAAGGTACCCGAGATCCGTACATGGTTCGGCAATTTGGTCAACAAGTATTATAAGACGAGAGCTGGATGAAATGAACCAGGCTGGGAATAATAATACCTGGTTAATTGGTAAGTACTTAAGGTACTTATAACATAAAAAATAAACTTATTAATATTTAGGAGATTCGGGATATCCCTTAGAACCGTGGCTGTTGACCCCATTTATCAATCCTAATCTAACAGATGCACAAAGGAATTATAATATTGCCCACAGAAGCGTAAGGAACGTCATTGAAAGGTTGAATCACAGAAGCGTAAGGAACGTCATTGAAAGGTTGAATGGAGTTCTCAAGGCACGATTTAGATGCCTTTCTAGACATAGAGTGCTGCGCTACACCCCACCAGTAGCAGCAAAAATTATTTACAGTTGCGCTGTACTGCATAATGTGTGTATTGCAAGAGGAGACAATAATTTTAATGAAATAGAGTGTAATAAATTTAACTAAAATGTCCAAATCTTATTATACTAGAGCTTTCTTTTGTAGATGTTGAAGAGAACAATGATGATGAGTCTATTCGTAATAATGACAATAATGCTATTTTAAACCAAGGTAGAACTGTCAGAGATCGAGTTATACAAATGTATTTTCAAAATTAAATTTTAATTTTCATAAGTAAATTAAACAAACGTACAAGTGCTTGACTTACATTTTTAAAGGCATTTATTATATTTGTTAAGTCGTTTTTAAACTGTAAATAAAAATCACTAACTTTTTTATATAGTTTTGTAGGTCCTAAAAAGAAATAAATATGAAATCTTGTTGTAAGTGATAAAGGCTATACACATACTTTTACGAATTGGTTGATATATGTGGTACTTTGGTTTATATTTGCATGGCATTTTATACGAAATGGCTTTTGTATGCTTTTGATATTTGGGCAAACCCAGTTCTTCAATGTGCTGTGCATACCATATACAACCAAGATGCTTATTATATATAGTAATTTCTCTTCCAAATCTGAGAGAATTTCGTTTATGGGACCTCCACCACCTGTTTGCATTCTATGGTAATATATAGCGCGTGCCTTATTTTTTACTTTTGAAGTCCATTCCCTGAATACCTATACAGAACCACCATTTTCATTAAAAAACGGGTGTGAAAATATATACATTCTAAATACAGGGTGTAACACTGAAATGGAGACATAGGCAATTCCCATGTAAAACTAAACATCTCTAAATATTGGCTTTCCTGAATATTTCTGACCAAAATGTTAAATACAAAATATTTATAGAATGAAATACTGCATGTAATGATCTAAGTACCTTTTGTATAAGTTTTGTGGTTTTTGAGAAAATTTAGAAGAATTTTGTTACTATAGGTACGTGATAATATAATTAATTCATAAAACAAGGGTTACAAAATCATAGTAACTATGGTAATGAGCATTAAAGACGAAACGTTTGCTAAATTTTCTCGAAAACCAAAAAACTTGTATAAAATGTACTTAGATCATTGCATGCAGTATTGAATTCTATAAATATTTTGTATTTAACATTTTGGTCAGAAATATTCAGGAAAGCCAATATTTAGAGATGTTTAGTTTTACATGGGAATTGCCTATGTCTCCATTTCAGTTTTACACCGTGTATATAAAGTCGGGACCGTCTAAACTTGGGTGTGTGTGATAATATCAACAGGTGTCTTTACTGTTCTCTCCTTGTTTATTATAACGTATTAGAAAAAGATAAATTTATCAGCGTTACTCTGCTGTACAAGTTATACGATAAACAAAAAACGTATGTCGAAAATAAATCGTATGTTTGTGTATATTTTTAAGGTTAAGTTTTATTAGTTGCTGTCAGTAGTGCCAGTTGTTGTTGTATTTACTTTTTCTGCGTTAATTTATTTGAATTGGATACCTACTTATTGCAAAAAAGTTTTTTTCAAAACTAAACTACTTGATATTGTTTTTACAACAGGTAAATCACATAATTTGTTACAATATAAACTTTAATACAATTTCATTAGAATCCAAGATGTTACGAAACAAACACTTAAAGTTGCAAGCGCAACAAATGGCAATAAATGTCCTTAATTATTTTGGACGCGAACGTGATAACGGAGGTGCATTTATTCCGTTCACATCTGTAATGCAGGTATGATTTTGTGTATACGTAACATGTTAACACATTTACAAAACATACTATTTTAGCGTACGGCCGAAGCTTGTGGTATAAGTATTAATACGGTTACCACAATAAAGAAGAGGTTTAACGAAGCTCAAAATGAAAACCAACCGGTACAATGTTCTCGTAAACGTACTAGACGCAAACCGAAATCTGTCGATGTTGACGATTATATTAAGGACTTTGTAAAGCGTAAAATATATGAAATGCATGCGAACCGTATGTTTTGCTACATTATTTATTGATATTGTATAATCGTCATGTTTTTCAGGACGGCACGTTACTGTTGAAAGTTTACGACAAGAAATTTTAGAGTCGGGTGTGCTTACCTTTAGCAAAACGGGTTTGAAAAAGTTATTGCATACAATTGGTTTTTCTTTTAAAAAAGATGATGGTCGAAGAGGTTTGTTTGAATTGGAGCATATTGCTGCAAAGCGAGTTCGATTTTTAAAGGAGTACATAAAAAATAAGGACTTGGAAGAGTACGACCCTGTATATCTAGATGAAACATGGATATTTAGCAGAGGATCGCCTAAGAGAAGTTGGCACGATACTAGCTCAAAGAGTATTAAAAAAAAACCTATGGGGGAAGGAAAGCGGTATGTATAATTTGCATACTTAGTCACTTTCTAATGCTTATTATTTTCAGATTTATTGTCCCTCATGCAGGAAATAAAAATGGTTTCATACCAAACGTTTCGCTATTGTTTTCTACAAAAAATCCTAGCGCTGATTATCACGGCGATATGTGTACGGAAATGTTCACAAAGTGGTTCGAGGAACAGTTACTTCCTAATTTAAGTGAGCCAAGTTTAATCATACTTGATAATGCAAGTTACCACTCAAAGTTATTAGAAAAAGTTCCAAATACCTCTTCTACTAAGGAAGAAATGTTTAATTATTTACAAAAACACAAGATTTGTTTTGAAAATAGTATGTTTAAAACGGAATTGTTAGCACTAATTAAAAAGCATCCACAAAGAAAACGATATGAACTGGATGAACTGGCATATAAATATGGGCATAAGGTTTTACGTTTACCACCCTATCACTGCCAATTTAATCCCATTGAGTTAATATGGGCAAACTGCAAAGAGTATTATAATAAAAATGTCGGCCGATGTAATTTAGAATACAATGATGAAAACGTGAAACAAATATGGATAGAAGCTTTACAAAGAATTGATGGTGACTACTGGAAAAAGTACATCAAACATGCTGAAGATAGTTTGGAATGGTGGAATACTGAAAAACAGTATGATGTTTGTGTTCAACCTTTAATTATAAACGTTGGAAAATCAAGTTCTGAGAGTGAAAGCAGCAACACAGATTAAAACATTTAGTTACGATATGTCTTACATGTAAAATATTGATTTCGTTCGTTACTGTATTCAATATTCTGTCCATGCATTGCAAGAGATGCGTATGCCTACAACCGAGTTAAGATAGGGATCTTGTGTGAAAGTTTACGCTGATTCAAGATCCGTGCCAATTTTTTGGTACCTCAAATACTTTTCTTCGAGTTTTTCGATTTTAAAGTCGAAATTATTTTTTTAATACTTTCGTTACTGTGGTATTCGAAGTTCGTTCTGTAACACGGGGATTATAGTTGATTTTAAAATGACGATCATGTAATGCGATAGAAATAATGTTCATACTGTCTGTTAAAATAAGATTGCAATGACATACAAATGATTTTTTATTTTAATAAATTGCTATTTTTTTTCTCAATTTACTAAAATGAGAATTTAAATGTTTATTTTTCGAAAATTTTAATAATGTCACCGGCGCCATCTATTGAAACCGATATTGAAACACTACATTTTTACATTACAGAAATCTTTACAATATATGAATAAAGTTACGACCGACTTTTAATAAATCTTAAAACATACAATTATGAGAGATGAGTCATACACAATTTTAAACGGTCCCGACTTTACCTGCTTCCAGGCTGCAGGAGATTTAGAAGGACCCTTACAGTTGTTTAAATTTTGACATAAACTATAAAAATCTTTATCTGGGATGGACGAAGATTTAGAATTCTCCAAATAAATAAATGTGTTGTCTTGGAAGCTCGTATTTTATTTGAATTTAAATCTAAACAAATAAAAACGTAAAATAACTTTACTGTCACTTTATAAAGAATGGATGGTAAGTATATTACATTACAAATTAAAAAATACAAAATAAATGGTTCAAGCTTTATTTTCCAAGATGTCACATAATCGGTGAATACCTGTTGCAATATTTTGCAGCCCTTGTGCAACTGCAGTCAATCCTTCCTTCTGTACTTGCTGGTCTTTTACATACGTATTGAGCAATTTATTCGACATACGACCTGTGCTTTCTAAAAATATTACATTATGGGTGACATATATATTAACAAGATAATACCTACTTTTGCTTGGAGATGCGTTTATTACTGTGGTATCTGCTTGTGGACGTACATCAACCGGTACGAAGTCTACAGCAGGTTCAGAAGTGGTTTGATTTGGAACATTCTATTAAAAATTTTAGTAGAATTATATTTGCAATTATGTTAACTATAATAATTGTAGTCATTAACAAAAATGGCTAAAGTAGACCATTTCATCCATAGCTTTATTTGTGACGTTAAGCTACTTATTTACATTAGTGTTATTAAAGTGATTCCGGTGGCTAGCACCGAACCATTTATATGTACTTTATAATCATCTGCCAACAGACTGACAAAAAAGTACCTACCAATGCAAAGCAGCACACCTAGCTAGACATCTTTTACTTACCTCATACTCTATTATTATATTCTCATCAGTCATCACAATATGCCTGGTTTGCATCTTCACCAACTGGTTGTTGTATCCCAATTTCATCAATGTCCGTAATGCCATGCACTACTACGGTTCCTGTTATTTTTAAAAACTTCTCCTCTAATGGTGTCAAGTTTTTATTCAAACGAGCTTTTTTTCTTACTTGGGATTTCCATTCCGTAAAAACCTTAAATTATATTTTTATTTATATACCTATGAGGTGTATACATACTTTCTTCCAACCGTCAATATCTTTTAGCGGACCATCACCACTAGCATTTAATTCACATTTTAAATTGTCCCAAACTTGAGAAATGTATTCAGGACCCATTGTTGAATTGTATTTCCCATGTACAAGTATAGGATATTCTTGTAAATATTTGACGTAAATTTCAAATTATGACCTACTAGTACGTGGTTTTTTTTTGTTGTAACGCTTTTTGCCATTTTTTGCCACAAACTGATACACGCGGTGGAAAAAAAGATAAAAATGCAGTTTATAAGATTGAGGTTATAAATATTTGTACCTAATTTTTGAACTACTTCTATCTTCACTGCAATTGAATTTTCAAGTAATGGGTCGATTCTGCGTTTCCTGTAAGATTACTGTAAATTCGTAAATCTGTAGCCTACGATTACCCTGTAACCGACACATTTACAGAATCGTAAATTCTGCAATTCTGTGTTCGAACCTGTAGCTATCTGATCTACGAGAGAACGAATGAACTACCGCGAACTTCACATCTATTATTTCGCGGGTGTGTTGCGTTTTAACATAACCTTTACCTGTGAATTTTCTACGTTTATTAGCTTGATTTTTTATTATTGAACACCGCATTGCCCCCTGACCTCTACTTATTTGCTTATTTTGATTTTTGAACACGTGCATCGCCCCTGGACCTCTACTTATTTGCTTTTTTGATTTTTGACCACGCATCGCCCCCGGACTTCCACCTATTCGTTTATTTACCTCGATAATATTAAAATGAGGTATGTATGATATGCTAATAACGAAAATGTAGGGTGTAGGTTTAAGTATTCTAATTCTGCAGTAGCTGCCAGATAAACATTTCTATAGCTTTTGTAGAAAGTATGAGCTTGCACGTCCTATTGTGCTACTTTTGTTATGAAACTGCAGGAATATTTTCTTTGATTAATTGTATATCATTTGGATTTCAGTGAGTGTTCCAAAAAACGTAAGAGGACCAAAAATACGTCAAATGAACAGATGGAATTATACCTGCAGGCGATGGAAAATGATTATGTATTGCGTAGCAATACAATCAATCCAACGTTGCCACCAAATTACATTCAGGAGAAATGGGATGAACTGACCCTGCAGCTAAATGGTATAGGTGGAGACGGACCAGTTTTAACCTCGGAAGAATGGAAAAAGGTAATAATAACTAATTTAATTACGCAATTTTTGTATTCTTAATTTTTAGCGGTTTGTTGACTGGAAATATGCAACAAAGGCCAAATACAGGAAAATAAATACCCACAGAACCGGAACGGGAGGCGGCCCCAGCATAACAATTTCATTAACCCCGTTTGAAGAAAGAGGTTTAGATGTTTGGGGGCGTGTAACCGTTCAAGGGATGACAACTGTGACGCAGTATGAGGGGATACCCACTACAGCTGATCAACAAGAGAACCTCTATGTACAGGCAAATCCTGCATTATCCACGTATGAGGTAGAACCAGCCGATGTGTGGGCAACTTGGTAACCTTCGTGCAATGTGGACAGGTGTCGGATAACAATGAAGAAAATCCCCCCAGGGCAAGTCATTCAAACACAGAAACTTGCTCACGACCGAGTAGAGTTAGGCCAAAGCCATTATCAATTTTGGCAGAAAGTCTTCTTCAAAATACCGACACCAATGTGACACAGCAAACAGAATTTCTACAAATTTTTAAAAAATTTACAGAAGGCTACATCTCAATTGAAGAGAAGACACTCGAGTTTGAAATTAAAAAATTTAAATTTCTAAACCCTAACTTTAAGGAATAATTTATAAAAACTTATTTTTAATAGAAATTTAATATAGAAATTAAAATGTTTGTTGTGGGTTAACTGTGTTTTATTAAGTTCAAGATGTTATAACACAGGGGTGAGCAACCTTTTTTATCAACGGGCCAATCCAAATTTTGAAATTTTTTGGCGGGCCGCACATATTATTTTGCAAAAGGTGCTGTTTTCACAATTTCGCGCATTCGTATTGAATGTTGGAACAAGTCTGTGTCCCGTTTCAAAAAATCGTTTCGGTTTAGTATGAATTATCATGTTATTGTTATATAAAGTAGGATTTATGTATGTTAATTAAATAGCCATATTCATGGAAACCTTTTACATATTTATAATTAATTTTATAAAAATATATTGACGAGAGAATGTACCTAATATAAATAAAATAAATTCAATTTTGAAAATGCTTGGCGGGCCACATAAATACGTCCGGGGGGCCGCAAGCGGCCCGCGGGCCGCAGGTTGCTCACCCCTGTTATAACATGTAGTACATAGAATGTAAATGTAAATGCCACTAAAAATAGTTGATGTACATATTTTGTTGAGAAATAATGTACCTATAGTACGAAATTGCATTGTTAAATGTACGTGTGTTCTTTATGCAAAATTATTTCTAATGTAATTTTCTCTAGCTGCTGTGCCCATTTGGTAAATATTGCCAAAAATTTCTGCAGGTTCTGAAAAATTAGTTTATAATTTTTAAGGTAATACATATTTAGAAAATTATACCTACCATTTTCATTTGGTACATTGTCTTCAACTTCTATCTCATCTTCGTTTAGTAAATTTGCTGTCTTTGCAATGTTGTGCAGCACACAACAAGCATATATTATATTTGCTGCTTTTACAGGGTGATACATTAGGGTTCTGTGTCGTGACAAACAGCGAAACCTTCCTTTTAAGATACCATTGGTCCTTTCAATAACATTTCTTGCAGAAGTCAACATGGTATTATACAAGATTTCCGGTTCGTTTCTCGGGTTGCCAAATGGAGTAAATAGCCATGGTTCAAGAGGATAGCCACTGTCGCCTAGACAAATGACCTTGTTAAGTTTTCGTAACAATTAGCTATTATTTTTGAATTATAACGCTAATTACACAATTTTCTCTGTTTAACTAACCTATTAAATGCGTGCTGGTGTCACCTTGCTCATATTTTTCTTGCAAATAATTGCGTATGGCACTACCTTGCCATACCGCTGCATCGTGCACCGAGCCTGGGAATCTTGGATTGCAGGCTAATATTTTTGAATTAGCATCAGATATCTTAAACAAAACAATATTTATTTGTATGGCACAGTGGGTTCCCAAATATTACCGACAAGTCCCATGAACAACTATTATGTTAACTTACCAGCATTACATTGATAGAATGTTTTCCTTTCCTATTGATGTACACATAAGGTGGATTATTAACATCCGTTGTAGGTGGAGCAAGAATTTCTACATGGGTGCCGTCTATAGCCCCTACAATGCCTCTCATTCCATGTATTCTAAAAAATCTGAAAATATACACATCACACATATTTGTATAAAAGCGGCCAGGGCATTGTTTATACAATGCACACAAGGGTTTGTGCTACAATGCGGTGCATTGAATAGAGAACATTTATGTACTTACTCTTGTTTGCTGACAATAACTTGCTCATTTGTGGTTGGAAACCTTACCCATATAGGCAACAGATGTTGGGCGATTACAGAGCAGATTTCATTTATTACTCTACTAACTGTAGTTTGACTCACCGACACCCAAGCATTGCTACCCACAGAGTTCTGAAAAGATCCCACTGCCAGAAAATGCAGGGTAATGAGTACCTTGAAAATTTGTCAATGATTAGTATTAATTGGGTATCGTAATTACCTATACCACACCGTACTTTTTGTGTTAATGATATTGCATTATTGTTTCGGTTTGGTATATGCGGTAATAAATCTTGCACTAGATTTATTACCGACTGTGCATTCAATCTAAACAATCGAATGAATTGACCCTCGGCCATTTCAAAAGGGTCCATTTCATCCCTTAGTCGCCTCCTTTGAAGTCTCAAAAAATTTCGAGGAGATTGGAATCAGAAATAACAGCTAATAACAAATAACATCCACTTACCTATTGTGATCTTCATCCAATAATAATGCAATGAATAAATGAATTTGATGCTGATTTATATAAATGAAATCCATAATTGTTCTTTCCTACAACCTTAACCTCACAAAATGATAATTAAATAACGTCTGTAAGCCGTTCCGATCGCGTCAAAGCTACTCGTAAATATTTACGATTCTATAAGATTTTCTGTAAGCTACAGGAAACGCAGAATCGCAAAATTGTCTATAAGCTTACAGGAAGTTACAGATTTGCTTACAGGCCCTTACAGGAAACGCAGAATCCACCCATAAAAATGTTTCAATAGCCATCTTTTCAAGGTGTTCACGGGAATACAATTCTTGTAAGATATTGAAAACTGACTTGAAAACGTCTGTGAAGTTGGCCAAGCCCATTCCAAAAATTGGTTGTATCACAAATGATATCGGTTGTTTATCGTTTGTTTAGGATTGTTTAGCTATTTTCGGCGTTTGTTTACACCCCCGTATAGGAAAACTGCTACCCCTGTTTGGGCTTGGCCAGATTCACGGCAGCCAAACCCAAACGTTTGTTTTCACTTTTTTATTGCACCAATTGTTTGTTTATCGTTTGTTTAGGATTGTTTAGCTATTTTCGGCGTTTGTTTACACCCCCGTATAGGAAAACTGCTACCCCTGTTTGGGCTTGGCCAGATTCACGGCAGCCAAACCCAAACGTTTGTTTTCACTTTTTTATTGCACCAATTGTTTGTTTATCGTTTGTTTAGGATTGTTTAGCTATTTTCGGCGTTTGTTTACACCCCCGTACAGAAAAACTGCTACCCCTGTTTGGGGTAGAATGTAGGATCATCTTTCGCTGGCTGGCGTTTGTAACTTTGAAGCAACGTGGTCCATATATTAATAATTTGAGAAAAAAAGGTAATTATTTTTTCTTAATTAAAATTAAATACCTACCTATAGTCTGTCTAATCTAAGCTAGCGGTTTTTAAATTAAACCCGTGTCTATAATTTTGTCTACTATTTGGAAAATTAGTAGTAAATATGAAAGGCGTTTTTTTTATACAGTGGCTTTACAATAAATTATTATTAATGTATTTGGTAATGTAATTTCAGTTGAAAATAAATAAATAAATAATAATTAACGTTCTATATTTCTTCCGGCTTTGTCTTACTCACATCTCACATGTGATGGCCATCTGGTTACCGCAACTACAACTGAAAGGGGCTTGCCTGAAGTTCTATTTTTTAGCACTTAGTAAAAGAGCGATGGAATATATTTTGACCGAACCGGGTTGAATTCTAAAGCGACAGCTTAGATTAGGCAGACTATAGTTGTTTATAATTACAGGAAAAAACCCACGTTGGCATTCGTATTTTTTGCAAAAATGATGCAAGCGATACAAAAATTCAAATCTATGGCACAGTAAGCCGCCATCACAGCTCCAGTACCTATCGGTTTACACAAACATTGTTTGACCACTCCTGAAATTATACATTGGATTATATTTTGCTTAATTTACTATTCTCGTTCTTGTGATATGATGTAAGAATAATATTAAGGACGAAATTTTTTTCTTCAGTGGTGTATTGAATTACCAGTGCAGTGGTATATTCTTATACCTACAGTATGTTGCATTTTCACCTGGCAGGAAAATGCCACTTTTTTTTAAATGGCACACTCTATATTTTCTTGCCTTCATGTATCGACCAACCATATTTATATCACGTCTGAAATTTTTTTTATTTTAGATGTGCGGTTGCCAAGTTATTAATTATTTTGTAAAAATTTTGTACAATTCAAGGTCGGACTATAATATTCATAACTAAGTTATTCTTCAAAAAAGGAAAAAATTATTTGACGAATAATATTAACCTAATGTCGTGTTACTCTACAAAAAAAAATAGTGATTAATTTTATAGCGAGTGTTTAAAATGGGAATTCAAAATTTGTGAACTTTAAATAGAATTTATACGAATATTTTAAATGGAACACGCTGTATTTTTATTTACTATCAAATTCTCGACAAAAAACTCTATTCAACGGTGAATTATTTGCTGGTATTATTTTTTGTACTTTTGTCAATATCCACGATTTTTAAAATTTCACGTAAAAAAAATTGTTAAAAGTAATTTTTGTTTAATTATTATTACAAAATACCGTTCAAATAGTTGGTATCAACGCAAACGAACAAAACTCAAGTCCTGTGACTATCTTAATTTCTAAATAATTACAGCAAAACAACAGCGCACTTCCCGTTAGATAGAGGTACGCGCGAGAATTGGATTTACTGTACCCAATAAATGGATCGGTAGAGAAGGCCTTGTTCCTTGGCCGCCAAGGTCACCAGACCTTACCTTCATGGATTACTATCTTTGGGGAACTGAAAGGAATTCATAACTTATTGCAAACCATCTAGAAATCTATTAGCGGCATCCGACCCCGCTAAATACAGAGTGGGCCATTGAAAAGGAAACACGCTTGTTTTGGGACACTTAGACCAGTTTCTTAAAAAAACGCTCGGACACGTCAATTTTTTATTTTTGGGAGACAACTTTTGATATCAAATTTGACTTTGTCAGGTCAACCCCCTAGCCCCAGCAACCCCTAAGCAACCCCTAACTCAAGAATTTAAATACGGAAAGGGAGTCGAGAGGCCCCTCATTTGAAGCGTCTTTTAAAATCTTTATTCGACAGTATGAATGAAAATTAGTTTTATTCAATTTTTTTTTCGCCCCCATGAAAAGCACCCTCTAGATTAACCAAGGGGCTGTTGTTTAGGAAAAATCTTGAAACACGCCACCTTTGAGCTTTTGAACGGCACATTTCAGGATTTTTCCTAAACAACATCCCCACCTTGGTTAATCTAGAGGGTGCTTTTCATGGGGGCGAAAAAAAAATTGAATAAAACTAATTTCGATCATACTGTCGAATAGAGAATTATATGACGCTTCAAATGAGGGGTCGCTTGACACCCTTTCCCTATTTAAATTTTTGAATTAGGGGTTTCTGGGGCTAGGGGGTTGACCTGACAAAATCAAATTTGACATCAAAATGTGCCGTTCAAAAGCTCAAAGGTGGCGCGTTTCAAGATTTTTCCTAAACAAGACCCACCCTTAAGATGTCTTTGTGTTATCTGGGCTATATTCTACCCCAAACAGAAACAGGGGTAGCATTTCTCCTATACGGGGGTGTAAACAAACGCCGAAAATATCTAAACAATCCTAAACAAACGATAAACAAACGATTGGCGCAATAAAAAAGTGAAAACAAACGTTTGGGTTTGGCTACCGTGAATCTGGCCAAGCCCAAACAGGGGTAGCAGTTTTCCTATACGGGGGTGTAAACAAACGTCGAAAATAGCTAAACAATCCTAAACAAACGATAAACAAACGATTGGCGCAATAAAAAAGTGAAAACAAACGTTTGGGTTTGGCTACCGTGAATCTGGCCAAGCCCAAACAGGGGTAGCAGTTTTCCTATACGGGGGTGTAAACAAACACCGAAAATAGCTAAACAATCCTAAACAAACGATAAACAGACAATATCATTTGTGATACGACCAGTTTTTGGAATGGGCTTGGCCAACTTCACAGACGTGACTTGAAAACGTTCTTAAAAATAATATTGAAAATTTTTCAACATTGAAAAGTTTTCAAGTGACACAAGAATAACCCTGAATGCCTACAGAAGGTGCGTTCGTTTTTGCGTTCTGTACAATCCTTTTGCTCCCAAACGTTCGTTTATTGGTACACCTAAAAAAGTGTTTACACCGTAGCGTTCGCTTACGACGTAACGGAGTAAGTGGAGTGTGCTCAATGTACTCCCGCCAGTCCCGCCTAAAAGAGGGTGCAAACAGAGTTGCAGCACAGCTGACAGCTTTGGGGTTGTTTGATCACGTGACCGAAGGATTTTAACCGTAAAATTTAAAATACTTCTTGCTTTTGTACCACAGATTAAAATTTGTACTTAATCATTGCTTAATCTGAAATGTCTCTCTTTCTGTTTGTGTGTTCTGTGCTCTCTCTACATTCTTTGATTAATAGCTTTGTGTGTTTCGTTAAATCGTTTTCGTGTAATTGAAAAATGAACAGTAATATTGAGATTTCGACACATTCTCACAATTTAGTTTTTGATGAGGAAACGAGAAAAGTTACCGATGAATGTGGGAATGTGATAGTATCTTCCATCAGAGGTAAACTTTTATTTGTTTTTATAGTTATTTGAATAGCTTAACTTTAAGATGGAACACTAGTTGCGGTACCGGCTGCTCTGGTAAGTCAAGTGTTTCAGGTTGAATTCGCTCATGACCCTACTGAACATGAACAGGTAGGTAATTGTGGTTACAGGTCTAACTAATCATTGATAGTGTAAATATGAGATAACGGAACGTTTGATATTACGTATTATTTTATTTTCGGTCTAGGCATCACTTGAGGATGAAAAAAATTTAAACACAACTATGGCGGCACAGGAGGAAAAACATTATTGGAGTCGAACAAATATACTGTTGCTAATTGAAACTATAAATAACAGAATTAATGACTTCGACGTAATGATGAAAAAACTGGTGTGGGAGAAAATTGCAGCAGCACTATCAAAGGCAAGTCAATGCACTATTAGTGGAAAAGCATGTGAAAATAAGTGGAAAAGCCTTAAAAGAACATATAAAACCATTTTGAATCATAACAACAGCACAGGAAGAAACCGCAAAACATGGGAATATTTTGATGTAATTCACGAAATATTATATAAACGTCCGGAAATCAACCCTGTTGCTACAGGCAGCAGTAGTTCGGGTGTAAAAACAAATGAAGAATCTCCCTCGTCATCTTCACAATCTTCGACACCTACAAACTCTGCGCCCCCTTCGCCAACAGAAGCAAGAGACTTTCAAAAGTTCCGAAAAAGAAAAGGAAGTATGATGGATCAACGCCATAAAGAAAAAATGCAAAGGCAAGATAAATTTTTAAGTTTATTTGAACAATTGATTAACAAAATGTAAACAATAAATGTCCAGACATAATATGTACCAATTTTTTATTAGAACGTTTATTGTATTAAGAAGAAACATTTTATTTAAACTTTTATATGTGTAAAACAACAAATTTTCTTTTTTTGAATTTATATTTTATATTGTTTAAATGTAATTACCTACCTAATAAAAACTATATATCTAAATGTTGTATAACATTGCCAGTGAATTAACAATCTCTTGTCGTTTGGCTGTTGCTAAACTATTTCTAACTTCTACGTTTTCTAAGATAACAGCATTCATTTCTCTTTCCTCTTCTACTTCTACAGTAACATCAATCAATTGTTTCAATTCGTCCTTGCACAAAATGCATAGGTTGTGCAGGATTGTCCCTGCCATAATTAGCAGTACAATATACTCTAGTTTGACAGTTTCAATGTATTTCAGTCTTCTAAACCGACCTTTAAGAAGGGCAAATGCATTTTCAATTACAGCCCTTGATTTACTTAACACAAGATTGAATTTTTTTTGTTGTAGAGATAAATGACCTACATCCTTAAAGGGCACCATTAAATACGTTTGCAATGGGTATGCTTTGTCCCCAATTATGTAAAACTCTCCTAGGTCTATATCACCTGTAGTTATTTTATTGTACAAATCTGACTGTTTGAATAATGCTGCATCATGTACAGATCCGGGAAAGCCTGTGTACACATCAGTAAATAATAGATCTACGTTACAGACAGCTTGCAACAATATAGAATGGTACCCTTTTCGGTTTATATACGAAGTGTGATAGTCCTTTGGTGCATTGATTCTAATGTGACTACCATCAATGGCTCCAATCACTCCTGAAAAGGAATGTGTAATATTCTATGCGCCTTAAAATATCTCATGTTTTGGACTTCTATCAACCTGTCATTCCAAATCGTCGCTGAAAGTCATTAGACATTGTTTGGAAAGAATTTTGTAATGGCCATCCAATGATACGATGTTGCAAACTTAATTCCATTAACATTTTGCACATTTTATAAAGAATTTTCCAACAAGTGGACTTACTTACTCCAAATCGATTGGCGACAGATCTGAAATACAACAGTTCTTACCTATGACTAAATACAAACAATCAGAAATTAAGGTGCACCTTATACTTTCCATGTTAGCTAAATACCAAATCAATATCATACACCCTTTTTCAATGCATATTTCGGGCCGACCTGGACATACAATATCTCGCTTATCATACATAAGGTGAAGTTTGTGTAGTAATACTTCAAACACATTAGCATCGATGCGGAAATGATGTTGAAACTGTCTTTTGGTCATAGAGGGTACAGTCACTTCGCTAAATGAACATATTTTTGGTTCATTCTCATTATCGTCGTCGGAATCGCTGTCGAAAAACAACAAATTGGCACCCTCATACACTATTATGGACAAAATGTTATTATTCATTGTGGATGTGAGCAACACAATTCTTAGGTTAAGTTATGAAATTAAAAAACCAAGGTTATGTTGGTGGCTCTAAAAACCACAGAACGTTCTTTTATTTTTACCGATTTTTCTACTCCAATGATCACGTGATCCTTTGCGCTACTCGCTCTGCACCGCTCTAGAGACGCAAAAACGAACGCACCTAGAATAGCCCTGATAGTTATTTGTATCAGCTGATCAATCAATCAATGCAAATACATTGAGAATATCGGCACTGGCTCTAGTGTATTCTGCGGCGGAGTACTGCTGTCCAGTTTGGATGAACAGTGCACATACGCACAAAATTGATGTACAATTAAATACCGCCATGCGAATAATCAGCGGCACACTTACATCTACTCCTATATCATGGCTATCTGTTCTTTCAAATATACCTCCAGCACATTTACGTAGAAAACAAGCAGTTAAGAAATTATGGAATAAATATCAATCACTTAAAGAAATTTTCCCAATTTGGAACGATATACAAAATTACAGCAATAGGCTTTCTTCTAGAAAACCCTTTTGGAAAACAATAATAGAAATAGAAAATTTTTCATTAGAAACTGAGTGGAAACTATTTTGGACAAACGAAAAGGTCTTTAATGTAGGTTTGGTTATGGACCCTACTAAATCCCTTCCTGGATTCCATCATTCTAGGATGATTTGGACTAAATTAAATCGTATACGTACTGGTCATGGGCGATGTAATTTTATGTTATTTAAATGGGGTGTAGTTCAAAATCCATTGTGTGATAAGTGTGATAATGACTATGAGGAAACTATAGAACACATTGTTGACCATTGTCCAGTGACTAAATTTCAGGGAGGTTTTACTATATTAAACGAACTAACACCGGAAGCTATCGATTGGTTACGCTCTATTAAAAATTTGTAGTTTATCTTTTACAACCTTTATATTTTTTTTTATTTATTTATTTATTTATTTTTTTTCTTTATGATCTATGTTCTGTTTACTACATTCATTCATAAGACTAAAAAAAAAATTTTCTATGCAGCTGATTGAAAATTGTGTCAAAGATTGGTGTTTTGGTTGTGTATTCCTTAAAAAGTAAAAATGCCAAAGTGCGTTAATGCAAAAAGACAGAACTCTTTAGTTAGTTTATTTCGGGTGCCAACAAATTCAGAAGAAAGGTATGAATAATCGTGTAATATATTATATGTATATGTAAGTGTCCATGCTCGCTTTTATTGTAGATGCTTTACTTGGTTACATTTACAGACCTATTTTGTAATTTTTAACAGGACCGTTATTTACCGATTTTCGTTCATTGAGCGAGTTTCTTTAGAATAACGAAAGAGGTTATTTTGTATGAAATGTCAGTCGTTACTGAACGGCGCTCTCGTTAAAATTGAGTCTATCATGAACGAGTGGGTCCCGCTATCTCGGTAGGGTGTTTTCAGTTAGTTGTCACAAAGTTGTTATCGTTTTTGTAATGGAAAGAAATGTTCTGATTGAAATTTTGGCTGAATTGGAACGGAGGTAAGAATATACCTACATTATTAAAATAATATGTATAATCTAACACGATCAATATTCTTTTTTAGAAACCGGTCAAGACAAATTAACAGATACTTGAGAGATGTTGCTGATCCATTTCTTTTCCCAGAAGCTTTAGAAAACATTATAGCGATTGACCAGAGAAGTGGCGAGAAATTTATTTCTGAACTTGCTGCCGTATATAAACGCTGCGCGAAGAACAACGAAAATTCCTGCTGTTATTAAGTTCATCACGGCTCTTAACTTCTTTGCTCAAGGTAGTTATCAAAAACCTGTGGGTATGCACCAGCACTGCAGTATATCACAAGCTGCTGTAAGCCAGAGTCTCCATGAAATTGTGGACATATTTCTTGTCAATATAGCCGATGAATATATCAAGTTTCCTCAAAACATAGAAGATATTGTGAGAGTGAAAGCAGGATTTTTCAATAAATTCCAATTTGCAGGCATTGTTGGCTGTGTGGATGGAACCCATATAAGAATTTATCCACCACCAGCTGATCACGATGTCTTGCCAGGTCGCGTATATATTAATAGACATGGCTCACATTCAATTAATTGCCAAATTATGTGCGATTCTGACTTGAAAATATTGAGTATTAATGCTCGATATCCAGGTTCAGTACACGATTCAGCTGTGTGGTTCATGAGCGACGTTAAACGCATTATGAGACAGAACTATTTAAATGGTGAACATACATCTTGGTTGTTAGGAGACTCTGGGTATCCATTGCAACCTTTCTTGTTAACTCCAATAGTGGGGGCTAATCCCGACACACCTGAAGGGCGATACACAAGGCGACATATCACTATTCGTAATAGTGTTGAACCATGCATTGGCGTTTTAAAATCATACTTCCGATGTTTATGCAAAGATAGGGTTTTACATTACAATCCTTTATTTGCAACAAGAATTATCTACTGTTGTGCGATTTTACACAATATTTTACGCATGCATAACATAGAAGATGAAGATATTGAGGTGATATATGATGATCCGGATGATGGCGCCGATGTACCAGATAATGGTGAAGAACCAAATCTCTTACAGCAAGGGCGTCTGATACGACATAACGTAATACAGCAAAATTTTGTGTAGAAATAGATTTAAATAATAAAGTGTAACATGTTTCTTTGTTCATATTTTTTTATTGTCAACTGTGCTTTTATAAGAAAGAAATACATAACACACAATACAAAACTCAAAACAAAAATCTATTCTCTCATCGACTACTGTTAAACTAAACTCACTCAAATGAAACGAGAAATAAACAAAATACAAAATGCTGAAACAACTATGTCTTACAAAAATACTGATTGCAGTCTTAATTATTGCGTGACTATACAAATCTTTGGTTTCTGGCAGTACCAGTGTCAATTTAGTTTACTCAGTTTCACTGAACTCGACTTCAACATCTGGATGTTCAAGTCTTAATTTCATCTCTAACAATTGCACTTCTTTCTGTTTTAATGCAACTAACAATGTTAAATTGTCATTGATACTAGTTAAAATGGCCTGTTTGGCGTCAGTCTTATTAATTAATTCCTTAACTGAGGACGTGAGGGTGGGCCTAGATGTTGAAGTGCTTGATGCCTTATTGGATATTATAGTATTGAATCTGTGACTTTTGGACAGCCTGGGTGTATCAGTGAGGTTATGTTCACGTTCAGGAAGGGGTTCTCCTGCTGGTAACATATCGTTTTGGGCTATAACTCCAGCTTGTTCATCTACAAACACGTTATATACTAAAGTCTTAAAATCTCCAGACTCATGTTGAATTACTTACTTTCAATATTTGCCGGAACTGGTACAACACCGAGTTCTGGAAAACCGGCCCCCTTAGTCACAACTTCACCTGTTATGTCGAGCAACAGTTGTTCTAGATCCGTTAATGCCTTGTCACATATACCTCGGCCTGTTTCCAACCGTGCTACTTGGATTTCCCGAGCTTTCTTCCGTACACTTGACTTCCAGTCAGAGAAGATCTACACAGTATCAAAATGATTTGAGAAATTAATATTACATTTTGTATTACCGATTTCCATTGTTTTGTAGAGTGTTGGGGACCTCCAGTCGAGTTCAAATTGTTTGTGAGTTGTTCCCATGTCGTTTCGAGAACATCAGGCTTTTCCGGGTTGTACTTATTATTTCTAAATGCTTTGTTGGTTTGCACTTCTTCTATGAATAAACAATACTGTTGGCGTGTGGTTTTGGCACTTCTCTTCTTCTTGTCTGACATCCTACACAAGTACATACCGTGTGACAAGTTTCAAAGCGGGACATAGCCGAATAGCATGGGAAATCACATATTTGCAGTTTGCTGCTCACCAATTATATCTACAAGCACGGTAATGATGTCTATCGAAAGAGCATTATTTTCTGAGCCTGTTTATAATATTTGGTATACCTATTTACTAATTCACTACTTTTTTAATTAGGAAAATATAATTTTCAAAAGTTAAAAATATGAGTAGCCATGACATGTCAAATTCGAATAATTTTGAATATTATCAATTCAAACATTTTCAATTATGTAATATGGCATTTTCCTGAAAAATTTAACCATGAATAATGATAGATAATAATAGTTATTATAACAAGGAACGAGTGTTTAAATAGGCAACAGGTCTAAAAATTAATATTAAACATTATTTGCATTTGACGTGTCATGGCTGCTCATACTTTTTAACTTTTGAAAATTATTTTTTTATTAAAAAAGCAGTGAATTAGTAAGTATACCAAACAATTTGGTATAAACAGGCTCAGAAAATAATGCTCTTTCGATAGACATCATTACCGTTCTTGTAGATATAATTGGTGAGCAGCAAACTGCAAATATGTGATTTCCCATGCTATTCGCCTATGTCCCGCTTTGAAACTTGTCACACGGTATATATTATACAGCCTTTACACAAACAACACTTTCCCAAATTACCTGCTAAACAACTAAACAACACAGTCAGTTTTTCCAAAGCAGCACTGCATCAACTCTTTACCGAACAGCTGATTTGAGTGATTTGACAGAAACAAACCAATTTCTTTCACATGAAGATAGGAGCTATCGTTATTCTACCGGCCAAGGTCATATATAAACGAGACCGTTTACAAAATAGCACTTCCAGCGAAATCGTTCATCATACCTCTCGGTACCAGTTTAACGACGGTCGCTATGTAACGATTCGTTCAGTAACGAGAAATTACAAAATAGGTCTGTTAATGGGAATAAGCGGTGTAAAAGAGAAAAGGGACTGCAGTACATTTATAATAATATTAAAATTTGTGATGTTCATTATGAAGATTACATGTTTACAAGTGGCAGAAGGCAACTGTTACCAACAATTTTTATAAATTGTGGGCTTAATGGTAAGTTTTATTTAAATTACAAATCATAAGTATGCTTATGGTGTAGCTATCTGTTTAGCATTAAATCAGTTGAATAACGAAAATGTACCTGAAAGTATACCAAGTGGAAGCAAACAGTTACCATGTAAATTGCTTCAAGCCGTAACTTCTGTACCTATAACGGTAAATGTTATTTAATAAATTCTACAGTTAAATACATAATAATTACGTTGTAGCAGTAAATGTAGATTCAGATAAAGAAAATTTGCCAGAACCTGATTCTAAATTTGGGTGAATAATTATTTATTATTAAGTATGTACCTATGTTCTATGAAAATTGTGGTATTAATTATTCATTTCAACAGAAGTATTGGCGATGAAAGCAGAAGTAAGAAAGTTAAAACGAAAATGAATCAACTGTCAACATTTAAAGCACCCCAACCATGTGAAGCTAAAATCACAGATGAGAAATTTTTAAAATTTTGTGAGGCGACATTTACAACCACCATTTTCCATTTTATGAAACTGCAGCGGGAAAGTACGAGAAAGAAGTGGACTACGGTATAGCAATGAAATGAAGTAATTTGCTTTATTATTATCGTTCTTAAGACCCAAAACCTATCGCTTTTTGGAACAATCATGGCATTTTCCCAGTCACAGTTCTCTTTTACGGATAACTAGAAACTGGAGAATCGAAGATGGACTGTTTGTGCCTTTGTATTTAATGCATTAGCTTTCAAAGTTAAGAGCATGCGTCAAATAGGGCGTTACTGCTTGTTATGTATATATGAGATGTCAATCCAAAAAAATCTGTTTTATAATAGAAACCAGGATGTAATTTATGGATTTCAGGTAAACTCTTTCGCAAAATAGACATGATGTATATTATTTTTATTTTTAGGACATTAATGGAGTACGAACCTTCGCTCCAACTACATCTTCCTTAACACTAATGATTGTATGATTCTTGGAAGCAGCCACTGTCCTATTATTTTACTGCAAGTAGTTGTAATCATACTAATTTAAAAATAATTGTTTTTAATACAATAACGAAATTAATGGAAATGGGATTGACTATCTTCGGTGTTATTACTGACCAAGGCAACTGCCGGAAGATTGCTACCAAGTGTCTAGCTACCAAAGATGACCTTGACCGACATACAGTAAAATCCAAGGCGGTGTTGCCACGTCTACATTAGAATAACGGGAAGTTTTCGAACAATAACACATACTGAATAACTACTAAACGCCATCAGGCAAATAATATTATTTTATGAAGTAATTCTTACAGCTACCTATCCGTCTAGAGCTAGACAGTTAGGCGAAAATACAATGACTTTCAAATTTGTATCAAAGGAGCTCCTCGATAAAAGGTGACAGGCCATTCATATCAGTATGGCGGAATCGGAATCTATTATTTAAGCCGTAGCTACTTATGGCTCTGTACAGTTACGCGAAAACACGATTACTTCCATCTTTGTATCAAAGGTGCTCCTCGATATGAGAAATTAATAAATGTTGGTGGCAGGTGGGCCATCCTTATCAGTTTGGCGGAATTAATTATTTAAGCCGTAGCTACTTATCGCTCTGTACAGTTACGCGAAACTCCCATCACTTTCAAATTTATATCAAAGGTACTTCTCGATATAGGGAATAAAGAAATGTTGGTGGCAGGTGGGCCATCCTTATCAGTTTGGCGGAATTAATTGTTTAAGCCGTAGCCACTTATCGCTCTGTACAGTTAAAGCCCGTTCACATCCACTTTACATACGTAGCATAACAGAAAAACATAACATAGAAGACATAACATACTCCTTTTCAGTTCACATTCAAATAAAACATACATTTTGCGTCTGCGCTGTGCGAAATTCGAGTCGGTGTTTATTGTCAATTTTCATCTGTCAGCTGTCAGTAGTAGGTAATTTATAAATTACAGTTTCATAATATTTATGTAAATATAAATGATGTATAAAGAATCTGAAAGTTTATGTGCTTTCCTACAGTGCTGGATGATATACAATTATGCTGCGTTTACGGTTTTTATGTTTTTGAACGCACCTAAAAAACGCCATCAAAGAAGGTTATTATATAGTGTTAATAACAATTCATAAGTATAAAGTAATGGTATCAATTTACAGATGGTGGGTGCGACCAATATATCAGAATCGACGAGAACAAGGCTGTAACGGTTGGATTAGTGCCTGTATAAAATTTTCTTTGTAAGATTGAAGTTAGGTAGAAAGTATGTTTGAACGCGGCTGAGGAAAGATAAGAAAGGTTATAAGTGAGGTAGATGCGCAGGTCTCGCTCTCTTCTTCGAAATATCGTTAAAGTGTGCGGTTGTTAACAAAAGTTCGCTCCGTTGCCATTTTGGTTGGAAATATTTTTCATCTCGAATATTTATTCGGATCTTTTATGGTAATGGGAATTTTAAATACTCCATGAGTGTTGGATAATAATTAGTACAGTTGGATGGTTGTATTTTTGCTTCGTAAGAAGGATTTAAGAAATTTGGGACACCGCATGTCATTTTCGATTTTGAATTAGAGGTGAGTGAGGTTTAATGATATTCTTTGTGGATTTAAATTTGTGAAATTAGTTTCTATTTGCGTGTTTATTGTCGTAGCTGTAATGTTTTGGTGACATCGGAATTACGGTGCTTTAATAATTGATGGTATTAATCCAGTATTCTGTCGTATGCTGCACGTGTATGGTAACATCTGTTGTTGATTGCTATTAAGGATCAATATCGAAGATTTCGTTCGTCATCGATAACTGTTTTTTATTCGAATTGTCATCGCCAGGGAGGAATTCAAGAAATTAGTTCAATTTTTCTTTAAATATTATTTGGAGAATATTTAATTAGTTAACCATTGATAACATTTAAAAATCATTAAGAAGAAACTTGTTATTTAAGTCATTTAATTTATTAAACTTCAATTTATGTCAACTTAATTTCACTAAATATTTACTTAATTTAAAGTCAAAATTCGTAATTTGGATATCAACTAATAATCAATTTCTTGAGTTACGTTTTGCTATTTCAAGGTCAACTTTTATTTTGAAACGCTACTTAGATATTTCCAAAGTGTTTTAATTCATATTTTCAGATATTTGGAGAAGATTCCGACCTGCGGAGAGCTCTTCGTCGGACGGATTTGTTTTGTAGTAAAGGTAATTAATTGGGTAAGAGATTTTTGTTATCATTTGGAAATATTGTAATATGCCAATTTTGTTTGTATTTAAAATGTGTTAAGCAGAGGATTATTGTATAACTCTGTTATAGTTAACCTGAGACTTGGTTATTATTGACAATTATTTTACCTATTTTATTTACATTTGTAATAATATATTTGATTTTGAATTAAAAAGTACGTTATTGAATCATTGTTGCTTATGAAATCTTGTAGTCACATTTCTATATTTACAGTACTAGATTGGAACATATTAGGCAATTGTTTACAAAATATAGTGGCGCCCATTTTATTAACTAATTTGCTCACGACCCATGGTTCTTCTCACTCGAGCTATCGGGACATTGCCGTTTATTTATTTGGTACCAAGAACACAGTTCAACACGTAACAAATAAAATTTTGGCGCCCAACGTGGGGCTTGAATTTTTGATTTTTTTTTATTATTGTTAACAGAAATTTCTAGTGTTTATGAATTTGGTTACTTGGTACTGTAACTTAAAGTGATACTGTTTCAGTAGCGTACTCATTTGTTGATTGATTTGAATTGCATTTGTTGTTGATTATAAACTTGATTACTATGTCTGTGTGGAAATTAGAGGTTAATAGATTAAGACGTAATGAGCTACAGTATGAATTGTTGTCTAGGGGTATTGAAGGGGATATTACCGTAGATAATTTACGAAAATCAGTTCGTAGTGCTATATTACTTGAGGCAAATAAATCTTTAACTGTAATTCAACATAAAATTATTTTTTCGGATGATGTTGTGGCTATTCAACTTGGAATTACCGAACTTGAATCATTATTAGCTTTGTTTGAGGGGGATACTCGCACTGCAGAATTCCTTAGACTGGTTAGTTTATTTTTACACATTCAAAGAAGGTGTGAATTAAGTAATGCTGTGAAGGACGACGATATCACGAAACGAAATCAATTGTTGCTTCTTTTAACTAATTTTAAATTAGATGTTGACAATAAAATTAGGAAATCACGTCGAACTACTTTTTCGGAATTTACACAAATTGCTACTTCTAGTCCACATACTTCTAAAGCTATTGGGGAAGTTGATGAGGAAATTGATGGAGAACCGCCTTTGTTATCATCGGAAGATGAGAATGAAATTACTAGTATTCCTATTCATTCTATTGTTGCAAACACTCCTTCAGTTAATGTCATGGGTCATAAGAGTTTTCAAATTGCTAAGTTAGGGTTAACATTTTCTGGGGACGGATCAATATCGCTGTTAGATTTTTTAACTCGAGTGGAAGAATTAAGTAGGTCTAGGTCAATTTCACAGAAAGATTTGTTTAATGCTGCTCCTGAATTATTAACGGGTCGTGCATTGTTACTATTTAGATCACGTAGGGATAATCTTAGCTCTTGGAGAGATATAGTGGTAATGTTAAGGTCAGAATTTTTGCCGATTGATTATGATGAACGTTTGATAGAAGAAATTAAGTCTAGGACCATGGGAACCTCAGAATCCATGAGTACCTATGTTGCCGTTATGCAGAGTTTATTTATTAGATTGTCAGAACCTATGAGTGAAACGAAACAGTTGTATTATATTAGGAAAAATTTAACTCCATTTTATCAGAATGCATTAACTTTAACAGAAGTCAATTCTATTAGTCAATTAACTGCTTTAGGGAAACGTATTGAGCAAAATAAATACTTTATGGAATCATTTAAACCACCTCCATCTAAGAAAACTAGTAAATTATTAGAGCCTAGTCTTGCGTATATTACTTCTTGTTCTGATTCTGAATCTGTTGTTGCCGAGAAAAGTAAAATTGGGAGAACTTCGTTACATGTCATGAATTCACCTCAAACTATAGAAACTCCTACTAGTTCAGCTACTGCTGGAAATTATTCGAGAAAGGTCAATAATAATTATAAATGTTGGAATTGTAATCAAGTAGGTCATGTTGCTACTCGATGTACTTTGCCTAAGACACTTCATTGTTACGGATGTGGGAAGCCAGGGGTTGTTAAGCCTAGATGCCCTAAATGTAATTCGGTTCAGGGAAACTAAATTGTGAGTCTTCTAACCGAGGAGAGGACTCATTAGTTTCATTAATCTCGGAAATTCCTTTCGTAGGTCTGTCGGATAAACATAGATTTTTCTTGGATTTTATTTTAACTAGTGTGAGAAATGATGAACGTCCTTATCTGAATGTTTCTATTTATGGCTATTCGATGATTGGATTATTAGATTCGGGTGCGTCCCGCACAGTGATAGGAAATTTGGGTTGGGAAATGTTAAAGAGTCTGGGAATTGCTTTAAAGAAATCGGAAATTACTTCATGTCAGATAGCAAATGGTGAAATTTGTAATGTTTTAGGAACTGTCATGTTACCTATTTCTGTTAAATCTAAAATTGTTAATTTGGAAGTATTAGTGATGCCTGATGTAACTCATATTTTAATTTTAGGAATTGATTTTTGGAAATTAATTGACTTTGTGCCTGATTTTCGGTCAGGGCAATGGAATTTTGGTAATGCGTCAGAATTATGTACCATGTCAGCTGAACATATTCATTCATTCTCTAATCTTATGCCTTCTGAACAAACTGCTATTGAATCTTTACTTGATAATCCTGTTTTAAATTCTTCATTGTTAGGTTGTACTACTTTAGTAGAACATAAAATTGTGACTGTTTCTGAACCTATTAAACAGCGTTATTACCCGTTATCACCTGTACTTAGGAAGATTGCAAATGATGAATTAGATGCCATGATTAAATTAGGTGTTGTAGAACCTTCTAATAGTCCTTGGTCAAGTCCGATAGTGTTAGTGAAAAAGAAAGATAACTCATATAGATTCTGTGTGGATTACCGTAAGGTTAACGCCGTTACGAAAAAGGATGCTTACCCTTTGCCGTACATAAGTTCAATTTTAGATAGACTGAGAGATGCTAAATTTTTAACTAGTTTGGATATTAGGTCAGCTTATTGGCAAATTCCTTTATCTTCAGAAGCTAAAGCCATAACTGCTTTCACAATTCCTAATAGAGGTCTGTTTCAATTTACAAGGATGCCTTTTGGTCTTCATAATGCTCCTGCTACTTTTCAACGACTGATAGATCGTGTTTTAGGTGCTGATTTAGAACCGTATTGTTTCGCATATCTTGATGATATAATTATTGCTACTCCTACTTTTGATAAGCATTTAGAGGTACTTACAGAAATCTTGTCAAGATTATCTACTGCTGGGTTAACATTAAGAAAGGAAAAATGTCATTTTTGTCGGTCTGATTTGAAATATTTGGGTTATGTGGTAAATGAAAATGGTCTCTTGGTAGATCCAGATAAAGTTTCAGCAATTATTTCTATTGCTACACCTACCAATGTGTCGGAAGTTCGTAGATTAGTTGGAATGGCTGGATGGTATAGACGTTTTATTCCAAATTTTTCATCTGTTCTTGCTCCACTTACAAATTTAACTAAGAAAAATTCAAAGTTTAATTGGTCTACTGAATGTGAACAAGCTTTCGGTTTTCTTAAACAACAGTTAATATCTGCTCCTATTCTGTCTTGTCCAAATTTTGACATTCCATTTTCGATTCAAACAGACGCGTCTGATTTTGGTATTGGTGCAGTGTTGAGTCAAGAATCATCGTCGGGAGAGAATGTAATTAGCTATATTAGTCGATCACTGAATAAATCTGAACGTAATTATTCGACAACAGAAAAAGAATGTTTAGCAGTCATTTGGGCTGTAGAAAAATTTCGTCCTTATATTGAAGGATCCCATTTCATAGTTGTTACCGATCATCACTCATTAGTTTGGTTAAATAAACTTCAAAATCCTTCAGGTCGATTAGCTCGTTGGGCTATTCGTCTTCAGCAGTATGATTTTAAAATAGTACATAGAAAGGGAAAAGAACATGTAGTCCTGATGCTTTGTCTAGGTCAGTTCCAAAATTAGATAGTATGGATGTTACTTTGAGTTCTTATGGTATAACTTTGCCTATTACTGATATTTGGTATCTTCAATTAATTGAAAAGATTTCTACTAGTCCTAAGAAATTTCATAATTGGTTTGTGAAAGATGGATTGTTGTATAAAAGAACCAAATCGTCTGAAAGTTCAAATTCTGTTTTGGGTGATTGGCGTGTGGTTGTACCAAAAGATCAACGGAATCATATCATTAGGGAAAATCATGATCCTGCTACTGCGGGTCATTGTGGGGTTACGAAAACGGTGGCTCGTATTAATAGAACTTTTTATTGGCCTGCTCTTCGTGCAGATGTGTCACGTTTTATTAGGAAGTGTGTTGTTTGCGCTGCCCATAAGGTGGAACAAAAATTATCGCCTGGTGTATTTGCTCCTCGTGCTACTCCTTCGTATCCTTGGCAGGTACTTTCCTGTGATATTGTGGGTCCGTTGCCGAGATCATCTAAAGGACATAGTTTTATATTTGTTGTTTCGGATTATTTCACAAAATTTTCTCTTTTCTTTCCGTTAAGAATAGCTAATGCTAAGTCAATTTCAAAAATTATGGAAGATAATATTTTTCTTATGTTTGGATCACCTCAGTATTTAATCACTGATAATGGTGTTCAATTTCATAGTAAAGAGTTCACTCAACTTTGTAATCAGTATCGTACCACTATTTTGTTCACTGCTAAGTATCATCCTAGAGCCAATCCTGCTGAAAGGGTAAATCGTGTTCTAAAAACTATGATAGCATCTTATGTTAAGGAAAATCAACGTCATTGGGATGTTAATTTGTCAAAAATTGGCTGTGCTATTAGAACTGCGAAACATGAAATCACTGGGTATACTCCTTATTTTGCACTTTATGGTAGAGAGCATATTCTGTATGGGGATTCATTTAAAAATACTGATAATTCTAGTGAACCTGTAATAAATTCAGATAGATCTCAGATGATTAAACCCTTAGATAAATATGAAGAATTGCGGAAAAATATTTTAGGTAAAATAAAACGTTCAATTGTGAGAACTCAAAATAGATACAATTTACGAAAACGAGTTGTTCAATTTAAAATTAATGATACAGTTTGGAAAAGAAATTTTGTATTGTCAGATGCTTCGAAACATTTTAATGCCAAGTTAGCTCCTAAATTTGTCGGTCCTTATAAAATTAGAAATGTTGTCTCACCTTGGACATATGAGTTGGAAGATTCCCAAGGGAAGTCATTGGGTGTATATCATGTGAAAAATTTGAAACCAGATTATACAGTTCAGGATAGGGATATAGATCATGTTAGTGATAGTACTGATTCGGATTCTGTTAGTTCAGATCATAGGGTTAAAAGGTCATTTAGATATCATAAACCAAGAAAACGTCACAAAACTTAATCATTATTTTAGGGATCATTTTATGTTAAACTTTTGCTTTCTCTTTTGGTTATTCTAACGTCATAGGGAGGTAGGAAGGGACGTTGGAGGGTCGAGAGCTGTTACTTCACTTTCCTTTCGGAGTACACAGTTGCTAGTACATCTTAGCCCTACATCATGCTTTTTCATATTCATTATACACTAACCGTTGAGATTTTTTTTATGAAGTCTGGGGTGTGTGCCTTTATCATTCATAATCACGTCTGTCTTTTACTAGGTTTCTCTTTTATGGTCTTTCTAGATAATATATTCATAACTAAACCATATTTTTTTTTGTCTTTTGACATATAATCGTCATAGTTTGGAGAAAGTTTGGGTTCCTTGTTTTCCCTTAGTTGTTTGGATAGGTGGCTGAGATTTGTTGAGGATTTGTTAGGTAGTGCTTCACACTTTATTTTTTTTGGGGCTTGTATCCTATCTATTTTTCATTCTTCGGGGTGCAAGTTCCGCTCGAACATCTGAGCTCTTCACAAAATAATAAAACCATCTGGTCTTTCTTACTGTTATTATTTTTTTTTTTGGGTGGGTTTCTTGTATGTCTATCTCTGTGTACTCTTCTGGGTTGGGTAGGTTAAGTGTTTGTGGGGGGTTTTTACTGGGGTTTTTATTGGGAGTTAGTTATTGGAGGGGTTTTGTTTTGTTTTTGGGTTACATTTGATATAAGATTTTTGATTTTCCACGTTTCTTTCTTTTGGAAGGGGGGATTTTGTGTCTATACTTTGCTTAGGAACTTGTTCTTATCTTTTGTTCGGACCTTTTGTTGTTGGGAGGGGGGAATTTGTAACGGTTGGATTAGTGCCTGTATAAAATTTTCTTTGTAAGATTGAAGTTAGGTAGAAAGTATGTTTGAACGCGGCTGAGGAAAGATAAGAAAGGTTATAAGTGAGGTAGATGCGCAGGTCTCGCTCTCTTCTTCGAAATATCGTTAAAGTGTGCGGTTGTTAACAAAAGTTCGCTCCGTTGCCATTTTGGTTGGAAATATTTTTCATCTCGAATATTTATTCGGATCTTTTATGGTAATGGGAATTTTAAATACTCCATGAGTGTTGGATAATAATTAGTACAGTTGGATGGTTGTATTTTTGCTTCGTAAGAAGGATTTAAGAAATTTGGGACACCGCATGTCATTTTCGATTTTGAATTAGAGGTGAGTGAGGTTTAATGATATTCTTTGTGGATTTAAATTTGTGAAATTAGTTTCTATTTGCGTGTTTATTGTCGTAGCTGTAATGTTTTGGTGACATCGGAATTACGGTGCTTTAATAATTGATGGTATTAATCCAGTATTCTGTCGTATGCTGCACGTGTATGGTAACATCTGTTGTTGATTGCTATTAAGGATCAATATCGAAGATTTCGTTCGTCATCGATAACTGTTTTTTATTCGAATTGTCATCGCCAGGGAGGAATTCAAGAAATTAGTTCAATTTTTCTTTAAATATTATTTGGAGAATATTTAATTAGTTAACCATTGATAACATTTAAAAATCATTAAGAAGAAACTTGTTATTTAAGTCATTTAATTTATTAAACTTCAATTTATGTCAACTTAATTTCACTAAATATTTACTTAATTTAAAGTCAAAATTCGTAATTTGGATATCAACTAATAATCAATTTCTTGAGTTACGTTTTGCTATTTCAAGGTCAACTTTTATTTTGAAACGCTACTTAGATATTTCCAAAGTGTTTTAATTCATATTTTCAGATATTTGGAGAAGATTCCGACCTGCGGAGAGCTCTTCGTCGGACGGATTTGTTTTGTAGTAAAGGTAATTAATTGGGTAAGAGATTTTTGTTATCATTTGGAAATATTGTAATATGCCAATTTTGTTTGTATTTAAAATGTGTTAAGCAGAGGATTATTGTATAACTCTGTTATAGTTAACCTGAGACTTGGTTATTATTGACAATTATTTTACCTATTTTATTTACATTTGTAATAATATATTTGATTTTGAATTAAAAAGTACGTTATTGAATCATTGTTGCTTATGAAATCTTGTAGTCACATTTCTATATTTACAGTACTAGATTGGAACATATTAGGCAATTGTTTACAAAATATAGTGGCGCCCATTTTATTAACTAATTTGCTCACGACCCATGGTTCTTCTCACTCGAGCTATCGGGACATTGCCGTTTATTTATTTGGTACCAAGAACACAGTTCAACACGTAACAAGGCGACTATGAAAATTTGTTACAGGAAATGAGACTTTATGACACAGAAATGTTCTTTCATTACACAAGGATGACTGTACAACAGTTTGACAAATTATTAAATTATGTAGGACCATATCTGTCAAAAAAGAGTAACAGGACGCCTTTGACTCCAGCACATCGACTTGCAATTACATTACGATAAAAATATTCTTTTACCTAACACCTAATATTAATTCATTGATTTCAGCTTTCTTGCAACTGGATCTTCTCAACAGACGTTAGCATTCCAATTTAGAGTTGGGAAATCAACGGTTTGTAATGTGTTAAGGGAAACTTGCCAAGCTTTATGGATCACCCTCCATAATGAAGTATTCCCAAAATTTGAAAAAAAGGAGTGGTTACAAATATCACACACATTTTCTGTTAAATGGAATTTTCCGCATTGCATAGGTTTACCTTCATAGGTTGTAACAGAAAATAATAATTTAAATATATACATTTTAGGTGCACTTGATGGGAAACACTGCAGCATCCAGTGCCCACCAAATTCCGGATCTGAATTTTTTAATTATAAAAAATATTTTAGTATGGTTCTCATGGCTATGTGTGACGCAAATTATAAGTTTACGGTAGTTGACATTGGAGGAATGGGTTCTGAAAGTGATGGTGGCTATTTCGCCAGAACAAATTTAGGGATAATGCTGGAAAAAATAAATGCAACCTACCCCCACCTCAAAAACTAGAGGGTTGTAATTACGAATTTCCGTATTTTATTGTCGCCGATGAAGCTTTTCCTCTGAAACATTATGTAATGAGACCATATCCTGGAAAAAATTTGAATCGAATGCAGAAAACTTTCAACTATAGATTATCACGAGCTCGAAGAATAATAGAGAATGCATTTGGGATACTCGCAGCTCGTTGGAGGATCTTCCAAGGGCCAATAATTGCTAAATTAGAAAATATAGAGTATTACATTTTAGCAACAACATGTCTTCACAATTTTCTTAGAATGGAGGAAGAAAAGAAGCAAAAAAGTGACCGAAGATACTGCCCTGAAAACTATACCGACAGGGAAATAAATGGAAATATCCAACTAGGAGAGTGGCGTTCGCAAATATGCGATAGCCAATTTCTTAATCCCATTCCAAGAACAGGGAGCAATAATGCAAAAAAAACTATTTTTGAAATGAGAGACAGATTAGCTCAATATTTCCTGTCGTCGAAGGGTTCAGTACCTTGGCAAGAAGCGCAAATTCAAAGAGGCATTAAACGAAAACGGAATCAATAATGATAAATGTAGTGAAATCTGACGTAGTTATTCATTCATATTATTCATTTATTAGTATTAGTATAACTTGAATAAAAAGTACCTAATCTTACAAATCCTATAGTGTTTTGAATTAATACTTAACCTAACATAGTGTAATAAATGAAAATTCTACGTTATTCGCTGTCTGACCCATCCATCAGCACTGTAAATATAATTTTTTTTATTTCCTTCCGCTTCCTTTTCGTCACTCTTCGTAATTTGCTAGCAACCAACCTCCCAAATAGATCTGCATCATCTTCCTTGTCAGCTACTCCTCGTTCTCGAAAAACGTTTAATGCAGTATTCATCTCTTTGTTCATATCTTTGAATGTTGAAAGTAACACATTCGACTCTGTGTTGCTGTGGCTTCTATAACTAGATTGCCGAGTATTCGTTGGGGTGACTGAGTTACTTATATTTATAGTAGGCTGAGTACTGGCAGAACTGGTCGATAATTGACTATCGTTGCACTCGAATACTTGCGTCAAATTTATGTCGTCCTGGCTATCCACAGTATCGTTAGAGTCATTTTCTTGGGTGGCTCTCAATATATTTTCCGTCTCTTGTATTTCATACTGGAACACTTCATGCAGCACATCGGACTCCCTATCCAAGCTTAGATTGGATTTTAACCTGCAATTTTTAATTGAATTAGTAAATCATTTCATTTATGCCTTCCAATTTTACAACCTTCTCTTTTGCATATAAGGATCAAGCCACCTTAAGGAGTCCAAATAGTCCCACGGTTTCTTATCCGGGGCACCACTTCCACTCGGTAAATTATTATCCGAGTTTCTTTCGCGACTGTATTTTTCACGAAGATATTTCCAGCGACTTTGGACATCAACAACTATTAAAAACACATATTAGATTCTATTTTTATTGAAAGTAATAAATCGCTTACCTGAATATTTTAGTAAAGTTGCAATTTCGTTCCAAGAATTGTCCTTCTTTCTTGTATCTTTAAAATCTGATCGTTTCCGATCGTATAAATGCGGGTAACTGTGCACGAGATCAATTAATCTTCCGTCGTTCATATTCGATTTTTCTTTCTTTAATGTTTATAACTTTATAACAAAGCACGCCGCACGGTAATATTAATATAACCTACAAAATTAACCCAAACAAAATATCAGCTGACTACTAAACGCGCTCAGATGGGCGCAATCTGTTTGCGCACGCTAATGCTATTGGCTGTGCACAGCAGACGTAACATACATACTTGCTAAAGTTGAAGTTAACTCAACTTTCAAGTTTGTTTGGGTATGTTTCCTATGTTTTAAGTGGATGTGAACGCCGACATGCATTTCAATGCAATTCAACTTTATGTACTTTCCGTTCTTTTTGTTATGCTACGTATGTAAAGTGGATGTGAACGGGCTTTTACGCGAAACTCCCATCACTTTCAAATTTATATCAAAGGTACTTCTCGATATAAGGAATAAACGAGTGTTGGTGGCAGGTGGGCCATCCTTATCAGTTTGACGGAATTAATTATTTAAGCCGTAGCTACTTATCGCTCTGTACAGTTACGCGAAACTCCCATCACTTTCAAATTTATATCAAAGGTACTTCTCGATATAGGGAATAAAGAAATGTTGGTGGCAGGTGGGCCATCCTTATCAGTTTGGCGGAATTAATTATTTAATCCGTAGCTACTTATCGCTCTGTACAGTTACGCGAAGTGTTGCAGTGTTTGCCCAGAACTTGATGTTAAGATACCAGGGGCGGCATTTAGGAGTGGCGGCAGCTCCCCCCCCCCCCCCCCCCAAGAATGTGGGCTGCCCTGTGAGTGTCATACATGAAAGCCCAATAAAATAAAATTGGACTGTCCGTTTAACCCCTTCGGTACCATGAATCATATGGTTGCACCATGCTATGTACGCGTCTACGTACCATGATGCAACCGTTTGCATCATCGCGGGGTACCATGAATCACACGTTTGCATCTAGTTCAACGTATTTTAAATGGGTTTTTCAAATCTGGTTATATATATATATATATATATATATATATTATATATGGTACCCTGCGGGCGCGGCGCAAAACCGGTCTGGTAACGAAGGGGTTAAACACAAAAGGGAAAAAATTAAATTAAACTTTCCATTATAAAATAATATACATACATACAGTGTGTCCATTGAATAAAGAATAGAGAGGAAGGAGTTATATGCCCTCGACCTTGAAATCAAACTGGTGGCAAAATGGCTACTAACATGTTTCCTGTTACATAGAAATTGACAGAAACAATTGCCATATTTATAACTCTAATTGGAGTTCAGTGACTAACAATCAACAAATAAATATTTCCAATTTTGCAGGTTATGGTCAACTGTCAACACGACCAAAATTTAAACAAATATGACTCAACAGTGGTGTACAAATGGCTGAACTTCCGTAACCAATTTTTATGCAGCAATGATACGATACTCTCCTTCCTCTCTATTCTTTATTCAATGAGTGTGTCTGCTTAAGTTCGCACCATATGGAAAACTTTTTTATTATTAATTTTACGAAAAAAAGTTATTCTTTATAAAAAGTTCTGCATGTTCTAAAATTTAAAATACAATCATCAGATATACACTTTTTCAGTCGTGTACGCGGTTTGTCAAAAAATATGAATTTTGCTCAAGAGTAAAGTACCTTTATTTTTGACAAAATCGAAAATTGTTATAAAAAGAAGTTGATCAGAACTAAAAAGTACCTTCAAATATGCAATTACATCCTGCTAGTTAAAATTTTTTTGTACAACTTTTTCTCAAATTACTATACCTACCTTACTGATACGATTTCCTATTTTTGTCTACAATAACAATGCAAATGTAAGTGCAGTTACGTGAAATCTAGGATGAACTGCTAAACAAATTTTTAACTAGCAGGATGTAATTGCATATTTGAACGTAGTTTTTAGTTATGATTAACTTTTTTAATAACAATTTTCGATTTTGTCAAAAATAAAGGTACTTTGCTCTTGAGCAACATTCATATTTTTTACAAACCGCGTACACGACTCAAAAAAATTTAATATCTGATGATTGTATTTTAAATTTTACAACATGCAGAACTTTTTATAAAGAATAACTTTTTTCCGTAAAATTAATAATAAAAAAGTTTTCTATATGGTGCGAACTTAAGCAAACACACTGTATATACTTGTTAATACTTATAGGTAGTGTTATTTGTTTAAATTATTACCATGTAATTCTAACATTTTATTCAAGAATATAAGTACAGGTAGCAAAGCAACAACAACGATCATCACATGACATCTAACATCTGACCTACTATTACTACCAACTTAACTACTACCAACATCTCCCTTTTTTCTTTTTACGCTACTTAATTTAATCTATTGTTACATTGCTACAAATCTAATTTTGTTGGTGGCCTTATATTACGACCACTTCTTGTTCTAGTTACTTGTTCACGATCAAAGTGTACATGGGTTGAAGCAACTGGTACTGATGGTTGTGTTACATCATTACTTAACATTTGATCTGGTATCTCATAGTTTCGAACATTACTAAGATTACTATGGCTTTTAAGACAGCTTTTCCTACAAACTAGTTTTAAATGTTTCCTATTTCTAATAACTATCCTGCCATTTCCACTTAATTCTATCTTATATGATCTAGGCCAGTGCTCCGCAACCGGTGTGCCGTGGCACACCTGTGTGCCTTAAGCCGATTCAGGTGTGACGCGGTCAAATAAGTAATAAGACAATATTCTAACATCTAACTAAATCATTTTTTAACGGTCCTCCTTAGAAACTCAATAACGAGAATACTTGCAATAAAGAGAATACGAGCAATAAAATAAAAAAATACGCTTAATAAAATACTACTAGAAACTAGAAATTTTTTTTATTAATAATATACTTTAATAATACAGACAAAGTCGATTATTTTTTACTTGGTTAAATTCAAACAAGTTCAATGTTGTTGGTAACCAACTATATTTTAACGGACTTCAATAGTCATATAATAACCAAGGTCGTAGTATGCTTTGTACACGCCCTCGCCCAAGCGCATTTTGAGCCGTTGCCCGTTATGTATTAGTTGTGCTGAAATTCACTCGTCTCACTTCAGTAGTTATCACGCATTACTATTAGTTGTGTTGCTGAATTGTGTATGGTTAGTGTTCTTCGTGTGATTCATATTTAGTTTTATAGCCCTTTAAATATGGATAAATTTTTACGTGGAAAAGATTCGTCTTCACGTACAGATGATGAAAAACCCAGCACAAGTGGTGCAAAAAAACCAAAGAAGACTGTGAAAAGGAAGTACAACGACAACTACATTCAATATGGATTCTCGTGGTGTGGTGACGAAACGGCTCCAAAGCCAAAATGCATCATTTGCAGCGAACAGCTATCAAACGAGGCAATGGCACCCAGTAAACTAATTCGCCATCTAAATTCAAACCATCCTAGTTACGCCAAAAAGGACAAGCCATATTTTCAGAGGCGCTTAGAACAAAATCAAAAGCAGAAGCAATTTATGAAATCGGCCGTTACGGTCTCTGAAAAGGCCTTAGAAGCTAGCTACCATGTTTCAAAATTAATTGCACGACAGAAAAAACCACATACTATCGGCGAAACACTTATTAAACCAGCTTGCATGGAAATTGTTCGGCTTATGCTTGGGCCCAACGAAGTTAAGGAAGTGAATAAAGTTTCGTTGTCTGCCGATACCGTTAAAAGACGTATTAACGACATGTCAAGCGATATTTTAGAAACACTAATTAGAAAATTGATATTGGCTGAAAAATTTGCGCTTCAAATCGACGAATCAACCGACATTAAAAATAAAGCACAACTGATAGCTATTGTACGTTTCGTTGACGAGGACTTTATCAAAGAACATTATTTATTTTGTAATGAGGTTCCAGAGCGAACTACCGGCGACGAAATTTTCCAAGTAACCGATGATTTCTTCAAAACACATAATATTCAATGGTGCAATTGCATTGCTGTTTGCACGGATGGCGCTGCGGCCATGACAGGTAGTAGAAAAGGATTTGTCTCTTGTGTAAAACAAAAAAATCCGATAATACAATTTACACACTGTTGCATACATCGAGAAGCATTGATGGTCAAGAATTTGCCAGAGGAACTTTTGGACACGATGAATAAATGCATTAAGATCATAAACATAATTAAATCCAGAGCCCTAAATTCGCGAATGTTTGGAATACTCTGTGCAGAAATGGGTGCCGAATATGAATCTTTATTGTTTTATACTGAAGTTCGTTGGTTATCCCGAGGCAAAGTTTTGGCTAGATTGTTCGACCTTCGCAACGAGGTACGTGAGTTTCTTTTAGTTCAAGATATGCCCGAACTATACCAGCACCTCGATGATGATTACTGGATAGCCAAACTTGCGTACATGGCTGATATATTCGAGCATCTGAATGAACTTAATAAAAAAATGCAAGGTCGAAATGAGAATATATTGACGTGCTCCGACAAATTACAGGGGTTCAAAAAAAAACTCGAACTTTGGCAGGAAGAATTGCAAAAAGGATGTTTACAAATGTACCAAAGGACCAACCAGAGCACGATTGAAAACAAGCAATTAATTGTGGATCTGGCACAACAACATTTAAGTATGCTTCAGCAGAAATTTGATCAGTATTTTTATTCTATTAATACGACACAATACGATTGGATCCGAAATCCCTTTGCAACCAATGCAATAAATTCTACGGAGGCACTGCCTCTGCAAATTCGAGAGGAATTTGTAGAATTAAGTAATGACGGGACGTTAAAACTTCACTTCGCCGAAGTTCCATTAGATGTTTTCTGGATTTCCGTTAAGAAAGAATATCCTCGCATTTCCGACAAAGCCATCCTAACACTACTTCCATTTTCGACGACATATTCATGTGAGCAAAGTTTTTCAACTCTTGTTTTAATTAAAAATGATAAGAGGTCATGCTTAAAAGGTCTTGACCAAGAATTCCGGGTTGCGCTATCAAATATCGAGCCGAATATAAAACTTTTGTGTTCATTGAAACAAGCGCAAGTATCACATTAATTAGTATCATTATTTATAATAATTATTAAGATAGCATAAAAGTAAGTATAGTATAATTTTTATGTACCTATGCATACTTATCAAATAAAAAATGAAAATTTATTGTAAAACCTGTGTATCAAATATCTATATATCAGAGCTTTTCATGTGCCGCGGAATTCTAGGAAGAACTTTGGTGTGTCGTATGTGAAAAAAGGTTGCGGAGCACTGATCTAAATTAACCATATTAATTTTTTTATGACACATTTTTGCAAAGTGGTTCATCCCTTTGCATTTAAAACACTCTTTGTTGTATGCAGGGCAATTATTTATTGCATGTGTGTTACCACAACGCGTGCAATTTTTAATCAAATTCTTACTCTGTTTGTTATTGTACCTGCTGTTTGAACGTGTATGAGCTCCTCGGGTTGATGTGGACCGTTGACCTCTGCCACGTGTGGTGCTTCTTCTGTTACTTGAAGGTTGTTCGTTGGATTGAATTACCGTATTTGCTTCCGCCACATTATTTGGGTTTAAAGTTTCTAATCGATGCGCGGTTACCTCAGCAATTCTGCATATTTCCATCGCTTTTTTCAGGTCTAAATTAGGTTCTCTTAACAGTCTGTCCTTGATGTGGATCTCACTAATACCTAAAATCAATTTATCACGTATTAAACTGTCTGTCAATTGATCAAATTCACAGGTGTTGCTTAGTTGTCTGAGCTCTGTACAGTATTCATCATACGTTTCCTTGGGTAGTTTGTTCCGTATGAAAAATTTGTGCCTTTCATATGTCGTGTTCTTACTCGGTATGAATTTCTCCTCAAACTTTTTGATTATTTCTTTGTAATTAATTTTATCTTCTTCTTCGGCAAACTCAAACGTGTTGTAAACTCGTAGCCCCTTATCTCCAATTCTGTTTAATAATAAGTAACCTTTACTTTCGTCCGACTCTTCGTTCAATTTCGCGGCCTGCACATAAATTATAAATTTCTGTTTAAAAAAGTTCCAGTTATCGGTCATATTGCCCTCGAAATTTAGTTCATTTGGTGGATTTATTTCTTTGCCGCTGGGTTGGGTCGCCATTTTTTCCCGTTATCTGTGCACAATTTTATTTATTTCTTTAATTTATTCACTTTTTATTTCTTATTTTCCTTCAACTGATACCGGAGACAACATTTAATTTCTATTTTAGTTAATACCGAACCGACTGCGCCATGTTAGTTGTTTAAATTATTACCGTGTAATTCTAACATTTTATTCAAGAATATAAGTACAGGTAGCAAAGCAACAACAACGATCATCACATGACATCTAACATCTGACCTACTATTACTACCAACTTAACTACTGCCAACAGGTAGGTACCAACTTTACTGAAATAAAAAAAAGAGAAAAAACTATTGCCCCCCCCCCCCTTTAAGAGGAAAATGTAAAATGAGGTAATAAAAAGACAAATAGTTAAAGTGTATTGCAAAAATTCTCTTTAATTAAATATGAAAGCAGCAAATCGTTTGCAACTTGTCAATATCCACTAATATTATCTTTTCATTAAAAAGGATAACAACTGGAATTTAAAATAAAACAGATGGGTATTTTGAAGGGAGTCTGTCAACAAGGACATGCTGTGAATTGAATGCTTCTTGAAACTAAGCAAATAAGTAAGTATTCGTGTTAAGATAAAAGAAAAATAATGATTCTTAAATTGGTTAATCGATGGTCACCTTTTGTATACAGAGAGCGTATAAAGTTTCAAAACCTTTATTTTTCTTTTTTCTCGTAAGAATTTGCGAAAAACGCTTGAACACGTCAAATTGATTTGTTTTGAAAGAAGTATTTTGAGACCATTTTCATTTTTCCACCCCCCTCCGTTTTCAAGTTATGACGTCAGAGCCATTTTTTTTAAATACAACCCTCTGCATTTTTTAGTGGATTTGGATAGATCATAGAATTCTGATTTAAGTAATATGAACATTTTAGCTTTCTGGCCAATAGTTTCCGAGATATTAATTTTTGAAAGTAAAAAATGTAGACTGATTAGTGGTAATACTGGTTGTGCTATTTTGTCCCTAATCAATATTTTTCCGTTATTATTATTTTTGTGACTTGTGTGACAAAATAGCACAACCAGTATTACCACTAATCAGTCTACATTTTTTACTTTCAAAAATTAATATCTCGGAAACTATTGGCCCGAAAGCTAAAATGTTCATATTACTTAAATCAGAATTCTATGATCTATCCAAATCCACTAAAAAATGGAGGGGGTTGTATTTAAAAAAAATGGCTCTGACGTCATAACTTGAAAACGGAGGGGGGTGGAAAAATAAAAATGGTCTCAAAATACTTCTTTCAAAACAAATCAATTTGACGTGTTCAAGCGTTTTTCGCAAATTCCTACGGGAAAAAAGAAAAAAAAAGGTTTTGAAACTTTATACGCTCTCTGTATATTTCAAAAAAAGACGGAATACCAGCAATTTTAATTTAGTACCTATAGTGGTAGGAATAATAATAAAATTGATTTGATTTATATTTTTTATTTATACAAAATTATTGTTTAATTTCCTGTTGCACAAATGCGTATTTGTACCTATTTGTAGGTGGTTGCATGTCCTGGAAAAGGAGAACAAATTATAATCCAATGAAACATTCAATTGTCAGTTAACTTACGCTCATCCACCGAGGGGTTTGGGTAAACTTCTCCCTTGCATTTTTATCGATGCCCATCTCCACGTCTACGATGGTATCGGTTTTCGTTTTGTAACTTGAACGGGTACTAGCGACACTAGCGTTTGCTGTTTTGGTGGAAGTTGTGTTTCCCATTTTCTGGAATAAGAATGTTTCATAACATATTTAGTACAAAATTCGTTTGTATTTAACGGTTAAGGATTGTATTGTTTGGTTGTAATAGGTAAAAACCGCCAATTAGCGAATTGACTAAAGTCTGTTCAGAAACGAAGCGAAGTAATAAATCAACATGTTTAACACTATAGTATGGAAGCGCGGTATATCCTAAAACTAGTTTTAAAAGTATTTCATACAAAATCGTGACCGCTTATATGTAAAATAAATGAACTATTTTAATTTATTACTTCGCTTCGTTTCTGAACAGACTTTACGATGTTAACGAGAACGTGGTTATTTAAATAGCAACTATTGTTTTCTATGTTTGAAAGTGGACGCAGGTAAGGGCTTGGGACCCGCATTCCATAAAACTGGTTATTTGGGGGATACACAACATCTAAGGATACCAGGTGTGCAAGACATAACAGCAACCTCAATAAATTTAAAACGCGAATCTTTGCAACCATTTTATTCCATGAAATGTGTGAACTTTTGCCAAATATTGAAATTTAAAATAGGACTCTGGAAGTTTTATGAGTATTAAAATGCACATCTATTTCTCTACCGTATGGTGGTATGGTGTATGGATATGGGATATGTGGCGCGTCATAGGTCAATTCGATGTAAAAGGTGAATAATTGTTGTTTCTATCTCTGTTATGCATTGTAAGAAAAGCAAGAAAAGTTGAACTAAATTCCATTTTGAATGTTGAGTATTTTCACTTATAACTTCACGGTAATTTTCTTATTGTGCACAGAAGCAACGTATTAATCGGCACGAGCGATACGCGATTCGGGAAAATATCCTTAATTTCTGAAACATTTTATATTTTGACGTTCGCCATGACAGTGAATGTAAAAAAATTATCGCCTAATAATTTCACTTAGGTTAGTAAAGAAATGTTTTTGTTGCCTCGGAAACCATACCAAAATTAATTTTCCTATTGGTTCTAAATTAGCGTGGTACGATTTCCAGCGTAAATTTGATATTTGTATTAAAACAATAAAATACTCAGACCCTTTATGGAACCACGTCAGCAAAGGTATAAAACAGTTGCCTGTTGCCAAGAACAAACGAAAATCAAACGTACCTGTTATACAAATATTAATTGCCTAACCTTAATTTGGTTCCCTGATAAATTTTAATGTTGTTTTTGATATGCAACTGTGTAGTATCCGTAGAAACTCTTTGCAAAACAAGTAAATAAAAATATAAATTGAAGACACAATCGGGAAACAATGGGTACAAAGCTAAAAAGAAGTAACGTAACGTAAAGTAAGTACCTAAATATTACTATGTTTAAATTGTGTTTTTTGCGTCCTTTGACATTTTATGTTGTTGATGCGTTCGACATCATAGATTGTTAAGTCAAATAGGTACCGTTGATATAGATTTAAAAAAATTATGAGAAAAATTAGACAATTATTGCGCCCATTTCAGTCAAGTGAATATCAACTTTAGCGCAAACACACCCCAATGAATTATAGCAAGCCTTGCAAATACAAAATATCAATGGCATGGGTATCATACTTACTCAGAACAGTTGCTTCAAACACAGTTTACAAAATGAGATAACAAATTTGAAATTAACAAGTAAACAAGTTATCCTTTCGCTCTCACACAGTAACCCCCTATTTTCCATTTGGGAAGGGGTAAATAATACCTTTCTTACAATCTATTGGTTCAGGCAAAAGAATATCCCAATTACTCTTTGGTTCAGGTTTGGGGAAGGAGGAATACAATTTATGAGTATAATATGTCTCATTGGTAAACATTTACAAATGTTCGACATTATGTAGGTATATCAACTATAAGGATGTTTTTTATTATAATCTATTTCCGTTATGTAACTATTATAAGCGAACTGCATTTGTTATAAAATCGTTTAAAATGTGCCACAGAAGCTCGCACAAAATCCGTAGGGTTTTTGTGATTCACAAATGGATTCTATACCTCTGATTTATGATTATAGGAAATACTTATAGGTAACTGTGACTATTACATCGATCGTTGATGGTTTTTTATTAATAATTTCAACTGTATTGCAGATAAAGCGAATCTAATAACAACCGTCGTTGAGTAATATTATTCAATGCAACCACCCAATTAACACTGGTACATACAGTGGACGTCTGTAGTATATATATAGTAGTTCACAATACTTAAAGTAGCGCCAACGCACAATGCAATATGCATCGCCCAATAGGGAAGCGCGGTGAAAAAAAAGAGGGAACAGTTACAAGAACGAGGCTAGTGTTAACATGTGTAGTGATAAGCATTCTTAATTAATTACTTGTATTTTAGATGAATAAATATTATGAACCCCGATATGTAACAAATTGGCGACGAGAATCCTACAACTTCAACTAACACAAATGATGTGCTTTTATCACAATCAGTACGTTTCGAACCTTTTAACGATGAAATCGAATCATTTACCACATACAGAAAACGACTCGAAAATTTCTTTTCTATCAAACAGCTAACAGCTGAATCTAACGAAGGTGAAATATCAAGAACCAAAGTACTAATAAATTGCTTAGGCAGCAAACATTATCAATTATTATGTAGCCTTACTGCACCAGAGTTACCTTCAACAAAAAAGTATAATGAATTAATTAAGATATTAGAAGATCACCTTTGTCCGAAACCTAATACTCTAATTGAACAACATAAATTTCGTCCTCAGAAACAATTATACAATATATCACTAGCTTAAAACAACTTACAGTCACATGTAATTTTAATTGCCCAAATACAAACTGTGGGAAATCAATCAGCGAAACTCTACTACGAGCACAATTTATCCGTGGCATCAATGATAATTCTATTCGAGAAAAGCTACTACAAGGAAAACAGCTTACATTCGGAAAAGCAACTGAAATAGCATTAGCTATGGAAGCTTCTCGCGCAGGAAACCGTATAATATCAAACACAAATAGTACACATGTTAATCGAATTTCAAGGACAGAAAATACCGAGCACTCCAGACAGAATCGTGGCAATTTTCGCAGTCACTCTCGTAATCGATCTAAGTCTCGAAATAAATTAGATTACAATGCATTAGGAATTGGAAACGTATGCATTAGATGCGCCAGGGACAACCATAAAGTTACAGAGTGCAAAATTCCAAAATATAAACTCAAATGTAATGAATGTAAGAAAACAGGTCATGTAGATAAAGTTTGCATATATACATTAACACAAAAAAAGAAAGCATCGAAACAAATTCACAACATAGATAATGGTGAAGAAGGAGACAATTCCCAATTTATGGTACAGCAAATACATATGGGCTCAGAGGATAGAAAATTCACCCTTCCAATTCAAATATGCTCCCAAACAATTAATTTTGAAGTTGATTCAGGCAGTCCAGTCACCATAATCAATAAAAAAGAATTCGATAGGCTCAATATCAAAGACAAACTTACACCTTCCAAAATTACTTTCAAAACCTATACAGGAGAAATTTTTAAACCGATTGGAGAAGCAACAGTAAAAGTAGTACACAAAAATCGTAGTACACGGTTATTATTATACAGGGTTTTTCAACGAAAAGGAGCCACCCTTTATAACTTCTAACAGAATCAAAATTTGAAAAATCGGCGATACCCGTCTATAATAATATCGAGGGGGACACTTTTTGACATAAGTTTGAGATTTCATACCTTAACCCCCTGGGTCCCACAAACATACCCTTAATTTTTTAAATGGCAACATGGGTCATGTGATACGTCATTTGAAAGGTCTTTTGATATCTTGCATTACTGCGTTTAAAATTTTAAAATCGTTCAATTCGTTTGTGAGATATTTTAATTTAAAGTTTTAGAGAACTGATATAATTTTCTTCAAAATGGTTGTTTTTTATTTTTTTTTTTGCTTTTATAGTCAAGATAAATTGATACGAAATTCATTGTATTACACTTTTTTTTATTTACATGGAAATAAAACTTAAAATAAATTAAAAAGTCAGTAATACTTTTATATTGCATTATTATAACGATAATTAACCTCATAGTGTTGTAGACCAATGAGACATTAAGAATAGTGTCACATGCACCAATCACAAGTTTCTTACACTGAAAAGAATGCATGGTACTTTTCTTGCCGCTACCTCATTGTTTTAGCAACCTATATTTAAAAAAATCAAATGTCATTTTGACAAAAGTAAAAAATTTGACGTATTTAACGCTTCATTCAGTTAATTCTCCAACCGAAGATCATTCGTTCTCAACTCTTGTCAGGCAAGATTTTTTTGTATGAGCATTGATTGCTAAAAGGTAATTAAACTCGATCAAATTCTTGGGAAAAGAACCCTCGCGCTTCGCGCTCGGGTCTTTTCGTCAATTTGATCTCGTTTAATTGCCAAGCAACCAGTGCTCATACAAAAAAATCTTTCCGACAATAGTTGAGCACTTATGATCTTACTGTTGACAAATTATATCAGTTCTCTAAAACTTTAAATTAAAATATCTCACAAACGAATTGAACGATTTTAAAATTTTAAACGCAGTAATGCAAGATATCAAAAGACCTTTCAAATGACGTATCACATGACCCATGTTGCCATTTAAAAAAATTAAGGGTATGTTTGTGGGACCCAGGGGGTTAAGGTATGAAATCTCAAACTTATGTCAAAAAGTGTCCCCCTCGATATTATTATAGACGGGTATCGCCGATTTTTCAAATTTTGATTCTGTTAGAAGTTATAAAGGGTGGCTCCTTTTCGTTGAAAAACCCTGTATGTAATCGACAAACCTGTAGCAAATATAATGGGTAGAAAATGGATGGAACCTTTAGGATTGACCATACAGCAAATTAAAGAAGTTCAAGAATCCGACGAAAATTATTAGCGGTGTTCGGTAAATTAAACGTCATTGAGTTAAATGCTCTTTCCTTAATCCTTGGTAACGCAATGAGAATTACATTCTTTTACCTCCGGCGGCGGCAGGAAAAAGCGGATGCAAAAGTCTTTTGCAATCGCCGGCGCCGGTGAAAATGTAAAACTTTAACGTTGTCAGTTGACGTTTAAAATCAATGTCATCTTTTATTGAGGTTTGAAGAAAAACGTTATTTACATCCTGTGAAACAAGTTTCTATTGTTCTACAATTGAAAAGATAGATTTATGTCAATCCTTACAGCCTGCAGTTTTTACATAAATTCCATCATCCTAAATACGTACTACTAGTAAGTACCTAGTAGGTCCTTCTTATACCTATAATCATAATAGAAGAGGGAATAATGTATTTTATTTGCAATTGAATTGCAATAATACGGCTGGTAAAGTAGGAATCGCGGAAAAAATATCCCATGAAAAAATACCCTGAAAAACATACCCCGCGAATAAATTCCTCAGGAAAAAATACCCCACTGAAAAACTACTCCCGAAAAAAATACCTCGCAAAATCACAAAATTCGAAAATGTTGCATTACCAATGATATCTATTTAATCTTCGCATTCCGATAATCTGTAAATTGCTATAGGTATATTTAGTTATTGCATTATTCTTGTAAACAATAACCATTTGAGAAAATTGTAATCTTATTTTAATCACCACCCTAACCCTAATGAGCTTTGGAAGAAAAGAGTGATTATGTATTATCTTTTGTAATTAACCGTTTGAAATAAATCCTTTATTTGAAATGTCTAGATCCTTATATAAACCAAAATTTTGAAACTTAATTTACTTCGATTTTAACGATGGAAGTAATAACATCTAACAAAGGCGGCGAAAAGGAATGTAGGAAAAGAAACCCTTAGAAAAAAAACCGGAAAAAAGACCCCCGGTAAAAAAACCCGGAAAAAAACCCCGACAAATAATTATGGCTGTGAATAAATTTTGTTGGTGATGAAGATTGTCATTTGCGCCGAATGAAACATAAACGCTGAATAAATGATATAATATTACATATACTTTCAATTTATACTGCATTATATTTTAGAAAAAGTATCAATTGAAAAAAAATATACTAAACCTGCAAATAAGCTAGGCGCTTTAGTGGCAATCTACGTTTAAGTTTAGCATGACTTTTATTTCCAAACTTGATATATTTATATATTTATTCACACCCATCTATAATTATTTTTCGGGGGTTTTTCTTCTGACGGTCTCTTTTCCTAGGTTTTTTTTTCCGGGGTTTTTTACCTAACCCCCATTTAAAGCAATTCATGGTTACGTGGCATTCAAGCAATTAAAATCACTCTGTACTTTATAAGTGTTCCTTTTTGTTTTATGTGTGACAACGACTTACTCTGTTTACAGTGTAATTTTTAACTACGACGTTAGAAAGAGCAAATCCTGTTTTGACAACAGAACATAATCATGCAACGAACGAGGAAGAAGTTTTCATCAAATTATTATGAACAACACATAAAAAGATGAAGCTGCGTTATAATGATAAAATAGTACATTTGTTAAAACTATATTTTATTGCAAATATCTTTAGGCGATCGATTTCGGCCAGAGCTGACCATCATCAGGCCATGCTTTCAGCATGGCCTGATGTACTATTTTATCATTATAATTCAAAAAACTATATAAAAATGGAGACTTTCATAAAGAATATGAAGCTGCGTCTTTGTTTGCATTTATATGTGGTGCCATGACAGTTACATTTATTGTTTGTCTTATTTCTCACCACGTCAAATCATTAAATCATTATGTTTAGTCGACATATGCATTGAAAAAGGAAATATTACCGAGTTTAAATTTGAGAATAAATGTTTGAGACACTCGTAAATGGGTCTGAGATTGGGGGGTATTTTTTCCGAGGGTATTTTTTCAGTGGGGTATTTTTTCCTGGGGAATTTTTTCATGGGGTTTGTTTTCCGGGGTATTTTGCCATGGGGTATTTTTTCCGCCGCCCGGGAAGAATACGTTGATTTGAAAATTAAAAAAAATGGATGAATATCATGGGAAAACGGCACGGCCCAATTAATTTGTAGGACAAAATGGGCATTTAATTATGCAAATATTTACTAAGCTACAGAAAAAAATCAGCTTGATATTCATTATTTTTGTTAATGTAGTAATACCTACATGTCCAGATGGAGACAGTCTTGATGGACTCATTTTTGTTATAGGGCAAATGTTATTTAACAAAAAAACTTAACAGTTAGCTACAAAATTAACTGATATTAATCAATTTTTTGTAATTACCACATCAACGTTTTTACCCGTGCACACCGCGTGCAATCCCACAGTAATCGATTTTTAAACGTATGGGTTTTCTGGATGAAAGGTTTATTTCTCTTCTCATAGTACTTGCAGATGAAATTTTCTTTCGTTAAAAATAGATAGATAAGCAAAGAGAATTGTAAATTGGCTTTACAAAGTCTTCTCCTTTAATCTTTATAACAATACTTCACTTACCTAGTACTAGGGTAATACCGATGAGTCAAAATTTCATACATATGTTTTGACACACAAAAATATGAAATAATATATTTTGGGGATTTATTTGAATTACTTATTCATATTGTTAATTTGATTTCTCGTTAATGCATATTTTTAAACGTTTGTTTAGAGGGAAGTTTCTTGAACAGTACAATAGGAACCGCATTTAAAGGTTTTGAAAGAAATTGTTGTTGAACAATAGAGATGTAGAAAGCGATATTTCCAGGTAAGTATAATATTACGCGATGTAGAATAACAATGATACGTAAGTTTATTTAAAATTTTGGTGAATCACTAATTCCTTTCTTTGCCATGCACTTTTACGTTAATCCACCGCCAATGTTCAGACGCGCGATGCAAATAATCAAATATGGTGCCGAACCTTATTTACGTCGCTTTAAGTGAGTTTTATTTAATTTCTAGTCCCCATGGTCACAATTACTTATATTTCCAATCATCCTATAGGAACGGTGTGTCATAAACACACTACGGATTTTTGTGCAAGCTTCTGTACAACTTTTTTAAATTTAATAAAAAATGCAGTTCGCCTATTTCCATAACGAAAAAAGTTATAATAAAAAAATTAATTCGTTATTATCGAAAATTTCAAAATCTTCTTGACCAATCAGAAATATTCATAAATTGTATCCCTCCTTCCCCAAACCTGAACCAATAGATTGTAATTAAGGTGTTATTTACCCCTTCCCAATTGAAAATATTGGGTTACTCTATCTGACCATAGCCAAGGCTTACTTATTATTTAGTTGTAAAGTAAAGTCATAAAGTGTAAAGTAAAGCAACTTTTCTGAGTAAGTACATATTACACCAGCGGCGTAACTATATAAGTGCAAACCCGTGCAGCGCACGGGGGCCCTCATGCTCAGGGGGCCCTCAGTTGAGACTTAGATGTTAGATAACTAAAATATTAAATTGTAAAACTTATTCGGAATGCCATGCTGCAGAATGCAGTTGCACTTTATAAAAACTAGTATTTCTATCTTCTATTACAGTAGAATGATTCACAAACCCCCTTCTGTCGGCATAACTAAGTACAAAGATTATTTACCTAGAAAGGGACGAGGAAATGTCAATCTGTATCTGCAATAAGGTCTTTCAAAATCTTTTGCGCATTAATTGTGGAAACATACCTTAAACGTGTTAAAGGGTGTTTCTTATTATAATTTGTGATTTTAACTTTCCTGTTATTTAACATTTGTCATTTGTTGTATCTTACAGTATTTACTATTTATTGTGACTTTCTGAGCGCTGCGGAGCATGTCTGTAAGATTCATGAATAGATATTTAGGTTTTGACTTACTACGTCCACGAGGTTCAATTAACTTTTTTCCTGTCTGGAATTTTAACGATAACATTTTTTTCAAACCTTTTCCTCATATAGGAATAGGGGTCCAATTTGTCGACTTGCACGGGGGCCCTTGATGCCCTAGTTACGCCACTGTATTACACTCATTTCAATAGTATTTTGTAAGGGTTGTTATAATTCATTGGGGTGGGTGTGTGCGGGTGGGTGTGTGTGTGCTACAGATACACTTGATGTTCACTTCACTTAAGTGGATACCTACAGTAATTGTTTGGTATCCTTCGATGCTGTGTAAGCCTATTCCCAAATAACCAGTATTGTGGAATGCGGGTACCAACCATTTACTTACCTGCGTTCACTTTCAATTTTTCAAAAATGAAAAAGATAAATTTTTATGTAAATAAGTACGTACGTTCTTGTTAATATCGTAATAAATTCGTTCAGGGACAGTAATTGGTGGTTTTTACTTATTACATCCCCAAACAATACAACCCTTAACCGTTAATTACAAAATAATTTTGTGGTCAATTTATTATGAAACATTCGTATTCCAGAGAATGGGCGCAACATCTTCAACGCAAGCACCAGCAACAACGGTCGATACAACTTCCCAAACTGATACACTAATAATAGTGGAGTTGGGGAAAAGCACAAGAAATAAGTGGACGCAGACCCCTAGGTGGATCGCCGTAAGTTAACTAACAATTGAATTTTACATTGGATTGTTAATTTGTTCTCCTTTTCTAGAACATGGAGCCACCTAGGAAAAGAAAAGTTCCATCTGCTCCCCCCATGCCGCCGACGCCGCAATACAGGCAGTTGGATTTGAAATAATGTAGTTTTTAAAATAAAAAATATTATAAAATAAAGCAAATTTATTACGACTCCTACCTATGTATACCTACTAAATCAAAATTATTGCTATTCCGTCTTTCCGTGACCATCGAAATTCGATATAACCAAGTTAAAAATTGTTGTTGCTGTTTCATCTTATCACGAATACTTAGGTATCTAGTAGTCCAGTCAACAAAGCAAAATGAGCGGGAATAAATCGTGTAGTCCCGGATTTTTGTACAGTAGTAGGGAGTACCTTCCTGTACAACATACTAAAAGTCCCCACCCGTGGGGCGTGTGCGTTGGGGGGGAGGGGGGGTTAAATGTTCGATTACACCTTATTTCATGAATAACTCGAAAACGGCGCCCTCTAGCGGAAATACATCTCTTTACAAAAGGGAAGTACATTAAATTTCCTACAAAAAAAAAAAAATTCATCAACCAACTTCAAAAATTTGGTTACTAAATTCGTCCGGATGTCTGTGTGTCTGTGTGCCTGTGTGCCTGTGCGGTGGTCATTGTTACAGGGTTTAGAAAGCTTGAAGTGGTGTCATCTTATAGGAAATTCTTTACTGATTCCAAATCTCTGGTAAATTTTTTGATCGGATCACCCGTTCGCCGTCGGGACGCCATTAAAATCAAAATATACACCCTTGAATATCTCGAGAACCACACATCCAATTACAAAATGAAAAAAACGCGTTTCCTTTATTTTTTGAAACCTATTGAGTCATGATACGTAAACATCACCCTCGCCCCCTTTTGGGGTGGAGCGGGGGTGAGTTTTAAAAATTTAAATAGGAACACCTATTTTAATTGCACTTTTGAATTCTCCATAAAAAACTATTCTCAAATTGCAAATTTCACCTCCAACTACTACAACCCCTTTTTGGGGGTGGAAAGGGGGAAAATATGTTACAGGGTTTAGAAAGCTGGAAGTGGTGTCATCTTATAGGAAATTCTTTACTGATTCCAAATCTCTTGAAAATTTTTTGATAGGATCACCCGTTCGCCATCGGGACGCCATTAAAGTCAAAATATACTCCCTTGAATATCTCGAGAACGACACATCCAATTACAAAAAGGAAAAAACACGTTTCCTTTATTTTTTGAAACTTATTGAGTCATTATACCTGAACATCACCCTCACCCCCCCTGTGGGGTGGAGCGGGGGTGGGTTTAGAAACTGAAATGGGAACACTAATTTTTTATTGCGCTTTTGGATTCTCCATAAAAAACTATTCTCAAATTGCAAATTTCACCCCCAACTGCAACCCCTTTTTTGGGGGTGGAAAGGGGGAGAAAAACGATCTATTTTACTTTTTTTTTCCTCCAACATTTTTTCGTGATTTACAAATTGTCCGTCACCCTCTCCGCTCCCATCTCCCTTAAGGGTGCTTGTGTGTGAGGTTGAGGGGGGGGGTTAGTTATATAAATATATATTGTGTATAGTATATGCCATAATTAGTTACAGATTTGAAGTTGGTTGAAATTAGAATTCTATAAGAATTTGAGCCTTTTGATACTTGTTTTTGTCCTACGATCAATACTTAATGAGATACGGTAGAGGAGGGAGTAGAAAATTCTGAAAAAACTCGTGTTATTCGAGTAAAGTGAATGTTTAATGATAAATGAAGTGGTATAAACTCAATAATAAATGTATTATATACCTGTGCTGTGCATGTAGTACAAACATAGTAAGGGAATAATTATGTGCTGGGAGAGGTAGGGGGAGGTATGGAACTGGAAGGGGTTGGGAGGAGCTAGCTTAAAGGTAATGTACATTGTTGATACTACAAGCGAAAATAATCGACATCGGAATGCTCATCATAGTCGTCCAATAAATCCTCCACCGGGGCACTATTAGTACACGTGCCGTGGCACATGCCACATACTTTAGAACACCGGATCCCAGCTTTCCTGCAGCCACAACGACCCCCACAACCAGTGGAACATCGCAGAAAATGTTATTTAAAACGCCTTCTGGAGCTACTGGGTCAGTTGTGGTGAGTGGGATCAAAGAACCATCCTCCGCTCTGATCCATCCCCAATCGAACGGTCGTATACTGGTATTGTTCAGCCATTGCTGGATCTGGGAAAACGAAACCATAATAATAACAACTAATAAACATATATTAACTTATCGTCCTAGGCATTATAAAATGTGGGACAACACACAGTTGTTAAATTTCTCAACTGAGATTGTTGGACTAAAATTAATTTTCTTCCTTTATGGCTCTCATGTCTCGGTCATTCTTAAAAAACTCTTGCGTTGAATAGTACGATTATAAATGTAAATAGATTTTTAAAAATTTTTTTTAAGATGACCTTTATAATTTCTTCTTTAAATGTTTTGACATTAAGGGGGGGTTCAAGAACTTTCTTCGATCCAATATTGACCCTGATTTCTATCGCGTTGAAGGCCTCCAAAGCTCTCTTACGTCTGCTCAGTTTGGTGTTCTTCTTAGCTACCTTTCTTTCACCTGCACGCACCGATCTTGGTTTACGTTGGCCCATTCCACTGAAGAAATCTCTACGAATGTTTGATGAATTCCGAAATTTTCGAATGATGAGAGCAATTTACGAGGAAATTTAGCCTGAGGTAAAGAGTTGTGATGGAACGACAATCTTTCCAGCTAGTACGCCAAAAGTTCACTCGCCATTGGAAAATACTCGGACTTCATTTTTTGGAAAACTCGCTGTGACCACTGTATTGGTCGGATTGTTGACTTTTATATCTGAAACTGCCTATCGATATCGCATTGGGGTATGCTATTTCTATTGTAACTTTGAAAGAATCGCAAAATATCGTAAGAAAATAGTATCTGTCTCACTTTGACACATCCTAGACAGCTTGAAACATTATTATTATTATTATTAGTTGTTATTATTATGGTTTCGTTTTCCCAGATCCAGCAATGGCTGAACAATACCAGTATACGACCGTTCGATTGGGGATGGATCAGAGCGGAGGATGGTTCTTTGATCCCACTCACCACAACTGACCCAGTAGCTCCAGAAGGCGTTTTAAATAACATTTTCTGCCGATGTTCCACTGGTTGTGGGGGTCGTTGTGGCTGCAGGAAAGCTGGGATCCGGTGTTCTAAAGTATGTGGCATGTGCCACGGCACGTGTACTAATAGTGCCCCGGTGGAGGATTTATTGGACGACTATGATGAGCATTCCGATGTCGATTATTTTCGCTTGTAGTATCAACAATGTACATTACCTTTAAGCTAGCTCCTCCCAACCCCTTCCAGTTCCATACCTCCCCCTACCTCTCCCAGCACATAATTATTCCCTTACTATGTTTGTACTACATGCACAGCACAGGTATATAATACATTTATTATTGAGTTTATACCACTTCATTTATCATTAAACATTCACTTTACTCGAATAACACGAGTTTTTTCAGAATTTTCTACTCCCTCCTCTACCGTATCTCATTAAGTATTGATCGTAGGACAAAAACAAGTATCAAAAGGCTCAAATTCTTATAGAATTCTAATTTCAACCAACTTCAAATCTGTAACTAATTATGGCATATACTATACACAATATATATTTATATAACTAACCCCCCCCCCCTCAACCTCACACACAAGCACCCTTAAGGGAGATGGGAGCGGAGAGGGTGACGGACAATTTGTAAATCACGAAAAAATGTTGGAGGAAAAAAAAGTAAAATAGATCGTTTTTCTCCCCCTTTCCACCCCCAAAAAAGGGGTTGCAGTTGGGGGTGAAATTTGCAATTTGAGAATAGTTTTTTATGGAGAATCCAAAAGCGCAATAAAAAATTAGTGTTCCCATTTCAGTTTCTAAACCCACCCCCGCTCCACCCCACAGGGGGGGTGAGGGTGATGTTCAGGTATAATGACTCAATAAGTTTCAAAAAATAAAGGAAACGTGTTTTTTCCTTTTTGTAATTGGATGTGTCGTTCTCGAGATATTCAAGGGAGTATATTTTGACTTTAATGGCGTCCCGATGGCGAACGAGTGATCCTATCAAAAAATTTTCAAGAGATTTGGAATCAGTAAAGAATTTCCTATAAGATGACACCACTTCCAGCTTTCTAAACCCTGTAACATATTTTCCCCCTTTCCACCCCCAAAAAGGGGTTGTAGTAGTTGGAGGTGAAATTTGCAATTTGAGAATAGTTTTTTATGGAGAATTCAAAAGTGCAATTAAAATAGGTGTTCCTATTTAAATTTTTAAAACTCACCCCGCTCCACCCCAAAAGGGGGCGAGGGTGATGTTTACGTATCATGACTCAATAGGTTTCAAAAAATAAAGGAAACGCGTTTTTTTCATTTTGTAATTGGATGTGTGGTTCTCGAGATATTCAAGGGTGTATATTTTGATTTTAATGGCGTCCCGACGGCGAACGGGTGATCCGATCAAAAAATTTACCAGAGATTTGGAATCAGTAAAGAATTTCCTATAAGATGACACCACTTCAAGCTTTCTAAACCCTGTAACAATGACCACCGCACAGGCACACAGGCACACAGACACACAGACATCCGGACGAATTTAGTAACCAAATTTTTGAAGTTGGTTGATGAATTTTTTTTTTTTTTTGTAGGAAATTTAATGTACTTCCCTTTTGTAAAGAGATGTATTTCCGCTAGAGGGCGCCGTTTTCGAGTTATTCATGAAATAAGGTGTAATCGAACATTTAACCCCCCCCCCCCCCCAACGCACACGCCCCACGGGTGGGGACTTTTAGTATGTTGTACAGGAAGGTACCCCCTACTACTGTACAAAAATCCGGGACTACACGATTTATTCCCGCCGACGGGCCTTTTTTGGGCTTCGTTGACTGGACTATAGTATCTACTTATTTGCTCAGTTTTAAGAAAAATGCAAACAATATCGTGTCCTACTTGACCGAGATCGATCCTTCATGGTACCGATTCTTTGATTTGTTGGATATTAGTGACACTTTGCAAACGAATTGTTGCTTTCATATTTAATTACAGAGAATTTCTTTAAATGCACTTTATCTATTGTTCTTTTTGTTAGCTAATTACATATGTATGTATATATGTATTTACATTTTCCTCTTATTATGATCATGTATTGAAATGACTGAAAATCTGTTTTTACAGATATTAGGAAAAACCTTAAAATTAATATAATTTCTTGGGAGGAGATTAAGCATTTTCCTTCTCGCTTTCTAAGTACGTTGTATGCGGTAGGTATGCAAAATAAGAGGATTGTATATTGTATTGACTAAATTGTCAAACTGACCTTCTAAATGAAAGCTCGTGAAAGATATTTGGTCTCGCAGAGTTTAATTTTTGCTATTTCAGTTATTAATTACAACATTGTAATTAATTACAACTATAAAAACTTTCTGTAAAGTAGGTATTTAATAACAGTAATCCATTGGGTAATGGTAAAGTAACATTGTGATCACAATTCGCGCTCTACGTATATTAGTAGCAAAGAGAATATAAAGGGATACTCTTTGTTAGTAGGTAATACATATCTCAAAACGTAATAAGAACGCGGAAAGGAAATTCGGTAAAACCTTCCCTTGTGTTAGTACCTACCGGATATACCACTTTTGTATTACCTTAAAAACGCACTTTTTTCCCTATACCGGGTGTTTCATAAAGAAACGAAAAAACTTCGGGAGGTGCATACCAACATCCGGAATTGTTTTCTTGCGAGTTAAGTTGGCGAAATATCTCGCGCGGATTTCAGTTCCCCGTTACAATGAAGCGATACCTAAATAATATGATACATTTCGTACATAGGTATTATTAATGTACGTATACAGGGTGATTCACAACTATTCCCTCGCTCTCTTGTGCCTAAAGGGTACAAGAAATCAGCTTCATTTTTTGGTGACATTATGTAAATTGATAACGACTGTTTTTTAAAATTATTTTCAATTGTACAGGATGCTTCACAAACTTGTAATATACCAAAGTTAGGTTTTTTAAATGCAACCCCTGCATTTTATCACATTTCCCTATACCTATACGTTATACATATACTGGGTGTCCCATTTTAATCTTACCAGCGGAATTTCTCGAAATGAGGACCCCTGACAAAAAAAGTTGCTAAATAAAAGTTTGATGGTTTGGAGGGGGACGTCCGATTCTGTAACAAATTTCATCCCTCGACACGTGGGAAACGAGGGTGACTTTAGAATCTTAAATGGAAACCCCTATTTTTTATTGCAGATTCAGAAAGAGCATAAAAAAATATGAAGATTTTATTTGAGAACTTTTTCTTTATTTGTAACACTCGTTTATTCCTTATATCGAGAAGTACCTTTGATATAAATTTGAAAGTGATGGGAGTTTCGCGTAACTGTACAGAGCGATAAGTAGCTACGGCTTAAATAATTAATTCCGTCAAACTGATAAGGATGGCCCACCTGCCACCAACACTCGTTTATTCCTTATATCGAGAAGTACCTTTGATATAAATTTGAAAGTGATGGGAGTTTCGCGTAACTGTACAGAGCGATAAGTAGCTACGGCTTAAATAATTAATTCCGCCAAACTGAGAAGGATGGCCCACCTGCCACCAACACTCGTTTATTCCTTATATCGAGAAGTACCTTTGATATAAATTTGAAAGCGATGGGAGTTTCGCGTAACTGTACAGAGCGATAAGTAGCTGCGGCTTAAATAATTCATTCCGTCAAACTGATAAGGATGGCCCACCTGCCACCAACACTCGTTTATTCCTTATATCGAGAAGTACCTTTGATATAAATTTGAAAGTGATGGGAGTTTCGCGTAACTGTACAGAGCGATAAGTAGCTACGGCTTAAATAATGAATTCCGCGAAACTGATAAGGATGGCCCACCTGCCACCAACATTTCTTTATTCCCTATATCGAGGAGCACCTTTGGTACAAATTTGAAAGTGATCGCATTTTCACGTAACTGTCCAGACGAATAGGTATTGTTCGAAAACTTCCCGTTATTCTAATATAGACGTGGCAACACTGTCCGGGATTTTACTGTATCTCGGTCAAGGTCAACTTCGGTAGCTAGACACTTGGTAGCAATCTTCACGGCAGTACCAAGGCAGTAATTTTTTCAGTTTATCTAAATCGCTCCAGATAATACCTGAAACTCCATTTTTCATGGTGGATGAACAAAAATTGTTATTCCTTTTTGACACGCCCCATTTGTTAAAATCTACGCGAAACAATTTGTTCAAATACAATTTGAAATTTAATGAAATGGGAGTAACAGATTTTAAAATTGAAATGTTTTATAAAATGGATAGGTAAAGATCGTTTAAGTTGGCATGCCGTTTAATTGACAGTCACTTACATCCGAATAATTGGCAGAAAATGAGTGTAGCGTTAGCTCGTTAGCTGCCCAAATATTAAGTAACAGTATTGCAATTGTGGGTATCTACCCTCTCCAGCAATTACCACCATTCAGTTTATTGATGATGTGAATAAACTGTTTGATATTTTGAATTCATCAAGATTTCAAAGCTCAGAATATAATAACAACCATTTATTGGTAATGAGCAACAAATGGAACATCTTGAAAAAATGTATCACCTTTTCTCAAGCATAACTGCATTTGACAGTAATGGCAAAAAGGTGACAAATTTATTGAAATTCGCCTATGGATGGCGAGTAACAATTAAAGCGTTTTTATTTTTATGGGAAAAACACAAAAACTTGTCATTATTGTTATGGAAGACAAAGACAACGCAGAGGAAGAGCAACCAAATAGTGATTAAGGTAATACACAATATAAAGTAAAACTTTGTCAACAAATACACTTGATAATACGTACAGTAATTATCTACTCTTAAGTCGTATAATTCCTAATGTTGTTTAGAATTTACCTCGGAATTTACAAATGCTTCTACTGCTTCGAACATATTTGCTAAAAAAATAAGAGCAATTTTTACACGCCGAGTCAACTCTGACTGTTTGGAGAACTTCTTTGGATCCATGAGGCAACAACATGGAAATGAAAAAAATCCAACTTCGTACAATTTAGGTAATTTAATACTTTTAGTTATGTAATTATTTAAAGTTAATGAGAAGGTATATTAATTTGTCACTTTCCAGAAATGGATTTAAAAAACTGTTTTGCATGCAATATATCAGCCACGCAGAAGGTGCAAATTGTAGTAAAGGTTTGGATGATCTGTTGGTTACAACCATAAACGATAAGCAGCCCAATTTATTTGATTCTAACAACTTTACACAACTCTTTGAAACCACTATAAGAGTAAATCCTGACGATTATATTAACATTACCATCCAAGAAAAAAATGCTCTTGCATACATTTCTTGATACTTAACCAAAAAAACGTTGGGCAAATATACATGTGAAACCTGTGAAAAGTATGCCATGGAAAATGAAATATTTCTTTGTCAAGAAAATTAAAGTAAAAGCTTACAATAGTGCAGGTGAAAATGTGTTTGGTAGTTTGAAAATGCCATCTACTATATTTATTGAATATAAACGTGTCCCAGATAAAATTTCCAGCATGGGGATCTCGCTTATTATAAAAGATACAGATTTGGTTAAATTAGATGAATTACTCCTAAGGATTAGTGAAATTATAGGACACTCTCCAATTTCCAAGTATTTTAAGACTTATGGCAAGAAAAAGAAAAATGTCAAATTTCTTTTTCTTGTAATATCTTTTTTGTTATACATATTAGACATAAATTTTATTTGCACTTTCTTAAGATATTTTTTATGCAGAATTTAAATATCAATTTGGATCTTTTTTTGCACTTTCTATTTTTTAGTTTCAGCCCCTAAATTAAATTTTTCTTATGGAACGACAAGTCGGCTTTAAAATAATTGATCGTGTTTTTTATCCTCTTTACAATCCCAGCAAACATTTATGTAAAAAGCCAATGCTGGCAAAATATAGTCTTGCCTGTACTACATTGCGGTGGCATCGTGTACTGGGCCATTGCAATCAGGTCACTATGGCCATTAAATGGTCACAACGGCTTGCCAGTAATTACTACCATGCCAGTATTTAACCTGTACCAAACCAATAAACTGACGTACAACGATTTTATGATGGGCAAGTGAAGGCAAAGTATATCTAACAAGTACATCACCTGTACTTTTCCAACACTCTACCAGTACGTTTTTCTGCAATTTACCACAACAGTTAACATACAGAAATAAAAAAATAGATTTAAAATTTTATTTAAAAGTATGGGTGTGGATAGTCCCGTACGTGGGACCGATAAAAAAAATTATAATCCCGTACGGGCGTGGTTTTATTATTCGCCTGCGCTGTAGTCACTCTCAGTCGCAGCTGACTTTCTTTATTTTGGTGATTGTTTTTCTAGTTTTTCGCAACTGTAATATGTGTTAGTAGAGTACGTACCTATTACTAATTCGTAAAAACGGATTATGAGTTAAAAGTAAACGATTCGTTTCAAAGCCATGATAAATTAAATCAAGCTGTAACGTTGTATGAAAAACATCATAGGGTGCAATTTTGGAAACGTGATTGCAAAACTCTTAATAATGCTAAAAACCACTGCCCTAATTTGTATAAAAAAGCGAATCCTACATTGAAGTATTATATTATAAAGTTTTCTTGTATTCATGGAGGACAAAAGTTTCGACCTAAGAAGGCATCTAATTGCAAACAACGTTTACGAGAAAAGTGAGTTTACTTATACTCAAGTTGGTTTCAATAATGCAATTGTCTTTTTTTCTTCGTAGCACTTTTAAGCAAGGTTGTCCTGCAGAAATAAATATTTCTTTATCAGGTGATGGCAAGTCATTAATAGTTAAAAGTATCATCGCTGATCATAATCACGAGATTCCAACAATGTAAGTTAACATGTAAGTTTTATTTTTATTATTGTTATTTTTTATTTAGGGAGGTTTTTAAACAGTTACCTAAACAACGAAGGCTTTCAGATGAAAAGAAAAATACAGCATTAACAATGATGAAATTAAAAGTGAATAAAAAATTATTGCAAGCAGAATTAATACAGGAAACTGGAAATTCCATATTACTCCGTGACTTGTCAAATATTGTAAAATCACCAGCAAAAAATAAGAACTGATGAAATCATATCTCTTCTGAAAGAAACGTATAACTGCACAGTTGATATACAAGTTGAAGACAGTACACTTAAAAGCATATTTTTTCAAGATCCCGGCATGAAACAATCGTTTTGCTTATTTCCTGAAATGCTTTTTATGGATGGAACTTATAAGTTATTGAACATTCGTTGTCCTGTATATGTAATGGTCGTTGAAAATTCCTTTGGCACAACTGATATAGTAGGAGTTGGTATCCTTACAAAAGAGGATAGTGAATCAACAGGTTGGCTTCTAGAGAAGTAATTTTTAGTGTTTAATTCAAAATAATTTTTTACTACCTATATAAATTTTAGATTTAAAGAAAGGAATCCACAATGGGAGAATATTAAGGTTGTCATGACTGATAAAAGTGCCACAGAAAGAGATGTTATTAGTAAGGAACTTCCCAATGCCAAAAAGTTAATATGCTTGTTCCATACATTACAAATTTTTCAACGGGAAGTAACAACAACAAAGCTAAATATAACATCTGAGCAAAAAATACAATCCTTGGAATATTTAAATAAGCTTGCTCATTCAAAATCTGAACCATATTACAATTCTACATTAGAAGAAATGAAGGAAAACTTACCCACAGCTGTGATATCCTATTTTTCAAATAATTGGGAAAAAATTAAACACGAATGGGTAAAATGTTTTACAATCAAAACTGGCAATTTTTTAAATTTCACCAATAATAGGCTGGAAAGTTTAAATTCTAAATTGAAATCAGTAATATCGACTTACAGCACATTTGATGAATTCATTAAAAAGTTCTTTATTTTAATCAACATAAAACGTACTGAATTACAAAACCAGTACAGTAAAATGGTGCTTAAAGTTCCAAAAGAACTTTCAAATGTAAATACATTGTTTTATAACAATCTTACTCACTATGCCTACAAAAAAATTGATAAATATTTGCTCAATGTGCAGTCGTCTATCAATCCTCCTTTTTCATTTAATATAACGAATTTGAATACGGTACTTTGTGTAACAAAAAAAGAGACTTTTGAAATTTCAGACACCACATGTGAATGTGGTTTTTTTATTTCAATGCATCTACCATGCAAGCACATACTTTTTTATAGAAAATCTTTGGGACTTGAATTATACAGGGTATACCACGGAACCCGTTCATTAGAAGTTTCTGGGGTCCCTTATTAGTTATGAATTTGAAACTTTCAGGTTAAGGATAACCCATAGCATTCTTTTGTTCTAAAATATTGTCGATGTTGTACAACTTCCGGAAGGACCGGAAGTCGCCATTCATCTTCTTATTTTAAATGGAACCCCCTGTATATTATTGCATTTTTGGATTATACAATCGATTCTGCGTAACATTGTATTAGATTGTCCTATACCTATCTTCAACTGTTTTTGAGATATTATGATTTTTTTGAAAAATTTGCGCTTTGCGGAGGGATGTTTAATAGCCCACCTTTTGGTCTTCTTTGAACGCAAAAAATTCATACTTTACAAACACGAAGTAAAACCATAAGGGTTCACAAAATGCATTTGCAAACCTATTACAGATTATACAGGGCGTTCAAAATTAGTGGCAAAGTTAAAAAACTTCAAACACCAAAAAGTCATTTTTTTCAAATGGAACACCCCGTATATTTTTACATATTTGGAAGGCTATTTAATTTACGCATCGATAAACTATAGGTATCCCTATACCTATCTTTAGCGGTTTTGTAGTTATTAACACTTTTATCTAATATTGATTAAAACTGCACTTAAAACCTATGCACATTTGAAAGCAGGCTGTGAGTATGACAACAGGAAAAACAATTACTTTTGCAAAACGAATTTAATGATCTTATTTACACAACAAACAAATAAAAATGACTTTAATGGATATAAAATAAATTCAAAATATCAGTATTGGAATATGCGTTAACTGCTTCCATTTTATAAAATTATTTACTGTTGACCACCTGTTTGCTTTAATGAGCATGACATCCAGATAAACATTCGTTTGTCTAATCATACTAATAATAATAATAATAATAATAATAATAATACTTACTTGATTCCGATCCGTGCAGTTAGTTAACCAGGCTTGGCCTAAGTATCGATAAAAACCGAAGTATAATAATAATAATACCTTTTATTGAGAGCAAACTATTAAATTACATAAGATTGTTCAAAATACGTTAAAACTGCACACTTGTTCTCAAAAGAAGGGAGTTCAGGTGTCTACAAAAAAAGTAGAGACCTGTTCTTGCACTCAACCCTGTTAGACGTTCATTACCGTATTTTATTTTCGCATACTCACAGCCTACTTTCAAATGTGCATAGGTTTTGAGTGCAGTTTTAATCAATATTAGATAAAAAGTGTTAATAACTACAAAACCGCTAAAGATAGGTATAGGGATACCTATAGTTTATCGATGCGTAAATTAAATCGCCTTCCAAATATGTAAAAATATACGGGGTGTTCCATTTGAAAAAAATGACTTTTTGGTGTTTGAAGTTTTTTAACTTTGCCACTAATTTTGAACGCCCTGTATAATCTGTGATAGGTTTGCAAATGCATTTTGTGAACCCTTATGGTTTTACTTCGTGTTTGTAAAGTATGAATGTTTTGCGAATGCTATGGGTTATCCTTAACCTGAAAGTTTCAAATTCATAACTAATAAGGGACCCCAGAAACTTCTAATGAACGGGTTCCGTGGTATACCCTGTATAGTGATAGTATATTTCACTGTAGGTGGAGTAGAGAATATATCAAAAGTTTATATACTTCTTCACTGCATAATAGTAGTAGTATGGAAATTGATCTGCCTCAAACAACAATTGACTATTCAAATTCTTCAAAAAGTCAATCAAAAACATTAAATTCATTCGAGAAATTCAGAAAAGCTAAGGCTATTTATCTTAATTTTGCAACGCTATGTAGTGAAGTTTCAACATCGGAATTTTACGAAAGGATGAATATTTTGCTGGAATTAGAACGTAGTTGGCAAAATCACGAAAAAGTTCGAATTACACAGAATATCAGTAATTTACAAGACCCTGAAAATGAAAGACTTTTAGATCATAATTATTACAAAAGTAACTTGAAAGTGAGACGTGAAGAAAATCAAATTGATAGTAACTCATTGATTCTCCTAGAGTGTAATCAGATTTCAGAACTACAGTTGACAGAAACTGTTGTAGAAGTATAAAGGTAGACACATACATACAGTTTTTCCTCAAGGCAAAACTGCGCAGTTCAAGCCTTGAGGATTTTCTTTAAATGAGGCCGCCCCACACACGGACTGACATACATACAGTTTTTCCTCAAGGCAAAACTGCGCAGTCCAAGCCTTGAGGATTTTCTTTAAATGAGGCCGCCCCACACACGGACTGAGATTTAATGTCAGTTCGTAATTCGTAGAGCAATGGCATCTACCGACGATGATGCTTTAGCGGTAATCGGTTTGCTTATTGTGAAAAAGTGCGCTAACACCCGTCAAAAGAAGCATATTAAGAGAAGCATCTGGGTGAAGGAATGGTTAATGAAGAGAAGGATATACTCTCATATAAATCTCCTTTCCGAGTTAAAGGTTTCTCCTAAGGATTGGCACAATTATTTGAGAATGGGCGAGGAAAGCTACTTAAATTCATTATCATTGGTCACTCCTTTGATTACGAAAAAAGATACAATGATGCGACAAGCTATTTCCCCCCATGAGAGGCTTACAGCGACATTAAGGTTTTTGGTTACTGGCAGAAGCTACGAAGACCTGAAGTATTCAACAATCATTTCCTTCATGTTATGCTAAGTAAAACTAAAAAAAACAACATGTACGGATATAGTTTTTTTTAATCTACAAAAAATTTTATTCTTGTTTAAAATAATTAGGGAAGCAAATAACCGAATATTAAGATTTTTACATTGAAATCCCTATGGTGCATCGGCCAATTCTACACCCTGTATGACATACAAATACAAAGTAGTCACTCTGTACGTTAAAACTTACGATATTACCACACACGCCGAGTTTGGCCTGTACAGGCAGACCTGCACAGTTATTCACAATGGTTTTTCGATAGGATTTTGTGGACTGCACAGTCCACCGGCGGCCTCAAGGTCTTCACCACACACGTTGAGGAAAATCTCAAGGCGCCTTGAGGAAAAACTGTATGTGTGTGTCTACCTTTTAGACGATCAAGTTATTTATGACATGAATTACGAAGCAATTGTTGATGATTCTTCATCCATTCATGAAATTTCTTTGCCGGTATGCATTTTTATTTTATCTTTAAAATAATGATTGTATTAATTTCTAGGAACCCATAAAAAACCGAGGCAGACCTAAAGGAAAATCACTTACGGTGATTGGTTTACCAAAAAAGAAGAAACGCAAAATTTAAATTATAGTCGATGTTTTGGTATTGTGTTATTGAGTTTATCAGTTTTTTTTGTTTTTATATACTCGTTCTTTTAATCTCTGTCACTAGTTGGATCTTGTAAGAAGATGGAGATTCAATAGTGTCCCTTCAACTACCTACTAAATATTATTATTATTGGATTCATTATAGATAGTGTCTGTTTTTGTTGAAAACTTAGGGCTATTATTCTAGATTGTAAAGATTTACCTACTCAATAGGTATTTTCGTTCATTTTGTTCTTGATGTGTTATTATATTATTTTATTATAAGTAACGGTAAAACCAATAAAATATAACACAGTTTTTTTAAATTTCTTTGTCAATAAATTTTTTATATCAATATAAGTATTTCTCCAATTTATAATCACCTCTGTATCTGTTCATTAAATGCATATTTTACAAAACCTAATTAACCAAAATGATCAAGCAAATTTTACCTATTGTGTCCATTTTATAAAATAACTACCTATAACTTTAATAAAATATTTTGATACAATGCTATTGAATTTTATTCTGTATTTCCTCCAAAAAACATTTATAGAATTAAACAATTAAATTTAGAAGCTAGGAACACAATGTACGGGTTTAAAACAAAAATTTTACAGTCCCGCACGAGGTGTTGTTTTTGTAATAAAACCACGCCCGTACGGGATTATAATTTTTTTTATCGGTCCCACGTACGGGACTATATCCACGTTCTAAAAGTATACTACACATTATAAGTATGAATATAGAACATATTTAAATAGAATAGAACATAGGTACTTCATAAACCATTAGATGCCTTCTTTCTCGCCTATTCCTATCAATTGCATTTCGCAGCCACGGTTTATATGCAAACAGTAATAAAACTCTTATATCTATGTACCTACTTACTCATTATTTGCATCAGCCATATTACATACTTATTTATATAAAGATGATAAACCACCAAACAATAAATGGAGGAGAAAGCGAGGGAAAACTTGCACTATACAATAGGGTGGAGCGAAAAAAAAATTATTCAATTTTTACATTGTACATGATATGAATGGAGGCCATTTGGACTGAAATAAGTAAAAAAAAATAATATTTAGAGGGTTCACAACGATGTTGAAAATTAGCATGATATGACCCGTATAAATACATGTACAACGGTTTTGGTTTTGGTAGTATTTCATTATATTTTACGTGTTTTACTTAGAACTCATTTGAGTCAGACTGACTAAGCGAATATAACAAATCTGCGTTTGCGCATCTCATTTTACAACCACCTGCAATTCACTAATTCAGAAATAAACCAGTGAGTATTAAGCGTTTGCGGAAGTACGTAATAGTTTGCGGTGTTTTGGTGTTTTTCGATCTTAATTATTATTTTGGTGTGTTTCGGTGTTAATTTTTATTTAAATTTCTAGTTAGCTTTTGTAAAAGCTGAAAACTTTTAAAATGGCTTTCACGAGGCGGAAAACAGAAGATTGGTGTGTTTTAGTGTTAATTGTTTTGACTTTTGTTTAATTAAAGTGAAATCTTAAGTTAGTTTTTGTAAAAACTGAAAACTTTGAAATGGCTTTCACGAGGCAGAAAACAGAAGACGTCATCTTTGGTAACCCAGAACCTCTTCCACAGATCACTTTACCAACATATAATGAAGTTATGAAAGCTTACTTAAACGTTATGTTTACCCTGAAGATGTCAAGTAAAAAAGAACCGACGGTGTCCCACATATCAGAAGAGGTGACTCGGAATGTTCGTGAAATTTGGGTTAAAGCGTCACATATGTTTCAATTCTATAATTAGAAAAATACGTCAGTATCATCATATTTACAAAAAGCACTTGAAGAACTATAAAATAAATCAAGCTAGAAATAAACTCAAGGAATATAAAATTCAAATGCAACCATTCTTGGAAAAGTCTAAACAATTATTCGACATATGTACTTGCCAGTGCGAATGTTTCGAATCTTGTTCATGCACGCTAGAAAGAATAGTTCCGCTTCGTGAACAAGAATTCTTAACAGACGAAAGAAATGCCAGGTTGATGTGCATTGGAAATATAGATTTGAAAATTACCAGAGCTGCTGGAAAGCAGGCAAAAAGAAAGCTTAATCGAGAGCAAAGTATGCAACGAAAGCGACAGTTAACTGAAAAAACGAAAACGACAATTGAAAAAAACCTTACAGCAAACCAACTTAGTCCAACTAATTACAGCAGTAGCTCTGAAGATGATTGGGAGCCGACTATGCCAGTAGAAACATCTTCTAAAAAACAAATGCGATTGAAGTTGTCAAGCTTGGCCCTTGCATGTGATCGAACAGGAGTATCTGATAGGAGTGCCGCTATAATCGCAAGTTCTGTATTAAAAGACGTTAGAATTATAACATCTCAAGATCAATCACATGTGATTGACAGGTCCAATTATCGCATGCTCGTTGGTTAACCACAGCAAATAGGATAATGAGGCTCTATATTGGCACAGAAAATCCTTCCGAAAATTTGGTGACTATCGCACATTTTATTGGCCGTGTTTATGCGCCCATGTGGTATGAAATTAAAACTCATTCTTCTAGCAAAAATGGGGCACGTCACTTATGGAAAATGATTTCATTGTCTAGATATTTAGGTCCAGATTTGAAAAAAATTGTTGATTCTGTCATTCAGAGAAATTCGTTTTATACTCACCCTGAAAACATCCTTCTAGCCATGATGACTAATACAAGACAAACCATATGTGAATTGGCATTGCGGAGAATTATGAAAGCACGACAAGAAAGAAAACTACAAACCAAAATTCGACAATTTGTTGTGCCTACCATAAACTTTGAAGCTAAAGACTATATTGATTTAATCGACTGGTCTAACATTACTGTAACGGAACCTCCAGTCACTAAGTTTCTTACAGACACTGAAATCCAAAATTTTATCGAAAGTGGCGATCACAGCAAAATTACTTTTCCTCGTTTTCTATGCCACACACAAAGCGTGGAACGTTGTGTAAAGCTAGTGACTGAGGCTTCAAGTGAAGTATTTGGTATGGAACGCAGAGATGGACTAATAAGATCCAGACTTGAATCTAGAAAAATTATACCTAAATTCCATACCAAGAAATAATTTCTTACAAATAATTAGTAAAAATTTTAATCTATTTAAGTAAAAATGACACTTCATTGGTTGGTTGGTTGGTTGGTTGGGTAGGGTGTCGGGTGGAACTCAAATGCAGCTACCTCCACGTGGTGAGTTCTGGGTGGTTTTTAATTTAAAAACCAGCGAAGAGCTGCAAAAAGCTGTTGTTGAAAAATCATTAAACTGCTATTCTTTTAATTTTAAGAGACCTATAAACACTCAAAGCTATTTTTCAATAAGGTTAATACTGTTTTGATGCAGACAATACAATCGTGTTTCAAGTATTAAAAAATTATTTTTTGCCTTTTTTTTTAATTTCAACGTCATTGTGAACCCTCAAGATATTTTTTTATCAAGCTAAAATTTTAATGGTACTATCTTGAGCCTAAATAGCCTCTATTCCTCACATGTACGTGTAAACATTCAACAATTTTTTTTATCTGGCCGTTGCACTCCACCCTACTATACAATAAGATAAACAACGCTAAAGGTGGTGTAATTATAATTGGTGGACGTCGAGGGCAGTGGAGATTGTCACTCATAAGTCATTGTGTGAGCGAAAACAGAATCAAACACAATACCGGTTCAACTGTGCCTGCCAGTACATTTACGGTATAGTTATGTCGTAACTACACCGGTACAGGATAATATGAATCGCACCATTAACAAAAATTTAAAGTAACACCGATACGAATTGCCTTTACATTACAGGCACTATTATAACATAGTTTTACCTGAACCAGCAAGTCGCCAGCAGAACGTTAAACAGCCCATGCAATTGCCGTTATGTTAATGTTTTCTGGGATGATATAGCACATGTACTATCTATTTTTAAAAACAAAGAAAATTTAAAAAAATGTATGTAGGCCGTGTAACATAAAAACACAATCGAATTTAATGTCACTTAAAAATTATTTGTTCCAGAATATTTTTGTGTCAAACATCGTCAAACATATTTACTAATACTGAAAAGTTTGATATGTTGAGTTGTTACATCTTGTCTCATAAAAACAGTTTAGACGCTGAACGGATGTACTTGAGGCTGTATCCTGAAAGGAGGAAGCCCAGTGCTCGTACGTACAGAAATTTGGTAATTAATTTAAAAGAATATGGTTCATTTTCAAAACCTACTAGAAATCCGAAATTACGGAATGAAGATGCAGAACTAAATGTATTACAATCAGTTATTGAAAATCCTTTAACATCTTTTAAACAAATTGAACATAACACTGGTATTTCGAAAAGTACATCACAAAGAATTTTAAAACGTCACAGGTATCATCCACGATATAAATACTAAAGATAGGATGTTGCGCATGGTGGGCGGTCCACAAATATAACGCGTGACGTCACTTGTAGAGTGAATTACATTTGAGGAATACTCATTTGATGTGTTTTTCGTCTGTACCGAGTTTATTTTTCGAGATACAAAAAATTTCATAAGATCAAATATGCTCCTTATGATGTCTTTTATATGTTAAAAATAATAGGGTAACTCAATCTCTCCCAGTTAACCTGAAAAATACTTGTATTAAGTAGCATAATTACATCTGATGGTGTTTGCGCCGCGACGACACAAAAACGGTGCCAGATAGAGGAAAATTGCATATGAACAAATTTGTAGAGCACAAAATTTACTAAAGAAAAGTCCGCGGTAGGGTGTCACGATCTTCGATAGTTAAAGAGTTACAGGTGTCCAAAATGATGCAAACGTTATTCGCGCAACTGTCCACACCGCTTTTTCCCAAACTAATGGAGATAATTACACCCTCCCGCGGACTTTTCTTTAGTAAATTTTGTGCTCTACAAATTTGTTCATATGCAATTTTCCTCTATCTAGCGCTGTTTTGGTGTCGTCGCGGCGCAAACACCATCAGATGTAATTATGATACTTTATAGGTACAAGTATTTTTCGGGTTAACTCAGAGAGATTGAGCTACCCTATTATTTTTAAGATATAAAAGACACAAAATGAATTTTATCATATTTTTTTTATTGGTTCCCTACTTTACCTTTTTTTAGGTGCCCTACGTTACCTTTTTTATTTCACGTTTTTAAACCACGCCTCGGTTTAAGTTATGTTCAATAAATAAATAAACGGTACATTTTTCCACCTTGTGTTATGATGTTCATGTTTGTGCAGATCAACAGGTAACCATTTTTTTAAATGTAAATTACCACAAGGTGTTAAAAAAATAGAGTTAAGTGCGAAATTGTCTTGAATCCATCAATGAAATCACCCAGATCTCCTAACGCTTTCTCCTCGAACGCTGCGAAAACCATTATATATTTTAGACAGAGAAAAAATGAACTGAATCAATTTTGTAATGCACAAAATTTACTACAACACAGTCCGCGGGAGGGTGTAATTATCTCAATCCCAGTAGCTCAATCTGTCTGAGTTAACCCGAAAATACTTGTATAAAGTATCATAATTACATCTGATGGTGTTTGCGCCGCGACGACACAAAAACGGCGCTAGATAGAGGAAAATTGCATATGAACAAATTTGTAGAGCACAAAATTTACTAAAAAAAAGTCCGCGGGAGGGTGTAATTATCTCCATTAGTTTGGGAAAAAGCAGTGTGGACAGTTGCGCGAATAAGGTTTGCATCATTTTGGACGCCTGTAACTCTTAAACTATCGAAGATCGTGACACCCTACCGCGGACTTTTCTTTAGTAAATTTTGTGCTCTTCAAATTTGTTCATATGCAATTTTCCTCTATCTAGCACCGTTTTTGTATCGTCGCGGCGCAAACACCATCAGATGTAATTATGATATTTTATACAAGTATTTTTCAGGTTAACTGAGAGAGATTGAGCTACCCTATTATTTTTAACATATAAAAGACATCATAAGGAGCATATTTGTTCTTATGAAATTTTTTGTATCTCGAAAAATAAACTCGGTACAGACGAAAAACACATCAAATGAGCATGTCGCAAATGTAATTCACTCTACGGGTGACGTCATGCGCACGGTCTGACGAAATCTGAACGTCGGAGCATCCGGCCCTGGGTATCATCCGTATAAGTACACCATTCTGCAGGGACTTAGAGATGGAGATCAGGGAAGAAGATTACAATTTTGCCAATGGTATGTTAATCAATGTGAGAATAACGATAATTTTCCAGCTACGATTTTATGGTCTGGTCTGACGAAAGCAGATTTACAAATAATGGCCTTTTCAATCGACACAATGTTCACTTTTAGAATCGTGAAAATCCTCACGTTAAGGAAAGTCGGCATCAAGTGAGATTTGGTTTTAACGTCTGGTGTGGCATTTTAGGCGCTAAACTTATTGGGCCCATATTTTTTAACGAAACATTAAATAGTGAAAGGTATTTGAATACGCGTCATTAGTGGTGACGTCAGGTTTATCTTGTAAGCAAGGCTTAGTATCCAAACAATAAATTCTCTTATGGTATTTAACATTGTATTGATGTTATAAATATATTTGTGCGTTGTGTAATCATATTTAACGTGTGGTAAGTGTCGATTCGTATTCTTGGGTTCATTATCTAAAAGCTGATATATAATACATGACCATAATCCCTACCAATTTTAAATTTATACGTATTTATTGAGAACGGGTGAACCACTTTTTTGTAAGGTTATGGTAATTTTGTTTATAAAATTATCGTATTCTAATATGATTAATAAATAAGTTTCATTTTAATGACAATGTGCATTTAATTTACATTTATTTTATTTCCTTTTTATATAATCGGTTTGTTGGTTTGCATTATGTTGTTGAAATATACCTATTTAATAAAACATAATTTTTAGGTTACAATGGCAAATCATTTAATAAAATTCTCAATGATTTCCAAGTTTTTCGAAAACAATAACATGCAGCTCCAACGAGGAGAAAATTCGTATTCGAGTGGACATGTAAGTCAAATGATCTTTGACAGCACAATTAAGCCTGCACTTTTAAAGGGGAAGGTGAAGGCTAGTATGAGAAATCGAACGTATGAAGTTGAGGTAATGTACAATATTAATTTAATAGTTTAGTGGATATATGATTTGATTTATTAGATGTCTGTTGATATGGAAGACGGAATAGTGGATGCCAACTGCAAATGCCCAAGAGGACAGGTTATATGCCATCATATGGCTGCATTATGTATTCATGCCCACCACAATATAAGTAGCACAGATCAGGCATGTGCATGGAATGTTCCAGGGACAAGCAAAGGAGCCGAAGAGAATGTACTTTGCTTAAAGGATTTATATCCTCCAAAAAGGGATTATGTCGCAGTAGGACGACCTCTTTCTAGTGAGGAAATAGCCAACTTTAGAACTGAAACACAAAATTTGGCTCTAGGCATTTGTTGGCTCTTGAATCCAGAAGTGGAAAAAGCATACTTAAAGCTAATACCGCTTATTGAGGAAATAATATTTTCCCCTGAATTTATAAGCTGCCAGAGCAAAAGTGCATATTTCATTGAAAAATGTAAAATTTCTGAGAAGGCGGTTGCAGATATTCAGGTTGCCACCATTGGGCAATCCAAAAATGAAAATTGGCTGGTGTTAAGAAAATACAGAATAACAGCTAGTAAATTTGGCATGGTGTTATCAGCTTGCAAACGCAATCTGTACCCTCCAAGCCTTTACAAAAACTTGATGGAAGGGTATGATATTAATTCAGTCAAGGCAGTCCAGTGGGGTAGGGAGCATGAGGCAGAAGCTATTGAAGTGTTTAAGACTGCAACAGGCTTAGAAGTTATGGAATCTGGCCTGTGGCTGGACACATGTGGATTTTTGGGAGCAAGTCCTGATGGACTGGTAGGAGACGATGCTCTGCTGGAAGTAAAATGTCCATACAAGTTAAGAAATGGAAACTTAGATGAGTTTTTACAAACAACCGATTCATATGTTATTTCTCAAAACCCAGACACGAAGGAAATGTCAATAAATAAGCATCACAGCTATTACCATCAAATCCAGGGGCAGTTGTGGATAACGGGACGAGAACAATGCTTTCTTGTAGTTTGGACTCCACAACAGTCGGTAATTGTTCCAATTCTAAAAGAAGAAGGATGGTGTGAAAATGTTCCCATATTAAAAGACTTTTATGTAAATAAGTTTTTATTTCAATTGTGACATATAAACATGTTTGAGTCAATAGTTTAATAATGGCGAGGTTTTGTTTAATAGTTTAATATACATTCAAACTAATTTACATACGTTCACTACAAAATGATTGCTATTAATAAAATTGTGCTACAAAAATTAATGCTTTCTTATTCACTAATATCTGAATAGTATTGTTGCTCTGTTTCTTTAATTAATGGGTTTTGAAAATTTGTCAGAGCAACAATTGTTTGAAAAATTTCGTCTGCATGCCTCAACAAAGAATTAGGTAAAAGAGACAGAATTTTGTAACATTTTATTCGTCTAATTGCCCTTTCAACATGGATTCTGGCTCGAGCAATTTTTTCAGTTTGATGGACTTGTTCTGGTGAAAATTGTGCCGTAACAAGGAATGGGAGTATATTTACATTAACACCAGGTGGCACAATATCGCTTATTAAAAATCCCTTATCTGCAAGGATTAAATCTCCAGCCTTAAGAACATTCAAAACCCCAGAATGTTGAACAATTTTTTTGTCGGAAGTTGATCCAGGGTATAATAGATCACTTGTAAATGTAATAACACCGTTTGGGGCAACTCCTACAAGTGCTTTAAAAGTGTTCCTATGTTTATAGCTACTGTATGTTGCCTTTTGTGTAGTCATAGATTGCCTTGAAGTTACAGTAGCTATTTCTGTACAATCTAAAATTATTCTGCAATTTGTAAACGAACTGAAACAGTTCGGCAAACATGACTGATTTTTCTGTCTACTGGGTACTGATTTCATTAATTGTTTGAATATAGTTTCATGAAGCACATGAACCCATGTAATTACTACATTGGTGACTGTGGCCTCAGACAGTTGAAATCTCTGTGCAAGATCCAAATGTGGGAAATTCTGCCGCAGCTTCATGAGGCACAAAAACAATTGATTTTTTTGGGACAACTTTTCAACATTCCATTGTAGATAGTACTGCATTGGTAAATCTTTTATCAAATTAAATAATGACTCAAATACTTTAAAACTTGGGAGACCAGTGTACAAAGTTATAAGCCTTTTCATCACCGGCACACTGGTCAACTGAAAATGACGGACTCTCAATGAGGTTTCCTACAGCACCCCGCTCCACAATTCAAACATCATCAGCGAATATCTTAATAGTCGGTTTCCAAATTCATGGATTGGTAATCGAGGGCCCATTTTATGGCCACCCAGATCTCCAGACATAACGCCCTTGGACTTTTTCCTTTGGGGCTACGTAAAAAATTGAGTGTATGTGCAAACATTTGAGAATGCTGAAGATCTTCATGAAGCTGTTCTTGCAGCATTTGGTAGCATTACACGCCAAAAACTACGCAGAGCAATTACGTCGACACTACGCAGGGCACAATTATGTTTAGAACGGAATGGTCAATTGTTTAAACATCTTTTATAATTGGATAATTATCTCCAATACCTGCTTAACTCTTATTCTTATCTATTATTTGTCGTTTTCTCATGTTTCACGGCCTACTTATTGTTAGAGTCTTTACTAAAATACCTGCATTTTTTTAAATTTTCTTTGTTGTTTTTAAAATTATAGTACATGTGCTATATCATTTTAAAGAGGATAAAAAAACATGATCAATTATTTCAAAGGCGACTTGTCGTTCCATAAGAAAAATTTAATTTAAGGGTTGAAACTAAAAAATCAGGGTTCCCACCAACCTGGAAAACAGGGAAAAGTCAGGGGAAAATAAGTAATTTCTTTAAGGTCAGGGAATTTTAGAGACTGTTAGTGTACTGCGTAATAAGCGTTAAAAACTAACAGAATGTAACGAAAAATAATTTATTTTGATTGTCATTATAATTAGGTATATCTTAAGCCGCGTCCACATATAACCAGTCGACGTCGATCGATTAGGTTGAATTAGAAAGTTGAATAAGTGTAGACGCATCGATCGATGGTCAAGTCGACGTCGATCAACATCGATCGATGTCGACTGAGAATCCAAAAATGTCGGTTTTCGTCAAAGAGATTGGTCGATTGAACAATGTGTGGACGCGTTGATCGACGACGAGCGACATTGGCACTTCAGTCAAGATTTGAGTGTGATTCACGAAGGTTGTATTTGTTTTGTGCTAGCATAATTCGTATCTTTTGAATTTACAAAATGAGTTTTTCCAATGAACAGACCTTGACACTCATTGATATGTATCGAGATCGACCGATACTATGGGATGCCACTGATATGGAATATAGAAACAAAAACAAAAGGCATGATATGTTGATGGAAATAGCGGTGATCTTGGCAATAGATAAAGGAGATGTGGAAAAGAAGATAAAAAATCTACAAACTACATTTGCTCGAGAAAGAAAGAAGATGAAGGATTCACAGAAAACGGGCAGTGGATGCAATGAAACGTGTAAGCAAATGGTTTGCTTACAAGGATATGATGTTTTAGCTGATAAAAATAAGCCCAGAAGAACGGTGGATGCAGAGGTAAGATAGTCATAATACAAATTTTATCTGAATTCACATTAAAATTTAATTGCGGACGTACTTAAGAAAAGATAACAGTAATACCGTTGAAAATAGTTTAATATTGAAGTTTTTATAATAATATTAATACTAAGTCACAATTTCCTCTCCTTTTCATTTGAACATGTAATTATTTATTGTATTGGAAATACAATTCACCTTGTGTCGAGCAAAAATATTCCGTAAATTCATTCCTTGTATTCTGCGCGTCAATGGTGCCTCTCCTAGGGACACTAGGACCATTAGAAAGTTGAGAAGGTGATGTATCTTGTCTCCATAAACCTGGAACTAATGCTCCATTATCTGCACTTTCTCTGTCGAACAGTTCATTTGGGCAGTAGATAAATCTTGATGGGTTTTTTTTTCAAATGGTTGTGTAAATATATTGTAGCCAAAGTCACTTTAGTTGCTACATCCGGATTCAATAACATTGGTTTTCTTAGTACACGAAAACTGGAAGATAGAATGCCGAAGGCATTTTCTACCACTCGGCGGGCTCTAGATAATCTGTAGTTAAAAACCCTCTCCTTGGATCCTTTGTCATGTAAGCCAGAAAAGGGTTTCATCAAATTTACTGAGAGTTGGAATGCCTCGTCTCCAACAAATACATATTGAATTGGATGGGTGCCCCCCGGTAAAGGTCGGGGTGCGGGAAGATGTAAAGAGTTCATATCAAGTTGTACTTTGAAGGATGTGTTATTAAACACTCCACCGTCAGAAATTCTTCCTTGGCACCCGACGTTGCGTATATGAAATTGTAAGACGCATCTACAATAGCGAGTAACACGATACTATGGAATGATTTATAGTTGTAATATTCGGACCCTCCGTGAACAGGAGCTTGGAGATTTATATGCTTCCCGTCTATGGCGCCGACACAGTTAGGATAGTTCCATAAATCGTCAAACTTTTTTAAAATGTAAAAGTTGTAGGATAATAAGCGAAATGTCCTAATTTATCATGAAATACACAGTGGCTTACCGCAGCTAAGAGATATAAAATATATTATACTTTTTTTAAATGGAACACCCTGTATTTTATTTTATTTTCATGAAGCCCACATTTTTCAAAAATATACCATATGATACCCATGGCTTGAACCGTTTTAGAGTTATTAGAGGTTGAATGTCGCATGTAGCAGTTAAGCTATTTACTATTGTTATGGAAATAAATATTAGTCCAAATAGGCTATGAGATCGAGTTCAAGCCATGGGTATCATCGATGGCTTGAACTCATTCCATTTAAAAAAAGTATAATATATTTTATATCTCTTAGCTGCGGTACGCCACTGTGTATTTCATGATAAATTAGGACACTTCGCTTATTATCCTACAACTTTTACATTTAATATAGGCATCTATCTGCAATAATTACGAAAATATCCATTGGGTAATTTATAATGGCTATCCCTGTACATCCCTGTCCAAATTTTAATATTAATTTTTTAGTAAATTTGTTTATCAGGTGAAGATTATATTACACCTTAAAATATTATAACAAGAATTTAAAAAGTAAGGATTATAAACACTTAGATAAACTTAAGAATTTAACGCATCTCTAGAGCTTGGAAGTTTTATATTACGGCACAACCAAACATTTTATACCCAGGCATATGAGACTACAGGCTCCTGTCAAAAATTGATGGGTCATTTGAACCACCAGGAGACCTATGTAGAAAGATAGAAGGGCATAAAATAATAAGATTCAGCACTATGCCGTCACTTGTAAGCTGTCCAACTGAGTGCAGGTGAGAATTCAAAAGCACAGGTAGAGCGGGTACATTTTGGTCATATATTTTTGTACGGCATTCTTACCATCAATAGATCCATGAAAAATAATGAGAAAACGCGTAGTGCCGTACAAAAATAGTGCGCCACAAGTCGGAAAAATTTTTGATTTTCCGGCGATTTTGAGTGTAAATTTGGTCATTTGATTGTGTACGGCATCGGTTCCATACAGTTTCAATACCTCTTCTAATCCATTATTCCGCAACGCCGTACAAAAATCATGCGACAAGGGGAAAAGATCGAGGGTTGCAACCCCCTCTTTTCCGTAGTCCCGGGGGGAATTTGACACAACATAAAATTAATTTATTCTGAAAGTATTTTATGCATAGATAACATTTTTTCACATGCCGTACATTTTTGTTAGTCCAAAAGTCAGTAGAGGGTGAAACACTCCAGAAAAATCCATGTAACGAAATGTACCTACTTTAGAGTGATAGTTGGTACAATATTTTTTTATACGGCATTCAGATAATTTATTTGAATTTAATGCATTCGTCTATGAAAAGACAATGCCGTACAACTATCAGCTGTGTCATTCTTACAAAAGATCGGCAGAATCTGTCGTGAGAGAAGTGCCAGAAAAGTACACTTGCAGCGCTCACGAAGAAGCTGATACAATAATAGTGTATCACGTTTGCGCTGTTGGGTCAAATACTAAAATTTTGATCAAGTGTTCTGATACATATATTCTAATAATATTATTGACAAACATGAAACAAATCCTAGTAAATGTAGGCGAAGACCAATTGGATCGTAAAATATGGATGCAACTTGGGACGGGTAACAACGTAAAAAATATTCACGTGCGGGTTTGACGTCACGTATGGGCGCGTCTACCGAGATCGGGGTTCGGCGCGTCATCGTGCGGGCTCGTGTTTGCTGCATTGTTCCCACAGAACAATAATTTTTTGACGGTATTATTTTTAATAGTACTTTTGAGTGCTAGATAATGTTTTGGAACCAATGCCGTACTTTTTCAAATAACCCCCCCCCCCCCCGCACCACGGAAGAGAGGGGGTTGCAACCCTCGATCTTTTCCCCTTGTCGCATGATTTTTGTACGGCGTTGTGGAATAATGGATTAGAAGAGGTATTGAAACTGTATGGAACTGATGCCGTACACAATCAAATGACCAAATTTACACTGAAAATCGCCGGAAAATCAAAAATTTTTCCGACTTTGTGGCGCACTATTTTTGTACGGCACTACGCGTTTTCTCATTATTTTTCATGGATCTATTGATGATAAGAATGCCGTACAAAAATATATGACCAAAATGTACCCGCTCTACCTGTGCTTTTGAATTCTCACCTGCACTCAGTTGGACAGCTTACAAGTGACAGCATAGTGCTGAATCTTATTATTTTATGCCCTTCTATCTTTCTATATAGGTCTCCTGGTGGTTCAAATGACCCATCAATTTTTGACACAGGCCTGTAGTCTATATTGGACGAATGTATTAGCTACCTCACCAGCCAATATGTGTATAATCCTCGCCAAAAGTGTTTACCGCTACGTCATTAATGTATGAATCTAGCTATCCAATTTATTAATACTGTCTTCTCATATAAAACAGTGAATTCAATAAAGATGGTGAACATTGAGCGTTCATTCAAAATCAGACATGTCCACTTTCCAACAAAATTTCATTTTTTACGTTTTTCGAATGTTTTCGATCATTTTTATCGATTGCTCTACTCAGAATCATTCAAAGTCAGACATATCCCATAGTAATCTAAGCCTGAATAGTGCAAGTTCAGTCAAAACCAGACATCTCCACCTCAGAAAATAAATTTTACTATATCGACCAAAACAGGACATTTCCAATTATATTTAATATATGGAATGCACAAAATAAGACAAAAGCAGACATATCCATATAATAAATTGTATTTGGTTTTACCAACATCTGTTATTTTACATTCTACTTTACCGACAGTTGCATATTCTACAAGTAAGTAGTGGTCTGCTGTTGTGAAGTTTTATGTGCTTATAAAGTGAATTGAAATGGATACCACTGTTGGTTTAATTAATGATGGGGCTAGGAAGAAAAAAGCTAGAATGTCACAGCGAGATCGATTAAAAAGACAAAGGTAAAATTGGTTATTTTTGAGGTTATAGTGTTGGTTATATTACTGAGATTTTTTAGGTATTCAGATGCAGATCCCAATTTACACAATTTCCGGCGACCTTGCAATCATGACACCAAATCTTTTAAATGCAATTCTGTAAAAACAGGTGATATCAAAAGAGCGCGGGAAAAATTTTATGAAGAGCCTGTTAAGAGTGTACAAGACCAAAAACTTTGTCACCTTATATCGGTTGCTGAACCCAAAAGAAAGCGACCAAGAAAAGAACTTCAAGAAGAAAAGAAAAAACCAAAAACTCTTCAAGCAAAGTACTACTTTCGTGTTAAGGGAAAAAAATCTGTACATCCAGTTTGTAGAGCATTTCTTTTAGCCGCCTTTGGTATAACAAAGAACCGGTTGATACCGATTTTGAAGACCATACACGAGGGTAACATTCCAAAAGAAAGAAGGGGTGGTGACCGATATGTTATAAAATCTCTTCCGGTTAAAGAAAAAATTAGAGAATTTTTAAGCAATTTATCGGCTTGCGAAAGTCACTACAATCGCAACAAGTCTCGCAGGGTATACGTTTCGAGCGAACTGAATATTGCCATATTAAGGAAATTGTATAATTTAAAAAATTCGGAATTTAAGGCGTCATTATCAATGTTTAAAAGACTTTTTTATAACGAATTTAACATCGGATTTTCATCCCCAGCATCTGATGTTTGTGGTACATGCCTTAATTTAAAAAATGCCATTAAACAAAAAGATGGAGAAGAAAAAAAAGCATTAATAACCAAACTCAAGATTCATAGAGTTCGGGCAAACACGTTTTACAAATTGCTGAAGGAGAATCCTCCAAAAAGCTTATCATTCTGCTTTGATTTGCAGCAGCAACACCCTTTACCGAAAACTCCTATTCAAGACGCATTTTACTTGCGTCAGATTAGTTTTTACACATTCTGTTGCGTCGACGTGAATTCAAAAACACCTGTGTTTTATACATGGACCGAAAACCAGGCCGGTCGTGGTTCTACTGAAATTGGCTCTGCGTTATTGGCGCATCTTAGATCTCTAGATCTAGAAAATATAGAGTCTGTAAGGTTATTTTGTGATGGCTGTGGTGGCCAAAACAAGAACGCTCACATTGTCCATATTTTGGCTTTATGGCTTAGACTTGAAGCTCCAGCTGCAGTCGCTAATTTGATTCTGCATTTTCCCGTCAGAAAACAAAGTTGGGCAAGTACGTACATTATCTTCGGATTGGAACCTATACGACATTAAAAATTTGTCAACAACTTACAACAAAATTACTGGAATAAAGGATTTGAAGAAAATTTACCTACAGAAATTTAAGTCTAAAAGTGGAGTAACGGTAAAATTCAAGGGCAGTCTTTTTTTTAGATTCGAGGGAAACGACCCTTATGTTTCTATTGTCAAAAAAGGCCGTAGTGAAAAAAACGTCAAATTAGACAGTCTACCTCTTGGAAATCCCATTTCTACTGAAAAGAAAAATAATGTGAAATCTCTTTTAGAAAAGCAATTTACTCACGACGATACTCAGTGGCAAGACCTTCCAGAACTGAAGTTTTATAAGGACATTTTATTTGAGGACATCACACATCCCCAACAAAGCGAAAACGAAGAGGAAGCTCACAATGACGAAACCGACTTTACCTGTGACTGCTTGGAAGACGACCATGCGATCCATATCTAACTTTTGTATTTTCTATTTTTTAGTATGTACCTATTGTATTCTTTTTGTATGTAATAAAAATGTTTTACATTTTTCTTATTTTTTAAAGAGCAAGATGCATTAGAGAGAGAGACAGCCATTATAAAGAACGAATCCGATCATACTAATTTGAGGTTCAAACAAAACCAAACATGTCATCCACGTTCACGCAGAACCAGACATGTCCATTTGTATTTTCATATTTTTTCTTAAAAAAGTGAAAATTTTCCCCCAGTTGTGACACTCCCAAAAACGTCACTTGATACACTACCTTTTCATATATATTCCATAATTTTAGTTCCGGTGCCCTTCTAGTAAACAGTTTTTTGCGTTTTTCTCAAAACTACTTTATATGGACATGTCTGATATTGAATGAACGCTCCTCGTAGTGCATTTGACGAAATCGACATACGGTATTGAATAAGCAAATGTTATGGAAAGAATAAACCTATAAACGCGAATTTAATTTCTTTTATATGCATATGAATTTAATTCTCATTTGACTAATATTTACTGCCCTGTTAAGCATAAAAGTGGTATCTGCAAAATACACATTTCGGGACCTGATCACAACGGCCAATGATCATAACGGCCACCTAGGTTATTGTTATTGAATAACAGCCACTTTGTATTTGATCATAACGGCCACCTTGTTCACGTTATGATTAAATAATATAAGTGGCCGTTGTGATCAAGGTGGCCGTTATGAAATAGCAAAAACCGGGGTGGCCGTTGTGATATAGACCCCACATTTCGAGATAATGAGCAATTTGTAAAATATCGTATGCCACAACAATGAAAACACTTATTCGTGTTTTTTTTTCTGCTATTACATAAATTTCATTTTAGGGATTTGATTGTGTTAGTATTATAGAAAGCTACGTTTGACAGATACGACCTTTTAGTCTAAAATCACAGCAAAAATAGCCAAGGATGAAAAGACGTATCTACACAAACACATTTCAAATCTGTTGTTTATTTCATTAATATAATAAGCAAGTAGTGCTAACTAAAATATGGGATGTATTATTTAAACATTATAACTAACTCAAGAAATTATTAAACACAGTTAAAATAAGATGCGACCAAATTATTATCATAAAGGAGCGTATTACAAATAAAATATAATATAATCTAAAACAAGTCAGTCGCCAAATTCACTTGCGTTGCACATGGAAGTTCCTCCCAAAATTTTACTCGACTTTGGGGCATGGCTCCACAGAGTTTGGTAAAGATAAGCTCTTTCCTCTCTTTGGTAACTCCTCTAGGTGCAAGTTTTGCAGACGATGTCAAAATGCCCTGCTTCATAGTCTTGGCATTCAAGAAATTTAGCTCTTTCCCAGGTTCATCGAACGATAGTTTATAACTAAGGGTATTCTTTCCCCGTAAAAAATCAACTTGTACCATTTCACTTAAGTATGGCCGGGGTTTTATTTTACTTAACTTATATTGGGATGTGCTGTCTTCCCAGTTGTAAAAATCAGTTATTTCCATTGCAATAACATTAACGTTATGATGACATGATTTTTTGACTGCTTCCGCGAAGTCATGAAAAGCGTAGACTTTACCCATATTTTTAAGAGACCGCTCCACGTTGTGGTGGAAGGAGTCTGTGGCCTGGCTCAAAGTATTTTATTTGAAGAGATTGCAATGCCACCTCCTCGGTATTTACAATATACACAAAAAACAAAATAAACCCCAATTTTTGTTTTCCGAAGCGCAATTATCCAACCAAAAAATTATATTTTTTCATCACGAACCGACAGAATGAAGGCATAAAACGTACTTATTAGGTCCTCCTTACTACGACCAGATGTTCCTTCATGCCAGATCACTGCTGTGGGACCACCTTGTTTTTTACCGGTTGGGACAAAACTTTCGTTGAAAGCTATGATTCGGGGTGTAAAAATTGCTTCTTTGAACATTTCCATTCTTGGACGCATGACGACCTACACAATTATGTATTAAAAAAAATAAATAAAGCAAATTCAAAAAGAGATTACCTTTTGTAAGTCTACAGAAATAACCAATGCATCTCTTCTTTTCTTTGCCGAATCTTCTCCATATCTTTTCCGGGATTCAGTATATTTGACACGATGTGCAGCAAATTTCTTCACAACTATTGTCCAAGTTTTCTTTATTATGGCCATTTTTCCTTCCATGTAATTCGAAAATTTCACAATTCCAACACTCCTCATGCCCTAATTTAACGAATGAAATGTTCAAGGTATTGACGACTTCTCTATACAGATAGTATGAAAATTGTATTCCTGAATATTTACGCTTAAAGTCATTGTACATTAAGGTGATGTTAATGTCACTGGGCAAATTCGTCTGTTAGGTGCATGTTCCCGGCGGTAATGGGCAATGGTTGAGTGGAATGATTCAATGTGTTTTATAATTATATTATTTGTCGATCAATTTATATTTTATTTATTTTACCTCGCATATGTGGTTTAGAAGAAAGACCTGAGTTTTCAGTCTTTGTTAATGCATCACGAAGGACTCTATCATTTTTGGCATGATAGCCAAGCGTGCCAAGAAAAAATAACCTACAAATGTCTTGTTTTGTCCCAGTCCTATCTTTCAACGAATATAAAAATGTTTTTGATCTTCTAGAATCGCCCATTGTAGTTTTTCGTTTTTTAGAAATCTCAGATACATCATTTAGCATAAAGTTCTTCTGTTCTCTGGAATCCTGTGTCCAAAATTCTGTATGTACCTATTGCTATCCTCCTTTCTTGATCAATCTTTGAGATATACTGTTTTTTCAGCTTTTATTACACGGTGCTTTTACACCATAATATTTTCGTTTTTTATTGTCTAGCTTCAAACGCTTCCTCTCGGAAGGTTTTAAGTCATACTTTTTTCTCTTACGGACTTCTCCCTTTTTTGTATAATTATTGAGATCTGATATTTTCACAGCACGGAGAACAGTTTCATTAATAAGTTGCGATATAAACAATATATTTGTTTTATCTGATTCAATCGTCGGGTTCTCAAGAGCTGAAGTATTAGCTACGTGCTATGCGTACACAAATATTACTTAGAATTTGAATCCTATTAACTGCTTTCTTTTCCGGGTATTGAATATTTAAAACATGATCAAGTTGATTTTTGCTAAATAGTTCCTGATCAGCAGTATCAACATGTGATAATACCTCAGTTGTAACAGTATCAATAGCTGAGACTGAAGCGCCCTGATAATCTGAATCGGAAGTTATCTCGTTGTAGTTGGTTATTTAAAGCAAGTGTACCGGGTGGGCCGAATTGGACACTTTTAGGGTATATATCATTTATCTTAGGAGATAGAACAAAATGGACCTAGGTGTCCTGAGCTCAATTTTAATGAGAAAATCACTAGTGTAAACAGAATTCAGCTATCTCTAATCGTTTGGCCACTAGGGGGCGTTTCTCGAATTTAGTCGATTTCTTTAATCCTCCATAACTTTCTTATTACTAAAGATAATTGATTTTGGCCAAATATTGCTTAGAGCACTTTTTTACGTAGAATCCATTGCGATGAACAGTTTTCATAAAGGGTGTTTGGTTTTTTGTGTACGACCCTAAACTACATTTTTTCATATGGACCACCCTATATATTTTGGGGTTTTCGAAAAGAGTAAAATTTCCTAAATTTTGATGTATCATTTGTTATATTTATATTAAATATTATTTTTATGCATTAAAATATTTTGCTTGCAGATATCTAGGTTTCCGTGGTTAACAAAAAACGGCAGCATGTTTTAAAATGACAATGTCTTAGTTATCTGAAAATTTTAATTGGCTCCAAATATTTTTAATTTGAAATAACAATGTATTACTTGCAATATTGCAAATAATATTCAACATAAATATAACAAGTGATACATCAAAATTTAGGAAATGTTACTCCCTTTTCAAAAACCCCAAACACCCTGTATGAAAATTGTCCATCGCAATGGATTCTACGTAAAAAAGTGCTCTAAGAAATATTTTACCAAAATCAATTATCTCTAATAATAAGATTGTTATGGAGGATTAAAGAAATCGACTAAATTCGAGAAACGCCCCCTAGTGGCCAAACTATTAGAGATAGCTGAATTCTGTTTACGCCAGTGTTATTCTCATTAAAATTGAGCTCAAGACACCTAGGTCAATTTTTTTCTATCTCTTAAGATAAAGGATATTTCCATAAGAAAGTGTCCAATTTGGCCCACCCTGTACATAGCTTAAACGCTCTGCTATTTTTATCCATTTTTTTTTCTAAACAGGAGTCGCTCATTACTACTATATTTTTGAATTTCAAATTAACACTTTACCAACTATATAAAACAAGGTGCATCACAATATAAACAATAGACAAATTAGATTGTTAGTGCAACTACTTACAAGCGGAAGAGGTAAATTACTGTGCAGACACTAAAATGTAAGGTTAAGTTACAACAGCCAGTTAGTATAATGTTGTGACGAAGAAAAGTCGTAACTACAGCAGTTTCTGGCAGATAGGTACGACTTTGTGCATTAATAATGTCAGATACGACATTTATGTTTAACAGAAAGAGCAGTTTATCAGATACTACAAACCTTTCATTCATTATACCAGGCCGTCTGAATGTAAATACGACATTTGACTTTAACAATCTGATAGATAATTGTGGCGGCAACTGGTATGCATAAAAACCTAAAAAACGATAAAAATGCAGATACGACTTTTATGCTTAACACGGCGGTATAGTACAATTTTGATTCATGTTTTTCATTTTACACCATATGATTGTATGTGATGTAGCGGTAAACACTCCTGGCGAGGATTATAACTTATAAGCAGTTTAATGAAATCTGTGATTTATGTAGGCTTGTCATACGTCCTGGATTAGAGAGCACCGTCCTGGATTGAAAAAAATTTTCCTGGTCCTGTCCTGGGTACAATTTTGTCCTGGGTTGATCCAGGAGGTCGACGGGTTAATTTAATTAATTATTGTTAGGTCGCCTATCAGTAGCTCATGTCAAAAATGTATTACAAATCAAACTTAATACAAATTATACTTGTATTCAGTTTTATGAAAAAATTAAAACCAATGACACTTTTCTTAAAAAAATTATTTCGTCAGATAAATACGAATGGTCTCAAAAAAGTACGGACAATGTAGATATAGATACCATATTTCAGAACCTGAGCCTGGTCCAAGTGGCTCACAAAGTGTTACATAAAACATAATAATGTTATTACCTTCTTGCCTTGCCAACTTTGGTTTTGATTTTTAATATTTTATGGTTATTGTTTGTTTGTTCCAGTTCACTATTCACGTTGGTTCACATTATATTTTCGTGTTTTTTAAAAATATTTATTTTTTAATAAATAATTTTTATTTCAATTTGTTTAATTTATTTGATAGTAAAATGATATATACAGGGTGACATTTAAAAAACTACAATGCATATTACCACGCGATAGGGGGCCAAGAAATAATAAAAAAAATTCCTATACACTAATGTCCTATCACCTTTTGTTGTTAAGATAGAGCATCTTGACTACGAAATTATGGCACCTGTCAAATTAATATTGTAATAATTTATTCAAGTTTCTCGTGTTCCTGATTACGTTTTGCCGTGACTCATTAACACGGAGATTGGAGAAGTGTATCCAACAACAAGGCCATAAATTTAAACACCTTCTTTAGAGCTAAGCACATACTAATATTTTTTAAATTTAATTATTGTTGTTCTTATGTCATGTTATGTTGCTGTTTTTAAAGCTCCTGTCGACTAAGTAGCGATTTTTTTTGTTATAAGATATTGAAGAGCAATAAATTTTCGAATAAAAAATGTTAAAATAATTTTCAGTGACAAAAAAAAACAAAAACCTTTTTGAAAATTTGTACTTAGGGGTTACTCAAAAAGCCGAATCGATGTAAAATATTTTCAAAATGGCAGCACTTCCGGAAATGCCGGAAGTAGCTACCAATTTCGTTATTTTAAATAGCAACCCCTATTTTTTATTGCATTTTTGGATTCTACGTGAAATTTCATAATGTTTGATATCAACATGTCAATATCTACAAGTTATGGTTTTTAAGTTATTTTCATTTATTTAAAAAAAATGGCGGATGCAGACGGTACTTTAAGAATTCATTACTTGAAAACGGGTGTAGCTATGGCAACCGAGTTTTCACCAGCGCATAGAGGAAGAAAAGAGCTTTCTTTTGGTGTGCTTAAAAAAAAGTTATGTTGTGTACGACGTCAGCTATGAGGCTCTAAATTTAAGAAAATTTAAAAACTGAAAATTCAGTTTTTTTAAATGAAATGACCATTTTCTTACAATTGCATTTGATAGAGAATCAAAATGGGCATATTTTGGTATTACATGTTCCTATCCCTATCTTTAATAGTTTCTGGCTTATTCTCATTTCATTGCAATGATACCATTTTTTTCGGTTTTTTTTTAGTAGTTGGCCATGACCTTATGGCAAACGAATTTTAAACCAATCAATCCGTCACCTGTTAATTTCAAATCAATTTACAACCTTGTCTTCTTCAACACATGCTCAAAATGAGCGCCTTCATGTTCCAAACACAAACTCTTTTCGTAAATGTTCTCGTGTGGAGTATTGTATGACTTGTGATTTAGTATTGAGCGTATTCTTGCAAAGACAGCTCTTCTGTTGCAGGAACAACAATATTTTACTAAATTTGGCCTCGTCTGACCAAGTAATGTTCCCCAAAAAATATTCCTGGTTCCTTAACATTAGCTATTCGTAAAACTCTTACTGTAGGTAAGGTGGTACAAAGCTTCCAAAATGCAAACAATTTCATTCCAGTGTTCGGATGGTACGTTCACTAGGACGCGGTCTTTCTGGATATCTCTCATTGAACGTATGACAGGCATGTGACGCGATTCTGTTCATTTCACCGTAAATAACAATTAGATTCCAAAAATCTTAATATGTAAAACCATTGCGAGTCATTTTTTTCGATTATTGAAAAACTTATGTTAATTCATTACAGGTGACGGTTTAGTATCACTTGATTTGTTCAAAATTCGATTGCCATGGTCCATGTCATGGTCAACTACTACAAAAAATCATTGCAATGAAATGAGAATAAGTCAGAAACTATTAAAGATAGGGATAGGAATATGTAATATCAAAGTAGGCCCATTTTTATTCTCTATCAAATGCAATAGTAAAAAAATGGTCATTTCATTTAAAAAATCTGAGTTTTCAGTCTTTGAATTTTCTTAAATTTGGAGCCTCATAGGTGACGTCGTACGCAACATGACGTTTTTTTAAGTACACCAAAAGAAAGCCATATTCTTCCTTTAAGCTCTGGTGAAAACTCGGTTGCCATAGCTACAACCGTATTCAAGTAATGAATTCTTAAACTACCGTCTGCATCCGCCATTTTTTAAAAATAAATTAAAATAACTTAAAAACCATAACTTGTAGATATTGACATATTAGTATCAAAGGTTAAGAAATTTCACGTAGAATCCCAAAATGCAATAAAAAATAGGGGTTGCTATTTAAAATAACGAAGTTGGTAGCTACTTCCGGCATTTCCCGAAGTGCTGCCATTTTGAAAATATTTTAGATCGATTCGGCTTTAAGAGTAACCCCTAAGTACCTATTTTCAGAAACCTCCCTATACAACTTTCCCAGAAACGTCTAACTGAAGCTCCCAAAAAAACACCCTGTATATGTATTGTATATTGTAAAAATATATTGGTCATAACATTCAAAAAAATACTCAGTGGGCTGCTAATATCAAATCGGGCGTATCTTGTAATTCCAAAAGGCTGTTCGAATTGAACGCTTTGAAATTGTGGCGGCGACATTGACGATCTTTTCCAGTCATATACCTCTTTGTCAGAACTACTTGCTGAACTCTCGCTTTCAGTGGCACAAACTGTAGCAACTCGGGCACTAGGAACTGCATCATCGCCGGTAACCAGGGGAGCCGCGTTGAAGATATCTATATCGTCATCTTGACCGTCGAAGTTTCAGCAGATCCTCTACTTGACACTCTAGAGAGAGGAATATTGTCATCAGCATCTTCGCTTCCTTCAGCATCAGAATTCACAGCCATGTCATCAGTAATTGAATTCAATAAATACTCGACATCTTTGGGATCGTTTAAATTGTAAAATTTTTTGCTATCCATCTGAAAAATAGAGTAATCCACAACATAAACAACTCACTAGCAACAATTATGCCGTATTACGAAAGATACCATCAAAAACAGAAAAAGACGGAATGTTCGAAGTGTACGCTCATTGGTACCTATATGTACCACTGTTATTTTTGATAAAAAATTATCTAAGCCCGAAAATTTAGGAATAATATTATAAACTATATAGAATCATTAGACATCTGAGTTGACAGTATAGATATAGCTTAGTGCAAGGGTTCATTCCGGGTAACAAGTAAAAAATAAATTTCGCATACACTAAAATTAGATGAATTTTAACCTCAAATTTCTTTTTGGTTGTTTTTTGTAGAAACGTTACCTTTATAAGGAAAAGAGTGTGATAGGGTAAAAGAAAAACCCAAATACTGTATTTTACATACCTTTTAGTTAATAGAAGACAGTAAAAGAAGACACAAATCACAAAATAGTTGCACAATCTTGGTATGAGCTCGTAAGATGTTATCTGGTACGTATATGTACCACATTTTACAGCGCGCTCTAAGTATTGCCAACAACATATAGCGCCAAATTTAAAATATGGTCTAGGTATGTCATTGTGAAAAAGTGATTGCAAATTCGTAATTGTGCAGTTATGGAGCTAGAAAACCTCGCTGAATTACCTGCTGCAGTGTTGGCAAGTGCGAACAATGCAGCAGGTATCAAAACATCAATCGACATTAATACACGGTCAACGAAAAAATGCATAATGTTATACTTGAAGCATTAAGTACTTAGTGATGTAAATTCATAGTAGTGAGCATTATTCCAAACTGTAATTGTAAGACAAAGACATAGTGTAATGTTTCCCGCAATTGGGGTCTCCTGTAGGAAATAAGCAATAAATAAATATTGTTCTATGCTGTTTTGTTTAATGAAATAAATTGTTTTTCTTTATATATTTATACTTGCTAAATATGTTTTCGATAAAAGGTAAAACGCGTTAGTAAAAACGGATCGAAGTCGAATCAGGATTAGACTTGCATGCGCATTGGTCAATTGAGCTCGCGCAATTGAAATAATACGTTTTAAGTACTGGCGGATTTGCTCTTGTTGATAGCAACCCGATTCGACCTCGGCATGCAGTGGCAAAATATTTTGGAAACGGTTGCGTTATCCTAAACGCGTCCGATCTGTGTCTGAATACCTAAACACAATGGGTGCGTTCACCAGAACTGACTGTTTGCAAACCGTTTGCGCTTTTTACGTCAACATGTTTACTGAACGCTTTGCTAAATGTCAAACAGTTTGCTAGCGGTCGCCATTTTTTTAATCACAATTTAAACTCGCTGAAAATCATAAACATGTTAATCGGACATGCGCATTTGCCTTAAACGCGCGAAATGGGCGTACAAAACACGATTTTTAAAATAAGTACAAGTGAATACCAAATATCCCGTTAGCATAGAAATAGTTATAATAGGGTCCGGTATCCGTTATTCCGTTCTGTATTCTATTTGCATTTGCAGTATTTGCACAAAAAATGTCCACCTTTCTGCAGTTCAAAGATTTTGTGAGAAGTGAATCAAACAATCTCATTGTGAATGAAGATTATTCAATGTGTATTTATTGGATCCTTGGGTAATTATTTTAGTTTTTTATATATAAATTATAGGTATAATTACATTAAGTTAAATTAAATTGCATTTCGTAAAGCAACCATTAGATTTCAAACTTAACACCTAAGTATAATAACTGTAAGGTAACATTTTAATTTTTATAGGCGAAGAAGAAATAGTTAATGTTCCGAGGCAGGATTTGGTCGAAAGCAACCTACTTGGAACTGAGCAGATCCTCGATGAAGCAGGTCCTAGTACAAGTGGTGTTGGAAGCAGCACAGAATTACACGGGATTGCCAAAGGTTGTATATGGTCACAAATGTGTTAATGTGTATCAATATTTTGCTTCTTAGATTCAAAGAAGAGCCTAATGTGGAACGATGCCACTACAAAACTGTTGCTAGTGGAATACTGCAAAAAAAAGTTGATTTTCGAGACCCGAAGAGGAAAAAAAGAATGTTTGGGCCGAAATACAAGAGGTTTTTGAAGGGAGAGGATATGAGGTAACGTATGATGATTTGGACAGGAAGTTTCGCAATCTGAAACATCACTAGGGTAAAGGCATATAAGAGTACGCATTGCATTTTACAAATTATACCACCTCCGCCATTTTTAGTCCTTTCCGCGCTTCACTGACTACACGCTCAGTAAAGTAGATGATGTTTTGACAAAATTTTTCGGAATATAATTAAAAAAATACACTTAACGGCACAACATCACGGCATTTTATTAAAAATTACGCACTTCGTAAGTATATTTTATGTATATGGACTAAAAATGGCCGCCAGGGCGGCATTTGTCGCGTCAAAGGCTTGCGGTACTCTATTAATCTACTGACTCTGAATTATACAACAGCATATCGCCATCTATGAATGCATATGAGGAATCCTAAAACACATGCCTGCAACAAGGATAAATGCATTTTGAAGTATGTCGCATGTACTCATTGCAGAAAACGAAACTTGTTTTTATCTATTGCGCATGTAAGTTTTTGCTAGTGTTAACTTAAATAATAATTCTGTTTTTTACCATACTATTAAGCTTTTCAGTGCTTCATAGTGTAACGTAGAGTATTAGGTAAGTAATAAAACTCATTATTTTAAGTGTTTATGATGTATTAAGTCATAATAACCTATTTTTCTTAATTCAAGCGAAGTGTAGGTACAAGAGTACGCACTAAAAAGTTTACAAGAGTACGCGCGTACTCTTGTAAACTATATTCATATAAATGCAATACCTAATGCCTTTTTCCCCATTGAGTAGTAGGATCTACCTATAATAAAGCAACTTTGTTATTTTCAGGCAATAAAAAAATGAGTTCTTATAAAAGAAAAGCGATAGGAAGCTTGTATTTACTGAGCAGCTTATGGCGGAGATACGGAATAAAATTAATAACGGTCAAAGTAAACGAAGTATTTCACGAGAGCTGAACATTCCAGAAGCAACATTACGTAAAAGACTAAAAATTGGCACTTTTCCAGTATCACTTTGACGATACAAATGTATTTTTAGTGAACAACAGGAAAAAGAATTAGCAAAGTATGTGCAAGAAATGGATTGTCGATTTTACGGATTAACCATGAAAGACTTAACGAGTATTGCTTTTGAATTCGCCAAAGCCAATGGTGTAGAGCATAATTTTAATACTGAAAAAAAGGTTGCTGGGAATACTTGGATACGTTGTTTCTGTGAAAGACAAAAAATTACATTACGGCAACCAGAGAAATGTTCACTTGGCAGAATGATAGGCTTCAACAGGTCCCAGGTTGATTTGTTTTTTAAAAACTTGCGAGATATGTACCAAAAATATAATTTCGCAAGTAATTTTATATACAACATGGACGAGACGGGCATATCTACAGTGCCCAACAAGCTACCCAAGGTGTTTACACAAAAAGGCAAAAAATGCGTGGGGAAAGTTGCGAGCGGCGAAAGAGGTCAACTGGTTACTGCAGTGTGCTGCATGAGTGCTGGTGGGATATATGTTCCTCCAGCATTAATTTTTCCTCGTAAAAGAATGAAAGAAGAGCTGTATACAGAGGCGCCTTTAGGAACATTACCACTTATTTCTGAATCAGGCTTTATAAATTCCGAATTATTTCTTCAGTGGATGAAACATTTCCAAAAACATGTTAAAGCTTCCAAAGATGCTCCTGTTTTATTAGTATTAGATAATCATTCATCTCATCGAAGCCTTAATGTTATCAAATACTGCCGTGGGAGTTCCATTCATCTTTTATCGTTACCTCCGCATGTCAGTCATAAAATGCAACCATTGGATAAAGGATATTTTGGACCACTAAAAACTGCATACAGCCAAGCAACTGACAATTGGCTAGTTACCAATCCTGGTAAAGCTATTACTCAAAAGCAAATCTCGACAAAGCAGTAAAGGCATTTGAAGCGACAGGAATCTGGCCTTACAATCCCGATCATTTTAATGAAGAAGATTTTGCTCCTTCACTTGTAACGGACAAACCATATAATGTATGTGAAGAAGCTCCTGATGCTATAAAAGTTGCTGAAACTGCTGAGATTCCCATGGAATTAGATCAGATCATAGCTGAAGAGACTGAAGTTTTTGAAATTGATTTTGATGCTTCCACAGGATTGCCTGTAAATCCTGAATATGCAGAACAAATAGTGACTTCAATTTTAAAAAACTCTAATGCTCCAGAGACAGATAATCAGAATAATTTAAAAATATATTTGGATATGGAAAACGGCATGGAACCTGGACCTCCCACTACGGAAGACCAAGAAAACAATTGTGGAAACATTTCAGTTTCTTACAATATTAGCCAAACCACTCAACCAAAGCAAGATAAAGCTCCTGTAAAACCAGAAGATCTCCGACCATATCCGAAATGTAGGCAAACGGAACAAACCAGAAAACGTCGAAGTCAGAAGTCAGAAATTTTGACAAGCACACCCTTAAAGGATGAACTAGAAGCAAAGCAAACTGAGTTGACAAAGAAGGTTAAAAGAAAAATTGGTTTAGAGAAATCGGCGAAGCCTGCAGCTAAAAACAGCAAGCAAAGGAACACAGCTAAAGCATCTACCTCAAAAATAAATTCAAACAACACAGAAAGAAACGACAGGCAGAAGCCATCAAAGCCCGAAGAATGTAAAGGAAATGAAAATGAAACGGAAAAAATATTATGTCCATGGGGAACAATACGAAATCTCAGAAATCAATGTAGTACACATCATCATACGAAGATTTCAAAAAAAGTTTTGCCGTGAAACATTTTACGGCGATCCGAATAGTAGTTTGTCCGTAATTAAATTATTAAGTTGCCCTAAAATTGGCGAGAGCCGATCACATGCCGAACGTTTCCGAGTTTCCCGATGGCACCGTGACGTCACAACCCATACAGGACCTGTTGATTCTTGCTTGCGGAGTTGTTTTTTTACGATTTTCAACTGTTTTCGCGGAATATAAACACTATAATAGGTGAGTGGTTTTTTTAATTACATAATTTGTTGGTGAATTGAAAACAAAAGGACACTTGAATATGTTGCACACAAAACTATTTCTGTGGCCATATATAAGTGGTCGATTTGCAGACCGGATCAACGCCGGTTAATGTTTTATCACAGAATGTAGATGCTGTTTACTAGGTCATGTTAAGGAAAGAAAAGTTGTTTTGCACTTCAACAAAACAACTTTCTTGTGTTTGGTATACCTCGGAACTGGAAATTTGCAGATAATTTGCTTAATATCCACGTTCTTACTCGTTTTTATTGTTTGAAGGGTATATAAGACGATAAAAACGACACAGCTATGGTTGAGGTTGGGTTCGTACAAGGACGATCCGACAATTTACCCAGAGTGGATGGATTTATGCTCCTAGAATTTGCTGCGACTAGTGAGGATTATATTTCAGCGGAAATTCGTAACATTAAGTCAGACAGGTAAATATATTTTATGATAACTTAACCTAACATTGCTATAACCTGTACACATTGTGTTGAACAATGGGTAAATGAAATTTACTGTTATGAGATCTGAGTTTATCTGCTGTGTTAATACTCTTTCTGCTATGTTATCTGTTTTAGGGCCATGCGAGAAAGTTACTCTGCTGCGGCTGTGGGCAGAGTGTGTTTGAAGCGGGAAGGAAAGCTATGCTTAGTAAAGGCTGAAGTGTGCCCCGAGCACAAACAGCATTCTAAAAATTATGATGTCCAGATGGTGGTGGATGAAGACGCAGAAATTATAACTAAGTTGAAATGCCTAGGATGTGCTGCTTCTGAAGGTAAAATTAATGTTATACTTACATAATTTAATGCACAATATTTAAGTAAAAATTGGCACAATTTTCATTAAATAAAAATGCTTTTAAAGTGTAAAGTATTTAGTTCTGTGAGGTACATTTAAAAGTAACTGCTGTACCATATGATACTTTAAATGTTGCCACTGGCATGATGCTAGGATTTAAGCCATAGTCTCATGCCATTGCAATATTCTCTTGATAATTATATAGCAATACAACATTTTTGGGTCAGGATAGTATGGCATCAGTTGAAGATGCCGAAACTTTTGTCTTAAATCTGCTCAACTCAAAGCATACTGAAACAAGTTACTTGGAAATATTTTATTTGCAGATTAGAATTTCTTTTTATGTGGTAAAATATACTGGCTTGGCTGTAGAAAAAAAGTTGAAGGGAAAATTTTCAAGGAATTTATCTATTTCTATTTATTAAATTAATTTAAATTAATTTAAAATTATATGAATTAATTATACCGTTTTTATTTATTTCAATTACTGTATTTGTTTATTACACAATTCTGAAAACTTGTTGGCAGGTGGATGCAAGCATGCACTGGTGTTTCTAATGTGGATCAACGAGAAAAGCTCTCAACCAGCTCCCACCGACGTAGAGAGTTATTGGAACAAGCCGAAACTGTCTAGGATTAGCGCAAACGCCGTGCTTCACACCAAAGATTTTGGAGAAATCAAGCTTATTACTCCTGTCGATGCACAGGGGGTTCTTTATGCAAGCTTTGGTACCGCCGGAACCAACGTTGAGCACTTTCCAAAGGTAATTTAAGACATGGGTCTACGCTTTATGGTAACCCTCAATTTTCACTTCCGCTGTTTTTATTTTAGCGTTTTCCGTGTTGGTTTTTTTTACTTTATTTTTTTATTTTATGGACAACACACAAATAGTTAAAAATAGTTCATTTTTGGGGTAATGATTGGGGTGTGTGCCAGGTATGTTAACTTTAATATTTTATTCTGGCAGGTACAATTCTGAAATTGAAGAGGTGTGTAATCTCGATCTTCATCAGCTCTGTTTACGGTTCGTAAAATCTAAACAAGATGGAGGATCCACGAGCGCGTCGGATTTTCGGAACTTTTGTACTTTATCTATGGACGAAGACATATGCGAAGATGCCATTGAAACGACAAAAGGTCAGTCAGATTCCCGGCACTGGCATTTTTGCGTTACGGAAGGATCTCGGCCTCGACCATTTACACTGCTGCGAACAGCAAAAAAGAGACCGGCGGAATACTGAAGGAAATGATACTAGGAGCATCAACTCTTCATTTGTCAAGAGCTATGCAACGGGGAATATTGCTAGAAAGTCAAGTGCTAGAAATAGTAAAGAAGCAAATGAACATAAAAATTCGGAAAGTTGGAATTCGATTAAGTGGCGAGTACCCAGAATTTGGAGCTTCTCCTGATGGACTTACTGAAGAATATATTGTGGAAGTTAAATGTCCTTCAAGCCAGAAAACGTTCAAGAACTACGTCAAAGACGATGATATCGTAGCCCCGTCCAAATGCCCACCAAAACCGCTTGAAACATAATTAATGTAACCATCGGGAGTTGATGAAATCAAGTACTTTAGTGTATTACATTTTTTGTAATTTGACCATGTTAGAATTTGCTTGATGGGATCAGAAGGCTTCTCTATTTCTATTTCAAAGCAATCAATTATGCTTTGGACATGACTAAATCGCGCTCTAAAATAAATAGGTAGTCTGCTCTTGATAGTATCTCCAGCTTTCCAAAGAATTAATGTTGAAAAACACTCAGCTAAAGCAGGCACAGTCTTGGTGAAAGTCTTTCAATTAATTAAATAAAAAAAAATATGACAAAATGCCTGCCCTCGATGCTGTGTGTATAACCCAGAAAATTTACCGTTGTCTTGCCAAATTTGCACTTTTTTGGATTTATTATGACACCGTGTTGTGTGAAACGCTCAAAAAGTACTTCAAGATGTTCTATATGTAATCTCTCATTGCTCGAAAAGACAATAATTATGTCATCGATGTACGGAAAACAAAAATCGATGCCACGAGTTACCTCATCCATAAAGCGTTGAAACGTTTGGGCAGCATTTCTTAAGCCAAATGGCATAAATAGATATTCAAATGAACCAAAAGGAGTGGTTATTGCTGTCTTCTTGATGTCTTCACTTGCTATAGGTATCTGATGATACGCTTTAGCTAGATCGGTGATTGAAAAGATTGACTTTCCGTGTAGCTGATCTTCGATGTGCCTTACAGGGTACTTATCTGGTATCGTGCGATCTTTTAAACCTCGGTAATCTCCACAAGGTCGTAGTTCTCCATCTTTCTTCGGCACTAGGTGGAGAGGTGAACTCCAGTTACTCGATGATGGTCGTACGATCCCAGCTCGGACTAGATTGTCGTATTCGGCCTTTGCTGTTCTATACTTGTCGAGTGCAAGTCTACGTGGACGGCTGAAAACTGCTGGTCCTGGCGTTGTAGAAATATGATATACTGTCGTATGCTGTACCAGGAGATGTAGGCGTAACCAGTTTGGGATACTGTCGTATGCTGTACCAGGAGATGTAGGCGTAACCAGTTTGGGATACCTTCGTAACAGTTCAAGATATACATCGGTCGTTGCACTCATATAAGTTTTTATAGAGTTTATTTCCACTGTACACATTTTACCAACACTAACTAAGTTTGTTATTGTGTCCACTAACCTATTATTTCTTAAATCTACAAGGAGTCCATAGTTAGTGATAGTTAAAATCTGTTTTTGTTACTGGGCGATGCATAAGTTTTTTTGGGAAAACCGAAACGTCGGCACCTGTGTCCACTAAGTATCTAATATTATCAGTCTTATCACTAACAAAAAGACGGCACTGTCCTCCTTGTCTGTCTACTGTCTCCTCGACAGACTGATCAAGTAGTTTTTTTGAAAGTTACACCGGTCTACACATTTTCGAGCTTTCTCTCCGAATCTATTGTGGTAAAAGCACAGATTGGGGTCAGGACGTGAACGACTTCGTGAGCTGGAACGTCTTCGGTAGTTTCGAAATCGGTCGCGGCCAATTTGCTCTAATCGCTCCAATCTTGTGGCTATTGCCGCTAACTGCTGCGAGATGGCGCTAATGTCGAAAGAGCTGTCTACCTTATCTTCGTTCTGGATCTGGATTTGCGACGATTGCGCGGAAACGTTGTTGTATGCCGCTACCGAATTTTTCGCCCATGTTTCCCATACCTGATCGGCATCGTCTAAAGCATGTGTTGCGACAGTTGCAATGAGCTTGCACATATGCTGGCAATCGACTGGTCCAAATCGTGCGAAGCAATTCGTCAGGGACGGTCTTACCAGCGAGTCCGCGAAGGTGTCGCAGAAATTGACTTGGCTTACGGTCTCCAAGCTCCTTGTACTCCAGTAGCGAAGTAGACAAGCGTTCTATTAGCTCCCGTTTGATTTTCTCGTACTTCTCTTCCAAAGGAGGCGACACTATTATGTCCAACATTTCGGATATGTAACGCGAATCTAAGCTACCCGTCACTATAAGTAAAAGTCAGCTAAGAGTAAAGTGAAGGATTGTATAGGGAAAATTTGACCTTGGCGTTGATTGGTTAACACACGAGGCAAGTTTACAAAACTAAATTTGTCTAAAAATGACGCAAAAGCGTCATTGCAGTTTTGCAATATTATATTGTCTAAACTTGTTAATTCTGACCGTCATTTAAAGTTGGCGAAATTCAAAATCGACCATTAAAAGGAAAATTAAGACACATTTTACATTATCAGCTAATAAATCTGAAATGTTGGTTAATTTCTAACCAACAAATTACATGTAACATTTGGCATCGCTGCCATCCTAATGTAGTAAAATATTTGTGGTTAGGTTACTGTCGTGTAAGACATTTGTGAAAATTTAGTGAGGTAAATGTAACTAGTACCGCAACCTCCGCCATTTTTAGTCCTTTCCTTTCCGCGCTTCACTCACTACACGCTCAGTAAAGTAGATAATGTTTTGACTAAATTTTTCGGAATATAATAAAAAAAAATACACTTAACGGCACAACAACACGGCATTTTATTAAAAATTACGCACTTCGTAAGTATATTTTATGTATATGGACTAAAAATGGCCGTCAGGGCGGCATTTGTCGCGTCGAAGGCTTGCGGTACTCTATTAATCTACTGACTCTGATGTAACTTGAATGAAAGCGCCCTCTACTTTACTCTTATTTGGTTTATAGTTTAGATAATATTTTTTTGAATCATCTGTAAGCTGTAACACCGTTTAACATAATAACATAAATTGTCCCTCTATTTGAGCAAACCACGCCGCGGGTTGTTCGGGCCAAAAAGGCGGTAAAGTAAACGTAATGCGTTGTTGAGAAGTAGATGACGTGGCCATGTTCTTTTTTATTTGCACTTTTAATAAACGAAAAAAATCACGTCACGGTACACCACTGTGGGGTTTATTGTTTTCACCAATATTACGAATTAGTTAATAAGTAATTGAACGATAAACAGAAGTATTTATTTTTATAACTTAATATTTGTGCTTACATCGATACAAACAAGGTAACTACGTGCTTAGGTGGCTGCGCGTGTGGAAGTGTGTTCCTTATTCACGGAGCGGCAGCAAGTTGTAGCGTTTTCGGGTCAATGCACGCAGTGCGCACTCGTGTCGTGTATCACGTGCTTGCACTCAACCACTTTTTAAAAACGTGCCGAAGTTCAACTCTTTCAGCCGAGCACTCGTAATTTTCCTTAGGTATAAAGTTAATTTTCTGACACTTACATACATAACCTCAAACATTTCAAAAACTAGTTGTTTATCCTGTTTCGTTACCGTTACTTCCAGTATTTGTGGTTAATTTGGCATTAGTTAAACAATATACGCAGCAATAAAATGGAGAATAACATTTATTTAAAAATAAACGAAAAGGATGTAACTTTATCTTTAGATGAGAAAACTTTCTATGATCTTACAGGTAATCAAAATATTGGTTATAAACAAAACCAAGTAAGTAATAAAATATTATTTTAGCAAATCCTTCAGATAGTATACCGCAATACATAAATGTGCTAATGGAAAATAAGCTGATTGAGGCAAGTAGTATTGAAACCTTGTTGTATTCATTGGACAACCACAATTTTTGCGATCTAATTGGTGTGGGACACCAATCATCAATACCTCCCCAAGGTGATACAATACAAAAAAGTGAACTTTATTGGGGCGAGGAAGCAACCAAACTCATGCTGGATAAGTACGAAAATTATCTTCCTCTGGTAGGCCCCTTAAGAAGATTCAAAAATAAGCAAAGCTTATGGATCGCTATATCGGTTGATTTGTTAAGCTTTTAAATGTAAAGAAAACTCCACTTCAGTGCGAAAACCGTTATACAACGATTATGAAGAGGAAGAAAAATATTATAAGACATAATAAGAGAACAGGAGGATCGCCTCAAGCTGACCCATATGGAGAGGAACTCTCTAGAATTGCTGCTATTGACGATAGCATTGAACCAGCTGTCAAAATTGGTGTGGGAAAATGTGTCGTCATTAATAAATTGAACTCCACCGAACCAATAGCAATCCCTTCTACATCTTCATCTCCTTCAGGGTCTCCTACAGCTACACCAAGTGGAACTTTGAAAAAGAAACGACTGGCCGATGTTATGTTAGAGATATCCAAAAATAAGGAGGAAGGTCATGAGCGAAGACATAAAGAGAAGTTAGAATTACTACGTGTAATGTCAGAAAAATTATTTGGTTCAGAGACATGATGTAAAAGCATTTTGTAATATTTTCTTATTTCAATATTTACATTTATTTACTTATACATTCTTAAATATTAAATTTAAAATTACAAAGTTTAATTATTATTTAATTTTGGGATTTAACGGCAGTTGGGTTTTATGTTTTATTTTTACATAAGGGATCTAGAAATAGCTGCCACTGTTTAGTTCCTTCAATACTTCTTTATTATAATGTATCATCGTCGAGTTAAAAAATTGATTGACAACGTTTCGCCTGCACTAGGCTTTTTCAAGTCATTAAACATTGAGCAGTAAAACGTAATGAAATAAAAGAATTTTTAAAATTAAACATTAAATTTAAAACCGTGTACGAAACGTTGTCAATCAATTTTTTAACTCGACGATGATACATTATAATAAAGAAGTATTGAAGGAACTAAACAGTGGCAGCTATTTCTAGATCCCTTATGTAAAAATAAAATTTAATTATTATTTATTATTTGACAGACATGCTGCCGTTTAAGTTCACCCATCCCCCAATCTCTTCAATTCATTTTCTCGATCTACTACATTGTCGATATTTGTAGCATTGTTATCTTCAATAGCAATTTCTTCACAATTATCATTAAATTCAATGCAAATATTATGCAAAACGCAGCAGGCCAAAATAAATTGAGACGATTTAAGTACTTTATGGAAATCCAGCCTTTGAAGTTGTCTAAATCTTCCTTTTAATAACCCAAACGAATTTTCAATTTTAACTCTTGCTCTGGATAATTTTTTATTGTAATTTTGTTGTTGTTCGGTTACATTGCCGTAATCTTTAAAAGGTGTTAGAAGCCATTCTCTAATTGGATACGCACTATCTCCAATTAAGTGATAGTGGCCATTATTTGTTAATGTTGCAATCTCACTGCTTATGAAAGACAGCTTGAATATTCTGCTGTCATGTATCTTCCCAGGTGGTCCAGTAAATACATCTATAAATTTCTTTTTAGCATTGCAGATTCCTTGTAAAGTGACACAAGGAATATCGTGTCTATTAGTGTACGTTGATTTCAGTTTATGAGATGGAGTTCTTATTTCAATATAAGAACCATCAACGCTACCCAAAATATTGGGGAATTCAGATATCGAAATAAATGTATATTGTAAGGATATACCAATGCGATGATTATTACATACTTTAGCAAATTCTGCGGCTGTGCTTTCTTTTTCTGCGTCTGTTCTAGGAAAGTTGATTATCTTAGGTAATATATCAATAAAAAATGAAATAACCCTCATTTCAACGGAATGAAAAGTTGATCATGACATGTTAAATCTATCACTAATGTCCCTGATACTAGATTTATTTCCAGCAAACCTAAAAATATTAATATAAGTTCCAGAAAAATCGTTTTACATTGAACGTTTCATGACTATCTTATAATTATTATACAATCTTTTAAACAATGTACTTATTCATTAAAAACACTGACCACAAAAAACTCAAAATATGCTTTTCTGCAGATATCAAAATACTCCCTCCTTTATGTTCCGCAGGATAGAATTTACTATGTGCAAACTGCTCAATTAATGCGTAACAAGTTCTTGTTAGTACACGGAAATGGCTTTTAAACTGAAAAAATAAATTTATAGTTGGTCATTTGAATGAATACAAATTTTAGGAATTTCAACTCTTTCTCCACTAGCAATTAACAACTCAATTTCTTCATAGCTATCATCACCATCACTTGATGATTCTAGATATTCCATTGCCAATTCAACAAAATTCACAAATCTTTGGTTGTTTACATTTGCCATTTTTTTCTTACACTGCACTCCTACACTGACTCCAAATCCAGTACCGAAAAGTGCGTACTCGGTGACACTCGAACACGGCAACATTCATTTGGTGCGCCCTAAAAGTAGCACCCGAAAACGAAAACTGCACTTAGTGCAAGAAAGTGCGCACCGTCACCCGAAAACGCTATTAGTTATTCTTGGGATTCCACGGCTTGGCTTCCGGTCCTCTTGCGGTACACGGAATTTTAATTTCCGGTTGTTACTAACCGCCACAAGCGTTATGAACTTTATGCTACCTAAACTAGGAAATACAGATTTAGGCAATTAGGTAGGGTAGGGCGGGGTTAACTATGGAACGTCGTTTGGGACAAAAGCAATGTAATTATCGAAAGACAATTTAATTCATGTATAAGAAAATGTGGACAAAGTTACACCAGTGTCAAAATATCTGCTACTAAAATGTATCTCAAAAATAAAATCTGCAAAACCCGAAACTGAAAATTGAGTGAATGGCGAAATTGTTTAACTTTCATTAAAATGGATGCAGGTAGTTGAAATTAACCTAAAGATAGTTACAAGTTTACATTTTTTGAATCGGTCATTTTAATGTTTATTAAATAAATTTGTATACGAAATAAATTGCAATTGGGATCGAAAATAAAATGCAAGTTGAATATTTTTTCAGACGTACCTACTTTTTTCATGTTACATATACCTACTTCAGTGTTCACCGATTGAAATTTCGAAAGTTATGACTGGTCAAAATTTATCAACTGTCATAGATGCATAGAAAATAGAGAGTCAATAATTTCAGACTGTTATAGAAATACAGAAAGTAGATTCGAAATTTTTAACCTTTAATAGAAATTCACGTTCAAACAATTCAAGTTGTATTTTTATAATAGGCTCGAAATAAGTGTTAAAAGTATGAATGTTTCGAAGAAATGACATGTAAAAATTTATCAACTGTCATAAAAATTAAAGAGTCATTTTATTTCAAACTGTCATATATAGCCCCTAGAAACACATAGTACCGACAACGTTTGATCTTGCCGACTGGAGCAAAATTGGTTGGTAACAATGGTAACACTAAAAAATTCCCTAAGCGGATGGAGTGCGTGAATAGAAAGCGCAACAGCGCAAGCGCCACATGTGTTTTTTCGCTTTTATTGTTTGCTCTATTTGTTTACATTGCAATCAAAGCTAATCTTTGATTGCAATCTTTCCATCTGAAAATTTCCGTAAATAACATGTAAATTGTAAATTATTATAAGTGCGAGGTTGCTTTACAAGAGGTTGCACCAGCAGTGGCAAAAACGGACAAAGTTTATTTAGAATCCCTGCGAAAGTGCGAACCTTAGTAGTGGTTTGTGCCTTAGTAGGACAAAAATATGGTTAACCTCACTTTCCCCTTATAAACAAAAATATACTTACAGTAATTTAGGTAATTAAATTTAATGCATCCTTTAAAGTAATGTGAATTGCTCGCATTGAAATTGTATAATTTGCAATTTATAAGTTATTTGTGTAACGACAGGCCGTGAAGCTGAACTATTGAGGCTGTAACAAAAGGTAATGAGAGGGCCCGATTAGTCTGAAAACGGCTGTTAAGACATTTTTCATAAATTTTCTAGGTTTAATTATTGAATTAACATTCCATGAATGGTTCAATTAATCACATTAGTTATGAAAATTTAACCTCATATAATAATTTATAACATTTGAAATTAGCGTCGATTGCCTTAGGGAGTTTTCGTATTTCAATGTTGATGTCAGGTTTGCTCCAGCTTGTCGGTACTATGTGTTTCTAGGGGCTATCTAGGGGCTATACTGTCATAAAAATTGCACCCCCCTCTAGCGGCGAGTAGCTGCTCTCATTTGTTAGTTAAGTTTAACTTTCTTTAAGTAATACAGTCGCGGGAGAAGTCGAGTAGCGGCGCAGTACAGTTAACTTCGTTTAGTTGGTTAAGGTTAATTTTTGTGGATGTTTCCGGCCACCGGTTAGTCTAATGATGGGTTCATACAAGCGGCTAACAGATAATGGCTTAGGCAGCTAAAAGTTAGAAGTGTTGTGATGCATACAGATGTTCTTACAACGGGTTATGATAACGACTAACGGATAAAGTTGGTCAACTTTTAACTTTTAAGCTAGCCGTTGGTTTGCAAAGCCGTTGCGCACGCGTATTGTACGTTATATTAATGGCGTTCATATCATAATCTGTTTTCGCGGTGCGGTGAATACGTAACCTGGCTTTTCTTTTCTGTGGTCTTTGTTTTGATATAGAGCAATGGATTTGGCATTGGTTAGTGTAATTGAAGACTATCCGTTGATTTACGACAAGTCGCATCGTTTTTACAAATATGTAGTAGCAAAGAAAAATGCATTTGCTGCCATCGCAGAAATGCTAAACCTACAACATCAAACAAGTAATCCTGGTATGTGCAAAATTAGTTTTCTTTTATTATTGAAATTTGTGTAGTTGAATACTATGAAAAACGTTGGGTACAACTACGCAAGCGGTTTACTGAAGAGCGTCGCAAAAGGTTACCCGCAGGGTCAGCAGCTTCAACTTATAAGTGGCCCCTTTTTAACGCAATGCAGTATTTGGATGCGCACACATCAAAACGATTGTAAAATTGCATATAATGATGTACCCAGATTTCAAATAAGAAGTAATGACTTGCTTCATTTGAAGCATTAAAACAGATGCATTCTTTAAAAAAGATAAATTGCTGAAATATGGATATTCTCTTTCCTTAAAAGCTCGTTTTCCCACTTCAATAGAACGACAGAATGTGAAGCTAACTTTGCAAGTCTTTAACAGAAATATGATAACGGCATTAAGAGAATTAGGTCCAACCAAAAATTTAGAAAGTTACGAAGATACTGCCAACTAAGTATATTGAATTGTTCTGTACATGGTGGGATAATGATAATATTAAAACTTTACTTAAGGGTGTTCATCAGTGTTATGTAAACGAGTAGCATTAAGTGTGCGACAAAAATTGTTGGTTGCGCGGTAAAAATTACGCAAGCGCTATATACAGTGCTCGCCAAAAAGTCGGCACCAAATAGATTTTTTTTTTATTTTTGATTTTTTAAAAAATCTTTTTACGGCAATAATTTGTGCTAGTCTGAAAACCTACTTAGCCCCTATCAGATATGCCGAGTGATTTTCACTTAGCTAGGAAATATCGTTTTTCGAAATTGGTCTAAATTCTAAAAGTGCTATTTTTCGCAAATTAAGCAAGGGTAAATTAGAGTTTTTAGAAGCCACGTAAATAGATAATCATTATCATTGAAAACATTTCTCCCATAAAGTATGTTGCACCAAAAACGTAAAGATTATGCAACAATATTACTTTTCTGTAAATAATAATAAACCTAAAGGAATAATTAGCAATTTCTATTGTTTTTTCCAATTATAAATCTTTAGCGTTTTTAACGAAATCAAATTGAATTTTGAAATCATGTCTTGGTATGTGAAAATTTGGAGATATTCCAAAAAATTAAAACTTTAGTTTTATCGGAAGTTAAAGAAAAAAAATATTTTCTGGTCATGCGAGATTGTTGGGTAAGCTAAAATTGACAGACGATGAAAAAATCTCATTGAAATCTTGCTTAATTTACGAAAAATAGCACTTTTAGAATTTAGACAACTTCGAAAAACGCCATTTCCTAGCTAAGTAAAAATCACTCGGTATATCTGATAGGGGCTAAATAGGTTTTCAGACTAGCACCAATTATTGCCGTAAAAAGATTTTAAAAAAAATCAAAAATAAAAAAAATTCATTTGGTGCCGACTTTTTGGCGAGCACTGTATAGTGTATATACATATTTGTATTGTAATGTTATGTCATTCATTCTTCACGTTTATTGTATCGTATTTATATTTATTTATTTATTTTATTCATGTTCTGGGCCGATATCTAGGAACAGCGCATTTCCAAGCACCTCTAGCACTATCCTTACTAAAATTTTGCTTGACTAAGGGAATTTCACCCTCAACCAAGGATCTTTATCGTACCGAACATCGCATCGACACGGGACCTACGATTTTACTTCCTATCCGAGAAGAAGGCGCGTTTCAGTTTTTCTTCGCTTTAGAAAAACGGCTACCTTGGCCGGGTTCGAACCCGCGTCACACGGGCGAAAGGTAAACACGCCGCTTACCTTAAGACCACCGAGGTAGCTTATTGTATCGTATTGGGTTTTACCTCTTTTGTTATTTTACTAAATAAAGTGTGGTTCTAGAATTCGCCCATTATTGGAGGTGTACATTACGACGATACAACATTGGCGACGAGGATTCCAAAGAATTCACACATTCACATTGCTTTTCAATCAAGATGGCTACTAGTAACATTGACACTCAAACATATGCAAGGGAAATTGCAATACACTTATTTGCGGAATTTAATGCGGAGAAGGAGGACATTGATAGCTACATTGAAAGGTTCGAGTGTTTCATTAAATTCTACCGCCTTCCAGACGATAGGTGAGGTGAGTTTTTTGTGAGTTGCATGGGGCCACAAATGTTTTCTAAATTAAAAACTCTTGCGGTCCCTAAAAAGCCATCTGAACTGTCATTCAGTGCAGTCATTGAGTTACTAAGTGAGCATTTAAAACCCAAACCGTTACAGTGTACCTACGGAACGTCAATGGTTCCGTAGTCGTAAACAAAATGAAGGGGAAAGTTTTAATGATTTTCTTGCTATTAATTGCGGTTTTGCGGATAGTATTAGGTTAGAGGAGGAATTGAGAGATCAAGTTATTGCAGGGATTAAAGACAAAAATACACAAACATATTTCTTGCGTACAGATAACCTAACATTAAACGATGTTATAAAAAATGCAATGCAGATGAGCAGGCCAATCAAGGCGTAGATTTTCATAGGGAACTTGATGGTGCAAAGGTGCATAAAGTTACACATTCAGATACACAAAAACAATTCAAACATAATGATAAAAGTTCCAATGCTTCTTATTCAAAAAATACCTCCACAGGTCAAAATCGAGTTTGCTAATTTAATCAGTTTACACACACTTAAAGTTATAACTACGTCAACAAGAAATTACAGGATTAGCTCATATATTCACTAACACTATAGTAGGCATTATCAATCAACATTTGCTTAACCCTATAGATAAACCTATTCGAAGAAAGTCCCCTGACATCCAGTGGAAGTTTGTTAAAAAACTGCACACCATAATAATTTGCTGCATCCCTACTTCTATCTATTCTGTGGTAATCCACCACGTAATTATGTTTATTCCTGGTATCATACGCATGAATATCCTGAACCAAGCCTGAACCCTTCTGTATTCTTCAACATTTAATTTCACATGTTTTAAACATTCAAGCATATACATAGATGGTACAGTTAATATCTTGAGTTCCTTGAATTTACCTCTAACGTCTTCTCTATATTCGCTATTAGTAATATATCGAACTACTCTTCTCTGTAAGCCAAATATTCTTTGGAGGTGCGACGAGTGCCCCCAGACCAATATAGCATAAGCGAAGATAGATTTAAATAGAGAGTGGTATACATACCATCATTACAACTCTGAGAGACGTTGTATTCCTTAGGTTGCGTATCAGGTAGACGATTTTTACCAACTTAGAAGCCACAAGATCTACATGTGCTTCCCACGTCATCTTTGCATCCAGGATTACTCCCAAAAATTTAACATGATGTTCAAATACAGTAGGAACATTTTTTAAAGTGAGTATGATAGATTGAGTTTTCTCCTTATTCTGACTTAGGTTATTGTTGTAGAACCACTTAGCTACTGTACCTTGGGCCTCAATCATCAAATTTATAAGTACGTTGCAGTCATTGTGCGAGGTAATAAGAGTTGTATCATCAGCGAACATTATACATTTTGTTTTCTGATCATTTCTAGGTAGATCGTTGATGTATATAATAAAGAGAATGGGCCCAACGGTTGAGCCTTGCGGCAACCCATATGTCAGAGGTTTCTTAGAAGATAGTTGTCCGTTATGGTAAACTACTTGATAACGTCCTTCCAAATAGGATTTGAACAAGTGTAGGCCATTTTGTTTAATTCCATATTTCATCAACTTCTTTATAAGTATGGTGTGATCCACGCAATCGAAAGCTTTAGATAAGTCACACATAACACAACCCAAGTTACTGCTCTCTTCAAATGCTCTGATAATTTGCGATGTTATTTCACTGATTGCCATAGTTGTGGATTTGTTCTTTCTAAAGCCAAACTGCTCCAGACAGAACAAATTGTTCTCTTCGAAATAACTTTAACCAGGCATTCAATTATTTTTGACACGCAGTACGGAACCAGAGATATTGGCCTATAATTACCAATTTCATCTCTGTCACCCTTCTTATATACTGGTATAACCTTCACCAATTTCAGACATTCAGGATAAACGCCACTTTGCATAATGTCATTAATAAGTCTACACAAAGGTGCTAATATTAACGGAAACAATATATTTCACTATTTTAGTGTTTAACCCATATATGTCACGGCTTGATTTAGCTTTTATGCAATTGCAAGCATGTATAATGTCCTCAGGCGTAACTTCTTTAAAAACAAATTCAGTGTGGGAAGGTTGTTCATCTAGTAGATTTGCACTAATATCATTTACGGTTCCCCGATTTGGTATATTTGCCTCAATGGCTCCAATGAAGTAACTGTTAAAGTTATCAGCTCTAGTATCCACAGCATAATCTTTATTTACATTATTTCTATACTTGTTGATCAGTACTTTGCGCAACATTGTTGGAATTCAGAATATACCTATCATTAGCAACTCTCTTCGCTTCTATTATTTTGTGTCTATATTTTGAGCGAATAGTTTTATACGCAATAACATTCATTTCGGTAGGATTACTAGCAGCTACTATTTTACAATACTCTACTAGATATTTAATATGGTTAAGTTCAGGTGTAAACCAGTCAGACTGAACAGTACTTTTCCTTGTTATGACTGGCTTCATTGGTAATGAATGATCAACATTGGATATAATTATGTTCAAAAACAAATCAAATTTATCAGCTACTTTGAGTTTATCGTCATACACAAAGTCCCAATTCTCTTGAGAGTATAGCTAATCCATTCTTTGTTATGGGTCTACACAAGATCTTACTTTGAGTAAATTTAGAGCAAAAGTCAAGTTCATAAGATATAAATATTGCTTTATGATCACTAAAAGTAGTATTTAAGGTACCAGTCACATATTTTGATTTTACGTTCGTAACAATATTGTCCAGACAGTTATTCCCACGTGTGGGAAGGTCAATGGCAACAGATAGACCATAGATATGTACCATATCTTTAAAATCATAACTATATCTATCGTTTAAATTAAATTTTATGTTGAAGTCCCCAATAAGTATAACTTGTCTTTTATCCACCACACTTACAACTAACACTTTATTCATAATACTCAAAAAGTTCTGATAATTCCCAGCTGGAGCTCTGTAGACCGTAATAATAATCAGTTTACCTTCATTCAGTTCAACAGCAGCAAGCTCACAATCAAGTTCACTCGCAAATTGCATAATATCATTACGTTTTTTAAATTTGAGGTGATCTTTCACCATTATAAGAACGCCACCATGTGTTTGTCTATTCCTTGTGAAAGAAGCGGCTAATATATAACCACTACAAAAATAAGAGTCAATTTCTACTGCATTTAACCAATGTTCACTAATGCAAATTACGTTCTATGAAATGTTTTTGCTTTTAAATACATCTGTAATTGTATGCATCTAGTACATGTAATTTATTACGTAAACATTGTATGTTTTGATGAAAGATAGTCATAGTATCACTGCTGTTATCATCAATCCGTGTGCACCCGGTAACTGCATTTATAAAAAAATCTCCCGTATTTATTCGGTTGTAACGTCTAAAGTTGAATCTTTTAAATCCAACACCAATAGGCCAAAACGACGTTTTGTACAGCTCTTCTTTTAAATCATAATTCGCCGCAACTCTAAAACACTTCTTTTGTCCTTCTTCGTTGGGCAGCTCAACAACTTCAAACCCAGGGTTTTCCAACTTCTTCGCAAGTAGAAATTCCATCACATGTTCACTCATTACTTGCCTTTTTACCCGATAGATATATAACCAGACCTTTCTCTCCCTTCCAACAAAGTAAGAACTGCTCTCATTACATAACCCACAGCACTTCCTATATTTCTCCTTGGCGCTTTCCTATTTTTATAAGTAACATTTTGAAATTGTTGAGTATTACTAACACCATCTATGCGTTCATTTTGGTTACTGGAGTTTCCTATATTTGCAGATTTCAGCGGCTTTACAGTGTTCTGCAAGTCTTTGCTTTTGTTTACAGTTTGTACCTGATTTGGAGGTATAGTAGTACTCTTTTGTTCAAGAGGTACCATCTGTTGTTTAGTGACTGCACTATATGTAATTTTACCTGTGTTATTCATTGTGGCATCAGCATATTTGTTTACTCTATTAATTTGAATATGATTTATTTTATCTTATCTTTTAAAAGGTTGATATTTTCCAATAATAGGTTGTTATTCTCCATCAAAATGGAATTTTTTCATGAATTTCTTTATTTAGGAGTTTTAGGTATTCAACTTCCTTATTTAATACTTCGATTTGTACATTTAATAGGTTACCCTGATCATTTTGTGCATTATATTCCATCTTACATTCATCTGAGCACAACACTTTTTTATCACTCAGGATATATAATTTTTTATTTCTTTCGGCACAGCTAGCATGTTATACCGGTAGCGGGTGTTGGTAGCTATTTCGGTTAGTAGAGCAATGTTAGATTATTTCAGCAGTGGTAAGAAAATAAAGTAATTATAATTAAATAAATATGTACAAGTAAATAAAATAAAAAGGTACAAGATAAATAAACTAAAAACAGGATTCTAATTAACAGAATTAAATATTTCAAATTGTGTGTCAATTCACACCCAGGTATCGCCCCCTATTGGCCCGCTAGTTACTCTGCAAGAAAAAGATTATTACTTATCTTAAGTACGCAAAGTAATTGCCGTTTCGGAAAGGTTGGTTTCACGGGTTAAATAATGAAATGGCGGATTAACCTGGGAGGAAGAATGTTCCGCTTTTAATCGTTTTATAATTTACAGGTACGTATGTCCTTATTAATTAAACTTTCCTTTATTAATTACTTCACCTTTCAGGTTTTCAAATTCTGGAGAATAATTTGACTAACAAGGAAAATTTACGGTAATGCAATCAACTAATAATTTTTCTTGTCAACAGTATAATCACAAATTCCACCTGAATTAGCAATTGACCCTAATTACACAAACGCTAACTGCGGTGCCAGCTTAGACGTTCAGGGTTAAAACACAAGTCGGTTGCTTAAAACCAGTGATAACGGAAAATGTACTTAAGAGCTCTTACGTAAACTACTACAAGTTAAATTAGCCCTTTTGTTGTTGCCTAAAGGAACTAATTCAAGATGCAGACAGTTTATGTAATTATTCCCTTTTATGTAATTAGCTTCGGAAAATCTCCTGCTATATTACAGTACGATATAACGGGGTTGAAAAATTCGCACTCCGGTTATACCACAAAACGGAGTACCACAAACCTTTTTATCGAAATAATTGCTATTTAGGCCTGTGTTTTACTGGAGCAAAGTATCAAACAATAACTAAAGTAACGGTTGAATGCTGAGTGAATGAAATTTTACACAAATAAAGTTGTCAACGGTAGCTCAGGTTATTCCGAACTACCGGTGTCTTAAATGTTCAAGTATAAATGAAAAAGGTGAACCAAAATATAATTAATAAAGAAAAGAAAAAATAAACAGACTTACCCTAAAAATAGAACTAAAAACGGTTTTCTACCCACAGGTGAGTACGCACACAAGGGACGTCACACACAGGAGTTTTACACCGGGATAAACAGGTGAACGGATTCGTGAAATATACGGGTTACAGGTAAATGTATCAGGAGTCTAAATGGAAAATACAAAATAAGGTTTTCAGGACGGTATAACGGAAATCGGAAACTAGAAAATAACGGTAATAAATTTGAACTGGAGCAAACTAGGCAAACTACCAAAATACTCGAGACAAGCTCCTTTTTCTTGTCTGCTCTCCTTTTTAAAAGTTCTCCCCCAGTTTTCTTCTAGTTTTCCCCCAATTTACTTGAGGCGGCCTGTTTTAAAAATGAGTGGGAAGGAGTCACACCTACAATTTGATTAGCAAATATATCATAAAACTTACTCCTTCCCATCTCTTTACACAGCTTCCTCCCCTCACGGAAAAAGCACACCTGGGTCGTGGTCCTTCCTGAAAATGGAAGACTCTGGCTCTCAACCATCTCAGGAACAGACATGGCACCACACTCATCTGGCTGACCTACTTCCGGGGCTGCCTCTGCGACCTCTTCGTCTGGTTGCTCGCCCAGGTTCGGGAACTTCAGCTCTTTCACATGCACCCTGCTTTTTCTTCTTGGGTTTTCCATATCCTGTATCTCTACAACGACCGGAGATATCACCTTATGCACCCTGTACGGCCCTGAATACTTGGGTGCCAACTTTGCCATGATCCCTTGGGCCTTGTCGGACAACACATGTTCCTTTTTGTAAACCACCTCTCCGACGGTGGGCCTATAGGGTCGTCTTCTTAAATTATAACCTCGGCTCTGGTCAGCAAACGCTCTACCGAGATTATCTCGCGTTGCCTGGTGGAGGTCTTGTAACCTTCCCATTCGCTGCTGTACTTCTTGTACCTCTTCGGCGCTAGCCTCCCTTTCGGTAGCGGGTTCTTGGTCCTGTAGTACTTGCGTAGCTAATAACTCTCGACCAAAGTTAAGCATGGCGGGCGTGAAACCTGTAGATGTATGAAGTGCCGTATTTACTGCAAACATAATCTCCGGTATTGTCCTATCCCATGTCCTTTGGTTATTAGTTATATTCTGGGCCACCATGGTACCAATCACTCTGTTTAATCGTTCCACGGCATTACACTGGGGTGAATACGGAGGAGTATATCGTGGAACGATCCCTAATTCTTTCAAACTTTCCTGGTACATCTTACTCGTATATTGCGGTCCATTGTCGGAAACAATCATTTTAGGTGCACCATACCTGAACAGTACTCGTTCCCTCAGGGCTTTCAATACTACTGGCGTAGTAGCTTTTCTAATGGCCACAATTTCTGCCCATTTAGTAAACCTATCCTGAAAGACAAGAATGAAATTGTTTCCATCTAGGGATCTCGGAAACGGTCCCATTAAGTCAGTATGTATAATCTCCCACGGACGGTTAGCTGGAAAATAATGCATGTGTCCCCTCGGAGCCATTGTAGAGGATTTGAATTTTATACATGTTTTACATTTATGCACATGCCATCTCACATCACGCGTGAATCCAGGCCAGTAATAACTCCGGAAGACCCTGTGAACTGTTTTGGCCACCCCTTGGTGCCCGGCCTCTAGTCGGTCATGACATTCCCTCAATATCCTCCGTCTCTCTGGTTTGGGAACACATTGTCGTAAACAAGACTGTAGTCCTTCGCTCGTTTCTAGATTTGCATTAGGAAAACACCTCCATAATTTTCCATTCTGAATGGTATAATCTGCATAACGGGTTGGATCGTCTTGTACTCCCTTCCATATTTTCCGGTACCAGTCACAATTCGGCAACTCATCTATATCCTCTTGTATAGCCGACACGGGTGGTAATTCTTCCTCCTGAGACCTAGACAACGCATCTGCAACATGATTTGACTTACCCGGCTGGTACTCTATCTCAAAATCAAACTGCTGTAAGTCTAATATCCATTTAGCCATCCTGGATGTCGGATTCTCCATTGTCTGCAACCACTTTAGGCTTCTATGGTCGGTAACCACCTTAAATCGATAGCCTTCCAGGTAGCCTTTAAACTTATTAATCGCCCAAACAACTCCCAGGCATTCTAACTCTATTACTGAATAGTTTCTTTCCGGAGCGGTGAGCGTCCTGCTGATATACGAGATAACTCGCTCTCCCCCGTCATGGTTCTGGAACAGCACTGCACCCAATCCTGACTTACTGGCATCAGTACGCAGCGTAAATGGTTTGTCGAACTCTGGACATCCTAACACAGGTGGTGTGGTAAGTGCTACTTTCAAAGTATCAAAGGCACTCTGCTGCTCTTCAGTCCACACAAACTTCACATCTTTCTTTAACAGGGCTGTAAGAGGCAACGCCACATTTGCAAAGTTGGGAATGAACCGTCGATACCACGAAGCCATACCCAGGAAACTTCTTACTTTTCGGACATTGACTGGAGCGGGTAGTGACGTAATGGCGGTCACCTTCTCGGGATTAGGAGTAATTCCATGCCGGTTATAGTCGTAGCGGTACATCGAGAAAATCGCAAATGTCTGTCAAATTGTGCGGGAAGTGTGAAATTAGGTACACTTATTAATTAGATCAAAATAAACGATTTGACCCGCAGCACCCCTATTTTCAACCCTTAGTTTTAAAAAGTGCCCCGTATTTAGTTTTTTCCGTCCCCTAACGATAACTCCTTTGTTTACAACTTTTTGAAAAAAATATATTAATAAAAGTTTTAGGAATTCTTATAAGGAACATTTTATATAAGGATAAAATTTTCACAAATATCAACCCTTATCGAGATATGTGGGAAAAACTGATTTTTGCAGTTTCATTACAAAATCGGTCATAGTTTTCTTGTTTATCGTTTCTCAGAAAAATTATTCAAATAAAAGATGTAGATATTAATATGATCAATATTTTAGGTATATATAATATTTTCACAGAAAGCAACCCTTAACAAGTTATTTCGATATTTCTGAAAGTAAGCAACCCTTAAGTATGAAATCGCTCGTATCTTTTTTATTTGTAACTTATGAGGAAAAACATGTGAATATATATTATAGAAAATTATCTTTTGGGCATTTTATGTAGGTATAAAAATTTCTCAAAAGTCAACCCCTAACGAGATATATCGAAAAAACCAGAAACTGTCAATTTTCACATAAAATCGAGCATAACTTTTCTATATTTCACTACAGTGGCATTATTGTTATATAATTCGGTAGGTATATGGATGTAGAAAATATAAGTAAGGGGTAATTTTTTTACAAAAACTCACCCTTAGCGAGATATTTTGACAAAAACAATCTTTCGGCACTTTTTAGAAAAGCTTTCGTAACTTTTTCAATTACGATGGTTAATATTATTTCTTCGCGGTTAATAATAGCCAATTACAGTGCGTTTCATGAAATCATAGTGATTTTGCACCATATCACACTGGTGCGGGAATTTTCGACGTACAAAGTGTAGGGTTTATTCGCGGTAATATAATTAAAAAGAAACAATCTAATTGTACCCAAAATGCAAACATAGGTCGATTTTTATATCACGGAAGACATATTTTGATGTTATTTTCTTGGGGGTGGTTCTCACCTCCAGCGCTTCACAGGGGGTGACATTGAAATTTCGTCGCGGCGTATGGTTTCGCTCGGGTGTCGCATCTCCTCTTTAGTCTTCTATTTGGTTGTTCTCAATAAATACGAGTCGGTGAGATAATACTAACTTGCTGTTGAAGTGCTTACCTTTTATTTTCGCATGTAAAATGTCTAAAGGAGATGCGACACCCGAGCGAAACCATACGCCGCGACGCCCGCTACGTAACGAGCTCGCGCACCTAAGCCAAATGTGTAAATAAATATTTCAGTATTTTACTTAGCTACTGATAGATATAAAGTGAAAAAAATGCAAAAATGAAAAGGCCAAGGAATTAGCTTTCCAATGATGTATCACATGACCCGCCTTCCGATTTGAAATTTCAATATCACCCCCTGTGAAGCGCTGGAGGTGAGAACCACCCCCAAGAAAATAACATCAAAATATGTCTTCCTTGATATAAAAATCGACCTATGTTTGCATTTTGGGTACAATTAGATTGTTTCTTTTTAATTATATTACCGCGAATAAACCCTACACTTTGTACGTTGAAAATTCCCGCACCAGTGTGATATGGTGCAAAATCACTATGATTTCATGAAACGCACTGTAATTGGCTATTATTAACCGCGAAGAAATAATATTAACCATCGTAATTGAAAAAGTTACGAAAGCTTTTCTAAAAAGTGCCGAAAGATTGTTTTTGTCAAAATATCTCGCTAAGGGTGAGTTTTTGTAAAAAAATTGCCCCTTACTTATATTTTCTACATCCATATACCTACCGAATTATATAACAATAATGCCACTGTAGTGAAATATAGAAAAGTTATGCTCGATTTTATGTGAAAATTGACAGTTTCTGGTTTTTTCGATATATCTCGTTAGGGGTTGACTTTTGAGAAATTTTCATACCTACATAAAATGCCCAAAAGATAATTTTCTATAATATTTATTCACATGTTTTTCCTCATAAGTTACAAATAAAAAAGATACGAGCGATTTCATACTTAAGGGTTGCTTACTTTCAGAAATATCGAAATAACTTGTTAAGGGTTGCTTTCTGTGAAAATATTATATATACCTAAAATATTGATCATATTAATATCTACATCTTTTATTTGAATAATTTTTCTGAGAAACGATAAACAAGAAAACTATGACCGATTTTGTAATGAAACTGCAAAAATCAGTTTTTCCCACATATCTCGATAAGGGTTGATATTTGTGAAAATTTTATCCTTATATAAAATGTTCCTTATAAGAATTCCTAAAACTTTTATTAATATATTTTTTTCGAAAAGTTGTAAACAAAGGAGTTATCGTTAGGGGATGGAAAAAACTAAATACGGGGCACTTTTGAAAACTAAGGGTTGAAAATAGGGGTGCTGCGGGTCAAATCGATTATTTTGATCTAATTAATAAGTGTACCTAATTTCACACTTCCCGCACAATTTGACAGACATTTAGATGTACCGCTACGACTATTAACGACGTGCCCTAAATATTTTAACTCAGGTTTGCAAAACTCACACTTTTCGGGTTGTAGCACTAAACCCCACTGTCGTAGCCTCTGGAACACGGTTCTCAGGTTGGACAAATGTTCTGGAAATGTTCTGCCTAGCACAATAATATCGTCCAGGTACGCGAAGGCTATGGACTCCAATTCTGGACCAATTACTTTATCTAGTAATCTCTGGAAAGTGGCAGGTGCTGAATGCAGTCCAAATGGCATCACCTTGAACTGGTATAATCCCCTACCTGGGACGGTAAAGGCGGTAATCGGTCGGCTCTCTTCATCCAGGGGAATCTGCCAATATCCTTGTTTTAAGTCAATGGTGCTTATATAACAGGCTCCTCTTAGCTTGTCCAATATCCCCTGTATGAAGGGTAACGGATATGCGTCTTTAATGGTACAGCTATTTACTCGGCGAAAATCAATACAAAAACGGTACTTTCCGGAAGGTTTCTTTACCAGCACCACTGGCGAAGACCAGGGACTGCTAGACGGTTCAATGATGCCCTCTTTAAGCATTACATCTACTTCTTCATCCATTATCTGCTGCATCGCAGGGTTCCGGGGGTAATATCGCTGCTTCATGGGTTCGGTTCCAGGCTTCAACTGGATCTTATGGATGGCATCGCGGGCCAACCCGGTACAGTTGGAAAATCGGTTCAGTTCATCCTCTAAGAACTGATTCAGGTGATGAAGCTCGGTTTCGGTTGGTCCCCTAAGAGATGCTATTTGTTCTACTATCGGTTGATTAGGTACATTTATATTTTGAAAATATATAATTCGATTTGCTACATCTATTTGCACACCGTAGTGCTGCATAAAATCTAGCCCAATAAGGAGATCTACGGACAGAGTTGGTAAATAAATAGCACGTACTGGTAATACTACCTCTCTATATTCTATTTCAAACAGAAACTCACCCTTAGTTTCCACAGGCGAACCATCGGCTAGATGAACCACTCCACCACCAATCCCAGATATAGGTCGAACTTGATGATCGATTAGTACCTTCGTTACTTTCGTGCCTACATAGGTACGATAGGAACCCGTATCAACCAGGGCGGACACTTCTTTTCCATACAAACGAAAGGTAACGAATAAGCGATGGTCGGATACTTGGATACTTGATACTTCCGTTCTAGGAACCTTCACAAACTTCTGCACGGTTTGCACCCATTCGTTCCATTCCTCGGAACTGGTCTTCGTATTACAGGACACGGCCTTTTCTCGTCTCCGGCGCCTTAATTCCGGGACGGGCTTAACTCGTTTCCCGACACAGTACAGGAACAATCTCGGGTTAGAACATCATCACGACCACACCTGGAGCAAAACTTTTTAAACGGGTTTCGGCAATTTTGTCTCATATGTCCAGTCTGGCCACATCTCCAACACGTATTGGTTCTTCTGTACCCGGCTGAGGTACCTTCTATCGGCTTGTTGTCTCGGGGATTACTGGTACTGGAGACCTCGTTTCTCGCCTGCTGCATCGGAGCCAGTTCAGGAATATGGTTCACTGGAACCTGTAGTCTTGTAGTAAACCCTGGTCCCTTGTGTACTGGACTGGATTTCTCGGGGAGCATCTCTTTCTGGACCTCTTCAAGCTCCTTTCCCCATTCTAACAAGTCTGCTACCGTTTTCACCTCTCTTCTCTTGATGTACAGCTTGTAATCGGCTCTTAAATTCTCATAGATTCTATCTACTTGCTGTTCAGGAAGTAACTGACCATATCTTCGTATTAGCGTGGTAATTGCTGTAACATATGAACCCACTGACTCCTTCTCTCGTTGCTTTCGTTGTCTCATCTCTTCTTCTAAACGGTACGTATATCGGTAAGGGAAGAATTCACTTCTGAAGTCATTGGTAAACTGTTCCCAGGTCGACCAAGCTGTTCTCTGGTTTCGGTACCATAATAACGCTGTTTCGGCAAATATCAACGGTAAGGTAGGCAACAAACATACCCCTTCCATATCATATACGGATTTTAATTCTTCCAATCGTTCTAGGAATGCAACTGGATCGGCTTTTCCATCGAAACGGATTCCCCATTTCCTCACTTGTTCACTCAACATTGCGAGCCCACTTCGATCGGATTGCCTCTGTTCAACTAATATCGGAGCAGGTTCAATCGGAGTTACCATTCTTGGAGATCTGGGTCGGTTAGGAGCTGTTCCTATGGTAATTACTTGACCCTCACCAGTCTTCACAAAATCTACTAAACGAGTTTGTAGCTCGCTTACGGTACCTCCGGTTTCTAGTTTAAACTTGCGGGCTTCTTGTTGGAGAGCTTCCTTTTTCAAGGTAAAGATCCAACTAAAACGTACATCTTGCTCTGGTGCTACATCTCTTCCTTCGGACTCAGCCATTGTGGATTTTCGGTAACGGAGTTTCTCGAGCGCCAACCACAATGCTAAATTCTAGGTAAATAAAAATTAAAGGAAAAAATTCAAAAATTAACAAAATAACGGTAATTCGGAATGCTGAAACAAAACTAAAATTAAACTTTTCAGGGCCCAGGTCAAGTTCCTGCTCGCGGCGTCAATTTATACCGGTAGCGGGTGTTGGTAGCTATTTCGGTTAGTAGAGCAATGTTAGATTATTTCAGCAGTGGTAAGAAAATAAAGTAATTATAATTAAATAAATATGTACAAGTAAATAAAATAAAAAGGTACAAGATAAATAAACTAAAAACAGGATTCTAATTAACAGAATTAAATATTTCAAATTGTGTGTCAATTCACACCCAGGTATCGCCCCCTATTGGCCCGCTAGTTACTCTGCAAGAAAAAGATTATTACTTATCTTAAGTACGCAAAGTAATTGCCGTTTCGGAAAGGTTGGTTTCACGGGTTAAATAATGAAATGGCGGATTAACCTGGGAGGAAGAATGTTCCGCTTTTAATCGTTTTATAATTTACAGGTACGTATGTCCTTATTAATTAAACTTTCCTTTATTAATTACTTCACCTTTCAGGTTTTCAAATTCTGGAGAATAATTTGACTAACAAGGAAAATTTACGGTAATGCAATCAACTAATAATTTTTCTTGTCAACAGTATAATCACAAATTCCACCTGAATTAGCAATTGACCCTAATTACACAAACGCTAACTGCGGTGCCAGCTTAGACGTTCAGGGTTAAAACACAAGTCGGTTGCTTAAAACCAGTGATAACGGAAAATGTACTTAAGAGCTCTTACGTAAACTACTACAAGTTAAATTAGCCCTTTTGTTGTTGCCTAAAGGAACTAATTCAAGATGCAGACAGTTTATGTAATTATTCCCTTTTATGTAATTAGCTTCGGAAAATCTCCTGCTATATTACAGTACGATATAACGGGGTTGAAAAATTCGCACTCCGGTTATACCACAAAACGGAGTACCACAAACCTTTTTATCGAAATAATTGCTATTTAGGCCTGTGTTTTACTGGAGCAAAGTATCAAACAATAACTAAAGTAACGGTTGAATGCTGAGTGAATGAAATTTTACACAAATAAAGTTGTCAACGGTAGCTCAGGTTATTCCGAACTACCGGTGTCTTAAATGTTCAAGTATAAATGAAAAAGGTGAACCAAAATATAATTAATAAAGAAAAGAAAAAATAAACAGACTTACCCTAAAAATAGAACTAAAAACGGTTTTCTACCCACAGGTGAGTACGCACACAAGGGACGTCACACACAGGAGTTTTACACCGGGATAAACAGGTGAACGGATTCGTGAAATATACGGGTTACAGGTAAATGTATCAGGAGTCTAAATGGAAAATACAAAATAAGGTTTTCAGGACGGTATAACGGAAATCGGAAACTAGAAAATAACGGTAATAAATTTGAACTGGAGCAAACTAGGCAAACTACCAAAATACTCGAGACAAGCTCCTTTTTCTTGTCTGCTCTCCTTTTTAAAAGTTCTCCCCCAGTTTTCTTCTAGTTTTCCCCCAATTTACTTGAGGCGGCCTGTTTTAAAAATGAGTGGGAAGGAGTCACACCTACAATTTGATTAGCAAATATATCATAAAACTTACTCCTTCCCATCTCTTTACAATGTAGAACACTAAAACAGTTCACACACACAAATATTTTACATTGCTTATTACAACATTTATATTTATAAACAGCAAGTTCTTCAAGAAATAGATAGAATGTTTCACTGTATTGTTAACCATGAGAATCTAATTTTTATTTTGAAATAAAAATTTAAATATTTTAAATCGAGAAAGTCACGTAGCTGAGCGTCTGCTGAGTCGGCGTTTTGCAAAGATTCCAGGCAACAGCAATTTATGGGCGGTTTCTAGAACGACGGATATCTACTGAGTACGAGATATCTCTTCAATAACTACTAAAACCAGTTTCTCGAACGATCGATAGCAGTTATCGAAAGGATAAAGTGCTTTACTAGATATCTGGTTAAAAAGGACAAGATATCTTAACGATAAGTGTTAGCGCACGCGCGTTGTATTTTATTTGAATGTGTTGTGATCGCGAATGTGTTTGTCGGTTAATGTTAATGGTTATTTTATTTTTATTTTTACGTTTATACCTACTTGTAATACAAAATATAAAGTTCACAATATATACTTACGTAATATAATCAGTATAATGAATTACTCAAGTTCATCTGATTCATCAGACGCTGAAATTTTAGAAGTGTTGGAAGTTATTCCTAGAGCACGAGAATTTAGGAACCGTTTAAATACATTTGAAATGTATAATGACGGTGAATTTAAGGATAGATTCAGATTTTCGAAACAATTAGTTAATCATTTACTAAACTTGATTCCTGGAGATGTGGCACCTACAACGAACAGAAGTCATTCTCTGACGGCACTAGAGCAAATACTGATTGCATTAAGATTTTATGCTACAGGCTCCTTCCAGATTTTAATTGGAGATGATGCTAAAGTGCATAAATCTACAGTATGCAAAATCATTCCAAGAATAACCCACCAAATTGCCAGTTTGCGTCCTAATTATTAATATGCCACAAAATCCCCACGAAGTCCAAGATATCAAAACTGGCTTTTTTAATATACGAGGTTTTCCTAATGTCATTGGATGCATTGACGGGACCCACATTCCTATACTGTCACCAGGTGGTGATAATGCGGAAATATATAGAAACAGGAAGGGATACTTTTCCATAAATGTGCAGGCCATTTGTGACTCCACACTCAAAATAAGGGACATAGTGGCACGCTGGCCAGGATCGGTACACGATAGTACAATTTTCAACACCACATACATTCGAGCTCAACTGGAAGCTGGAGAGTTTCCAAATAGTTACCTATTAGGCGACAGCGCTTATCCTAATCGCCAGTATCTATTAACACCATTGCTCAATGCAGCGAATGAGGCTGAGCGCAACTACAATGCAGCACACACACACATACACACCAGGAACACTGTGGAACGTACATTTGGTGCCTGGAAGAGACGGTTCCCCTGTCTCAGCCAAGGACTAAGGCTGAAAATCGATACAGCACTTACAGTTATAGTTGCAACTGCTGTATTACATAACATCGCCATTAGTGTAAACGAGGATGTTGTTATGAACGAAAACTACATAGAAGAAAATGAAGACGAAGTAAATGTAAACCAAAATGGATTGAATTTGGAAGGGAATGCATGCAGGCAATACCTGATTGACAACATATTCGTGTATGATAATTGAATTTTGTTCACTAATTTGATTTATTTAAATTTTTTTATTGAATTGTGATAACTTTGTCCTATATTCTAGTAATTTTATTTCAAACTCCAATTTGTTCATTTGCTCTCGATGTTGAACTTCTTTCCTCTTTTCTTCTAATTCTAGCTTCTTAATCTCCAACTCTTTTTCTTTCAAAACAGTTAAAAAATTAAAAAAGTGTCCCCATAATCTTGAAATTGGAAGAGAGAATAGTTCAAGAAGCCAATCGCATCACTCCAGAACAAATACAAAATTCAATAAGAAATTTTACTGACCGTTTACATTTTTGTCAAATTGTAAATGGAGAGCATTTTGAAAAATTATTGTAATCGCAACCTGAATAGACAGGTATCTTGATTTTTCTGTATTAGGACACTTTTTTAATTTTTTAACTGTTTTGTTGTGAATAAAATTAAACATGTTAATACTTCCTGAACGTAGTTTTTTATTTTGCATTCAAAAGTGTTAAAAAAATCTGGGGGTTCCATTTAAAAAAAAAAGTTGAACGTATTTCCGATTACACCGGAAGTGAAAAAAAAAACTTTATTGCATAAAATATGCATTTATATTAACTATACCCCCATACCAAATTTCAGAAATCATAATTTTCAAATAACAAAGTTATTCGACCGTTCCGGGACTTTTTACTAACCCTGTATAATCTAGTGATCCCCAGGAGATGCGTATAGATTGATAGTGCTAGTCTGGAATACTATATCGAAGAATCGAGTGAGCGAATTCAGAGTGAACTGCTGACACAAAACAGCCCACCTAGAAATGAATGCTATGTAGAATCGAGGCAACACCGATTACGACGTTGCGGTGGTTGTTCACAGTACTATACCAATTTAGCGCGAAATTCAAATATTTTCAATAATTATATTATTGATATCAGTTTTAAATCTAATAAATTTGTGTAATACAGTGATAGATATAAATAATTGTATTTGTTGAAGCAGTAATATTTGAATATTTGAAATACAAATAAAGGTGTATATTGTTATAAAAAAGAAATATTTTATTTCCTATATGATCTTTTGGACACATATTTCTTATGGGCAATTAATTTAATGGGGTCAATCGCTTTGTCGTTTTTGTGCACCCTAACAAACTTTACAAACTTACAGTCTCTGCCCTTTGCTATTAAATTTACTTTGCGGCACCAAAAAAAAATTGCACATTTAACAATTGAATTGCATACACTTTTTCCAAAGTCTGAATGAACACTACAATTTACAGGTAAAAAATTAATTTCTTGCAATATGATGTTATTAAGTACCACTGATAACTTTTTTCTGTGGCATAACCTTGGTATTAAATAATACAATCTCCCAAGAGAGTGGCTCACCAAAAAATACAAGAAATTTCCAGGCTTTGTCAAAGAAGAGTTCACGTATTGCCTAGCTTCGATAAAATCAATGTCTTGATCAGTGTCTCTGTATACATGCAGAACATTTTGTTAATCGGAGGCATTTTTTTGCAATGTATCCGGCAATATAAACTATAGTGCAACGGCTAATTTTATTTCTCTTAACTGGAAAGGAGCATTGCTCCAAGTTTGTTTCTGTTGCATGTTGTAATGGTGGAGTTCCAGCCGAGACTTCTCCCGTTACAAAATACCTTAAATTGTCGATAGCAGACGCGCTTATATCTTCTTTCTCGCAATTGGCGCCTGGAGAATGAGTTGACATGAAATTATTGGTCAATAAAGTTTTATATGCATTTATAAAACAGGAAGCATTTGGAGACACATTCCTAGCTCCTTGACTTCTGATATAACCAAAAAAGTTTTCTAACGCGTCTTGGTTAAAAACTCGCATTAGTAAATAACCAATGCGTTCTTTTTGCAGTAACATTTTTAAACGTATAAATCCACGAAGAGTAAAAATTAAATTCCTCAGAGTCGGATTTAAAACAAAGCATTTTCTCCTGGGACAAAAATACCGCATTGTTTCAATTGTCTTTATCGCATTTTTCCAATAGACTTCATGGTTAGATGTTAATGTGAGACCTCCTTTTAATGGTTTACTAGCTGGTGCCACTTTACTACTGGAGTTCAGGCTATCGAAAAGCTCATCAAAGAACAAGAGCAATCTTGCTGTTTGTGCAGCTTCTTGGGGCAGTTTTACTTCTGAATCTATACTCCAATTTGCAATGCGATACATCAATTTTCCCACTTGATCGCTAAAAACTTGAGTGCAGCAGGAAACCTTCATTTTGTTGATAGCGCCTCTCATAATGTGCTTATCAGTTAGTTTTGGGCATATCCGATTTTCGTCCAATGAGTCTAGTTCGTAAAATTGTTGGATGTGGTTCCAATCTGCTACCATATTCTCTCCATAAATGCAGATTTTTTGTCAGCATGTTATTTCTTATACCTTTTATTAAGTGTGGAGGATCATACAGCGGTACTATTTCTACCCCATTTACTAGAAAACCATGGTAATGATTTTCAACACCTTCCTCACGACAGACCCTATCTGTTTCCTGAAGAAGTGAGTTGATGGCACTTTGGTTTGTTGAACCTTGGTCACAAATTGTTGCAATCACCTGCAAGCCAATGTTTTGAATTGCTGATATAAGTTCTTTCAGTAGCTTTTTTAAAGGAATCGTTTTTATAGGGCCATTAGAAAATGTAAACATTATTGGTTGCTTCCAGTGACGTCTTATTCTTTTCACCATAAATACATTGACATGATCGGCTAGGGTTGGGTTTCTTGATGTACCAAAGTCTTCTATGCCATTAATGCAATCTTCTCGTCGATTATACTGCACATTGGTGTCCAACGACATTTCGTCAAAAACTATTATGCAATTTCTGTCTTTTACATCCATCTTTGACACAGAGTGTTGCAAGTTTTTAATTAAACTGTCATTAATACCAGGCCTTAGAGGAATTTTATTCAATAAATTAGTCAAAGTGCGCGCTGAAGGTAAGGCAAAAATTTTGGATAGTAGCCGATATCCCTTAGCACTTGACTTAAATATAGTGAGAGCCAAAATTTTGTCATCAATAGTAAATCTTCGAGCTTGTGGCTTTAAACGTTGAGATCTTACTTGAGATATAATAAATTTATATGTGGTAGGATTAACGTAATTAAATAAATTTTGAAAATCAAGGGAATCTGCCACTTTTTGAGCGCAAGCTAATCGAACTTTAAATGACTTTTATTTCTGACAGTGATATTATAAGCTTATATTGTCATAGTTACGATACCAATAAAGAGTGTCATAACTCCCTTGGGATATAATGACGCTATAATTCCCTCTACGGCTCTTTTATGAACCAGTAACCTAGCAACAACCAAAATTGCAATCGACGATACCTGAATCAAATATACCGGAAATGAACAAATTTTATTAAACTCGGTCAGAAATAAAATTATCTATGTATCACGGGAATTAATGGGTCTCAATTACCTCGGGTAATTGCTGTCCCTCGGGCGCAAGGCCCTCGGGACGCAAACTTTACCCTCGGTAATTAAGACCCTTATAATTCCCTTGATACATAAATAACTATAATCTAGCTTTACATTGACCTTGCCTTCTACTGTACGCAACAAGTCTTTTGTACAAATGTTTCTCCTTAGGTGTCAGTGAAGATTGTCTGGTAACTCCCACTTCTTTCAAAAAGTTGCATCGCTTTTGAGGTCTTTTATGTCTTTTTTCTACATCTTTATGAGCAACAATAACTGAAGATATAGCATCTGACAGAATATCAGTATTGTAGTTCTTCTCATCTGTTACATTTAGGGTGTAAACTGGCTCTACTTCTTATGTAGTCAGGTTTGAGGAGCTGGGTTCTACACTGACTTCATGCTCCACCATTTCATTTTCTTGGAACTTGTTATTCGGAAACTCCTTGGCGTTAGGTAAATTGAAGGTAGGAATAGCTGTTGCTGTAAGTCCTCTTCTTGTTCCTTGTACATGACACTCCGTGGAAAAATGTGGATGGCTAACCACATAAGTTTTGTACACTTCTTCGGGAGTTTTCTTTAAAAGTTCTTGATTATTAACGTTGCGTAGCCACTGCTCAAAAACATTCAGTTTCCTTTAATGGGAATCGGTGGCGCGCACTGTCTGAATCTGTGCAGGATGGTACACAACATTTCTTTTTCCGAATTACATTCATTGTTTGTATTAATAAAATACTTTTAAAACACTTTATCCAACAAAAACACACAAATACACACTACAACAATAAAGAAGGAACAAATACCTATAAAGACGTCGGCAAAATTGTATAACGGGGAAGGATAGTCTTTGGTATAACCGTTGATTGACGAATCCCTTTAGTCAATGGTATAACACTATAACCTAAAAGTAATTGAGCACGCCAAACGCTTTATAGATCATGTAGAACACTGTAATTAGACTGTAATATGCATACAGCGCCATACAATGTGTGTTCACAATACTACAATTTTCGCTCAAGGTTATTCCATAAGACTTTCTATTCTAGGTGGGCTGTTCTGTGACTGCTGAGTTGTGGTTGCGCTGGTTTCTTATTTGGCTCTCGTGGGAGAAGCTGTGGTGAGATGTAATCGTACGCGCCCTCTCACGGAGCGTGTTTGTTAGGGTAGTTTTATATGTTTGCCCTGTGTGTGTTGTGTTGCCTATGGTCGTGTTACAGACTCCCCCTCTGAACCTGATAGGCGTCCCGACGTAGGGTTCAGGATGTTCTGTTTCTTTGGAGGTCTTCCCCGTTTCCTAATTGGCAGGACTGGTTCTGGGATGGTGCTGTTGCTTCCCTTGTAAGGTGTTAGCATGGACGTGTGATACTTTCCTAGTGGTGTGGTTGGGGCGTTTGGTGCCGCTATCTCGTATGTGGTGGGAGATATTTGCGTTAGGATTTGGTATGGTCCGTCTCGCCTTGGTTCTAATTTTGCGGATTTCTTTTTTGCGGTGCTGCTGAGTGGGTGTGTTGTGACCCATACTAGTTCACCTGGTTGGAGTGCTGGAGTGTCATGTCTCCCTTTGTCTACTATTCTTTTTGCTCGGTCTTGTGCCTGTTCTTGGTTTTCTTTCGCTTTCCTTATGGTTTCCGTTATCCTTAGTAGGTACGGGGTAACGGTGGGTATGAAGGTGTCTCCTTCTATAATGGCCTTTTGGTCACGGGTTACGTCATCTGTGGTTCGTAGTTCCCTTCCAAAAGTTAGGTATGCTGCGGTGTATCCAGTACTTTGGCATGTTGCTGTGTTCAGGGCGAATCTGATAGCTGGGAGCTTATCCGGCCAGTTATCGTGTGTGCGCTGTACCAGTATGGCTAGTTGTGTTTTGAGGTCCCGATTTTTCCGTTCGACTGGGTTCGCTTGGGTGATAGACTGGTGTGAGACTTTGCTGTATGTTTAGCCAGTGCGTCATGTGTTGCATTATTCCGCTTATGAATTGTGTTCCGTTGTCGCTGCGTATTCTGCGTGGTGTGCCGTACCTTAGGAATATCTCGCTGATCAGTGTGCGTGAGCATGTTTCTGCGTCTGCTGTTTGTATGGCGAATAGTTCCACCCATCGTGACATGATGTCTTCTGTGATGAGAATCCATTTTTCTCTGGTAGGGGCCCGAATAGATCGATGGCTAGTGTTTCGAAGCGTTGGGCGGGAGCTGTTGTTTGCATTAGACCCGCGGGTTTTTGGTTGTTGGCTTTGAAGCGTTGGCACTCGATGCATTTTTTGACGTAGTCTGTGATGTATTTGCGCATGCCTACCCAGTAATAGCGGGTGGCTATGCGTTGGACTGTTCGGTCCTCTCCATAGTGGCCGGCCGTGGGGGCATCGTGGTATTCTTTCATGATGGTTTCACGTTCATGGGCTGGGACCACTTGTTGGGCTTCTTCCGAGTCGGTTTCGGGAGCGTATCTGAATAAGATACCCCTTGCCATTAGGTATCCTCTGTTCGTCCATCGTGAAAAGTCCACGGGGGCGGAGTCGGGTTGTTCGAAGCATTGCACAATTTTCTGTATTTCTGGGTCTCGTAATTGTTCCGTCCGGATGTCGAGGCCAGATCTTGTAGGGATATCGATGGATACCATGCACACAAGGCATTCGTTCTCTGTCTTGTGTTCGCAGGGGGGTCGTGACAGGCCGTCGGCTACCACGTTTATTTTCCCTGGCGTGTACTCGTAGCTTATGTCATATGATTGTAGAGCAAGTGCCCATCGTGCCAGTCTGCCTGTTGGAGATTTCAAAGTTAGGAGCCATTTTAGTGGTTGGTGGTCGGTCATGATGTGTACGGGATTTCCTTCTAGGTACCCCCTGAATTTGTTCACCGCCCAGACTATTGCTAAGGCTTCTCGCTCTGTTGTGGTGTAGTTTCTTTCGGCTGGCAGCATGAGTCTGCTTGCGTACTCTACTGGTCTCTCATCTGTTCCTTCTCCCTGACATAGTACGGCTCCGAGAGCGTAACCACTGGCGTCTGTCCGTAGCGTGAATGGCTGGGTCATGTCTGCTTAGCGTAGTATGGGTGCGGAAGTTAGAAGTACCTTGAGTTGGTGAAATGCGGATGATTGGTCTGCGCCCCATGTCCATGGTGTGTTTTTCTTCATTAGGTTAGACAATGGTCTTGCGACGTCGGCGAAGTTCGGTATGAAGCGCCGGTACCACGAGCAGGTTTGTAGATACGACATTAGTTGTTTCACCGTTTTTGGTTCGGGTAGCTGCGTTATGGCTGCTGTTTTTTCGAGGTCGACTTGGATACCGTCTTGAGTTATGTAGTGTCCTAGGTATTTAACTTTTCTGGCCCCGAAGGTGCATTTGCTCCTTCTCACGTGTAGCCTGTAGGTTCGGAGTTGTTGGAACACGACTCGCAGGTCCTTCACGTGATCCTTGCTGGATTTGGACAGCAGGATGAGGTCGTCTAGGTATGCTAGTAGTGTTACCTGTGGTACACTGGTGCGGAATCGATCCATCAGCCGTTGAAATGATGCGGGGGCGTTGCGGAGGCCAAGCGGAATAGGCCGAATGGGGTCACAAACGCGGTTTTGTCTCTGTCACACTCGCGCACTGCGATCTGCCAGTAGCCGGACTGCAGATCGAGGGTGGTGATGACCGTGGCTTGGGCATTGTGGAGAAGGTCATCCATCCGGGGAAGGGGGTAGCGATCGGGGGTCGTTATAGAGTTTAGCTTCCTATAGTCTATACACACGCGCACTTGATTGTCAGGTTTGGGCACCATTACCACTGGCGCGGCCCATGGGGAATCGCACTCTTCCACAATGGTTAACTTTAGCATTTTGTCTATTTCTACTCGGAGCACTTGTTTTTTCCCTTCGGGGAGCCTGTACGGAGCGGCTGAGATGGGAGAGTGGTCTCCTCCATTAGGGCCCGCAGGTCTTCTTGTTCGCGTGGGGACAACGCCTCCCCCTCGTCTTGGCGTAGTAGGAATGGTTCCATGTCTGCCATCTGAATCTCTACTAGGGGCAGCTTCTTCTGCGGCGATGTTGGGAAGAGGGTGGTCGATGGAAGCGGAGGGTAGATTTCCTCGGCAGTGGTTGCGAAACTCGGATATTGGCTTTCGAATGACTATTCGTCGGACTCTTCGTAATCATTGTCGTCGGGCCCAAATAACGCGTTGACGCGTGCGTTTTTGGTCCTCGGATCGTTGGGTCCGGGTGTGTCGTAGGACAGTCCATGGTACAAGGGCCGTTTTTGTACCGGTATTAGGGACCATGCTTGTTTTATTGTCGGGGCTCCATCAGGTTGGAACGCGTGCAGTTGGTGTGGCGTGTCGCTGAAGTGCCACTGTTTCTGGGGCAGGTCTAGGATGAGCCCAGCGTCCTCTATGAAGTCAACACCTAGCAGGGTTCGGTTTTCGGCGTTGGGTAGAATGATGAAGTTCGTGGGGATGATCTTCCCTTCCAGTCCCGAAGCACGTTGACTTGTGTAGAGAGGACGGTTTGCGGTCGATCCTGTCCGTCTGCAAGAACTAAGTTGATGTGGTGTGATTGGAAGTGAGCCTTCTGTTGGACGAGGAGTTGATGGAGGGTGCTTCCGGCGATACTCTGCCGCGCCCCTGTGTCTAGATAGGCACAACCGACTGTCCCGTCGGATATGGGCGATTGGGCACTGTCGCTGGGTTGCCTGTGCGGGGAGTAGGTTCTTCTCCTCGGCTAAGTAAAATGTAAGCTGTGCCAGAGCAGCTTGTGTGTTGTTGCAGCGAGGGCACTGGCTTCTGATGACACCTGGGGTCTTGCACCCGAAGCAGGCGAGTGGAGTGGTGCCAGTGGCTGCTGGAGGCGAAGTTGTTGTTTCCTGCCTCTTCTTCTTTCGGCACTCGTCGACCGTGTGGCCCATGTTTTTGCAGAAATTGCACTTCGGACGCGAGTTACCTGCCTGTGGTCCGGTTCGGTTGGCTTTGGTCGTGGGAGCGGGTAGTTCGTCTTCGAATTTCCTCAGTTCGGCAGTGAGGGCGTCGTAGGAGTCGAACTGTGTGCGGGAGAGTTTTTTCTTGACTCGGCGGTGGAGCAGGCAGTAGATGGCGTCTAGCTGCAGAGGTTCCGGCATGCGGCGGTCTTCTGGGAGTTCGGCCAGCAGGGCTCGTTTTTCACAAATGAACCTCTCTGTCGGAGTGGTGTCGTTCTGCTCCGTTGCGAAGATCTCTTTCAGCACTTGGTGCGGGGCTTTGGTGGAGCCGAAGGCTTTCTGGAGGGCCCTCATGGCTTGGTCCCACGTAGAAATGGTGGTTTTGGTGCCTAGCCACCATGTTGCTGCTTCCTTTTCGAGGAGCATCGGTAGTCCCATCAAGGCGTTCTGCTCACTGATGTGCTCGCAATCCTTGTAGATTTGGACTGCGTTGGTAAAGGCGAGCACGTCGTCTCCCCCATCGTACCGGGCAGTACACCTTGAGAACGAGCCAGTTGTCTGACGTCCAATGCCTGCCAGGAGCTGGTTGAGCTGTTCGACGGTCAGCTGGATCACCGGTTGTCCCGTTGTGGTTGCGGTTACGTCGGTGTTGGATTGCATTTTCTCCGCGATCTGTCGTTGGTACAATCGGGTGACTGGTCGGTTTTCCGTGGTGATGTTGGATTTCGGTCGGCTTCGATGGTTTTTGCGGTTCTTAGGCCGTCTAGTTGGGCGCCACTTGTTGCGGGTTTATTTTGCAAGGTGATTCGCTAATTGATTCACGTTGCACGTACAGCAATAAAAGTAGTCACTATTTATCACTAACACGTTTAATATACCATTAACTATACAAGAAATGTATGTACAGAGCCGTGAAATATTTACACTACTAATTCCAAGATAATTGTACACCTAATACTACTATATATAATCTAGTGATCCCCAGGAGATGCGTATAGATTGATAGTGGTAGTCTGGAATACTATATCGAAGAATCGAGTGAGCGAATTCAGAGTGAACTGCTGAGTTGTGGTTGCGCTGGTTTCTTATTTGGCTCTCGTGGGAGAAGCTGTGGTGAGATGTAATCGTACGCGCGTGTTTGTTAGGGTAGTTTTATATGTTTGCCCTGTGTGTGTGTGTTGTGTTGCCTATGGTCGTGTTACAAGCTTAATTTAAGAAAAATGTTTTTTTTGTAAGCAAAGAACCGCTTTTCTTGCTAAATTTCACCAAATGTACAGGAGTGCAATTAGGTACATTGTAAAATATGGAAATAGGTATGTTTATTGTTAAGACAAGTTGATAAAGGCTTTGGCTTTAACGGAGAGGAGCATATTTTATTATACCTACTCTCAGTATTTAAAAACAAAATAATAATTTTACGTTAAGTTCATCATTTCTGGTTACACCTCTGCCAAAATTCAAAATTTTTATTTCATACAGATCAAGATAACATGAGTAGCAGATCTCGAGATACGGGCAGAAACTATGCTTCTGGAAGTGCAAAGCGTAAGGCAAAAGAAGAAAAAGAAAAAAACAACCAAGCTGTCTTACTAAAAACACGTAAACTGTCTGAGTTTTTTAATGTTCAGCAAGATGTTCTTGAATCTAAAGAAATTGAAACAGAAAACACAGAATCTGCTTCTCATTGTACAGATAACAGTGCTATAGGAAGTTTATTAGAATCTGTAACTATTTCCCATATGGCCATATTTACTGCAAGTGAAACTGCACCTGTACGGACAGCAAGTCTTTCCAATTTGGCCATATCGTCATCTTGCCAACGAAAAGTGGAGAGCTTGTCACAGACTTCCGATGTCAGTACATCTTCCATAAGCCAAAATCAAAACGAAGGTAAAATGTACTCTAATGATATTGGTGAATGGCCGATTTTTTTATTTTTCTTTTTATTAATCATTTAAAACTAAAAACTGAACTAGAAGTTATTTATGAACGGGAGGATTTTCGTGAAAGTGCTGGAGCAATAGCGATGCTACAGTTATTTATAAATAATAACCTGTGCAACACATTTTTAAATTTAAAATTTTAACGAACTTGTAATTGATCACTTCGCAAATAGTAAGGACAGGAGAATCGATTTAAAATTGAAAAGTGTTTAAATAAACATATTAGCACAAATTTTTAGTTTTTTTATAACTGTCTTATAAAATTTGCAATGACCTCCTTGTAAAAGGAATCACGAGTCGCCACTGAAAATCCTTATCCTCTATTATTGCAGCTATCTTGAGTGCTACCGCTACCCCTACGTCCTACACTATATAGAAGAGGAAACAATGTTTTCCTGTTTTATCTCTTCGGTTTTCCGAAATATAGTTTGATCAAAGCAATATGGCGATGTTACGTCATCAATTACATGAAGCGTATTGTTATAGGATTTTTTTATTGCTTTGATTAAAATGTAGTTATTTTTGTAATATTTGACAACTTGAATAAATGTACTTATTTACTTAGGAGGAACTGTCCTGTTTATAACGGGTGGATCATCTACATGTGACCCATGTAAACTCTTAATAACTTTGACATACGTTGTCAAATCGACAAACGTCATACCACAGTTGATGCGTCATTTCAAGAAGTTATTTACCATGGATAAGTACACTCCGCCTCAACGCACTGTAGTTGTTCAGCTATACATCCAAAAAAGTTTCTCAATCGTGGCTACTCAACCTGCATTTCGTTTAAAAAAATTTATATCGAATGGTAGTCTTAATAAAGCCAGGCGTCCAAATAAACCAAGACCAAGGCGTTCTGATGAAAATCTCGCTGCCGTACATGCCAGTGTTGAAAGGTCTCCAGAAACATCGAGTCGACGTCGATCTGCGGAGTTAATACAATATGTTCGTCGTATGTGAACAATTTGTTTTATCTTGTGTATATGTTTAAATCTAATTAGGTGTTGTTTACTAAGTATTATTTATAGACTATATGTAATTTTTATGACAAATTTAGTTGTAGGTGTATCAATAAGTATGTACCTATTTTACTAAATGAATAAATAATGATGATGATGATGATTCTACTTTGTTTACCGAGTCACACGACTCATTACCTACAACCATTAGATAGGTCATTTTAATCACTAAAAAATCACTACTACGCGGCTTGTAACGATTTCTTAAAACCACATCCAAGTAGGAAAATAACAAGGTTGATTTTTGGAAAACTTTTGTGACAAGTCTGGGGTAAATCGGCAACTGCAGAAAATGGGATGTCTGGTTTTAGAGCTACATGCATTGCACCCTTTAATCCAGAAGTTATTCCAGACTATGCGTATATTAACATTGAAATGGAACAAGATGGTACAAATAGTACGACTGAAAATACATTCTCTCCTTCGACTCCGCCCCGGTTCCCTAACTCTCGCATTTTTTCACCTCTGCCTGGTTGTTCGCACGATCCTGACACTGCAACAGTTCAGATTGACCCCACACTCGATCCCACGCCAGGAAAACTGTTGGACAACGTGATTTCGCCAATTCCAAAAACTAATGCAAAAGCAGTAGTTAAAACACGAGGTAGGCAACTTGCAACAATTCTAAACAGTCCACAACGCATTGAGATTCAGAAAGACAAAAAGAATACAAAGAAAAAAACCGCTGTCCAATTCAGAAAGAAAACTGTGGTTAAACAGAAAAAACGATTACAATCTTCAGATTCGGACAGCGCAAGTCCAGTATTGCAGGAACGTGATACATCAGCAAAAGAGTGGGACGAAAATGAATGCGTAGGGTGTGGGGAAAATTATTTTGAAACCACTAAGAAAGACGAATGGTTCAAATGTGTGAACTGCAGTCGTTGGCTTCATATTGGATGCTCAAATTTTTCGAAGTCGGTCTCACCCGTAGTTGGTGGTCGGTCTAATCCGGACATGCGGGTGAGATCGACCAGTCGCAATGCTTGCACTTTTAATTCAAAATAAAAATGTATGTTCGTATTATAGCACAACTTACAGTTTATCCACTATCCTAAGCCTTTGGGCAATGCTTTAACAGTTAAAAAAACCGTATCTCAGAATCCAAAAAAGTTACAATTTTTTTTCAAAATGTGGTCGGTCTCTCCCGGACTTACCCTACAATACAAGTGATGAAAGTGACTGATTTTTCAACGAGCAATACATTACAGGGTGGTTCCTAAGTAATCTATAATATTATATGGGGCGCTTCGTCACTCAATTTTAAGACGAAAAGTTCATATAAACATGTGTGATAAGTCTTGTTGTTAATGAGATACAGGGTGTTTTATTATTTTATTAGAAGCAACAACATGTGTTAAACATTAAGAAAAAATAGTATATTTCAGAGAATATGTTCAAATGTCCACCTGCAGCTAAAATGCAAGCATCTGCTCGATGTCTAATTGATTGCCGAATACGTTCGAAGATACCAGGATTGTTACGAATAACATTACAGCCTTGTATGAGACGATTTTGAAGATCTTGTGCGTTTAACATTACTCCAAAGGCCACTTAGAATAAGCATGTTTTTCGTATTACTTCTAAAAACCAGTAGCGTCACCAGGAAAAATTAATTTCAAATACAATCGGAGCTGATTTATTACAAACAATTCAACACCCTGTATCTCATTAACGACAAGACTTATCACACATGTTTATATGAACTTTTCGTCTTAAAATTGAGTGACAAAGCGCCCCATATAATTTTTAGATTATAAAATAACATTAGTTTGTAGCTGTGATCAATTAATTAGTCGATGTGGAAAATATATTTAACAGCTAAATTATAAAATGTGATGCTTAGGTAGTTGCAAACTACCCTAAAAGGGTTGACGTTTCGCCCTAATTCGGGCTTAATCATAACCATTACCATTGACAATACATATTAAAAAGACGGAAACGAAGGTGAGATGAAAACGAATGAGATGAAGAAACGTGAGGGAAATTAACCCTCATTAATTAAAATTTAACATTTAACCATTATATTAATTCACTCAGTCAATAATTAAAAATTGAGTAATTGTAGAACGTGTTTGCTTATACGTTTGATCATGACTCTGATGATGATAATGAGGCTTAATTTCCCTCATGTTTCTTCATCTCATTCGTTTTCATCTCACCTTCGTTTCCGTCTTTTTAATATGTATTGTCAATGGTAATGGTTATGATTAAGCCCGAATTAGGGCGAAACGTCAACCCTTTTAGTGTAGTTTGCAACTACCTAACCATCACATTTTATAATTTAGCTGTTAAATATATTTTCCACATCGACTAATATTTTAGATTACTTACCCTGTATATATTCACGATCGATAGCGAGTGAGGATAGTATTGAGAGTTGAAAAACCGCACTTTCATCACGAGTTGTGGATACTATTTTGTCCAACATCGCAAAAATGAGTCTCAATTTTAAATTTCTTTATAATTAATTACTTTACTGTCCTATTTTTTCAAGAATCTGGTTGCTGATTTTGTATTCTAACGTTGCTATGGAAATGAACTTTCCTCACTAGTGATCCAAACCCCTATTTTCCTCACTACATTGAGTGATGAAAGCGTCATTTTCATAAGCGATGTTGGAAAAAATATTATTTTTTAACAATTTTTAATAATGATATGTTATCTATCAATATTATGGTCAACCACTATATCTGCATTAAGGGCCGCACACTTTCTTTCGTAAAACTGTTAAAAATACTATTTATTTTCAGTAAGAAAAACAAATATTTTATCCTTTTTATTGCACTAAACATTATTTTTTCCTTTTTAGTGTATGTATTAAAAATTATTTTATACTTTTTAGTGCATGAGAAAGTGTGTAAATATTAGAAAACTTTGTTTTTTAAAAAATTTTTTATTTAGTTGTCTTGTGTAACTTTTATTACGAGCATTTCATGTACTAAACTTTTTTTTAATAGATATAAAGTAATCTACAACAACTGTGTTATGTATATTTTGTGCACTTATGTCAAACTTGATTGGCAAATTTATGTAACTGTCGAGTTTACGAAAAATGAGAAGTCACTTCAAGTATAAACAGAGATAGTAGGGCCCAGTAGAGGAGATATAAAGGCGGGTCTAACATCCTATTGTGTAGTCGTAAGGCCCGGCACACACGTTACGATATATCTGTCAGGTAAATCTGCACAGGTTACCTGTACTGGTAAACCGGAGCGTGTGTGCCAGCGGCCGCAGGACAAATTACACAAGTGTAGCGACCTGCGCAGGCGTGTAGACCTGAGCGTGTGTGTGAGTCACACCGGCACGCCTGTACAGTTTTTAGGTTACTTGTGGCTACGCGTACGATAGTGCTAGTGACCTTTTTTGACAATCATGACAAGCCGAAAATGGAATCAAGTGATAGAAGAGTTTATCGAAATATATAGGTCGGAACCGTGTCTATGGCGGGTAAAAAGTAAAGAGTATCATGACCGTGAAAAGAGAGATGCAGCTTATGAAAGACTTGCGATGAAATTAAGGGAGGTAGAAGCCGATGCTACAAAGAAATCTGTAGTTAAAAAAATAAATAATTTAAGAAGTAATGTACGTAAAGAGAAAAAGACAACGTGACATGTCAATGAAATCCGGAGCTTCAACAGACAACGTCTACACATCGAAATTATGGTACTTCGATTTGTTCGACTTTCTTGGCGTTCAAGATACTCCCGAGTCCTGGTGCGTCTGTGTCAAACTTGGATGACGAGGATGGAAGTGATATCGAGGAAGTAAGTACTCAGATTAAGTAATACTCATATAATTGTTTGTGTATACATTTTTATAAATGTTTGAATGGGACCTGATCACAACGGTCACTGATCATAACGGCCACCTAGGTTATTGTTATTTAATAACGGCCACTTTGATCACATACGGCCTCTAATACTATTTGATCATAACGACCACCTTGTTCACGTTATGATCAAATAATATAAGTGGCCGTTGTGATCAAGGTGGCCGTTATCAAATAGCAAAAACCGGGGTGGCCGTTATGATCAGTGGCCGTTGTGATATAGACCCTGAATTTATCAATTAAATTAATTAAATTATTATTAATTATTAAATTATAATTAATAATTAATAATAATTATTATTATGAATTATTAACTTGCTACCGTAAAACTTCTTGTCGTCTATTGTTTGTTTCGAAAACCCGATTGTCTTGCCATGGAACTTTGCCTTCATTCATGAAGTAAATAGTGAACTCATTTCTAAGCTGTTTAGCAGCAGAAGTAATGTTCCCGTGGTTCAGACGTTGCAATGCGATCATATTCGATTCCGAGGTATCCAAACCTGCAATAGCAGTAGTTCCATCGTAATTCTCCTGATAGGTACTGTTTGGAGGAGCGTAAAAGCTTGGATGTTGTTCGATCAAAAAATTATGCAATGCACACATTGCCATGACCACTTTTCTTATGTTCTCTGGTTCCAAATTGATTGGAGTGTGGAATATACGAAATCTGGATGCAAGTATGCCCAAACTATTTTCGACAACGTGTCTTGCTCTCGAAGTGCGGTAGTTGTAAATTTCTTTACTAGCTGAATCTAGTTGCGCTTGTCGAAAAGGTTTCATAATATTCATTGTAAGAGGAAAGGCATCGTCAGCCACAAAAACGTAAGGGTCCTTCTCAAAATTTTCCGTAACATTGCAAGGCGTTGGAAGGTTGAGTTCGTTACTCTCCAACTTTTCATAAAATGTAGTATTCTGAAGAACGCCTCCATCAGAAATACGTCCATTAGTTCCAAAATCCACTAAAAGGAGCTGATAGTTAGCATCCACTATTGCAAGAAGCACCATACTGTGTCTGCCTTTCTAGTTGAAATAAAAAGATCCGGAATTCGCTGGAGGAACTATGTCTATATGTTTGCCATCCATGGCACCAAGACAGTGTGCGAAATTCCACCTGTCTTGAAATCTTTTAGTGATGACTTTCCATTTCTCAGCGGAATCAGGAAACTGAAACAAATTTTAAATTGTATTCATAATGTAAACAATAAAACCAGGGTAATGACTTTTAGGGTGTAATAATATACTTCTTTCAGGAGGGAATCGAAGATTCTGCCTCACAAACGCCCAGCACTGAAGAACCCTCTGAGAACAGCGCAAATCCTCCACATCATGCAAGACCGAAATCAGATCTACCGACATCACGGCCCAATTTAGGAAAAAAAAGGAAAGCTGACGACTTGACCAATGATGTTCTAGTATCTGTGAGAGAGCATTTTAAAAAGCCTTCCCCCAAGACGACAGATATGATTTAATGGGTAAATCTATTGCGATGAGAGTTAGATCATTAGACCAACGCCAGCGGTTGATTGTGGAGAAACGAATCAGTGACATTTTATTTGAAGCAGAAATGGGAATGCTTAACTTGCCAACAACTTCATACAGGTCCGAACATCTAGGTAGTTCCAGGTCAAATACTACGAACACACCAAGTCCTTCCCCAGCTGCTGCATACGTTCCATTTCAACAACAGACAGCGGCTGCAGAAATTATAACCAATGAAGATCATCCATACTTCATGGCTACTTACTTTTCAAATTTTAACATTCTGTAGTTTTTTATTAATACAAAATTTGTAAACAATTGGGTTTATTTGTTATGCTTACCTGAAGATACCCTTTCTTCAGCACACTATAGATGGCTTCACATGTTTCCGGAATAATTTGGCCAAGAGCTTGGGGTGATATGATAGTAGAAAACTTGAGACATTCGTACGATCGACCCGTTGCAAGAAACCTCAATGTAGCTGTCAGTCTTTCATGGGGAGAAATAGAAGTTCTCATAACTGTATTTTTCTTTTGAGGACTTACAAGTGACAACAGTGTTTGGTATACTTCTTCATTCATCCGCAGGTAATTACGGTAATCTGGCGGATCTGCACTTAACTCTATTAGTAATCTCGTATGAGTGTATTCATTTCTCTTTAGAAGCCAATCTTTACACGTTTCTTTTTACATTTCATTGCCACTACCAAACCGACTAAAGCGATCGCGTCGTCTCTGCTCGCCATTTTATCTCGACTGAGCTACAATATTCCGGTTTACCGTAGCGTGTGTGTTCTCTAGCTGCACACGTATGCCTTTCCGGTTTACCTGTGCAGGTTTACCTGACAGGTATATCGTAACGTGTGTGCCGGGCCTAAGGTATGACCAAAGCTGGATAATATTTAAATTACAGTGACTCTATTAAGCCGGCCACTCACGTTCCGGTAGACATGAGAAGTAGACCGGTACAGGTACACCTGTGCAGGTGTATCGTAACATGTGTGTGAGTCAACCTGTGCAGGTCAAATGGCCTGCACAGGCGACCGGAGAAGTATTGAAAATCGATTCGGTAGACCTGTGCCAGAGTATCGCAGTACGGTGTAACTGAACGTGTGTGCCGTCTAGCCTGCGCAGGTGGTGTGTGAAACACGTGTTGTCAGTGATTTTTTAAACCACCACTATTGGTGAGCATTTACTGTGTGTAACACGTTTTAAAATACTGGCTGGAACCATGTCGTTTAGTTTCTTTTCCACCTGATCTCTAAGACCATACGGTAAATCATACGCCTTTTTTTGACTGGTACAACATTCTCTTTAACCTTGAATTTAATTTCAAATTCCTTAATAGAATAACACAGATTTGTACCAAAAAGCCCCCTATATTCATCCTTAACTACGTTAACAATGTCCCCAGCCTTACCCTAGGGGTCAAGGGGGCCATGGCCCAGGGCGATACGCTGCGAGGGGCGGCGCCAGCCACCACGTGCTCGCTGGTTTGTTTAAGCGCCTTTGATAATCGTTATTTATATTTTATTTAATTGCTTTTTCATTCAGCAAATTAAATAAATAAATAAATAAATAAATTTCACTTCCCTAAAGAAATTTAAAAAAAGCTTATCTAACTAGAACAAAAGCGCGGGGCGATCGTGTTGCAGCCGCGCCCGGGCTAGCGCCGGCGTGTTTATTGCGTCTCGGAAGGGCGCGGGCGGGGGTGGTTGGTGGAATGAAATGAATATAAATTTGTCTATATATATGGGGTAATAAACATGATTGTGCGAAAACGTGATTGGACGATTTATTTATTTAGTTTAAATGAATTTTCGTAATTAGTGATCAATTTTTTTTTTCGTTGCGGCGCCCCTCAAGTCATCGGTGCCCCTAGGCAGCTGCCTATATTGCCTTATGGATAATCCGCCACTGGTGTTACTGTGTAAAGTGTTACTGTTACTGTTACTGAGATGGATCAATCTAAAAAAAAAACTAAGCGGACACGCACACAAAAGAAAAGCTTTAGAAAAAAAACATAAGGAGGAAAAACTTCTCAAAAAAACACATAAAATTGATAGCTTTTCCGCCTTTTTCAATAAGAATAACGTCGTAGCGTCAAGTTCGACTGGATTGGTCACGGCAGAGGTTAGTAAATTATTCAGTTTAATTGTAGTACATAGGTAGGTAACTACCTATTTTATCTCTATATTTATGTACTATTTTTTAGAGTACTTTTGTTTCAAAGATTCAAAGATATAGGTTTTACGTTGAACTTACTATCGTGATTCGTCGATTCATGTTACAATATTAGAAATTGTTCTACCTAATCTTACCCAATAATAGGCTTTTGGTATAACCATATCTTACTGTAGTAAAATAGTAGTTCTCTAGTAAATAATATAGGTACCTATCTAATGTGTATTATTATTTCTATTGCGCAACAAATTGAAATACTGTTTTACTTTTTCTTTAGTTTGTGGTAGCTTTGTTTTATGCACGATGACTAACTCCCGTATGCCATGTAATGACGTAATGTTATGACTTTCTTTATTTTATAAAGTCTAGACATAAACGATTATATTCTTGCATTCTTTGCAGACGGTGGTTGAATGTGAAAATAAACAGAATGACGAATTAAAATCACCCAATTTAATTACGCAAGATCAAGATCCGGTAGCTACTAATATTAGTACTAACAATTCTAGCACGGCTGTTGATACTGTGGCTTCCTCCACATCCTTAAGTGATTTAAATTCAACTACTTCGCTGTCTGCAGCTTTGCATGAAGATTCTGCACCCACCAGTAAACCTCAAACAATAGTAGTTTACGTAACAAGTCCCGAAAGTGACCTTTTACTGGACAAGTAGGCAAATTACAGGACGAGCCGTAGGCGAGTCCTGCAAGCCTGCGAGTCCAGTAAAAGCACTTTTGGGACGTATTACGTACAATATTTTTTTTAAAATCGTCCAGAAACGGGAAGAACAATTGACCATTCTAGGCCGGAAAGTAAAAAATGAGTCCGGTAAAGTAAAAATGAGTCCGGTAAAACTTTTACCGGACTATCACAATGACTTTCCGGCTCAGTCCGTCAAAATGACATTTTCTAGCCTACAAATAATCCGGAAACAACTACTTTCTGGCCGATTTTAAAAAAAGAATTATATTGTAGACGAAAATGATCCAGCTCTGTGGCTAGTAAATGAAGACTTAATAGATTATTATTTTTCAAGAAATGGTTTTGAACAAAATATTGAAGACCAAAGTTTTTCGAAATCTAAACGAAGAGCGAATGACCGATATCGCTTTTTACACAAGGATTTATTTAAAACAAGTCTTATAAACGGGGAAAAGGTTTCTCGATGTTACTTAATTTACTCAAAGTCACTTGGATCTGTATTTTGCGGGCCATGTCGTCTTTTTGATAGCGGAAAAAGTCCACTTGCTTCGGGACAGGGCTTCTCAGTGATTGGAAACATGCATATGAAATACTTCATGTACATGAAACTAGTTTGGGGCACAAAAATTGTGTTTTAAAAATGAAAAAGCGAGGACAAACCGAAGCCAGAATTGACTCCAAATTATTTGAGCAGTTAGAAGATTAAAGAAAATACTGGCGCAATGTGTTGCTTAGAGTTGTGGCTGTAAAATCTCTAGCTATACGTGGTCTTTCGCTCCGTGGCAAGACAGATACATTTGCATCTACAAATAACGGAAATTTTATGATGCTTTTAGAAGCGATTTCAGAATTTGATCCATTTCTTGCAAAACACATACAAAAATTCGGCAATCCCGGGAAAGGCAACAGGTCATATTTGTATTTTGCAACGTATGAAAACATAATAAAAATTATGGCAGCTACAGTGACAACAACAATAATGAAACAACTTGAAAAGGCTAAATATTTTTCTTTTAGTGTAGATTCAACTCCTGATATTACAAATGTAGATCAGCTTTCTCTAATTGTGAGATTTATCCAAGATAATGCAGAACCAGTTGAACGATTCCTTTGCTTTCTACCAAACACTGGTCACAAAGCAGAAGACATGTTGCTAGCCGTAATGGACACCTTCAAAACATTGAATATCGACATTAACAATTACAGAGGTCAATCTCATGATAATGCTAGCAATATGTCCTGGCAATATAATGGCTTACAGGCTAAAATCAAAGAAAAATGTCAGTATGCAACATACGTACCTTGCGCCGCACATTCGTTAAACTTAATCGGATCATCGGCAGCCGAATGTTGCTCAGAAGCTACAAAGTTTTTCGGGTTGTTACAAAATTTATAGATACGTATTCTTTAGAGCATCAACGGAACGTGCAAAATTGCTGCAATCATTTTTGACTAAGCTTGAAAATATAACTGAAAAATTTGTCACATACGCGATGGTCTGCCAGGGATGATGCTTGTGCCAGCCTTAATAAAGATTGGAACCAAATAATATCGGCTCTTAAAGCTATAAAAAGTGACTCTGCCTACCAAAAAGCTTTTGTTAAAAATGAAGCTACAGGGCTATTGGCTCAACTAAACTCCCTAGAAACGGCCATATTATCAGAATTTTGGGGATCTATATTAAAACAATTTAATATAGCTTCCAAAATTTTACAAGGTGTCGACACAGACGTAGAAGTAGTTTCCAGGCTCTACGAGTCACTCATCACTTTTGTAGAAAGCAAACGGGAATCTTTTGATGCTTTTGAAGCAGCTGGTAAAAAAAATCTTTAGAGGAATACAGAACCAGTGACAAGAGAATCATTAAGAGGAAGAAACGAAACAAGGGAGAAATGTTGTTGCAAGAAGGTGATTATTTCAGGGTTAATACCGTCCTCCCAATATGTGACAAATTATTTGGCGAGTTAAGGAGACGCAAAACTTGGTATGACGCAGTAACCGCCAATTTTGCATTTTTATGCCAATTGGATACAATATCTGAAGCGGAAGTTAGAGTTAACGCTATAAAACTCCAAACATTATACCCTATTGATCTCGCAGATGATTTACAAGAAGAATGTGTTCTTTTAAAACAATTCTTGACGGCTAATGATAACAAAATGAGTTTAAGGCAACTTTATCTATTTATGAAGCAAAATGATTTGAAGGAAGCATTTCCATACACAGAAATAGCATTACGTATGTTTCTGTGCACTGCAGTGACAAATTGCACTGCAGAACGTTCGTTTTCCGTGCTCAAAAGAATAAAAAATTATCTACGTTCCCGTATAAGGGAAGAACGTTTGAACAGTTTAGCCATCCTCAATATAGAAGCTGACTTAACAAAATCTATTAATTATGACAGTGTCATTGACGAATTCGTCAACCAATTTGTGCATCGCAAAAAAATGTAAATATTTAATAAATTGTGTTTATTCGTTTGTTTGACCTTTTTTCATTATTATCCGATTGTTACGTTTTTTTCGTTAATTTATGGGGCGGCAAACCTTACAGGCCTAGGGCGCCAAATTTTAAAATACGCCGCTGAATGTCCCTATCCTCGTTAATTTTATTAACCTTAAAATTCTCTTGCCACTTGAGAAACAAGACGTGCAGCCAATTCCTACCTAACAACGCCAACGGTACAAAATTCCTATCAGAATCTATCACAGCTAAACGTAAGTTGTGTTGCCTACCTTTGTACCCTACGGTAACGGCACATTCACCTAACGTCTTGATGTCTTGGCCTAACACAAGATTTAATTTATATTATCTAATGGCACATTTAAAATTTGTTTAAACATACGAGATGATATAACACATTTACATGCTCCTGTATCAACCTCAAACGTTATGTTCTTGCCATTAACAGTTAACATAATTTTATGAGCTCCTAATGTTCTATTACCCAAGTTATTTAAACTAAACAAATCATTATTTACCTCCTCATACTCAATACCTTTCTTGTTCCTCTACCATACCCTCAGCTGCTCCTTCACCTGCTCTATTTAATGGACAACACTTCTTTGTGTGACCAGTCTTATGACACCTAAAACACTTCCATTTACTCGCTGGACACTTCCCTGCATCATGACTTCGCCCACACTTGGAACACTGCATACTTTGTTTCATGTTTGCTTTATGATTACCACCTCTACTGTTATAAATTAGTTTCTTAATGTAATTCAGCGACCCACTATTACCTTCGGATAAATTTTTCGCCTGCTTTTCTACCAATTCTGCTGCTTGAGTTTCCTGACATGCCTTGGAAAATGTCAAATCATGTTGAGATAACAATTTCTTTTGAATGCCTTCCGAACGAACTCCATACACAAACCTATCTAATGCCTCATCAAGAAATGTATCAAAATTACAAGTACTTGCCAACTTTCTTATTTCGACGATGTACTCAGCAATGGACTGGTCAGGTTTCTAGTTACACTTGTTGAAAACGAACCGCTAGTGAATTTCACACACTGTTGGTTGGTAATGCTTGCTTAACAAACTTGTGACCTCGTACCTACACCACACCAAAAAAAACCAATAACAATAATAATCCCATTTACGTCGCCAAATGTTGTGTCCAAGACATTTACGGGTTCCACAAATGTCTCAGATAGTATAACTATATTTATACGCTCATACATACATTAGGATACAAGATACAATATTACAACCGACAATTCTTTAGCTTGTAGCGTACCACAACCATTGAACTGTACGCTATAGCGTATAGTTCAATGACCACAACTTACTATTACTTATGTGTCTAACTTCAATATCACTTACAGTGGCGTATACTGCAAAAACTTTCCCAGAAATGTCTAACTAAAGTCCATGTCACACTATCAATCTGTTTGACAAACTGATTTGATCAAATTGGTGTAGTGACGTCACAATTTGGTGGTTTGACCAAACTTTCAAACTAGGTGGTCACATTGACACTTTAAAGTTTGTTCAAACTAATAATTGAAAATTTGGTATTGTTCATTATCTTTTGATACTTTTCAATATTTATAAGAAAATCGTTGAATAATAAGAACATGAATAAGAAATTGGCAGCAATTTTGTCTTAATAACCTATAAAAAAAGTTATAAAAGGCAAATTGGTAAGAAAAAACGGCTATGGTCAAAGCTATGGCTTCAAAAAAGAAACGAAGGTGTTGGTCGAGGTGTATTGGCAATGGTAAGAAATGAGTTGAAGGATAACGATTTCCACTGCTATCAAAATTTCCTACGAATGGATAACGTAGTTTTTAATAATTTATTAAAATTAATCAAACCAGTCATCACTAAACAAAATACAAGACTTCGAGAATGTATAAGTGCAGAAGATAGGTAAGCGGTCATTTTTTAGTAGACATTCTCAAGTGTCAATGTAACTCGTGTATAAAAAATTGCATTAGCCGCAGTGCAATTGTCACTTTTACAGCGACAAATGCACTATTGGTTTTTTCACTTTCATTTTCAAATCAATTATCGTAGTACCCGTGCTCGTATAAATAGGTACATAGTTTGACATTTGTCAATAAAATTGATTGTATGATAGATGACTGTGTTACTTTAAGAATGAGTCAATTTGGTAAAGTTACGAACGGATTTCTAAATTTCTTGTTCGTTAAATTGTCCTGCCGAATTACACTCGAGGTTTGTATTTATACTGACTAAATTTGTGTTGTTTAAATTCTAAGCTGTTTCCTTTAGCAATTTGACTCGAACAGCGTCATGATGATTTTGCGCTTGCACCGTTTTCGAATTTCCTTATTTTTAATGTTTTTTGTTTCCTCTGCTATAAATTTTCCAAATATTCCCCATTGGTCATCATGTTCGTTTGTAATTTTGTCAATAGCATTCCCTATTTTTTGAAAAATGCTTTCCTCTTTTCAGGGGGAATGTTGCGTAGAGGCACACCTTTTCGTTTTTTATGTAAAGATGGTATCTCATCTGATGTAGGTGTGCTGACCCCGTGTTCATCATCAACTGAGCCATCTATCTGAAATTTAACGCAATTAATTGTTATTACAGGCCCCACAGACACAAGAAGAATGGAAAGCAGTATCGGACAAATTTAACAAATACTGGAATTATCCAAACTGTTTGGGAGCGATGGACGGTAAACACATTACATTTCGACCACTAAAAACAGATGGTTCGTTCTATCGCAATTATAAAGGAACGGATAGTATTGTTCTTTTAGCTGTAGTGGATGCCGATTATAAATTTCTAATAACTGACATAGGCAGAAATGGTAGAATTAGTGATGGAGGTGTATTTCAAAGGAGTGCTTTGGCATTATGCTATCAATACAGACCCACTACAATTTCCACCTCTGCAATGTCTGCCAGGTAGAAATAAAAAAATTCCGCATGTATTTGTAGCAGACGATGCTTTCCCGCTGAAGTAGAACATAATGAAACCGTATAAATTTCATGGCCTTTCAAATGAGCAACGCATATTTAATTACCGAATTTGTAGAGCTCGAAGGGTTGTTGAAAATGCATTCGGTATAATTAAGCAACAGATTTCGCATTTTGTTACATACCATGAATGTAAATGTCGAAAAAGTGGAAATGATAACAAAAGTATGTTGCATTTTACATAATTATTTAATTACCGTATCACCCAAATACATTTCCAACATTGAAGATGAAGATATAACATGTCGCTTACAAAACGTGGTACGTCAAGGAGGGAATCGAAATGCTACAACATCCCAACAAATTCGTTTAGAATTCCAGGAATATTTTAACACCAACGGAACAGTGGCATGGCAACAGGATTCGATTAATAATTATGTTATGTAATTAATTATTTAAGTTATGACATATGTAAATTAAATATTTAGGTAACTAAAATACATGCTTACTTCTGGTGTTAGCGTATTATCCAAGTTTTCAGATGACATCTCTGTAACCTCTATCCTTTCGGCCCAATTGCTGCAACCTGGTTGTACAGGTAAATTGGTGCAGCTTGCTCTTGCTACAGACTGGTCTTGCAAGAACAGCAATTGTTCGAAGCACCACATGTTAACTTTAACAACCTCCGCTCCAGACCCACTGGGCTTGCCTCGTAATTTCCCAATCTCTTTGTTGAATTGGGTTCGCTTAATTTTTATTTTCACGTCATCAAGCAATAAAGGTAAACGTGTAGGTCGTCGTGAATCGTGATCGTGTTGTCGACTGGTCGTCGGAACTCGGAATTACTTCGGTTCGCGCCGTTTTCAACTTTAAAAACTAACCAATTACAGCATTAGTCGGATCAAACTGACTGACGGTAATTTTTACCTCTTAAAATTAGAAAGTTTGGTCAAACTAAAGTGATGACGTCACATGACGTCATTAAAACGGTTTGATCAAACCAGTTTGTCAAACAGATTGATAGTGTGACATGGACTTAAAGCTTCCAAAAAACACCCTGTATACAGAAAACTGAAGTTATGGTGAAATGTTTTTAATTGTTTAAAACGTGCTGTTAACGAATATTGCAACGTCTACAAGAGTATAAAACACCTTCACCCTAAACTTATCTTTTGGAGATTGTGCCGTTTCACAAATTGATTAGGTAATGGCGACGGCCACGGGCGCCCATACGGACCCCCCCCCCCCCCCCGGAGTCGGACTCTAAGCAGTAATAATTTCTTAAATTACGAAACTTTTAATTTAAATAAAATTAATTATTCGATCTTCCCCAAATTGCCCATGACAATGACGGCTAGCTTCATTGCCTCGAGAAACTCACCCGCAAAGATATTTGTGGTTGTGGCGACCTGTACGATGAAACATTTTTTATTTAAATTTCTGTTGTGAGAAATATGTATAGAGAAATTTCGGGGAGTCGAATCAGTAGCCCGAGATAATAAGTATCCAGTTTTTTGGAATAACGGAATAACCTCTTAACGTCTAGTGTACCATATTTGGAACATACGAAGTTTTTAGTCATAAAACCAGTGAAATACTGTAACTTGTTTACATTCCATAATAGCCCGTTGGTTCAGCATAGGAACGCGTTATAAACACAGAAATTATACAGATAGCACCATCTGTTGTTCTGCACAAATGTGAAGATCAGTATTCACGTGAACTGTTGTTTACCCTCGTTAGTCAAGTTTTGTGTTTTTTTTAACATTTCTGGTAAGTATTATGGAAAAATAAAATTATTATACTAACTTTGGATACCCTTACACAAGTTGTTATCAATCTAGAATAGAATATTTTCCAATGCGCCATATATAAATCATCATTTTTTTATTTGTTCCACATATGGAAGAATTGGTCATAATTACAAATATTTCATTTGTTCCATATGTAGAACACTGGTCATGTAATTAGTGTCCAGTAAGAGTAGTAAGTGACTGCAGCTCTTTTTGTTACATGAAATCAGACAGTAATGGCAGATTTCGAAGATGAACATCTTAGTGATTCAGATGACGACCCAGACTACCATGAAGACATGCTACCAGATGAATCATCATCTGAGAGTGACGTAGAATCTAGCATCTCCAAAAAAAAAAAAAACAAAGCCTACGTGGACAAAATTAGGCGACAATGAGATTCCCTCATATCTGCCAACTTTTTCTCTACCAGCAGCAGAAGAAGAACCCGAAATTGGTAGGCCGGTCCACTATTTTCAAAATTATTTTTCTGACGACTTGCTGGATCACATAGTTGTGCAAAGTAATTTGTATTCTGTACAAGCAGATCCCAACAAACCACTCCAACTCAGTCGTTCAGAATTGGAAATATTTATGGGCAGCGTAGTTTACATGTCAATTTTCGGATTGCCAAGGCACAGAATGTACTGGAGGTCCTCATCTAGAGTGTCCCAAGTTGCCGATGTTGTATCAAGAAATAGATGGGAAAATATTAAAAAATATATACATTTCAACGACAATGCACTTCTAAACCAAAATAGAAACGATCCTGATCGCGACAAATTGTATAAACTGAGAACCCAACAAGTGGGGGTACAAGATATTTGTTTTGTGTGACAGTAATGGCCTTACACACGATTTTGAAATATATACCGGGAAATTTCTACCAGTGCCCGAAAGAGAGGATATTGGCGCTAGTGGTAATATTGTCCTTCGTTTAGCGTCTTCAATACCTAACCATCAAAACCATTTACTTTTTTTTTGATAATTGGTTCACCTCCCTAAAATTAATGACAAGCCTCTATAAAGATGGTATAGCCAGCTTAGGAACTGTTAGAAAAGACCGACTTCCTGGCCTGCAGTTCAAAAGTGATAAGGTAATGAAAAAAGAAGGTACGAGGCACTTATGAGGGATACAAAACTACTATAGAAAACATCGAAATTCGTGCACTGAAGTGGTACGATAATAAAAGTGTGTGTGTTGCTAGCACATTTTGTGGCCCTGAACCAGCTGATATGGTAGAACGATTTGATCGTAAAATGAAGACCAGAATATAAGTTACTCGCCCCTATATGATAAAGCAGTATAACAAGTTCATGGGGGGAGTGGATTTATTGGATGGCTTGATATCTTATTACAGAATATGCCTCAAAAGTAAAAAATGGTACCTAAAGATATTTTTCCATTTTATAGACTTAGTAATGGTAAATGCATGGTTGAGATATAGGGAAGACATGATCAAACAAGGATTCGATAAAAAGGACATCTTGGATTCAGAGCAGAGGTAGCTGAAGGACTTTCTTTGATGGGAAAAGCAATGACAAACACGAGAAAGAGAGGTAGACCTAGTAGTGGTGGGATCATTGAAAGAGAATATCAAGAAAAGAAAAAGAAAAATGCAACTAAACCTATTCTCCCGGTTGATGTACGGAGAGATAACGTGGGCCACTTTCCTGTCGGCAAAGAAAAACGCCAAAGGTGTAAGAAACCATTCTGTGGATTAAAAACTTCTACCTTTTGTGTGAAATGTCAGGTTTACTTATGTTACAACAAAGTTAGAAATTGTTTTGCTGATTTTCATTTATAGTTTGTATTGACCATTGTTCCATTTTTGGTACATTTAAATATTTTTTGGTTGTTTAATAAAAAAATTAGTTATTTATGTTTTAAGCATTAATTAATTACATTTGAATCTGAAAACGTGTAATAAAAATTTATATTTACCGTAGAAGTTAATTCGGGCCTTAAGAGGATAAAGCGCTGATGGTAAACGATTTCCGATGTTAATTGTATTTAATGGAAATTGAGGCTCAAGTACAATAATCCAAGTATTTTTGGGTACTCTGATGTCCAAGCTGCCGTGTCTCATCAATTCCAGCCATAACTGATAAAGGTCAGGTGTGAATTTATTATTTCATCTGTGGTTAACGAAGAAAGCGTTGCCTGTATTTCAAATCGTCGAATTTTCGTCACGTCACCAATCAAATCATTTACATTATCATCTTGTATTGTATGCCCATTATCATTATCATAAAGTCGATAAGTAAAGAATTTATAGAATTATTTAAGTGTCACAGAAAAGTACAGGCGGTGCAATTTAGATAATCTATATCGTGTTTATAATATTATAATGTACAAGAGTTGTACAACTTATCTAATCCTGGGGACTACCCAAAACTAACCTAAAGCTATCATTAAAAAAATCATTAGTACTAATTAACTATTCGTACCAATTGTGGTAATTAAGTTCAGATGTGTTGATGTGTGTAATAAAATCAATCACAGTGTATATTACATTTGCGTTAATAACCTCCCTGCAGTCCTTAAGAGCTCATCGAGTGCCCTAGGAGGTCTACCTAGGCCGATTCAGTCAACAAAAAGAGCAATAGACCTGGCGCCCATCCCAGCATCTGTCAATTTAAAAAAGAATTACTCACGACCTCAGCCAAAAGCTAGTCGAGGTGCGTGCCCTTACAACAGGACACAAAGGTAAGTGTACCGTGGAACGCTGTTCATTACATTTGAGTTATTTTCCACGTTACAACGATCAATGTACTTAATCCTTTTTTTCCATCGCACATTTAACCATACCGAGATTCGACTACTATAATGGTTGTTAATAGCGGCTGAATTTTTAATTTTTATTTTTGAAACGTTTCTTTTAAATGAAATTATGAACCGAGCTCTGGTGGCGGTGCCCCCTTCATAGCGTCGCATCCTCAATTCGAAATTAAACGAATTGTGGGTGTTTTAACATTGAAATGTTATTATAACACACAAATAAGAGCTTCGTGGTTAACATTTCAAAGCCCCTTACCACTTATTTCGTTATAATAACTTCACAAATATGACGCAAACTTAGACCTTTTTATTATAAAATTTTAACAACGTGGCGATAAGGGTCAATTTCTCGACGTCAAAAATTTTAAATTTCCCAGACAATTTTGACGTCATCACTAATGGGGTCTATTGAAACATGACAATAAATCACTTTTTGAGAGTTTGGATCAATTACCTACCTGTGCTGGTGAATTTGATGTGCATGGAAGTTCCACACTGATCATTGAAACAGAGGAGGATGCTCTACTTGATGGAGAAGCTTTTGGGGAATATCCACCCATACTACTTGCTGTAGAAAAAGGTAGGGGAGACCATCCAACAGTGGGCACTTCCAAATATTTTCGAATTATTTGCCGCGAAATGTCCCCACCTACTTCCAAATATGTCTAATATCATCATAACAATGCAGTGTCTAACTTCTAGGGACACTCGGTTCTAAAACGTGCATGTCAAAGGTACAAACGTGTTTGAAGACGCCATAACCTACATTTTGCTAAATTTGGTGAGTGCTTTTTTATTGCTTTCAAATTAATTTATGAGTAAACCAAATTATATTTTATCATATTTAGTTCATTTTTTTTGACCTCTGTTGTCTCTTTAGTTTCCAAATTTGCGTTTACTAGTTTTATTTCAATTTTTCTAAAACACGTGACCAAGCCAGCACTGGCCACTGCCGACAATGGCCACTGCTTTTATAAGCTAATTAAGGGTGGCCACTGTTGGTTAACATTTCCTTTTTATGATGAAGTACTTTATTTCCAGATCATAATGTCCAAAAGAGCAAAGCCAACAAGAACGTAAATAGAGCAGACGCTCGAAGACGTAATGCGAGCTGCTCTTGACAAAATTTTTAATGGCGGGTGGTCAACAAAGAGAACAGCTTTAGAATATCAAATGTCAAGAACGACTCTAAGGAGATACGTCACAAAATGCAAGATCACTGAAACTGCTTTAAACTTCTCGGAAGCAATACATCCTATATTAACTCCTAATTATGAGATCAATCGTATCTTCACATCTTCAGAAGAAGAAAAAATGGCTTCTCATTTGAAGATTTTGGCCAAAGTACACCATGGCCTAAATCCCACACGAGTTCGCCAATTTGCGTACCAACTTGCTATGCACTATAAGAAAAAATTCCTGGTGCTTGGAAAAGAGACGAGAGTGCAGAGTACATGAAAAGAAACAAAAAACTGTCATTGAGACTAGCAGAAGCCATTTCTATGGCTAGGGTCATGGGCTTTAATAAGCCAGTGGTCGAAAAGTTTTTCGATAACTTAACCAATGTCTACTCTCGTTACAAATTTGGACCGGAACAAATTATAATGTCGACGAAACAACGTTAACCACTGTTCAGGGCATACATAAAGTCGTTGCTCCTTGCGGACAAAAGCAAGTTGGTTAGATCACTTCTGCTGAACGAGGCACTCTAGGACTATGGTAGGCGCAATAAACGCCTTAGGAAATTCGGTTCCGCCTTTGTTGATATTCCCTCGTAAATTTTACAAAGATCATATGATTCGTGGAGCCCCAGCGGGAAGTATAGGTGCCGCCAATCAATCTGGGTGGATCACAAAGGAGATATTCGTAAACATATTAACTTGGAGGTGATAGAAACTGCTAAGAAAAACAATATTGTCCTTCTCACACTTCCACCTCATACGAGCCATAAAATGCAACCCCTGGACAAATCTATTTATGGTGTAGGGGGACTTAATTTACTGCAAAAAACTATAGAGTGAGAACCCAGAGAGCCCCCTGTACATCCGTGGATCGTAAAGCATTTAACATTTGTATATATATATATGTATATTATAATCTCCAATATAAATAAGTTTAACGAGTGCAAAATGTTCCTAATAACCAACATAAACTAACATGCAATTCACAAATCTAATTATTATTGAACATGTGGATGGCGTCCCATCCATTACCTAATTATAAATAATTACCACGGCCCGCGGGTACCTATCGGTGCTGCTTACGCTGATCCCACAACTACTGTACGTGGTTAAAGCCACAGAGGACTTTAATAAAGGCAGAATCTCAGAGGATCCTGTTGGGGTGCGCACCCTTCTGCTAGTGGATGATGGATTGATGGCCCGACTGGCCAATCCCACTGGGTGGACGACCGGTGGTAACTGGTTACAGTGGTTACGTCCAACTCCGTGAATTGTTATAGTTTTTCATAATTAATTTATGTGAAACATCTACAATTTACAATTAAATTAAAATCATTGTTTTCATTTGGTGGTGCAGCAATTCGTGTAAAAAGAAATACATAAAATTATCTATTGTGGGAATCTAATTCCACAATCATCGATACTGAATTGGCAACACTTCACCTTTCGCCTATCTCTGATTAATAGCATTATTTAATTACAAAAATTCTAACTATTATAACGAGAATTCATGCGACAATAAACATATTAAAAAAAACACTTACTTGTATATATATGGTAAATCAATTAATAACTAATACTTATGGCCTCTCTAACAACGTTATACGCTTTACGACTCAGATGCCAATAATAATGTTAATATGAAAATACGTTATCGCAACTTTCACTCATAGGTACTTGACGCTGCAAGGACATGACTTTAAGAGTGCAGGATTTTTAACAAAGCTGTTCTATCTTTCCTTATACATAATGATGTTACAATTAATTAATTAGACTCCACATAACACTCCCCCTGCCAAAGAGAAAGCGAAGCGTCGCGGGAGACCTCATGGCAAATGTTCCCTAAAGGGACGCAAGAATTGAATGTGAGATTTTGAAACTTCATCAGTATTGGGGTCTTCGAGAATTACAGAAACAGGAGTCGAAAACCCCTTGATAATTTTGGGTGAGGACCATTTTGGTTGAAATTTTTGGTCCGCCGTGTGCGGAATCGATGTAGGAAATTGTTTTACAAGCACCTTTTGGTTAACCCGAAATTTAGTTACCGGTATTTTCCCTTTATTATAATGTTTCCTAGCCTTTTGGTGAGCCTGCTCTAGATAATTATGAACTTCCGCCAGCGAAGGAGGTTTCGGATGTGATAAGAATGATTCGATATTCCACAAGTTGTCTAAAGGAGTGGCAATTTCTTTGTTAAGAAATATTGAAGCTGGAGACGTTCCAATTGAATCGTGATACGTACTATTGTAATTTAAAATAAAGAAAGGAAGAACTTCGTCCCAGGCTTTATGTTTTAATGAATATTGTTTAATAAGGAGAGTAAGATTATATTTAAGGTTTCTATTACATCTTTCGCTTAAATTTGAGCTTGGGTGGTAAGGACTTGTAAAAGCTTGGCGAATACCCCAACTCACACAAAGTTGTGAAATTAGATGACTTGAAAAACATTTAGCATTGTCGGACACAAGAATTTTAGGAGGTCCATACGTTGAAAATAAATCTGTGAGACATTTGCTGGTCACTTTCGCTGTAGATCTACGAGTAGGGTAAACCTTAAGCCATTTAGAAAAAGCATCCACACAGACAAGCATAAATCTATAACCATTAGTGGAAGTAATAAGTGGTCCTACATAGTCTATATACATCTTGTGCCACACAGCACTAGGAGGAGTACTTGCTAAATGACAATTAACTTGCGCATTATACGGCTTACACGTTTGACAAAGATAACAACTACTTACGTAATCCCTAATATTTTGATACATTCCGTGCCACCAAAAACGCTTAGCTATTGATCGATACGATTTAAGAATAGAGTTATGATTACCAATTTTTGAATCATGATAGTAGTACATAATGACATTTTTAAGTTTTTCGGGAATGACAACTCTTTTATCCCTTTTCCTACCAACGAAACGTAATAACAACCCATTTTCTATTATAAAGTTATTAACATCCTTTCCGTCTTTCAAACGGGCTCGGATGAGTTTACAATAATCATCGGATTGTTGATGTTTCTCTATGGAGATAAATGATTCGGGAATTTCAACTAAAGAGTTTAAAAAAGGTAAAGAACATTGTTCATTACTATCACCTATTGGAATTTCATCAAATAATCTAGATAATCCATCCGCGGCATTGTTTAAGGAACCGGGAATGTGTTCGATAGTGAAATTAAATTTTGATAATTTGAGTAGCCATCGACCGAACTTAGAAAGTTGTGAAGGGTGGTTCGCTAGCCATCTAATTGCGTCACAATCGACCTGAAGGATGAAATGGCTATCCGTTACATAATCCTTGAATTTGTCTAAACTAAAGATTACTGCAAGGGATTCCTTTTCGTATGTGGAGTACTTTTGCTCTGAATATGACAATTTACGAGACGCGAAAGCTATGGGATGGATACCATCTTCAAATTGTTGTAAGAGAACACCCGAAATGCCTATGTTACTGGCATCCGTTCTAACTATAAACTGCTTGGAGAAGTCCGGAAGCCGAAGCACTGGAGCTTTAGTAATGGCCTCTTTAAGTTTATCAATGGCATCGATATGAAGTTGGGTTATTTGGAATCTAACGTTTTTCTTTTTTAATTCGTTCAGCGGAGCAACGATTTCTGAAAAATTTTCGATAAATTTAGCACAGAAAGCAACAACGCCTATAAATTGCTGAACTTGTTTAACATTTTTGGGAATGGGTAAATTCAAAATTGCTTCAACCCGCTGTGGATCAATCTGTATACCACCAGAAGAAACGACGTGGCCTAGGATACGAAGTCTTGACATTGCAAACTTTGCCTTATTTGGATTAAGGGTAATTCCACATTGACGCAAGCGTCGAAGAACTATTCTCAAATGTTCAATGTGTTCCCATGGATCCTTTGAAAATACGATAAAATCATCAAAGTAATTCATGAAAAATTTAAATTGAACATCGGAGAACTTCTGCCCAATTATTCTATTTAATCCGGTAGGACTTATTTTTAACCCGAAGGGTAAATAGTTGTATTCTAAATGCTTAGTCATGGAAACGAACGCTGTATACTTTTTCGATTCTTCGCTTAATGGAATTTGGTGGAATGCAGAATTCATATCTAGTAGCGTAAAAATCTTTGCACCTTGAAGATAAGTAAAAATAGATTTTTGGTTTGCAGGTGGAAATGGATCATACTGTATGACCTTATTTATGGCTCGATAATCTACGACAAGCCTTTTATCAGTTGTGCCCTTACGAACAAAAAACACGGGACTAGCGTACGGCGAATTACTATATCGTACTACCCCATCATCTAATAATATCTGCAAATAATCGTCAAGCTCTTTCTGTTTAATTGGATTTAGGTAGAAAGGATTTTTATATATCGGAGTATCGGAATTAACTTTAATTTGGTATTCAAAATTCTTAACGAAGCCCCTCTTTGTGGTTAAAACATCCGAAAATTCTTCGATCACATTTTGTAATAATTTATTTTGCCTATCGGAAAGTTCATACTTCATCTCACAAATTGAATTGATAACATACGTGCTATGGGAATTTTTTGACGCGTTTGGTCTGTGAAAGGGAACCTTAACGTTTTGGTCAAACCGAAATGAAATGAATTTATCAGAGAAATTCATCATCACTTTCATTTTATTTAATGAAGGTGATCCAATGATTATATCAAAGCTCAATTTTGGTAGAACGAAAAATTTTAGAGGCCAAGAAAATTTTGAAATTTTCGTAAACACGAGTATCTGCTTAGTAATTTTCACTGTTGTGGAATTTGAAAGCATTACTACGGTAGAAAAATCAAGGCATTTCCCTACATTAAATTTAAATAATTTCGCTGCTAATCTAGAGGAAACAAAATTACAGTTAGACCCTGAATCTAATAGTGCTAATACCTTAAAATTAGAAATATGTACAAATATCATAGGAACACAATCCGAAATGTCCAGTCTAGAGTTAAAAAAACAAATTAGTTTTTTGGATAGCTGACCCTTTTCATTTGTCGCTTCCTACAATCACCTATTTGATGCCCATATTGGCGACAATACCTACAAAAATTATTGCGCGGCGATGAAAATGAGGATACCTCCTGCGAATTACTATTGGGATCACGGACGGAAACATTTGGACGGTATGATTCGTTTCGTCTATTAATTGCTTCAATTTTTTGAATAATTTCATCCAACTCGACATACGTTAATGGTTGTGGATGGTATTTAATAATATCAAAGGTTTCTTTATTACAATGGGTGCAAATGATTGACACTAAGTGTCCCTCTGTATAAGGAAGGTTTAAAGCGGATGCTTTAATTTTAATATCAGAAGCGAATGTGCCAAAATTTTCATTATTATTCTGTAAACGGTTGACAAATTTATCGGACAGTAAAATAACATCGGCTTGGTTGATATATTTTTGACGCAAAACGTCCTTAATTTGGTTCCATTGAAGGTTCGCGCTTTCAAACCACCATTGTGCGATTTCGCTATCTATTTTGGATGTTAAAGCTGTCAAAAAGCTGGTATTATCTAAATTAGGGATCTTAAGAACCTTCTCGACTTCAACAATGAATGAAATTATCGATTCTGGACTGGTATGATTACACAAGGGAATATTTACCATTAATTTATTACTATCTAAAGAAAATTTAATTTTGTTTGACGAATCCGAAATTTTTTCAGATAACTCGAACATTGACCTATTTAACGCCAATATTGCATTTTGATTTTGATGTGACAATTTCAAATCATTCATAATCGTACTTAATGAACTATCACGAGATTTAGCTACCTTTGTTTTTGTTTTAAATGAGGGTCCTGTCACAGAAACATGTCCCGGAATTTCCGTATTAACAGAATAAAATGATTTAACTTCACCTAAACTCTTATCATCCACTACATCATTATCAATTAAATCTTTCGATGCAGAAGCATCGTATGAAATAACAGTAGCGGAAGGAGTGCCATGCTTAATATTAATTTCTCCCGTATTAAACAATTTATCGGGAAGTGCATTTAAATTTTTAGTGGTCATATCGGAAACAGCTTTGCTACGTGTTTGATAAGCCATGTATCTACTAACAAGGACACAAACAAGTTAATCTATCAACAAATGTACAATAGATTATTGCAAATAACATTAATTTTAATTAAAATTTCGAACGCTCTGCTACCATTTTGTAGGGGGACTTAATTTACTGCAAAAAACTATAGAGTGAGAACCCAGAGAGCCCCCTGTACATCCGTGGATCGTAAAGCATTTAACATTTGTATATATATATGTATATTATAATCTCCAATATAAATAAGTTTAACGAGTGCAAAATGTTCCTAATAACCAACATAAACTAACATGCAATTCACAAATCTAATTATTATTGAACATGTGGATGGCGTCCCATCCATTACCTAATTATAAATAATTACCACGGCCCGCGGGTACCTATCGGTGCTGCTTACGCTGATCCCACAACTACTGTACGTGGTTAAAGCCACAGAGGACTTTAATAAAGGCAGAATCTCAGAGGATCCTGTTGGGGTGCGCACCCTTCTGCTAGTGGATGATGGATTGATGGCCCGACTGGCCAATCCCACTGGGTGGACGACCGGTGGTAACTGGTTACAGTGGTTACGTCCAACTCCGTGAATTGTTATAGTTTTTCATAATTAATTTATGTGAAACATCTACAATTTACAATTAAATTAAAATCATTGTTTTCATTTGGTGGTGCAGCAATTCGTGTAAAAAGAAATACATAAAATTATCTATTGTGGGAATCTAATTCCACAATCATCGATACTGAATTGGCAACACTTCACCTTTCGCCTATCTCTGATTAATAGCATTATTTAATTACAAAAATTCTAACTATTATAACGAGAATTCATGCGACAATAAACATATTAAAAAAAACACTTACTTGTATATATATGGTAAATCAATTAATAACTAATACTTATGGCCTCTCTAACAACGTTATACGCTTTACGACTCAGATGCCAATAATAATGTTAATATGAAAATACGTTATCGCAACTTTCACTCATAGGTACTTGACGCTGCAAGGACATGACTTTAAGAGTGCAGGATTTTTAACAAAGCTGTTCTATCTTTCCTTATACATAATGATGTTACAATTAATTAATTAGACTCCACATAACAATGGCCCACTGAAAAATTATTACAATAAGGCATGTAAGAGCTGGCTGATTACTAATCCGGGAAAGAGAATAGACATTTACAACATCGCCGAATTGTTGGGTCAATCTTATGGGTTAGCTTTCTGTCCCAAAAATATTATGTCGGGCTTCAAGCGCACCGGAATTTATCCCTTAGATCGCACCTGCTTTGGTGATGATGAGTTTTTGGCAGCTTCAGTTACGGATATCACCGTAGAGAAGGAAAATATAAGTGAATTAAATTAACATCTACATCTACCCGCACCTTTGCCATTCTCTATATCCACCACAACTCCGATATACTCTAAATCCACCACACCAGTTACTCCTCCAGCTAATGAAGTTTCCTCCTATGTAGATCATGAAATAAGTGAGAACAATAATGATGAAAACAAAACTTTTCATTTTTCTCCCGAAACGATTAATCCGCTTCCCAAGGCGAAGAAACCAGTTGAAATTTCTAAAGGCGGCAGAAAAAAAAAATCAACAGAGATTTTGACTAGCACCCTCTTTTTGCTAAAACTTCAAAATGAACGAGATGCAAAACTAAAAGTTGCCGTTAAACGAAAGCTACCCAGTCAAACGAAACGATAGCTGAATCAAGTTCATCAACGGAAAATGAAGAATTAGACCTGTCATTTGGGTCATCTACTCTTTCCGAAGATTTTGAAGATCACGAAAATTTTAATAATCTGGAAAATATAAAAGATAATAGCTTTGTGTTAGTTAAATTTTGCACAAAAAAACTTGAACTTTCTGACCTACTGCAGACACCCCTTTCACTCTTGTTGGATCCATAGAAAAATAAGTTTCGTCCAAATTCCAAACAAGTGACGGCTTATCATGCAACATTAACTTGCTCATAGTTTCTTCAAGGATATCAAAAAATCCATAAATTAAAAATGGATTGCTGGTTGTATTTCTCCGGCATTTTTCCAGCTGCTCCATTTTTTTCTGGCTCAAACGATTTCGTTTGCAGAAAGAACGGAACCACTCATCACCTGGCATAGAATCACGAAAGGGGGTTTCTATATTGTTTTGTAAGACATAAGTTTGCACAGTCATTTTTATATCTTCTTTCGTTAAGGCAAACCCCCATTTAGCCATAGTTGTAATCTTCTCGGTTAATTCCTGTTCTTCATTCGATGACAAACATGTTTTACGCCCTTGTTTACCTTTGCTCAATCCACGTATATGGCGGCTTAAAGTGGATTTGTCAATCTTGTATCGTTCTGATGCTTTACGAATTGATATCACATTTGTTTTTATCAAATTCACTACCTCTTCCAACTGGTCTTTTGTGTAGGGACGCTTCTTAGGAACATAATTTCGTGGCATTTTGATAAAATAATTACACAAATTAACACACAAACACGCGAACCGATGTTAACAACTCTTCTGAAATATCTCACTTTTGTACATAACCTGTCTTATTTTTTCCCCAAACCATGTCTCATATTTTCCCCATAAGTTTAGATAAAGAAACCTACATTTATGGAAATTATAGATTCCTGTTACACTAGCACATGTTACGACACTTCCTTTAGGGTGAAATGGTACCACCTGATGGTCAATAGCTCAACCATGAGCCAAGAAACATTAAAAGTTGAGGCGCGGTATTTAAAAGTTTTTAGTGTCAAATATACACCACCTTGGAAATTAAATGTACAAACATTTTATGTTGGGAATATTTATTTGTTATATATGGTACCTAGAAGCTAAGGGTTGGAACAATATTCTGTTGCAGCTCTACTTACCCAAACAATGAATTTAAAAAAATTGTCAAGCTGTCTCATTTTCCCCCAAAGTTTTGGGCGTCTCATAATTACCCCACTAGACCCTACAAAAATTTTTTTTTAGAATATCTTCATTTTTTAGCGAGTTATGATTTTTTGAATCTGTAACTAGCATCCCCTACCTTCTAACCTCCCTAACTCTGTTAATTTTCATAATACGGAAAAAAATTGAAGGACCATTTTTGTGTAAAATTTATAGTTCTACAACTTTGATTAACAATATTTTGTTCTAGCTCTTACCGTTTTCGCAAAATTTAGAAAAAACTCCTTTGTTTAATTTTTTCAACCCTCCCCGGGGGTTGAAAATAAAAATTTCTTCACTATCAGTTTTTAAATACTTCAGAGTGACTTATATCAAAAATTCCTGTACTTTCCTCAAAATTCGCATTTAAAGGCTTATTTTCTTGGACTATAAACTTGGAATTTGAAAATGTTCTCTACAAAGTGCTTTATTTAAATCTCGCGGATCAAGACATATCCTTAATTTACCACATGGTTTTCTAATAACTACTAATGAATTTACCCAATCTGTTGGCTCATCAACTTTTTAAATAATGTTGTTAGATTCTAATTCGATTAAAGATTCTTTTAATCTATCTAGTATTAACAATGGAAATTTTCGTGAACTATGAACAACTGGTTTTACACTCTTATCGATTTTAATATGATAAGGCTGTTTCATACACCCTATTCCTTCAAACACTATTGAATTTTTCCGAAATTATTTTGTTATCAAACTGATTTTTTCCGTCGCCGTGTACCTCTTGTATGGAAGTATTCGATAAATTTCTTTGAATTATATTTAATTTCTCACACGACCTCAGTCCAAGTAAAGTTTCTGATAAACCTTCTATAATATAAAAATCAGTATTGATTACCTTTTCCTTGAACCTGCAATTGAACTTAATTTTACCAACTACATTTAATACGGAATGTGGATAAGCATAAAATTGCTTCTCCGTTTTTTCTAAATCTAAATCTAAATCTCAAGCCCAAATTTATTTAATGTGATTAAAGACATAATGTTTGCCATAGCACCTGTATCGATTTTGACCTTAATTTTATACTTATCATTTACTACAATAAATACGTACCAAGCATCAACTTGTTTAATACAATTTATATCAATGCTATCTATAAACACATAATCACTTTTATAGATTTTTGAACTTTCACTATTACAATCAATTTGATGAATATTCCTCTTATAACACATCTTGGCAAAATGATCGTATGCAAAACATATGGTGCATTTTTTACCTTTTGCTGGACATCTGCTGCTTTTCCCATGTTGTTTTCCTCATCATCCACAATTGCTTCTGGATCTTCCGCTGTCTTCTTTCCTTATCGACACCTGCGTTTCTCCGTGATTCAAGGTTCTCGGCTTCCATTCTGTCGACTGCATTTGAGATCTTCTTCTTTCCATCTGTATTTCTCGTCTTCCATCCCCATATGTTGAATTATTATAGTTAATCTTCTTACGTACAGCATCTATTTCACTTTCTGGTTTTGTTGTTGAACCCATCGACGTTGATTGTTCCTTTGAATGTTCTACGGTAATGCATAGTTTTACTGCATTATCTAACGAAAGGTCGTCGTCTTCCAATAATCGTTCCCGTAACTTGTCAGCTTGTAAACCACACGTGAATATAGTTTTTATTAATTCGTCTTTAAGTGTTACGAACTCACAACTTAGCTTTATTCTTGAGATCGGTGATGAATTGTTCAATAGTTTCTCCTTCCCTTTGTTTTCTTGTAAAAAACTTAAATCTTTCGTACGACAAATTTTTTTTCGGTAGGAAATAAGCTTGAAACTTTCCCCACACTTTATTTAACGACTTTTTATCTTCTTCTCTTTCGAACACTAATGTATTAAATATGCGAAAACTGTCTTCACTTAAATAATGCAATATCTGCGCTACTTTAGTGGAATCATCCTTCTTAATTACTTTTGACGCAACTAAGTAATTTTCAAATTTCTGCCTCCAGAGTTTCCAAATATTGTAAATGATTGTGTGGTAAATATGTTTTATTTGTTTTGTCTTTTGTATGTTTTATATAGACACTCTTTTAATGTAATATTTATATCTAATTATACCTTATATATTTATATATTTTAGTCATGGTCAAATATGTAGCTAGTAGCTAAATAAATGGATTATTATTATTATTTTCTCCCAGATTACCGGTCATTTGAATTTGCGAAATTCCACGATAGTCACTCATCTTATTTTTTATTTCAATTAATGTCTCGTTTAGTATTTTATAAATTTAGTTTTATATAAAACATACTATTTTATTTTATAAAAGTACGAACTCCATATTTTTCTATTCACGCGCGCGCTATCATACCGACTGCGCCATGTAAAGGTGGCGTTACACGGCGTGTGGAGTGGCACGCCAGGAGTATGAACTATCGCGCCACACGCCGTGTGACAGGGTCGGCGCGGCGTGGCGTGGCGAGTCCCGTCGGTTGTCGATGGTGCAGTTTTAACACGCCTGGGGTCGTATTCTCGAGTTCACACGACATATTTCGATCGTGAAACATGTCGAGCGATAAATATCGCATGCGAAATGCTTTTCATTCGAAACCGTATTCTGGAATTGTCCTCTATAATATTTTACAGATGTCGAGCGTAGTGAGAGTTGTCATAACTTAATGTTACAATTCGACCAATAACAATACGGCATTATTTTCATATTTCAAACATGTGCAAAAGGCGCCAATGGTCGCGGTATTCAACTAAAAATGTGTTTTGAGGTTTTGACATTATTGTTGCCCTACTCTTCGCTTATACCGGGAGTTCGTTCTCAAAGTCGAACATAGGGATTTAACATGGCATTGAACATTTTTGCCAATTGTTGCTCGCCTATTTAACTTAGGGACAAGGTAATGACATCAACAGAAAGAGAAAATTATTGCGATTCAAATAATGCTACTGGGAGGACTAAAGTGCGATTTATTCTTTTAAAATACTAACTTAAAGTATGACACTTTTGTATTGTAGTATTAAAATTAACGGCAAAGAAATCTCGAACTGTTCTGATATTAGCGTCACCATGAAAGTTTTTCACCATAAAAACCCTTTCTTCGTTGGTATAGGTATTCATTATTAGATAAATAAACTTTAATACGTGGTTTAACGGCAAATTCGTATTGACAAACCAACAGTACAAAAAACAATTGCTGTAAAATTTTAAAATCAAGGGAATGCTATTTACACAATTTCATACTTTAAGTTAGTATTTTAAAAGAATAAATCGCACTTTTAGTCTTGCCAGTAGCATTATTTGAATCGCAATAATTTTCTCTTTCTGTTGATGTCATTACCTTGTCTCTAAGTTAAATAGGCGAGCAACAATTGGCAAAAACGTTCAATACCATGTTAAATCCCTATGTTCGACTTTGAGAACGAACTCCCGGTATATAAGTACGTAACGGTAGAAATATAATTTTCAAAATGAAGAAACGCGTTGGGTACATTTCTAACGAACAAAAAAATACTTTAATGGAATTGATGGATAAATATCCAAACTTAATTAATGGAAGATTTTCGGCTACTTTCACAAAAAAGATGGCCAGAATCAGTGGCATGAAATAGTATCGATATTAAATGCTATTCCGGGTGCAAAAAAGGATTGGATACATTGGCGAAAGGTAATTAAAAATAAAGTACTATTTTAAAGTAAAGAGTATTAAGAGCGTATAATTAGTAACGTAATTGTAATATTTCAATATTTCAACAACTTCTACAGCAGCTAACATCGCCAATTCATCTAAATTCGCCATTTCACTTAAGCAATAATACTTATGTACTTAACGAAAACAACACCACAAGCATTAAACTGTGACAACACTATAATATTTGAGAATGCTAAATAATAAACAATTCAACGTTTGCGGTTTGTTACGGGAAACGGAGGTTATACCTAATGCGCATGTATCGCATGCCAGATATATTTTTCACTAGAAAAATAGCGCTCGTTGATCAACAATCGAAAATTATCGTATGCGAAAGTTCAAGAATACCAATAGTGGGCGTAACGCTCTGAAGTCGAAAATTTTCGCATACGACACATGTCGAGTAAACTCGAGAATACGACCCCTGGAGTGTGAACTGACACGCCACACGCCGTGTGACAGGTCGGCGCGGCGTGACGTGGCGCGGCGCGGCGTGCCGAATCCCATCTGTTGTCTGATTAACTATTTCTTCATTTTAACATGTCCGTTTCTTTTTTAATTCTCCGACACTGCAATTCATACTAAACTTGTCTTTGATTCGTATCCAGGCATCATGTACCGCATTTCTATCTTTATGATTGGTACATTTAGGGTTCCACAGTAAGGCCTCTTCCTCGTACAAGGTTAAAAATTCGGATATATTTGCGTTTGACCACATGTTGTCACTAGAATAGCTAAACGTAGACTGCAAAAGTGCAAACTGAATTTTAAATAAAAATATTCTCCAGGCGTGACACTCCACACGCCGTGACAGACAAGCGGCGCGTCTGCTTTGAAGTGTGCAAAGTTTAACGACAACCAACGGGACTCGGCACGCCACGCCGCGCCGCGCCGACCTGTCACACGGCGTGTGGCGCGCCAGTTCACACTCCAGGGGTGCCACTCCGCACGTCGTGTAACACTATTGCAATTAAATGAGTATTGGCTCGTCACTCCGCACGCCACACTCCACACGCCGTGTAACGGCACCTTAATGTGTACGCTACGATGGTCTAACATTTCCGCTTTCTTTCAGAAGAATGCTCCGCATCCCTGTCTGTTACAATGGCGGGCGCAGCGCTCTCTGTCACTCCCCATGCTCGCGCTAAAAAGATAATGTCTAAAATCTAGGCAACCATGGATGTGATGGAGTGACAGAGCAGTCTTCTGAAAGAAAGTGGATTTAACAGCATCGCCCATGCATCGACCCGCGATTTAGCTAGGCAACCCATTTGCAATTTATCAACTTATATATTATCTAACTTATCATCTTTGTCATCGTCAAATAACAGATGAGGGTATATATTTCTAATAACGTATCTCGTACTATTTTATTCGACCTCTAATTACATGTTTATAAAATAAAGTCGTATTTTGCATAATTAATAATGTTCACTTTTTAGGTAAATATATTATATACACCGATGAATCGTGGGTTACCTAGGGCACACAGTTAATTGAAAGTTGTCAGCAGGCATTCGTTCAAGGGCTCAGTACAGGTTTAAAACCACCAAGTGGTCTTGGACCCCGATTTGCCTTAGTTCATGCTGGTGGCGATAATGGTTTTATTCCTGGTGCGGAACTTACTTTCCTCTGTAAAAAGAACACAGCTGATGTGCACAATGAAATGGATGCAGACACTTACGAGAAGTGGTTTATCAATCAACTCATTCCAAATATACCACCAAATTCAGTATCGTTATTCACAATGCTTCTTATTACAACAGGAAGGTAGAGAAGATTCCAACAATGGCATGGCGAAAAGAACAAATTGTAGATTGGCTTCATAAGAAAGAAATGTCCATCGAAGAGAATATGTTGAAGCGAGACCTATTGGCTACTGCACTGAGAAAAATCGCTTAAATCAACTTTTGATCTGATCCGAGCAGTATAATCACCAACTGAATATTTATTAATACCAATATACGAATGTATAGTCCTAAAAAAATGTTATTTTGAAAATTGAACAATTTATTTCTGTAGTTAATTACCGAATCAATTGGTACACAAAAATATACTGCTTATATTTCAAGATAGCTTCAAGCCCATCGTGTATAATTTTAAATAAATCATAATTCTGAAATTTATATAGGGTTATTGTAGAAGTATCTTACGCGTTGTATAAAAACAAAGCATGTCTTGTTTAAGAACGGAACAATTATAATATTGTTTTTAACCATACTTATGGTAAGAATAATGCTCCCGCAGTTCGCGGACTCATTTTCGTGCGTGATTTTGACTAGAGCGTTTATTATGCGAACACCGAACCCATTTACCTTTTAAATTAGTTACCTAATATGGAGACATTTAATTTGACTGAGGAAGAAATGAACAAATTTAGAGGTAAGTTTAAATTTATATAAACTTTATGTATGTATGTAGATAAATGCATGTACCTATACTATTGCACCGCTTTAAAAAATGCGAGTGGTCAGGTGCCATTTTATTTTATTTAAATTCCGAATGTGATGTGGCATTTATGGGATCTACACTTATTTGATGTTGCATTTTGTTTGCAAATAAGTTCACGGTTTTTGAATATTTTGTAAATGTAGTTGGGTAAATCATTTTCACATTTTCGGAAACGACGCTAGATTGTTAAAAGAGATTGTAACTATTCCACACCGTTCTCATTGCTATTTAATTCTTATTGTTTTTAGATCTGACTTCAAAAGCGATATTAACACTACCTTATCTTTTGGCACCAGTAACTTTAAAAAATAAAAGAAAGAGTGGAAACTGGAGACCATCAAGAAGTGAAATATCGGAAAGCTTCTTTTTGCACATAGAAGTAAGTTATTATTACATACTGTGTGTAATTCCTAATTTCGTTTCTTATTTTAGAATTGCGAAGAACTTCAACAGAAAAAGAGTGAAAGATTGGAAAAATTGAAGAGCTGCAGCGTTACTCTCCAACCATTTGGCGTTATTTGTGGACCTCTTAACAATGCGAAATATTTAGCCGTAGTTAACGATGTCATATATACATTTCAATCATTAATAAGAACCATAGAAATCCTATACAAAACATTCGATGCATTAGATATTCAATATCCCCATGAATGTCAACATATTTGGCAACTCATAGAAAAAGTAGTGTTTGAAATGAAACATTCACTATCCAGTTCTTCTGTAACTGCTCTTATATCGGATCTGAAAAAATTTATGTAAGGTACTGTGTTAAGAACTGTGTTTAGCAGATTGTCTCTGTACTATGTTTCATATGTTATGCATGTATAAAAATATTTTTAAAGTGCTGTGAAAAATCAAAAATCCCTACATGTGGATTTTGTTTGAAAACATACAATAACAAGAAGTCTTTTGTAGTTCACTTAAAAATAATTCATAAATGTACTAATCAAACAAAATTTAACTGTGCTGAGAGTAACTGTCGCAGGAATTTTCCTAACTTAAATTCATATTTGAAGCATTTACATTGTCATGTAAGGGAAGAGAATACAAATAAGTCTGTAAATAAGAATGACATGGTACAAACTGAATTCTCGACTGAATCAATTCCAGTAGTAGAAATTCCGGAACAAAGTCAGTCGTTTAATCCTACAGAATGCGAATCCAGTAATACTTCTTCGCTAAAATATTCTAAGGAAATGTTTTTGAAATGTTGCGAAGAAAATCTAATATGTATCGTTATTTTGCAAATTATACGGACGGTGTACTTTTAATAGGAAAGATGTTCATACAGTGCTATCTTATCTAGTTGAATTTTTAAGTGAGCCTATAAAAATGTTAAAGGAAAATTTTAAACATGTTATGAATCAATTTGAAATAACTTAAAATTGTTTAAAGGAGAGCTTCTTGATTTTTTTAATGTGTTTGATAATAGTATATTATACACCAAGGTGGTGAAGACTGTTATTATTGACCGAGCACCAAGATTATTTCGCGAGGGGCTTCACCACCACCGTGGTGTATATACAATTTTTTCCACTACTAGTCAAATTTAAGACAAATTAAAAATAAAAAAATTTCTTGTAAAAATCAAGTAGGTAGCACAGGAATGCAAATTCCCATTATTAACCTAGGTGAATAATATAATAGATTATTGACCACTAGGTAGAGAAATTAAACTTCTCAGTTGTCTAGGATACGCAATAATTGTCAACTTCACAGCTAGTAGTGGAAAAAATATTTTTTTCTTATAGCAGTGAACATCTGCGCTTTAAATTTTTAAAAGACCAATAGAGCTTAAAATTGGCGAAAGATTAGAATCTGCTGAAAATATTGCTGTCAAACCAATTATTTTACAATATATTCCTCCAAGCAAAGTTTTAAAACAGTTTTTTGAATTGCCTTTGGTGTTTGAAAAAACAATGTCATAATTATATAGATGAATTACAAAAAAATTAAGACATTAATTACATAAATAATATTGTTAGAATAAAATAAACGCCATGACCGATAGCCTGTTTTTGACGTCACCTGACAGCCGCTATAAAACAGACGTTCCGTGAGCTGTTTGGGGGTTGTTGACAGTGCGCGCTCGTAGCGTAAGGTTGTCGGGTGAAGTGGTTTAATAGTTGTAATGGTTTTTTTTTAACATTGCTACGTAAGATTCCTAAAATCAGAAGTGGGATTGGCCTGTGCCCATTTAGATTTACTTCTAAAAGAATTGTTAAGGGTTTAAGCGACGAACTAATGGTTCAGATAGTGATACGCGGTATAAACGATGCACAAGTCCGTGCAGCGGCTGCAAATGCTAATCTTACCTCTGAAAATTTTGTTTCCTTTTTAGCTATCTATGAAAAACCTAGTCGCAAAATAGATAATGGCGGTTTGTCTGGCAATAATTTTACAAAGAAACGACATATGGGTCGTTCCGAAAATAAATGTTTTACCTGCAATCAGACTGGACATAAAACTTTTAGTTGTCCCAAAAAGCGCAAATTTACAGATGGTAACTCTAAAATCACATGTAATTTTGGTAAAAAGAACGGCCACAAGGAGAGTGAGTGTTTTGCGAAGTTACGATCCGAAGGACAAAATAACAATAACCAACGGTAACTAAATCTTTGCAAGGAACGGTCAGCTACCTCAGGTTTTCACCAAATACCTATTGATGGCAGTTCAATTCATAAAACAGGGTTTGTCATGCCTGAGGGGCATTACGAGTACTTGAAAATGCCGTTTGGTCTATGTAATTCTTCGACCGTTTATCAGAGAATAATTAACAAAACACTTCGAAAATTTATCGAATCTCTAGTCTATATCGACGACGTACTCCTTATGAGCAGGACAATCAGCGGAGCTATCACATTATTGTGTGAGGTTTTAAAAACATTGACACAAGCTGGGTTTTCGATAAATATTCGATAGTGCTCCTTTCTCACTACTGAAGTGGAGTACCTGGGCCGAGTTATAAAGTATGGTCAGGTTTGGCCGAGCCCTCGAAAAATTGAGGCCTTAATAAACGCATGCGGCATCCCAGTATATGGTACCGTGGAAGGGAGAATGGTGTCTCGAAAGTTGTGCAGCTTTCTTTTATAGTGAGTAAAAATCATATGGTTGTTTTAAGTTGCAGATACACAGTGTGCATGAGGACGTGCTTGAGAGGAACAGCTTGTCTTATGTGGTTACATTAGTAATAACTACACGGAAGTGCACACAGCAATCGGCAATTTGTAAATGGGATATACTTCTCGCAAGCCTCAGAGACACAGTTAATGTGTATTGGGCGTTAGCCTTGCAGACACAGTGAATGTGTATTGGGCGTTAGCCTTGCAGACACAGTGAATGTGTATTGGGCGTTAGCCTTGCAGACACAGTTAATGTGCATTGGGCGTTAGCCTTGCACACACAATGAATGTGTATTGGGCGTTAGCCTTGCAGACACAGTGAATGTGTATTGGGCGTTAGCCTTGCAGACACAGTGAATGTGTATTGGGCGTTAGCCTTGCAGACACAGTTAATGTGTATTGGGCATTAGCCTATCCGATGTGCTGATAGTGTGAGATGGTTCTGGTGTTATTTAATGTTGTACGAGATAAGGAATGTCAGGGCAGATGTAAACGTTTGATCAAATATGTCATGATCATGATTGACTAGAAGTACAACTAGAATAGCAAGTGTGTTTTACTGAAGTAACGATAGAAGATGTGCCCGAGGTCGGTGCACGGTCAGGAGAGGCCGTGTTAGAATAAAATAAACGCCATGACCGACAGCCTGTTTTTGACGTCACCCGACAGCCGCTATAAAACAGACGTTCCGTGAGCTGTTTGGGGGTTGTTGACAGTGCGCGCTCGTAGCGTAAGGTTGTCGGGTGAAGTGGTTTAATAGTTGTAATGGTTTTTTTTTAACATTGCTACGTAAGATTCCTAATTATATATCTAAACATCCTTCTGGAAAAACAAAATATCGAATTTACATAAAAATACTATGCCGTTACTAATATATTTTGACGACTTTGAAGTAGGCAATCCTTTGGGTTCTCATGCGGGAATACATAAATTGGGTGCTATTTACTATTCTGTTGCCACTATTCCTCTAATTTTGCAATCACAATTAGAAAACATTTTTTTGGCGTTGTTATTTCATAGTTCTGATTACAAAAAGTATGGACCCAAAACAGTACTTTTATCATTGATCAATGATTTAAATAGACGTTTCGCCAAATCTGGCTTTTTCAAGTCAATTTTTGGAAATAAATTATTTACTACAGTACATGTGTAAAATTATAAAATCAAATTGATATAAAAATAAATAAAAAAATAAAGAACAAACATTTTGAAGCAAATTATATCAGTTCTCTGAAACTTTAAATTAAAATATCTCACAAACCAATTGAACGATTAACAAATAGCAGATATCTTTACAAAACCTTTGGCAAAAGATATGTTTATAAGATTTAGAAATAAGTTGGGTTTGAATACCGACGTTAGAATGTTAGATTAAGGGGGTGTTTTGTAATTAATCAACTGCAAGATCAACTCTTGTTTATTGAGGGGGTGTGTGAAAGATAGCAATAAACAGTAGTTGATGTGCAAAGTAGTTCGAAGTTACACTAGTAGTTAGGATATATACAGGGTGTCCAGAAATGAAGGTGCCAAACGAAAATCCCAGTTAGTAAACATTATTTTATGTCGATTTAACCCAAATTACCTTAGTCCAAAAATGCTTCTTAAGCGAGCTGTAACTCCTTATAGATGGTGCCATGAAGTATTTTTTTTTGTAATATGTATTGAAACAGGCGGCCGTCATGTAAAGCACTTACTGTAAAATTTGTTGTTTTTGATATAACTAGTAATTTCGTTAAATAAATTAGTAGAGGAGAAGGTACAAATATGGGCTACCATTTTGTTTTCTGAGATTAACTTTTAGCAAATTAATCCAAATGATCTGAAAAGTTTGTAGGATGCTCTCTGCAATGTTTTCTACAACCCCTTTAGTCCATTTGCGAATAAGTCTTGTCATTAGGCTGTCATTATTAATTGAAGAAAAATGAAAATTTTTAAGGTCGCAGCAAACGTGCTACAAATATGGGCTACCTCTGAAAAGAAAAATGGCTACTGCATCAAAAGAACTGAAACATTTATTTTTATTTTCTAATGTAAACATTCTATCTAAACTAGCTAAAGATGTCCTCTGATGAGTCCTCACGATGTTTCATCGCAGCACTCTTTTTTCTTTTTACTTTTTCCTTTTTCTTTATGGATTCTTCCTCTGATGAGTCCTCACGATGTTTCATCGCAGCACTCTTTTTTCTTTTTACTTTTTCGTTTTTCTTTATGGGTTCTTCGTCTGATGAGTTCTCCTGATTATTTCTCACAGTGTTCTTTTTTCCTTTTTCTTTATGGGATCTTCCTCTGATGAGTCCTCCTGATTATTTCTCACTGTGTTCTTTTTTCCTTTTTCTTTATGGGTTCTTCCTCTGATGAGTCCTCCTGATTATTTCTCACTGTGTTCTTTTTTCCTTTTTCTTCTTGCTTTGTTGTCTCAAAAACTTTCCTTTGGACTTCCTTTTCTTTTTTATTTTTTTTCTGCAATGCTTCGTACAACTGCTGTTTGTATGGCGATGAAGATATTACAGCAGAACTTCCGCTTTTTCTACCTTTGTTTGAGGTCTTCTTCTTGTTAACTGGAACAGATGAAATTTGGAAAGGTGAAATCATAGCAGAGCTGCTTCCACAAGAAGAATGAGATGGTGAGTTTTTTCCAGTCACACCTTTAGATGTATCAGGTCGTGGTTCAACTTTGTCTTCATCCTTGGATGTTCCAGGACGTGATTCAGATCTACTCTCATCTTTACATGTACAAGATCGTGATTGAACTGTGTCTTCAGCATTGAATTCAGATTCAGAACAGGATTCATGTTCATTTGAAGTTTTTTCTGCTTCTATTTCAGCTGCAATATAATCGGCTTCGGTGAATTGGTTTTTGTTTAAAGGAAATATTCCAGTGGTTTTAAAACCTTTTACGGCAATTTCCCCTACTTGAGTTTTTAAATAAGCGTTCCCAAATAATTGGCTTATGTCAAAAGCTGCTACTGGACGGTTATTGTGACGAATAAATTGTCGTATTTCTTCACTGTAGTATGTCTTTAGTACACCCATAAACGTCTTGTCCAATGGCTGGAGCTTATGGGAGCAATGAGGCGGTAACGAAATTATAGTTACAAAATTATTTCGAGCCAAATCAATAAGTTCAAGATTTCTGGTGTGGCTAAAATGTCCATCTAGAACTAACAGAACTGGTGATTCTTGAGTTGGATTAGTTGTCTGAAGAAAATGTTGAAACCATCGAGTAAATAGATTTGACTGTATCCAACCGCTGGGATGAACTTCCATAATAGCTCCCGGAGGAGCACCTTTCATCAACTGGATATTCATATTCTTTCGAGGAAAGATTATCATTGGTGGCACGAACTCTCCTCCAGCACTCATACATGCTACTACGGTAATGAGTGATCCTCGTTCAGCAGACGTTAAGGCAGCTATTTGTTTTTTTCCTTTGCGCCCTATAACTTCGACAACTTTATTCTGTACGATTGTCAGACCTGTTTCATCTACATTATATACTGGTTTGGCAGGATATTTAGTCTTATTGTAGACTTCTTCCAAAATGTTAAAAAACTGGTCAACGTTTTGCTTGTTAAAACCTTTAGCTCTTGCAAATGAAGTTACAGTTGGCCGTCTAATAGATAACGTTCTTTTATGCCTTTGTAAAAACAAATCTAACCATCCTCTGCCAGCTTGCTCAGATTGTCCAAAAGGATGCTTTAAGCCATTCATATTCGCTAGACTGTAAGCCATTTTTTTCACGTCAGTTCGGGTTACACCATAAAATTTGGCCTCCATTATAAGAATGTTGTCAACTAGTTGTGCTTCTAATTCAGGAGATAGTACAGGTTTTCTGCCAAGTTTAAGTTGGGCTGCTTCAGTAGGATTCATATCAGTTATTTTAGCACAACGTTGCAAAGTAGTTCTCGGAACACCAAACGTTCGCGAAGTCAATAACGTACCCATTTCTCCTCCTCTTACAGCTACTATGGCTCGCTGCATTGCGCCCTTATCCCATATTTTCCTTTTCTTTGTAGATGTAGGCTTTGGTTTACGAGGCATGCTGAAATAACAAAAAAAAATGAAACTGTGTGTAATATGGGCTAGCCCATATTTGTACCTTCTAAACAGCCCATATTACAAAATATCACATGTTAAACTCCGACACGCTTCAAAAATGCAGTATTTTAAGAATTAACAATTACCATGATTACTAAACAAGTGTGATTTTAAAAAAACAATTTACCTTATCAAAAACTCGTTCAAACTCACATACAAACAAATGGCAAAAAAAGTTGCCGCGCTCTCCAAATTTAGTTTACTAAATAACCGATTGAAAACAATCGCGTGACCAAGTGGTCGTCCTGCAATCTGTTGGTGGTCTATGGAACTATACGTTGAGATATTTGGTTATAGATGGCAGCACATACTTTGCGCAAAATTAAAGTAGCCCATATTTGTACCTTCTCCTCTAATTTATTTAAATTTATTTTTCTCGAGAAGGGTGCATCCTAACGATTTGAAACAAGAGCACATTATTTTTAGAAAAGACCCTAGAGAATTCGAATTTGACACAAAAAATGTCAAAACAATAAATGTAAAAAAATTACCATCCAAAATGTCTGCGGCCCCTCCCACATGGGACGCTAATGGCCGCAGCAAGGAAGTGTTATTTACAGCGACCGATGTGTGATCAGAAGGTAAGTCATTGTGCAAAGTTTGGACATAATGCGAATCGAAACGTTTTTGAGATATTACAAAAAAAAGTACTTCATTGCACCATCTATAAGGAGCTCCGGCTCGCTTAACCCTTATGTGGCTGAAGGTGGTACCCAGGTACTTTTAGGGTACCATATAATATGGAATATTTCACTTTAGAGAGGACGAATCAACTTGAGCTCCTAGGAAATCTCCAAATATATAATTTGAAGTATATTTTGAAAATTTGAGATATGGAAACGTATTAGGTATTTTTTACCTTGTCGAAAAATGAACTCATCCTGGCGGACGGTGGTACCTGGGTACCACTGTAAATTGTGTACCGGAAAATAAACATCTCAATATTTTTATACATCTATTGTTATTTTTTAATGGCATTTATTATAAAATAGCATATAATGTATATAATACCTATACCTATTATTTATCCCGGCACTGAAGACATTTTACTGTTTGATCCGTGTGCTGCAGACACACAGGATTGCTACAAATACTACACATCTTGCGGGTTTTCCTTCCCGCTGTTGTAACACATTTTGCATAATTATGCCTTTTACTGTAATGCGGCCAGAGGAATCCCGTTCAGGCACAGGATTGGAATGATGAGAAGCTTCCAGCGAACCTCCTAAAACACTTTCAATTGCGTTTTTCGTTAACCGGTTTCGCAATATCATGGGATTTTCACTTCTTTGGTTCACAGCTGGCAAGCACAGATCACGACCTAGATCTTTTAGGAAAGTCCTCCTCTTACTTGTGTTCCTGTAGTTTGTGGGGTTGTTTTCCGTGTAGATAATGTACGTAGCCAGAGCTATGACATCTAATATATTGAAGAAAAAGGCCAACGGCCAACGGCTTGTTCGTCTCTTGCTCGTTATGTTCCCAGCATTTTATCCATAACATCGACACCGGACTTAGTTTTGTTATAAAATGAAATTACTTCAGGCTTGCTTCAGGGTATCATCAACTGTATTTGTACAGTGCATCGTGGACAACAAAACTACGGATTTATTTACTTTTGGGACATATGAGCACAACATGGCATCTGTATTGAAAGCAAAATTGGTTGAAAAAAGCGGTCGTTCCTTTTTCGCTAAAAGATCCTTGGGGATGTAGGGTTTATTTTTCCTAAGTGTACCGACTAAAGTAAGCCCATCTGATTTCAGCATGCGAGCAAGAGGCAGTGATGTGAAAAAATTATCGGTGGTGATATTGCGGCCCGAACGTTTGTAGTGTCGACATAAATGCATTACAGTTTTTTCGCCAATATTTACCTGTCGCTCATTACCAGCTAATTTTCCTGTGTAAATTGAACCTTGGCATGGATAAAAAGTTGTAGCATCACAAACCCAAAACACTTTTATGCCATACTTGGCAGGTTTCGGGGAATGTATTGGGTAAACCTAGTTCGTCCACGGTAGGGATATAGTTGTTCATCGACCGTTAGGTATTCGTACGGTTTATAATACTTCAAGAGATTTTGGTTTAGCATAAGCCAAATGTCGCGTATTGCGGCAGCTTTATCAGTTTCAAGTGTGGCTGGCCGTGTCATAGGGTTGTCGAATCTGATGAAGCGAAGAATCTGCTTGAAGCGGTCCCTACTCATTGCTGCTTTATATAACGGCAAGGCATCTGATTTCCACAATTCATCAATATGCTCAGTATTGGTTTTATAAACGCCCGCCATTGGAAGTATACCAAGGAAGGCATCAACCTCCTCGTCTGAAATGTTCTTCCACACTTTATGTGCTGAATTACAGTTTTTATTGAAATCACAATAAACTTGATTGGCTTTACGGTTCGTTTGTCGTATGATAATTGATTTCATTTCGGCTGTGAATAAAGCATTGAATGTATCCTTACGTGTATACAAAGCAGTTACTCTACTCGGACCTCCTAAAATTTATACAAAGGAGATTCAAATTGAATTAGAAAGAGAAATGAATGCCCATTACCTGGATCGCGAATGATATTATATGACCGGGTTTGAGACGATGGTAACGGGGTTTTGTTCCAGATAGTTGAATCCCTACTACGATAAACATCAGCAAGTGGTGGGGTTTCAGTAGTATGTGTCTCTGTAGTAACTTCCTCGTCGTCGTCGTCGTCGCTATTGACTTCCACCTCTGTTTCGATAAGAACCTTTTCTCCAGTGAGAACATCTTCTACATCTGATTTTTCATCGTTTTCCGATGGCACATAATTTTCGTCGTTGTCATCTTCGCATTGATCACTAAATTCCTCATCGGAAGTGTCACACAATCTTGCGACATCTTCAGCCGTCAACCTTTACCGAATACCATTCATTATAGGAATATGTATAGCGAATACAGAAACAAAACAACATACTTATCTAAGTCGAGATATCCTCTGCAATTGTATGGGTTATAAACAGGTTTCCGGAGACTTTTAGAGTTTTCTGAAGCTACGCTATTTGATTGTCCGTTGCTTCCAGAAGCTTTGCTACTACATTTTCCATCACCAGACGCACCAGTAATATAATCCCGAGCAGACGACATATTTTTTCACCAATTTAACTAAACTGAACACAATTAAATAAGGTCACAACGTAGACTCGACCAAAAATGAGGGATGACTGTACACAAACAACAAAGGTCCATTTCGCGTAAAAAGGTTGCAGTTCGGAATTGGCGTGGCTCCACAAATATTTCAAAATTTTGTGGACCAAAGACTAAGTGGAATCCAAGGATCATTCCCATACTTTCCAAGAGGATGGCCTACGTCTCAAACTAGAAAAATGTGCATTTGGAGTGAAAGAATTAAGCTTTTTAGGATTCAAATTAACAGAACAGGGATCACAACCAATCGAAGGCAAGGTAGAAGCAATCAGGAAAGCTCCAATTCCGAAGAATAAGCAAGAACTCCAAGCGTTCTTAGGAATGTTGAATTTTTACCACAATTTTCTAAAGGGAAAAGCGGGATGTAGAAAATTCAATACCGTTCATACAAACCCAATCAGTTTTCCAATGCTTGCTAGTAGAATATGAGAGCGTAATTGATGAATACGTAAAAGTAACGGGTCTTCCAATATGGACTTCCGAACTTTGACCGTTGGTAGCGCCCATATTGTTGAAGCTACATCTGTCAAATTGGCTGTCATTTATTCAGTGTGTTTTGCCAAATAACAATGGACAGATATTGAGATATAGCATCCAACAACACGTGCAAATGATAAAATTGTTTTATGAACATGGGTCGTCTGTTCTGGTAACCTTCCGCGCGCTTCGGCCATTTTACGGTCGCCATAATCGTCCTACCGAGAGGACTACTCGCAGTGTGGTGAATAAATTAGAGTCCACTGGTTCAGTAAACGCTCAACCAACTCACGTACGTCGACGAAATGCAAGATCTGCCGAAAACATCGCCGTTGTCCGTGAAAGTGTGCAGGAGAATCCGAGGCAGTCGATTTCGCGTCGCTCACAAGAACTTTGCCTTTCGCAGACCATAACTTGGCGAATTTTGCGTCGTGACTTGGGCATGCACCCGTACAAAATTCAACTGACCCAGGAGCTTAAGGTAAACGACCACAGACAACGACGTGTGTTCGCTGAATGGGCTCTGGAGCAATTGGCAACTAACCCTAATTTTAATCGAAAAATCATCTTCAGCGATGAGGCCCATTTTTGGATGAATGGGTACGTCAAGAAGCAAAATTGTCGAATTTGGGACGATACGAATCCACATGCGATCCAAGAGCGTCCAATGCATCCCGAAAAAGTGACTGTTTGGCGTGGATTTTGGGCTGGCGGCGTCATCGGTCCATATTTCTTTGAGAACGACGTTGGCCAGGCCATTACCATCAACGGCGAGCGCTATAGGTCGATGATTACCAACTTCTTTTGGCCTCAATTGGATGATATGGACACCAACAACATGTGGTTTCAACAGGACGGCGCTACGTGCCACACAGCTCATGCCACATTGGATATTCTGCACGAGCGATTTGAGGGCATGGTCATCTCACGTGGAGGTGATGTGAACTGGCCACCGAGATCGTGCGATTTGACCCCGCTAGACTATTTCTTGCGGGGTTTTCTTAAGTCGCAGGTCTATGCGAATAAGCCACAAACCACAGCGGCCCTCAAAGCCAACATAACCCATGCCATCGGGCAAATTCAGCCTGATTTATGCGCCAGAGTCGTGGAAAATTGGACGTTTCGGATGCGCGCCACCCAGACAAGCCGCGGCGGACATTTGAACGACGTTATATTCCACACGTAATAGAATCGATAGCCCTTTCAAACGAATAAAACATTTCGATGATATTTTAAAGATAGGAAGCGCTTAATGAAAGACCCATTAGTAGTTTAAATTACTACAATTAGAAAATTTATGTACACATACTGGAGAAAAAAGAATTGATGAGTTGTGGAATCACAATATCTTCAACATCCCCTTGCCAAGCGATTCAAATAAAACAAAGTACTATATGGAACTATGTAGTTAAATTTTGTAAATGCTGTTTCTCATTGCCACATGGAAACGCAGATGTAGAGCGAAATTTTTCTAAATCAGGGCGTGTGTTAACAAAAGAAAAGGCTTCAATGGGAGTGCTTAATGCAAGGCTCTGTATAGCAGACACTATAAGGCAGTTTTTCAACAATCGCCCTGAATTAGTATTATTTGATAGATCCCTCCTACAATTAAGTCGAAATGCATCAAAAGCTTATAAACAGCATTTAGAAAAAAAAGGGCAGATGAAGAACGCGAACGTGTAGAAAAAGAAAAGTTGTAGGAATAAAAAATATTAGAGGAGCAGAATAAAAAAGTACTTGAAAACGAGAAGAAAACATTAGATGTGTTGGAAAATGACTGGAAAATCTTAAAGAAAGCAGTAAATGAAAAAAAAGACATTTCAAATAAGTAAGCTTTACAGAGAGGCAAGCGGTAGACTAAGTAAGGCAATTGAAACGAAAAATTTTCAAGAAATTTCATTGGCACATGCATTACTAGATACTGCACAAAGAGCAAGAGACCATGAATCTGAGCAAAGCAAAATAGCTGATAAATTAAAAAAAAAGATCGAGAGGAAACGAAAAAACATGATTAAATGCATTGAACCTAAGCACAAACAGTCGCGTTTATAATTTTGAAAGTAGTATATCGTCGGCGATCTGGCAATATCTCCTATCTACAATTTTTACCAATTTTGAGATTTTGTTATATTACGATTCATAAAGCTTGTACGCATTCGCTGACAAAAATATCCTAACATCAATAATATGTTTAAACGGGTGAAATAAACTAGAATCATTTTCTCCTATCTCAAGAGTGCAAAGATTTGGATTCATTATCTCCTATCTACCTTAGTTTACATTGAATGTTTGTGGGGTGTGCATTTCTGTTTTGTGCAACAACTTTAAACGCTGCTTTTAATTAGATAATTGCAGTGAATGATATTGCAAGACATTTAAATAGTATAACAGTTTTATAGTATGCGTATGTATTCTGAACTATTAACTAACAAGTAATATTATCAATAGTTTTTGGTTACATTTCAGATAGGAGATATTGCTACAATACTTGAGTTCGAAAAGTAAGTAGATAGGAGTTATTGCATCATGTCTAGTCGAACGAAAAAAATATTTCAATTGCTTCGAAATGTCGAAGTTTCAAGCAGTGAGAAGACAAATTTAAATCAGTATACAGAAGAGACAAACAATCACCTAGTGGAAAATATTGAAGACATACCGATAATATTTGAAGACGATGTTGCGTCTTACCAAATTTTCGATTTCTGTTTACCACAATCTGAAAGTAATATAGAAGAAAACATAACACGACATGGCGATATAAATGGAACAAAGCAATATGAATATCACTCTGAATCCAATCATTATGAAAATCAAATGGAAGTTGATGATAATATGACGCGTAATGTAACTGTCGACAGCTGTAATAATGATGGCAATGTGGATAGAATTGATACAAATGCACACACAATTGAACACTGCCATGAACCTACAAGCGAGAATTCCAAAGATGAAGATGAAAATAAAAGTGTTAATAATCAAGATAATGGAGAGATTCTAGAAGATGTAGACAATGTCGAAATTAATGTAGGCCGAACAAGAAGACTGAAATCAAATGAAAAGGAGTGGAAACGTACAAAAAACAAAAACTTAGAATGGAAGGGAAATCGTATTTGGGATTCAGTAGGCTTGGTGACAAAATTTTGCAAAATAAAAATCGGCTGGCCAGGTGCATCAAACCTACGTGCGATTCAACATTCTGTCGGAAGTCTAAAATGCGACACTGTGAAACATTTTTAGAAACAACCAGACAACAAATTTTTCGTGAGTTCTGGGAGTGTATGAATTGGGATCAGAGGAAGGTTTTTGTTTGTTCCAACGTCATCAAGGCTCCAACTTTTAGGAAAACGGCCAATGAAAACTCAAGAAGAAAAGGATCTTATTCATATTCACTCAATAATAATACTAAAACATTGAAAGTTTGTAGAAAGATGTTTCTTAATACCCTTGATCTCGGATATAAAACTGTACAAGAATGGGTCAACAACGGATCTTATGGAATGTACAAAGAAACAGGAAAAAGAATTAATGTAAAAGAGAAAATCGTTTTGAGACATAAGGCTCATTACACAAATTTGGAGACGTTTTTTGGTGAACTTCCTAAATTACCAGCACATTATTGTCGAAAAGATACAATGAAATTATACTTGGAACCCATATTTCAAAACTTATCCGATGTTTATAAGCTATACAAAACTTATTGCCATGATAAAAACGTAGAACCTCTAGGGAGAAAAGTATTTAATAAGACATTTTATGCACATAACCTCTCCATTTATCAGCCAAAAAAAGACCAGTGCAATATTTGCTTTGCTTATAAATATGACAATGTGTCTGAAGATAAATATAAATCACATTTGGATCGAAAGGAAAAAGCTAGAAAAGAAAAAATAAAAGATAAGGCAGCTGCAGAAAACAATCATTGCATAGTTGTTACTATGGATCTGCAAGGTGTAAAACTTGCACCAGTTATTCCAGCTAGTAAGGTTTATTTCAAAACCAAGTTGAGCTGTCATAACTTTACGGTATACAACTTAAAAACTAGAGATGTTATGTGTTATTGGTTTTCAGAAGATGAAAATAACTCTTTAGTTTCATCAACTTTCGCCTCTTGCATTTTAGATTACCTAGAGCGGTATTGCATCACAGAATCCAAAATTCCAATCATTCTGTATTCAGATGGATGCAATTACCAGAACAGGAACGCTGTTTTAGCAAATGCATTACTGAACTTTTCGATTGTAACTGAAATAGAAGTATTTCAAAAATATCTGGAACCTGGTCACACTCAAATGGAGTGTGACTCGGTACATAGTACCATTGAAAGAAAACTGAGAAATAAAGAAATTCACTTGCCTAGCGATTACAGCACCATAACAAGAGAGGCACGAACGAATCCAAAACCTTACGAAGTAAAGATTTTAGACCATACATTTTTCAAAGATTTTTCCCAAAATTTGCGATATCCTTCTATTCGACCAGGAAAAAAACCACATGACCCTGTAATTACAGATATCAAGAGTATAAAGTACAGCGATCACAAAATTCAAGTAAAGTTAGATTTCGATTCAGACTACTGTGATTTACCTTCTAGACCAAAAGTGGGAATACCCGTAATTATGCAATATCCACCATTGCTCAAATCTAGATGTAAAATAAAAGAAGAAAAGTATAAACATCTGCAAGAGCTATTAGAGGATTTGCCCAAAGACACGCATCTTTTCTATAATAATTTATTGCATTAAGGTTACATTTTAGATTTATCGTAAAATACTTTATTTTGGTTAATACTCTATTTTTATTTCACATAACTGTACCTTCATTTGTTTCTTAATTTTTTTCTCCATTTAAATTTTCATAAATATTGAAAAAACATTAAAATAGTAAAGTTTTAATTTTATATTCATATTTCTTTATTATAGTCCTTCCAAGTCATTACCTCCTATCTATCAAAATTTTCAAAGCAAAAAATCCTATCTGCCATAAAAAATGATGAAACCTTATTTTTTTGTTTTTTCGGCTTTCCATTACTGCATGGTTATATTTTGGTTGCACAAAACATAAATAACAATAATTTAAGTTGCTAGGGAACTGTTTACTCAGTTTTTAGTTGTTCTTGAAAAAAACATGTGAAGGTAGATAGGAGATATTGCCAGATCGCCGACGATATACCTATACACAAATACCTTTCAACGTTGTATTTTTATTCTGAAAAAACGTGCAAAGAATTTATTTTTGTAATAACATTGTTATTGTTTTATTTTATAGAGAATTGTTAATTTATTTGATTATTATAGATTTATTTTGTACAGTTAGTATTCAAAGAATTACACTGTTAATTAAATTTGAACCAATAAAAATGTAAAACGCTAAATTTTTGAGTTACTTGTTACTTTTTTTTATTCACTTGGTTACTTTTTTTACTTTTTTTTATGTCTGCTTACAATCTTAGCCCTGCATATGGCACCAGTTTCGTGTATGTACCATCATTAGATACGTTTTTAATAAATTTGCTTTGGTAGCGGCGTTCAAACCGTTTATTTAAAAAAAACCTAGAGGAACCGTCCAGTTCCTGTTCATTGACACTGCCATGAATACCAGTGCATTTTTTACTGGAGGTAAGTTGTCCTCAGCATTTCCTTCAATGCTAAAATCGGTATATCCGTAAAATCGCGATCAGTCCCAATGAATGTGTTGGCGAATGGCCATTTCATCCATAGTTACATTAATGATAACAAAAATTTCTGATTTCGCTTTCTTTTGCACAGTAAGTAAGCTTCTTTCGTAAATCCTGCATTCCCGTTGAGTGTTTCATACCATTTTCTTAATGTTACCTCATGTGGCAATAAATTACTAAAAATTTTTCTGACATAGTTGTATGTGGTTCGGGAGCCGGTCACCTTTTTTGCAATCAATTAATATACTTTTTATACTTCGTGAGCGGCTTTATTTTAACGAGACGCCAAACTTTTTCCTCTGCGAAAATTTTCGCAGATGGGTCCTACGGGGTAAAACACGTTGATGTGGTAATTACAAAAAATTGATTAATATCACTTAATTTTTTAGCTAACTGTGAAGTTTTTTTGTAAGTAATTCAAAATAACATTTGTCCTACAACAAAAATGAGTCCATCAAGAGTGTCCCCATCTGAAGACATGTAGGTATTAGTACATTAACAAAAATAATGAATATCAAGCCGATTTTTTTTCTGTAGGTAGCTTAGTAAATATTTGCATAATTAAATGCCCACTTTGTCCCACAAATTAATTAGGCCGTTTTCCCATGATATTCATCCATTTGTTGTAATTTCCAAATCAACGTGTTTTTCCCTGCGTACCCCCGTAGGACCCATTTGCGAACATTTTCGCAGAGGAAGTATAAAAAGTATATTAATTGATTGCAAAAAAGGTGGCCGGGTCCTGGACTAATGCCTTTGTAGAGTAGAAGTGCAGTGTAAAAATGCAAATGTGCGCAATTGAGGCGAAAACTTCTTCGTTTTATATTGCAACTTTCTGATGCAGTATCTGATGACATTGCCTAATAATTTGAATTTATTAAATTTGTAATATACTGATTAATAATAAAACTGACTTTAGTGTATGCACAACTAACTTTTTCTATTTCGCGACGGTTATAGCTCTTTGCCGCACTGAAAACGATACGGAAAGAAGCTCTGTTTCAGTACTGTTACAGGGATTTAATTTTTTTGTAAGTTTTCAACACTAACTGTCACCCAAACCATTATTTATACAACTTGGAAATTTTAAATTTGAATTGTCAAATGTCAGAATTGCCAACATAATTAAAAAAAAAATCACTCAAACAATTTTATTATGTATCATTCTTTATTAAAAATTTTAGAGTAAATTCATGCGAAATAGAAAAAATAGTATGAAAAACACGTGTCACAATTCTTTTTTGCCGCACTCATCCCTTTGCAAACCTGGTCTTCGTGCGGCAAAAAGTCTCATTGCGACACTTGTTTTTCAATATACTATACTTAAAAACAATTGAGTACATCTACAACCTAACATCCTCTCCACTTTTTATGCACTTGAGTGCATACCAATTTTAGAACTTAGGAGTTCTAGCCTAGGCTTAAAAAGGCTTTGTGAACATGTCTGCTAGCCGTGCTTTTCCTTTTGGCGAGCTGACTAGCTCCGAAGTCGTGAAGCAATTTCACTTATTATTGCTTCTTGCCACTTAATTTTGTGTTCACTTTGAAAATGAAGTAATTATAGTTTTGTATAGGTCGAGTTGAAGATCGACTCGGTCAAACTCACACCCTTTGTGTATATGTGTGTATAAAAATACTTATTTACACAATACATATTATTAGTATTATTATTATGCCGACAGTAAAAACATCTAAATATTTACTTACCAGTATACCATTTTCCGCTTCATCCGATATCAATTTTTTGTTTTTTAGATGGCGAAGGAGATCTTTCAATTTACGAATTTTCTATATCAGCCTTAAGTTACGTCGATTTAAGTTGCATACCAATTTTTTGTAAAGTATTGATATTTCAAAATGGTTTCTTGCTCGTCGAGGGGTAGCAAAACCATCTGTCATGTCGACCTGATTGAGATACGCAAAACGCCACCTTTTTGTTTCTTCGGTATAGGTTGTTTCGGAGATAATCCAAATGATAGTGATTCTTGTGCAATCACATCTATTATTGGTGGACAAGGTTTTTACTCCAATATAATCTTAGAACATTCTAATTATGTAACTCCCACTAAACTGCAATTTTCTGTAATAGGGTATGTTAGAATCTTTTATACACCTTAAGTAATGGTGAATTAAAGATCTACAATTTGTTACGGTATTTACGATATGAAAACAAGTTTCGCTAAAACGATTTACACAGATACTTGTGTTTTTGAGGATGTCATTTTCTTTTAACCCATAAGCGTTCAGTCATTTCCTACGAATTGAGAAGTCTTTTGGAAATCTATAAACATAAAACATATTAAATATTTAAAATTGACATGTATTGTTTAAAAGGTGTGGCTATTGACATTTTCAAAATTAGGTTTACAATTTTTGGTGTGAAATATAAGAAGTACGCGGATTTTATATCAATTATTCGCGAAGTAGCATACCTTGTTGGTCCAGGAATCAACGAAATAATGTTTTCTGATGATAACCTTCCCGATTGACGTGTCTTTTTATTCCATACTATACTGCCATCTTTTGAAGTTACGTGATTATCCGTATCAGCTTCATCTGAAATCGTAGCTTCCACTTCATCATTCGATTCGCTACTATTATATATCTCGGTTTCGGACAAATGGTCTTCTTCTTCAGAAGCATTAGAATCCTTAGAATCACTATCAGAAACATACAAAAGTTTCTCAAGTTCACTGTCCGTAAGCACTCTCTCACTACACATTTTCAATGATAAATTTCAATTGTTACCTATTTCTTATTAGAGTATAATAGCTTCAAGTTTGATATTTACTACGAAACTAACACACAGATGCTCACTGACTGCCTTTATCGCGAAGCCACAGACAAGTCTCAACAGTTATTAACTTGTTTACCGTACGCAAGTAGCGCAATAATATGCAATATTATGCAAGATATTTCTAAATAAAACAAAACTAATAAAATACATTCGTCTATGATAATAATCTGCTTCTCATCCTCTAATTTGAACCACACAAATCACCGGGTCATATAGACCCAAACACAATGGTTGTAACAAATGCACTTAAAAAAAACTAATTATAATTTTCTAATATCATTCTAGGTACACTGTTATTAGAGTAATAAAATAAAAGTCATGGAGTGGCAACGAAATATTTAAATAAATTAACGAATTATGCACATTAAATGAACGCGATTGGGTCACATTGACCCGAACACAATAGGAGGGTTAAGATTATAATTGATTATAATGGATAAGACTTTCAACAAACGAACATATTTTAGTACTGAGGATGACCTCATGATATTAAGAGAAGTTCTGGGGCAAAACCCCTACGAAGATTCAAACAGATGGAATTTTATTCACTTGAATATTTTACAAATTACCGGGAAGTCAATAACTACTCGTGCTTTGCAAGATAGAGTAAAAATTTTAGTTAATCAGTATCTAAACAAGGAAAAGAAGCAACAGATTAAGTAAGTAATATTTAAATATCATATTAAGTGTTGTATAAATGATTCTTATTTATTTATCATATGTGTTTATAACTTCAGTCAAGAGCTTTACAATTAAATCAAAATTTGTTTGACTTGAAGGAACATAATATTCCGAATTATGAACTATACGTGTTTTCAGATCAGGAGTTGAAGAAGAAATTACAGAAATTGATGACTTGCTGCAGCAAATTTCTTTATTAATTAATGAATTTAAAAAAAATAAAAATAAGAAAATAGGACAGTCGTCATATCAGAAGGGATTTGATGAAAGGGAAAAATCTGTTAGGTCATTAAACCTTGCTACTTCTAATCGTAAGTATTGAAATATCTATGTAGTGTAGCCATATTTTTAATACAACTTCTCTTTATATGTATAGATGATATGGAAATAGCAAGTGAACGCACCATCGACCAAAGTGGATCAGCCGAAACACTTGTCTGCACACAATTTCAAATCAATCCAAGTCAAGGCGCATTACAAGTAAATAATATTGCAATTTATGTGGAATCACAAAACGTAACCAAATTTTTGTCCTGCAGGTTCTTCTACAAGAAGTTCGACTAGGACTAGTATAAAGCAGTCTTCAATCAATTACCTAACGAAGAAAAATGAAAGGTGGTTTGAAATTAGAAGTCGGCAACTAGTATTACAAGAAAGACAACAAACTTTGCTGGAAAAGAAATGTGAAGCAGAACATGTGGAGAAAATAAGAAAATTGGAAATAAAAGAAAAAAGGCTTCAAATGGATGAAATGAAACTGAAGACCCAATTAGAAATTTTTTCTAATCAGCAGAAATTGCTAGGATTAGCATTTCAAAAACATAACTAATAAAAATAAATAATAAAAGCAGACAGCAATCACATAGGGTTTAATAACAGGCTGTTTTTTTACTTTTTTTTATTTTATTTATCATAACAAAAAGGACTACCCCAAGTACTCTTCCAATGCAGGTGGATCTACATTAAAATATGCAGATGTTTCACTTCCATACAGGCATGTATGGCAATTAGTTAAAATCATCCCAACTTTATACATTGCCTCCACATTCTGTAACAACAGCTTTTGATTTTTCTTAAAATCAAGGAAAGCAAACAGCTGTAGAATTTTACCAAACCCCCATTCAACCGATACACGTAAAACCCTCATGTGGTTATTAAAATCTTGGCGTAATTGATCGATTCCTATTTCGTGCTCTGTATACGGCCTTATTAACAATTCTTGAAGACCATAGGCTTGATCTCCATATAAAACAAACCTTTCCCCAGCGCCTACGAAAACCACATTTTCTTCAAGCTCTTGATACAATCCTGATTCTCTAAAAATTCCTGCGTCATGTCGACGACCTTCATAAGCTCCCTTCAAACTAATGATTAGTCCATCTGGGCATATAACAGATTGGTACTTGACACAGTGTGTTCTCTTGTGACCAGAATAATAATTTTGTTGGTTTATACTTGGCCTACAAATGGGTCTTGCAGTACCATCAATAAAACCCCAGCAGTTTTGCAAGGGACATCCTCCTTCACGTATGGCCTGCAACAATTTTGATAAAGCACTTTCTTCTTTCCAAAGGACCAGGTTCACAAATGCAATCATATCCAAAGATGAAGAACAATTTGTTTTATTGTTAATTTAAGTTTTGTGAAACTGGTCATAAAAGTACCAGTTATAAAACCTATTTTACCTGAGAATAATGTCTTAATTTGATTAAATTCAAATATGGAACTTGACTTAAATTGTTCAAAAGATGTTCTTTGTTCCGATAAATTAAGCTTAACATTTCATTGCAAGTTTTTGAAATAATTGTAGCCGAAAAACCAAACAATGGTTGAAGATCCACAAGGGCAAGTAGAATGCTTGTGTGAGTCGAATTATATCTTCTTTATGAAATCGAAACAAGTTTATACATTCTGTGTTTGACAGATTATCAAACAAAAATCGACCATACAGATTTGCTCTGTGCTCCAACATATCTTCATCGTTTAAAATGTGTAACATGATAAGATAATCTACATCACTATCTTCATCCTCATCTGCCCAAGCACCAAAATTAAGAATATTTTCCATGATTTATTTATACACAAAATATTTAATAATTTACGTAGGTAATGTTAAAAATATTTTCATGTTATTCTGTCAATTTGTTTTGATTTTTTTTTATTCAATTTCCTCCGATAATGAAGTATCAGAGAACAATTCATCTTCATCTAGTGTCACTGGTTCGGATGTAACCATCAACGACCATGAAGAAGCTGCGTCCATTGTTCCTATTTCGGTAACGAGTTCTAGTGATTAAAATGAAGTAAATGTTGAAAGTGAGATGCAAAATTCTAATGTAAGTAGGTATCCTTTAAGATATAGGAAAGCTAAAGATTACTCAGATTTTGTATTGTATCATGTTAAGTTAAATGACATCTGTGAACCTGTTACTGTTAAGGAAGCATTAGGTGGGCCAGATGCTACCCATTGGCGAAATGCGATGAATCGTGAACTCGATTCTATACGCAAAAATGAAGCATGGGATCTTGTCGATTGTCCAGAAAGTCAAATGGTTGATTGCAAATGGGTTTTTAAAGTAAAGGGGGATTCTGAGGGCTCGATTGTGCGTTATCGTGCTCGATTAGTAGCGCGGGGATTTACTCAAACCTACGATGTCGATTACACTGATACGTTTTCTCCAGTTGTTAAATTTAGCAGTGTAAGATTACTTTTTGCACTAGCTACAGAGTTAGATTTGGAAATAGATCATCTCGATGTCGAGACGGCATTTTTGAATGGTATTCTGAATGAGGACGTGTATATGTGTCAGCTAGAAGGTTATAAAAATAAAAATTCAGATGGCAAAGTTTGTAAATTAAATAGAGCCATTTATGGACTCAAACAGTCTTCAAGGTTATGGTTTTTTAAGGCTAAGGAAGTTTTATTGAAGTTAGATTATAAAGTTTCAGAGTTAGAACCTTGTGTATTTTTTAAAACTTCAAATAACAAAGTTATCATTATTGAATTATATGTGGATGATTTTTTAGTATTTTATAATGATTCAAACGGCATACATTCTTTAAAAGCAGAATTGAAAAAATATTTTGATATTAAAGATTTAGGCCCTATTAAGAATGTATTGGGTTGGAAAGTTGAGAGAAATAGAAGTAAGGGAGAATTAAAAATTCATCAAATTCGATATATTCAAAATTTGTTAGACAAATTTGGTATGTCTGACGCGAAGCCAGTGAGGAATCCAATGGACCCTAACTAAACACCCTAACAGCTAGATTTTGAAGGTGAACCTATTAGTGAACCTTTTCAGCAATTAATTGGATCACTAATGTATCTGAGTGTTAGCACTCGGCCGGATATTTCTTTTAGTATAAATTATTTAAGTCAATTTAATCAGAAGCCATCAAAGGATCATTGGATTGCTGCCAAACGAATACTTAGGTATCTCAAGGGCACACAGTCACTGGGCTTGTTTTATAAAAAAGGGGATTTGAATTTGACCGGTTTTGTAGATGCTGATTGGGCAAATAATTCAATTGATCGTAAATCTTTTAGTGGTTTTGCTTTTAAGATGGCGAATTGTGCAATATCATGGGAAAGTAAAAAGCAGAACTGTGTTTCTCTTTCATCCACAGAGGCAGAGTATGTTGCAATTTGTGAAGCTGCTAAGGAAAGTGTATACTTGCAGTCTCTTCTAAAGAATTTGATTAAAAATTTAAATTTAGAAATGGGAAGTATAACGAGGAGCGTTCATTCAAAATCAGACATGTCCACTTTCCAACAAAATTTCATTTTTTACGTTTTTCGAATGTTTTCGATCATTTTTATCGATTGCTCTACTCAGAATCATTCAAAGTCAGACATATCCCATAGTAATCTAAGCCTGAATAGTGCAAGTTCAGTCAAAACCAGACATCTCCACCTCAGAAAATAAATTTTACTATATCGACCAAAACAGGACATTTCCAATTATATTTAATATATGGAATGCACAAAATAAGACAAAAGCAGACATATCCATATAATAAATTGTATTTGGTTTTACCAACATCTGTTATTTTACATTCTACTTTACCGACAGTTGCATATTCTACAAGTAAGTAGTGGTCTGCTGTTGTGAAGTTTTATGTGCTTATAAAGTGAATTGAAATGGATACCACTGTTGGTTTAATTAATGATGGGGCTAGGAAGAAAAAAGCTAGAATGTCACAGCGAGATCGATTAAAAGACAAAGGTAAAATTGGTTATTTTTGAGGTTATAGTGTTGGTTATATTACTGAGATTTTTTAGGTATTCAGATGCAGATCCCAATTTACACAATTTCCGGCGACCTTGCAATCATGACACCAAATCTTTTAAATGCAATTCTGTAAAAACAGGTGATATCAAAAGAGCGCGGGAAAAATTTTATGAAGAGCCTGTTAAGAGTGTACAAGACCAAAAACTTTGTCACCTTATATCGGTTGCTGAACCCAAAAGAAAGCGACCAAGAAAAGAACTTCAAGAAGAAAAGAAAAAACCAAAAACTCTTCAAGCAAAGTACTACTTTCGTGTTAAGGGAAAAAAATCTGTACATCCAGTTTGTAGAGCATTTCTTTTAGCCGCCTTTGGTATAACAAAGAACCGGTTGATACCGATTTTGAAGACCATACACGAGGGTAACATTCCAAAAGAAAGAAGGGGTGGTGACCGATATGTTATAAAATCTCTTCCGGTTAAAGAAAAAATTAGAGAATTTTTAAGCAATTTACCGGCTTGCGAAAGTCACTACAATCGCAACAAGTCTCGCAGGGTATACGTTTCGAGCGAACTGAATATTGCCATATTAAGGAAATTGTATAATTTAAAAAATTCGGAATTTAAGGCGTCATTATCAATGTTTAAAAGACTTTTTTATAACGAATTTAACATCGGATTTTCATCCCCAGCATCTGATGTTTGTGGTACATGCCTTAATTTAAAAAATGCCATTAAACAAAAAGATGGAGAAGAAAAAAAAGCATTAATAACCAAACTCAAGATTCATAGAGTTCGGGCAAACACGTTTTACAAATTGCTGAAGGAGAATCCTCCAAAAAGCTTATCATTCTGCTTTGATTTGCAGCAGCAACACCCTTTACCGAAAACTCCTATTCAAGACGCATTTTACTTGCGTCAGATTAGTTTTTACACATTCTGTTGCGTCGACGTGAATTCAAAAAAACCTGTGTTTTATACATGGGCCGAAAACCAGGCCGGTCGTGGTTCTACTGAAATTGGCTCTGCGTTATTGGCGCATCTTAGATCTCTAGATCTAGAAAATATAGAGTCTGTAAGGTTATTTTGTGATGGCTGTGGTGGCCAAAACAAGAACGCTCACATTGTCCATATTTTGGCTTTATGGCTTAGACTTGAAGCTCCAGCTGCAGTCACTAATTTGATTCTGCATTTTCCCGTCAGAGGCCACTCTTACTTGCCGGCAGACCGAGTTTTTGGCCGTGCAGAAAAAATATTGAAAAAGCACCCTATCATTGTTAGTACGGAAGAGTATAAAAGATTTTATGAACAAGTTGGGCAAGTACGTACATTATCTTCGGATTGGAACCTATACGAAATTAAAAATTTGTCAACAACTTACAACAAAATTACTGGAATAAAGGATTTGAAGAAAATTTACCTACAGAAATTTAAGTCTAAAAGTGGAGTAACGGTAAAATTCAAGGGCAGTCTTTTTTTTAGATTCGAGGGAAACGAGCCTTATGTTTCTATTGTCAAAAAAGGCCGTAGTGAAAAAAACGTCAAATTAGACAGTCTACCTCTTGGAAATCCCATTTCTACTGAAAAGAAAATAATGTGAAATCTCTTTTAGAAAAGCAATTTACTCACGACGATACTCAGTGGCAAGACCTTCCAGAACTGAAGTTTTATAAGGACATTTTATTTGAGGACATCACACATCCCCAACAAAGCGAAAACGAAGAGGAAGCTCACAATGACGAAACCGACTTTACCTGTGACTGCTTGGAAGACGACCATGCGATCCATATCTAACTTTTGTATTTTCTATTTTTTAGTATGTACCTATTGTATTCTTTTTGTATGTAATAAAAATGTTTTACATTTTTCTTATTTTTTAAAGAGCAAGATGCATTAGAGAGAGAGACAGCCATTATAAAGAACGAATCCGATCATACTAATTTGAGGTTCAAACAAAACCAAACATGTCATCCACGTTCACGCAGAACCAGACATGTCCATTTGTATTTTCATATTTTTTCTTAAAAAAGTGAAAATTTTCCCCCAGTTGTGACACTCCCAAAAACGTCACTTGATACACTACCTTTTCATATATATTCCATAATTTTAGTTCCGGTGCCCTTCTAGTAAACAGTTTTTTGCGTTTTTCTCAAAACTACTTTATATGGACATGTCTGATATTGAATGAACGCTCCTCAAAATTAATTATTATTTACTGTTTTGTTTAATAACAACCAAAGCTCGCACAAAATTGCGACAAATCCTGTTTTTTCCCGTAGGACAAAACACATTGATGTTAGATTCCACGTAAGAAATCTTATAGAAAATAAAGAAATAATTTTAGAGTATATGCCTAGTTCAGATATGTGTGCTGATGTTTGTACAAAGCCGTTATCTGTACAGAAACATGTTTTTTGCACGAATGAGTTAGGACTGAAGTAGTTTAAATTATTTGTTATTCATCTCGTATGATGTTAAAGGGGGGGTGTTAGAATCTGTAACATCATGGGTAGCATCTTGTTGCTTAGTATTAGTAACTTGTTTTTTATGTAAACAAGAATGTCAGTCAATTATTATTATTATTATTATTATTTTTAATTTCTTCTTTATTTACAATCTGCCATTTCATACAGCATTCAGCAAATTATGTGAAAATGAACTGACTTGTGGGTTATTGCTTAATTAGCTATTTCCCTTATTTACCCTATACTGGTTAGGTGTTTAATTAGATTACCTTAAGCTAAAAACTAAACTAAACTAATGTCTTGGATTTACGATATAGTATCGCTGTTTAAACTACTAGATATTAGGTAAATCTATTTGGTAGATCCAATGGTTTGAACCTCTTAAGACGTCGCACTACACGAGCTTTTAGTAGATCACTGGCCAAATTGTTTGGGTGCACACTGAGCCGCGCACTGTAATTACCACTCAGATTTGTTATCACTTCACTAACCGAACTAACTCCAAGGTCGCGGCTTATGCCGTCGTTAGGTACGTACCAAGGGGCATTGGCTATTTGACGTAGCACTTTAGACTGGAATCGCCTGATTATATTTATGGAGGAGTTAGCAGCTGCAGCCCATAACTGCAATCCATATGTCCATATCGGTCGTAGTATTGTTTTATAAAGTAGTATTTTGTTAGACAATGCTAGCTGTGACTTCCCCCCTAGCAACCAATACATTTTCCTAAATGTAAGCCCTAATTGTTTTCGTTTGGTCCATATGTGTTGTTTCCAGGTGAGACGTCTGTCTAAGTGGATTCCTAAGTACTTAACTGTGTCTTGCTGGGGAAGTTGTTGTCCATTTAAAAGAACTGGTGGGCAGGTTTCTCTCCTCATTGTAAAGGTTATATGCGTGGATTTCGATTCATTGACTTTAACTCGCCATTTTTTAAACCAAATTTGTAACTTGCCGAGATGAGTTTGTAGCTGTTGAGATGCTGTATTAACAACAATTGCTACATATGCCGACGACACGGCCATACTGTCATGCCATCACGACCTCAATTATTATTAAACAAATATAATTGTTAACGCTGTGCTGTATATTTACTAAAATAAACGATTGACCAGTTGACCACGCTTTGCTACATCGATGCGTTTTGAGGATACGTGTAGTATGGCTAAAACTCAATTTTTTGGCGTTTACGATGCGTGTACGCATCTATCATCGTTGCGTTTACGTGGAACGAGATGCGTTTACTCTCTATTATCTGTGATTGTTGCAACCACTTTACTGCAGATACCGTATGAAGAATGAATGTCCTCAATTATTTCTGCGATTTTGTCATAGCTGTTTGTGCCCTTAAATCTCCTACAGGCAAGGGCTGCTGATTGTCGATCTATTGTTGTACTAATCCAATGGCATGTTATTCACATAAAACTCCTTTTTTTCCCTGACCACACATCTGCAGTGGTACACACGAATTCTGCATTACCTACTTCTTTTTGCATATCATTAATACGCCTCATGGCGGTTCTTCGACTCATTATATTCAAATTGAGCCCTTCAAATATATGTTTGAAGTCTGGATTATCCAGGATGGCAATCGCCGACATAGAGCTGATCAGAAACTTCATTATTCTTTTGTCAAATTCGGGTTGTGCAATAAAACGCTTTCCGGAGAAGCTGTTTTGGATAGATAACTGGTTTTTCACTCTTGGCTTGGTACCTAGGTTCTCCAAATCAAGAGTAGAATCGTCGCTGTCAGTTGTGGAGCGAGTTCTTTTTGTTAATTTCCTCGAGTCGCATACATATTTCTTGTACTCTTCTAAATTATGTCCATGCATCTTTCTAATATGTTTCAAAAAGTTCGTTGAAACACCCAGAACTCCTTGAATATAATGATTTCGCGGAAGGCACAGTTGGCACTGCGTTTTTACTCGGTTGTCCGTTGCATTTACTATTCTAAAGTATTTACCGTCTAGATCAGCGGTCGGCAACCTTTTGGTGGTAAAGGGCCACATAGTACAAAATATTAATTTTATGAATGTACGTACATACAGTGTGACTCATTTAGATTGGAAACACACATGTAAAATCTGAAGTTATTTACCGATTTTAACCAATTTTTTTTTTAAATGTCAGATAATGAAACATCTACTTTGGGACAAAATTTTAAATGTTTATTCCAATTTTCAGGGCATACTACGATAACTTTTTCGTACTCGAAATGGAGAATTGTTATTAGCGATTTGTTTATAAAAATAATATCTACGCCACTGGATTCAGAATGCTTCTAAATAGCTGTCACTAAAATTTTACAAAAATATATTTATTAATAACAAAGTTATGACAACTTAAAGTTCGAAAACATTCTAAGCTAACAGTTACAAAACAACACCCTGTATCAATAGATGGCCATGGAAATTATGTTAATAATTCTTAAATTAAACTATTTAAACCGTCAGTGGAGAAAACAATATTTACAGTTTAAAGTTTTGGTCGTTTGCTTTTCTGAAATGTTGTACTTTTGGAATTGATATGCTTTTTGACAGTTTTGGTTTCAGATTTCTGGGAATTTTCTGAGAAAGCAACGCGCTTCTTTACAGATTTAGGTTTCACCTGTTGTTCTTGCAATTCATTTTTGTAAGGGGACTCTGTTAAAATTGCAGTCTTTCCTCTTCTTCTAAATGTCCGTTTCTTATTCGTATTTCCAACATGTGGTATAGGCAATATTTGTTCTAGGATACTTCTTGCATCACTATTTCTTTCTTTGTTCCAGGAAGAACATCCTGGAGAATTAGGTGATTCAGGATCAAAGTTTTCTTTGTTAGGAACTATGATGCGCTTGGCCAAATCTGTGTTAGAAGATGGTTTGCTAGTTTCGGCGTTAACAACCTAAAGATATGTTGCTAGTGAGACTATCTTTCAACGGAGTTGCAGGTTTATAATTAGAGGAAGATGGATTGTTGATAGAGGAAGAAGGTGGTGTGCTGCTAGTGGCTATAGAATTTATGGTATTGGTAGTATCTTCCAATGGAGTCATAGGTCTATTGGTAGTCTCTGCCGCTATAAAGTCTGCGTCGGTAAACATATTTGGATTATATGGCCATACACCAGTTTGCCGAAAACCATTAATAGCTGTGCTTATCGTAGCGGCTTTCACGAATGCGTTTCCAAACAAGGAGCTACATGAAAGTTGGTAACCATGCGGCCTGGATTTGAGCGGAGCCAATTTGAAACCTCGACATCGTAGTAAGTGCTTAGCGGTTTCATAAATGACACATCCAGTGCCTGCAAACGGTGTGTGCAGTGAGGCGGATAACACAACAGAATAACGCCGTTTGATCTAGGAAATTCTATAAGAGCCAAATTTTTTGTATGCGTTGCATGACCGTCTAATAGTAGAAGCACAGGATTGTCTAATGATGCATGAGAAAATTCTACAAACTTTTTGACCCAACTTACAAATATATCACTCTGCATCCAACCACTCTGATGACATTCTGCCCATGTTCCCGGAAAAGCGCCATTCAACAGATCAGGATTCATTTGTGTTCGAGGATAAATTAGCATGGGTGGCATATACGTTCCAGCAGCGTTAAAGCAAATTTCTGCAGTAATTGTTTGACCCCTTTCTGCTGATGAGAGACTACCCACCTGCCTTCTCCCCCGTCCGGCAATTATCTTGGATTTTGACTTGGCCACAGTTGAAACCCCGGTTTCATCGCAATTAAAAATTTTATCGGCCGAAAATTTATATCGGTCCAAAATGCCTCCTAACAAATCAAAGAAATTTGTTACGGCTACCCTGTTGAACCCCATAGCCCTAGCAGCAGATGTAGGCTCTGGTATTCGAAGTGATAAATCTGGATGCCTTTCCAAAAACCCTTTCATCCAGTCTAGGCCAGCAATTTGTTTTTCAGCTGAAAATCCATGGGTCTTATTATTTTTCTGCGCTAGTTGGTACGCTAATTTTCTTAAATCTAGTGTGGTAAGACCAAACAACCTGGCCTCCATTGTCTTTAAATATGATACACGACTTTTTTCTTCTTCAGGAGTAAAAACGGTGGTTTTTGGTCCTAAACTGCACTTTACGGGTGGAGGCGTATCGGGTGCTTCTGCTCCCCTAAATTGCTTAACTTTGCGCTCTAATGTCGATTGTAGGACGTGATATTCTAAAGCAGCCTTCCTGAATCCTATTCTTTTTTGCAACACATCAATGGCTTGCTTCATACTCTCTTCTGACCATTCTTGACGATCTGTTTTGCGCACGTACGTACGAACCATTATCCAAATATTCTAAATAAATTACAGCAATTTAGTAAACTGGAAATTTCTTACTAAAATTTAATAGTCAATAGTCAAAAATTTTTAAACAATGAGTAAGTATGGTACAAATGCTAATTTATAGCAAGCTGGGGCAAGATGGGACTGGCCCCATCTTGCTCCAGCTTGCTATAAATATATCAATAACTTCATCATGCCCCATACGATTTGTAAGGTAAAACACGTAAAAATTAAATTAAGAAACTATTTATCATGGATTGGCTTTATACAAAAATAATCCTAGAACCATGCTCTAGATGCTAGGCTTTACGACAAATATAAAAAAATAAAACAACTTTGTTTTACTTACATCTAAAGTATCCAATGAAATTATGTAAATGATATCGAAAACACAAACGTGGGTGTAACACAATATACAGTTAATTTTTGGTTCACGTCTCCGCTATACATTACAAAATTCATCAGATACGACCTAGTTCACTTAAATTAGATAGATCGAGACACGGATACCGACGCTATTGAAAAACCCCATCTTGCCCCATGACCCCATCTTACCCCCCTCTCCCCTATATATGTGGATTCAAATAATACAACTTTGACCAATTCACCACAGTCTGAATATATGGAGAGTGAATATGATCAATCAAATATTATACATATGGCTTTCACAAATTTGTAATAATTTTTATTAAAAAATTTGTTATTAAAAGATTGTGGTTTTTTACATACCTTAATGTATTCAATGCGCCATTTTAATTTACTGACTAAACAAAGTTGCTAACAAACCTACTAAATATGTGTAGACAAGCACTGTCACTAAATTTTGCTACTTGCTTTAGTAGCTTGCTTAAGAGTCCATCACCAGTTGGAATTGAAACTGATTTCATGGGTGTCGCTGTATACATAAAATTTAAATAAAACATTGTTGTATAAACACAAAAAAGGTGTCAATGGATAGAGGAAGGTTTATTGTAGGGCTCTCCTGATAGGGATTTTTAAATTTTTCACAAAGTTTTTTGTAAAATTTGTTTGAAGTTGCTTAAAATTCATTCAATTTCACGAATATTTTACAAAAAATACGAACAACATTACAAAATTCTAATACACGAGAGCCGTACAAGAACCTTTCCTCTTTGCAATGACATATTTTGTATTTCGATAAAACTATTTATTATCCAAATTTTATGTATATTCCTAAACCCATGCAAGCGTTAAAATTTGCATAGTGCGTTGATAAACTTTGTAAAAAATTTAAAAATCCCTATCAGAAGGGACCTACAAGTTGTTGTGGTTATACAACAATGTATTATTTCAATTTTATGTATACATAAAAACCCATTCAATCAGTGTCAATTCCAACTGGTGATAGACCCTTAAGTTACTGTACACATGTAAATTCGCCTTAAAGGATACATGCGAGCGGATGTAAAATCATGTTGTTTGCTTATACCTTAAAATATCACATTGGCGACGAGAATTAAAGGATTTAGTGTTTCACAAATCATATTATTTGTGCTTAATTTAATTAAAATGACTTTAAAGCAAAGTGTTGGTCATGTGGGACATTTACCAGAGTTCAGTTTCCAAAATTCTGAATGGACAATTTATAAAGCGCGATTAAATAATTACTTTATGGCGAACGAAATACAAGAAGAAATTAAAAAACGTGCAATTTTATTAAACTGCTTATGTGAACAATCTTACAAATTAGTTTACGGTTTATGCATTCCGGAAGTACCCGAAAATAAAGCGTATGAGGATTTAATTAATATATTAAGTAATCATTTTGCACCAAAATCGTTATGTTTGGCTGCGAGGTATAAATTTTATAACGCTAAGAAAATTAATACGGAATCGGTAAACGAATGGGCAGTGCGCGTACGTAGTTTAGCAACACATTGTGAATTTGGGACAGAATTACAGGTGGTGCTGCGAGATATATTTATAATGGGATTTAATCCTGGTCCTATTTTGGATAGATTACTGGAAGGAAGAAAAGCTAACCGTATCGTTAGCAGAAGCCATTGAAGTTGCATTAAAGAAAATGGCGGTGGTCAGTCCTTTTGATTTACAAAATGTCATCTGCAAGGGAGAAGCAAATCTTCATCTCATCAACGCAAATAGTAGTAGTAAATCAAGAGGTGACAAATGCAGGGTGTGCGGAAGATCAAATCATATGTCGAAAAGCTGTAAGTATCGAGAATACTCCTGTCATCGTTGTGGCAAAACGGGACATCTGGCACCTGTTTGTCAAGTAAAAGTGGCACAAAACTGTCCATTGTAGGCGTTGAAGGCTGACAAAAGCACATGCGGAATGGGTACTTCTGTCGCCTTCTAGCTTGTTGCGGTAGTGGAGCAGACGAGAAAGATAACTGCTGCAATATATATTTTTTATCTGTCACCTGCATTTTATGCTCCGTGTCATCGTTTATATGACGTTGCGTGTAAAAGAAAAAGATAGAGATACCCATTCGTTTGGCTTCAGTGTTACTTATGCGCGTTTCCTTTCCAGTTGCGTATAGCGTACAGTTCAATGGGCCTACTATACTCCGTTCCCCCAACAGATGTAGTAAAGCGCCTCCGAATAAATTTTGTCCAATGTAAGCAGCGACCAGTTTTACACCAGCAAAATTATAAATACGTTACAGATGTCAAATTCATTTACGCCAACTACAACAATTTGAAATCAAGTGATTGCTTATGTTACGGGTTTCGAAAATTCGGCCAATAAAAAAGTTGCATTTAAATGTGGCGGTAATTTTTGGGAAGGAGCTTTACTATATCTGTTGGGGGAACAGAGTGTAGTGATTATTTCAATTTACCATTTGTTAACGCTAACTTAATTTGATGTGGTTTCGCAGACATTCGACAGGATTACAAACAGTGTGCAATTACTTGGCCATTGGGAAGTTTACCACATAGACTAATATGTTCAGCATCCAATACAGCTTCCCCTTCTTTGATAGGGTGCACTCCGATCCCCACGTACGTTAAAATATCGATTAACTTAACCATAATTACATTTGTTTTTGCTAAGCGATCCTTTTTATGATAAATTAGCCCTTTATTTTACCTTTAACGATCTCACATACATCGGCCATATTTAATTTTTTGACATTTCTGTAACGTTAACTGTAAAAAAATTAATACTCCGTCCTGAATTATAACCTTACTTTTGTTTTTCTATTCTATACCTTCAAACATTTATTCTATATGGTGGGTTGACACGGTGCTAGTACGCTCGGCCGAGTGCACTCGGTGCGAGTAAACTCGCGTACGAGACTACGAGTTCTGTTGACACACACAATTTTACTAGCTTGGTTTCAGTATAATGCAAAATGGCGAAAATTGTGCGTGCTGGTATAGCTGTTGTTGTACAGCTACTAATCCACGAATTAAACCAATTGCGTACTATGAAAAAGCGACGTCCCAGACGAATGTGGACACGGGAGTGTCTTGCGTCTTTATTTTTATAGAGAATGTGTCGAAAATTCCATAGGCACTCTGCTTCTTCATATAATTCCACAAATTTCAAAGTTTGCGCTTCTGTCCATCTTTTGTTCGTCATGTTTTACAAACAAAATACACATAACATTTAAAAAATTGGGTACTAGCATGAAACTCGCACGCCGAAAGTTGGAAGGCGACCGACTAACTCGTACGAGAGCAAAGAACGTGCCAGTGTACTCGCGTGTCTGTTTATACAGTACGAGTTTCATGCGAGTATCAGGCGAGTAGGCATGCCAGTCGTCTCGGCCGAGCGTACTAGCACCGTGTCAACCCACCAATAAGCCTCCTGCAAGGATTTTAAATGTCACGAACAGCGCCACCAGCGGTCACGACGCGCAAATATTGGGTAAGGCGCGAATGCAAATTCTCCGGAAAGCGACTTGTGGAGAATATTACTTTACGATGAAATATTTGTCTGTTTCTCATGGATTATGAAAACTATGAATTCTATTTTTAAACAATAGCATATAATTTGTGGGAATGTAAATTTACATCTGTTTGCAATTGAAAATAACCCTATAACCAAATTAAGCTAAATTTAAAGAGATAAACATTTATGTCAAGAAGTTGACAGTCGCGAACGGTGGCGAATATGAGTGTTAGAATTTTCTACGGGTTCCAGACAATAAATGTAGATGTTTTTCGGCCATGGACCATTGAAAAAGGTATGTAAGAAGTTATAATAAATAATCTAAACATATCATAATATATGAAGCGTACGAAGTGAGGACAAATGAAAGCACGTTGATTCTGCAATGCACATGAACGTCTAAATATTAATAATTCCAGGCAAACTTTTGTTTGAGAGTCAGCACGTATTCTAAGTTTCGGAAAGAGTCCAAGATAATCCGATTGTGTCTGGATCGGTAATTCCTCAGACGAGGGTGACAAACTCACCGTACCAAGTACAGGTTGAGGTAAATATTAACGCAATAAATCAAAAATCCAACATTTGCAGCAATTAATTCACTAAATACGTAATAGAACTCACATGGAGCAACAGATATTTGTGTAAATATTGAATCAATGTATTGTGGAGCATACATACAGCGTGTCTCACGGTGACCACCCATTAGAATATTTCAGAAACTATTACGATTTGAATTTTGAAAATTTGGGTGATGGGGTTTTCGGGCGTGGCCTCCTCAAATAAAATAATGGCGTCTACGTAACACTTCCAGTTTTTCCGGAAATGACACCAACTTTGTTATTTTAAATGTAACACCCTATATATTATTCCGATTTTGGGTTCTACGTAAAATTTTAGGTGGACTTTCATCAAGTTTTCTTATTCCTAAAATTAACCGTTTCCGAGATATTTAATTTTTTTAATAAAAATTAAAATAAACAGTATCTAGCTTAAAACCGTGTGAATTCTACAGCAAGAAAGATGAAGGAACCATATTGATACGAGAGATGGCAAATTTAATGCCGAGTTTAGTTAACTTCAAATCATCATAAGTTGGTTTTTTCCAATAGAACACCCTGTATGTTTCATAGTATTCTGATGCAAAATTTCATTCTCTTTCGAACGGTACTATGGTTCCCTATACCTATCTCTTCTAGTTTTTGAGATATCTACTGTTTTTTTTGTGTAGTCCACTAAGGTCATTCAATTTCTTGCGAAAATGGCTTAGCAGGACTTCAAAACAAACCACCAGTTATTAGTTGTCAGTCTAATACCACTAGTGACAGTTAAATTGAATACTATTTATTAAAAAAAATTGAAAAACAACAAACGCAAGAAATTGAATGACCTTAGTTGACTGCACAAAAAAACAGCAGATATCTCAAAATCTAGAAGAGATAGGTATAGGGAACCATGGTACCGTTCGAAAGAGAATGACATTTTGCATCAGACTACGACGAAAGATACAGGGTGTTCTATTTGAAAAAAACCAACTTATGATGATTTGAAGTTAACTAAACTCGGCATTAAATTCCCATCACCCTGTATGCAATTAAGCCACTTTGAAAGCACGGATGGGAAGCTTAGGAGTCCAGCCATCTCTCGTATCAATATGGTTCCTTCATCTTTCTTGCTGTAGAATTCACACGGTTTTAAGCTAGATACTGTTTATTTTAATTTTTATTAAAAAAATTAAATATCTCGGAAACGGTTAATTTTAGGAATAAGAAAACTTGATGAAAGTCGACCTAAAATTTTACGTAGAATCCAAAATCGAAATAATATATAGGGTGTTACATTTAAAATAACAAAGTTGGTGTCATTTCCGGAAAAACCGGAAGTGTTACGTAGACGCCATTATTTTATTTGAGGAGGCCACGCCTGAAAACCCCATCACCCAAATTTTCTAAATTCAAATCGTAATAGTTTCTGAAATATTCTAATGGGTGGTCACCGTGAGACACGCTGTATACATCATGTATAGATTTGCATACAAACATATTTTTCAGTTGCAAAGTGATCGATCAATCAAGTCCCTATCGTGTACTTGAAAAGCTGGACAGTCTCAAAGAGGTTGCAAACATGCCGCTGCTGTTTGTTACTTCATTAATGAAGAAAATACGACCTCTAAGACGGACGAGTCTCAACAGTGGCACATTGCCAGCTAGGGGAATCTAGATAAGTAATATAAAAAGGGTTCCCCTATTTTACCACGAAATGATGTTACTGTCCTTGACATGAACAGCGTAAGTCACGTCAACGAACGCGTCTGGAAAATTCCTTTCGCTTTCACAAAATATATATTATTGCCGAGGTGTGAGTAACTAGAGAGACGCTTTTTCAAAATGCTCATGCTCGGCTGGATGAAGTAAAAAAGGTGTGCACGCGTTTATTCAGCCTACAAAACGGTGCGATTTATCACAGCTACGACGTTGTATGTACAAATAACGGGTGTAAATTTATCCGAACAACGTGTCCCGATCATTTGACAGAGAGAGTAACTGTCACTGAAGACGAGCAATTTGAATTGTGCGAAAATTCGGAAGGACAATCATCTTATCAGCAATGGTATGCTCAACGTTCGATAAGAATTACGAGTTACCAAAGAGCGCACAAGATTAAAACTCGCCAAGATAATTTTGAAAAGTTGGCTCAGCAGTTCGTAAAGGAGAAATTCGATGGGAGAATGGTTCCAGCCATGGTCTATGGTTTGGAAATGGAACCGAAAGCCAGGGAGAACTTTTGTTCCGAAACAGGATTCATTGTTCATTCAAACAATCGGGCTTGTGGTGAAAATGGAACAACCATTTGTAGCTGCAAGTCCCGACGGCGTAATCCTAGAAGATCCAGACATCATTTCACTACTCGAAATAAAATGTCCATATTCCCGCAAAGACGATAGTTTGGTAGTCCCTTACTTGCTCTACGATGAAAATGAAAATGTTCAGTTAAAAAGATCTCATGTGTATTTCACACAAGTTCGGGTCGCGATGTACGCCGCCAACGTCCAGAAGTATCATTTTTTCGTGTACACTTCTGTGGACAGTGTCCATTTAGTGACAGAGAAGGATGAGATCTTCTTGTCAAGTCTCATTCAGAATATCGAACTATTCTTCTTTAAGTATTTATTACCCTTACTGTGAAATGGGATGTAGATATGCATATACCTATTAGATGAGTTGTTACCTTCTTCGAGGATGATGTATTGCAAACGTTACAAAATACACATATAACAGTTGTAACATTTATTTTATCAGAACTGGCAACATATTGCATACAATGCAGCAAATGAACATTATGTTGTCGATATGTGGTATCACCGTGTTTGTAATACGATTCAAAATTTTAAACATTTTTACCCTCTGTATCGCCCTTTCCACGTGAATGCGCGCACGGAAGCAATATTGTAACAATCTTGAACTTCCGCGTCTGTAAATTGTGGATTTGTTGCAAATGGGCGAATGACCAACGATGCATCGCGCTTGCTCAACTCGTATTGTATTTGTGGGAAAGCCTTGTCGGCAAAAACTACGTCACCCGGCTCAATTAGTTTGAAAAATCATTTGTAATGAAACTACCAATATTACGACCATCGTATGCTTGAAAAATGAAACATATAAAGATAAACTCATCAGGTGTTATACCAATTAGGAATTTGCACGTAAATCGACCTTTATAGTTCGAATACATCAGAACTCTTTACTGTATCGTAGGTGGTGTGTCGCTTTCTATCTCCGTGCAATACATCGGCACGTAGCATATTTGGCAAATTTAGGTGGTAGATTTAGCCTTACACTCTCCTTCGAAGGCCAAAAGATCCAACTTTTTGTTTTCATTTTAAGTGTTGTTAAAATCTGATAAAAAATTCTTGACGCCGTCGTTTCATGAACGAGAATAACACTGCAAGCGCGCCAAAAGGCATACCCAGTTTCAGTTTCATAAAAAACAATACTAGACGGTTTTTCTTGTCCAGTTTTAAAAAAAATGTTGGTTGGTCGCTTGCTCCTTCGACAATTAAATCAAGAAAAACTCCAAATAATTCGAAAGACAATCCTGTCAATTTCCTCATGCCTTCATCATCACGTGTGCTTTCATATCCAGCAAAACCACTTGGATTATCGAATCTGGCTTCGCTTGATTTTTCTGCAGCGTTAACTGTAGTCTGCGTGGATATGTCTCGAGTAACAACATTAAAAGTTCCACATTCCTTGTCAACAGTTGTGGTTTTTAATGTTTGTGAAGCAGCATTTTTTGGCAAGCCTTTTAGGGGCACGTGAATTCCTGTTTGACACGCAGCATCCATTGTATCCACTATCCTGGATGGCCTATCAAAATCGCGTTCAGAAGTCGTGTCAAGTAATGGATCTGCATGTTTAATTTCTCGTAATGCAGAATCGCCAATATCTGAAAATGAGGATGGAATATTAGCGAAATTTGGGTGAAATCAAATTTTTAATACTGTTTTGAGAATGTTCATTCGTATTACCATATGCGTTTTCGGTAACCTCGTGGAAAAGGTCATCAGACACAGTTTCTTTGAGCCCTCGTCCAATGTCTTGCGCAGAATCTGTAAAGAACGGTACCGGTATTCTGATAAGATTTCGTCCATGACTTCTGGCTCATTTTTCGAACTGAAGAACACACGTCTTTCCATAAATATGAATATAGTCGGTTTATTCTTAAATTACTATGGATAGTGAACTCTTTAAAATTGCTGTAGCCAATGATAAAATGGGTTTCACTTGCAAATAAAGCCGCGTTTTCACGATGCCAGTTGGAGGGACAATTGTCTCAAGGCAATTGACTGGCATGAAACTATTGGCTTCGTGTAAACACTTCAGGCCAATTGCCTCGCCAATTGCCCTCACAATTGTCTTGAAATCCAGTTGTCTCCGGGAGTAGACTGAGGACAGTGAGCTGGGCCCAGCTCCTCCCCCCACCACTGACAAACTCAGCTGTCGCGACAATTGGCGACGTGTATACGGTCCAGGCCAGTAGCGCTGGCTTGTTTTTGTGCCAGTGCCCAGTTCCCGCTCGCGAGACGAAACGTGCGTTTTAATAGGTTAAGTTATTTGTTCCTATTTATTCCCGTGTATTGTGAGTAGTAGTTTAAATTGACTTTGCTGCAGCATCATGGCACCCAAATGGAGTGATGAACTGAATTTAAGATTCGTTGAACTGTACAAGGAACACCGGTGTTTGTGGGACCAACTGGACGATTTGTATAAAAACAAAAACGCTCGCGGAACGGCCCTCGTTTCTATCGCAGAAAGTCTCAACATTACAGGTTTCGGTGCAGCTGAGGTTAAGTCTAAAATAAAGTCTTTCCGCGGCACGTATAATATTGAAATGGGAAAACATAAAAGAAGTACCAAATCCGGGTGTGGATCGGCGGACGTGTATGTGCCGTCTTTGAAGTGGTTCAGCGTGATGAAGGAAGTAATGTCCAAAGGAACGTTGAAAAGAGACACGAAAAGCACTTTGGTAAGTAAACACGCAACTATTTATTAATAATAGAAAAAGGTTATATACAGTAAAATTTGGTTTCAACATAGAAATATGTTAGCACGATTGTTTATGGTGTCTAGTGAACCATTTTATCCTGCCACTCTACGGCCCCTGCGTTGGAAAAATACACCTTATACGCTTCCCTTTTCTCTTTTGATTTCTTGGTTTGTTGATGAGGGCCAACTTTAGCAGCACTTTGCATCCCGTGAGTTTCTTTTCTCCAATTGCCTTCAATGATGGCGCCTAAATCAAAATCCTCGTAGTCAACTGATTCCCTAGGCATGTATGTTGCTGTTGATTTGCTCCGTAAAAAGTTATGAAGGACACAAGCAGCACAAATCACCTTGTCGATAGTTTCAGGTGCAAGAGGAATGGGTTTCTCAAATATTCTAAATCTACTGACCAGTATTCCGAATGCATTTTCCACTATGCGCCTTGCCCTTGACAGCCTGTAATTATATACTTTTTTTTCTTTGTCCAACAACTGTCCTCCATACGGTTTCATGAGGTATTCTTTCAAAGGAAAGGCGTCGTCTCCCAATATAACTCCATCCTTTGGCAGCAACCCACTTTCAAGTGCTTGGAATAGGGAAGATCTTTGAAAAACTGTGCTGTCCGACATAGAACCGTTGCTTCCAACTTCAATGAAAGTAAAACGATAGTCATGGTCAACCAGTGCAAAAAGGATAATGCTGTTATGTTTCTTATAGTTAAAAAATGTGCTCCCACAATGCTTCGGCGCTCTTATATGCACATGCTTTCCATCGATAGCACCGTAGCATCCCGGAAAGTTCCATCGATCTCGAAATCCTTGCTCAATTTTTTTCCATTCATCAACGGTCTCAGGTACCTGAAACCAAACAAATAATAAACTAACGTATAACTATTAGTAGGGTATTATACCAATTTCGTTGTTCCAGATGCCTGGTGCCAGCAGTACACCCAGAGGGACCATTACCGAAGAGGAGGACATCGTAGAACCGACTTCTGAGGGGAGTAATATTGAGGAGACCGAAGTAGAAGATGTTGATGAACCCACACCAACTCCGGTACAGATTAACCAGAAAACAAACATTACAAAAAAAAACTCAAGACGACCAGCAAACAACGTCTGCTGAATACCAGCCAAAAAAGAAATTCAAACCAAGATCAAAAATACAGCAAATAGCTTCAACTGCTCGTGAGCTAAAAACATTAAGTGAAAGTATTTCACGTAGTGAGCCGGGAAAGGAGGACGAATGGGACATCTACGGAAGGTCGGTAGCGGCACAATTAAAGAGGATGTCAACAACTCAGGCGCTCACCGCCCAGATGGAGATAAACAATGTTTTGACAAAGTGTCGTTTTGATGACATTTATGGTACCTCAAACTCTAGCGACATGTACTCACCATCTCCGCTCACAGAAGAACATATTTTGTCTCACAACGATTTTTCTACTACACCCGAAACATCCGCGGCCACAACTTTTTCAAAAGCTTTCGACGCTCTCGGCTATAACGAGGGCTAATGATTTGAAGCGTGTGTTATTAATAACACTAAACTATTTTTATTTTTGACAACCCAAAATAAATATAAAGTAATTTTTAAAGTGTTACATTAGTTGATAATTACCTTAAGATATTCCTGAAGGCTCTCACACAGTGCTTCACACACTTCAGGAATGAAGCTTGATATTGCCGGTTTTGACACTCGAAATACATGCTGTAGGCTTCTGTAGCTATTTCCTGTAGCAAGGAATGAAAGAGTCACTTCCAATTTCAGCTTGGGGGACAATGCTTCTCTCATTACAGTATCTTGTTTAGATATTTTATTTCCAACCATTTGTAAAAGCTCATCAAAACTTTCCGGTTTCATCCTTAAACATGCTTTGTATTCCAATGGATCTTCCGCACGCAGTTCCCGTATCAATTGAGATGACGCCCCGTGACTGTCTCTTCTCAAAAGCCACCTCCTAGTCCACTCCTTTTTCTTATTCAACTCTTCCTCTAGCAAGCTGCAAGACTCAGTAATGAATTCCCGGCAAAGAATATCGAACTGTACTTTCAATTCCTCGCGAGATACGACAGACGACGCGCACTCCGCCATGGTTTAAAGGCTACTGTCTTGCCAATAGCTCGGCTACGTGTGAACAGCTTCCCAGTCAACTAGACTGGCCTCGGACAATCAACAATCACGTGATGCCAATTGCCCAAGACAATTGTCTCACCCAACTGGCATCGTGAAAACGCGGCTTAAAAGAATAAAGGTCATATACAAAACGTTTCAAGCGAAAGTAGTACATATGACTACAGCATTATGATGGAATTTCCTTTACACTCCCTGATTACCTGCAATTCTATTGTATTCCTAAACCCTGACAGAATAAAGCAGAAGTTCTACAACATTTTTTTAAATTAACGTTATTCCATAAACGTATTATGTCTTGAAATACGAAAAAAATGTAGAACTTCTGCTTTATTCGGTTTGGGTTTAGGAATTGAATAAACATGCAGGTAAACAAGTGAGACACAATTTACTATTGGCTACAGCAATTTGAAGGGGTTTCTTGTCCGTAGTAATTTAAAAATAAACAGACTATATATGTTGTAGAACGGTTCGTGACCGACAACATATGTATATTAATATTAATGGAAAGACATATGGTCTTCAGCTTCATTTCTAGCGTCTTTGGAAGGCATTTTGGCGCTTCGGGCGCGCTCGCATATTTCCATATAGGTACATCATTACTCTCGTTCAGCTAGCCTCCCCACCACGCGAGAATTAAAAAAATAATAGCTCTGAATTAGAAGCTATTTATGAGCTTTCAAAATCCGCAAGAATAAAATTTTGAGCTCGATCCCCTTATCAGACATTTCCATTTGAAAGTGGGGGGGGGGGGGGGTTGAGTGAACGTTCACTCGACAGCAACGGAGGATCGCGCATAGGCGCATAATTCCTAAGGAGAGCTTTGAAATTCATATTGCTAAAATGGTTATAAAATAGCCATTTTGGACGTAATCATCCAATGAAAATGAAAAAAACGACGCATAGGTCAAATTCTATGTAGCATAGTGATCAATTAATGTAAACCTTCTGGTTTCAACTTAAATATTTAAGTTACAATCTTGGTCGAAAGTTGCGTAAATGTGTACCTCTCCTTCAGAACTTTCGACCGAGATTGTAACTTAAATATTTAATTTGAAACCAGAAGGTTTATGCTACATAGAATTTGACCTATGCATCGTTTTTTAAATTTTTGTTAGATGATTACGTCCAAAATGGCCATTTTACCGATATGAACTACAGAGCTCTCCTTAGGAGCCTTAATCTAGTGTAGTTTAGATTTTCGAGCTCCATTCCTTACAACAACCCCAAAAACTAGTTTCGCCGAAGAGGTAACTCAGAAAATACCATTAAATCTATAATGTCTTTAATGCATGTAGTTTCAATATTATTAGGCTACAAAAATATGTAACCCTTCATTTCCACGTTCCAGGCTGTATGTAATGCACAGTTAAAATTTTTCAATGTGGTTGCAAGATGGCCTGGTTCATCTCATGATTCCACCATTTTCAATAATTCCCATTTGAGGCTAAAATGAATAAATCAAATCGTCTCTTTTAAAATGTCAAATAAATAACTACGCAAATCGCCTCTGACAGCGCGTCACTTGAAATGTCAAAATGATCATATATTCATAATTTTACGTATACATATATATAGAGCAAAGTGGACAACAGTAGCGATAGTGAAGATTTAATATATACGCCTCCCGAAATTAAACAAATTGCTCACTCATCCACAACGAATTTGCTACCGGAGATATCAAAGCAAGACTATAAGATTTATGAAACATTTATGGCATGAAGACATTCCAATAAAGTAAGTTCCTTTTTCGGAAAACGTTCTCCTAGCACAAAACTTTCCGAAAAATATAAATCTTCAACTTTATGGAAAATATACTCTATGCTAAGAAGTACATTAAACGTTAATAATGAAATACACATTGAAAATTTGCAAAATTGCGGGCGTTCCTTAAACGAAAAGGAGAAGAATTTCAAGCAAAGAAATCGAAAACGTTTACCTCAGAAGATATAAATAAATCTATCACAGAATCTCCAGACAATATAGGTATATCTCGGAACTAAGGTAACAAATTTAATTGTTTCACTTAAAAAGTAGTATTTTTTAGGTTGCATTAATCATAGGGGTTATGGGTGCTTGCCGTTATAACGAAATGTATTTAATGAAAATGGAAGGCATTCAAGACCACCATACCTAATATTAAAACAAAGATTGTTAGAAAATTTACAGTGGCAAGTGTATTTTATAAAATATGCAAAAAGTATTTAGCACTACGCCCAACTAATGTAACAAATACTTCTTTCTTCTTGAACTACAAACGCGGCAAATGTACTGTTCAGAGAATTGGCATCAACAAATTTGCATCAATGGGCCGACAAATAGCAACCTACTTAAACTTACCAAATGTAAATCTGTACACCGGACATAGTTTTCGTAGATCTTCTGCCACACTATTAATTGGTGCGGGGGGAGATATTACGGCTATCAAACGACACGGTCGGTGGCTGGAAAAGTACATCCGTAGCTGAGGGCTACGTGGATGATTCAATGACAAATAAAATGAACACTGCGAACAAAACACTGCAGTCGATAAATCAAACCGGAATCACCCAACTACATACAGCACAGACTAGCAGTACTAGCACTGCTACTTTTAATCATAATTCAACACCAGCCACATTAAATATAAACAACTGTAATTACTTTACCACAAATTTTGCAAAAGAATGAATCTAAATTAAGTACCTATATTTATGTTAGGTATCTCTGTTATTTTTCCTAATAATGCTACTTATATGTAATTTAATTTAAAAATTTAAAGGTTTCTATTAAAAATATGAGTGACCTATATCTATGTTCTTTACATTTTCATAAATAAATGTGGTCGATAGCTCAGTGGTAGAGATACTTGACTCTTACGCGGGCGATCGAGGGAAAAATTTTTTTATGCATAGCCGTGGAGAAAGTATGGTCTTTTACTTTTGTAGAATGGCTATTATTCACTTGGATGATTCCATTCTACACTCGTTAAAGAATATACTATTCATAAATTATCTATTTGTTTCTATTGCTGTTGCCTGTGTGTCCATGTCAGACACAGGGTTGTGGTTAAGTTCAATTTGAAGTTACATAAAGTAAAGGTTTCTTTGATACATTAATTAAGAAAAAAAGAACATATCAACAGATGGAATTAATATACCGTGTGACGAGTTTCAAAGCAGGACATAGCCGAATAGCATGGGAAATCACATATTTCCAGTTTGCTGCTCACCAATTATATCGACAAGAATGGTAATGGTGTCTATCGAAAGAGCATGATTTTCTGAGCCTGTTTATACCAAATATTTGGGGAATGGCCCATTTGGACGCGACCGTTTGAACGCAGGGACGTTTGAACGCAGGGACTTTTGAACGCAGGGATGTTTGAACGCAGAGACGTTTGAACGCAGAGACGTTTGAACGCAGGGACTTTTGAACGCAGGGACGTTTGAACGCAGAGACCTTCGAACACAAAATTTAAAATTTTTTTAAACTATTACCGTTTAAGTTTAGTTTAGAACACATTAACAAAAACTGAGAACCTGTAAATATGTGTTAATAGTTTGTGTATTTATATATTTAGAAAAGAAATGAAAAAAAGAGGACCATTGTAAAAACCTTCGTGTGAGGGCGGACCTCTGTGTACATGGGGGCGAAGCATATTGAATCGTTGTTAGGACCTCTTAAGTTTTTTTTTGAAAACAGGTTCGCGTTAGCGAACCTGCCCACCTAAAAATAGTAAGATAGCATTTCCTAAATAGAATTTTGTCTTTATCGCGAAAGTTCGACGATCTAACTGTAAGTCTTTAACAAAAACAATCATTTTAGACTACATATTTACAAGTGCTCAGTTTTTGGTAATGTGTTCTAAACTAAACTTAAACGGTAATAATTTACAAAATAATTTAAATTTTGTGTTCGAAGCTCTCTGCGTTCAAACGTCCCTGCGTTCAAACATCCCTGCGTTCAAACATCCCTGCGTTCAAACATCCCTGCGTTCAAATGGCCTGCGTCCAAACGTCTCTGCGTTCAAAAGTCCCTGCGTTCAAACGTCCCTGCGTTCAACTGTCTCTGCGTTCAAACGGCCGCGTTCAAACGGTCGCGTTCAAACGGTCGCGTCCAAATGTCCTAGACCCAAATATTTGGTATACCTATTTTCTAATTCACTGCTTTTTAGGAAAATATAATTTTCAAAAGTTAAAAATATGAGTAGCCATGACATGTCAGATTCGAATAATTTTGACTTTTACCATTTCAATTATGTAATATGGCATTTTCCTGCAAAATTTAACCATGAATAATGATAGATAACAATAGATATTATAACAAGGTACGAATGTTTAAATAGGCAACAGGTCTAAAAATTAATATTAAACATTTTTTGAATTTGACATGTCATGGCTGCTCATACTTTTTAACTTTTGAAAATTATTTTTTAATTAAAAAAGCAGTGAATTAGTAAGTATACCAAACAATTTGGTGTAAACAGGCTCAGAAAATAATGCTCTTTCGATCGACATCATTACCATTCTTGTAGATATAATTGGTGAGCAGCAAACTGCAAATATGTGATTTCCCATGCTATTCGGCTATGTCCCGCTTTGAAACTTGTCACACGGTATATTTTAGTATTCCAGCTGTAGATACAAGTGAAGCTGCTTTGCATATACAAAAGAAGCGGAAACAGTTATGTGTTGTAACAGAGCCCCAACATATACAAACACTTGCAAAATCGGTTAACGATTTATTGTCCAAAGGGTGGAATATTACATTTCCCGATCTCCAGTTATCATGGAAAGAGCGACAGTTTTATGATGAAAATATCAGTGTCTCTCTGGAGAGAGCAATAGTGTTGTATCAAAGTGAGGTGTTTAAAATCATATAAGAGTGCGTATGACTCATTTCGAATAACTGGATGATTTAATTTTCATAAACGTATGTCCACGTTAGTATTTTATGATCTTTTTACACAAAACAAAACGTCAAAATTGCGAAAGTCAGAATATTATATTAAGTGTCGACAGGCCCGCGCGCAAGGGGGGTTGGGGGTTCAAACCCCTCCCATAACCCGTTGAAATATAAGGAAATATAATAATATATATGTAGTTATTAACGTACTTTATAAATACATACCTAATTATGTACATATTTAAAAATAGATAAATATTTAATACCTATCCAAGTTTCAATGTTTTAAAGAATATGTTAACCTAATTTTATTATTGAGAGTATCGCAACCTAGTTTATGTTTTATGAATGTTTAGGTTTTAGGCGTTGATTGAAATCATTCAATCAACGTTTGAGGTCTTCCCTGTTCCCAACCCAACCCCTCCCTTCCACCCATGGACAAATCCTGCGCACGGGTCTGAGTGTCGACATACAATTATCACAGTCGCATATATTAATACGGCGAGTTACGTTCCTTTATTCTGTTTTATTCTAGCACACATGAATTAAAAAAACAGCATTGTAACAAAATATTATAATAACGCGCATACGCAAGCTTAACTGATTTTAACTTTACGGGAAACATAGTATTAAGATAGGTTAGGTTCATTGAACTGTATATTAACTGGAAAGGACGTAACGTTAAAACAAGTGAGGCATTTTTGTGGAGTATGCAACCCACAACGTGGTAATATCACCGTCTTTGTTTGGCATACATAAAACTCGTTAGTAAAAAGTAACGATATTTATTGTTATTAATAGAAAAATGGGGCTTATTTTTTTATTAGATAATATCAAGGAGTAAATGTAGCAATGATTTAAAACCATTATTTGTAATGACCAGCCATAAATCGTTCAACCGGAAGAAGAGGGTTACATCTCAAAAGTTGTAAATTGTCAGGAGAGCAATTTAAAGTTTTTGTGTAATGTCATTCATTTGTTTCATTCAAATGAAAAACGATTGAGCCATCATTTTTGTTCTATTGTTGACACTTTATATACAGGGTGTACCGAAAAGATTGGTCATAAATTATACCACATATTCTTGGGTCAAAAATAGGTTGATTGAACCTCACTTACCTATATACAAAAGTGCACACAAAAAAAGCTACAGGGTGATTTAGATAAAAATTTAAATAAGTTTTTTTATCATTGCTCTAAAACGGTTTAACTTTAATTTATGAAAATTTATACGAAATACTAGTAGACGATAATAAATTGGAAACACTCGCATTCGATTATTTTTATTTATTATGGATTTTCAGAGGGGATGAACACCCCTTTTACCCTCTAACTTTTTTTAGGGTTATACTTTAACAAAATATGGAACGCTACTGGAATCAAACGTCTATTCTTCAACTTTTTTGTCTCTTTGTATTTCTTTGTAAACATTTTAGTTTAGAAGATACAGCCACTCTGTAAAATGTCAATTTCAAAATATTTAATATTTCAACTCTACATTTTCACAAATATTAAACCTTCATTATTATTAAATTGCAATTTAGACACAAACAAGGTATTAAGATTAACTCAACAAGTGTTAAACATCACCTCCTCCTTCCTGTATACCGGGTGTCTCATTTTAATCCGCCACGTGCAATAATTCTACAACACTAGGTCGGATCAAAAAATGTCTCGAATAAAAAGTTAACGGTTTTGAGGAGGACATCTGATGCTGTTAACCCTTGCCTCCCCCGGACCCCCAGGGAGGCAGGAATGGGGGGTAACTTTAAATTTTTAAATGGAAACCCCTATTTTTATTTGAAGATTAAAAAAGAGGAAAAAAAACTATAAAAGTTTTATTTGGGAACTTTATTCTTTATTTGAAACAGAAAGATGAATGTCACCCAAATACAAAATAAATAATAAAATACCGATTTTAACGATTGCAGTGCCACCTGTTGTAAATAAAGAATAAGTTCCCAAATAAAACCTTCATAGTATTTTATGCTCTTTCTCAATCTGCAATAAAAAATAGGGGTTTCCATTTTAAATTTTAAAGTTACCCCCCGTTCTCGCCCCATGGGGGTCCGGGGGAGGCAAGGGTTAACAGCATCAGATGTCCTCCTCAAAACCGTTAACTTTTTATTCGAGACATTTTTTGATCCGACCTAGTGTTGTAGAATTATTGCACGTGGCGGATTAAAATGCGACACCCGGTATACAGGAAGGAGGAGGTGATGTTTAACACTTGTTGAGTTAATCTTAATACCTTGTTTGTGTCTAAATTGCAATTTAATAATAATGAAGGTTTAATATTTGTGAAAATGTAGAGTTGAAATATTAAATATTTTGAAATTGACATTTTACAGAGTGGCTGTATCTTCTAAACTAAAATGTTTACAAAGAAATACAAAGAGACAAAAAAGTTGAAGAATAGACGTTTGATTCCAGTGGCGCTCCATATTTTGTTAAAGTATAACCCTAAAAAAAGTTAGAGGGTAAAAGGGGTGTTCATCCCCTCTGAAAATCCATAATAAATAAAAATAATCGAATGCGAGTGTTTCCAATTTATTGGTTATCGTCTACTAGTATTTCGTATAAATTTTTATAAATTAAAGTTAAACCGTTTTAGAGCAATGATAAAAAAACTTATTTAAATTTTTATCTAAATCACCCTGTAACTTTTTTTGTGTGCACTTTTGTATATAGGTAAGTGAGGTTCAATCAACCTATTTTTGACCCAAGAATATGTGGTATAATTTATGACCAATCTTTTCGGTACACCCTGTATACTTTAGGATAACAGTTAACATCAGTGTCAATGATTTGTCCTTTGGGAAAATTTGAAAAATGTAACTGTTTTTCTCAAAATAAAAATATTTTATTTTCGGATATTTGGTTACATTACAAAAATTGTTGAAAGATTTACGTAAAAATGTAAGAAATAATACAAGTTATTTATTGTATTTAAGTTTTTTACGTTAAGAAACAAATACTTAAATTCAAAATTAATAAAATATTACACAAAAGTATAAAACACATTGACGTTACTAGAATATTTTATAAATTTTCATAAAAATCAAGATAGTAGAAAGGTACACAATGTTTCTTCTGGATTAAAGATAGCAATCCTTGTTGCTTTGCATCCGTAATAATGTCCACAGTCACAGAGTGTCAATAATTTCAGGAGATGCATTTGATTTGCTTTTGTCTTGAAACACTAAAAAGTAAACATAGTTAGTTAGTTTAAACAATAACAGTTTTTAAAATGAACCAGAAACATCCATCATCACATTGTCAGGAATTTCATTTGGTACATTTTCTAAAGGCGCCAAATGTACACTCTCTTCTTGAAAACCTAAAAATTTAATTATTCTTTAAATCGCATTATTTTTAAAACGCACAATTAAAACTTATCCAATTGTGACTGTTTGAGTAATGTTTAATCACCAGATTAAACAGATCATTCTGGACGTAGAAAGACCACGAAATTAGGTAGAATTAGGAAATTAAAAAGAATTTATTATTACACATAAAATGTAGAACAGGTCAACTAGAATAAGCATTTAACAATTGCAAGATAGCCAAGAATAGTAAGCATATAAAATGCAACATAATCACTAGGTCAGGAATTAGAACTAGAGCAAAACAATAAAATACGTCATCAAAGGTGAATATTTTCTTTTACATCAGAAATGGATCTGCTAGAGTTTTCATTTGACTGAATTAAATCCATAATTCGTCTAGTCCGCCCACTGTTATTCATCTCAATATCCTGAAAATTAAGGCACATAATAAGAAAAAATTATAATAAAACAAAACAAACAAAAGTTACAATCTACAAAATTAAAACCGAAAGTAATACGAAAAACAAAGTTGTACCTACCTTTTGTTAAAAATGTAGCTATAATTAAACAAATTATTGACTTATTTATTAATTACTTACTTACATGATTTTCTACCTTGAGTTAACAATATTATACAGTTTATTTGCTTTAATATGGTTATATTTCTAAATTTCCTATATATTTTATGAAGAATGATTACAAAATAACGTTGTTGTTTAAATAAATAACAAATAAGGTTATATTCAGAAATGTAACCCTCTTGAAGAAAAAAATATTAGATTTATTTTGTTACATTCCAATATGTCACCTTTTTCAGTAAAGAATAATTCGAATTTTTTACTTACGTACTTCTTTAAATCGTAACAACACAAATATTGTTCAGTTAGGTTATAAATCGAAATATAACCGTATATCCAAAAAAATTCTACCAAAGTCACAGACAAACTAAAATGTAATTGTCTTGCTGAAATTGATATAGAAATCCTCAAATCAAGGTTAGAGATACTACCACCATAGTCCGTCCTTATCTCGCGCTCCTGCCTCAACCGTGTCTATACGTTTGCAAGCCTTGTGTCCGTTCCAGTTAGTATAGAGTTCAATAGATGGTAAGAGGTACGGAAATTAGTGAGTTAGATGTTACATCACTAGTTAGTAAGTTAGTTATGTATGAGACTGTATTAATAAACGGGATTAGATATTCATAATAAAACAAACAGAAATAGCTGTTTCCACCTAAGAGCAAAGTAAAAATGATGTTTGGCATAAACAACGTAAAATGCATATAACCGAAAGTACATCGTATGAGTTATTCACGTATTGTAAGAATAAGAAAGGAACAAAAAATATCAAGTACGATTAATTCAAAATTCATTGGGAGTAAGTTGCTGAAGAAAGCAATGCAATAATCGCATATGAAACATATATGAATTGTGAAATTCACAAATGTGGACTTATTAGTAACCCATCTGTGCCATGGCTGGGATGTAGTCCAGATGTTTTAATAATAAGCGATACAGTGAAACTGTTAGAAATAAAGTGGCCATACATAGGTGCATCACTTCCGACTGAGAAGGTTATAGAATATATAGATTTTGTTCATTATGTAGACAAATCTTTAAACTAAACACAAATATTACGGGCAAGTGCAACTACTATCGGAGTAAAAATGCAAGGCCTCTGACTTTAGAAGCTTGTATCTCAGTAATTAGCAATCATAATTTAATGAAATAAAGTGCACTTAAAAGACCATTTATTTCTACAAAAAGATGTAGAGTTTTAGATTTTTACAATACATCGTTAATTTTCTGTATCAATGTATGTGAGAAAAAGCGCTAATTATGACTCAAATCGCACAAGCGCTCCACTTTAAAAATTAATTACGGCTATATTATTGAAACTGAGTGGTAGATACTTATATATTTGAAAAATGTATACTTTTTTGTCAATGTGAGATGCTTTTGAGGCCAATTGGTTCATTAGTCTTAAAGCTATAATGAAAAAACGACATCTTATGTAACTCAGTACCTGAACGTTCGATATTAACAATTTGACAGTAACATAACAAGGTTAAAGCAATTATGCTGTGGTCTAACACGATTCACAAAAATAATGTCATTATACATCGTTTTTTTTAAAAGAAATTTTGAAAAAAGGATGCATGCACCAGTTGGAGGGGAGAAGCGCGGCCGCGCGGGGCAGCTGTTGTCGTACACTATTGCTATAAAGCGCATGGTTTTGTACAATGCAAAAGAATAATCACATTGTTGTGGGTTGCCGCTCGCTGCTTACGATGTGGTAGATTACCTCTCGCGGGAATATGTGCGTCTTTCTTTCGCGATAAACATAACGTTTTACTTGGAATTACAAGAAAACAAATTTTATTTTCAATAAGAGAATAATGCAGTTAGATTTAAGTAATATCAAATTTAGCATTTAAAACAAGAATTTTTTCTTTAACTTCCGTAAATTGCGAAATAGCACATTTTCGGTTAGGGCTTATAAAACCAGTTAATCATATGAATAATCAATATTTATTGGCTGTCGACTTTTCAGAAGTATGTGTGCTACAACATTTGTAAATTTGGTAACAATTTATGAAACAATAACAATTTTATGATAAGTTAAAACTGACCGTCAGCCAGGAAAATACTAAATACAGCGTTTTTATTGCTGTTAATTAAAATAAAAGTTAAACAACTGATTCTAGCATTTTGGTTTTTACACATGTTAAACATGTATAAATGACTAATGTACTGCCCAAAAATGAAGAAATTTCACCCCTCAGTTTTTTTGTTATGATCACTTAAAGTCAGAGGCCTTGCATTTTTACTCCGATAGTAGGCATGGGTTTATTATAGGGCGGCAGCCCAGCGTCATTTTAGGTAGTGATAAAAGCGAGTCTCCAAATCATACTACGTTAAAGATGATCTAAAATATAAGAGCATAAAAATGGTCGCAAGTTCTGAACCTGGGGATAACATGTTCAAACAACCTTTTTTTGTGTATAAAAAATCACTGTTTTAAAGTGATTTGAGCGCGTCTGCAATTGAGGTTAATGATTTGTTCTTGCGTATGTCACGGGAAAAAAATTGCAGACAATTCGGATGTGGATAAAGTATTGTAATTAAGCAATTTAAATCATGGTTTGCTAAAAAAAATGGTACTTCAATTGGTACTAAATTTTGTTCTGTAAACAATTTACCTTGAATTTATTTTTACGTTACTTTCAATAGCGAAATCGCTTATTTTACTCATATTTGGTATCCTATTTTTTTGAATCACAGGATAGGTCAAACGGGGTGACTTCGGACGGTGGAGGTGACTTCGGACAGTCATTCGTTCGCTACTCATTATGCGTATTTTACCGAATGCATGCATTTTAGCGCCAATATTGTAATGCAAGGTCATAGTAGCCAGTATTGATTAGATCATAGTGCGTGTAGGTCGCTCTGAAAGCGAAACTTCGCCGCGTGCTACGTTTTTAATAAAAAATTGAATTTCGTGAATATAAAAATAGTGAAAAAGTAAGTATTCTACACTGAACTACTTAACACCTGCGACATTTCTGAATATTTTGCTTATTAGTACAACTATTTAACAATAATTTGAGAACAAAATTAATTTTTTTCCTAGAGTAATTTTTTTTATACAGGCCCGTAACAAAAAAATTGTCTTTTAGGGGGTGACTTCGGACAATGCCACGAATGTATAGAAAAGTGTTAGGAGGCCGTAGTTATCAGAATTACAATCACGAAAACCTTAAAAAAGCTATAAAAGATGTTAAACATGGAACCAAGTCGTTAAGAACAGCATCAGAATTTTATGGTGTTCCAAGATCGACCATAAGCAACGGAGTCAATGAAAAACATCCAAAAAAAGCAGGAGGTCAAAGTGTTCTTAGTGTTGCCGAAGAAAATCGTCTGGTTTTGTTAATACAAAGTGCCTGTGACTGGGGATTTCCACTAACTGAGTATGATATCAGAGTAATAATAAAACAATACTTGAATAGGAAAGGTGTTAATATTGAAAAATTCCGTGACAATATGCCCGGACGCGATTGGACAAAATGTTTTCTGTCTCGTCATAATGAATTAACTGTAAGATTCAGCCAAAATATAAAACGGCTTCGTGCACAAGTTTCTGTCCAAACTATAACTGAATATTTTAGGGAACTAAAAAAAGATCCAGGAAATGTTGTGAATTATGACGAGACGAACTTTAGTGACGATCCTGGCAAAGCCAAGGTCATATGTAAACGTGGTGTAAAACACTGCGACAGAATTATGGATTCCACAAAGACAAGCATAAGTGTGATGATGTCTGCATCTGCAAATGGAAAACTTTTACCACCATTTGTTGTTTACAAGGCGAAGCATCGATATCAAGAATGGGAGGAAAACGGTCCTCCTGGATGTCAATATAGCATGAGCAAGTCGGGATGGTTTGATGCAGCAACGTTTTACGAGTGGTTTAGTAAAATATTATTGCCATATTTTCGAAACAAGGAAGGAACCAAGCTACTGATTGGAGATAACCTTTCCAGCCATTTAACCATAAAAGTTATAGAGGAATGTCATAACAATGATATAAAATTCATTTTGTTGCCACCAAACTCGACACATCTGTGTCAACCCCTTGACGTGTCGTTTTTTGGGCCTTTAAAGAAGGCTTGGCGAAAAATATTGACGGAATGGAAATACCAGAGGAAAGGTGCATTTCAAAAATCAGACTTTCCACAATTGTTGCAAATAACACTACAGTTCATTCAAGCTAAGTCCGAAGCAAATACTGTTTCTGGATTTCGAGGATGTGGAATAGTTCCGTTCAATCCGCAAGAAGTCATCAAACGTTTACCAAATCATATGAGGCGTGATGAAGAACCAGGCACTATGATTGATGAATCTTTATTGGATTTCTTAAAAGAAAACAGAAACCCTCAGGAAAATAACAAAAAAGGAAAACGAAAGCGGATAAATGTCCCACCTGGTCGAGAAATTACTAAAGAAGATATAAATGCACCTCTAGCAAGACCTTCAACTTCAGGTTGTCAAAAAACTACACAATCTACTTCCCAATCTATTGTTGACGACAGTGATCCTTCAAGTGATTCGGATTCGGACTCAATGCCATTGACTGAACTCATACAAAAACAAAAGAAGGCGAAGACAACAGAAACTGCAGAACTACAAGTTAATGACTTTGGGATCATTGCTGTTCCTGTAAATAACTCCTCGAAGAAAAAATATTATGTAGGAAAAATTATTAGTAAACAAGGAAACATATGCATGTGAAGAAAGAAGAACACCGGAGAAGGTTGTATTTTTATCTTTCCAATCATAGATGATGAAAGCGATGTTGCGGCAGAAGACATTTTTCAAAAATTGATCATCCTCCAGCAACACAGAGACCGTTATACTTTTCAAAATTTGCCTATGAACATTACTATTGAATAATTAGTTCGACATTTGTTATTTTTCTATGTTTTTAACAGTTTTGTAAAGTTTTTGCATAAATATATAAGTTTTCAGTAGGCTTTCATGTTGAATTTTACTAACCACATTCTTACAAAACATAAAAAAACAAAAAAAGTGTTCGAAGTCACCCCAGTTGTGGGGAAACATCGAAATCCGTACGATTTAGAGATGTGTCCAAAGTCACCCCACACTACGAGGTGACTTTGGACACTTAAAAAAAAAAATAACAATGCCCAGTGGCGTAAAATAAAATCTGTGCTAGTATTTAGATTTTCCGGTAATTGAACCACACTTTGGTAAAAAATATAGTCTGGATAATATTTTAGTTTGGAAGAAATATGAAGAAAACTCTAAAAACTGTCCGAAGTCACCCCGTATGACGTACTCGTGTAATTATTCATTTCGGCTCGCTGTATGTCAGCGACCCTTGTTTTTTTACTTATTTTGTTTAAGGACTTGGAAAACTGTGCACTCTGTCCGACTCAACTTTAAAAAGGAAAGGTAGGATTTTCAATTTAATCACCGATTACTGTCTATTGCATTTTTAAAGTCGCATCCCTATATCTAAATTTGTTTGTTAATTTAACGTCACTAATTTAATTTTTGCTCACATTCCTCACCAAGGTGAATTGATTTAAGTATTTATTTTGCCAAGAGTTAAGTAATTGTTCTAATATCAATAATACTTTTTGTATTTATACACACTGTCATTTTATTTTGTAACATACTTTATTTGAATTTATTATTCATTATAATCACATCAAATTTATTTACTTCTCTATTTATTGCTGAAACTACCCCGTTCTCTTTCAGAATTGACATCGTTACTATTATAAAGTAGTTTCAAAATCTCGTGACACTCGAGATGCGTGGCGGGTTTTGAAATAATTTCGAAAAGTAGGCACGACGTTACACGTCGAGAAACATCGGTAGGTAAAATGCCATCCTATACATGTTGAGTAAATAAATATAGGTTTAATTATTTATAGAACTTCATATTAGTATCGTAGTATCGCGTTTAAAGAAATGCCGCCGCGCATATCGAGTGCCACGAGATTTTGAAACTACTATAACTCTTAATACCTTCGTAATTCGGATTAACAGTCCTATTTTCTCGAAGAATTACGTGGCGCCCTTTGGCTTTACTTAATTTTACCTATTTTACTACCCCAATTTTAACCTTTTCACTCATTATAGCTAACCTGCGACCACCTGTCTACTAGCACTGAGCTATCGCGGCCATTGCTCCTTTTAAATTTCGTTACGACCCATTTTTGTCGTAACATACTATACTTTATCCACGACTATAAAAGTTAATTGAATTTAAATATTTATTTGAAAATTCTCCTCTACAAACCGATACCCTTGATTGAATGTATCTTGATCGACTGTATTGGACGGTTACCATGGAAATATATAAAATAACAGCGAATAATATTCATTATTCCCGTTGCTAATGACAATAACTTATTAAGTGATTAATGTGTATTATTATGGTCCATAAAACAGACGTATAATGGATACATTATACAATAGTCGTGGATAAAAACTTTCATCACTTGCATTGTAATGTACTAATAAACATTTTTCAGTGTTTATTTACTAGGGGAAACCGGTATATAGCGAGACAATATATTTCATGCACAATTTTTAGTATCACTCTTTTATTTCTTTGAGCTACGGTTTCTAGGTTGTAATTGGTATTAAGTTTATGCTGTTACCAATGAAAATAAATTTTTATTACACAGTTTTGTTTTTCTTCAATGGCCCGGTATATACCATATGTCCCAGTACATACCACTGCCCAGTATATAGTGCAACTTAACCCGGCATATTATGGGACACATAGGAATATTAAGAAAAAATGGAAACTTTAAAATATTTATTATACAGTGTGTCCCAGGATTGAGTTCACAATAGGTGAGATGGACCAACAATTTTCGAATTGGAATTTCATATTTTGGGATTCCGCCCTGCTTGGTCTGAAACTTATTTGTAGTTTACTTTCGATTTGTTAAAATCAAGTAGGCCTTTACAGTTGAGCCAAAACCCTTTATTTGTCAATTTCGTTTCAGGTAAAGTACCTTTTCCGTTCATAGTACGCCAAAGTGTCGCTAAGAAAAGTTGTTCAGAATGAAATTTTCACAATGATCCTTTATATTCAAAACCTTTTTTATATGTTCTTTCCTCCGGCGGCGGTTTCGTTCACACGTTCGCCAGTCGTTTAAATTTAAACATTTGTTAATGTAAAATAACGTTGGCCCTTTTGGCCTTGTTATTAACAATGTGTCACCTAATAATAGTTTTTACCTAATTTACTAAGTTCTGTTTAATTATAATAATGTCCCCTTAAGACTTCATCATTTTGGTTAATAGTTCTTCGTCACTAAATTGTATTACTTGATAATGAGACCAGTGAGCCTCGAAACATGTCGTAACTTTAAATAATTCATTTTCATTAATTTAATTGTCAAACTTAAGTAGTAAGGTTTTCACCTACGTAAAAGGTTAGGAACGAGGGTGGTTTTATCCAAATTTGTTTACCCTTCTGATTATGCTGGTGTGCACCTACGTTATTATAAAAAAACGAGGTAGTCAATAACCACTTAGTCATTTTACTTCACTTAACCACTAGTTTTTGCCAATTGGCTAGTGTTTCAGTATGTTAGTACTTTCCTTAACCCTTCAATGGTGACGTGAATATTTTAACACGAGTGGTGACGCCGGTCTGATAGACCGTATATGTCGTTCTTGAATGTTTAACACAATTTTGAACATTTATTGCTACGAAAAGAAAATAAAAGGACTTGGGAACTCAAAAAGTATATTTCCAAGATTTAAAACATAAAGAAAACATGTTATTCTACTGTGTTCAAAATACGAAAACAATTATTGCAAACAACGCCAATATGTTCCAAACATAAAAACTTATTACACTTTCTGCAACAATACTTGGTCTTTCGATTCTTCCTATATCCACATTCTTCGCATCTGCTCCCTAATAATCTCCTCTCTTGTCGTACTTCTTCTTCAGACAGTGGTATGTTACAAATTTCAGAAATTCGGATACAGATGGTTTTTGGTAAATTGGTGAATTGAATTCGGACTTTAAGGTGAGGTTCAATTAGACTTAATGCTAATCTTTCAAGAAATTTTCTTCTCAAAATCTTCTCACTAGTGTTTGCAGCATGTATCACTTGAGAATTTATGCCAGATATATTCAGTATACTGTAAAATATAACCATTGGCCAGCGTCTAAGCAACCGCAAACAAAGACCAACGTAAAACTACCGGTTGATTGAAAACGCCACTACACACTATACATATAATTGTCGTCCCAACCCGGATGCATTTGAGACTTGACAGTGCGCAGACCCGCCCATAACAAATTTTATTGGTTAAAATGTTTGCTTACGGTCTCTGAGACCATTGCGTCACCACTGAAGGGTTAAAAACATAACTTGTCACCTCATCTTCATCTAAGTTTGCACCATTAAATTACATGTCTAAGGGGAGGTTGTGAGTTGTTTTATTTATTCTTATTTTTTCTCCTTCTGAAAATAAAACCAAATTTTCAGCAGCCGTCAATGTATTTTCATCATAATTACCTATGTCACGATTTCTAAAACAGTTCAATTTTAGTAGAGTAATTCTTACTCAATATTATTTAAAATATTTTCACTTTCAATATTGATCTCTTTTTCCACTTGATTTTTGGATCTGCAAAGAAAAAGTAAGAATTACCAAATGATTAAGTTAATTAAATACCTCAATTTACCTACTAGAGGCGAAAATTTTCAAGAAGTTCTTGCTGATAGAACTGTTTGTCCGGATTATACAGTACTTCCCAAAAGTAACGGATATATTCGATAAAATGATTATTGACAATTTCTCAGTAAAAACCTCTGACACGTCGATTTTTATTTTTAAATTGTCATTTAATTATGTAATTTTCAACCCCCCACCCTTCAACCCCTAAACGCTAGCATCCCCTACTTAATAACTTTAAATAGTAATTTTCATGCAGAAGTAAAATTTGATAAATAACTATTTTATTCAATAAAAACTTATTCATTTAAGGTGGCAATTATCGGGTATGCTTTGGCAAACAAAATGTAAAGTGTCAATTAAGTTTAGTGAGAGTGAGTAGTTAAGTGCGTGTTGCTTGTTTAATAAGTCAGCAAAAATGAGACTTAACCAAGCCGAAAGGATTGAAATTTTAATGATGATTGTCTTTGGGAATTCGAACGCATAAAGAAGTTCGAATTACAGTTATTTAGCAACCGATTTAGAATTTTTTTAAAATTTTATTTCTGCATGAGAAATAATTGAAGTATCACAAGGGGTACATTGCTATTTAAAATTTTTAAGTAGGGGATGTTAGCGCTTAGGGGTTGAAGGGTGGGGGGTTGAAAATTACATAATTAAATGACAATTTAAAAATAAAAATCGACGTGTCGGAGGTTTTTACTGAGAAATTGTCAATAATCATTTTATCGAATATTTCCGTTACTTTTGGGAAGCACTGTATGTACTGCTACCATTTATTTATGAAATATTTTAAAGAAAAATGTGGCCCACTCGAAATAACACAAGACTACGTAGAGGAAAGAAACAAACAGTACAATCAAGAAAATGGGAAGAATGGTACTAGCGCAAAAGTTAAATTTATTGGTCAAGATTGTGTAATAAGGTACCCAAACAATTAACATTGCATGTACACTATATTTTATTCAAAGTTTTCTATACGGTTATCGATTTCGACCTTACAGTGGTCATCATCAGACCTTGCTGAAATGTATGAAATGAATTAATGTGTGGGTGATCTGTATATATCTACCGTCAAATGGATGATTCTAATTTGGATGGCATAAGTTGGTGTATAGTGGAATGAAATATTTAAATGTAATTTCTGTGAAATAAACATTAGATCTTGTATATAATTAAAATTATTACCTTTGGTCAGTGACTTAAGGGGAGAGTATTTATTTGAAATTCAGATTCAATATATGTAATGTGCTATGGTAAAACATGTGATGGTAGTTAGGTTATGTCAGATTATTTGGTCATGGGCGTGCAATGTGAGAGCAGTGGCGTGGTGTGCATCGTTAGCGTGGGTGAGGGGGGTTGGTTGTTTGTTGAAGGGTGGATATGAGGATCACATATATAAAATAATTCCACCCTTGAATTTAAAAGTAGGTGACATAGAGCACAAAGAAACAATTCTCGTTGTTCATATAACTAAAACATAAATATTTAATTTAAAAGTAGGTGACATAGAGCACAAAGAAACAATTCTCGTTGATCATATAACTAAAACATAAATATTTAATTTAAAAGTAGGTGACATAGAGCACAAAGAAACAACTCTCGTTGTTCATATAACTAAAACATAAATATTTAATTTAAAAGTAGGTGACATAGAGCACAAAGAAACAATTCTCGTTGTTCATATAACTAAAACAAAGACCAATAGGCCTCGATTATTTGTGATCATTTCAGAGTTTGAAGGAAAAGTAAAATCCATAGAATTATTTAACAAATATTTAGCTCTGCGTCCTCAGCAGACGCCCCACGGCCAATTTTTCCTAACTTATAGAAATGGCAAATGCACAGTCCAGCCAGTTGGAATCCATACTTTTGGAAGTGTACCAAGCAAAATTGCCAACTATCTGCATTTGCCAGAACATTCACTTTATAGGACATTGTTTTCGTCGAACGTCCGCCACTCTCTTTGCCAACGCAGGCGGCAGTAAAGAAAATTTAAAACGCCACGGAGGGTGGAAAAGCGACACGATTGCAGCTTATGTTGAGGAATCTGTGCTCAATAAAACAAAAATCGCAAAGACGATTTTAGGTGAAGGTCAAATAGAGAATATAGTTGTTGCCAATGATAATTCTACTAAAGATTTACAAATTATTAACATAGATAAAAATCCTCAAACATTTTCAATTCAATCTCCTTCGACTTCAGGAATCAATTTTTATAATGCGGCAGGGTGTACGTTTAATATAACAATTAATAAGTAGATTTGTTTTGTATTCGCTGCTATTTTTCTATTTGTTTACTTTGTTATAATAAAATGTGATGAGTTATAATATCTCAATTTCTTTAAATTAGAAATTTTTACGGTTGGCGATAAAAGTTTGTGTGCACCACGTCAGTAAAGTTACTCGCTCTGCTCATAATCTCAGGCGAGTTCGATAAAGACTCAGTTTACTGACTTGGTACATAAATAACTATTAATGATATGCTAAACTTAAATTACTGTAGGTAATATAAACACCTATATTTTTTACTTTAGAAATTGTATGTACTGTTGTACTGTATTTATTTTATTTTTGTTTTTTTTAAATAAAGTTTATTTACGTACTAACGGTACTCATAAAAATATGTTACGTGGGCCTTATTACCCTCCAGTACCTTACTTATCTATTAATAAAATATTTTCGACGGCCATTTTAACCACTTTCCCGATGAGATAGACAAATTAATGATCGATACAAAAGTGTCTTAAATTTTGATGTTCTACAAGTATCCGAAGTCAGAATGCCAAAAATGTCTACAGCAAAAAAGCAACGGACACCCACACATCCAGAGTTTTTGAGTTCATGTGATGAACTATCGTTCATCGAAAATAACAATGATAAACAAAACATGCAATAACATAAAATTTATTATTATTAAAGCTCTTCCTTTCTATACGCGTGTTATGTTCATTTATTCACGACGGTGGTCAGCGGGAAATTGACCGACGGGATTTCGTCACGGCGGCTATTTCACCAGCGAACATTTCACCGCGCGAGGTTTTTACCAGGCGAACAATTTTCCAGCGGGCAATTGACCGGCGGAATTTTTTCGGCGGGGAAATGACCGCCGTTGTGTTGATGAAACAAAATAGGAGTATAATCTCTGAATTACTCCAAATAAGAATTTTACATTATATGTATATTTTATTCAGTATCTTCTTCCGAACATGGTTTCCCATCATGTCAATGATTTCATTTTGTGTGGTTTTTGACAAATAAGATACGTTACCTTTTTGGAGATCTACTAGGGCCATTCTAGATGTTGCATTGTATTTAGAGAGCAAAATAATCAAGTTCAGAAAATGTCCTTGGGTCTTTTGAAAAACATGAAATGTTTAAATCACTTTGTGTCTCCTTTGAACCACGTAATGGAAGACTGTTTGTTGCAAGATACAATATCGCATCAGTCACTACTACACGTAATATATCCCTCCATTTTTTTTCTAATTTAATCGCTTTTTCAAAACGACTATCAATACCACATCCCTCATTCAACGATTTCAATAAATTCCTCCACTGAACAATATTTCTTTTGTGTGTCAGTGAATTTTCGTGTTGGTTCATCTCCACTTTTTAAAACCTGTAGTTTGTAACGTGTACAATCCAGCTTTCAAAGATTCGGTGCCCTTAAGCTTGAAGAGTTTACATGGAACACAAAATAATCAATTTTCTCTTTTCGAATATATCAACCATGACCTTTTCACTGTCTCATTATTTGACATTTTATACCAAGGGGAAGGTGTAAGATGTCGTTTACCTCGCTCTGTTGATTTAAAATCAAGGCATTGAGGAAATGTCTGTTATTTGACTAATACAATACATAAAAAACTACGCAATTGATGATGCATTTCTTCACTATGTTACGACAAGAATTGGGTCGTAACGAAATTAAATGGAGCGATGGCCGCAATAGCTCAGTGCTAGTAGACAGGTGGTCGCAGGTTAGAGATAATGAGCGAAAAGGATTAGAATAGGGGTAGTAAAATAGGGAAAAATAAGTAAAGAAAAGGGCGCCACGTAATTCTTCGAGAAAATATAGGGCTGCTAATCCGAATTACGAAGGTATTAACAGTTAGAATAGTAACGATGTCAAATCTGAAAGAGAACGGGGTAGTTTCAGCAATAAAAAGAGAAGTAAATAAATTTAAGGTGATTATAATGAATAATTCATATAAAATATGTTACAAAAAAAAGAACAGTTTTTATAAATACAAAAATGATAATTAATATGACTTTGATAAATTAAATATTCAATTTTGTAGCACAAAATACGTGGGTCTAAACTACCTTTAAGTCAATCAAAAATTGTAAGTAAAATGACGTTAAATTAACAAACAAATTGAGATATAGGGATGCGACTTTAAAAATGCAATAGACAGTAATAGGTGGTTAAATTGAAAATCCTACCTTTCTTTTTAAAGTTGAGTCGGATGATGGACTCCTGTGCACAGTTTTTCCAAGTCCTTAAACAAAATAAAAACAAGGGTCGCTGGCAGCGAGCCGAAATGAATAATTACACGAGTACTATCCTGTGATTCAAAAAATCGGATACCAAATATAGATTAGGTTCAAATTTAAATAGTTAAGTTAATTCAAGAGAATTTAAAGGTAATTCGATAACAAATTAATATTTAGCAAGTAGAAAATTAAATTAGCAAATAAACTATATTACTTTAGAAAGTTCAAACGAAATAACAAGGTAAAGTTACGTTACAGCAATAGCAAATATAGCAAATTTTAAGTGATAAAATCGTTAATGTCTAAACAGAATCGTTTAAGTAAAATAGTAGAAAAATAACTGAGTAAGTAAAATTAAAGTACAAAAGTTCAAAATAAGTAACAAAGGGGGAAAAACTGAAATTGGTTTTTCACTTAGCGACGGTAGATATAGTAAAGATGGAATTCACTGAATTTTCGGAGCGGCGATCGGGGATTGAAGAAATGGTTGATTTCCCCCGAAGCGTCGGTCGTCGAAGTCGGAGTTTCACAGAAAGCAGGAAAATGGTAGAAGATTTAGAGGTAGCTTTTACGGGTGTAAAACCGCTGGAAAATAGTATAGTTTTTTTATTCAGCGTTTTAAAGAAGAACTCACGTACACTTTTCTTTACTGTACAAATATACGTAAAAAGTACGATTTCAGTGATTTCTTAAAAGCATAAGTTAAGAACGTTCACTAAATTTTGAGATAGATTATCACAAGATCCGAATTAATCGAGTTTTAGTAAATGCAAATCTTCCCGTACAGAAATGAAGCGAAGCGAGTAGCTACCTGAAGAAATGAATAGAGAAAAAGTGGGCTCTTGACCCTAAAGGCAATAAATCAGCAGGTTCTACATCAGCAAATTAGTATAAAGGACGAAGGGAATAAATAGATCTACAGTGCAACATCGTAGCGGACAAAAGAATTTAGTCATACATTGTATCGAACAAAGAGAATTCCGAAGGTTTAGATTACATAGGACTAAGATGATGCGTCATGAGAGCGGAAGCTCTACAATGTAGCAATTTTTAAAAGAATACAAACTAGTAATGTAAAGAAGGAAAATTAGGAATATTTCAAATAGAAAATAGGGAATTAACGCAAGGGCGTTACAACTAGTTGGCCAAGTGCTTGGCTCAGAGGGATCAAACTTTGTTTTCCCAGATTTTGTACAGTCTTCATTTATATTCTGTTCTTCCATATTAATATGAAGATTTTCATGAGCATTGTTCTTGGTTTCGTTTGATGATTATGTCTTCCTGCTTGTTATTGTGACGTTGTGATAGCCGTTCCAGTTCACCACGTCCTCCTGATTGGTTGTTCTTTATCCAGTTGTCGTCGACTTCCTGTCCATTGGTCATTATTTCTATTTGCTTCTGTGTGGTCTCTGCAATCCGACAAATCTCCATTGCACGTTCCAGCGTTAATTTGGGTTCACGTAATGTAGTTTGTCCTTGATATTAATTTTGTTTACACCTAGTATTAATCTGTCTTTTATTAGACTGTTCGTTAATTTATCGAATTCACACGTAGCTGACAGTTTTCTTAATTCGGTGCAATACTCGTCATAAGTTTCGTTTATTTTTTATTTCGTGTGAAAAACTGATACCGTTCATAAGTTACATTTTTGGTTGGAGTAAACTTCCCGTTAAATTTTCTTATGATCACGTCACAATCGTTTTTGTTTTCATTGTCATTAAACACGAATGTATTATAAATTTTTAAAGCACGATGCCCAATTAAATGTAATAGTGTGTAACCTTTCTTTTCTTGGGATTCCTCTTCCTAACCAGCTGCCATTAAATATATATAAATGTTTGTTTAAAGAATTCCCAATTCTCCGACATTATGCCATCGAAAGCCAAACTACCGGGTTTTTGAACGTGCTCCGCCATTTTTTGTTTTTTTGTTGTCCCTTTTAATTTTTATTTCGCTTCCTATTACGGATTTAACACTAACTTTACACAATGGTAATGTCACTTTTACGACTGCACCATGTTTTGATTTTAATTCATTACATAACGAAAGTTTATGTATGGTCCCTATTACATACAAGAGCGACAAATAAAAACACATTATATAAAGGCAAATCAAGATGGACGCCAATGGTAATTTCGATAAACAGTTTATATAGTCATTTCATTGAATGACAAGTTATTAGAAAATATAAATGGTTCATTTAAATAATTAACATTAGTAAAACATATCACCTGCAGACAAAGCACTAAAAATGGAGTCCAAAATAAAACAAAATGCAAACGGTGTTTACTACTTCACGGTCTAAATTCAGATCATGCTGAAAGTTAAGGTTAAGACGCCTTACACAAAATTCCTCCGCTAGATGGACCTACGTGTAAAAACAAAAGTATCGACGTTGCCACTACTTTTCAGCTTTTTGTACATGTCGGATCTAATAAATATTGGTAACCCAACTGTGGATACTGCACTGTAGATGGTTATCATAATTTTTGTAGTGTTAATGGATCAAAGATTAACATTTTGGGCACTTGTGATATTACAACTGATGTCGATAATGAGAATATTATTGTTAAATTTTATGTAGTCCCAGAGACCACCATTCTAGGTAGAGATTTCATAGCTGGAGCAAAGGTAGATTTTAAACACTCTACTTGAGGGAATTGAGTATGAGCCTTTCAATTCAGAATCGAAATTAAATGTAGGACCTGAATTGAGTAGATATGATACCCAGAAGTTAACGCATTTAGTTAATGAGTCCTATATTAAGGCGTCTCTATACATAGGGTAGGCAACACACCATGCAATTGGAAAAAGTGCGATCTTTTGACCAGGATTACAGCTCTAAAATTGAACTTGAAAAAATTTTAAGGCCGGGAATATATTCCTTACCATAATCAAATTTTGCCTTAGAATTTTGTTTGAAAAAAAACAAAAATTTGAGGTAACAAAAAATTATTTTATCTTTTATCTATTTTAAGAGATATTTTCCAAACGACAGTCAATATCCGAAAATTAAATTCTACGGACAAATTCTACAGTGTTTAAGAACCATATTTCGTTTAACAATCGTTTCCAACGGTTAAGTTATAACTGTAATCCTGGTCAAAAGTTTTTTTTTAATATAAATTTTATGTACAAACATTTTACCAATGAAAATTTCGTAAATGCCCCGGGCCACAGAAGTCAGGTAGTGGAATTATGCTTCTAAGGAGATTATACAGACAAAAGAAAAGTACCTGTTTAATGATCCTGTTATAAAGATGCAAATTGACAAATAAATATTGCGTAACCAGGGTTATTTTCGACGTAAATTTAAAAAACGCTATAAACAAATTGTAAAAAAAACATTATTTTTTTTAATTAAATTTTATTTTAATTAATATAAACATCACAAATCTTATTGATAGGTTGGGTTAATTCTTGCCAATTTATTTATTTAAAACCATCATTACATCCTTTGTATTAGGGATGAGTGACAAAAATTATACAAATTAAAATATTATCGGTGAAGTTATAACAACGTTTCGCCACCATTTTGTGGCTTTTTCAAGTCTGCAATGAAACAGAAATACACATATTAGAGACTTAGGTATTAGTTGTTAATTAGTACATCTATAATCCAGTTAGGGCAGGGAGAGGATCAATTTCACAAATGCAAGCTTACTTTGATTAGTAGAAAGATAAAATTTACACTTCATTATAAAAATTAAAACGTGTATCATGTGTCAGCGTGTGTGATACTAGAATGAGGTTAGTTGGTTTTAAGGAGGAATAAAGTTTGATAAGTTACGAAAGTAAGTATTGATATTGGGAATTTAGATTTTCCGTATCCGTTTTAAAATTTATTGAGTTGTTGTTTTTTTTATGGATATGGATTCAAGTAAGATTCTTTTTTTGAAAAAAGGTTCTGTGTGGATGATTTTTGTATTAAGGAAGTCAAAATTGTGATTTAGATTAGTAGCATGTTCTGAGAGCGCTGTGTTGTGTTGGTGAGGTTTTTTTTTTTAATTTCAATAGAATTTTTATGTTGTGCTATTCTTTTTTTTAGGTACTGTTTCGTTTGGCCAATGTAACTGGCATCACAATCCAAACAATTGATTTGGTAGACTAAATTGGACTTATCAAAGAGTTTCGGTTTGGTTTTTAGTTGTGAGGATACTTTAGTTCTTAGCGTGTTGTCATTTTTGTATACCGTTTTAATATCAATTTGTTTTAATTCTTTACTTAGTTTAACTGTTAGTGGTGTTGTGTAGGGAAGTGTAACAATGTTGTTAAAAAGCTTTTCAGTGCTGATGTTATTAATGTTGGCTGAAATTTGCTGGCTAGGTTTTTTTAGTTTGCTGAATTTTATATGTTTTAATCTTTTAGTGATTTGTGTTTCAATAAAGTTTGTAGGAAAGTTGTTTGTGTGTAGAATGTTTTTAATTTTATTAATATTTGACCTATGAAATGAGTTATGTGAGAGGATAATAACTCTGTCAACGAGGCTTATAATGACACTTTTTTTATATTGTATTGGGGTGTAAGAGTGGAAGTCTATAAATCTGTTAGACTTTATAGGTTTCTGGTACCAGTTAGTAATAATTTTATTATCCAGTCTTATTAAAGTCATATCTAAAAAGTTAAGTTTCTTGTCATTTTCTAGTTCCACGGTGAATTTTAGTCTGTCGTGATATCTGTTGAATATTTCATGTATAGTGTCTATGTAGTCTTTTTGGGTTATAAGAAGAATGTCATCTACATAACGATTGTAAAACGGGATTTTGTTGTTGTTGGTTATAGTTTGTTTTTCTAATTCAATTAGCACAAGATTTGCGATACAGCAAGATAGAGGCGATCCCATAGGTACTCCAAATGTTTGTTTGTAAACTTTGTTTTCATAGTTAAAAAAGGTGTTATTAAGTAGGAATTCAAGTATGTTGATAAAATTTAATAATCAGAGGGGATTTTAGTGAAATTTTTAATGTTATTCCAATTATCTTTCACAGCTTGAATTGCTAGTTCAGTAGGGATGTTTGTATATAGGGAAACGACATCGAGGGAGGCTAATATGTGTTGTTTGTTTATCTGGATGTCATCAATTTTTTGTTTTAGTTCCCAGGAGTCAGTGCAACAGAAAGGGCTTTTATTAGTTACATTAGAAATTATTTTAGAGAAGAATTTTGATAATTTATATAGGGGACTGTTACATGTTGATACTATCGGTCGTAGGGGTATTTCCTTCTTGTGTAATTTGGGTAATCCATATATAGTAGGGATTAGGCCATTGTGAGTATTTAGTGATATAAATTCTGTTTCAGTTATGTAATTATTTTTAAACAGTTCTTTAATGAAGTTGTTAGTTTTATTTTGAATCTTTTGTGTAGGATCTTTGTTGGTAATATGATATGTATTAGGATCATTTAATAGGTCGAGCATTTTGTCGTTGTAGTGTTCTTTAGTCATTAGTACAGTTTTATTTGTTTTATCTGCATTTGTTACTAAGATGTTAGGATTATTCTTAAGAAATTGGATGGTTTCATTGATTTTAAGTTGTAAGGTGGGGTATAAGCTATACTTGTGAGTTTTTTTATAATAATTGCTTTTGACTCGATTTTTGAAATTTGTTAAGATGTTGACAATTTTACCTCTTGTATTTATTTGTTCTTTTAAGTTTACTTTTTCTAGTTGGGGTTTCTATATTGATTATACATTGTTCTATGATTCTGTTGTAATTTTTTTGTGGTAGGTTGAATTTAGGTCCGAGATTAAAAACATCTAGTACGTTTGGTGGGACTGTGATGCCAGTTAGATTTACGGTCCAACTTTTATCAATATCAGTCGTCGCAATATTTTGTGTAATGGCTGTATTATTTGTTTTTTGTGGTTGATAATTTTTCTTTTTTAATAGTAGTATTTTTTTAGTGTGTTTATGTTGTAATTGATTGGTGAGGATAAGGTTTTGATTAATTTGTTTTGTGAGTATATTTGATATTCGATTAGGTGGAAGTGTGTTTTCAGTAACAATTTTGTGTTTAATAATCTTATGTTGTATGGTATTTTTAATAGTGTAATTGTCATTGATTAGAAGGCTAAGTGTTTTTCTAACAAAATTGTTGTGTATTTTAATAAATTTTTGTTTATAGAAATCACAGTTAAATATAATGTGTTTGTAATTTTTTTGAAGAAATACAGGCGTTAAATTATTGGCTTTGCATGCATTTAGAAAATTATTTTATCTTTCTACTAATCAAGGTAAGCTTGCATTTGTGAAATTGATCCTCTCCCTGCCCTAACTGGATTATAGATGTACTAATTAACAACTAATAAGTCTCTAATATGTGTATTTCTGTTTCATTGCAGACTTGAAAAAGCCACAAAATGGTGGCGAAACGTTGTTATAACTTCACCGATAATATTTTAATTTGTATAATTTATGTCACTCATCCCTAATACAAAGGATGTAATGATGGTTTTAAATAAATAAATTGGCAAGAATTAACCCAACCTATCAATAAACTTTAACTGCCGTTAATGTAACGAAATATCATCACAAATCTTGTGTTGATGTCTTAAATTTTTTTTGAAAAAAGGGCGTGGTTGTCAGTTTTATAACTTTAACGTACCTTTTTTTGGTAGTAGTAATTCCAGGGGGGGGGGGGGTCAACTGCCCTACCCTAACCCTCCTAAATGACGCCCCTGATGTATTCCACCTTTAGTGTAGACTACAAAGTAGCATATATTTCTATTGGTTATGTGCAATAGACCCTGTACTTAGTAATATTATTACTACATTCACAGTCAACCGCGGATCCAGGGGGGGGATAGGGGTGCCCCCCCCTCCCCAATTTGAAAATATTTCATAACATGTCGTGATAAATTCTCATTTATTTCTTGTCAGTTTTTCCTACTAAGCCGTCTGGAGAACAAGCAAGAAATGGTAATTCTTCATCAACTATAGGTCCGATTTTTTAAGAACTACTGAGCATTGGGATTAAAATAAAGCTCCACATTCATGTCCGACATAGCTTACATTTCAGAGTCAAAATAATATTTTTTACTACAATGAAACGTAACTTACATATGATTAGTGAATCTCTTATATAAAATATATATGTAGGTATATACAGTGTGACTCATTTAGAATGGAAACACCCATGTAAAATCTGAAGTTATTTACCGATTTTGACCATTTTTTTTTTAAAATGTCAATTAACGAAACGTCTACCTCGGGACAAAATTTTAAATGTTTATTCCAATTTTCAGGGCATACTACGATAACTTCTTCGTGCTCAAAATGGAGAATTCTTATTAGCGATTTGTTTATTAAAAAAATATCTACGCCACTGGATTCAGAATGCTTCCAAATAGCTGTCACCAAAATTTTACAAAAATATATTTATTAATAACAAAGTTATGACAACTTAAAGTTCGAAAACTTTCTACGCTAACAGTTACAAAACAACACCCTGTATCAATAGATGGCCATTGAAATTATGTTAATAATTCTTAAATTAAACTATTTAAACCATCGGTGGAGAAAAAAATATTTAAAGTAACGTAATATTTAATAAAAATCTATCATAACTGTTAAGTTAAACAGTAACATAATTTCCATGGTAACTAAGATTTAAATGGAAATGTTAGGTCTTTATTTACTCAATCGCGCGATTCCGTTACTTTTATTAAATATTACGTTACTTTCAATATTTTTTTCTCCACTGATGGTTTAAATAGTTTAATTTAAGAATTATTAACATAATTTCAATGGCCATCTATTGATACAGGGTGTTGTTTTGTAACTGTTAGCGTAGAAAGTTTTCGAACTTTAAGTTGTCATAACTTTGTTATTAATAAATATATTTTTGTAAAATTTTGGTGACAGCTGTTTGGAAGCATTCTGAATCCAGTGGCGTAGATATTTTTTTAATAAACAAATCGCTAATAAGAATTCTCCATTTTGAGCACGAAGCAGTTATCGTAGTATGCCCTGAAAATTGGAATAAACATTTAAAATTTTGTCCCGAGGTAGACGTTTCGTTAATTGACATTTTAAAAAAAAAATGGTTAAAATCGGTAAATAACTTCAGATTTTACATGGGTGTTTCCATTCTAAATGAGTCACACTGTATATACCATTAATGGGATTTTTTTGTTAATTATATCTAATACGAATTAAATTCTAATGGGATTTTAGCACATTTTAAAGTAAAATACTTTAGAATCAATTAAATTAATAGGTAGGTTTGTTTGTCCGTCAGTGCATTTATTTTTTATTTAGAATGTGTGGTTAATTGTTATAATTATTCTTAAACATTGTAAAAGTTTATTTTGCTTTGTATTTTATTAATTATTCCATACTAAATCAAATTGTTTATAGTGTTTTCCGAATTTTCAAATAATTATTCTTTTGTGATTCTTGGATGCACATAATATGTACTATAATATTTTAATTTTAGTAGTCCAACATAGTAAAATAAATTAAAAGGTATAGTCTTACAATCTGCGGGAATTCCAAGAAAATATAAAAGTTATAGGTATAACTAAACAATGTAAAATCTATATGAAACTTTCAAGTACATTTAGGTAAATTACGCATAATCTGTTTAGCCCTCATGGAGTATTGAGGTATGTATGTTGCCTAATTTAAAATCAGTAAGGAGTAGGTCCGAAATTTTTGCAGCTGTATAGAGGCGCCTTAAGAATTTTAATAACTAACCAGTAACAAATTTTGAAATGAATATTGCCCTGAAACACAATCAACCAATTTCATGTAGAGCACGGAGATTAACTTATTGAAGGAGAACATTATTAGGCCTAGCTGTTCTGAATATAGTAGCCCAATAGTTTTAGTTCGGAAAAAAAGTGGAGAGGTCAGAATGTGTGTGGATTATCGAGAGATTAACAAAATAATGATTCGTTATAATTACATAAATGAGATTTTTAAAACGTTAATTGCTCAAAACAAAATATTGATATATTTTGACGATATTATGATTGCGACCAAAACAAAAAATGAGCATTTAAGTATACATATTCAAAGAAGTGTTTGTGTTAACTGCGAAGTCAGCGAAGTCAGGTCTGTAATCCAGACCTGACAAATGTTTATTTATGCATCAGAGTATTACTTATTTAGGTTATGTGATAAGTGAAAATTCCATAAAACCCAATCCTTCAAATGTTGAGACGTTGAGAGTGATATGCTATCCTGTTCCTAAGTCAGTGAAAGAAGTTCACCGATTTGTCGGTTTAGTTAGTTATTTCAGGAGGTTCATTCCGCAGTTCTCATTAATTGCAAATCACTTGTATGATCTGTTGAGGAAGCCTTCAGGAGTTTTCCGATTTGAGCAGCCACAAATGATTGCCTTTGAAGCCTTAAAGCAAATCTTAACTAATGGTCCTACATTAACCATTTATTCTCCTCATGCAGGTACAGAATTACATTGTGATGCACGTAGCGTTGGATTTGGTGCAATACTGATGCAAAAGCACGATAATAAAACGCCTCCTGTCTTCTATTTTAGTCAACGCAGGTCATCTTCCGAGTCAAAATATCATAGTTTTGAGTTGGAGTGTCGGTTGTGTATGCCATAAAAAGATTCCATGTCTATCTTTCTGGTATACCATTTAAGGTTTTAACTGATTGTGATAGTTTCCGATTAACGTTTGCAAAGAAAGATATCTACCCTCGAATAACACGATGGGCCATGTTTTTACAAAGTTATGATTTTGAAATTATTCATAGACCCGGAATTGAAATGTCTCGTGTCGATGCTCTCAGAAGAGCCCAAAGTGTTCTTGATCTTCAAGACAATACATTCGAACAAATTATTGCTGTGAGGCAAGGTATGGGCCATGTTTTTACAAAATTATGATTTTGAAATTATTCATAGACCCGGAATTCAAATGTCTCGTGTCGATGCTCTCAGAAGAGCCCAAAGTGTTCTTGATCTTCAAGACAATACATTCGAACAAATCATTGCTGTGAGGCAAGGTATGGATCCTGACATAAAGATTCGGGAAAACCTCGAAATTAGTGAAAGTTCCTATTATGAACTAAGAGATGAATTAGTTTTGTTATGATATGTGCATATTCTATGGTTTAGTACTATTTATGATCGATACTATCGACCCTACTTGGTTGTCCACTAGGTGGCGCAACACTTCACTTTCTAATACCAATTCTTAATTTTCTAATTGGTTGAAATATTTCGTAGCCTCGAACTCCTGTCCGGCGTGCTACTCATCTCTCTCCTTTTAACGTCATTCACTCTCTACTATCTCTTTTTTAATTCTTAAGCCTGTTAGTTCTTTTTACTGGTAAAAGAGACTTCTTTTCGAGTTCTCAAACGGTGCAGACGCTCCATTTTTGTGCTTAGAAATCTTCACAAATTTCTTTAATTTAACGTTATATAAAACGGTTTTAAGTGAAATTTCTTTAACTAATTGGTTGTGGAGAAACCACCTGCTTATTTCTACCACCTCCAAACGTATACAATTACGGGTTTAATACAATTATATTTGTGTCGCATCGGAGAATCGTTTCAAGTGTTCTTAACGTCAGTGATCAAACTCATTGGGTATGTACTTATTCTGTTACTATCTTCAAAATTGCATTCTTTCCTTCAACTTCTCGTCTCTAATCTCTCATAATTTTCCTAGCGTTCAACGAATAGCCTAGTGTTCAACGCATTCGCTTCCCGTTTATCGCATGGTTGGTCCTGTCAACTACCATCTTTGGGCCGATAACACCGATTTCTGCCTTGACAACTCGCTGCCATATTCTCGACTTCTTTGAAGACTACAAATTTCATCAACCTTTTTTTTCTGCTTCCTTATAAATTACTTTACCTTTATTTTCCTTTAAACTCATTAACTTTAAATAATTTAATTTGTGGATACTTTACCTTACCGAAATTATTTGTTTTAGTGAATTGCTTTATAGTTAACTAAAATATTTTTGTGACGTCATTCATTTTTGTAAATACCTCATTCTAACTAAATTTGCTCTTCGTTTAATACTTTATTACTTAAAGTTAAATATTATTTTGTTTGCGTTAATGTATTTGTACGTAAAATTGTATTAGCTACTCCCTTTTACCTTAACTTTTAATTTCTGATAAATTCAAACTCTTGCTAAATATATGCTCAGTATCCGATCCTTCAAGTGAATCGTGAGTAATTAAGTATTCTCGTAGTTTGGGACCGAACCATTATTTTTGGTCCGATTTGTACTAATTCTCTTTATTTAGATTACATCGCTTCGGCAGACTCTTTGCAAAGGGATCTCCTCCGAATTATAAATTATAAAGGTACTTTATTATTATTATTACTTGCTTACTTGGCTTACTACGATTGTATCGTATGCTGGAAATATTAGATATTCATGTTAACGTAATTCATTACGAGTAGTTTCTTGCTACGCTACTTGAAAAGGTAAAGCGGATCGCTGTTTAGTATTATTACCTTTGAGTAAGTCACTACAACTTTTTTTTGTGGTTACTATCCAATTACTTTTATTTATTTATTTTATTTTAAACAATTGCTTTATTTTATAGTTATTTGTGTACATATTTTGACCGAGTCTTTATTATATTCTCGTCAAATTACTTTTTATTCTCATTATTGCTCCATTACCATATTTCTCTTTCAGATTACTACGTTACTCATCTCCGAATTGAGACTATCTTCGCAATTCATACTCTCAATTTTAGCTATTACCTCTAGAACTTGCGTGGCGCCCATTTTCTCTATTGAGTATTCGTTACTCGTCCTGCTTATACTACTTATAACTCACTTTCTCTCATCCTTTCTAATCTACGCCCAATCGTCCATATAACTGAGCTTACTGGTGCAATACCTATTTATAAATTGTGTTACAATTCTCAATTCTTGTCGTAACAGTTTATTGGAAATCTGGAAATGACCTATTGTTTTATGTCCCTGGATTGAAGACAAAGTAATTCGATCAGCCCATGATGATATGGCCCATGTGGGATTTGATAAAATCATAGAAGTTATTAAGCGGGTTTATTGGTTTCCAAATCTCTATTCCAAAGTTAAATCGTATATTTCTTCATACTTGAAATGCATTGCATATAATCCACAAAGTCAGATCTGTTCGGGATTGTTGCATTCGATACGAAAAGGAATCGTTCCTTTCCATACAGTTCATGTTGACCATTATGGTCCTTTAGAAAAATCAAAAAGCCATAATAAATACATATTTTATGTGATAGACGGATTCTCTAAATTTATTAAATTTTATGCGTGTAAGTCTACTCCAACCTCAGAGGTGATAAAACATCCTAAATATTATTTCGAAGCATATAGCAGACCAAGAAGAATCGTTTCTGATCGGGGTAGGATAAACCATGCAGTTATTGGACACTTAAGAAATTTTTGTGATTAAATTGTTTGCTACAAATTTATTTGTGGACATATGAATGTGCACATAGTACCAAAATGAAGGTATTTGTATTGGTTTATAGTATTATCGCCCCGATTTACCATTTATTAAGACATCTTTGAAAAAAATGTGAAAAAGGAGAACTACGTCGAAAAATTTAGTTATTGGACAATTTTTGCAGTAATTGGACATGAAATTTTTAGTTATTGGACACAAATAAAATTTCAAATTCAGAAGGTACATATCCCCTCATTTAGCTCTATTAGTAATGTATAGGTAGGTAGACACTTAAAAACAAGTACAGTATATTTAGGTAGGCAGATAAGTAAGTATAATATTAGTAAAACATACTCCAAGAAATTTAACACTAAAGATACGTAGGTATTTAATATGTGCTAATAGTATTTGATACACTCGCTCTTATACAAACTGTACAGTTTATCTATTTTCTTATCATCCTCACTTTCCTCGGTTTCATCAGCATGCTCTTCGTTTTTTTCGTCTTTGTCACTTTTTGCATTATCTAACCTTTCTTCGTTTTCATCAGCATCTTTCTCACTTTCCTCTTTTTCGTCAGCCTCTTCTTCACTTTCCTCCTTATAGCAAATATGGCACATGAATGGGTCGTCGTCATCCTCATCAGGAACATGTTTTTTATGTATGTTTGGTATGCAACGACGATGAAAATCGTTTCTGCAGCTATCGCATGTTAAGCACTTACTTTTTATTACACGTTTCTTGCACTTAAAGCAATTATTAACAGTGACAGCCAATTTCATTTTACGAGTTTTTTTATTTTTATTAGCATTACTTTTAGCTGCTGATGCTGCCTTCCTTTTTCGTTTCCTTTCTAGTTTTTTTTCTCCTCTTCTAACTTCAGGGCACGTTTATTTTCATACATTTCTTGATAATCCCTTGACGTTATTGCAAATGGAACACGCTCTATATCGCGTTTATTTTTTCGCTGAGGTGGATCTGGTACTTCCAGGTAACTAGTAATAGGACTTTTACTTGTTGAAGGTAGACTGAGAGTATGAGGCACATGCGCAGAAGCGGTTGGAATGTCTGCTGATTTAATTATGACATTTGAAATTATGTGAACTTTATCTAAGTTTGGTGATTCTTCTGTGGAATGTGCTTTTACTTCGGAAACTACATTATCTTCAGGTGCTGTAGCCAATTTGCTATTAACTACAGGTTCTGGATTTGCTGCATTCTCATCAAGTGTTATCTCTATTTCGGGATCTTCGAGTCCCACCACTTCAACTTCGAGGAGATTACTGGCAGTATTTTCCATTGTGTCATCTTTTTCGAAATATTTCCACATTTTGTAAAGCCTTATGAACTCATCATTGAATTCTTGATTATTTAATATTACATCCAACGATTTAAACTTTCTTATAAGGTCTTGTCCGAGAAAATTAAGAAACATTTTATGATTGATAGTCACAGAAGACGCACGTGTTTCCTGAAATGAAATAATTTGTGGGTTTAAGTAATAATACGAAAAACTATTGATCATGTGAAACCTACCTTCTCGTCCTTTCCTAAACACTTCGAGAAATCTATTGTATCAGGATTAAAGGGAAACAATCCACACGCCCTGAAACCATTTATTAATGTCTCTGGCTTAACCACTTCTTCAACAACTTTGTTTAATAGTGGAGCAAACGAGGTTTTATTAAGCACTTGTGCCGGATTAATGGCATAGAATTCTCTAACGGCTTTCTTCCAACCAATTTTTATTGGCCTAAATACTGCGACATCACATGGTTGAAGAATTCTAGTGGCATTCGGGTACAAGGCAATTATTTCAATGTTCAATTCATTGCTAAGTATACTCAACTCGTACGTTAGGTGGGATTTATGCCCATCCAGAAATAATATAACAGGGAATGATATTTTATTTTCTACTAAATATGGATAAAATATATTTTTTATATAATCATAAAACGTGTCTGAGGTCATCCAACCATTGTCTGATCGTCCAATACCCCAAGTAGTGTTCACGGTAGCACTTATTTTTTCGGGTATCCGTTTATAGGGATAAATAACCATCGGTGGGCATGACAAACCAGAAGCAGAAAAGGAAAACATTACAGTAATGTTTTCCTTTGCTAACCCTTTGTCGATGGAATAAACATTCTTCATGCCTTTTGCAGCAAAAACTTTGCCAGTGTTTGGGCAAATTTGAAAGCCTGTCTTATCCCCATTCCACACTCGAGAAGGATCACTAACATCTATATTTTTGGACACTAAGTAAGTTTCAATTTCCTTGAACCATTTTCTTATATTTGCTTCAGATACGCAAGCACTTGCTGAACTTACTGCCTCGCTTGTTCTCTTTACAATTGTCGGGTGTCGTTTCAGAAATGCCTAAGAATAAAATTGTAAAACAAACCATTCATTTGTAAGAATATAATAATTTTACCTTAAACCAGCATTCACCTGGTCGATTATTTCTAAATGGGTTAGGTCGTGGATTTTCCATTAAAAATTTTTGAACACTGTTAAAAATGTCTTCTTTCTTTCTAGGAAATCCTCGACTTGCAAGCTCTTCTATCCAACTTAAAAATGTTAAATTAAAGTAGTACATTATAGGATTAACAGTTTCTTAGAAAGCATACTTTACTAACTCAAGCTCCTCCTGCGTAGTCAGTATGGGTAAAGGACCGCACGTGTCTTTATGTCCCGGATTCTTTAATTTAAATTCCAACGTAGACTTTGGTATCCCATACTTTTTTGCAGCTGCCCGTAATGCCATTTTATTGTCTTTTAAATCACTTATTGCAGACTCTATACACTTAACGTCATACAAGCTCTTCTTCGGCATGATTACAACCAATTAAGGCAACTAAAACAAAATGTCCAGTAACTACTTATACCAAAAAAATCTGTTTTAACCAGTAATTGGACAGTGTCCAACAACTAAAAAATATGGAAAAATCTGTTTAGTTACTGGACACCCTTCCAAGAACCTAACCTAATTAAATTACGGCGGTAAAATTATAATAAATTAACGCCTTTATCCTTATACATATGCCTCATGTTTAGAATTTATCCTATGTTTGTTCTTTCAAAAATATAACATCAATTTCTCAATCAACTTACCTTAACAAACCAGTAACAAAACGACACTCACTATACACTTTTAGACGAAAAGACGTTTCGCGCCAAAACATAAATTCTGACAGATGTGATACTGAATGAAGTTAGCTGTTAAAAGGTTAATAGTGCTATCTATACGAAACCAAATGAACTAATATAAACAGAACCCTTATTTTAGTCTATTAAAAACAGACTGTCCAATAACTCCCACATGTCCAACGACTGGGTGGTTTACCCTCAGCGTTGCCAATGTCGGGTATTTTACCCGCAAAGCGGGTATTGCAAGTAATAAGGCGAGTAAAAAATGGAAGCGGGTAAAATCGGGGATTTCGCCTACAATTTCACAAACATGCAAAATTGCGTCAACGCTCCCGTTTGAACAAAAACAAACCGTACTTGCCAGTTGCTTGAGTTGCCAGTTGCCACCCACTGACCCACACCACAGCAACCATAAAAACAACATCGAAACCACGGAACTGAATAGCGAATAGACAACCAGCATTGCATTGAAGACCGCACTGTCAAGTCACTTGATTTGTGATTTGTGTGGTGCAATGCAATAAGTGCATTTAGGCTACTGGACTGCTGACTAATAAAACTGTTCAAGGGCGCGTGGGACGTGACGTAGCTTTTAGTCAGCATTTTCCTTTTGTTTAGTCTCTTCTTTACTTTATTAAGTGTGCGGTTAAGCTGTGTTAAAAGTACCTACTTAAATTTGTTAAGTTTGTTTTACTTTTATTTATTATTATTTGTCCTTCTGCACTACATAGTGTAGCGTGACCCGCTAGTGCTTGTTGCTGCCTGTTGCCAAAGTATACTTTGCTGTTGCCCAATTTTAAAGCATAGGTAATTCCAGACACATTAAGGTAAGTAGGTACCTATGTACTAGGTACTTTAATAAGAATTATCGTGTTTTTTTTGTTTTCAAATTTTAAATGTACCTATATGTATATAGAATGGATAAGTGGTTAGTTAGAACGCCGAAAAATGCTGAAAAAAATGAGGTCTCTAATTCCAATGACGCGGTGGAGGACATGGAGGTTTCTAATTCCAATAATGAGGCACTGGAAGTATGTTATTAAAAATTTTACTTAAGATCCGTAAATTGATTGTGGTTGTTACAGAGTGATTGTCATAACACATTATTAACTGATAGGAATGATGTAGAAGAAGATTTGTTGGCGGTGGAGGATGACAAGAATTCGGAGGTTGAGGATGTAAGTTAGAGTGCTTTATGAAAATAAACAAAACTTAGATTAACGGTACCTTTAACTTTAATTCTAATTTTAGCAGGATCCTCCTAATGGTAGTGACAATCGTGGCCCTCCTTCGAAGAAATCAAAAAAAGCATATACTAAAGAGCACCTGAAAGGTAACAAGAAAGAAAAACTTATCGGCAAACGCAGATTAAATACATTTTGTATTTCTTGGCTAAGTGAGCCAAATTTTAAAAACTGGTTAAAAAAATCGACGAATGTAAAAAAGGGACACGAATATGCATTCTGCAATGTCTGTAATACTGACATCACTGCACATAAAAATGACATAAATCGGCACAGCGTATCGGAAAAACACAAGCACAACTGTAATAAAATTGTAGGTTCAAGAACAGTTACGGACATGGATTTTCTTTCTGTTGATGAAGCTACCAGAAGATCCGAAATAAAATTGAGCGGTTTCCTGGCACAAACTAATATACCATTTTCAGTAATGGATACATAAACACCACTTTTACAAAATATATTTCCTGATTCAAAAATAGCTGGTAAACTTGCTATGAAAAGAACCAAGGCTACTGCTCTAGTGGAAGAATGCTTGGGTGATATTTTTAAGAAACAATTGGCAGAAACGTTAGCCAAACCTGGAAACTTCTTTTCGCTTATAATGGATGAAACGACAGATAAATCGGTAACTAAACAATGTGCATTTACTGTTGTGTACCTCTGCAAAGATACAGAAAGTGTGGTGACTAGATTTTTTGATATGGTTGAAATGAATAGTGAAGGTACTGCTATAAATTTGTACGACTGCTTGAAAACAACAATTTTAGAGAAGAAAATACCATTCAGCAACATGGTGGGATATTCATCAGACACCACAAACGTAATGTTTGGAGAACATAACTCTGTCTATGCACATTTAAAGAAAGAATTACCCAATATTGTCTGCATAAAATGTTCCTGTCACCTAATTCATTTGGCAGCTTCAAAGGCATGCATGATTCTACCCCGATCGGTAGAAGACCTTCTAAGAAATGTAGGATCCCACTTCAGTAGGAGTGCTGGCCGCCAAGAACGCTTTAAAGAATTTCAAGAATTTTTCACGACCACAATTCACCGTATATTATTGCCTTCAAATACGAGATGGCTTTCCCTGAAGCAATGTATCGACAGAGTCTTGGAGCAATATATCCCCCTTGAAGCCTATTTTAGGGAGGAGGTATTCATAGACACATTATTCATGTAAATATAATTTCATTTTAAATGTAACTTTCACAGGTGTTTCGAGACCCATCCAAAACGACAGAAGATATTCTTGGCAGTTTCTCCAACAGATTCACTAAAATTTATTTGGAATTTCTCAGCTATGTCTTGGGACTCCTGACAGCATTTAACACACTATTCCAGTCTGAAACACCCTTGCTTTACAAACTTAAATCGGAGACAGAGACACTCTTACAAACTCTTTGTGCAAACTACATGAAAAGAGAGTGCTTCGCCAATGATAATATCTTCGATGTAGATCATAAAGATCCCAACAACTTTTCAAAAATAGAAGATATCTATTTAGGACTACTAGCAAGGGATAGCTTGGATGACATAGAAGCAAACGCCGCTGTAAATGAGACTTCTCTATTTCTAAAAAATTGTTTGGAATTCTATATTAAACTGGTCGGAGAAATAAAAAAACGATTCACTTTTAAAGATGAAATATTCGAATTTATAGATGTAATAGGTCCTACAAAAGCTCAATCTTTTAGGGTCAAGTCACTATCGAAAGTCATTAAGCGGTTTCCAATTTTGAAGGATCACATTGATAATCAACAACTTGATAATGAATGGAGACAGCATGCCCTGATGAATTTTAAAGAAATGTGCATGGACCCCTCGAAAGACGCAGCTGATTACTGGAAACATGTGTTTCAATTCAGAAACGCTGCAGGAATACCACGGTTTCCAAATTTACAAATTGTTATCAACTTACTCCTTATTCTTCCCTTTTCAAATGCATCAGTAGAGCGCGTTTTCAGTGCATTGAACAATATCAAAACTGATAACAGAAATAAGTTAAATACCGACACTATTGCAGCTTTATTACATACAAAGGAAGGTGTAAAGCAGGCTGGAGGTGTATTAAAGTTTGAACCTACGGGGGAAATGTTAAGGGTGCGCATTTGGGATAAGAAATAATGTATATTGGTTATATATAATTTATATTATAAATATGTACTATACCTTACAGTGAATTTTGCGCTTAGTTTCAGTTAATAAAATAGCAAGTTTTTTTTTAAATTACCTGTTTCACCGTCCGCGCAAACTACACACGTCTACATATTTTTTTTATATTAACATAATAACGAATAGATCTTCAATAATTATTAAATTATAGCATTTTCATTCATACATGAAACAGAGCATGTGCACTGTATACACACTTCTTTTACTGCAAAATTATCTCTGTACAAAATGTTTTATAACGCAACCAATGAGATTCGCACGCGAGTGATGCGTGATGCCTATTTCATCTAACATTCTAACCATAGACAAATTGTCTATGATTCTAACCATTCATTATACAGTGTGTATAATCCTATAAACAAGGTTATAATCAATGATTTTAACATTTTGGATGCGGGTAAAACAGGGGGTAAAACCAAGATGTCGGTCGGGTAAAAGTGGGGATTTTGCTATATTGGTGGGGGTATTGAGAATTGTTGGTCCGGCAACGCTGTTTACCCTAGCTGTTTTACTTCAAAACCCTTCAAAGATTTCCTTAGTAGTAATTTAATAGAGCTTGTGTTAATACCTACTCCTAGGGCGAATGGACAGGCTGAACGGTCAAATAGATCACTAACTCCTATGTTGGCAAAACTTGCTTCATCCCCCGACAATTGGGATAAGGTGTTAAGTAACGTAGAATTTGCATTTAATAATACACTTCACAAGTCTCCAGGTGATACCCCTAGGGGAGACTTGCCCAGTACCAGACAAAGCGTGTTTCCAAAAAACTTTGCTAGGTGGCAGGTAAATAAACTATTGCCATACAAGCTCTTTGTTACTCAAAACCACTGTACGGTTCTCAGTCAATTCCCGCCCGTGTTGTCTGAACAGTGAGTGAGGAATGATTTTTTGTCACGTTGACCCCTTCTCATACTAAGGTTTCACCTTCTGGTCTGCCATACTTGGTAAGTAGAATGGCTTTAATTATTTTTTGCGTTAATACTACTTACATTAGCAATAGATAAAAGCAATTAAGTTTTAATTTAAAACGTTAGTTTAGTGTGATGAATTTAAATATTCGTCCCCCCACATTTTCCCAGTATCGGGCAGACATTACTTTCCCAGTACCGGACACCAACACTTGTGTTTTAGCGTACCAAAACTTTTTTTTGTTTCCAGATATATTTTACGCCATGTCAAAAGAAAAGGAAAGGGGCCTTTGTTCCGAAGATACAATGACAACGGCTATTGAGCAAGTCTTAGCCAACAAAATGGAAATAAGAGAAGCATCGTTTCATTTTTCGGTTCCAAAAAGCACGTTAGGTGACAAAATAAAGGTTCTGAAAGACGGTGGAAATGTCGATATGACACCCCACACGGGTCGCTTCAAGCAGACCTTTGCGGCAGAACTGGAATCTAGATTGGTTGAGCATTTACTTGATCTAGATAACAAGATGATGCCAATGAATAAAAAAGTGTTTTTAAGATTTGCATTTGAAATGGCTGAACATCTTAAAATTCCACACCAATTCAAGGGCGTATCTATAATATGGCTTTTTGGGATGCAGCCCAGGGCCCCGCAGATATAAGGCGCCCCCAGCCCTCATTGAAGACAATGGACAATATTGCGAATGAAAAGAAAATAATCTAAAATCATAAGGTCAGCAACCCTCACGTCAATCAACCCGTGTGCGCACCAATCGAGCGGGAGTTTTCGGTGTATTTTTTCGCAAACGCAATTAAACAGACTTTATGCATCAGTTTATCACCGCAACTTCTGTACGCGACGTCAAAGTAACAAACTGACTAAGCGTTTTTGTTTATTATAGTGTACTGTATTTACAGTTAGTATCATAACATAAGTCATAACTTAAAAGTTATAAAGACCTGATTTTCTCGTATTTTATTTTACTTATAATATAAGATCACCTGCTTTTAGTAAGTAAGTATGATTCACACATACATCGATTATCTCTCTCTCTCTCTCTGTTCATTTTCAGAAAAACATCTAAATCGTATTTTACAACATGTCTGCTAGAAAATATTAGATTGAGAAAAAGAAAGAAATGGGTCATTATCAAAAGAAAAGGGAAAGTTACTCTTTGTGATCATGCGTTAGTGTTTTCAAGTATTCAGCATTGCATGTATTTTTAAAATAAGTAGTTCACTTTACTTTATATGTACAAATAGCAATTTTGAACAGAAGTCCAATTATTTTTGAAAAAAAAAAAATAAAAACTGCGAAAAAAACATTACCATGTCCAGGTAATACTCAATTTCCTTGAAAAGTGTTGAAATACTGTGACTATAAAATGTTATTTAAATAAATAAATACTCAGGTTTGCTTTTGCAATGGATTGACTATTTTTTGTTGATATCTGCAATCAATTAACTCTTTTGGTGTTTCCAAAAAAATTATCAAAAATCTGTAACCACAAGTTAATGCTCATTACCATGTCTTTCGTAACTTTACATAGTCTGGCAACAAGGAGAAATATTTGTGAAATCTGTTGCGCTTCTGACATTCCCCTACCAACGTAGTTAATTTGCCGACTTCCAATTCTGAGGTCAGTTTCTGTGTAGCCGCGGAGTGAGTACGTTTGTCGTCCAGATGACAGGGTGTAACCACGTTGGCGACATTACCGTATATTAAAATTTGTGGGGTTGTGTGATTTGGAAAAAACTATAATACATTTAACATTTTAGTGTCATAATACAGCAAGGTAAGGAAAAATAGTTTGCTTAATTACAATATAATTGTTTGAAAATTATTGCTGTTTTGCTCATTACCGTGTCAAAAATGAGTGACATTACCATGTTTTTTCAGTAACATGGTAATGTTCATATGACACGGTAATCTTACTAGTCACTATTTTTAGTAATTTTTACGTTTTTCCTTAATTTCAGATACCCAATTTGAGAAAGAAAAAGCAGTTACCGAAAAAATCATTGAAACGAAACAAAGAAGATGTTTTGCAGGAAAAGCGGGAAAGAGAAAGAGCTAGGAGGCAAAAAATAAAAAACAATTCAGAAGAATATGATAAGCAAAGACAAAAAGAGAAAGAGCGCTACCTAAAAAGAAAAACTGAAGGAAAAATTAAACTTATTAACGACTTAAGTGCCAGAGATAAACGACAAAAAAGAAAAACATGGATACAACGTAATAAAACGTACAGAGAGAAAAAAAAGAAGCTTACAACGATTGAGAATGAAGTTCTTTGCAACACTCCTACTCCGTCTATTAACGATTTGAATGAAGTTCAGATGGCAGAAAACGTTTTCGGACAAAATGAAATAAATTTACAAAGAAAAATAATTCGACTTAAGGTTAGGGCACATCGCGAATCACTTCGCCAAAAAAAGCTATTGAAGCTCTTAAAAGAGAGAATAGACGTCTGAGGTCAAAGATGGTGGCAGAAAAAATTGCAGCACAATGTAGAAGTCCCAATGATAAAACTGCGACGGAAGAATGCGCTTTACCAGATTTAACCCCCAATACTAAAATTAACAATAGTTTAGAAAATGCTGGTGTCGTACTTCCTGATACGCTAAGGAAAGAGTTGGTGTTTGGCGAATGCGTAAAACAGCAGTTAAACCAAAATTTTAAATCTTTTAAGGATCATCGTTCCAAGCAAATATTTGCAGAACTGGTTGGGGCAAAGGCACTAAAAAAATATGGAGTGACACGTAAGCTGGCTATGTCAAAATATCTGAGTACATCCTTATCACATGTCAAAAGAAAACAAACAATGTCCAAAACAAAAACTATAAAAGAAGACGTTATATCGTTTTACCAAAGGGATGAAAATAGCCGCCTGTGCGCCGGCAAAAAAGAATGCATCACGTACAAAAAGGTAAAAAAACAAAAACGATATATGAATTACTCACTAAAGTCTTTATACAAGAAATTTATAATAGAAAAAGAAATTAAAATATCTTATACAAGTTTTTGTCGCCTTAGACCTTTTTGGGTAGTTCCTCCTAAACTAGGTTCACGAGACACTTGTTTATGTGTAACACACGAAAATTTTCGTCTAGTTGCGGCGAAGTTATACTCTGAAAAAATTATAAATCTTAAAAATCCCGAAGAGATTATTTCGGCCATTACGTGCAATCTAAATAGGGAAGAATGCTTAAGTAGAAGCTGTCAAAATGGCAAAGAAATTCAAATACCGATTAATGAATTTAATGGAAGCAACCAATGTCAGTACCAAACTACAAAACAATTAATAGCCTGCAATCATTTTGCACAGTATCATCTAGTTTAAGGCATGATGCCAAAGCAATTGACGCTCACCTAATTCCAGTTATTCAACATTTTGCTATCGATACCATAGATACGCTACATTTTCTTTCAGACAGTCCGAGTACCCAATACCGCAATAAAACCATGTTTTCCATAATTGGTAAATATTTACCGAATGTATTTCCAAACATAAATAAAATGTCATGGTCATATAGCGAAGCAGGCCATGGGAAAGGTGCCCCGGATGGTGTTGGGGCTACACTAAAACGTACTGCCGATCGATTGGTAGCAGAGAACCACGACATACCAAACTACGAGAAATTCCTTAAAATCATTAAAGAAAATGTAGCAAATATATATATTGCAACCGTTGATGAATCAGATATTACAAAAGTAGCCAGTGAAATCGATGACAGCTTGGATACCTTTAAAGGTACCATGCAAGTACACAATGTAACATGGTGCAGGAATAATCAAATATTATATATGAATAGTTTAACAGGTCCAAAGTGCGATATTGGCAAATGTTGCGAACATTTTAAACTTGGGAAAATAGCAATACACAATTCATCCAATGTAACATGTCATGATGATGCCGATCAAGTAACTGATAGAGCCGAAGTTAGAGTCCTGCCTACTAAGAAAATTAAAAAGGTCACTGATAAATCAGATAATCGAACGGTAGATTTTAAATCTAATGTTATGTCCGAGAGTAGTCGGTCCGAGATTGAACCTGATTGGGTGGCAGTTCTGTTTGATGACTTCTGGTATCCAGGTAAAAATTAATATTAAGTTATTTATAAATTGGATCAATTTATTGTATTTTTAGGTGTTGTTTTATCAATTAAACGTAGATCTCTGGAAATTCAGTTTATGGGAAGAAAAGGTGAAAATTTCTTTTGGCCGGAAAAAAGAGATGTCCAAATTATTCCAGCTGCAGGAATATTGTTAAAACTTTCAAAGCCACCTGTTCCATGTTCTGCGCGGCTCTTTTATGTTCCGGAATCAAAAAAAATAAATGAAATGGTTTAAGTATTTTTTGCTAGGTTTCGTACATTATTTAAGCATTCTTTTGTTTTTCTATTATTTAACCAAATTTTAAGTTGCCCTGAGTTTTCTGTGAGTGGTAATGTACACGTTTTGTTAATAAACTTTTTTGCATAATTTTTAATTGGAAAGTTTGTTCACTTCTTGTTTAAGCACACTTTTTTGACATTCCCATGTCAGCTAACTAACATTTCCATTTCTCCTCGACATTACCGTGTAAGGTAAATCTCATTACCATGCCTATTTTGGATATTTTTTCCAAAAATAACAAAAATATGGAAGGGTACATGTTACAAATAATTTTGATTGCCTTGTGTGCGTACTTTTGCACGAAAATATTTTTTAGAACTTGATATTTAATAAGTGACACAAAATAATATCCACTTTCCCCTATTTCTAGAAAATGAATATTGAAACTTTTTTTAAATTGGGATCAGAACATATAGACGGGAATGCAATAGCTATAAATTCATTAACAAGCGAAAATGAAGGGACCTTAGCCGAAGAAAATCCAACCAAAGGAAGGGGAAAATCGCAAGACCAAAAAAAAATACCAATGAAGAAAATGTGCAAGATCTTGACCACCAGCAACCCTAAGAACGATATTGTTGTTCGGCAAGAGGACAGTAATACCGAGGCGAAAAGAAATTTAGAAAATATTGAGTTTGAGAAATATGTTGACGTGGGCTTGTGACCAGTATTGCTAAATAATGATTTTATGAATGACATCCACTTACATGAAATGACAGACTTTCAAAATAAAGATCCGAAAAATATATTTTCAGCTTCACTAAAGAATTACAAAAAACAAAACAAATCATTTTCAAATAAATATTTCATTAAGAAAATGAAAAATGGCCAATTACTGGAAAGATCGTGGTTATGTTATTCAACCAGCGTTGGTAGTGTTTTTTGTTTGCCTTGCAAACTTTTTTCTAAGACAATACACAGCCGGATCTTCTGATTGGAAACACATAGGAACTTGTTTAGAAAATCACGAAAATTCCAATGAACATAAGAATTCAATGTTATATTTGGTTCTCCACATAATGGTCATTTTATGGGTGCTCTGGAATCTGGAACTATTGGTAGAGTTCGACCCATTCATTCGTGATCATATTGAACAACTACAACTGCGACCAAAACCAATAATATCATAGGGGACATGCGGGCATAATGGGGTAGGTGCCTAAAACGGGGTACCCCCTTTTTTTTTAATACCACTGGCTCTATCTATACAACGTCAATGGAATTATATTATACACGCGTGTATGCGGCTTCTGTGATAAAGCAGAAACCAATAGTTGCTAGTCGTTCGTTGTGGTACTACATGTGCGTATTTAGTAAGTGCTGCTGTAATATCGCTCCCAAATAAATTCGTCGTAAGTAATAGTAAACTAATTTATTACTAAATAACATTATTACTAATTAAAAGTGGATGTTTTCTAAAGGCTTTTTTGGTCATGGTGTTAACAAAAATTATTTTTAATAAAAGTAATATGACAAATTCTAAATGTCGACTCGTTGGGCATAATGGGGTACCAATATGTAGGGTAAAATGGGTACCCCATTTTGCCCAACTGTTATGCAACTTTCCAAAGAAAGTTTGTTTCCAGATGGTGTCCAAGTACAAGAGAAAGACTGATCGTCAAAATTGGTCAACAGAGAATATGCAACAGGCTGTAAATGCTGTAGTAAGTGGTGAGATGGGTTACCATCGAGCATCTTTGTCGTTTGCTGTTCCTCAGACTACCTTAGAGCGTCACGTGAAAAAACAACGAGATAATGAGGGTTATATTGTTTCAAAAGTTTTAGGCGCTAAAAGGCCCGTTTTTACTCCCGCACAAGAAGAGGAACTTGTTAATTATCTTAAAGATATGGAAGCAAGATTGTTTGGACTGACTGTAACAGAATGTAGACAACTTGCCTTTCAACTTGCTGAACAAAATCGGATTGAGCACCCCTTTAACAAAGGTAATAAAATGGCTGGGATGGGATGGATGCATGGGTTTTTTAATAGACACAAAGACTTGTCAATCAGAAAGCCCGAGGCGACGTCAGGCGCCCGTGCTATGGGCTTTAACAAGGTGGCTGTAAAACAATTCTTTAAACTATTGGAAGAAACTGTCAACAAATATCAACTAACGGCAGCAAAAATCTACAACGTTGACGAAACTGGAGTTTCTGTAAATCCAAAAGGGGCCTCAAAAATAATAGCTTTAAAAGGAAAACGCCAAGTTGGTGCACTTACGTCCGCCGAGAGGGGTGAAACTATCACGGCAGAAATTTGTTTCTCTGCAGCGGGAGCCTATATGCCGCCCATGCTAATATTTCCCCGCAAGCGAATGCAGCAGGGGTTTTTGGATGGTCTCGTTCCTGGTGGATGGGTTGAGTTAAATGAAAAGGGGTGGATGGATAAGACATTATTTTTTGCCTGGTTCAAAAAGTTTGTGGACTACTCGAGAGCGTCAAAAGATTCACCAGTTCTGCTTCTGCTGGATGGTCACTCATCACATACCAAAAATTTAGATGTGATTAATTATGCTAGGGAAAATGGGGTGGTGATGTTATGTTTTCCACCCCATTGTACCCACCGTCTTCAGGCCTTAGATGTTGCTTTTATGAAGCCATTAAGTGCATATTATGACGAAGAAGTAAGAAAATGGCTTCGAACAAATCCTGGACGAGTAGTAACATTTCACCAAATTTCCTCTTTATTCAGTGCCGCATATTTAAGAGCAGCAACAATGGTTACTGCAATAAATGGTTTTAAAGCAACCGGGGTGTGGCCTGTGGATATGGCCATTTTTTCTGAAGCAGATTTCTTGCCATCAGCTACAACTGACTTAGAAATTGACCCCAGTACACCTGAAAGTGAAGTAGAACCTATTCACCAAGACAAAGATGTTGTACAATCAATTAGAGAAAAGACGCCTGAGCCTCAACCTGGATCGTCCAAGGAAAGTGACACTAGTTTTGAGTTTGTAAGCCCCAAAGTCATCATAGCAGTGCCTAAAATAAATCAATCCAAGAAACGAGTGTCAAGAAAAAGGGGCAAAACCACCATTTTAACGTCCTCACCATATCAAAAAGAATTAGAATTGGCTCAAGAAAAAAGTCAATCTATTAAGGTGAAATCAGTAAAAAGAAAGATAGCAGATGTTCAAAGCAAATTACAGACCAGCAAGAAATGTAAATCGAAGAAAACTAAAGAAGTAGAGTCAGAAACGGAAGGCGAAGATAGCGACACTGACTGCTTGTACTGCGGAGACTTTTATTCAAGTTCTACAGAGGGGTGGATAAGCTGTCATAGTTGCCACAAATGGGCTCACAATTCATGTGCAGGTGTGGAAGATGAAGATGATGAAGTAGTACATGTTTGTGAACTCTGCCAGTAATTTTTTTCCGGTTTGAGTATCGTACCCCATTTTGCCCTGTACTACGGGCATAATGGGGCAAGTTACATTATTTTCTTTTTTCTATAATATAAGAGAAACGGTTAACATTTTTTAAGTTACAATAATAACAATAAATAGTTAATACAATAACAATGGTATTGCTTCATTTGTAGACCTTCAAAGTTTTAAATTCTATTAAAAATCCTACTTTAAACGTTAAGTACCCCATTTTGCCCACCTTTCCCCTACTTATCAAAAACAGTATATGAGGAAATAATTGAGATTATGGGAAAACAAATAATTAAACAAATTATAACTCAAATAAATACAGACGACACAAAGTACTATTCAATTGTGATGGATTCAACCCCAGATCTGTCTCATAATGACCAATTGATCTCATATTAAAACCCCCCAGAACATTATGACAACGCTGCTAATATGGCGGGTCACTACAATGGTGTACCAGCACTACTACAACCAAAAAACAAATCCGCGGATTATGTGCCGTGTGCTGCGCATTCCCTTAACCTAGTTGGTCAAGAATCCGTTAACCCGGGATCGGTCGCGCCGTTAAAAAAAATCTAACAATTATAAATTCACTACAGAAATTTTTTTAGTTTATGAGATAATTCGCTGTCGCTCTAGAAGTGCCTCGGGGGGTTCCCCACCTTCCCTTAGAACCAGTTAGGAGGGTGGGGGGAGCTCCAATAGCACAGAGATCGGTAATTGTTAGTATAAATCTAGCACGCGACGGATTACGTTTGTGCATTTGTTAGAAAAAATCTCACGACGCGACCTTTAGCGCTGATGAAACTTTGATAAAAATATTGTGCATTTTCAAGGTTTTTGTAATAAAAGTATGACAAGACAAGAATATTAGGTAAGGATGTTATAAAAGTGAAAATTTTATATTGAAATATATACATATAAATAAAAATTATATAATATAAGGTAAAAATAAAAATTGTAATTGTAAATAAATAGCATTTTTTTCTTTTCAGTTATAATGGATAAAAAAACAGAAGAGTTGTGTTTGAAATGGTACGAAGAGGGCCCTCAGACTCGGAGGTTGAATCAGATGATTCAGAAATAAGTAACGCATCTTCTGAACATAGCGAGCATCGTACCGACACCGAACAATCTCGTGATGAGGAGTTAGCTAATGAAGATCAGCTACCTGTACCATCTGCTTCAATTGTAGCACGAGAAGCATGTTTTTTGGGAAAAAATGGTACCGAGGCACAAAACGCCAAAGAAATTATAGAATGCTGGCAATTGTTTTTCCCCCTAGACGTTTTGGGCAGTATTGTAAACTATACAATCAAAAGCTGGAACAAATAAAGTTATCCTATGGACGTCCCCGAGACTGTTTGGCAACCGATTTAGAGGAAATTATGGCTTTCCTAGGACTTCTTTATTTGGCTGGCATCAAAAAAGGTCAACACCTGAACACTCATGAGCTTTGGGCGCAAGATGGTACCGCTCCTGACTACTTCATTGCTACCATGTCTGAAAGGCATTTTCATATACTGGTAAGAGCACTTCGATTCGATGATTTTCGTGACCGCAATGAAAGATCAAAACTAGATAATCTCTCTCCTATTCGCACACTTTTTTCCAAATTTGTGGAAACAATATGTAACCATCGACGAAATGTTAGATCCGTTCAGAGGTTGATATCGTTTTCGACAATATATAGCTAATAAGCCTGCCAAATATGGCATTAAAATTAATGCTTTGGTAGATGCTAGAACTTTTTACGTAGATAATATGGAAGTCTATGCCGGAAAGCAACCGCCAGGTCCTTTTCAAGTTCCGAATGATGCTGCTAGTATTATGAAACGACTGATATAATGATAAAACCTATTGATAAGACAGGACGAAATATTACAGTCGACAACTATTTTACGTCAATTCCACTTGCAAATGACCTATACGTAAATCATCGGCTAACGCTAGTAGGTACTCTGCGAAAAAATAAGCGAGAGATACCACCTCAACTACTGAGTACTCAGGATAGAGCAATCAACAGTACCATGTGTGCATATGGAACTGACACGTGACACCAATCACTGTACTCTGACATCGTACATTCCAAAAAAAGGAAAAAATATTTTGATGATTTCAACATTTCATGATGATGACACTGTCATCATGACAGTAGTGATCCTAATTCTGCGGCTCTAAAACCAGATATAATGTCACAAAAGGAGGTGTGGATGTTGCAGACCACTGAACTCAATAATATATGGAAGAGCAAAGCCGTTGAAATCAAATGAGATGCGCGTGAAAAGTGTGCAAATTTGAAGAGAATAATAAGGTCGAAAATCGTTTAACCACGGGGACTACGCGTTTGCGCAGTGGAAAATACCATGAAAATACATCATGTCTTGAAGTCACTGAACTCTACCTAATAAATTGAAGTTGGGTTAGAAAATTTTACGTGGTTTGTCTTCGTGAACACGTGGATTGATTTGATTTATAAACGTTACAAGGGAGAAGGGTTTACAGTGGGTGTTATGAGGTTCATGATTAAAATACAGTTTTAGATAATATATAACAGCTGTTTTATTTGTATGAACTCGAATTTATTACGGCGCATGATCGAGAACCCCGTGCGCATATTCAATTTGTATCACTTAAATTTACAACATTGCTCTTCCATATATTATTGAGTTCAGTGTTGCAGACCGATTGAAATCTGAATACTCGGTCACCAGAGTTAGTAATCGTTGGCCGTTTTCCCTCTTTGTTGACCTGACAAAGTCAAAGGTGGCGTGTTTCAGGATTTTTCCTAAACAACACCCCCACCTAGTTAATCTAGAGGGTGCTTTTCATGGGGGTGAAAAAAGAATTGAATAAAACTAATTTTCATTCATACTGTCGACTAGAGAATTAAAAAATGTTTCAAATGACGGGTCGCTCGACTCCTTTTCCCTATTTAAATTCTTGAGTTAGGGGTTGCTGGGGCTAGGGGGTTGACTTGACAAAGTCAAATTTGACATCAAAAGTTGTCCCCCAAAAATAGAATTCTTTTTAAGAAACTTGTCTAAGTGTCCCAAAACAGGCGTGTTACCTTTTCAATAACCCACCCTGTATAGTGGTATTAGTGCTTTATTTAAAAGTCTTTGCTGTTAACATCTTTTCTAGGAAGTCCTGTATCCTTGATCTAACTGCCTGTATGTTCTTCAAGGCTGTTGTTTTGTTGTATTTTCAGGATCTTTCCACTTTATTATATTATTATTTATATTAACTCATGAAATTTAGTTCACCCATACATTTATATCTCTTCAACATTTTTCCTGTTAACCCTACATCGGGCGTAATACGAACCGTAACATTGTAACGGCCGATCTTCAAATATTGTGGGCGATAACTAACAACTAACTCAGTCGTCTAAACTAACGTATCTCAAATTTATAGGGCGCCAGGTCCGATACCACGGTGTCAGCCTCTAATGGACCACGCAGAGGGGCAGTCCCACAATATGCTGTACAAAAGTAAATGTCTACCCAAAATACTGAATTTTTATTAAAGAAATGAATATTGAATAATTCTATGATAATAATCTATAATATTTATGTATGGAATACTTGAACGGAGACAATGAATTAATACCATAAATTGAATGCAACCAAACTGCAATATCTATATCTGAATGTATAGTTCACCAAGCTTAACACCTTACATTTGCCGTTTACTTTCGCGGCCTCAGATTCGCGAAACAAGTTTATGAACAGTGAGCAATTAATAGAGACTTACCTGTAATAATACGCAACTCATGTATAATGCAATTAATGACGTCCACAGAAGTATCAGATCCCAAGCGCTTGGTTTCCAGTCCCCCTGTATATACCTAAAAACTGAAAGCAAAGAAGAGAGTTGTGCCCACTACCGGCACAATCTGAATTAATTAAGAAAATGAACCCTAATGGTTCTAAAATTATGATGTGATTTGCAAAATGTTAAGTGGTTTACATAAATTCTTATTGTTATAATATTCCTGGGTAAGTACGTAAGTTATTTTATGCAATATTTTGAGCAAACCCAGAAAAAAATAATAGGGAGCTAATTTTTTGTATAAATGTTCTCTGAGGGTGAAAATTCAACATAGTAAAAGTCCTGTAAAATCCTCCTTCCGCAACCCCCCTTTTTCCACCCCCAAAGGCGCACTTTTTCATATTTTGCTTATTTATTCAAAAATGATTGATTTGCTGAAAAAATCATAGAAGTACTCTTTTATAGCATACAAAATTTCCTTTCCAACGATATATAATATATAAGATGACCTATAGTTCTTTTTCTATAACCGCCCTAGAGCCGTTAACGTTAGGGGGTTGATTTAAAAGTTACCAAAAACAACCATTTTTACACGATTTTAATACTAATTATACTTTTTCACACATGTTTTAATACCTTTGTCATAATTAATAAGTTTATTATTGATTTTTAGTGTCCATAATGAAACATTTATTTAAGTATTTATTGTTTTTCTGTACCGCCCCCTAATAGGCGTAGATATCTATAAGTGCATGATCGTTTGCTTGAAGCAAAGAGTTTGAAGGTCGGCAGATTGAAGGCACAAACGCTTGGAGTTTAAAGTGTGCGTGTTTACATATTTTTTTCAAATTTTGAATTTGAGCTATCATCTACACCACCTGCTCTTTTTGATGGCAACTGTATGAGAAAAACTCAAAAATCTATTTTAACCACCTTATTTCCGCATAATACAGCTGAAGAAATAAATTTATAGCCCGCAGAATTTGTATCCGTTATCTTCTTCACACTGCAGTGTGGCTAAAAGTTGCTAATACGTATAAAGCTATATGTCAAATATACGTTAATCACGTTATCAAACAGAATACAAATGCTGTTGTGGTATTTGATGGATATTCTGCAGTTACCAGTACAAAATCCGAAGAACAAAGAAGGCGTAGTAGAAATAAAATGTGTCCCGATATTATTTTTAACGAGGAAACTTGCGTTAACACTTTGCAGGCAGATTTTCTATCAAACAAGAGGAATAAGGCTCGTCTAATATCAATGGTGTCTAATTTATTAAAAATGGCAGGTGTTAATGTTGATCAAGCCCAGGACGACGCAGATGAACTCATCATTAGTACAGCTCTTAGCTTACACCAATTAAACAAAAAAGTAGGTATTTTAGCTACAGACACCGATATACTTACAATGCTGATTGCCAGAGCTCCTACAGATAACAACATTTTTGTGCTTCATCCGGCTACGAGTAAAACACCTGCTAAAGTTTTTGTTGTTGACGATATTCAAAAAAATATAGGAGTAATGAAAGAGACAGTTCTGTTTGCTCACGCAATATCGGAGTGTGATAAAACATCTGCTTTATATAATAAGGGTAAAAAGAGTTCTTATAACTTGCTACAAAAGAGTAAAAGCCTGAGGGAGAAAGTTTGTCGCATATTTAACACGTCTAATCAACGTAAAAATGAAGTAGTTGCAGTTGGCGAAGAGTTTGTGAGGGCACTATATCCGGACGGCCAAGAGTTTTCAAACATTAATCAGCTTCGACATTTATACAACAGAATGATGGTTAAACAATCTGCAGCTTCTCTTATGGAGCTTTCAAACTTACCACCCACTAAGGCAGCAACAGAACAACACTCCTTGAGAGTATATCTTCTGGTTAAACAACCACCACTATGTTGCACTACCATTACAGTATTTTTGATCTTTTATAGGTACAAGAATGGCTAGGAAATCCATATCCACCCGCGGAGTGGGGTTGGAAACTAATACAAGACCAATTGCCAGTGAAATATGCACCAATACTGATAAAAGTTCTATCGCGTACGACTTTGAAGAAGAAGAGAATATATGAAGATGTTTGGTTATTTAGAGTGCGTGTGCCTTATTTCCGAACAAGAGCTATTAAAATACAATTTTATGTTTTATATGTTTTATTTGCGTAAATAATAAAATTGGCTGTATGGTTTACAAAATTATCCTATGTGGTTAACCCCCGGCTTTGGCTTGTTTTTAAACCAACCGCCTACCTACTCCTCTATAATAAATATTTAATCCTGAAAACTTAAAAACCAATAAGAAGCTTATTAAGTAGTTATGACAAAAGTATCCAACAAGCTTGAAAAAGTATAATTAGTATTAGTATCGCGTAAAAATGGCTGTTTTTGGTAACTTTATAAATCAACCCCCTAACGTTAACGGCTCTAGGGCGGTTATAGAAAAAAAAGTATAGGTCATATTATATATCGTTGGAAAGGAAATTTTGTATGCTATAAAAGAGTACTTCTATGATTTTTTCATCAAATCAATCATTTTTGAGTAAATAAGCAAAATATGAAAAAGAGCGCATTTTGGGGTGGAAAAAGGGGGTTGCGGAAGGAGGATTTTACAGGACTTTTACTATGTTAAATAGTCGACCCCAAGGAACATCCATACCAAAAATTAGCTCCCTATTATTTTTTTCTGGGTCAATGTCTAAAATGACTGGGCTATATCTACAGTTGACCTTGTTTGATTTCACTATCTATCTTCTATGATATTCAACAGGTTGTCAAATTAAAAATGAACTCCACCATGTGTTTCAAGTACCATACGGTATCAACACCCCCAAGGGTTGATAGTTAAACAGGAAATGGACCCCTATAAGGTAATCTCGAAACCTTCCTAACTGTTCCAACTAAGATTTTTACAGGTATTCGTATACTAAGTAAGCTACAATAATTACTGATATTAATTTTCTTTTAAAGATCAAATGAAAATCGCTTATCCGATGGTCGCTTCTTTCTCCCTATCACAGACTACTGATATCCCACTACGTGGTTTTTTTATTTGCCAAATAGATCTAATTAGGTACTAACTATTTGACTAATATAATATAATTGATGGCTAAATCTGGCCTAATTGCCTTTTCTAATTAAATTTAATTACCACCAAACTACTTTTGTCTGACTTTATTGAAGGAAAAGAATTAAGTGATATATTCGCATTTCTAAAATTGCTATCAATATTCATTTGATCTCTCGGATAACCCTGTATTTTCCCATTTTTAAAATTTATTTACTACCTTATAGGCAACCCAATTTCCTTGATTTTTAAAATGTAACAACATGTCCATCTATCACAGGGGTGAGCAACCTTTTTTATCAACGGGCCAATCCAAATTTTGAAATTTTTTGGCGGGCCGCACACATTATTTTGCAAAAGGTGCTGTTTCCACAATTTCGCGCATTCGTATTGAATGTTTGAACAAGTCGGTGTCCCGTTTCAAAAAATCGTTTCGGTTTAGTATGCATTATTATGTTATTGTTATATAAAGTAGGATTTATGTATGTTAATTAAATAGCCATATTCATGGAAACCGTTTAGTTATAATTAATTTTATAAAAATATATTGACGAGAGAAAGTATGTAATATAAATACAATAAATTCCATTTTGAAAATGCTTGGCGGGCCACATAAATATATCCGGCGGGCCGCAAGCGGCCCGCGGGCCGCGGGTTGCTCACCCCTGAATCAGATTACTAGTATTAATCGGCTTAATTTCATCTGTTAAACCGTTTTAAATTGTTTTCTAAGAATTTAGTATTAGATTAGAAGGTATAGAAATAAAAATAGCAAGACAATACTATATGTATTTAGAAGAAAATATCAATAAAAGGAAGATAACACCTTTTAAATGAAGAAAAACAAAACGATTATTTTCTAAACCAATAATAAACAAAAATAAATTTACTAATAAACCATAAATAAGTTTAAACTAAATTTTAAAAAATATAGACACAAAAATATTAGTCATCTTCATCATTATGCACCCTTGATTTAAAACATATTTCACAAACTACTGTTGTATGACGTTCTAAACATATATATTTATTACATGTTTACAAAAGTATTTTGTGTATCTTTGTTTCTTTTTTTCTTTGCATGTTTCGCATGTTTTTCTTTTATTCAAACCGCTTGTTGAAGATTCTTCTATTTCTAAATTTTCTATTGGTTTTAACGCCTTAATTTTTTGTTGTAAATTGTACGGAATACCCCTAGTGACTTCTCTTCTTTCACTCATATGCTCAGCTACTAATTCCCTACAGAGATCTTTCAAACACTGACACCTCTTTATCAACTTATTGCAATTTTCTGAAAACACCACTTGAGCATTTATTCCACTTATGTTCAGGATTGAGAAAAAAACTACCAACGGCCAACCACGAGTATTTATTTGAACATTGTATGTTGCGCACATTTTGTCGACCAAATCCACCCCCCATTTTGTTTTATTATAATGTGTAATGATACTGGGTTTTCGTTGATCTCTTGTACTTTCGTCAATTTCGTCATCAAAATGCATGCTCGATATCAAAATAACATTTTTACTCTTTTTTGGAACGTGCGAAACAATTGTAGCATTTTTTTGAAAGCCCAAAATTTAGAGGAAGTTGGCGTTTATTTTTTTTTATAGTGCCCACGTAAGAAAGTTTTTTTGTTTGGAGGAAGTTTACGAGATCCATATCAGTAAACGAATTACCTGCGGTTATATTTCGCCCTGTGTTATACAACGGTTCTGTTAGTCGTTTTAAACGTCACTAGGCTTGTTGCTCATTTGATAGGGCCCGTCAGGTTGCTTTCCGGTGTAAATTTCTAAGTTATATGTGTAAAACACATTAGCATCGACCAAGGCAAATATTTTTATCCCATACTTGTTCGGTTTAGATGGAATATACTGTCTGAAAGGACATTTCCCCCTAAAACCTGGGAGCATCTCATCGATTGTTACATCTCCTCCAAGCGAGTAATTGGTTTAGCAGTTTTCTACAAAAATCGTAAAAATTTCACGAATTGGCGCAAGCTTATCATACTTCCTGGCTTGAATACGTAGGCTTTTATTATCAAAACGAATGCATCGAAGAAGGAACTTAAATCTTTTCAAGTTCATTACCAATTGAAACATTTCCACTCCAAAGCCATCAGATCCCCAAAGTTCTTCTAAACTCTGCCTGTTACTGCGCAAGACACCTGCTAGGTATAGCAGGCCTATAAATGCTTTTATTTCCACAATGGTTGTGAATTTTGCGTCTCTCTCTTGTGTGTAATTGGATCTAATGCTTTGAATGAAATTATTTGTATGTTCCACAATTTTACTTATTATTTCGTTATTTATAAAAATACTCCAGCATTCGAAAATGCTTTGGGCTTGCCGAGCAGTTCCTACAACACCAGACGATTGCACTAAAATGTTTTGTGGTTGACTTCTTACGCGTAGAGAAAATTTAGTTTTTTTCCATTTTGTTATAGGGTAAAGATGGGGAATGCCGGCTCCTTAAGCATTTTTATTGATTTTATTTTTATTGCTTACAACAAATGGTCAAAAAGCGGGTAAATCAAAGCCTAAGACTTACTGAACAAAACGTATATTATAAAATTGGAAAATAAGAAAAAGTTACAAAAATATTAATTTTTAAAAAAATTGCTGCGTGGCCGCCATTACCCGCCACGATAAGGTAATACCGCCCATTCACCGCCCTGGCACTATGTGATTTTTATGTGCAGAAATCGCATATAAAACCTCCCCTTCAAAGTGTGCACATGCTTTATGTGCCCACCCGCTGCACACGGCACATTGAAGCCACCATTCCCTATGTTTTCCAACGTCACCGCATATGATGAAGATGTCTTCACCGACAACCTTATCAGTTATCACTTGAATCACTATCTATGTCTCCAGAAGCGCTTGATGGTTCTTCTACTACCTGCAACTTCTTGCAATTTCTTTTGATCGTAAGTCTAGGTTTGGTGATTTTGGTTGTTGCCTGAATAACTTCTTCCTCGACAAGCTTGCGTTTCATACCTTTCTTATGACTATCATCTTTCATCTTTTTCTTCCTAAGCTGAAGCTTCTTGTCTTCCTTTTCTTCTAACACCACTTTCATTGGCGTTGAGGTGAATATTTCCGAATGCTGTTTTCGGTTATTTTGCTGCTTCTTCCCTGTGTTCACACCTGATGGTCCAGGAAACGCTAATAGATCCGAAAATGACACTGCGGCTGGTTCTTGAATATTATCGCCACTGTTTTCAAATTCGGCAATTGCCTCGTTTTCATTTTGTGTACCAAGTGACTTTGTGTCGTCTGAGTTGGTATTTGGAGCAACAATATTTTCATCACCATCCACTGCTTGTGCAGAAACAAATGTGGTAGAAGGAGCGAAATCTTCTTCTGAGAACAGATCGGCATTCAGCGGAAATATTCCTGTTGCTTCGAAGCCCTTGCCTGCTTTTTCAGGTGTAGCTACTCGACCATATGCCATGTTGAATATTTCCGCTATTTCATTTGTCGTTATCCTCTCGCCCACGTGATTCTTCAAATACTTAGAGCACCCAGTATTGTAAGCAGTTTTTAACGAAAAGTAAAACGAAACGTCTAAAGGTTGCAGCCGATGCGACGTATGTGGAGGTATGGTAACCACAATAATTCCACGTTCCTTGCAAAACGTATAGGCATTCAGTGTAGAGTGACTAGTATGATTGTCAATTAGCAGTAGCACTGGATCCTCTTTGCTTGAATTTACAAAATTATGAAAGTGGTCAAGCCATGTTATGAAAGTCTTTTCATTCATCCACCCATTTTCAGTGCAACAGTAGAGTGCTCCAGGTGGACCATTTCTCTTCAGTTGAGCGTTCATCATTTTCCGAGCATAAATAAATGTAGGGGGGACGTAAGTTTCCGAAGCGCTTATCGCACACATAATAGTAGTTGTTTTCCCCCTTTCAGCACTAGTTATAAAACCTACTCTTCTTTGCCCCTTTTCTGCATAAATTTTAATCGGTTTTTGCACGGTCGTAATTCCTGTTTCGTCAGCGTTGAAGATTTGTGCAGGGGGAAATTGGTATAGGCCATACGCTCGGCAATGTCCCTTTTCTCATTAAGTCGTAAATCAAATCTCATTTATAACCCGATCGATAGCTTCATTCAATATGCACCTCTAATGCAAAGTAAAAACCAGTTCCATACGGGCGAAAGTTGTTCAAAACAAATCTTATGGAAACTTGAATACAATAGAACAATAGCTTTCAACTACCTGCCTAGTCAGCGGTTGTTAATAGTTTAATTACAAAGTAATATATCAATTATTAATACAAACATCACAATTTAATAATGAAACTAGTGTATCTTCTATTGAGTACCGCTGCCAGTTAGGTAGTTCAAATCTATTGTTCTATTGTATTCAAGTTTCCATAAGATTTGTTTTGAACAACTTTCGCCCGTATGGAACTGGTTTTTACTTTGCATTAGAGGTGCATATTGAATGAAGCTATCGATCGCGTTATAAATGATATTTGATTTACGACTTAATGAGAAAAGGGACATTGCCAAGCGTATGGAGTATATTTGTCCATCACAGTAGTCAAGTTTTTGTAAAATCGAGAGACCTCATCAGCGTTAAATCCAGAAACCCGATTAATGGTAGTAGCCTCGGGTTTTCGTAAACTAATGATCGGATTGCGTTTAAGGAATGCCCTGAGCCATGCTTTCCAACAGACTGACTCTTTTGTGAAAATGGATTGGGCTTATTATTTTCCTGTGCATAGGCGCAAAGGCACATCGCATGATTTCTGACGGTGATATACCATAAAAAAGCCTTGAAAGCTTGATAACTTCATTTGTCAGTTTTTGTTCATCCTCTTTGGTAAAAACCGAATCACGTCCCATTGAAGGTCCGGATGTATCGTTGCCATTTTTCAATCTGTCTTGTAGGGTGCTCCGAGGAATACCGAACTTCCTTGACTTTTCTTCCATTATGGATGGCATTTATTGCAGCTCCCATTTGTTCACAAGACCAACTGGCTTTCAATGTTTTTCTAACGTAATTACTCGGCATCTGTAATTAAAAATACCGAAGGCACTGTAGATCATCAATGTGATTTAAATATGAAAATATGTTTCGAGGCGGGTAATGACGGCCGGCCGGCATTTCCATTTTGCCTGACCGGCTGTTGTGTCGGAATCATTAACACAGTATCACAATTATAATCATAACACCGGCATTACCCGAAATTGATCTATCAAATGTTACATACCTTTTTTCCCCTAAAGCGTTGAAATATCCCACAAAAACTTATACAGACGCGTAGATAATGAAATTTTTATAAAACGACTATTTACAATGCGCATACAACTAAAAATAATTCACAACTAATTCTCGCCAAATATTTCTTTCCGTTGTATCAACTAACGGCAAATGTCATTTAGCTGAGTGACAACTCTGTGAAACAGTTTTCGACCATGCGATTTCAAGGGAACATGTAGAAATAGTCTAGGAGATGGCGTGGCGTGTTTCGGTACCTATAATCCGTTCAATTATTAATGATCTCTACTGGCCGGTATTACCCGCATGGCCGGCATTCCCCACCCTTACCCTATTGTCTCTACCAGTAAAAAACTCACCCGTTTTTTCAGAGGAATCGCTTTCAGATGAAGATGGTACCTGATCAGTATCAGAATTGCCACTTTGTACTTGTAACTCATCACCTGTGTCATCACCCTCTTCTTCAAACTCCAATCTTTCTTCTTCATTGTCAGATTCCATCAACATTTTTAGCAATATTTCAGCATCTTTTGGATCAGATGGATTAAAGTTTTCACTAGGACGATCCATCTTATTATAAATATTACAGTTGAGCAGGCGCAGAAAATCCGATAAATTATTATACGATAATGTGTATAATAAATTAAATAGGTATACGTAAAAACTAACGTGCACACTACACTTTTAGAAATATACTGATTTTTAACAAACGCAAAATGTTTCACAATCGGGTGCAATGGATCTGTGAGATTTATTCGGCTATTATCAAAACACGTGCACTATATACAAACTTTTATAAATTACTAATAATTCGTTATAGCAAAGTGGCAAGCTATACGTGATAATAGACCGCGCAGTCTCCAAACGGCGAAAATATCTTAAGAATTGTACCCGCAAAATCTGTCAGATTGATTGCGCCCGACGGAAGGTTAAAACGCCTCGAAAATATTTCTGAGTTGATTTTTTTTTCGGTAGGTTTGAATAATTAGTGGAAATTTGTGAAATCAATACTTAGTGGAATAAAAGCTTCTTCTTGACTTCTGCTGATACAACATGACCCTTTTGATTTGGTCAGAAATATCAATGTACCCCTTATATTTATTATATTCCCAGATCATTTTGGGCTTGCATACCTCAGCACCTCTCTTTTTTCGCATCGTAACCATTGCATCCGTATACTTAGTTGTTAACGTCAATACGTCCCTCTTATCGCGCCATTTTTGAACAATAACACCTGTATTACTTTCAGCAGCAATCGTTTCCCCTTTTTTTAGTTTTCTCAATCACCATCGTGGGATTCAGGTTCCTATTGGAACGCAATGTACCAACAATGTATGTTTTATTTAGGAGAAGTTCATGTGCCCAACTAACTGAGGTATAGTAATCTGTACAAACAGTCCGTCCATGGCCTAATAAATTACTGGATAAGTTCAGAACAACTGCTGATGGAACAGAACTACTCACAGTGGCTTCTTTTCCACAATAGACTTTGAAATTGTACGTATATCCTCCTTCAAGGCACAGTTTGAAAAGTTTAATCTCAAACTTGTACCTTTTATTCGAGATATATTGTTTAAATTTTAGACGACCTCGAAATGGTACCAAAGTCTCATCTATGCAATAAAATTCTTCAGCCACAATTGCGTCTTGAAATGTCTCTATTAGTCCATTGAGGAGCGGTGTTATTTTATGAAGACGATCGTCTGTAATATCTTCATTATCGTTGAAATGCCATCTTCAACAAAAGTTGAAATCTGTTTCTGGACATATAAGGTCACCAGGTGCCTGCTCTAATGCCAATTTGGAAGGCCCTGACTTATAATGCCCCAGGTAGTCAGCGGCTCAAGCTAATAAAGTTTTAAACGGTATTAGAAAAGTATAATAAAATAAATATGTACAATGCGGCAACTAAAATAAAACGGTATTTCAAACTTAAATAAAAATATAAAATATAAATTCCTGGTCGGACACTTGACGGCCTCTCTCGTCCTTTCTCCTAACTATGCACCCTGAAACAAGATTTCTATAAGTAAGGTTTTTAGCGTCTGCGTACGGAATATTTGCGGCTTATCTTGTATCAGGTGTACTTTTAATTAAGATGGAAGCGGAAAGGTGTAATCAACCGTCTTCACGTTGATTAACAAGCTAATCGGATTACTTTACGGTAAGTATTTTCTTTACTAGAAACAATTCCCCGTCTTTATTAATTCGCATTCACCTTTGTAGGTTATTGTTACGGAATTCTACAAATTACAAGAACGAGGCGGTGATTCAAATTTTAAGGTTAACTTTGCTAACAGTAAGCTCCCTAAATGATACTACCTTGTCTAACAGAACCCTTTTTAGTGGAATTCTATCGGGTACAACCAGTCTAGCAATTCCAGGGTAGGTCAAATATAAACGGTTAAGTGGGTGGAAAATCTTTACGTTAAATCCCACTTAAGGACAAGTATGATCAAAACCACGGCGGTAATTAGCCCTTTGGTCGTCTTTCCAAAGGCACTAATTAATCTGAGGAATTAATTCTTACTATCGGATTGCGGTGTAATCAGAGTAGGAATACCCGCTGATTACGGTGCTTTATAATGGGCTGACTTCAGACTCCAATTATAAACTCAACGAGGATCAATCAACAATACAAAACCTTTTTACCTCTGTTAACTAGGAATTTATGTTGTTACTGTAGCAAAGCTTACGGAATGAATATAATGAGTGATTGCTTGTAAACGGTAATTCGCAGGTGCAACACTAATTACCGGTGTCTTAAATGTGAATATTTACAGGTGCATGTCGAAATAATAAAGAAAAAAACTAATTAAACTAAAAACTCACCACTAACAAAACCCCCAAAACTAAACTCAAAACGGTTGCAAAAACTAAAACTGAAAACGGTTGCTTACCACACTGGGTAACGGATAACGGCACAACGGGATTTACACAAGGCTTTCAGGAATACGGGTTCAGGAATAAATCGGTAACGGCAGGATAAAACTAAACGGAATTCAAACTAAGCGGTTGTAGGTCTCAATACGGTGTACTGCAGCGGATGCAAGCACTAGGCACGAATACAAGATAATACCGGCTTCTCCCTGATTTTTGGATGTCTCGGCCTTTTTATTAATTTTCCCCCTGTTGTCCTTATCTTCCCCCGGCTGTTTGTGGGCTGTCATACTGTAAAGTGGGTATAATTGGGTACCTCCTACAATTTTTATATTGAAAATCGACAACAGGGGTACTTACCAATTTCGAACTCTTACAGACATGACCGATTTTATTTTATTATCATAGAAATTACTCTTTGACCAGTATGATTGCAGTGAAGGAAACTGACACAAACCTATGTACATAATTATTCCAAGGAATTTTTCAATTTCCTCTTTATTAGTGTCAGTCCATGCCTGTAGGCGAGATTTTCGTAAAATGCCTTTCTCAATACACTGATTTGCATACCGATTGGTTTGCACAACCATCATGTCTATTAGAACATCATTCACAAAAACCTTATAAAAATCATAAGGGGTTTTATCATAATAGTTGGTGTAAATATCAGGTGATATACCAATATTAATACCCGTAAAAGGAATATCTTTCAAATGGTCCCCTGTTACTGAATTCCATGTTACTTCCGGTTGTATATCAGTTTGTTCATTTTCAGATTCTGTTTCAGAATCGTCCGATTGCTGATTGTAACTAGTAATCACATTGTTTATGGTTTGATCAACTGAACAAACTGATGTACTGGGACTGGGCTGTTTACCTTCAGGTTTTCTTTTTTTTTCTTCCGAGGTTTGTCATTATCACTAATATCAGAGGATTCGTCTCCCTCGCTGCTTTGTTGGTATTCATCAGATAAGTACACGTCACCAAATAGGAGATTCTTCTTCATCATCTGATAAAAATTCTTGCCACAATTTGGTAATTTGTCCTGTTCTTTTTCGTAGTTTGCGCACATTACACATGAGAATATAAACCGATAATACACAATAACTACAAAACTAAAAATTGATGTTGTCGATGTAATTGCCTTATTGCAACTGACCAAATTTGTACATACTTGCATGAAGCGAACCTATACGCGATTGCGCAATATATCTAACAGTTGTGAAATCACGTTGGTCTCACGTGGCTCCTAAGGACATTTAGCAACTTCAGTGCCGCGTGAGACCAACGTGATCTCACAAAAGAAAATGCTGAAAATAACAATTTTTTTCGATAGTTTAAATGAGATATTGAATTTACTGACTTACAGGCCTCGTTTGAACATAAAAGTAATAAAAATTAGGTGCGGCCTGTGGGGACCAATTTTTTTGGGTCCATGGTGGCACTCAACGTGATAATGCGTCTTTAAACTTAACGTTCTCCTTATGTAAACAAAATGGAACTGAAAGATCAGTCCACCTCTGATAGTGACTTTATTGCCATCTAACGTCGAATTTCTTAATTTAAATTCGCTGCTTCGGAGTTGACTAACAACTTGGACCAAGCCCACCTAAAACACTTGGACTCACGACTAGTGTGTAATATTAGAGTGTGAGATCGGATATTTTTTCTTGATTTTTTGTTGTATTACGATATGTTGAAATGTTTTTTATCTAGTAAGTATATGGAAAAAAAGCAATCATAGTTAACAAAAATTACTTTATTTAACGATACACATTTTAATATAAGTGTGGTTTCACCTTCGGAGCATGACGATTTTGATTTTAATTGTAAAAAATAAAGTGAAAAGAAATACCGAATTGCATTTTTATGTTAGCAACACTTTAACGCCCTTAAGGAGTTTCTGTTTATGTTTAAGAAAAATGGTTTGTTGGTGTCCTTAAAAAGATATTATTTCGTTTCAGTAATTATCCCTTCTTTTAAGAATGAGCCATTTTTATAAATAGCACTGCTTGTGTTCCACAAACATTCTCTGACGCGATACTCCTGAACAGTGGCGGGGCCGAAACCCAAACTTTGAGCCAGCGCGACAAAAAAATAAGAAAAGCTCCCCCTATGAAAGTATGTTTGTTTTTATTCATAATAGACATAAATAAAATATAGAAATAAGTATGAAATAAAAAAATAATTATTCATGATTGTCGTCGCATCCGCTCCAATCTGTTAATTGCATGCGTCTTGGCTTCATAGTGGCAAAATGGTCAACTACTTTTTGGTGGTCAATTCCGATTTCGTGGTGGATGTTCATGCTAAAGGTATTTCGTTTAATATAAGTGCATGTGTACACCTTTGTGATAACCAGCCATATTGGATCCCCCATCGTATCCTTGACCGCGAAGGTTGCTTAAACTTAAGCCCATTCTCGATAACTCGGCGACAATTGCTTTTTTGATTTCTAACCCCGTTGTAGATTTCATTTCGACAAAACCAAGGAAATCCTCACGAATCATGAATTTTTCTACGTCGACACACTTAACACATAGGGTTAGCTGTTCCATTTTTGCTGAGTCTGTTGTTTCATCACACAAAATAGAAAAATATTTTGCTTTTCTTCAGCCAATCTCTTTGGAACTTTCTGTTGTGGCCTTTTGTGGGTATAGTTGGAGAAATAAAATTCTCGGGTGGCTCCCAAATATTTTTCAAAAATGCATATCTCTCCATTGAACTTAAATTTTGACATGACGCCCGGCCAATATTAAACTCGTGCAGTTCCTGATGGACTTCATGGGTAATTTTCGAATTTAAAGAAGGTTCGGAAAAGCATGGGCTATCGTCAAATACATGCGCTGCTCCTGCTCCCCCAGAACTCCCCGCAACGGTGGCGGTGCTATCTTCATCCACAATATCGGAAGTTTTACTCGTTTTACTTTTAAAAAACTCGCGAATATCACCACCAACTCGTTTCATTTTCGCTGACACTGGTATAAGGTAAGGTATTCAAAGGCAATAACATGAATCTATAGGCGGAAAACCGAACAGCAAATGACTCGGCCAAATAAAAACAATCCAACTTATCCAACAATAGAAAAAGTTAAAAGTAGTACGCAAGGCAATCATCACTGGCCAAGCGCAGACTGAACTGAATTACTGACTTCTGTGACGATAATATTAGCATTAGGAGGGAGGGAGTTGCGCAGTTGAGACTGTTTCTTAAGCGTAATTTCCAATACAATAAAGTATTTTAATGGGAGAATTTACTCTCGCTCGTGAAAAAATTCACCTTATATTTTAACAAATACGATCGACATACAATCGATGAGAAAAACGGTATAGGGTAGATAACGACGGGGGAGGGGGGGGCAGCGGGCCGAGCTCTCCATATAGTCAGACTGTGGTGAATTGGTCAAAGTTGTATTATTTGTATCCACATATATACCAGGTGACATTGAAGGTGTCCTCACATACGATGTCGATTGATTTTGTGAAACCACATTTAACTGTTGAAGTTTGAAGGAGGTTAATACCGATTGTATTTTTTCTTGAGCTTTTATCGCATTTAATTTTGAAAGAGTCACTGACTGTGCCGCCACGCTACGACCAAATATTTCGTATTCGCTTTCATTGGGTACGTCTGTCAGTTTTTCTGATAGTTTTGTAAGTTCACCAACTATAGAAGAAACATGTACTTTTGAAAATTTTTTGGGTGGCGGTGGCGAGGTGAAATATTCAGCATTATGTGGTTCTTCGGGAACAGGCACATCTTCAATCTGTCATAAAAGAATATATACTAATACAATTAAATAATCGCCATTTGAGAAGTTTAGAAAAACTTATAACTCTTTACTTGCAGGTACCAATACCCTTGCAGAATGGAAAGAGATCGAAAATGGTTTTCGTCAAAGATGGAACTTTCCACATTGTTATGGAGCAATTGACGGAAAACATGTTAATATTCGTGCTCCAACAAATTGTGGCAGTGAGTTTTTTAATTACAAGGGTGTCAACAGTATTATTTTATTGGCGGTTGTGGATCACGATTGCTGTTTTCGATATGTTAATATTGGATGTAATGGGAAGCAATCTGATGGGGGCGTATTCCAAAATTCATCTTTATTTGAAGCATTAGAAAACAATTTATTGCCAGCAAAGGGATGTCTATTAGGTGATGATGCATTTCCTTTGAAACCATACCTCATGAAACCGTATTCTAAAATTGCACAGACAAAAGAGCAAAAAAATTTTAATTATCGTGTATTTCGCGCTCGCCGTATTGTTGAAAATGCTTTCGGTATCCTCGCTAGCAAATTTCGAGTTTTTGAAAAACCCATAGCGTGTTTACCCTCTACTGTTGATAAAATTATTAGAACATGTTGTGCATTGCACAATTGGATGCGACAAACTCAAAGCAATAATTATATTCCTAAGGGATATGTAGATGAAGAAGACATTGATCATGGAGAGCTTATACCAGGTCTATGGAGAAAAGAAGCTGGAAATGGTTAGGAAGATTGTCCTAGAATTGGAAGTAATCATTCTTCTCAACAAGCAAGAAATATTAGGGATGGATTATGTCAATATTTTGTGGGAGAAGGTGCGGTTCCATGGCAAGACCGAATGATATTTTAAATTTTTTCTTTTATATGTACGTCATATAATGTAAAGTAAAAGTTACAAACTTAAATAAAAATTCTTACCAAATTATCCTGTGTAGGTGTTAATCTTTGCACAAATTGGGTTAAAACATCTACCAATTGCGAAATTGTTTCCTTTTCTTGAGCCACTCTTGTATATACTATTTTAATTTTAATGCAGGGAACAGGGATAATCCATACTCCTCGCCACTTCTGTTATGATTTTTATTTATTAATTAAATAACTAAACACAAACTACTTTATTTTAGACTACATGTTTTTCGCTTAGGGTTTCCATATGGGTTTTTTCAGTTCAGAACATTTCAGCTCTGAAACCCGGACAAAATCCGGACTGTGAACCCGGGAAAAAAGTAATTTTTTAAGTGATATTTTGTTACCTGGCAATAGAGGTAAAATGACAAACTTTTTTCCCGTCACAGAAAAATAGTTATTTTTGTATCTAGTACGCGAAATGCCACTTTGGTGATCGGCGCCGAGTTAAAAAAAGTAGTCGAGATCACTAAAGTATTTCGCACACGAGTTGCAAACAAAATTTTTTCTACAAACGTGAAAAAGTTGACAATTATTTTAACGTTAAAATACAAAACTCCCATATAGTTTACATGCACTGCGCGAAGTAAGTATTTCGCCCACGGTGTCATGGTAACGTAGCAAAGTGAAAAAAGGGTCACTTCGCGTATTGTTGTCAATGCGAAAACCTTCTCATTTTTTATAGATTAACTGGTCATTTTTTGACGTTTGTAGAAATAGTTATTTGCATTTCAAGCTACCAAAACATACTTTTCATTACGAGGTGTTTATAAATGGGCGAGGCGTAGCGGAGCCGAGGCTATTTAAAAACAGCGAGCACCTAACAGGACTTTCGTAGCGTGTTATGCATTACGTTTTTCATTCTCCCCGTATTTTTTAATTGCAAATATAAAACTTATAATAAAAGTAGAGTAAAAAAGTAGTATAGTTGGCTTCGTCCTGACGTCACTCTGGCAACAATCTTATAAAGATAATATACCTACTCGTAGGTGACTAATGTCACTTTTGCAACAATGAACAAATTTTTACTTACTTTAATTTTATAATACGGCGATATGAATTACATAGCACAAATGGCAAACTGAAAGAGATGCTTGCGGTAGTTTATTATCCAAAAAGTCACCAAGGGCGTCGCCAGCCGGTAAGCTAGGGGAGGGGGGGGGCGCCATAAAAGAACTGAAGAGAAAAATAAAAAAGAAGTTTTAATAAAAAATTAGAAAACGAACAAAATCTATATATAAAATCAATTGAAACATAATCTTCTAGGGTTCTTTGCGAATTCGTTAGTCACTTTGTTGACGAAATCGTTCAAGTTTTTGAAAATGTGTTGCCTGTGTACACTCATCATTGCGAGGCCATTGAGTCGAGCTTTAGACATGGTGCTCCTCAACCAGGTTTTGATTCTCCTAAGGTTACTAAATGACGGAAGTTCTTGGCTCAAAGTGAGCATTATCGTTTCGTTAACCTCTAGGGGGGGGCTGCCCCCTGCCCCTCTCTGGCGACGTCCTTGAAAGGACCTATACTAGCAAATATACCTACGAGAAATTGTGCAATTGGTACAGAGTAAAAGAAATGGAAACGATACGTGAAGATGTAATTGAACCAAAATAAAAAATAAACGTCTGTGTTATTATTAATTCAAATGTCATTTCGACTTTTTCGTCGTCCAGGTACCGAAAGTTTTTCAGACCTAGCAACCAGATCACCACGGCAGTTTCACTTTCGGTTTCGCTACCTGCGATCAGAATTGAAATGGCCACTTTTATGGGGGGGGGGGGGGGGATGAAAAATATAATTTTAAATGCTACCGTAAAATGTTTTAGGTGGCTGACGAAACTTTCAACTGACACTCTACCTGATTTAACGGCTCAATTGCAGATTTCTACCCGGTAAAATCATTCATTAGGAAGCTTTGTACAGTCACGACCATTGGGCGGTAGATGGCCCTACGTACTTTCTTAAATTAACCTATGGCCCATATTAAATACATGGCTCATATTCGGATCTGTTCCTCTATAAGTGAGGTTAAAAAAAAGTGCACGCCATAACAAAATATTGAAAATTTCGGTAGACTACCAGAACGTATGAAATTTGAGGGTAACATACACGATAAATTCACCAGATTTTTACAGAACTTCGATACATATTTGGTTGCTACAGAAAAATATGGCAAATCGGACAAAGTAAAAATTGCTTTGTTGTTAAATACGTTAGGAAGTGGATGGTGTAGAAACATTCAACAGATTTAAATTCACAGAAGCTAAGGACAAGGAGAATTATAATAAGGTAGTGGCTGAATTTAAATTATATTGTGCACCGAGAAAAAATAGAATATATGAAAGGTTTATATTCCATAAAAGGAACCAAAGTGCCGATGAACCATTTGATCACTTCCTTCGAGAGTTGAAAAAATTAATTCACTCATGTGAAGATTCAATACTAGTTGACAGGATTGTATTAGGCGTCAGGAATGGAAGACGAGATGGAAATTAACAGTAAGTAACACTTGAGTAAAAAGGGAGCGTGAGAATATTATTACTCATCTTCCTGGTGTCAAAAAGATTGCAAAACATGCAAAGACCAGGGTTGAGTGTTGGAAGCTTTTCTTTCCTGATTATGTAATAGATAGTATTACAAAATATACTAACATTTACCTTGATAAACTGCGACGGTCTTACAGCAGGAGTCGTGATTGTCGGGAAACTAGTCCTACAGAAATTTTTGCTCTCCTAGGGCTATTATATATTTATTTATTTATTTATTTTCAACTGAAATTACATTCCCAAATACATTAATAATTTATTGTAAAGCCACTGCATAACAAAAACGGCTTTCATATTTACTACTACATTTTCAAAAATCAAGGTTCAGTATGAAAATAAAAATAAAAATAAAAGTTATAATATTACGTAATTAAAAGTAAGCAAAATATTCTGCAACATAAAGATAAAGATTAATATAATATAAACTAAGATTGTAAATATTTAGTACAATAAAACTTAAAAACAGGTAAACCATCATGAAAAATGTCACATTCTTTATATTTATTCAACATATTATTTAATTCTTTGAGACCTAATATGAATGGGGATCTTTCAAACAGATTAGTATTAATATGTGGTATGAAGAACAATTTTAAAAATCTTTGAGACAAATTCCTAGGAACATTAAGGCAAATTGTATTAGTTAGGTCAGAACATTCTATTTTATTATTAATAATTTTGTGTATAAAGATCATGAGTAGCAATTTTCTTCTGTTTGTTAAGCTCATTACATTAAACTCACTTCTCAAAATATTAGTTGATAGATCCCTAACTGGATAAAAGTGGTGTTTCTTAAAGTAAAAATATCTTAAAAACCTATTTTGTACTCTTTCAATTACATTGGAATATTTTTTTGTACTAGGAGACCACACTATTGAGCAATAATCCAATTTACTCCTTATTAAAGTAGTATAAAGGATTTCGGTTGACCTTACTTTTTTAAAATTGCTAGAATTTCTTTTAATGAAACCCATTAGTATATAACACTCGTTAGATAATTTATTTACGTGTATATTAAAATTAAACTTGCTGTCGAAGATCACACCAAGATCCCTCATAAACGTTACATTTTGAAGTACATTATCCCCGATTAAATACCTGATTAAATCAAGTTCTACATTTTGGCATATATGACAGGCCTGCAGAAATCATAACACCTTAATGTCAAATAATTATGGAGTACTGACGGCAGTGCGCCAGAATGTTTTAGAGCTACCATGTGAAAAGATAGATTTCTTTTACTATTGAGAGCTCTAAGATTTGATGATGTAAACACTCGGAATGAGAGAAAGGCATCTGACAATTTGTCACCAATTCGAGAACTGTTTGAATACTTTAACACTAGATGTAAAAATAATTACCAAGTTGGCGAATATGTAACGGTAGATGAAATGCTAGAGGCATTTAGGGGGAGATGTAAATTTCGCCAATACATTGCTAACAAACCCGCAAAATACGGGATTAAAATTTATTCTATGGTGGATGCAAGAGTTTTGTACACTTATACACAATACTCTACACAATATGGAAATCTATCCTGGCAAACAGCCTGATGGTCGCTACAAATTTAACAACTCTGCACCATCTGTAGTAATGCGTTTAGCTCAACCCATTCTTGGTACAGGGAGAAATATTACTATGGACAATTACTTCACCTCTCTTTCATTAGCAGCTGAACTCTTAGCAAACAGAACAACAATGGTTGGCACTATTAGAAAAGACAAACGACAAATTCCAAAACAATTTTTAGAGTTAAGAGGAACAGAAAGATATAGCAGGAAATTTGGCTTCTTGGAAAATAAAAAAAGAGTTTTGGTGTCATATAAACCAAAACAAACTAATATCAAGAATGTTTTATGCTTTTCTACTCTTCACAATGACGACAAAATAGACGACTCAACATATAAGCTAGCTAAAACAGAAATTATTACTTTCTATAACCTAACAAAATGTGGGGTCTCCCGAGTTAGATGCAGATGGCCTCTAACCATATTTTTTACTCTTTTGAATGTTGGGGGAATTAATTGCCAAATAATATACAACCTTAATACAGGTATAATTGAGCAGAGAAGATTATTTCTTAAAAACTTAGCTTTGGAGTTCATCAAACCACACCTGCAAAACCGCGCACAACTGACCACAATGCCTCTACTAGAAAGAAACAGAAGATTGCTGGCGCTGAAGTAGAAAACCCCACAAGTTCTGGTGCTAATATCCCATCACATTTTTATGCCTACTGGCCAAGAAGAAAAAACAAAAAATCAAAACGAAGTTGTAAAGCATGGAAGAAAACAGTTTGCAATGAACACTCTTGAGTTATATGTTTTGCTTGTGCGGAATAACTTTTTGATTAACGATTTATATAAATATTAATAAAAACAATTAAAAATTGTAAAGACAGCTATTGAAATCGTATTTCTTAGGTAAAACGGGGCGACTTGATAAAACTTTCAACAAATCAAAGATATTGCGCAAATTAAACTCTTAGTAGTTCATTTTAAAACATTTTTAATTACTTCACCACCAGAACAAAGCAATACATTATACAGAAGTTTCCAGTGGCCTTTAATTTTTTTGAAAAAAAATATAAAATGGTTGGATTCATCTCGCCCCACGATGGGGCGACTTGAAACTTTAATGTATTTAACACCAAATATCAAGTATACTCCCTTTTGGGGTGACTTGAATCTAAGAATATGAAAGTATAAGGATTGGAACTTAAAACGCCAGCACTTGAATATTTTTTTTCAATAAAACAATGGGATTTACGAAAGTATTAAATGTTTTATTACCAATCTAAAGAATACATTTTTAAACTAGGTATATTTTCAAGTGTTCCTGTAATATTGTCAAAATATTTATGAATGGTTGTGTGATCTACTTTAGCACGGCTTTCTTTGATGAACTGTGACCATCTTTTGGACAATGCGTTTTTATGTCTCTTTAACATTTTCTCCAACCATGTTTGTCCTGGCCGATTTTTTCTGAATGTTGAAATTACCTTACCACTTCGTTCTAAGTAAGACTGCACTATATCTTTTACGTCTTCAGCATCACATGGAAAGCCCCAGTCGGCCGCAGTTGATATCATCTTCACAAGGGTCAATTCCTCTTCTTTACTTAGCACTGGCTGACCCCCAGGTGCTTTGCTATGAAGCCCTTTTACTTTTCTGTATAGAGTGGCATACGGAATGCCGTATTCTTCACTCAGAGCTCGTAAATTACCCCTCCGATACCTCGCGATAGCGTCATTCACGGTATCGTCACTATAATTTTTATAGTTCCGACTACCAGGCACTCTGACATAGTTTCTCACCATTTTCAAGTCGCCCCTAAAATAACACGAAAAAATAAATTGATACGCCACTGGAACATGATGAATATTTATTCGAATGTGAGGTTATGTGTTTGTATACAAATGAATACTGATCCAGAAAAAAATACTACTATGCTATATTGTTAATTAGGAATGCCACATAACACAAAGTACATACGTGAACAAATATAGGACTTTTTTACCTTGTTATATCTCAAATTTCACAGGCTGTAAGTATAGCACCACCGTCTCATGAACATACACGCCTAACTGTACTCTAACCTTCAGTTGAGTGCCAGAACCTCCAATTCCTTCCGTTGGGTGGTAGGACTGGTATTTATATATAGAGATGCAAATTATTCAATTCGCCCCGCGTGTTCAAGTCGCCCCGTTTTACGATAATGATTTTAGTTTATTTTGTGTAGTTTTTTTAAGTTTTCTTAACATTTTGTGTCGCGCGTAAGAATTATTCATAAAAACAATAAAATATATGTATAAAAATTTTAAATAACAGTTTAAGTTTGTAGAATATTTTGTATTTTAGAGAAATAAAATTGCGTTCTGCTAAAATCATTTTATTTAGCCACTTTTTGACAGAAAAAACGTAGTGTGAGTAAAATTCTCACGCGCCAGTTCTGAGGTCACACATTTAGGCGCGAGTTCTGAAGGGTTTCCGTATTATGAAAATTAACAGAGTTAGGGAGGTTAGAAGATAGGGGATGATAGTTACAACTTCAAAAAATCATAACTCGCTAAAAAATGAAGATATTCTAAAAATTTTTTTTTGCATTTAAAAATTTATAAACTTTTATTTCAGAGAAAAATTTTTTTTTAATTTTTGATAGCAAAGTTATAACAATTGAAAATTTCAAATTGTTATTTTAAGCGACGCAACTCGATAAAAAAAAATTTTTTTACTGTTATGGTATTTACTATTTTATAAATTGCTTTGTAGCTTTGGAAATTTTTTTTACCTTTCATTTCCAGGCAGGTATAAATTACGTTACCTGGTACAATATTTGTTGGGAGCGGCAATATCTGGACGAGTGAGGATCGCAAGACGTATTTTATTTAAAGTGTATGTATTTAGAAGTGTACTATCAGTGTTTATTGAAAAAAAGGGGAGGAGAAAGAGTGGAAGTTGGTAAAGTGGAGTGCAAAAAACTAAAAAACGGGAGGGGCGGGGGGTTATAAAGGGGAAGTAGAAGTAAAAGGGGGAGGAAATGAAGGAGCGTGGGGAAAGAAACACGCCTGTTTTGCGACACTTAGATCAGTTTCTTAAAAAAACGCTCGGACACGTCGATTTTTTATTTTTGAGGGAAAACTTTTGATGTCAAACTTAACATTGACACGTCAACCCCCTAGCCCCAGCAACCCCTAACTCAAGAATTTAAATAGGGAAAGGGAGTCGAGCGACCCCTCATTTGAAGCGTCTTTTAATTGTCTATTCGACAGTATGAATGAAAATTAGTTTTATTCAATTTTTTTTCCGCCCCCATGAAAAGCGCCCTCTAGATTAACTAAGGTGGGGGTGTTGTTTAGGAAAAATCCTGAAACACGCCACCTTTGACCTTTTGAACGACACATTTCAGGATTTTTCCTAAACAACACCCCCACCTTAGTTAATCTAGATTCTACAGGGTGCTTTTCATTGGGGCGAAAAAAAATTGAATAAAACTAATTTCGGTCATACTGTTGAATAGAGAATTAAAAGACGCTTCAAATGAGGGGTCGCTCGATACCCTTTCCCTATTTAAATTCTTGAGTTAGGGGTTGCTGGGGCTAGGGGGTTGACCGGACTAAGTCAAATTTGACATCAAAATATGCCGTTCAAAAGGTCAAAGGTGGCATGTTTCAGGATTTTTCCTAAACAACACCCCCACCTTAGTTAATCTAGAGGGTGCTTTTCATGGGGACGAAAAAAAATTGAATAACACTAATTTTCATTCCTACTGTCGAATAGAGAATTAAAAGACGCTTCAAATGAGGTCCCTTTCCCTATTTAAATTCTTCAGTTAGGGGTTGCTGGGGCTAGGGGCTGGACCTGACAAAGTCAAATTTGACATCAAAAGTTGTCCCCCAAAAATAAAAAATCGACGTGTCCGAGCGGTTTTTTAAGAAACTGGTCTAAGTGTCCCAAAAACAGGCGTGTTTCCTTTTCAATGGCCCACCCTGTATAAAGAAGTTTAAGATGGTAGGGGTAGTAGAAACATGGTTGGAGGACAAGGATTGGGTGGAATGGAAGGAAAATCACCCAGGGGAGTTTTATTGGAGAGCCCAATTCGCAGTAAGGAAAGAGGAAAGAGAGAGGGCAAGAGGGGGAATAGTGACGGGAGTGAAAAAGTAGTGGGGAAATGAAGAAGGGGAGGAAGAAAAACAAATATAAGGGGTGCTAACAAGATATACATATAAACACAGAACAAGGGGAAAGTATGTAGTGATGACGATATATGGAAAAGAGATGGCGGAAACAAGGAAAAGTATAGAAGAAGTGCTAGGGGAGAAAGAGGAAAGAAAGATATTTATAGGGGGTGATTTCAACGCAAGGATAGGGGAACAAGGAGAGATGGTGATAAATGGGAAAGAGGTAAGAAGAACATCCATGGGTAAAAGATAAACGGACAAGGAAGAAGGTTATAGAAACGTGTGAGGAAAGCAGATGGATGATCTTAAACGGAAATATGGAGGAAGGGGGAAGAGGAGAGTATACGTATATTAGTGGGAGAGGAGCGTCTGTAATTGACTATGTGGTGGTAAATGAAGAGAGCCTGGGGAGTATAGAAAAAATTAAAAGAGGGGAGGACGAAGAATCGGACCATGTACCTATAGAAGTGTCCCTAAAGGAGGAGGAGGTGGAAGAGGAAGAAGAGGGAAGGGAGGAATAAAGAGAGAAGATATGGACAGAAGAAAGTATAGAGAGGTATAAAAGGAAGTTGGAGGGTGAGCAAGAAAGCGAGAAGGAGGTGGGAGAGGAAGTAAAAAGAATAGTAAGAATAATGGATGAAGGAGTAGAAAGGAGAAGGTACAGAAAAAGTGATAAAGGGGTAGGAAGAAAGGATTGGTGGAACGGGAAATGTGGAAAGGATGAGAGAGAAAAGGATGCTTAGAGGAGTACACAGAATTGAGAAGAAAGTATAAAGGATGCGAAGAGAGGAAAAGAGAATATAAGAAAGAAGTAGAGGAGAGGATAAAGAGTATAGGAAATGAGAGAGCACTTTGGACCTTCCTAAATAAAGACAGAAGTAAAGAAAGAAGTGCGGAAACAATGGTGAACGAGAGGGAATGGGGAGAACATTATATGGAGTTACTCGAAGGAGTGAATGAAAAACTGAGAGGAAGGAGAAAGGAGAAGGTGGGACAAATAGAGAGGGAAGAGTTAAAAGATTTGCTGAGGGTGAAGACGGGAAAAGCGGAAGGGACAGATGGAAGGCGCAGGGATAGTGGAAATACATATACTGGAGAAAGGATGAGAGAAAGGTTGCGAAGGGTACTAAGTAGAATATGGAAAGGGGAAGGTCTAACAGAGGAGTGGAAGGAAATAATAATGCACCTGCTATATAATGGAGTAGAAAGGAAGAATGTAAAAACTATAGGGGAATAAGCATAGCAAACGCGGGGTACAATGCAGACGTGTTAAGATGGAGGCTAGAGCAAGAGGTAGAGGAGAAGAATATGTTGGGGGATTGGCAAACGGGTCTGAAAGTGGTATCAATCCGCGGCGCAAAACGTTTCGATCAAAAGTGGTGTAAACATTTTGACTATTTTTTAAAGTAATTGTGGGATTTTTTACTGTGCAACTGAATAACGATAAGGCTTTCTGATTGTTTTTACCTTGGTCACAAACTAACACGTTAGGGAAGAGTCCAATTTCTACCAGTCTTTCCAAAACTTCTAAAATAAGTTTTTTTAGTAAATCCCCTTTAGTTGCGTTACTGGAAATATAGTAGCATATAGGCATTTTCCATTTTTTAAATAATGCTCTAATATAAAACGCAACCGCGTAATTACCTAATTTAGCTGTTCTTCACATAAACCAAAGTCCTCATAACCTGCAATAAAATCCCAATGTTTATTCAAGTTAAGATTTTTTTTAAAACAATTTCATCAAACATAACAACAACTTGTTTTTCTAAATCACCCATTGTTTCAACTTTTAAGTTTAAAAAGCCTAAAAGTTTTGTATTTAATCCTGTGTTTAGATTAAAAATTCTAAGCCACCGCTTAATTACGGTAACGCATGGTAAAACAAGTCCAACTTCTTTAATCAAAAAATTGTAGCAACTTGGAGATTTGTAATATATTGACAGCGCTAACTCTTTTTCCAATCTAGTCCAAGGCTGTTTAGTTTTATGAAATAGTTGCGTATGGACTAGAGTCTTACACGCTTTAGATCTTTTATTTATAAAGTTAGGACTACTATTAAGTTTTGCCTTTTTTTGTCTCAATCTTAAAATTGTTCTGTTTCTTGATTTTAGTTTTATCTTGAGTCTCGCAATCTCACTTAAATATTGTCGTTGCAAGAACAACTAGTATTTTTTAATCTTATGGTTATGTCATTTATTCTATTGCTGTCATTATAGCCTGTACCATGATGTTGACGATGGTGGTGGTATATTAGATGTCTTATTCATATATTTTATAAAATTTGTTTTATCAAATCATCGCTGGCATTTTTGGTAACAGTAAGCTCTAAAAATATATTTAGCATGCCTAAATAAAAAATATTATACCGGGTGCCAATGAAGTTTTGTCTACTCTTCCTTTTCTCTTTTTTTTATACATACATACCTACATTTATTTATATGTAATTACTACAGCTTACAAGAATTATAATGGTATGACTGCTATCATTTTTGTTGTAAAATTAATATAAGTAGGTACTTATAATGTTATCTGTTGTTTTATTCGACGTGTAGGAAATGTGCTTTATATTGTTTTGCAAAAGCCAAAAAAGAGGAAGCAGTGAGATAAGAGTAAACGTTTTCTTATTAATTTCTCTTATAGCCCTTTTTTGAAAATCTTTCCAGTAGATAAGTTTACCATTATCTACTACTTTCTCTTTATGAGTTTTTCCATAATGGTTTTTGCGATTTCTAATGCACTTGAAACGGTTAGACTGGGTACCTACAGTTCCCACACGTCGGCACATAAGTAACATACCTAAGATAGATTTTAAATAAATTTGCTGCACCACACTTCTCATCTGTAATCCAACTTACTAATCTTAGTTTCTAGAATTCACCTATTTTCTTTCCTAAATATCACCACAGATAAGTATCACTGTCATCACACATTCCAATTGCTGATTTCCGGTATCCGTTTTTATTTTTTGAAACATATCGCAAACGAACACCTAATTCACGAATTCTAAATGACTCTCATTTTATTATTGATAAGGTTGAATTTACAACATACTATAATTCCGTACCATTTGAGCGAGTAGGTAGTTTTGCTGCTACGTACCTACCTCTAAAGGCGACGCAAACCCCAAAAAACGGGCACTTTGCATCGTTCGGCCGTAGAAATGGTCCTTAAACTGCATTTAAAAAAAAGTTGTTACACATAAGAAACGTAGAAATAAACAGGCACCAAGCCCATTCGAATCGGCCGAATGGTTATTTTTTTATTAGCTTCAAACTCGAGTTATACAGTGTGTCTAGTTAAGTTGGCAACATATGGGAAACTTTTTTAGGTAGGTAGTAAATTTGAGAAAAGTTGTAAAAAAACATTTTTTACTAGCAGGATGTAATTGCATATTTGAACGTAGTTTTTAGTTCTGATTAACTTTTTTTAATAACAATTTTCGATATTGTCAAAAATAAAGGTACTTTACTCTTGAGCAAAATTCATATTTTTTGACAAACCGCGTACACGATTGAAAAAATTTAATATCTGATGATTGTATTTTAGATTTTAGAACATGCAGAGCTTTTTATAAAGAATAACTTTTTTTCGTAAAATTAGTACATAATAAAAAAGTTTCCCATATGTTGCCAACTTAACTAGACACACTGTATACAAATTGTTTGCGCCGACAGGTGCATATGAAAACACTGAACACTGAACATAGGCCGAGGCCTTCGGCGGCAAATTTTAGACGGTGACAAATTTTTTAACTCTAACGAGTTAACTATTATAAATTTTTACGCGTGTTTATTTAAGTACCTACAGTGTGTTCTAGGCGGCATACGAAGTTCGCCTACAGGCGGCAAAACCTTAAATCCGTCTCCGCCGCTAGGCAATATCGACGATAAGCCTCGTCTTAGAATGATCCACATTGAATTATATTAATTTAAATTATTGTTTTGTTTACTCAAGACGGTGTTAACTATGCTGTTAAATGTGACAGCATTGAAATCAAGTTAAATAAATAAAAAATGTTGGTATTCTGACTGTAAAATTTGTCAGTTTCGGAGCAGGAGGGTGCCAAAAATTTCCAGGGTGGAGGTCGCACCGGGATACGTCCCGGTGTTCCGGCGGCCCAGCACAGGCCTGACACCAACACAACTTACAAATAGCTCCCTTACAATTAATAGTAAGTGATTACTTTTATACTTATTCAACATTTATTTGCACATAATGGTCTCAGATCTTCTTAAAGCAATATTGAAAAATTAGGCAGATATCAAATACGATTTAAAAGAAATTAAAGAAAACATTAGTGACATTGAAAACTGTCAACTGTCTCAGAATATTCCCAGTGCAACTGAATCAGTCTTCGCTACCAAATTGCCCCTTACTACAGTAGAGGCAAGACAGGGGGATCATCAATTAGATTATTATACATAAATATTATTATATTATACAAATATATTTTATAAATATTTAATACATATATAAAGTAATATTGCCCACATCTTTAATAAATATCTTTGATAAATATATAAATAAATGTTTCATAAATATACCGGGTGAATATTCCGAAACCGAACATAGGCCATTAACATGGGAAAAAGGTTTTTCGCAGATTGCTGCTCCCCCTTTTAACTTAGAGGGTTTATCCAATGGAAAGATGATTTTAGGTACAACAATAACATTAATACATTTTAATAAATGACAATAAATGGAAGAAGTTACATCACATCATAAATTATAATTAGAAATTAATAATTAAAGGAACTGTTCAAATAAACCTCCATTCTGCATTAAACAATGACACATGCTATTGTAAAACGAATTTCTGACGTTTGCCAACTGCCTATTCGTTATCAACATGATTTTCCGAATTGAATTTATTGCGAATTTTTGGCAAAATAATGAGAAATACACCTGAAAATTAACTAATTCGCATATCATTAGATGAAAAAAAAATCTTCTTTCGATTGGTGTCATTTATAAACCCTCTAAGTTAAAAGGGGGAGCAGCAATCTGCGAAAAACCTTTTTCCCATGTTAATGGCCTATGTTCGGTTTTGGAATATTCACCCGGTATGAAGCAATATTATATAAATATAAAAAAATCTCTCACTTATAACATACTTATACCTACATACATATTTGTAAAGAAATAGTTTATAAATATTTTTTTATTTTATTTATTTAGTTTATTATCCAAACAGTTATAAACCATATACAGGACAATATTAAAATAACCAAAATATTCGTTTAGCTTCCAATAAGCAAATAATAACATTATGAATTTATGCTATGACTATAATAAATAAAAATAGTACAGTAGGTACCACATGGTTAGTTAATTTAAAGAATTTTAGCTAATATGTAAGTTATGCTGTCGTTAAAAATATCTGCTTGTGCTGATATTAAATTAAAGTTGTCACACATAACAGATATTGGTGCTTTTTTTAATACATTAGTCTTACAGGGTGTACAATAAAAAGTAGATGACGTTCTAAGGATTATACTAGGAACAGAAAAGTTGATTTTAACAAGTAACGAACTACAATCTACAAGGTAATGTATTAAGTTATACAAGAACTTAATACTTATTTGTTGTCGTCTGGTTTTCAGATTTACCAGTTGAAATCTCGTGAGCATGATTTCTTGACCCAAGCCACGTTCGGGATAATAACCGTCGCATTTGAAACACAAGAACTTTAAAAATCTTCGTTGAATATACTCCAACTGTTCTTCATATTTTTTGTAAATAGGGTACCATACTAAAGCTCCATATTCAAGTTTAGATCTAACCAGCGAAGTATATGATGAGGTTAGGACACGTATATTCGTGAAGTCTTTGCTTGTGCGAATTATAAATCCGAGAACTTTAAACGATTGTTTAGCTATCTCGTTTATATGAAATGAGAAGTGCAGCTTATCGTCAAAATATACACCAAGATCTTTGAATAGTGTTATTCTTGCTAGTTTATTGTTATTAATTGTATAATCATAACGCAACACGTTGTTCGTTTTTCTCGAATATGTCATGACTTTGCATTTAGAGAGGTTTAGATAAAGTTTGTTGTTTGCACACCACTTGGATAGATTTAAGAGATCATCTTGGAGTTGTTTGCAATCCCTTATAGAGGATATACAATTGAATATTTTTAAATCATCTGCAAACATTAATTTTTGGCACGTGATTACATTGGTAACATCGTTTATAAAGATTGAAAAAAGCAATGGACCTAAGTTGGATCCTTGAGGTATACCTGACGTTGGAGTGAATGGTTTTGATCGAAACCCATTGTAATATATATAGTGTGTGCGTTCTATTAGATAAGATTCGAACAAATTTATCAGTGTCTGACTGAACCCAAAGTTATGTAATTTGTTTAGTATGATATAGTGGTCTATTTGATCGAATGCTTTCTGAAATTCCGTATACACTACATCAACTTGGCCTTGGTTGTCCAATATTTCTGAGCAATATTGCGAAAAGGTAACTAGATTGGAAATAGTCGAACGTTTTTCTATGAAGCCGGGTTGCTCCGAACATATAAAAGGTCGGATTTGGAAAGATACTTTAGAATAAATTGCGATTTCCAATATCTTAGCAAAATTAGAAAGAATAGAAATTGGTCTATAGTTGCTGATATCAGCAGGTCTACAAGATTTTAAAACTGGACACACTCGTGCCTGCTTCCATAAGGTGGGAAAATGTGAGGTTTTTAATATTAAATTGTATATTATCTGCAGGGGTACAACAAAAATATTAGCACAATCTTTGATGATGAACGCGGGAACTTGGTCAGTTCCTGCAGTGTTTTTGTTTTTTAGCTTTTTTATAGCATTAATGATGTCTTTATCAGTAATAGTATCTACTGTAATATTAGCATTTGTCCGATAGGGTTGATGTTGATTTGGGGAAATATTAGAATTTTTGTACACACTTGCAAAATAGTCGGCAAACGCATTAACAATGGTTTGTGATGTATCAAAATTTTGTGCATCTAAAAACATTTTCCCTGGAATGCGAGAACATCCCTTTTTTGATCGCACATAGGTCCAACAAGAATTGGGGTTAGAGTAAATCGAATTTTCCGTTCGAGTAATATATGTTTTGTAGGATTCCTTGATCTGTTTTTTGGTTAGAGTTCGAAGTTGCATGAATTCTTCACGGTAGTGTACGTTATTGGTTTGCTTAAATTTTTTGTGGGCCATTAATTTTTTATTTGGTGCTATTGGGGTATAAATAGGATCTTTAGACAAAGACAACATCGCAAAATTTTTTATAACGCTTATGTAAAATGCAACCGGTAAAATATGTCACAGCACATTTCTCCAATGAAAGTTCGTTTGGGTTGATAGTAATTTCGTAATTTTCAAGGGGATCTTGATTCAGTCGGTAAGTCCTTATATTTACATTTGTCGTTTCTTTGGATTCATTGTCGAATAAGATTAAGCTTCCATTAATGTTTTCCAAATTCCTACGAAACATAGAGGAATTTCACGTTTTCGCCTTCAAAAATTCACTTTCCACGTAGCAATCCAGTCTTTGACTTCTTGTAATGCTTTAATTGCCAATTCATTTTGCTTGGATAAAGCACGTAAATAGGGATTCTTGACAGCAATTGTCTTACTATTCATACCGTCGAAAATATTATTATTCATCTTGAATAAAAAATCGGCAGTGTTATTACCCGTTTGACTAGATAATTCACCTGTTGTGACTGCTGTTCTTATTCCCGCCGATGTTCGATGACTGAAAATTTGGGTGGCTAGTCGGACAATTTATTTTTTGAAAATTATTAGGTTCAATATGGGAGGGGGATAGATGACTTCATGCAAGGTTTCCCCTACAGTCTATGGTATATGCTGCTCTTATATCTTGCTAACTAATTCTATTGTTACCAACTATAAAGTCATTATCATGTAACCCATTACGTATGCTTTTAAATAAGTGAACAATGTCATAAATCACTACCACTTCTGTATTATGAATTGTAATACATGGATTATCTGCGGTAGCACCTAACATTTTAACAACGCCTTGATTGTTGGTTCCTTCATCGCACACTAATACCACAGATACTTTAAGCTTGAAACCTGAATTCTGCACTTCTTCGACGCATTCCATTATTAATGTATACAAACTACTTGCTTTTATAGGTCCCGATGACAAAAAATAAGCAAAAGGAATTTTATAGTTTCTGTGTACACCTCTTATCATAAATACAAGGGCCGCAGACGCAAATTGAGGTTTACTTCCCAATGTACATAAATCTTCGTAAGCTTCCAAACAATTAAATTTGCGATTATAATCTAAAGATTTCCTAAAAGCAATCTCGTTAAACCCCTCTTTACGCAATAGCTGCATTTTACATAACAATTTTGCATTTGCATATGTGCACAGGTTGTGTACGACGTGGCGTAGGAACATGAAGGCTTATTGGTGGTGGTGATTGCGGTTTAAATTGAAGTTGAGAATTGAGGAAGATGCGCGATAGCGGGAGTGAGAAAGTATTCGGGTAGACAAAGATAAAATTACGCGCTGCAGTTTGTTGTCCAGGGCCGTTGTGGAAACTTTTTATTCTTCTCAAGTACCACAGTACAACTAATTGTTAGTCACGGTCACAGTTAATTACACACAAATAATATAAAGAATTACCGTACTTAGGGTCGTTAAAGTGAAACCCCACTCTTAAGAGTCTTAAGCTACTGCTGTTTACTGCGCAACTGTGGGCGGGACTAACTCAGTCACAACTTCTAGCATGTCGACCTGTACGTATAATTACTTAAATGCATGATACAAGAAAGTAACATATGATATTACGCATGTGGGCGGAGTCATGATTACGTCACGCGGAGCCGGATTTGAAACAACAACCGTTGGTTTATATGACGTTTACCACTGTTCTGGTTGTTTAAAATTTTGTGTGTGTGTTTCACGTGATTTTAATACTCCACAATTCTCGCGTGTTTCCTTTTTAAAATCTTATAATTAAAAAAAATGCCTATATACGTAATATAGGCCAAGGAGGGGGAATGGCGGCCACCTAAGGATAGTTGTCTATAAAATCATACTAAAATAGAATTTTGACTTGAAAATGAGCGCAAATGAAAGTATATAGTGTACTTAAATCATATTTAATATTAAAATAATATAAAAAAAAAAATCCTGTTGAAATAAAAATAAAAAACTAAAATGTTGCCGTGGCCGGGATTTCACGAACGAGTGGGGTAAAACCGGCCGCCTCGAAAAATTCCGGTCAAGACTTACAAACAAAAGTCACATATGAATTTCTTTTCTTTTGTTGAGTCTGTACAAGCTTTATGTGCCCATAAGCCACACATTACACATATTAACCAAATCTCGCCGTTTTTGCCAAATTCTCCACATATGATACAAATATCTTCAGTTACTTCTTTATCCAAGAAGATCTCTGCGTCTTTCTAACGTATGTACGTGGCATCTATAATAAAGAAATAAATCATTAATTATTTTAATTAGTTAACGTAACAAAATGGGGTAATATCGACCGGCCGCCATTTCCCCTTTCCTATCGGCCGGCATTACCCCATATGCCCATAATGTAACAACAAGTCGTTTTTAAATTTACAATGAGAATTAAAGCCAAAACAAACAATAGGATATAAAAAGAAACCTTTAAGAACACATCTATGGTAAATATGGATAATTTAAGCTAAACATAATCAATTATACATACCTTTGAAATTTTAATTTTCTTATAAAAACACTTGCAAAATTAGATTTCGATAGATCACGTGTTTCCAATGCACCGTATCATTACAGAATAAAGTATGGCTCCTTCACACACACGTTAGACAACCAATAACACACACAACATTTAATGTGACATCTGTAAGATGGAGCAAGTCATGGGCGAAGTTAGGGGGGGGGGGGGGCTAAGCCCCCCCAAACTTCAATTTAGCCCCCCTAAACATCTTCAAAACAGATATACGTTATACACATATACATACTTCTTCTCATATTATCAGTGGGGCTTGAGCCCCCCCAGATCTGTTCACCTAACTTCGCCCATGGAGCAAGTACGCGGCCGGTATTACCCCACTGGCCGGGATTACCCCGCTTTGCCCTAAGTATATTTAAGAATGAAATGTGTTATTTATCCTCAATCATTGTAAAATAGTAATCAAGTAGATCACAAATTAAAATTAAACTTTTTTGGATTAAAATTGTATAAAGAAACATTACTTTTTTATTAATAAAAAGCCTCAAATATATTTATTCCGCTCCGCGTGACGTCATGCGCAAGCCGGACGACTTTGACATGACAATCTAGCATACTTTCTTATATCACGACTTTAAATGGCAGTAGAGAAATGAACGTATCGCAAACTGAATATATCTTTCACATGACAAGCTATTCCTTGTCTTTAGATATGTACCACCCACGCACCTAACTGACCTAACATTCTGTTGACCAAATAAATAAACAAGTTGTTATTATTCAATTGAACAACTGTATACGCAACTGACAGTAGTGTCACCTACTTTAGTTGCGCAAAGCTGCTTTATGTTCAACTCATAAGCGTGGCGGGTCTGGTTAGTTGTGTGTGCCTAGATCTAGATGCATTCCCACTTACAATCGGATTACAGCTCTTAAGCACTTTTGAAATTTTGCTTCTTACGCTATAGTAAACATTTTCAAGCTCCTGTGTTTTTTCAGTCGCTTCCTTTCTAACACATGCAATTTCTAAATTTATATCTAGATACTTTTGCAAACATTCCTCAAGACGCTCTTTTCTTATTTGAAATTCTTCAATTAAACTGGTCAAGTGACCATCAGAAGAATGCTCCCCTACCGTTCAATCTCCAGATGAGAGATTGAGTGTTTTGTGGGTGGGTTGTGAGGGGTACGCCGTCACTCCTACCAATTGTAGACTATGCCTCACACCCCCATTGAGTAATTGAACAAAATGGCTTTCATGCAGACTGATTTTATTCTAATTATTTATATGTTTATATACAGTTTCTAACCTTACGTATTTGTTGTTGTGGTCTAGTTCTATTTTTTCTGCCAGTCATTTTACATAATCGTTCGTAAGGGCGCCGCCATGCCCCCCCCCTCCCGGAAAAAGAAAAAAGGTAAGAGTTATTACAAATAAAAATAAATTGTGTACGAAACCTTGAAAAAACGTCAGAGCCACGAACCCCAAATACTACTTACCCCCCCTGGGAACATTTCTGCTTAGGTACAGCCGTTTGCACCAAAGACGCCTAAAGCTAAGCTTTACTAAAGTGAGTTTAAGTTTAAACCACACTTAGAAAAGTGATGAATTGCACCACAGCGTATGTTGTGGACTTTAAATAAACTTCCTTAAGATATAGAATCTAGTACTTTTTCGCATTTACTAATTGACAGTTGAAATTTTTGTGGTTAGTTTATTGTTTTGATGCCATTACATGTGACTTTAAAAACACAATTTCATTATTTTTATTAACATTTTTAATTAATTTTGATATCGTTTCTCTTAGAGTGAGCCTATTGATATAGTTAAGTTTTTTAGCGTAGGTTTCTACTATATAAATTAATTTTACAATTACCGAACTTTTTTTTAACATAAATAATAGAAAGGACGCAGGTAGTTATTTTGCTTTACACCAAATGATCAATTACTATGGTTAGGTAAATATTATAAAAAAATATCAAAGCATTATTGAAAATAAAAAAACGAATAGTGTAACATTGAAAGAGAAAGAGGAGACATGGGACGTGGAATAAAATTACAATTGGATATAACTCGTGCAGGCCAGTGGGGTCAGTGGCGTAGCGTGGGGGGGGGGGGGCATGGCCCCGGCCGGGATAAGAAAGGGGGCGGCGGCGACAGCCGCCACGATTTTTTCAATTGGAGATTTAAAAAAAATTGACTACCACTCGAGCCCGCAATGTTACGTGCCAAGCGAACCGCAAGGGGGCGAAAGAGAGGAGGCGAGATAAAGTCGAGTGCTAGCGATAACCGGCCGGGCGGCCCGGCGGCGGCAAAGAGTTTTCCCGAACCCGAACGAACCAACAAGCGACAGCGAGTACTCAGCAGAGTTGATTGTCGACGCGTCAACTTTAATGTCGACCTCGACGCGTCAAGTGAATGTCAACAACGACAATGATTTACTCGACGTGGCAATTGTCGACGCGTCGACAGTTGAATGTTGACGTGACATTGTCGACACCTTGCAACCCTGGTACTCAGTAATTCAATCAAACAAAACAATAACACTTCTTATTTTCATTACGACTATGTCCACGTTGAGACTATCAAATTTAGCTATTCTGGCAATTGAACATGACATACATTTTGATATTGACGATTGTGTAAAAGATTTTGCTTTAAAAAAAACACGACGAGTTAAATTTGATCTGATTTAGGAGTAAAACAAATAAAATGATGGGTGAGGTTAGTTGGTTCTTGCTCCTTAACTATAACTTGTTGTTTCTTTTAATTTCATGAAATTACAACCGATAATTTAAAAAAGCTATACGAAAATAAAAAAAGAAAGTAGAAAATATGCTGCAAACCAAAAAAAGAAATTTTATAACGGAAGGTGGCAAAATAAAATTATTAAACGATCCTGCACTGGAAACCAACTTGATATAATAAATTCCAAAACAGTATTTGGCTTAAATACCAAGTTTGGTGATGGACGTAATCCTGTACAAACTTTAACTTTAACCAAAGTAACGAAGATTATATCGCTACTGACGTTACTGTAAGTTGCAAACAAATATTAGTATTTATATGTACAAACACACTCACGTAATTTACAGGAAACAGTTCTAGACTGGGGAGATTATAAGGCGTCACATTTGCAAACTCCACTAAATGACAAGCTGAAAAAAGTATCAGAACATATCATAGACGCTATAGCAATACCAAGTACAGGGAGTACAACTAAGAAAGGAGGCCGGCCGTAGCTCAGAAACTATTTGAGATTAAGCAGTGAAATAGAAAATCTTATAATAAATGTGGCCAAGAGAAAATGCTGGAAATTATTTTCAATCCTACCAATGCCGCCAGAGGGCGTTTCACTGATTTCAATTTGAAATTCCAATTTTTTGGGCAATTTTCCTCAGTAACGTATTTAAAAAAATATATTCATTGTAAACTAGTGATCAATATGTAAAACTTTGTTTAATGAATTTTTACAATTGCTGTCAAAAGAAGTGAGTAATACCTATTACATGCAAATTGCGTGTTGTTTTATTACTACCACCGGCTTCCATAAAAGCTTATGTGCCCAGTAGATTATAAATTTTGGTAGTAATCTGAGTTTATTACGTATTTTTGTGTGTACCGGTTTTCTATGTTGGTGTGCATATTTGAAGTGAAGATAAAAAACAAAATGGAGGTGATCGTAAACAAGTTAAATAATTGTTAAGATATGTAGCTTATTTGTATGATTTCTGTGTATTGATATTATTGGTAGTGTGTAACAGCAACCTTGTTATAGTTAGTTAGAGATTACTTCCCATGTAATACAGTGTGACACCACTCATGAAATGTGGAACAAATTGGAGAGCATTTTTGAGAAGAAATCTCAGGTTACTACGCATCTGTTAAACGAGCAATTTTATAACCTAAAGTTCGAAAATGAAACGGTGAATAGTTTCACTTCTAAAGTGACAAATTTGCAAGCTAAGTTAAAACAATATGGTGAAGATATTCCCGAAAAAATGATTCTTACAAAAATCATTATGCTTCCTGAAATTCCGGCATTTCCGGTCTGTATGGGAGAAAGTCAGTAGAGAAAATCAAACATTAAACAATTTGATGGCGCGCCTTTTACGAAGAGGAAAGGTTAACAAATGATGAGGAGAAATCTGTGGTTCTTGTGACAGTTCAACGAGACCGAACAGAAAAAGCAGCATGAACTGGGGACAGTCGTATGTCAAATAAAAATGGTAACAAAGACAACAGAAAATGTTTTGTTTGTGGAAAGATGGGCCACTTAAAAAGTCAGTGTCGGAATATCGAGTGTAATTATTGCAAAAGAAAAGGTCATTTGATGGAAACAAAAAGTAGAATAGAGTAAAAACCAAGAAAATGGGGCTAGTGGTAGTGGAGGAGGCTTTGATGTTTATTTATTTATTTATTTCTTTTTTATTTATTAGAGATATTCCTCAGGACAATTTGATTATTGTATAGGTTAGGATGTGTCAGGAGTAAACATGAATATAATATATAAATTTTGTTGATGGATAGGGTTCGATTCTAATGCCATTTATACTTTATTTTTACTTCAATAAGTTCAATATAAAAAATACATATTTTGGTTCCGACAACGTTTCGCCTATCTTCGGCTTTATCAAGTCTAAAATGAGATATTTACATTGTAGTGTTATTAGGAAAATTCTAGAATGGTAGATAAAGGATTGATTTTCTTTAGGTATATGTACTCACCTCTTAATTAAAAAAAATTTTTATTTTTAAACTTAAGTCTTAAAACTGCACGTCGAGATTTTAAGTTAGATGAAATGTGAGGTTAGAAGTAATAACGGAGTAAAGTTTGAGGACATATTAAAGTAAGTTTTGATACTGTGTATTGATGTTCTCAGTGTCTGTTCTGAAATTAATGGCGTTTAATTCTTTTTTAATCGTTAAAGATTCCAGCAGGATTCTTTTCTTAAACTGTGGTTCGAAATGATTGATTTTTACATTATCAAAGTCAAATTGACGGTTTTCTGTCGTGGCATGTAGTGCCAGTGCTGTGTTGGGTTTGTTTGGATTCTTATTTTTAATTATAACTGAGTTCTTGTGTTGTGTGATCCTTGTTTTCAAATATTGTTTTGTTTGGCCCACATAGGTAGCTTGGCAGTCCTTGCAATTAATTTTATATATAATAATAATAATAATAATAATAAAGGACATTTATTGAAGGAGAAGGATAATATCAGTAAAGGTATTATACAAAAGAAAATAAAGGAGGAATTCATAAGAACATAAACAATAAATAACATAATAAAATAGCACAGTATCACAATCACCTTCAAAAGGGCGAAGTTCAGATTTATGAAGAGTCTATAGTACTCTTCATAATCTGCTCTTACACTTAACCCTATATTATAAAAAAAGAGAAAAATATTAAAGGTACGTCTTACGAACGAAGAAGAAAAAAAATAAAAAACTTATTAACGTGCAAATACATAGAAAAAAAACTGGAATTAAATGTGCATATATAAAAAAAAAAAAACAAAAATATTATAAAAAATATTAAATAAAGGAATATAGAGTCAGAATAACTTTAAGCGATTTGAGAGATTGAGGTAGACTATTATAAACTTTACTGATGGTGTAGGAAAATGATTTTTTAAACATGCTAGTTTTATGGATTGGAGGTGTGAGAACGTGCTTTCTTCGTATATTTACTCCGTGAACGTGGTATCTAAATCGTATTTTATTAAATAAGTAGGTTGGTTGTTTATTGACTATAATTTTGTGGAACAATACGGAAGAGTGCAATATTCTTTTGTTATACATATTAAGCCATTTGGATTCAGTTAATTTATGCGAAATACGCTGGAATTTTTTGATGCCGTATATTAGTCGAAGACAAGAATTTTGTACTCTCTGAATCCTACTCGCGTCAAGGTTAGCAATGCATGGTCCATATACAACATCACAATAATTAAAATGAGACAATACAAGCGAATCACACAACATCATCTTCAGTTTTCTAGTCAAACAAAATCTTTGATTAAATATAAGCTTCAAATTAAGATAAGCTTTACGTAGTTAGTAGGTAAGAGATATGTTGAGAAAATTTCAAATCTTCATCTAAGATCACCCCAAGATTTTTCGCACTTTCTCTAATGACTAAAACCTCATCTCCAACCTTAACATTCACATCATGCTTAATTATATTTCTAGCCTTACGTCGACCAAATACCATAACCCGTGATTTTTCTGCATTAATTTTTAAGCAATGTTGTTCAGAAATTTTTACAAGAGCGTCAATGTCAGAATTAATCAAATGATTATTTCTAAACACATCTTCAGGTTTGAAATCAATTTGAAGTTGGGTATCGTCGGCATACAGGTGATACTTGCAGTATTTGATTTGTTTCTGGAAATTGCATGTGTAAAGTGAGTACCGTAGTTTTGGGTGGCTTGGGACGATTTTCAAGTTTGATTTATCCTGGATCAAAAAGTATGAAGTTAGGTTCTAAATAGGTAAGCCCTTATCATGCTAAATGGTAAGGGCTTCCGATTGGCATAAAGTAAATGGGAATCTGACATTCCATCACAGAAAAAAAAAATATGGCTGTCCCAAGTCACCTCACATTTTGGGTGTCTTGGGACATCCATTTATTTTTACGGATATGTCATCTCCTACAGTGTATTAGGCGACTTGGGACAAACAAATCATTTTTAAGTATATTAGGGAATACTATGATCCATGGAAAATAAAAAAAAGTGTAGTTTGTTCATATTTATTAATATAAAATACGATACAAAACGATTGTATAAAACTACAACGTATAAAAAACCTACCTATTAAAAATTAAAATTAAAAATGAAAACTAATAGGAAGTGATTTCGGCTTTTTCAATTGTAGTTGTGCAAGTATCGCTCCAGTTCACCAGGGTAAAATAAAAATGGTCCCCTTCTCAGCTTTGTAGGCGGTGTTAGCTTTAGAATGTATTCGTCATCTTCGATATCTCCTTCATCAGGGATTGCAGGGAAAATAAAAGCATTCTTAGTTTTGGTGCTTTCTTTTAAAAATGAGCAGCGATGTGGATTTGTGTGAATAATTTTACCAATGAATCGCTGACGTCGTCCCTTCACAGTCTGCAATTCCACTATCACGAAGTCGTCTATTTCTAACTCATTAAATGCTATCTTATTAGGTTCAATAATTGCTGAACTGACTGCTTCTTCAATTTCATCGTCATTTGAAGAAAATCCTCCAGCTTGATCATTTTCAGAGTCAGTGTCTTGGAGTTCATACAAATTAGCGGACGGTAGCTTTTTCATTTTGGCCGGCGTTTGTGATGTGGATGATGTCGCCTTATTTTCTTCAGTGGTTTTTATGTCTTCTAAAGCAACACTCCTTCCAGCAGGCACGTCTATTTTTTTTTTCCTTGCAGGCTTAGGAGTCGAGGAATCATTGCCTTTTTTTCCATATCGAACTTCTGCAAATAGATTCTTCATTGTCTCGGCAATTTCCCGTGCAGAAGTATCATTAACAGGAACATCTTGGTTTGGCAACTTCTTCAATACAGCGTCACGATCGAGTGGAATTAATCCTGTGGTTCTAAATCCTGCAATAATGTTATCTTTCTGATTTGCACCCACTTTCTCTAATGTTTGACGAAGTAAACTAGGAAGCAGGTCCTTTCTTAAAGGTCCCCGATTTTTCATTTTCCAGACTTTCAACACTTTTTTCCAAGCTCCTTTGATAGATCTAAAGCAGCTTACATCCAGCGGTTGGCAAAGGTGAGTGCTATTAGGCGGTAAAAGGATAAATTTAATATTATTTGCTTTACATTCTTCTAGAACTTTGACAGAAATGTGGCTAGCAAGATTGTCACCCAATAGCACCTTGGGTCCATTCAACTTTTGGAGGAAAGGCAAAGCGACTGTCATAAACCAATCCTCAAAAAGGGCTTGGTCAAACCAACCGGATTTGCTACGGTTGTATCGAGCATTTTCCGGCCCCCTTTCTGTCCAAGTGCTCCACAGATGATCAGCCTTATAAACAATATAAGGTGGTAATGTAATCCCAGATCCGGTTACACAAAACATGACTGAAGTATTTGTTTTGGTAAAGTCCATAACTCTCTCAGCGTGTTTTGCTCGTCTCCTTACCACCACTTTATTTCGCCCTGGATCATCGACAAATCCGCTTTCATCGTAATTCAGAATGTTCTCTGGTGGCACGTCCCTCAATGAATCTGATAAATGATCAAAATATTCATTAATGATATCTACTGAAACTGAAGCCCGGCTCCTCTTGATATTATCCGACATGCGCAACGTTAAATTTTGATGCCTGGAAATAAAACCATAGTACCAGCTGCTGCCTGGCCTATTGTTTCGAAATTTTGAAATGATCTTGCCTCGTCTGTTTAAATATCCCTGTACTAAATCTTCTATGTCGCTTCGTTCTAAGGGAAACCCCCAATCACTTGCTTGTACGATTGCTTCAGCAATGTTTTTTTCTTCATTTGCTGTTAACATTGTTTGTCCACCAGCATGTTTACTATTTTTATGGTTGTACTTTCTTTCTAAAGTGGATTTAGGTATACCATATTTAGCAGAAGCCTTTCGAAAGTTAAATTATTTATTGTAATGTCGTTTAAAGCTTTTTCCAGTGTTTCATCACTGAAATCGCGATATTTGCGACTCCCAACCATCCTTACATATTTATTGGGCATGTCCCAAGTCACCCTTGAAATGACAAACAAACAAAAAATATTAGCTCACGTGTAATTGTAAGGTTATGTATTTTTCATATCATTTGATATATTAAAAGAGCATAACAGAGATAAGAAATATATATGTCCGGAACACATATGACCAATAGGCACCCGCGACTGATAAGAAGTATCAGGGTTACTAAAAAAACCCATATTTACTCACCTGTAATTTCGCACAAATACAAAACCACGAGAAGATATTTTCAACTATTTTATCTTTAGTAAGCTGCAGCTATCTGTTACCAACATATTCTATACGTTTTCGAAGTTCGTGCACTTAATGATAGATGCCAGTACACCTTCTAAAATCCTTCTGCAGTTTGTCCCAAGACACCCGCTCGTCCCAAGCCGCCCAAAACTACAAGTAAGGGACCGAGATTTGAACCCTGAGGCACCCCAGCAGTAATTGGTAAAGGAGATGAGATTTTTTCATTTAAAATGACTTTCTGAAGACGATTTGTGAGATAAGCGTGCCTGAGTTTCACAGCACTGCCAGAAAAACCAATGAACCGTAAGATACTGAATAAAATTTTATGAGAGTATCAAAGGCTTTTGAATAATCTAGCATGACTAACACTGATGTTCTATCTTTATCGGCAGCCGACAATATATCATCAGCTACGTTTAATAGAGCAGTAGCACAACTGTATCCTTTTCGAAATCCAGATTGGCTTTCGGGTAAGATGTTATTAAACGTAGTATAAGTTGTTATTTGTTCTACCATTAATACAATATCAAGTTGGAGTTATCAGTAAGGTTTGGTTTAGTTTTTAAATTAGTGTGTAACATTTTTTTAAAGTGTTATCATTCTTATAGACGGTTTGTATTTGTATTTTTCTTAATACTTTATTTAATTTAGATGTTAGGGGTTGTATGTAAGGGAGGGTTACTCTGTTAATGCATAAATTTTCGTTTTTACCATGGTTGGTTTCTGTAGCGTGTGTCTGTTCCTTATGATTCGTTTTGTTTTGGTTGTGTAGATGTTTTAACCTTTTGTGAATGTATTTGTGAAGGAAATCTGTTGGGTAATTGTTCCTTATTAGAATATTCTTGATTTTGTTTATATTGGCTTTGTGGAATGTTTTGTTGGACAGTGTTATGGCACGGTCTATCAGGTTTGTTATTATGTTTTTTTTTTGTATTGGATGGATGTATATGAGAAATAGTTTATGTATCGTTTAGTTTTGGTATCAAAAACCTACTAAAACTAACCGATACATAAACTATTTCCCATATTAAAATTAATATGATTGACTTTTGCGAATTAGGCAAATAATCGAGCAAGGTAACAATATTAGTCCCTTCTATTGCTTCCATTTCTTCACTATTATTTTGTGGAAGTTGTTGCTTTGATTTAATATCTAAAATTGAAGTATTTATTCTATTTATTACTCGAGATCAGGCTACTTGGTCAGAAAAATGAATTTTTTTAAATCTACGATCTAAAATTTCGCAGCAGCTAACAAATGAACTTGTTCAACACTTCCAAATCTTTTCTTCAAGCCGTCCACATTTAAAGTTCTTGTTTTAGTACCAATATCAGTTGAAGTTTTCATTGTATTATATGTTTCAGTCAGACAAGTATGGCCTAGAGTTAACTTTGATTAGCATCTTATTAACATTATTTCAATACTGCCCCACTGATATGTCAAATGTTGACTCTTCGCATTTAAAAAAATAATATTTGTTTATCCAAAAAGTTTAAAAAATAACAGATTTAATCATTTATATGGAAAAGATAAAAAGCTATAATGTAATATAATGTAAACTATAAGCAAAAAAAGACAAAACTATAAGCAAAAAAATATGCTTATAGAATATTTAAAAAAACATCCAGAACTGGTAAGTTGGAAGTTCACATCTACATTTACCTACAAAAATGCAGAAGCAGAGTGGTTAACAAATTGCCGATATTTTAAACAGTATCCCTGGAGGATCAAAGAAAAATTGGAAAAGCTGGCGAGTCTTTAAGGAGTTGCTTGACACGTTGTGTGACAGTATAATATAATATAATAGATAATAGATTTGTAGACATAATAAGCATTACAAATGTAAACTGTTTTTTTAAAAATGCTGCATTAACCTTCTTCTTGCTAATCGACCTTCTGCAAGGTCTGGGTTTATTCTTCGTAAGTTACCTTCCTCAATCAAGTTGTGTTCGTCACCTATAACAAAATCTATTTGTTCTAGTTCCTCACCTTCAGGATCAGGAATAGTAAATTCAACACACAAATTATGTAGTAATGCACACGCATTTATTATACGACATGCAACTTCTGGTGCATAATGTAACGTTCTGTATTTGGTGAGGCATCTAAAGCGCATCTTAAGAACTCCATTAACACGCTCTATAATACTTCTCGTGGTTCTGTGTGTAAATTCCTCATCGCATTATGTGCATTAGATTTCTGCCATATAAAGGCATCATTAGTACTTCCGGGATATCTTGCATTTATATTAATTATTTTCATATCAGCATCAGTTATCTGAAAAGATAATTTTATTCTATTTTTGTTTTACTATTGGTATTTTCGAATACTGACTATTTGAACATTAATAGAATGAAACCCTTTCCGATTGATATAAATATATTCTGGATGCTCAATATTAGGTGGGAAAATTGCTACATGAGTACAATCAATAGTCAATTACACCAGGAAAATTAAATTTCTGAATAAACCTACAAATGTAAAATGTTTACTTCATGACAATTAAATACACAAAAAGTATAAATAGGTACCGTAATCTACAAACATTTAGTTCTTCCAAATTTCTAGGAAACTTTATCCACTGACTGAATACCTATTTATTCCATCGGTTACTTCTTTTACACTTCGACTTACAGATGATTGAGATACTCCTATATATTGATTGTGTCCTATATCCATTTGATAACTTCCTGTTGCATAAAATCTTAATGCAGTAAAAATCTGAAATTCACAATATAAGGTACATGCTGTATAAAAAGAAACGAAGTTGATTGATTATAAAATACCTGTATTAGTACTTACCCTTGTTGAGATACTTAGGTCTCATGTATGGTGCTATCACATTTTGTAAATATTGAAAATCTAAACATCTTAATAAACTGCACATCACTTAATTCTAAAGGATTAAACATATTTTCTCGAAGACGCGACGGTCTCTGACAATATGCTCTTCTGCATTTTCTAGATTCTCTAGAATTTCTATAAAAACTAACTCATAAATTTTTAAGATGGTTCTTTTGACATAGTTATTCTGTTGTAATAATATTTTAAATTTAAATTATTACTAATAATAATAATAAACTTATTTAAACTTTAACTAATAATAATAATAATAGATCATAAGACTTTTATTTTATCAATGAACTGTATACTACGTACCTGGAAGGCATACGTAAATCCATGAAAGTGAGGCAAAATTTGAAGTTAGGCAACCCGCAGTGTGGACGTAAAATTATCTCTTTCTATCTTATTTAGATATAAGAGTTGCACTCAATTTCTCACCTTTTTTAAAGAATTATTTTGATGCTATTAAAGAAATTATGGTATAAAATTGGATTTTTATTTTTTAAAGTAAATTGTCCTTCAGAAATAGAAGCTGAATGAGGAAAAAATTGTCAACGTAAAATTTTTGTTGCAAGACAATAATAAATAATCATATTGTCCGTTTTACACAACATAAATTCAGCACAAGAAAAATCCCTACCCAATAATTATTTATTATACTTTATTCAAGCAAGGGGAAATCAACCAAACTTATTAGGTACAACGAGATTGACAAAGACAGGTTACTGTCCTCTAAGGGCATCCTTTTTCTGTCTTCCCCTGACAAAAACTGATTGTTGAAGTACGGTGTGGGTCTGGGTCCATTCCAGGTACGTAGTATACAGTTCATTGTATTTTATGAATGATTTTAAGGTTATGTGCGGATCTTCGCGTAAACTCCGCTCGCTGTAAAACAAGGCATAATTTGTGCATACGTATGCGATGAGAATGGTGCAGAATACTGAAAAGTGATTTCCGAAGGACTACCATTCGTACGAAGCGTCAAGAATACAGGCCCAAAGCCACAACTGTTTTAACGTGCCGGATACCTCTTCCCACAAATGTTCTATCACATTTTGATCTGCCTCCGAAGGTGTTATTTTCCCGTGAAGCAAAACTCGAAGAAAATCAAGTAAAAATTTAGCTCCTCTACAGAAGTTTTTTTCTTAGACACAGCTATATTCGCCATTTTTATTTCACTTCGAAAGTAACAGTAAATACCTTTGTGGCAACACTGGTATCCCACTGAATTGAAGTTAGCGTTTAGCGTCAACCTGAAGCGGAAGCTCATCAGCTTCATCATTCTGTTTTCGTATATTGGCGAAGAACATGTCTTTGTGTAAACTGCAGAATAGTTTTGTACATTGGTAACAGTAATTACTTCATTAAAATATAGTTTGATTGTTAGGTCGTTAACAGCGATTTTTACTTCAACCTTATAAATAATAATCAACTACGTTAGTAGCGCAACCCCAAACACGCTACATTGGTAACTTCGACAACGAGAATTCGAAAAACAACGCCATGCTTGCAAGAAGACGCCATGCTTGCTAGAAGACGCCATGCTTGCTAGAAGACGCCACACCGTTTCTACTTCAATTAATTCTATTTCATCAGGGCCCTAATGACACATCGTGGTGGTAAGCAAATTTAATTCAGAGTTTGTTTTTCTTTGCCCGAATTTTTTAACAAATTAATTACTCAAATACGTTAACTTTTATGTAATTCAAAATGGCGACCTCACCGGAATCGTGCGTGTTAGACGGTCCCGCAGTATTTTCCGTTGTTAAGCTTCCTCCATTTTGGAAAAAGAATGTGAAAGTTTGGTTTATGCAAATTGAATCCCAATTCATCACACATAGAATAGTTAACGAAAAAACAAAATTCCATCACATGTTAGGTTGCATAGACCCTGAAGTAATAGAAAATGTCACCGATCTGTTAAACAAACCACTTTCCGAAACTCCATATTCTGACCTAAAAATTAGATTAATTAGTGAATTCAGTCTGAATCAAATAAAATTAGAAAGCTTTTAACCGAGTTAGAATTAGGCGACAAAAAACCTAGTTTCTTACCGACAAATGCAGGAATTATCTGGTGGGCAAGTGTCTGCGAACTCTTTTCTTGCAACGATTACCAACTAATGCTAGAGCTATCCTTGCGGCAAGTTCCGATGGCCTTCAGCAAATAGCCACTATAGCAGACAAAATAATAGAAATGGCCACACCTTCTCAATCATACGTATATCAAATTGGCGAAGTAGATTCTATACCAATTTGTCTTAATCCACACATCAGAAGTGTGCATTAGTGTGATGTCGAGGAAATTTATTTTTTGATTACTTTCTATCTGTAATGTGAATTTCAGTGAGTGGTGTATGTTATTGAATTTATTTAAGATGTAAGTTATCTGATCTTTATGGGCTATGAAAAAAATATCGTCGACATATCGTTGATAGAGTGTGATGTTTTTAATCTTTCGTAGTATTGATGTTTCTAGATCGACTATTGTTGATGACAATGGTTGGCCCATTGCCAGGCCTTGTATCTGTTTATAATTTTGTTGGTTGAATGTAAAATATGTCGAATTTAAGACGAAGTTTTTGTTCTTCAAAATCATCAAAAAATATAATATTAATATTAATCTAGGCAAAAGTATATTTGGAGTTTCAGAAGTTCCCTTCTTAGGTTATCTGATCTCTGCGAAAGGTATTACACCCCTTCCAGAAAGAATTCAGGCAATCTCCAACAACAGTTAAAGAGTTACGTATCTAGTTTCTTAGGTCTAATTAATTACTATAGAAAATCACTCCCACATACAGCACATATTCAAAGTCTGTTTAAGAGTATTTTTTTCTGAATTCAGCAATATTTATGTTGTGCTATAAGTACTTATTTTTTGAAAAATGTGTTAATACGAGGGAAGTCTCGTGGCAACTTGCCAGAATTTTTTTTCTCTATGCAAGCGACTAAACGTTTGAAATCCACTCTGTAGTATATTGGCCAGCACGCGTATATGGTACGGTTCAAGGATGGATGGCTATCACAGGCAGTCAGGTGTTAGCAAGCCTACGTACAACATACACGCAAACAAACACAACATAAAATGTACAATTACATAGACGTTGTAAAGTTATTCACAAATAGTTATTACGTTATAATTATAATAGTTAATTAGTGAATGCGTTTAAGTTCTATTAAAGTCGTACGAATCTTAAATCTTTTATCTCGGCCCACCTCATGTTCCCACACACTCCACATTACTACAGGCGCCGCCGTCTCTAGTTGAGAGTGCTGCCAAATGATTTTTTTTTTCATTTCGGTAGATTACTTCGATAAATTTCTACAGATTCCGAGAAAATTCGGTAGATTCAATTTATGAACGTTTTTAACAGAAATAATTTAGTCCGCCTTGGATTTGAATACAGTTTAGATTGAATTTGAACCAAAAGGGATAGGGTCATTTTAACAAAAGTTGTAGATTTTTGAATGCTGAATAAGATCACGTTGAAAAAATTGACATTCCATTTTAAATAAGCAAGTTATTGAGGTATGTAACTTCGGAGGTCTATTTCGGGGATTGCGGAGGACTTTATCTGAAATTCAAATAGGTCAAAACGTAGCTCATTACACCCTCTTTGAGGCCTTGGAAGACCAATTCCGAAATTCGCAGCGGTTAGGGTACAGACCGATTTCCGCGAGAGCTTGCAGCTGTCACAATTTTCGAAGTTTCCCGAATAACTCGGAAACGGTAAATTTTTGACGTAAAACACTTTACGTCAGTATGACGTCTTTTTCAGGTGAAAAAGTCACAGCCCAAGAACGTCAGCGGAAGACGGGGTATTGACGTCAGAAAGTCACAGCCCAAGAACGTCAGCAGAAGACGGGGTATTGAAGTCAGAAAGTCACAGCCCAAGAACGTCAGCAGAAGACGGGGTATTGACGTCAGAAAGTCACAGCCCAAGAACGTCAGCAGAAGGCGGAGTATTGACGTCAGAAAGTCACAGCCCAAGAACGTTAGTAGATGACGGCGTATTGACGTCAGTTTATCATTATGAGGGGACGTAATACTCGAATCCTTTGTTTTTTAAATAGGATTAAACTTCGTGCAACAATAGAAATAGATGATTGGATATTAAGCAATGTTGCTGTGCCAATAACTAATCTAATATTTGTATTATATCGCGGGATATTTAAACTTGGTTCTTCTAATTAAAAACGTTTAGAGATTAGATCTGTTTGAGAAATAAAGATTTAAATGCAAAGTACAGTACTATTTTGTAGTATTTGTGTGCATGAAGATTTTCCTAAATTACAAACGCTGCTCTACGTTACAAACAATTCATTATATAAATCTATATTACAAAGACTTTTCATTTTGCAGAAAAAAATTATTAGGTTAATTTTTAATATACCTTTTTAGAATTCGCGTCATTAGAGTGCTTTAATAGATCCTATTAAAGCACTCAAATGACGTCATTTGCGTGCTTTAATAGACATTTGCGTGTTTTAATAAAACCGGTACAATTTAATTTTACTAAGTTGGTATTTACCGAATTAATTCATAGCAAATACTGTAGTTAACCTTTAAATAAATTTTAAATTGACAATTTGAAAAGTAGTAGTTCCAATCTCTAAAAAATTCCCTAGATTTTGATAATGTCAAATATTTATTTAAAATTGCTTGCAAAAGGCGCAAATTCTAAAAAATAGTATAAAAAACTCATTCATAAGGCTTTTATGGCACTCGTCATTAAGAAAACTCGTGGCTGCGCCACTCGTTTTCTAAACTTTGATTCGTGCCATAAAACGTACCTTATGAAACTTGTTTTTTAATATACTATTTCGGAGTACCTACCTGCAAAAATATATTCATTGAAAACAATATATTGACCTTGCCTTCCATATTCATATATAAACTTCTTTGTTTTATGAAATTAAATCTTCTAGACAATATTAGATCCAATGACACGTCAAAACATAACTACTGCACACGTAGGAACCAATTATCTATTCCCTTTCATTCAACTGCGGCTTATGAAAGCTCAACTTTATATCTTGCTATTAAATTTTACAATAAACTTGATTCACATACAAAGTTACTTCCTTTTCCAGTTTTTAAAAAATCAATAAAACGGTATCTTTGTTCTCGTGCGTTCTATAGCTGTGCTGAATATTTTAATGTGCAAAATTAACAACTAACTTTTGCTTTGACTTACCATATATACTTATTGTATCTTACATGGTGAATAAAATTTATTATTATTATTATTATTATTATTATTATTATTATTATTATTATTATTATTATTATTATTATGGTTGTTTTTCTTTCTATAAACAAGGAAAAATAAATAAGTACTATGGGTAATTTCAAACTTATAATTATTTATTTAGTTTATAGTAAAAAAATTAATACAAATTTACAAACTAGGTACTATATGAATGTAAAAAGAGGAAATGATCATGCAAAGTAGTCTTAACGGAGAATTGTAAATACAAAACATTTAGCAAAAATATCTTATACACCAAGAATTTAAGGGTATATATATCAAGATGTTTAGAATCAAAAGGATAATCATAAAGGGAGCCATAGCTTTCAAATGCTTTTCCAATTATATAAACATCTAAATATTTTTGTAGAATGTTATAAATTTGCTAAAAAATTAATACAAATGTACCAACTAAATAATATATGAATGTAAAAGAGGAAATGATGCAAAGTAATCTTCACGGGGAATTTTAAACACAAAACATTTAGCAACAATATCTCTTATAGACCAAGAATTTAAGGGTGTAAAACATTTTTATTTAGTAAAATCGATAGAAGTAAAGTATAATTTGATGCATTATAGGCAACCAAACTTCCTTTATAATTTTAACGTTTTATTTACCTGTATTCAATTTAAATCTGTTATCAAAAACACCTTTGACCAAACAATGAATGATAGGAGAAATTCCCGTAATATAGGACATTTGACGTTCGATTTTTCGAGCAAGCACGTAGCTTTCTTTTGTGCATTAATTTAAAGAAAATTTCTCGGTAGCTGAAGGCATCGGTGAGTACCTACTAGATAGAGTATTTAGCATTCTCTAATCCTTATTCGATTTACCTACAACAGAGAAATTTCTGGGAGCCAGTTAATAATGAGAAAAGGTCACCCGTCCAGTTAATAAAAAATATACTGGTCATTGGAACTTTGGTTATTCCACGCAATTATTGAGAACAGCCTTTTGGTTATAATTTGTTCGAGGCTACAAAAGCAAATGAAAAGTGAAACGCTCCTGTTCTTACGCTGATTAAACCACTCCGTTTCTTCAGTTTCTTCCAACGTCCACGCTGGAACTTATCTCACAAATCAACTACAAAGTCAGAAGTCAGAATTATTTATCGTATAAAAATAAATGTAAGGTCATGCTGTTTTCCATACCTTATAAATTTCGCTACGTGTTCAACAAATAATTACATCCTCATTTTCACTGTTCATCCATCATTCACATATCGTTAAAGTCACTAAAGAATTAAGAATTTACAAATATTAATTATAAAAAGAAAAATAACCACAATAAAAAAAAATTTGTTCAGGCGGTGCAAATAGGATAATTGCCACGGGTTATTATCTTGGAATTGAGTTGCACTCAATAATATTATATTTAAATACATACCAGTAAAGTTAACAAATAATTTGTATTACAACGAGTACGAGATCCAACTTACCTAACTATATAACTAATAAAAACTAAAAAAAAAAAAACTAATAAAAAACTATATCTATGTACTAATTAATACTAAATAAAACTAACAGAAATTAAAATACTAATTAACGTAGGTTGACGAACAGTTGTTTGAATTATATTACATTATTTATTGGTTTCATGCTTAATAACATAGCGTTTTGAATTTTTATGAAACAATTAAATAAAATTTTATTAATTATCATCTTGCATTTGCCTAGCTCATTGATTATTTTGCTTGTAAATAAATTGAATATTTTGTTAGTTAAATCTTTTGTCATGACAAGTTATCAATTCATATTTTTTTGTATATAATAAACCAGTCACGATAAAGTTTTTTGGCGTTAAAGATTTACCTGTAGTCCTAATAACGTCTAACTAGAGCGTTTTATGTATTAACCAGAGCGATAGACCAGGCGCCCAACCCAACATCGTACAATAATTGTAAATTTCACTCACGACCTCAGCCAGAGTTAGTCGAGGTGCGTGCCCTTCCTACAGGACACGAAGGTAGGTGTATTGTGGAACAATTAGGTAATAATTAAAATTATTTTCCACGTTACACTTTTTTTTTTTGCGCCCAACGTTTTTATACTAAATTTTTTGGTACTGTGCTGGTTTATTATACAAACATCATCGTAATGGAACATATAGATCAAATGAAACCAATTCATTTACTGACAGATGAACTTACTTATGAATTACGTATTCGCGGAATCATTACAAACAAAGATGTAAGCACTAAGCGTAAAATTCTTGCAAAACTCTTACAAAAGGACATGCAGCGTCCTGGCGTTTCTTATTTTGACCCCACTTATGACTTTGCAACCGAAATGCGCGAAATTAATAAAATAGTTCTTTCTTTACGCACTTTAATAGACGAATTTGATGGTAATACTAATGACTCACTATATAAACGCATTTGTTCACGCATCATACACCTCACAACCCGCACTAAACGCATTCAGGTTGACGAAGACTCCCCTGCAGAAGTCCTAACATTTCGCAATGAAGCAATCGCTTCGGCCTTGGAATTAGAGGCCTTAATTACCGAAAAAATTGTTGAAATACCTACGGCAACAACTAATGAAGCAGTTTCTATACCGTCTACTTCACTTGCTCGCGCTATTCACCCCATTGAAAACAAACCAGTTCCCGTTTTCAAATGGAACTTAAAGTTCTCCGGTTCGAAAGGGGCGGATATTTTAGATTTTTTGCAAAGAGTCGAAGAACTACGAATTGCCAGACATGTTAATTCTAATGAGCTTTTTAATTCATCTATCGAATTATTTTCTGACAATGCTCTAACGTGGTTTCGTTCTGTTAAAAATACAATCGATAATTGGGATAGCTTGGTAACTAGGCTTAAGCAAGAATTCCTACCAGTAGGTTATGAAGAAGATATTTGGGAACAAATTAGATTAAGGTACCAAAAACGAGACGAACCAGTTAACATTTTTGTAGCGGTTTTAGACGGGTTATTTAGTAAATTAGGACATTTTGTTGCGGAATCCACCAAACTTAAGTATATTAGAAAAAATTTATTACCACACTACATTGACCAACTTGTTCTTTGTGACACAAATAGTGTAATACAGTTAATAGAATTGTGCAAAAAAATTGATTACGCTAGGGACATAAAAGATAGGCAAAAACCCTCAGGTTCTAAATATTCAAATATTAACACGATAACCCCTGGATGTAATACGGACCCCTATCAAGCTTTTGGCCAGGTGGAAAGTTCTAATAAAACTCAGTCAAATAATAAAGTAAGAAAGAATTTCAATGTAATCTGCTGGAACTGTCAACAACCAAACCATACATTTCATGATTGTACAGCGAGAAGGACCACCTTTTGTTTTAAATGCGGTAAACCCGGAGTTATAAGTACTAATTGCAAGTGTCCAAAAAACGCGCACAAAAGGCATTAAAGCGAGGTTGGTTAATGTCTTCGTTTAATATTTTAAAAACCTCAACTTATCACGATTCACTCTCTTGGCTAGAATGGCTCGACTGCGTGCGAAAATTTTATAAAGAAAAAACATTGTTAAAATCAGAAATTTCCCCTTTGTTTATAAAAAGACAATATGATAATCGGCCTTATGTACTTATTAATATTTTAAATGTTGAATTAGTAGCTTTAGTCGATTCAGGAGCGAACAATTCTATTTTAGGCGGCAAGGCATTTAGTCTAATCACCAAACTTCAGTTTAAACCCTATAAATCTGCCATAAAATTTGTTACAACTGCAGATGGCCATAGACAACCGGTTACCGGAAGTGTAGATATGCCCATTACATTAAATAATGTTTGTAAGTTAACTTCATTTCTAGTAGTGCCTTCTCTAAATCAGAATATCATCTTAGGTAGTGATTTTTGCAAAACGTTTGAATTAAAACTAGATTATAAAGACGAAACGTGGTTAGTCCAATACAGTTCTGAAAACCCAGATATCAATGAATTAGCAACAAGTGAGATAATGACTCCCAGCATAGTTTCTTATTTGCCACAACAACAAGAAAAAGTAAATTATATTAAAAACAAATTTAGAGAACTATGTAGTGAAGGTAAATTAGGTCGCACCCAAGTAATTTCGCATATTATTGACGTTGGGGATAGCAAACCGTTTAAAGAACGACAATATCAAATGTCTCCATACATGATGGATCATTTAATTAGAGAACTTAAAAAAATGCTACAAGAAGGTGTTGTTGAATCTTCAACTAGTCCATACAATTCGCCTGTCCTCCTGGTCAAGAAAAGTTCAGGTGAATTTCGTTTTTGTTTTGACGGGCGTAAATTAAATTCAGTTACGAAGCCAGACTCGTATCCATTACCCCGAGTTGATAGAATTTTGAGTTTACTGAAAGACGCAAAATACATTTCTTCAATTGATTTGAGAAACAGTTTTTGGCAAATACCTTTGGATAGTTCATCTAAAGAAAAAACAGCATTTTCTGTTCCTGGCCATGGACTATTCCAATTTACGGTTATGCCATTTGGCCTTAGTAATGCCGCACAAACGCAGCAGCGATTAATGGACACCCTGTTTGGACCTCAATACGAGCCAAACATTTTTGTTTACTTAGATGTCATTATTGTCGTATCAAATACGTTTGAAAAACACATAGATTTATTAGAAGGCGTTTTCCTAAAACTAAAAAAAGCAAATCTAACTATAAACTTAAAAAAAAGTGACTTCTTCAAAAATGAGCTCAAGTATCTTGGTTTTATTATAGATGGCACCGCCAACGGGTTGCGAACAGATCCAGATAAAGTAGCAACGATGATTAATTTCGCTAGACCAAAAACTTATACCGAAGTATACAGCTCAAAGTTAGTAGATTCTCTTGCCAGCATTACATCTGAAACAAAAACAATCTATTCATCAGTTTAGATTTTTTATTAAGATCATAAAAGGCAAGACAGGAAACCTGCTGTGTTTTTAATTTATTATATTATTTAAGTCGATAAAACGATTTTATACGTAACTACGGTTCTATGGAACCGATTTTGAATTTCTATAGACCAATTAAAAGCAAAAATTATAAGCAACACATTATCTTGTGTAGAATATAATGATTTATACGCTAGTTTACTTGGATAATTGAAAGACGTCCCAGGCAACATCTCCAAAATATATTTGTTAAATATCGAGAAAATGATAGCAGGTAGCGTAATGAAGCATAGGACCAACTTTATTCCCCACGTTATAAGCTTTAATTTGACATAAAGAACGTAAAAATCGGTTCAATAGATACCGAGTTATTCAAGTTAAAAGTTTCAAAATGGCGGCCACTTTGAAATAGCCGCCATTTTGAAACCGGGACTAAGAAAAAATGCCAACCTCGATTTTTGCATTTTGTATGAAGTAATAAGTTTAATTAGCTAGGTTCGCAAAAATCTATACGAAATTTTCACGATATTACACAACGACCTGCACTAAAATCTATGAACAAGTATAACCTAATAATTAGAATGAAAAATTTTTACTTACTTATTATTGTTACATACTATTTTCTATTTAAAACTTCCTTCTTTTTTCTTTGGGGGGCATGCTTGAGCCACACTTTTACCGCCTTTTCAATATCAAAATCAGTAGCACTTGAAGACTCTCTAATTGCAGCTGAAAAACAAAAAATAAAGTAATTTTTTTTAAAACATTAACTACATACATAAGAAGTATAATTGCAGTGATTTACTTTAATTATTATTATATTATTTATAATAAAACTAAAATTTTCTATAAAAATGTATCAACATTTAATAATATCAGTGGAGAAGATATTTTTTAAGTGACTCAGTGAATAAAAATGTAAGTAGATCAGGTAGAAACACTGGTAACATAATGAGTGACCAATGAATTACTAAATTTTAACAATAATTCATTTTGTGATTCGTGATGGGACCATATACAGGGTGTCCCTGAAATGCGTGGACATCGCTTAACCACAGATTCCTGGTTCGAAAATAAGACGATATAACTAAACTTACCTATACACAATTACGTTTCGTTTAGCTAGTATTCAGCTTCAAAGTTCTTTTAAAAAAAAGTTATTTTATCCATAACGACAGAACGCTTGGATCGATTTGGATAATATTCGGTATTGTACTCCTTACAGATATAGGTCATCTTTTAAGGTGATTGTTGTTATTATCAGTGAACCATTAGTGTACGAAACACGGGTAACACGGCATAAACCAGTGAAAAACTTTTTAATGTTAAGGCCAATAACTTTCAAAAAATAGTTTCAGAAAGAGACATTCCATAGTAATTTTTTTGTTACTTGCTAATTGATGATATCTGTTAAGGTTTAGACACAAAAAAATAAAATCTGAGGGACGGCGCACTGCATACAGTTACTTGTTATTAATAAAAATATCATCGTCATTTATTTCATAGAATACCAGACTATTATGTTACATTTGTTTTAAGAAATGCAGTCTCCCTTACTCATTAAAAAGTAAAATAGATGCAGAATTAGATAGATTAATAAATGCGGGAATCTTATCGCCAATAGAAAGTAGTGAATGGGGAACACCGATTGTACCTATCTTAAAAGACGATAATACGGTAAGAATTTGTGGGGATTATAAAATAACCTTAAATCCGTTTATCGAAGAAGAAAGATATCCTGTACCTAACTATCAAGATTTATTTCAAAAATTAGAAGCGGGAATCCAATTTTCCAAAATTGATCTGGCGCATGCCTATCAACAATTAGAGCTACACTCAGATTCCAAGAAATATACCGCGATATCTACACACAGGGACACATTGGTATACAATCGTTTACCATATGGAATTAGTTCCGCACCTGCGCACTTCCAGAGAGTGGTAGAAAATTTATTAGTAAACATGTATATTGGCCTTCGCTAAATAGACATTGAAAACTGTAAAAATTGTGAAATTTGTCAAACGTTTAAAAATAATCCAGCTAAAGTACCTTTGACTAATTGGGAAGTACCGGAAAACGTATGGGAACGGATTCACATCGATTTTTTAGGTCCTGTCTTTTCAAAACAATTTTTAATCATTACGGACGCGTTCTCATAGTGGTTAGAGGTATTTCCTATGTCAAATATTACGACGTTTTGCTTAATAGAAAAATTAAGGGAAGTATTCGCAAGATTTGGGTTACCAAAAACGATTTGCTCCGATAATGGTCCACAATTTACCTCATTGGAATTTAAAGAATTTTTAAAATTAAATGGAATTAAATTTGTTACCATTCCTCCGTCTAATCCTGCTTCAAACGGCGCAGCTGAAAATAGCGTAAAGATCGTGAAACAATTCTTATTAAAGGAAAAGGAAGCTAATGTTAAGTCGAATTTAAATTCCAGTTTAAGTAGATTTTTATTCACATATCGGAATACGGACCATTGCTCTACAGGTGAAACACCTGCACGGTTAATGATAGGACGACCTTTGAGGTCTAGATTAGATTTATTGAAACCGAATTTTAATTCTCGAAACAATTTGCATTTAAATATTGTACGCGCAAATTTAAAAAAACGACAAACGCAAAATGAAAGATATTATAAAGGGAAAAGAATTGTTAATTTTTATAAAGGCGAGGAGGTGTTTGTTCGAGATTACAGTTTCATTAAGCCTAGATGGACAAAAGCAAAAATAAATTGTAGGAAGGGTAAAAATGTTTATATTGTACAGGTGCACGAGAATATTTTGTGGAAAAGGCATTCTAATCAAATACGTAAAATTAACCACGAAGAAATGTCAACAACTAACTTTTCACAAAATATTGGTCGGACACAAGGTGAGGGTTCTGAATTTGCTAATCAGGTAGTATTAGATTCGCCAAAAAGTGAGTCAGGACGCTACTGAAGTTGCTACCACTTCGTCAGCAACTAGTTTTCCAGAAGTGGTAGATAAAAACGACTTGATTGTGCCGCAACGACCACAACGACGACGTAGAGAACCCGATAGGTTAAGGTATTAAATTGTATAAACTGGGGTATTGCGTAAGTAGGAATTAAGTTTTATTTTAGTGCGGGGGAAATGTAGTACCTATTTAAATTTAAGTTAGTAAAGTTGTAATGGTAGGAATTTGTAAACCTGCGCACATTCATATAATATTTTACATTCTGTACTTATCAATAAAATGATGTACACGTGTCCATGATTTACTTAACCCTTTCGCTCACCTTGTACTACTAGTAGTACATGGGAGTTTTAATTTTTTTAAGAAAAACTAATTTATTATTCAGACTGTACTTAAATTAGTAGTAATCTGTATGTACTATTTTAGCTTTTCAGCAATTTGTGTCGCCAATTTATCATGCGAAAGGAAAATTTCATTTAATTACAAAAGTGATTTCGCTAAATCTGAGTGACTTGCAAAGCGCGCGAATACCGCTTTATTTATGTAACCTTCCAAGTAATCTATGATTTTTGTATTTTTTATGGTGATTATTTGGACTTTAGTGAACCTTAAAAATCTAGTTTGGTGTACTTTTAATGTTCTGTTTTAGTATTATGCATGTTTAGGCTATGTACTACATGTAGTACACCGTGAGTCAAGTGTCGTAATTCTGAGTATTATTATAACCTCACTTTTTTTAATTATATTTGTTATTATTAAAAATGTCGGGTGGATCTAAAAGAAAAATAGATCTTAAGCGTCCCTTGAGTGACACAGAGCTGCTTGAGCTCATAAACGGAGATTTGTCGGACATAGAGTGCTTCAGCAATGATGAGGACCATGGCTGGGAGGATGACCTGGAGACTGATTCAGAAGGTAATGATAAGACTTTACGACAGCAGTATCTTTATATATTGTATTGTAAGTATACCGCTGGATGACGTTACCAACCTAAAAGAAAGTAATGTTTTGGAAGAATCTATCAAAACTTATTTTTTAGGCGGCTATTACATAAATAGTTGTTTTACGTATCTTTTGAAAACCGTAAAGTACCTATAACTTTTTTTTGACATCTGTCATAAACAACTTTACGGCCGCATTTACTTTACAACCGCTTTTACTTTACTTTACGGCCGCTACAATCACTTTTACGGCCGCTACAATCACTCTGCAAGTGACATGTTGTCAGGTAACTGTCACTGTCAAAATTATGAAATTGATATTTAAATTAAAGTTTATATCTTTTTGTGATAGTCGCCTAAAAAATGTTGTGTGCACCTCGGTTAAAAGTTCTTTTTTAGCCTCATCTGATTTGTTAGCCTCGGCTTTCGCCTCGGCTGCAATCATCAGATTCGGCCAAAAAAGATCACTTTTGCAACATTGATACACAAATAACTATTGTTCCAAATGTAAAGTGCATTTATGTATTCAGATAAAACAAAATTGTTTTACATTATACCATACTAAATAAAATCTATTTACTTAAGTACAGTCTGAATAATAAATTAGTTTTTCTTAATAAAATTAAAACTCCCATGTACTACTAGTAGTACAAGGTGAGTGAAAGGGTAAGAGAATTTTAAACACCTATTTACCCTTTGACTCACGATGTACTATATTATGTAGTACATCCCATATTTTCAAAATGGCTGCATTTTTTTTTTTTGATACCATAAATTTTTAAATAATTCATTGTATATATGCACCAAGTTTCATAATTTTTACAAAAAAATTAAAAATTCGTGAGTGAAAGGGTTAAGTATTCCCGGAGAATAAAAAGAGAAAATCCTTCGGGATATTACACATAACATGCAAGACTTTTCGAGTATTAAAAGATGTTAATTAAGTTAAATTTTCAATTATATTCACATTCTAAATAAGAAAATGTATATGGAGTATATGCTGCTTAATTTTAAAACATTAGGGGAACAACTTCCAACAATAGTGAGGTTATACATACGATGTGAATCGTAAAATAATATTTTGAGAATTATAAATACAAGGATTTTTACTACAACCGGAACTTGTCACATTATTATTCTAACAACTAATATGTTACAAAATAAAAAATTAAGTGGGGTTATATTGCGGAATAGGTATATAAAAAATAAATTTAAAAATTAGGTACTTACCTTTTGGTAAATTAGTCAAGACCATATAAATATACCATATTTATGATCAGAGGCACATTGAATAAAGACGAGTACTACCTGTATCCTGTAGTATTAGTACCGTAAGACCATGAAACTTTTTAACTTTGTATATGAAAGAAACTGCAACGTGCAAGACTGACGCTGACGCCTTTATTCCGCCATATTGAAAGTAGGATTATAACCGCGAAATTCAAAATGTGCGATAAATATATACGAAATCACCTTAGATATGAGAAACCTCATCTAAGGAAATCACGATTGATTAGCAGCACGAAGGAATAATGCACATCCACGCAAACCTCTAAAGACAGTGTAAACAGTTAAATGTAATTACTTGAAACCAAATTAGAGAGAGATGGATAACAGTTAATAGTTTTTTCCACCACCGTTCGAGTCGCTGTAATCACTATTTTATCGGTATTATGCTTATCCCAAAATTGCATTTCAATTTACAAGAATGTATAAAGAAACGTGGGTATTACATACGATTATGAATCTCTGTATATCTGTACTCCATAAAATATTTTGCTTACATTATTTTTGTATTCTAATACTATTAGTCAGTATGTAACCTAATATAGACGTCAAACTGACGTAACTCACGACGTAGGCAATATGACGTCTATTAGTCGTCATCTTACGACCGATGACGAACACGACCATAAATGTCCCTTAAATGACGTCATTATGACGACATTATTCGGCATGTGGTTAACTGGGTATACTCCAAACAGCTAACAAATTGTAACTACAAAAAACTATATCTTAATATCAACTTACAACTAATATAAAATGAAAAAATTTTTTCTCAATATCAACTCGATACATATACACATTCACTTCTCCCTTTCTTGTAAAAATTCTTTAACCTCTGCAAGTACTGTTTGTGGATAAAAAAATAAGAACTTTAATCACAACTTATTCTACCATATATCTGTGTTTATTTATTCAGTTTTAGTATTTGTTTCTTCAGCATTTGCAGCTTGTTGCGGATTCAAATAGAATACTTTAGGCAAGGAGGTTGATGTAGGGGAAAGAGGTCGAATATCGATCACTTAAAAGATATGTAAGACAAAAGCCAAGACATTAAAAAAATGGTGTTATTTTTTGTATGGAACGTAAACTTTATTCATTTTATAACATAGTAACATAAAAAAATCCTCTATATTTCCATAACATAAATGTGTGTAATAAAAAAAACAAAATTGTAACTTGATCGATATTATCCACCTAAGGTTGGCTAATGTCGATCGTATAGGAGGGTAATATCGATCGATGTCTATTCGCATGCTACACACGAATTCAGGTTTTCCGGTCGCGATACCTCAGTACAATCAGCATGGAGCCAAGTACCACATGACCTACATCGCCACCACACTTCATCTCTCCCTGTTTCCACACAAATTGGACATAAGTCGTTTTCACGGGCGGGTAATATCGATCATGGTGGCCGATATTACCCGCCGCAAGAACGCCATCACTTTCATACACACAACTCCAACATCAACAAAATAAAAGTTTTCTAAACCCTGTATAGAATACATTGGATTGCCATAGAACTATTAGTGCTATTATAGGATCTTAAGATTTTCTAACGTTGACAAGTACATACCTTATCTGATGAACCGAAAAAATAAGAAAATAACTGCACAATAACTGTTTGCGGCCATTCAGACCTCGCGTTGCAATTGAAATTGTCCGGAGTTGCCATTGGTAATTTGTATCTTCCTCAAGAGTTGGCAGCACATACTGCATTATTTTATATTTCGCCAGAATTGTATGAAACTAGGATGATCGATATTAGCCGCTGATCGATATTCGACTCCTTTCCCCTAGATGAAATTGTAGAGATGATACGAGGTGTTGCACCTGAAGTGGATGGTCTAAAGCTAAACGGTAGGATGGTAGGAGCGAATATGTCTTTCAGATCGGTTATTAGCTGTGTAGTTATGTCTTTTAACATATCTTTTTGGCTGTTAATCATCCCTGTAATTAATTCCTTTTGGAATTGTTGTTCCGAATCTAATTAATTTAATGAAATTTTCATTTCTGTCTTGAATCTCCTCGTAATTTCGTTTTTGTTTGTCAGCGTATCTTGACATGATAGCTTCATTCATTCTCAGTGGCGTATTTAAGGGGAGGGGGGGGGGGGCGAGAGCCTGTCGATTATGTTTATTTAAATCAAATAATCAAATATATTTTAATCTATTCCCATACCTTGCTATCACTTTATTTGCATTACATTTTGTTAACGAGTTTAATTACTGTCACAAACGCTCGGACTAACGGTGGTATGCTGGATCAATGCGAACCGTACAGCCGCGATCGTACAGCTAGACGAGGAATCTTAATAATAGTGCGAACTCGTTCGATTAATGTTAATTTTATTAAGGAGTAAAGTATAATAATTAGTTGCTGTAAGATTTTAAATTTTTTTACGAATCCAGAGAACGTTCCGGTACTTCTAAAAAGCAAAACAAGAAGGTAAGTTAAGTTTAGTGTAGTTATACATTTTTTACTTTTGATTAATTTAGCTACTTATGTTACCTTGGCTTAAAGTAACGAGGCAAAATTAGTTTTATTTACAACATGTAGGCTAGGTACCTATTGTCACAATCATTATAGGGATATTCTATGTATATCGATGCATCAAAATATCGATATTTTTAAACTGATCCATTATTATTTATTACCTATATTGTTATGTATGACTATGACTGTGTATTTCTATTTTTTCAGAAATGGATCGGAAAAAACAGTCCACCATATCAGATTTTTTTAATAATCCGAAACGGATTAAAAAACGGAAACCTCACACTCTTACCTAAGCTGTTCTAATGAATCTTTCGTTGTTGCTGGTTTAGAAAGACTCAGATTAAATCAATTCTACTAAAAGTAATATAGAAAATACCTCGGAAAATACTGTATCAGAATTAAATCTCCAAAAACATTAATCGTGCTTCGGAATTAGGTGAATTCGTCAATCCTAACGATATAAGCAATTACTTAAAAAAAGCCCTTGCAATAATCAGAGATGATAGACGTTTTTGAAAAAGTTTGGATGCCACCTTCAAATTATGTATTTCCTGCCACGATTCACGGAAAAAAAAGTTGAAATTTCAGTACTATTGGCTTAACCGATGGCCGTGGTTACTGTATTCTGCCAAAGAAGATGGAGCCTACTGCAAATACTGCAGTGTCTTCGCAATAAAAGGAGACGGCTCTATACATTTTCAACTACTTGGATCACTAGTAAAAAAAATTTGCAAATGGAAAGATTCTGTTGAGGTGTACACTAAACATCAAAATAGTAGTGTTCGTGGTCTTACGATTGAAAAACGGTTTTAACTAATGATTATATTTACAAATTACATAATGTTGCCAGCACCAATCTTGTTGGACGAATACTTATGAATGAATTTTTTAGGGTTGTATACCTGCATTTGTATTCAGGTATACACACTAGTTAAAAGGCGTGAGACCGACAAGTAGTTATCATAAGAAAGCCCTTTTAAAAGCTGAATACTTCATTAAATCCACAAAAAATCCTCACTTGTCTGTGGATAACGTGCTTGATACTGAAAGACATAAGCAAATTATGCAAAATAGCAAAAATCTAAAGCCAGTAATCGATGCAGTAGTTTTATGCGGTAAACAAGATATAGCTCTGCGTAGACATAGAGACATTGGTCCTATTTTGCTCCTAGAGATAACGAAGGAAACTTTAGACCAATTTTGCGCTATCGAAGCGCTGGAGATCCGCTTCTTAAAGACTTTTTGGAAGGACCGGGACAAAGATACATAAGCCCAGTTAACCAGAATGTGATTATAGAATCATGCAATACGGTTATGCTAAAGAAGATAGTTACAAATATAAACAAAGCGAAATGTTTCACTGTTCTGGCTGACGAGACTTCTGATGTATCAGGAGTAGAACAAATTTCTCTTTGTGCAAGGTATGTCGACGTAGATAAACTCGTTCTACGAGAGGATTTCCTTCAGTTTGTGCCAATATCAGACTTAACAGGTGAAGGAATGGCTAAAAGTATTCTGACTAACTTGGAAAATTTCGGAATTGACGTGAGATACCTACCTACGTGGACAGGGCTACGATGGGGCGGCAGCCATGTCAGGAAATATTGGTGGTGTGCAAGCCTATGTTAGAAAATCTCACCCATCAGCTTTTTATGTTCATTGTTCAGCACATAGTCTGAATTTAGCAGTGTCAAAGTCTTGCGAAGTTCAGTCAATCAGAAATTGCATCGGGATTGTAGGGAAGATACGAGACTTTTTTATATATCCAAAGAGGAAAGGGGTTTTGAATAAAAGCATCGAAAGTTGCGAGCTTGAAATTAGTGCTAAAACGCTAAAAAGAAATTGTGCGACGCGTTGGATAGAACGATATCATTCTATCAGTGATTGAGCTGTTTAGAGCCTGTCTTAGAATTTTTGAGTGTAATTTCCGATTGGTCTGATTTAACTTCTTCCAGGGATGCTTTTACCTTTCGATCGTCCATTCTCCAAGGAAAATTCCTAGTGTCACTTTTTGTGACAGCAGAGATCTTTAGTTTAATGTTGCCACTCAGCAAACAGTTTCAGAAAAAAGATATCGATCTTAAAGAAGCCCTGAATTTAGCTACTTTAAAAAAAGTGGAATTAGACCGTCTTAGACTATATGGCGAGCAGAAATTTAGTGATATCTTTAGAAATATAAGCGTTTTGGCAGAAAAATTTAATATCAATCTCTGCGTACCTCGTTTAGCAGAGCGCCAGACCCATAGGACAAACATTCAGCATTTATCACATCACAGTTATCTGAAGACTATTTCAGAGTCACAATATTTTATCCATTACTGGACGTGTTCATTCAACAAATGAACGAACGATTCCAAGTATTGGATGAGATGGCTAATACAAGACGACGTTTCGATTGTATAATATAGTTTAGCCCCCCCTGAAGAAAAATTTTAAATACGCCACTGTTCGTTCTGCCCATACTACGCTTTTTAAAACTAATGGCAGTAGTAGGCGTATTTTCATTTATGATGGTTTCGTTTGACGTTTCTTGGTGTAATGGGCTGCGTGTTGTTATACATGTAATGTCCAAATCTGACAAACATCCTGGGACTGCGCCGTCCCGTGGATCTGGTTCATCCTCATATAATGAATTTCTGAAATCTAATATAACAATTATTTTTCATATTATTAGATATAGATAGACCTATGCTTTCATTATGTTCTCTGCTACTTTTGAAAATTACGTATGTAATAAAATTATTCACTACTATTGTTCTCATAGCTCTCATTGCCCTCAGAATATTGTATGCTTTCGAGAACGCTGTTTATAGCAATCGGACGGTAATCTAATAGTTTGCCCATTTCTTCTGTGTACAGAAATGCTGACATGCAGTTTCCAGTTCCACTTTTCCCCATTTCTCGTCGGATTCTATTATATTTCACTGAAAATTGTAAATAAATCGAAAAAATAAAATTATTGTTCAATAATTCAAAATAATTAAGTACACTACATACATACAGGGTGATTCAATATTCACTCCCCAGCCCTCGAATATGTATTCTACAACTAAAAATAAGATAAAAATACAGAATAGTAATATCCCGAAGGCGTAATCGTTTTCTAAACGTTCGGCAGCACGGGCGTTATCATTACAAGCGCCTAAAACTTTTATCATATCGACGTATTCTCTGTTAGTATACCTTTCCATTATTAATTTAAAAGCTTTTCCAGCTTTCAATACTTTATAAATGATATTAAGAGGCTGTCTTACGCGCGAGCAAATTCGCGCGTTCCCGTGATACTAGAACTACATACATCACGTCCAGATGCTCTCACGCGTTTCCTCGCTCGCGGGTAGAATGCTTGCAACACGCCGAACCCTACGCGCGTTGCGCCACGCGTTTCGAGATACTCGTGCGCCATTTGCTTCGTCCCGTAGTACGCGCGAGTCTTTGGCGAGAGGACGTATTTGGATGGAAATGGAGCGTTATCATTTCGATACGGAAAAATTTATTGACGAAGTTGAGAAAAGAGGAGCAATATGGGATATGGAATCTAAAGATTATTCCAATAGAGTAATAAAACGCAGTAGCTGGGAGAAAATAACTGAAATTTTTTGTGAAGCTGGTGATTCCGAAGAAAAGAAAAAAACTTTAGGTAAGTGAACAATAGTTATTTTATAATATTATTACAGAGTTGGTACTAAATGATGTAGGTACTACATAAATCTACTATGTATATCATTTTCTCTTGCCAAGGGAGTTTGCCTTCGTTAACAAAATAATCAGCGAACCTGTCTCTTGTACTCCGCGATCTCGCATTAGGTCTTGCTGTGTCAGTGTTCAAACTATTTAGAGATGTATTGTACAGAGTGTGATCATACCTATAACCATCCCTTAACCTTACCTAATTATGGAGAACACAGCAAGCTTTAATGAGGTTTTTCGCAAACTCTATGTTTACTTGTGTTAGGAATATTTTAGACTCTATATTATATAAATATGTATAGTTAGTAGTTGCCTATGAAAGGTAGTTGCTAGGATATAATAGTTGTTGTTAATCAATAAAAAAATATATTAGTGTTCCATCATCGTTTTCTAATAAGCATTTTATTCCGATCCATAGTACCTTTTAACAGGTTACGGGCCCAGAATACGTTTAAAGGGAATAAAAACAATCGAATTCTACACGAGGTATCGACGGTTGGAAAACGAGTAGATTGTTCATTAAGAAGAAGTAGTATTGCAAATAGCTGATGTAATGGCTGATAATACTAATCTGGCAATACACAAATTCGAAGGGAAGAATTACAATCAGTGGAAATTTCAGGTAAAATGTGCGCTGAAGGCCAAAGGTGTTTTTGAGATTGCGACAGGCACCATTGATAAACCAACGTCAACGGAAGAATTAATTACCTGGAATAAAAAGGATGCCATAGGAATGTGCATTATCACTTCCGCTATGGAAGTATCACAAATTTCTTTAATAGAAAACTGTGAGACGGCGGCAGAAATATTAAATAAACTTGACGGTATTTATGCATTAAAAACAGAAACAAACAAAATGATTGCTCATGAAAGATTTCACAATTACAAGATGGCAGTAAACGATACAGTTGTACAACATATCTCTAAAGTGGAAAATCTAGCAATACAAATTAAACAGTCTGGCGAACAGATAAGTGATACTGCTATAATCACAAAAATTATTGGGACACTTCCCTCAAAGTTCAGAAATTTCAGACAAGCATGGCTTTCCTTAGAAGAACCAAAACAAAATCTACACAATCTAACTGCACGTCTACTTGATGAGGAAGTCAGTCTAAGTAGTGAGGAGGCGACCGATACCGCACTAGTTGCAACTGTTGGTAATCGAAAAGAACCAAACAGAAAGAAGAATGTTGTTTGTTATAATTGTAGAAAAAGAGGACATTATTCAAAAGACTGTCGTGCTCCCAGGAAGAAAAAGAATAGTGATCCTGAAAGAGGTGAATCAAGACCACTGAGCAGCAATTATTCAGCATTCAGTGTAGAAAATGACAAAATAATTGAGGAACTCAACATTGACGAACTTGGATGGACATTGGACAGTGGTGCATCGGCACACATGAGCCCATTTAAAGAGTTGTTTTCTACTATCGAACCGACAAACGAATTCAATGTGAAGTTGGGTAATGACAAAGAACTACCTGTTAAAGGAATAGGTTCAATTTCAGTTGAATGTCTGTTAGATGACAAATGGGTAGAAAGCGTAATAACTAACGTGTGGTATGTCCCAGGTTTAAGGAAAAACTTGTTTTCTGAAGGTGTAGTGACTAAAAAAGGTATGGTAATTGTCAAAGAGAAGAATGAGGCAAAGATTGTTGAAAATAGGAAAATAAAGGCACGAGCGATTCGAGGTTCAAATAATCTTTACAAACTATTATTTCGACCAGTTTCTCGTGAACTAAACGTTGCTAGCAGTGACAGTTTAAAAGTGTGGCATGAACGATTAGGACATGTAAATGTAAAAACGATAAAAAATATGTTTCAGGAAGGTGCCATTGTAGGTGCAAATTTAAGTGACACTGACATTAATTTCATATGTGAAGGCTGTCAATATGGCAAGCAGCATAAACTACCATTTAAACAAGCGCAAAGCAAACAGAAACAGAGTAAACCGGGTATGTACTTTCATAGTGATCTGTGTGGCCCGATGTCAGTATCGTCGCTCGGAGGGGCTCTATACTTCGTGCTATTTAAAGATGACTGTACAGGGTATAGATTTGTGTACTTCATCAAACACAAGTCAGATACATTGAATTGTTTCAAACAATTAGTGCAGTTATGCAAAAATAAATTTGGTAATTACTTGCAAACCTTACGTGTGGATAATGGAACTGAATATAAAAATGAGGAGTTTAAAAGGTTTTTAGTGAACAAAGGAATTGAACTTGAAACATGTGCTCCATACTGTCCTGAACAAAACGGTAAATCAGAGCGAGAAATACGTACAATTGTTGAATCAGCAAGGTCAATGTTGTACACAAAAGATATTCCACTCTATTTATGGGCAGAAGCTGTGAATACTGCAGTGTACATTTTAAATCGAAGCACAAACAGTCGTACCCCAAACTCAACACCATACGAATTATGGACAAAGAAAAAGCCCTCGATTAAACATGTAAGAATATTTGGTTGTGAAGCCTTTATGCATGTTCCTGATACACAAAGAACTAAATGGGAACCAAAAAGCAAGAAATTAATGTTGGTGGGTTACGAAAATGAGTCGACCAATTACAGGCTCTTTGATCCAGTATCAAGGAAGATAAAGGTAGCACGTAATGTTTCGTTTAATGAAGACAATACAGTCAAGTTTCCAAGGACAAACACTGTGTTGATTCCGATAACTAACAAAGAGGAAATTGATGACAACCTAGAAAATCAATCTACAAATGAAGAGGGTAATGCAGCTGTTGAAGTGAGTGATGAAGATGCAGTCAATCAACCACAAACACCTGCATATCAACTAAGAAATCGTACTATTTTGAGAAAACCTATTCGATTGGATGATCTTGAACCAGAAATCAATCTTATTGAAGGCGTACCGGAAACATACAATGAAGCGATAAGTGGTAATGATGCAGATAAATGGATGAGTGCAATAAACGAAGAATTAGAAGCACTGGATAAAAATCAAACGTGGAATGTTGTTCCTTTACCAATGAACAAGCAAATAATTGACTCTAAGTGGGTATTTAAGATAAAACGCCCAACAAATGATGGACCTATTCGGTATAAAGCAAGGTTGTGTGCAAAAGGATTTGAACAGGTTAAAGGAGTTGACTACAACGAAACTTTCTCTCCAACTACAAGGTACGACACAATTAGAACTTTACTTGCTGTAGCTGTACAAGAAAACTATAACATAAAACAATTTGATGTGAAAACTGCCTTCTTACATGGTAAGTTGGACGAAGAAATATACATGAAACCTCCACTTGGTATAAATGTAAAAAATAATCATGTATTGAAGCTTAACAAGTCACTTTACGGGTTAAAGCAAGCACCTAGGTGTTGGAATCAAAGATTCACATCATTTATGCGGTCAATTGGCTTTAAACAATGTAAAGCTGATCAGTGTGTGTATGTGCGTAAGCTCGAAGAGCAGTGTGCAATTGTGGTGTTATATGTTGATGATGGTTTAATTATGGGAAAAGACGAAAATGTGATTAACTCAATTTTAAAACAGTTACAACAACCATTCGAATTAACTATTAGTGAACCGAACTTCTTTGTCGGGTTAGAAATTGTGAAAGGTGACAAATCAATATTTATACACATCAGTAACTTCATAGATCGTACGTTGACTCGTTTCAATCTAAACCATGCAAAGACAAGCAATGTTCCAGCTGATCCGCATGTAGTGCTTGAACAAGCTACAACGGTAAACAACATAGATGTTCCTTTCCGTGAGGCAATTGGCTCCTTAATATTTGCGGCAATAACAGCTCGTCCTGACATAGCTTATGCAGTAAATTTCGTAAGTAGATTTCAAAATAATCCAAATCAGTCACACTGGAATGCAGTCATACGAATCATGAGGTACTTGAAGAAAACTAAAAAGTTAGGTATACTTTACACACCTGAAAATGGCTCGTTACATGGCTATTCAGACTCAGATTATGCAAATGACCTAGAAACAAGACGTTCAACAACAGGTTACTTATTCAAAATAAGTAATGCTGCTGTTACATGGTGTAGTCGTCGTCAACAATCAACAGCCCTTTCCACAACTGAAGCAGAATACATCGCAGCTGCTGAGGCTGCTAAGGAAGCAATCTGGTTGAAGCAGTTATTAAATGAAGTAAATGTTAATTCAGTTACCAAAGTGATAATACATGTGGACAATCAAAGTGCGATAAAGTTAATTAGCAATCCGGTATTTCATCGTAGAACTAAACATATTGATGTTCGTTTTCATTTTATTAGGGAAAAATGTTTAAACGGTGACATATCGATCGAATATATACAATCGGAAGATCAACCAGCCGATATCTTTACAAAACCTCTTGGAAATGTGAAACTAGAAAAATTTAAACATGACCTAGGTTTAAAATTGTTATAGATGTAAATTTGAATTTTTAGTTATAGGTCTTCATTTCCATTTGTTCATAGATAATACGAGTTTAGAATACAGGGGAGTGTTAGGAATATTCTAGACTCTATATTATATAAATATGTATAGTTAGTAGTTGCCTATGAAAGGTAGTTGCTAGGATATAATAGTTGTTGTTAATCAATAAAAAAATATATTAGTGTTCCATCATCGTTTTCTAATAAGCATTTTATTCCGATCCATAGTACCTTTTAACAACTTGTAACTTGTTTGAAGGGTTTAAATTATGCCATAAAAATCATATATTTTTATTATTAATGTAAGACGACGTTTCGCTACTCAGGGGTAGCTTTATCGAGTCTATAAAAAAAAAGGAAGACATTTCAATATTAACATAATTAATTTTTATAAATGAATTATGAAGGGTGATATGTGGTTGGGGGGAGGATAAATTTAATACATAACGAACTTACCGTAATTGAAAATTAAAATTAAAACACAAATAATATAAAATTTTACACCACAGGTTACATTTTTAACCATGTGTAGATAATAATAAGTGAGGTTAGAAGTGAAATAGAAGTAAAGTTTGTTATCGATATTTAAAGAAGTAAATTTTGATACTGGGAGTTGAGATTTTCGGTGTCAGTATTGTAATTGATTGTATTATTGTTTCTTTTAATCGCTATAGATTCAAGGAGAAGTCTTTTCTTAAAATGTGGTTCCGTATACAATATCTTAGTATTCATAAAATCGAAAGTATGGTTTTGTTTTTTGGCGTGTTCTGCTAATGCGGTGTTATTAGTATTAGGTTTGTTATCCTTTATTCGTGTGGAGTTTTTGTGTTGGTTTAACCTGTTCTTTAAGTATTGTTTCGTTTGTCCGATATATGTTCCATTACAGTTTAAACAATCAATTTGGTATACAAGATTTGATAAATTATTCCTATTAGGTTTGGTCCAACAAATCTCGCAATTAAGGCAGTAAAAGATAATTGGAACACGCTAAAAAATCACACCCACATTCCTGCCGAAGATTTCATTAACATACTGGAATTTTTACTAAATAATACTTTTTTTGACTATAATGGAATTATCTATAAACAAATATTTGTGATACCCATGGGATCCCCACTTTCATGTTGCATCGCAAATTTAGTATTACTCGAACTTGAGAATAATATTATTCCCAATAACATAAACATCACTTTCTACAACAGATTTGTTGATGACATTATTATAATTACTACTGAAAACTACGTAACCACCTTACTAAATATATTTAACAATTATCATGAAAGACTTAAATTCACGATTGAAAGAGAAAAAAACAAAATAATTAACTTCTTAGATATAACCCTGATTAGAAAAGAAAATACAATTATCACCAATTGGTATCAAAAAGAAATTAAAAGTAACAGATACATTAACTATTCATCCTATACCCCTCTACAATACAAAAAAAGTATTATATATGGACTAATAGATCGTGCTATTATCTTATCACACAAGTCATTTCATAATACCAACATACAAAAAATCAAAGAAATCCTCACAAACAATAATTACCCGATACCCTTTATAAACAAAACAATTAACAAACGACTCAAATATCTAAAGTTCAGAAATACGGATATACAGAACACACTAACAAATACAAAAAACAACAAAATCCAACAAGAAAACCTGATTAGTAATATCGTCACACTACCATATATACAACCACTTTGTTATAAACTAGCTAAAGAGCTAAGAAAAATAAATATAAAAACGGTATACAAAAACCATAACACCTTAAAAACAAAATTCTTCTCAAATTTAAATACCAAACCTAATAGGAATAATTTATCAAATCTTGTATACCAAATTGATTGTTTAAACTGTAATGGAACATATATCGGACAAACGAAACAATACTTAAAGAACAGGTTAAACCAACACAAAAACTCCACACGAATAAAGGATAACAAACCTAATACTAATAACACCGCATTAGCAGAACACGCCAAAAAACAAAACCATACTTTCGATTTTATGAATACTAAGATATTGTATACGGAACCACATTTTAAGAAAAGACTTCTCCTTGAATCTATAGCGATTAAAAGAAACAATAATACAATCAATTACAATACTGACACCGAAAATCTCAACTCCCAGTATCAAAATTTACTTCTTTAAATATCGATAACAAACTTTACTTCTATTTCACTTCTAACCTCACTTATTATCTACACATGGTTAAAAATGTAACCTGTGGTGTAAAATTTTATATTATTTGTGTTTTAATTTTAATTTTCAATTACGGTAAGTTCGTTATGTATTAAAATCCTCCCCCCAACCACATATCACCCTTCATAATTCATTTATAAAAATTAATTATGTTAATATTGAAATGTCTTCCTTTTTTTTATAGACTCGATAAAGCTACCCCTGAGTAGCGAAACGTCGTCTTACATTAATAATAAAAATATATGATTTTTATGGCATAATTTAAACCCTTCAAACAAGTTACAATTAATTCGATGCCGTCTCAGTAAAACCTACTCTATGTTTACATTTAATGGTCTATGAAATATTCTCCATTTATTTACTAAAATGCCAAAGCAACATTCGCTGTAACGCCGGGCTCTGGATAACCGATAGTTGAAAATCCTTTTCTTGGTTGTTTTCCCGCAATAAGGGCGCATTATGTTTTCAGACAGACTGAATGCCTCATCTCCTACGATCACATGGGGTAAGGGAAGTATATCTGTCTGCGATATTGGCTTTGGGTCTGGAATATTTAAAGTTTTTTCGACAAGTTTCTTATAGAACACGGAGTTTTTAAAAATTGTAGATATGCGCCGATATCTACTGAAATAAAACAATAATTTGCATCGCATAAAGCCAACAAAACAGTTGGAAAATAATTCTTATAGTTATAGAAGAGAGACCCAGAATCGACAGGTTTTATAATACGGATGTGCTTGCCATCATTGGCACCGATGCAATTTGGAAAATTTGTGTATTTTTCGAATTGTTTTGAAATCTCTTCCCATTCAACTCTCGTAGGTTCTCTCATTACTATATTTTGTAGTTTTTGCCATATGACGTGACAGGATTTCTGTACTATTTCGATAACTGTCGACTTTCCGCATCTGTAGGCATAATGCAGGTCTGCAAAATAACATCCTATAGCCAAATATCTGAAACGAAAGTTATGTTATTAAAAAAACAAAGATAGTATGCCATTAGAGACTCCGCCACTTCACAAGTCCCGTGGTCGTGGCGCCTGAATTACACAACAATCCCCAGAAATAGCAAACACACGATCACGTTATGAAAAACGCTTACATTATTTATGAAAAACGGATCAAGTTTCATCTTCTAGTCGCGGAACTTGTCACGTCGTGGGGTCTCTAAAGGCCTTCACAGTATTTTTACTCGATGTTTTGACCCATATTTAGTTTTACCATTTGAATCCTTTATTGATTTCAGGTACTTTATTGGAAAAGAAGTGAAAAGGGCTGCGTGATGGCTTTGTTAGAGAAATGAAGAGGAAGAAAAGCATACCGCCTGGCTCAGGAGCCTCCGGAAAACCCAAATATATTTATTTTGAACGCTTGATGTTCCTCGCACGGTCGACGCGCAATAAAATAACTGATAGTAAGATCACCACCACGCCTGTTGCAACTGAAGAACAAAACTTTTCTGGCGATGGAGAAGATGTAATGAGACCTCCAAATACCCAGGTGACAAAGAAGAAAAAACTGAGTGCGGCAGACGAGGAATTTCTTGGCATTATAAAACAAAATTTTGCACCTAGTAATCAGCCACAGACATCCATCCCAACGGAGTCTGATGATGATGAACTATTTTGTTTATCGTTGCACAAGGAGCTTCTTAAAATACCAGAAGTAAACCGACTTCAAACAAAAATTGAATTAATGAAAGTGCTTCAAAAAGGTCAGCAAGTCCCATACCATACACCTGCTCGTTCTACCCACGTACCTTCAACACAATATCATTATTACCAAACGAGTGGGCAGCGAGGTCACTGAGGAGAACTTACAGGAGTTAGTAAATCGGCAAAACTTCGCTTGTGAAGATGGACATAGAAGATGATGGATCACCAGTTCATAGTCGGCGACCCCAGATTAGTAGTGAATTATCGTAGACTAAATCGACAAACCAGAAGTAGTTCGTTCCCATTGTCGCTCATAGAGCAACAATTCGAAAGTTTATCAGGATATGGAATTTTCACTAAACTAGATTTATTGTCCGGCTATTTGCAAATAGAGTTAACCGACGCAGCAAGACTTAAGTGCGCATCCATCACGCCAAGTGGTTGTTACCAGTCCAAATAATGTTATTCGTGGTTGCGTAACGCACCGTTCGAGTTTAATCGACTGATGCAGGTGGTCATGGGATCTTTGGACAGTGGTACCGCCACATGGTATTTGGATGACGTGCTGGTTGCAGCCCACACGTGGACCAAGATGCTAAACAAGTTGATCTTAATATTTCAGGCGTTGCGTAAGGCGGGACATACTTTACTACTTACGAGTAAGCAAATGTGAGTTCGAGATGAGGGAAGTGGAATATTTGAGATTTGTGGTGGACAAAACGGAACTAAGACCGAGTGACAATAAAAGTGCAGTGTGTGAATTTCCAGAACCCCGAGACGTACACGAAGTCAGGCGATTTTTGGGACTAGTAAGTTTCTTCCTTGTTCTTATGTTTTTTTTAAAGATAGCCTTAGTATTGAAATAAAATTCTACAACCAAGCATTAAGTGACAGGTTTACTCATTTTGTAATTGTGGGAACTTGATAATGTGTACCCCCCTGAAAATAGGGAGAGTACAGCGATCCTTGAGTATCAGAAGGAAGGTTCGCCAGCGTCTTCATTGCCTTTAAACATCGCGAATCGCCATCTGCTGAGAACCCTTCAACCGTAATACCAAAATTTCGTTTTCTATATGTTTCCACCTTAACAAGACTTCCTCTGTATTGAATGCATTATTACTACCGAATATGGATAAGCAAAATGCAGCAGCTCCATCTACGATAGGTTGCGCCATATATACAATATACATAGGCGTTACATGCAAGTTCTTTATTTTCAGTGATACGTTTTATGTCAAAAATTGAATTTACTTCGTTTTGATTAATATCTGGAAATTCAGTTTGTTCTGATGTCTAAAGAAAATATCCTACTAGTTGGTTTGTCGTCTGATCGTACTGTGGTCTTTTAACAATATTTAGCCGTTTGATCTTCGGAAATAAAAATACGTACCTACCTAACGGATATTTTTTTCTATAAATACTGCTTTAATGCGTCAATGCAAGTTGTCTTCAGTTAATTTTTTATAATTTTAAGACAGAGTTCTGCTTAACGTTGTGATTGATGGAAGACCTTTAGGTATATTAGTAACCAGCGTTTGATATGCTAGACGACCTGAAGTTAAAACTAAGTACAGACATAGTTTTTTTAGTTCATCAGAAAATCGATTAGTAGTTAAGGTTCTCGAAGAGTTCTTAATAACTGTTGCTTTATGTAGTTCAAAAAATGACAAAGAAGTTGTCAGTTCTTTCCTCAGTAATGAGTTTTATGTTATTTGAATTTTAATCTGTTCGCAAATTTCATAAAAGTTCGTTATTTTTTTTTGGCAGGCATCAAAAGTTAAAAGTGTGGATTTATTTTCTTTTTCTGCCCTTGACCGACTTGCAGGTGTCGCAGAAGAAGGGAGAATAGAGCTACGCGTCTTATCAGCAACTACCGAGGGGTGTCTCACTATGAGAAAAAGGTATGTACATGTAATTCCAAAATGTCGATTTCTTAAAACACGCCCAGAGAATTCGAAAGACTCCCTTGTGACTACCACTGACTGCCAATGACTTCCTGTGACTACCAGAGACTGCCTGTGACTTCCAGTGACTGCCGGAGATTTCCAGTGACTTCCTGCGACTTCCAGTGACTGCCTGCGACTGCATAGATCCCTAAATAACACTCTTACTAACAGTAACTAATAAACCGTTTCACAAAAACCGACGACGCCCGAACGAGGACTTTTTATGAAAGGGAAGAGATATACATACAGTGCAACCACATACATCGAAATATTAATAAGTGTTGAAAATTATGATCTCGCGCTTTGATTTAGTTTTTGTTTTGGTTGCTATTGACAATATAAAAATAATTTTTCACTTTAAGTCATCTATATTGTTTTTAGTGCGTGCTTTGTAAAATTATGTACGCCATGTTTATCGTACAGTAAGTACTATTTTTGTGCTTCTGAGTTATTTTATTTAACAATAACCATTGTAATTTAACTCCTACTGGGACATTTTTTAGCCGCCATCCTAATACAGAATACGCTAATGTAGGAACTTCCATTTACTTACTGTTTTCAGTCGTATGAAAAAACCGCATGTTGGTATTTAACATTAATATCCATTTTCAGCGAAGCTTGTTATATTACTTATGCATTTCTAATAATGGAATCCTACAGCGAAAGAAAATGTTGCATTTAGTCGCAAAGATTTGTCACAAAATTGAAGTCACAATTTTCAGCCCATTATAAGATTTTCCTGACTCCGAGATCAGATGTTGGTCATGATGATAAGTAAAAAAAATGAAAACATGGTTATAAAACAAATTTTACTCAAACAATTAATATTATATTCACAAAACTTTTTATATTTGCCTTCTATGAGTAATTTTTCGTGTCGCTTTAATTTGAACGGGTAATTTGATAGGGGCCCATAAATTTATTATCCACTATTTGAATATCGTGTTTGAGAGGCCAAACATACTCGTCTAGTTTCGCCTTTAGAAATTTAATTTTGCTTCTATTGTCAGGAAAAATTCCACAATACGGCCAATATACTAGGAGTCGTCATAAATACTGAGTAATATTCTTCAGCTTTTATTATTATTTTTAAGCTATCGGTCTTATCTGTTTCTTGTGCTATTGCATCAAAATCTGAAGTTTCATTTCAAACTCGCTCTCCAACACCGCCGACTCTTCCGATTTTTCACTACTTGTACATTCCGTTTCTTTTGCTTTATCTTTCTTCTCATGTCTTGAAATTACTTTTTGAACTTAAAGCTCTACATCTTATTAACCTGTCGGTAGATAGCCTACCACCACGTTTCTAAAAAAAATACCTACAGAGGGTACTTTTTCTTACTAACATTTCACGTTGATTTACTAATATCTTTAATAGCTATTTATCGGTAGCATCACATTCAAATTTTCTTTTGCCACTAAAATCCCTTATGTTTAAATCACCAATGTCTTTAAAAATGTGTGCACCTTCGGTTCTATCACAACGGCCACCCCGGTTTTTGGTATTTCATAACGGCCACTAATATTATTTGATCATAACGTGAACAAGGTACCCGTTATCATCAAATAGTATTAGGGGCCGTTGTGATCAAGGTGGCCGTTATGAAATAACAATAACCGAGGTGGCCGTTGTGATCAGGTCTCGCATCTTCTTCTATATCCCTTACATCTTCAACATTAGGATCTGATGCCTCAATGGTCACATATTCCTGGGTAGATTCCGGGGTATAAAGCTCTTTGGTAAATTCGAAATGTGGTGGAATCGAAACAGTAGATAAAGCTGCAATTTCCATTTCTGTATCAAATTCTATACATAAGTCTTCGGCGTGTTTCAGTGCATCACTTTTTTCACATTCTAAAATGACTTCTATTTCATCGGTTGACGGTATCGTATATTACAATACAAATGATGAAAGTGACTGATTTTTCAACGAGCAATACATTATATATTCACGAGCGAGAGCGAGTGAGGATAGTATTGTGAGTTGAAGGCATTTTCTACAAAAAAACCAACACGGAGAAACTCCAGAAGAAAATACAAACAATATATACATCCGTGGAAACCTTAACGAAAATAAAAATATTTATATATGTACACAAATAAAAAAATGAAAACGGCCGGCTACAGGTCTAACTCAAATACTTTTAAAAACCTGTGGAATGCGTCTATTTTTTTCACGAGCAAAATGATCTATATCGTCATAAAATTTTGGCTCCTTGGCAGAAATTGAAATAAAATGTTTTTCAATTGAAATTAGAGCAATACCACTTAGCCAATTCTGACCGATAGTATTACGAAGATACGTTTTTATGCATTTCAAAGTTGAAAAGCTTTCTCTCGAGTGATGAAGAAGTTATAGGGATGGTGACCACAACGCTTAAAAATTAAAAAAATTGTGGACATACATAAATGTAAGTCATTATTTTACATAAACGTTAACATTTCAGTCGGTGTTTTACAATCTTTTAGTAAGTTAGTGTCGGTGTATACAACGGCAAGCTCATTTTTTAATTGAAATTCATCAAAAAAGGGATACTGCTCTAAGAGACTCTAACAAATTCTCTGGAAATTCTGTTGAATATGAGGTCAACTTATCAACTGTTAAGAGGTCAAAGAAAATTAAGTGACAAAGGTCCGAAAATCTAATGTTAATTTGACCAATTATTGTTTCTGGTTTTTCGCCTTTTAGGAAGTGACTTCAAGTCGTTTAATTCTAATTTGGAAAATTAATCGTTGAAATATTTTTTTCATCGTTTCTAAATTTTTCCAAAGTGATGATAATGAACTTAAACGGTTTGAAAATGTTTACATTCCTCAACTTCAGATGATGTAAATTTATGATTACAAAGTGAAGTAGGTCATTTTTTTTAGAATTTGTTTTATCTCCACAAAGTTCACCTTTGAATGGTACTGATTCGTAAGCAACCCTACGTCTTTGTTGCCGTTCAGATAATTCAGCAAATTCCTTAACTTTCGGTTTTCTACTCATTTTTAATATCTACAATTAAATAAAGCTGTATTGACGCTTAAAGGCAATATACCTACTCGTTATTTCTTCATTAAATTAATTGTTAATTTTATGCAAAAGTAGAGTAAGCTCATTATTTAAAGATTAGGGGAATTGCACAATAAAATCATAGAACACAATACAGAGGTCATTATTTAATGCATTTAATATTTACTAATATTAAAAAATCTTACCTGAAGAGTTGTAGGTGCTCGGTTAAATGTTAAAAACACGTGAACGTACTTGAATATACAAAAAATACACAATGGCAGCACGAACATAAAGTCGATTGTTGCTAGTTCAATCAGAGCAAACATCTGACGAATTAGTACGGGAATAATATGCATCAACCTCAAAAAAAATAATGTAATTTTGATTTTTGGCACAAATGTTCCTTAGAGCCCTAGAAGTATCCTCTCAAAAGTCCCCACTCCTTAGGTGCCGGCTTCCCCCCCCCTTCCCCTTCAAATATGTCCCTTAACGTGTTTTTTTTCATTTTCCACAAAAACGGTTAGAGCTAGGAAAAAACTCTCAAAAGCGAAAATGATCTTCATTAAATTGTCTACAAAACAGTGCTAGGTTCATTTTGATAGGACTAATATTTTCCGAAATATGCCTATCCAAATTACACAAAAAAATTTGTAATGAGCACAAATTTACACTTTCTACTATATTAATAGACACACGGTCTAAGCTGCGATAAAATGGATCAGAAACGCATTAATCACCATACATTTTCCTACAAAATGAGACCTAATACATTGTCGTAGGAGCATTGGTTGCCGAGTTACATCTCACTGCGTATGGCGTCACAAGACACGTTATGCTCTTCTTGAAGAATGGAATAGTGGAATACTCATATTTGTGTATCTCAGCAATATTGACCGAAAATCCAAGACTGCTAAGAAGCTGTATTAATTGTTTGGACGCAAAACGGCGATGGATGTACACTCCAACAGCAAGAAGTACTGGAGCTACAAAAGAACGCGGCCTGCATGTTGATATTAGTGCCTGTCCTATTGCAGCCCGTTTATTATTCAGGTTTTCTGACTTCATATTTTTTGTTGAGATAAGAATATCCAGAAAAACTTTTAGAGTTTCAGGTAAAATGTCATCTTCTGTAATTGAAGACTGATCCGTTGCAGGATAATTGTTGCAATCATACACCTTTTTGCGAATATCCTCTTTGATGATTTTTGCGAAAGTCTCCACGATTCGAAGCCGCTCGTCAGTAACAGACTCTTTCTTATTCGCATACCAGTCTTCCTGAAGGAGTTGGTCGGCAGTGCCCTTAAAATTCACAATACTACACTTCCCAGGAATGTCTGTGATGTTAATTGCAGATCCATAGTATGCGTTTAGTTTATCTTTTAAATACTGACGACTGTAGCACGCGGTGAAAGATGATGAAGACGCCGAGGTCGACTCTACGTATGCCATAAGTTCGTCAAGCGAAAATTGACATTCATCATTGCTTTCGATAAAGTCTATCATCTTCTTGAACGCTTCTTTTTTATCACTGTCCGCTTTGCGGCCACGTCCTACACCAGTAACAGAGGCAGAAAAAAAACTTCGGTGGCAATCGAAGTGGTACTTTGCCTCAGCTGCGACAAGGTCCTGAACAATGTCGACTCAAGCTTCAAGTAGTCTCGACCACTCATCGCATCGTTCCTGGCACTTTATCTTTACAGTATTTTTAAATATCAAAGTCCTTACCTCATGAATTGCCTTTCTGTATTTAATTTCTTTCTTTTTTTCTGTCTTCTCCGACGCTTCTTTCCCAGAAAATAGGCAGTCTGATTTGAAATTGAAAGGAGGAAAAGACGAACGTAAAGTAGTTTTGCTGTTTTCGGAAATATTATTAGATGTACCTACATCGCATATTTTTTTTACTTTCGCAATGGTAGTTTTCCTAGTATAATATTTACGACACGACAAGCGATTGCAACAAAACTATAAATTGTTCAAAATGATGAGGATGACTATCGGCCATTATTACTAAATAAACCAGACGCTGTGACAAGCTGTAACTGGGCAACCAATGCTCCTACGACAATGAATTAGGTCTGATTTTGTAGGCAAATGTATGGTGATTAATGCGTGTCTGAGCCATTTTATCGCAGCTTCGGCAGCTTTTCTATTAATACAGTAGAAAGTGTAAATTTATGCTCATAAAATTTTTTTTTGTGTAATTTGGATAGGCATATTTTGGAAAATATTAGTCCAATCAAAATGAACCTAGCACTATTTTGTAGACAATTTAATGAAGATCATTTTCGCTTTTGAGAGTTTTTTCCTAGCTCGACCCGTTGTTGTGGAAAATGAAAAAAACCACGATAAGGGGCATATTTGAGGGGGAAGGGGGGGAAGCCGGCACCCTAAGGGTGGGGACTTTTGAGAGAATACTTCTACGGTCCTAAGGAACACTTTTGCCAAAAATCAAAATTACATTATTTTTTCTGAGGTTTTGCCCAAAATGAGCGTAAATAACCCGTACTAAATGGCGAATACTTTAAATCTTTTTAGATTTTATGTACACAATCTGAATATAGGTTATATTTATATATATTTTGTGTTAATATTTTTGTTATATTGGTTTAGAATACACTTTTTTACATACTAAGATAAATACCTACAAAGAATCTATGTAGTTCAAGTTTATATCCACACTACATTTGAATACATATATACAGTTTCTTACATACTTTAACGTACAATAAAACGCACATGCATCTTATATAACTATAACTACATCATGCGGTTTATATGAAAAGTCTGTAGACTGTACATAGAATCTACATGCATGTTTACTCTGTCGCCAGTCACATTTCTGTTTAGTTATTACAAAATGTGAATAGTACAATATAACATTCATACTTCTGTTAACGATGCACGTAAAGGGGGAGACCGCATGCGCGAGTAGTGGTAGTAGAACGGTACAACGAGTGTAATGTTTTACGTCGGAACGAGTTTTTTTTGTTTTTCTTCTCTTATTTTGTGGTTTGTATTGTTTTTAAATAAAGATTAACCTTAAAGTTTAACAAATCAGAAGTGCGAATGAAATCCACGAAACAAAAGTGATTAACCTGTGACTGAAGTAAGCAAATCGAGATAGCTGAAAGGAACGAGCACGAGATTAATATGGCGACGAACACGAAATTCCAGATTCGTGCGCTTCAAGTGCCTTTGCCGGGCAAGCGGACAATGCGAACCTAATGCACCTTTTAGTTAACCAAACTCAATTAAAGACGCAAATGATGGAACGTTTAACCTCATCTACGACGCCACCGACGAATCCGATTCCCATGACATACCAAGTGATGCCCGACTTAACGAAAGGCGTAAGTACGTACAACGGCGACAAGTACGGGACAGCCGCCAAAGAATGACCAGGGTATAAAGGCAAGCGGAGCTATGCATCGTTGGTCCGACGAGGTTAAATTAGGACAGTTAGGACATTTTGCGTTGGACCGAACCGTGGACAAAATTTTGGAATTGTATTGGTTTGCGGGAGTGCGGAGGTACGCGAGACTGCATATACGCGCGTGTGCATTGAACAAATTACCGGGCGGTAGGCAACAATGGCTCTTATACCCCATCCCTTTTCCGAAACGACCGTTTGAACGTATCCATTTCGATCATTTGGGACCCTTTGTGACGACTTCCCGCAGAAATACGCACATTCTCGTAGCGACGGACGCGTTTTCGAAATATGTACGTATGTGGGCAGTGAAAAACACAAAAACGAAGCTTTTGGCATTTCGTGAGTATGTAAATTCATATGGGTTGCCAGAACGCGTGACTACCGATAGGGAGACATGCGTTACCTCGCGGGACTTCGAAGATTTCTGTCAGACGAATGGCATCAAGCACACCCTAAATTCGACGAGACATCCACGGACTAATGGACAAGTCGAGCGTGTGAAGCGTGTGATAATACCGGTTATCAGCACCACGTTAGTCTACGGCGACGACCAACTATGGGACATGAAAATTGACGAAGTTCAACGAAATTAAAATTGTCAAGTAAATAAAACCACGGGTAAGAGCCCGTTCAAAATTGTGTACGGATTTAAAGCGCGCCACGGCGAATTACGCGAATTAAGCGACGATGTAAGCGAGAATTTTGATAGCGAGACGCGAGCTCAGAATCATTAACAACTACGTGAACGAGTAGCACGCGAGTAAGAAAAGCAAACATCGTACTTTAATAAATCAAAATCCGCGGGAATTCAATACGAAGTAGGCGAATTAGTTTTTATGCGGCGAGTACCTGAGATAACGGGCGAATCAACCAAATTACAGGCGAAATATCGAGGCCCATTAACAGTAACCTAATGCTTACCGGGGGACACTTATCCAGTAGCGGGAATTCAACCGGAAGGAAAACGTGCGTGAAGATTCGGAACCGGAAGAAGGCGGCGCCGGCGGGCATAAAGCAGAAGACTGTCAGGAGGATCGAGCGATGGACGACACCTCACCTTCGGAAGATGAAGATGAAGCAAGTGCCGACGTGCCAGCTCACCCGACGCGGACGCGGAAATTGCCCTCTAGGTTGGACGAGTGTTAACGGTGCACGTAAAGGGGGAGACCGCATGCGCGAGTAGTGGTAGTAGAACGGTATAACGAGTGTGATGTTTTACGTCGGAACGAGTTTTTTTGTTTTTCTTTTCTTATTTTGTAGTTTGTATTGTTTTTAAATAAAGATTAACCTTATAGGTTTAACACTTCTGCCACCTAATAGTGGCCCAATTTGACACAGCCCCTGGATGTGGCTTTTTCAGAGCCTGGAAAGCAACGTTATTAGAATGGAAACAGAGACCTCGTGGCACCTTGCCAAAAACCGAGTTTCGATCCGTATTGATCAAAGCTGTCAATCGAATTAAGGAAAATATAGAGGACAATGCAAAAGCCGGATTCAAAGCCTGTGGCCTTGTACCAATCAACAGAAATGAGGTCCTAAAATATTACCCGATTTTCAAGAATCAAATGGTACTGGGGAGGAGTGCGATGCAGCATTTGAAGAAACGTTGAGACAGACCAGACAGGCACAAGTACAGCCTCTTCGTCAAGTGAGAAAAAAAACAAGGTGCCCCCAGGAATGCCAATTACAATGGCAAAACTTCAAGAAAACCCTGTAGAAGACAGCTTAGAAAATGACGTGGAAACCGACAAAAATGAAATCGAGCAGCAGAATTATAACTAGAGTGCCAACGATGAACATTGAGCAAATGAAGAAGATATTGATAAAAACAAGGAACTACATGTAGACGACTTTGTGCTTTGTAGTTTTGTCTATGACATTGGTACAAAGACGGAAAAACGAAAGGCATTTGTTTTGTCAAATTAAAAATATTGCATCCGAAAACTTTGAAGTTAGTTGTATGCGGTACAATAAACAATTTTATTGTTATGTTTTTCCGAATATCAAAGATGTTTGCATTGTAACTAAAAAGCAAATACAAAAAGTTTTGCCTGATCTTCGTGTACTACATAATGCAACTGAATAATCATTTACATTTAGGTATAGGGAACGCCAAACAAACTTGCGTGCACGTCATCAATGACGTATTTCCATGTCTTTTGTGTCAAAGTTTCCATCGTTAACTGTATCATAAAATTTATAAAAAAAACAACTCTAAAGGCAATGCAATTAATATAAGACTTTTGAGATAAAATAATGTATGTGCACAAGTTTGTTTTTGTTGGGTTTAGACGCCTCTTATTGTAAAATGTTGTGATAAAATTTTAATCAACAGGCCAGTAAGTAACGACGTAAACCTAGCCACTGTCAGGGAATGGTGCTGTGTTGCCATCTTCACCGATATTTTGAGGTTACGGATGACAGTAGTATTCTGATAGGCATATTTAATTGATTTTTGTCGTCAACAATTTTAGTAATTATTTTTAATTTTTATTTGTGGTTGAATAAGAAATATTTGCTGGGAAATAAAATATTTCCTGATCAATTTGACAATACTGTAAATGTAAACGTCATCAAACGTTGATGACGTGCACGCAACTTTGTTTGGGTTTCCCTATAGGTACTTGACGAGTCTGATTTGAATTTTTTTATACTCTTTTTTGCTTTTTTGTTGCGTAAAATTTGTTTTTGTATAATCGAAACTTTTAGTTTAATCTTGTTTATTTGAAGGATTTTGTTTTATTTTTAAGAATTTATAACGTGTTTGCAAATAAAAGGGTTTTATTAAGAAATTTGCAGTTCTTTCAGTTTTTGTAATTTTTTTAAAAAGATAAAAGGTATCCCAAGTGACTCAGTGTATGTGATGTCCAACTATTAAAATTGCGCTGCAAATTCAACAAAATCATATTTGTCCCAAGTAGACTTCCTGCAGGTGACTGGTGTACTACCCTGAGTTTCAGAAGCTGCACGATCCAGCTTCAAACGACCTCAGTTATACCATGGTGGCGTAATGCCGCTTCTATTGTATTGAAGGTTGTTTTGTCAAACGCCCCTTCTATGTCTATGAATGCTTCCAGGGTGGACTCTTTATAGTCCAGCGATCTCTCAATCCTCCACACCACGGAATGTAGGGCTGATTCTGTGGATCTTCCTGGAGAGAATGCATGTTGGTTAGGGTGCAGTGGGAATTTATACAAGCGCTGTATCCCTTATGTGTTTGTCGCACAATCTTTCAAGTGTCTTAAGGAGAAAAGACATTAAACTGATTGGACGATATGATTTAGGTGTGGAGTTATCACCTTTACCAGGTTTGGGGATAAAAACAATTTCTATCGTCCTTCATGGTTTTGGTATGTATCTAAATGCGATACATCCCGTATAAATTCTCACCAGGTGGGCAACAATAACACTCAGTCCACACTGCAGAAGGGCCGGTATTATGCTGTCCAATCATGGCACTTTAGCGTTCTCGGAGAGGTTGTCCGTATAGGAACCATTCTCTCTTCTCAGGCTAGCTGGGTTGTAATATGGATCTTTTGTTAAGAGTTTATTTAGGTACGATGCAGAGGAGGTGGATTCAATAGAGCCCCAAAACTCTTCCACACCTCTCGTTGACGCATCCTAATATCCTTCTTATATAGCCTTGGGTTTGCTTTGTAGGCCTCCCAATCGCCTGTGGCTTCTGTCTTCCTTGCCTTATTGAAGATTGCCCAGCCAAGTTTTCTGCTTTTCTAACGGTCTGCATCGCCAAGGATGGTTGTAGGGTGTCTTAGCCAGCAGTTCACAGAGGACATGCCAGTTCAAATGATTCCACAATAGAGTGGGAAAAAAGTTCCACATTGTCCTGTAGGTATGTTGGCAGGATCCGAGAGACGTCCCCCAGATGGGTGTTCTCTAAGTTTTTCTCCCAGGAGATGTTTGTAGAGGGGAATATCCGAGCGGCCCCTTGTCAAATATTCAAGTAGCGATTTACCCCTGGGGTTGACGTCAGTGCTCCCCCATGTAGTATGGTGAGCATTCGAGTCACACCCTATAATGAGGTGTTTGTTGTTTTTCTCGCAGTGTTCTCTCAGCTCTACCATCTTGTTACTGGCAGGTTGACAGAATCTTCAGGAAGATATATAGAGGCAACAACTAGTTCAGTTCTACCCTGTATGTCACAGCTTAACTGTATAGCCGTGATATCACGACCACACAGATGTGGCAGTAGGAGAACTTTAATATGGCTAGGCGACAGTGTTTCATACTCATGTCTGTAGACAACCTGACCCTAAATTTTTCGTTGAAAAAAATATTTGTTGTTACTAGCTACGAGTGCTTCGAGCTTGCAAAGTGGCAATGTGAGATCATGCCCAGTTGGCATAGTAATTAAGCTAACTACACGTCCACTCATCTCAACATCGCCCATCAAATTGCAATGGACACTTTGAATGTAAAAGGCTACCAACGGCAAAAGGTGAAATTTGCGACGAAATTGTTTTCACATACGATTGCAAAAGCTATAACCCGATGTGGAATGTACGGGGAGTTGCCTGAACACAGTTGGTGGAATGTGCCGAATTTTTCAAAGCTGTAAGTTAGAACCACGGCATTATAGATAAACTGGGTGAAATTATGAACTCACTAAAGAACAAAAAAAACACAGTCCTTACTTCCTTTTCCGAATGCATCCCTTAAATTATTGTATGACGACGTTCAATATATAATGACTTATCGTTTAAATCAAGATGTTTTAGAAATATTTTTGGAGCTATTCGCTCTAAAGGAGGCCTTCACGATCACCCAAATACATTGGAGTTCCGATACCGATTGAGAGCATACATTGTGGGAAGAAACGAAGGACCTGTTTTTGATGCAGGCAATACAGAATTTGATAATACCCCACATCTTCCACTATCAACTTCACAAAAAAAGCTTTTAAGTGGCCAATCTTTTCTCGTTTAACATCTAAGGAGCCAAAAACTAATAACGCGAGCGATCCGTTGATGTTAGAGTTAGATGCTATATCCCATGATGGCTTGGAGAACGTGGCTGGGTTTATCTGCCATAATTTGCCCTATTTGCCGACTACTTTGCCGAAGTATTCACCCTTAATGACGACATAACAGACAATTATATAGACAGACAATTATCAGAGATTCCTATCAACATACCAACAATTAAATCATTTACTCTGAAGGAGGTTGAGAAAGAAATCAGCTTATTAAATCCTCGCAAAGCTCCAGTCCAGGAATAGATTATGTTAAAGGAGATACCAAGGAAAGGATTAGTGTTACTTACCTATATTTTCAATGCTATCGCAAGACTAAACTACTGGCGAAAACAACTAAAAATTGCCGAAATAATACTAATCCTTAAACCTGACAAAGAACCCAATGACGTATCATCGTACCGCCCGATAAGCTTGTTACCAATTGTCTCAAAATTACTCGAACGACTCCTCCTGCGAAGAATAAACTCTGACCCAATGACAGAAGAGGGTATACCTATGCATCAGTTTGGCTTCCGCAATAATTTCCACAATACAGCAAATACATCGAATCAGTCACCAAATAAATCAAGCATTAGATTAAAAAAAAATACTGTACATCAGTTTTTCTAGATGTCAGTAAAGACTTTGATAAAGTATGGCATGCTGGATTACTATCAAAGAACTACTACCTCCTCACTTACTTCAAACTGATACAATCTTACTTAAGTGCTAGAGAATTCTGCATCAAAATCAATGACGAGGTTTCGGCCCAATGTCCAATTAAATCTGGAGTGCCCCAAGGCAGTGTCTTGGGACCCCTACTATATGTGCTCTACACAGCCGATCTTCCCTTCCCTGATTATCGAGCAAAATGGACTTGTGTGCGGAAGTGGACAACTCACTCGATGGGCATAATCTGGAAGCTGAATGTCTTTCAAAGCAGAAAACCTGTGAAGATCAATGTGCATATCGGATGTGCTATCGTTTATTTCACTGTTAGTTGCTTCTTCAATGTTGTCCATAACATCATCATCTTCGTCTCCTACATTATCCTCTATCATATTCATTTCAATGTTTACTGAAGGAAGTGTGCAATTCTGAGTGTCTGTGAGTGTAGCCTTCATACCGAGCAACTCCGCTTTTTGAAGAGCATCACTGTGAGCCTTTTGTAAAATGTTAGCGATTTCTTCTTCGCTTGGAAGGTTTCGGCACTTGAATTCTTCGCGATGAGATGAGATATACCCTAGCTTTCGTCCATGTTTTCTTTCCCCAGGAGAAGAAAACCTGCCCTCCATATCTACCTGTATGTCTATTTGCATTTCCATGCGTTTTATCCTATGAAGCATGTCCAATATACTGTAGTTAACTACGGTACAATATGCAGAAGTCATAGATCTAGTGGCCCGGAAAAAATGTTCACATGGTTGATTGCTGTAGCACCATGGCATAAATAGATCTGCATGGCACGAGGGGGTAACCACGAGTGGATATGGTTGTACACCTCCTTGGATGTATGTGGATATGAAGGATATAGTTGATATACTTGGATATATCGGATGTAATGTGGATATATGTAGATATAGTGGATATAATTTGGATATGTTTGGATATGCTGGTGGTATGCGCATGCTTTGGCGCATGCATTCTCTTTTATCTACACGTGCTTATTTTCTGTGTTACTTTCGTGCGAGGTTTTTCTTACAGAAAGAATTTATCTAAATTTTAAACAAGTGATTAGTGATTACATGATAAATTTTATGAATAGGTAAGTTCCTGTACATCTTTTCGTTTGAGTAGTTTAATTTATAATAGTAGGGGAGCCGGAGATGCTAAATCGGTAGTTACTAAAGCGTCATGGGGACCTATTGCATTGTGAAGATTAGGTCCGAAAACGAAAAAAAGTTAATGTTACGTTTGCCATTTTTGTGGGGCGGAGAGCGTGGACAAATTTTCAAAAATGTAAAAAAAAAACAGTCACATGGAAATACTCGAGCGCGTCAGACATTCATAGTGTATACGCACTATGACTTTCTGATAACCGAGAGATATTAATCTGACGATTAGTCAGTGGCGGGTGGCCGTAAAAAGGAGCTCCAAAAAAAAAAAAAAAGTTATTCGAGCGCGTCAGATATTCAGAGCGAATGTTAAGTGAACTCAAAAAAATGTCCTATTCAAATGACTGACGATTTGGGCGCGACCAACAGTCATGACCGATTTTTGAAAATGTAAAAAAAAAACGTGACCTTGAAATACTCGAGCGCGTCAGATTTTTATACAGACGGTTCAGCTTGATGTCCTAGTCGTCCTAAATGATAATCTGACAATTATATGAAGGAATACTGTTAATCTGACAATTTGAAAAAAAAATTTCTTTTTTTCCGTTTTTTTTTTTTAATTTCTGGATGTAATAAAAACAATATATATGGAAAATTCTATTATTATTTTATTGATGAAATATTAAAAAACAATTTTCAAAATATGTATGTTACTCTTCATCGTCACTGGATTCCTCTTCGAAGTTTCGTTCCATTTCATCAATTTCCTCGTCATCTCGTGTTTCTGCAAGCAGGAATGGTTATGTTGTGATAGTTTACAATCTTTTACTTATTTTAAGAAGGAAAGAGAGACGCGGAGTGGAAAATACCCAGTCACACACAGTTCTCAGCCATGATTTGTATCATGGTTCTCAGCAGCTGTACGCTCTACGCTTTATTGATTATTTTAGCTACATTGCCCCATGAAAATCGTCAGATTATATTATTTCCGTAATCCCTACAGGTTTTCCTTCAAAATAAAAAAACATTCAATCGCGCTCGAATATTTCGAGGTGACGTTTTTTTTTTTACAACTTTGTGACTCGGCCATTTTCTTATGCCAGGTTCAAATCGTCAGATTATTGAAATATATACTGTTCTGCATGTACTTAACTTACCTTGTCTTAATCTGACGCGCTCGAGTTTTTCTGAGGATCGATTTTTTTTTACTAATCTGATCGGGTGCCCTCAACGCACGCCCCTATATTAAGGGTTCATATATGGTAGGGGTACATTACAGGGTGCAAGGTTTCTCCCCATATGATTTTCTGACGCGCTCGAGTAACGCACAAAATCCCCGCTTGGGCTCCCCTACTATAATGCCCACCTTATATTAACTTAGATTGTAAAACATTACAAGAACATGAATCCTGAGATCGTAGAATATCTGCGCCATCATGATATTGAATTGCCACTTTATCTTCAACATATTTTAAAGTTTTCCGGATATGATAATTTTTATTTGTTTCCCAAAATAACTTCAAATGACATAAAATCCATAGAGCAATTCGCTAGGGAAGAAATGCATCAATTTATTACGAAAGACGACAATCTAGAAAACTTTTACGGTTTTTTTAAAACTACACCCGAAAGTTTTAAAATAGTTCCTGGACACCAAAAGTTGCTACTTGAAGCAGCGCATAAGTTGCAACTACATAAAAAACGCAAGGAATCCCAAAAATTAGCTGAAGTTAAAAAGAGAACAAAAAGACTCCATAGCGCAGAATTTACGACCGACAATTCGTTGAATTCAATGCAAGAAAATGAAGAATCTGACAGAATCATAGCAATTTCTGAACATATTTTAAAAACACAAAAATCCTATTTATTGGGTTTGATTTCGAAATTGCCCAATTACGATGAACTTTCAATTAAAGTGAATGAAATACACGTGAATGTAGTCCAAAAAGATGAGCAACTGTCGGGAATGATATCTTGTCCATTTTGTAACAAACAACTTAAATTGTGCTGGATGAAGCAAAAGGTAAATTATAACGCAAGACCGATATATGGAAATTATCATAATCATGTTAAGACACATATCCCAAATGATAGACAAAAAGGAACAAGAAAGAATACCGTTACTAATGAGGCGAATCAGGTAATTACCAAGTTCTTTAAAAATTGTAACGATGGTGACAATACCGATCACGAGACCCACAGTAGTACTGGCGTGGACACAAACGACCGTGAAACACAAAATAAAAGTAAAAAACTGATTATACATCAGAATATTGTATTAACAAGACCACAAACTGATGAATCTCAACATATGGACTGGTCTACGTATTCACGAAGTAATCGCACAAAACGTAAACTTGAAGAGTCTTGTAGTAACAACAACCTCATAACAGATTATTTCCCGATTCTTAATGAGATCGAATACATTTTAAAGCAAAAACAAGAAATAGAAAAGATGTTAATTGAGAAAGTATTTGAAGTGAAAGAAAGGAAAACAAGCCCTGTAGAAAACATTAGTGATGGTTCATCACCCAATGTAAAAACGACAAGAGGCATGTTAAAAATGATCTGCGACGCTGCAGTAAATAACAGTAAATACAAAAAGAATGTTTGCAACAGATATGACGAAAATTTAAAATTATTCTGTGCTTCTTTGTTTTTGATTGGAGGGCGCCTCACATATCAGACATTGTACAAAAATTTACCTGGTTCAATACCATCAATAACAACACTTCAGAGATGTTTAAGGACCAATGAGCGAATTTTGGAAGGAGAAATTAGACTTTCCCAGCTAAAGGCATTTTTGATCAGAAGAGGATACCCGTTGAAGGTTTGGATTTCTGAAGATCAAACGAGGATTGTGAGTACTAGGGAATACGATTCAGTAAACAATAGAATAGTGGGATTTACTATAATACCTTACGATGAAAATGGATATCCGGTAGTAAATAGTTTTAGGGCCACAACTGCAAGTAAAATTCAAGAATATTTTAAAAAGCGGACTGTAGCAAATAATCTCTATGCAATTGTGGCACAGCCATTGGTACGAGACGCCCCATCCTTCACTTTATGTGTGTTTGGATCTGACAATAAATTTTCTAATGAAACTATACTAAAAAGATGGCAGTATCTACAAAATGAAGCAGAAAAATTAGGTATTACTATAGAAGGATTTTCGTCAGATGGAGATCCCAGAATTCTTAAGGCCATGAAAATAAAATCTACGATGCCATGTACAGAAGACAACAAACCATTTCCATGGTTTCAAGCAAATTATGAATGTAATCGCCCGATTACTATTCAGGACACTATCCACATAGGGACCAAGTTACGGAACAGACTTCTAAATCCTTCTGTAATATTACCTATGGGTCGGTATTTGGTGTCAATCAGTCATTTACGAATCCTTATGAAATCTGTTTCGAAAGATAAACACCTTCTAACTCAGGCTGATATTGATCCAGTGGATAAAATGAATTTAGAAAAAATTATGCAGGAAGCAGTTTCGGAATTATTAGAACAAAATGTGGTAGACAGTGATGCGACTGTTACTTATTTAAAAATCATGAGATTCGTTGTAGAATCATTTACAGATAAAAATCTAAAGGTCGCAAAAAGAATTTACAAAATTTGGTATTCGACACTATTTCTTCGATTTTGGAGGTATTGGCTTAAAAATAAAGACGGTTACACACTTTCAGAAAATTTTATAACTTCGAACTGTTATAATTGTATTGAGATTAACGCACATGGTTTGGTACTGCTTATTCAAAAAATGAAACTAAATAATAGCAAAGACTTACTGCTTCCATGGCTTATGAGCAGTCAGAGCTGTGAAAAGCTTTTTAGAACACTAAGATCAATGACAACTGTATTTTCTACTGTTGTGAACTTCAGCATGTTGGATGTGATCCGACGGTTAAGTAGAATAAATTTCTTGAATGAAGTAGTAACAGATTTAGGTAAGCGTAAAAGTACTTTTACTTTATAATTTATGTTATTTATAATATTGAATGTATATTGGTTTTCATTGTTATGCCTTGATCACAGAATAACTATTAATTTGACATAAAAAATGTTTTCTGTCACGGATATTGTCTAGATATGGATTTTTATGGATATGGGTGGATATTAATGGATATTTGGTATATATCCGGATATTTTAGATATAATTTGGATATTGTACGTAATTTTTTGTCGTGGTCTACCCCTCGGCATGGCATGTTTCACGAAGAGTGCGTATGATCGAAATTAACGAATGCGCATTTAATTCTATGCATATGTAAGTATTACTTGTTATAAAATTGCTTCCTCCATTATATGCTTCTTCGTTTCTTATCCACGTCTTCCAACATCTCAGAAAAAAAACGCTGAACCAAATGTTATACAACCTCTCTTCTGGAGACAGATCTTCGCTCAAGTAAGATGTCATGACGAGGTGGACGAGTTCCAGATAAGCCACAGTTGCTTCACTTACAGGAATATGGTGCTTCAATAGTCGGATATCTGCTCCACAGCAGAAAAATTCATTTTGTCTGTAAGTTTCAAATCAGTTTCTATAATTCTATGATGATCTTTCGCCACAGTCTTCAGATGACTAGCACTAGCGACATGTTGTCCCATCCCATTGGCAAGATAAATGTTCGTAGAAGTCGCAATCTAAGTTTCGTGCCAATATGCACAGTGTCCTGCACACTAAATCCATATTCCGATACATTAGAATAAGTGGCCCACTCGAGATTCGTGCGATACCTCATGTTTTGAATAATCGACTGTCACCATCCGCAGAGAAGGTCAATATCGCTATTCCTTCTTTCCTGGCCTCCGCTTCCATTTTCCTTCACCTTAAAGCAACTGCCGTAAATTTATTATCCGTACCAAACAGAGAAACACAAAATTCTGGCGCCTTCTTCGCAATCGGTTGAGCAATAATTGCATATGCGAGAGTTGATATTGGTGCATCTTCCATGTGTTATTGAATTTTCCCAGCTGATGTAGCTTCATACGGCTGTATTACAGGCATACCTTCACCGTCAATAGGTAATACAAGATCCACTAGTTGATTTGTGTTCGCATCATACTGTATTCGCGAGGTGATTTTTTCAGTTCAATAAACCGAAATTTACCTTCACCAAAAATTGTTTATAATAATTGTGTTATAAATAATAATTATTGTTAATAAAGTTTATTGTTGAATTTTTTACCTTTAAGCAGCGAGCACATAGAGAACGGAACGTACCGGCACAGCACGGAACGTCACAACAACACCTGCACATTGAAAAGGCAACGGCATTCAGCAGTGTACTTCTTAATAAATAATAACACTGGATAATTAATTTTAAACTTCAATTGATACATAAAAAAAATTGCATACATTACAATGTAATGTAAAATACCTGATAATTTTACTTTTTCGGAAATGTCTTCCCATGAATTTCCTTTACGCTGATTATCATGATACTATATATTTATCAGAGGGATCGTAGATTATGGGATATTGCCGAACTAATTCAATTATACTTTCGTCTATTGAACACATTCTGCACGTGTTGCACCTGTCACCGAAGTATTCAAATGAAAGTGAGTGTTTGTGAATCATCTTAACCCCATCCGACGCCGGCAAAGTTGCCCTATCGAGAATATTTGCCGTTGCTGTTCGCTGCAGATCGTTGCCGTTACGCTCCCCGCTGCTCGGTATGTGCGGTTCCCCATTTGATTCAATGTAAAGCAACTCGATCAGCAGTGCCGTGCTGGTCCGTTCCGTTCCGTTCTCTATACTGCTTTATACTCACCTGTATTATCGCTGTGAAGGTGACCGGCGAGGGTTGGACATTTGTCAAGATTTTTCTGCTTTCTGCTTCAAAAAGCGTGTCATTTATGATTTTTTCTGCGAAGCGTGGTTGGTCTGGAAGTAACTTTTTCAATTTCAAAGCCCACCCCTCAGCCAGAATATCTTCTTCAGTCTAAGGGCGCTTGAAATATTCAGTCGCTAGTCTCACTAATTGATCATTCCTATCTGACCCACCTTTGCTTTTATTACCCGGCATAGCCTTGCCGGGGTTGGGGGGGGGGGGGGGGGGCTGCTTTGGGAATCGACGGTGAAACGACGTCAGAAGGAGACGCTACACTTGCGGAATTTAGTTGTCATTGCGAGGCATCAGGATTCGGTTGCTGTAACAAAAATTAAAATACATTGAACGAACGCTTTTAGCAGATTAGCACAACAACAATGTAATAAGTAAATATTTATTTAACAGTGTTAATTCATCGTGTGAATGTAGAAATGCTGATTTGGTTTTTTGTTTCTCGTCTAAGTTCCAAAATTGCAAGATGGATGGAAACGTGTGGCACAGGAATTCGAAGAACAATGGAATTTTGCGAACTGCTGCGGGAATATTGATGGCAAGCACGTACCAATCCAAAAACCTCCCGATTCTGGATCTTACTATTATAATTACAAAGGTTTTCCCACTCATTTGGGCATGTTTCGTCTCGATTAATCAAATATCTATCTTCAACCGTTCAAACATTTTCTCGATGCTGAAATTTTCACATCAGTTTTGGCACCGTCTCTCCTTTTAAATACCCTGACAAATTCTATATTAAAAAAAATAATCTTTTGTATATGTCGCAGGAATGTTGTAATATCCGTAAACTTACAAGTTTCCTAGGAAACTTGAGCGCCTGGATCTCAAACTTAACCTTAACCTTAAGCTTTTCCTAGGAAACTTGTAAGATTACGGATATTACAACATTCCTGCGACATATATACCGTTAAAATCTACAATGATTAGGCGTTCGAATGGTGAAAGAATTTTGAAAAATATTAAAAAATGGCGTCACAATCGCGAGTTAAACACAAAAAATAGTTTTTTTAAGATCATTCAAAATAATCCAAAAATATTTTTGTATTCTCTTTTGCAATCACGAATTTAATGGAGCCCTCCGGATTTGAATCCGTAAGGTCATTCCCCACATTGTACATATTTTTTAAAATGTATATCTTCAAGTGCACAGTACATGAATTAAATGATCGAATTTCGCAGTGCTGATTCCTGACTATAATTCAATTAGCATTTCATCTGAAAATTATAAACAAAAGTTTGTATTCGAAAATACTAAATACAGCATTTTTATTGCTGTTAATTAAAATAAAAGTTACACAACTGATCTACCACTTTAATTTTTACACATGTTAAACATATATGTATAAATGACTAATGTACTGCCCAAAAATGAAGAAATTTCACCCCTCAGTTTCTTCGTTTACTCCGATAGTAGACAATAGCGTTTTTCACTCATTGCACTGGAGCGAACTGAGTTCGAACTTTTCGAGTTTGGCGTTTTCCACTCACACATTTGAGTTCGCATTAGACAGAGTAGCGTTTTCCACTGATTCAATTGCACTGTAAGTATTCGCACTATATGCGAATTTTATGGAACTGTAAAAATTGGCGGTGCACGTTCCATAACCTGTCTTACATTTTTAAATTGTGGATAGTGATGATATGGAAATTGCAATTTCACTGATTCAGGATACTGAAGAAAAACAGACCGTTCCAAAAATTAAAAATTATTTAGAAATAGTACCACAGTATTCTGATAAACATGTATAAATTAGTACTATTCCTTGTGTGGTGTATTGGAGTACCGGGAGCGGGAAGTGAGCCACGACGAGTGCGGACGTGACGGAATGAAATGAGAACAATTGTATTGATTGTATTGTTGTATTTGGATGATTTACCTGTTATATTTGCGAACTAACATTAGTTCAGCGGTAATTACAAGATACTCAGAGATTTGTGTACGCCAGACTTACCGAGTACCAAAGCATATGAAGACCTATATAATCTTTTAAAAACTCATTTTTCGCCAACAACTTGCATATTTAGAGAACATATAGAATTTTATAATTCAAAACAAGAAGAATATGAAAATGTCAACGAGTGGTATGCAAAAATACATAATTTGTCAACTAATTGTGAATTTAGTGTGCAGTTACAAAACATTTTAAAAGACAAATTTGTGTGTGGCTTAAAACAAGGAAAAATAAGAGATAGACTTTGTGAAGAAAAACCTACAGCAACTTTGAATAAATTACTGGAAATTGCTCAAGCAAAGGAATCGAGTATTCAGGCTGAAAGCAATGACGTGCATTTTTTACATAAGAGGAAACCTGTGCAACAACAGAAATATGAAAAAGTACATGGTGCAGCAAGAAATTTTTCAAGTAAGATGGATCAAGAAAATAATTCCAGGTCTGGTAAATGGAAATGTAAATGCTGTGATAATTTTCATACAGGGGAACAAAATTGTAAGTACAGTAACTACACATGTAATAAATGTAAAGTAATAGGACATTTATCAAAAGTGTAATAATACTAAAAGCATTAGACAAATAGAGTTAGATAATGGCTGTGTAGATATAACCAGCATATATTTTACCAATGAAAAACATTTATATTTGAATGTAAATATAAATAACAATCATTACAAAATGCAAATAGACACTGGAGCACGCTTATCAGTAATAAGTTATGACTTCTATGAGAAATACTTGCCTAATTGTGAGTTGAAGCATTCTTTTATAACATTGCGTAGCTATTCCGGTTGTAAAATAAAGCCGATCGGTCGTGTAATTGTAAACATTAAATTTAAGAATGTTATTTGTAAAAATTTTATGTTTCAAGTTGTTAGGAACGATACGCCAACTCAAAATTTGTTGGGTAGAGATTTTCTGGAAAAATTTAATTTTAAGCTTAGTGCAGATGTATTGGTAACAACTGTGAACAGCACTGAACAATTATTTAACGATTTTGCAAGCATTTTTCAGAACAAGTTGGGATGTTACAAGTATAAACAAGTTGATTTGCAGGTAGTTGAAAACACCAAACCTAGACCTATCCCTATCGCATTTAAATCCAGTAGTCCAGTCGCTAGAGCGGTAAAAAGAGGTCCAACCCTACATTAAATCAGGTAGTTCTAATTTTTTTATATGTTGTTTCGGGATAATAAGGGAGTGAAAACCCCAAGTTTTCGTCATCCCCACCCCTCTGCGTTTTCCAGTGTCTTAAAAAAAGCACCGAAAAACGGCACTTTATCCAGTTTTTCGCTTGTAACTCCTAAACGGTGCATCGTAACTAAATTTTCCCCATATTGATTCTTGAAGAGGACAAAATTTCCTACAAAAGTAACTAATAACTATGATTCCACAATGAATAGGACAGCACGTACAGCGCAGCAAAGAAGGGGTAAAATCGTAATTCCAGCAAAATTGTCACGTTTCCGACCCTTTGGATAAAATTCTATAAAAAAATGATTTTTGTAAATATTGTATGTATGTATAATCATTAATCAACATCCTTTTACCATTAGGTGCCGGGGTGTTGCGGCTGTTTGTGCTATTATAAAGTAAGTTGTGCAGATGTTAGTTACCTTTAAATTGCACGTCTCAAGACGTTTTTTTACCACCAATATCAAGCGATGTTGAGTCATTTCTTTTCATGTTTTCTATCTTTCAACTACTTTCTATTTTGGACAATATCAATGAAGTGTCGTCATAAACAAAGCTTACACCAAAGAAAAACAGCGATTGAATATGAAAACGAAAATTTGATTTATTATGTTTATGATATAGTAAGTACTATTACGTGTGCATGAATATTGTGAAATAATTGAACAGTGAATATCATTTTCGCTGAAAAGGCTGAGAGGTTTCATTCGGCGATGTCTTCATTTTGAGCGAATTGAGAAAAATCATCATTGTCGTCATCGTCCTGGTCGATCACAATTTCTGGTCTGTTTTCGCAGGACTGCCCAACACAATATTTGCACAAGCTGGAACACTTCAGTGCAACTTTTCTGCAACCACACGCTGCAGTACAGCCGGTGAGGCATTTGCAAGAGATTGTTTTCAAGAGTTCCGGAGGTGCAGCATCTCTTGCCATTTTTACAGCAATTAATCTTCTGTTTCCTCTCACCCACCCCCATTCCAGAGGATTTCTGTGATTACCCAACCACTGCATCACCTGATGGTATGTCCTGAGTGAATGGAAGTAAGCTGCATCTGACGACGTGGGCGGAAGTTTGGCCAAGTCAAGTTTAGCCGAGCTGCTGATAAACATAGAGTAGCGCAAATCAGTGAGCGATTGGTCGGAGTCACTTCCATATAATGCGACTAAAATGCGCTCTCCCGCCTTTGAAATTTCTGCAGTGGTGGCAGAAATGTCATAGAATTTTTGTACAGCCTCCTGCAATAGATTTGAATGGAAAAGATGGCAAAACTTCTTGTTTCCGAATCCGAACAAGTTGGGCGTGGTATCGCAGTCACTTATTGCATGTAGGGCCAAATATAATGCCAGAAAAATCATATTTTAATAATGTAGGTGTGTAGAAAAGATCTGGTGAATTACCTCTCCCCGGTTTTCGGACGTAAACGTTGTCAGTTACAGGAGAAGTTCCTGTGAGCAAAACTAGCAGGTCAACGTCTTCACCCACAATCACCACAGCCTCATATTGTGAGGCTAGGGATTTAGCAGTGCTGACTATTAGTACATCAGCATCTTCTACAGCTTGTTTGGTGGTGATGTTGGAAATTTCTAGTGCAGTCTGAAGAAGTTTGATACAGCGTTTCTTATTTGTCTCGTTAGACAGGAACTTCTCCTGAGGTGTTGAGTTGACAGTTGTTTTGTCGAATATGACATCTGCTGACGCAGTATACTAACGGGAGGATTGACCATAAATACCTTCTTCACTCCACCATGTGAATACCGGCTCCTCCTTTGTGCGGTAAAGGGGCAATTTCGAAGGAATTGGGATCTTACCCCGTCTTTGCTGCGCTGTATCTCCTTCGCTATTAGTCGTGGAAACAAAGTAATTAGTGATTTTTGTGGCAAATTTTGTCTTCTACAAGATCGAATATGGAGTAAATTTGGAGACGAGGCACCGTATAGGAAGTATAAGCGAAAAACTGAAAAAAGTTACGATTTTGGGTGGTTTTTTCAAGATAGAGAAAAATGCAGAGGGGTGGGGAAGACGAAAACTTGGTGATGGAAATCTGAAAATTTGTGGTCACTATAGAGTAACGCTAAATAAACATTTGATAAAAGTTTGTATATCCAATGGCATCTTTTCGCTGCTCAATGGAGGAGAGTCGTTTACAAAAATCGATTTGAGCAACGGCTACAACCAAATATGTGTAAATGAAGAGTCTGCAATGAAGCTAGCATGGAGCACGCATAGAGGTATCTTCAAATTGAATAGATTACCCTGCAAGTGCTATTTTTGAAAGAGAAATGGAAAAATTGTTACAGGAATGTAATGGTATTGTGAATTTTTTAGACAATTCCACTCAGAAAATTTCAACCAATTAGTTTGCACAATTTTGAATCATTCGACCAATTAGGAACGAATTACACTGACAATTACACTAGTGGTTTTTTCACTTTCAAATTCTAATCAACTATCGCAGTATCCGTGCCCGCCGTATAAATACATAGTTTGACATTTGCGAATAATTTATTGCATGATGTTTGTGTTATTTTATGAATGAGTCCATTTGGTAAAGTTACGAACGGATTTCTAAATTTCTTGTTCGTTAATTGTCCTGCCGAATTACACTCGAGATTTGTATTTATACCAAGTAAATTTGTGTTGTTTAAATTCTAATCTGTTTCCTTTAGCAATTTGACTCGAAAAACTGTCAACCTAAAAATGCTCCACCTTCGGTGTCGCATTTTTATTGGTTGACAGTTTTTCTCGTCTAATTGCTAGGCAACAGATTCTTATTAAACAACCCAAATTTACTCGGTAAAATACAAACCTCTTGTGCAATTATAAGTGACAATATCATAATAACGGGTAAAACGAGAGAAGATCATGAAAAAAACATAAGAGAAGTTTTCAAGAGATTGGAAGATGGAGGACTTCAAATAAAAAAAGAAAACAAAGTGAAATGTTATTTGGGATATACAATTTCGAAGCAAGGATTAAAAATGAATTCAGATAAGCAAAAGGCAATTGATGCACCCAGACCAGGAAATGTAACCCATGTATTGGAGTACCGGGAGCGGACATGTGGTTCAAAATTTCTTAATTTCTAATTTTTGCGTTTGTAGACATCATTTTTTGGATCATCTTACTCATGTAGTTTCTTATATTAAGCTTGAGAATGAGACCGGATGGCCTCGAAACATGTCGCTAGTTAATCACTTTCATATAATTTTAATCAAGTCAAATTTAATTGTTGCCCATTGCACACCTTAGTTTAAGGTTAAATAACAAGGTTTGCTCCCGTCGTATTTTTTAGGATTCCCCTACGTTAATCAAAAACGAGGAGTTGAATGCCTAATTAATCTTTTTATTGTCATCAACAGTCAGTTTTGCCGTTGATGGGGCTGGCTTTTCAGTACTTTCGGGTACTTACTGTTATAAAAAAACATAAACTCTTCATCTTTCGCTTCATTAAATTTGGATTTATTAAAACCATTGTCTAAGGGGAGGTTTCAAGTCGTTTTATTATTTTAACCACTACCCCTTGTTGAGCCTCTGACTCCACCATGAACTTATATCTCACTAATACAACTTCTTACTCAGTTCCATCTAGACGATTAATTAAGGTGGATTTTCACGCTCATGCAATTTGTGCAAATTGACTTGTGCATGCTAATTTGTGCAAGTAAATTGTTGCATGAAAACTAAAATCGTTTACTTGCACAAGTCCAATAGTTTGGCTTGAGTAAAATCTGGCGTGTCAGATAATTTACTTGTGATTTGTACAAATGCATGCACGTGTAAACAATACTCCAACTTAATGCGTGCGCGTAGCGTATGATATTCTCGTTGAAAAAATGCAGATTGTTGACGATAGATGGTTTCATTACAGTATCTTCTCTTTTTATTAACGGTGAAACTAAATCTAATAAGTGCATATAGGTTGCCTCGTCCATGCGTAGATAATTACGAAAATCGTTTGGTTCATGACTTAGTTCCTTAAGTAAATTAATATGAGAGTACGTGCCTCTCTTCTCAATCCAACATTTTTGCGGTCTTCTTGATCTTATCTTCTTTGGCACCTTTAACTTTTTAATTAAACATATACCGGCTAATGTTAATAATTCGTCTTCGTGGTCCATCATTAACATCAAATAAGTGCTCACTCCTCACAAACGAGCTACTCTATATGCCGAACTGAACCTTGAGCAAATTAGACTGGCTGTGTGTAAACGGATAAAATAATTAAGTTTTATTTGCACAAATTAGCATGCACAAGTCAACTTGCACGAGCGTGAAAACCCACCTTTACATGTAGGTCTTCATTTAGTGCCAAGCATTGGTTACTAATTAGTTCTTTTATGTATCTTACAGCATACTCGTCTTCATCTAGACAATAATGTTACATTTTCAACCAATTATGAAAAAATTATACTAACGTTTTAATCTGTAGTAAAATGAGGTGACTTGGGACACTTTCGCTATATTTTTGTGTAATTTCTTTTGATTGTTTTTTGGTATCAAACCAAGCTTTTGCATATAATATCTTTGGTGCTTTTTCTATCATTTGCAGCAACGAAAAAAAATTAGGTCTTTAGGGTTTCATATTTTTTTAAAAAAAACTGAGATGTCCCAAGTCACCTACTTCGAGGATACTTGGGACAGTAATTTTTTTACCTATATAGAGCATGCTAAAAATTATTTTGGACCGTGTAGTACATGTAGTAGACTTGGGACAGCAACTAGGTTTTTTAAAAAAAAGAAAAAAGGAATAAAAAAGCACTGAAACAATACAAAAACAAGGAAAACTCTAATTGTCAAGCTTTAAACAGCCTGAAAAACATTTAAACTTAGTTTCTACACTCGTATCTCATAAATACTATATAAAAACGTCAAATATCATAATCAAAAATAAATAAAAAATAATTCTTCTCTTACACTAACATAAAAAAAAATAATAAGCCACCTAACTTAGCTCAACAGCTCAAAAGTAAATTTCCCCCTTTTATTCAAAGGTTTTGGTAGTTTCTTATTAACTTGAGATCCAGAAATCGTGGCTACATCTTCAACATCAGGAAAAACGTAGCAATTCAACTGTGAGTTCAATCTCATACACTTAACTTCAAAGCCTTGGCCTGGAATAATGCTGCTTATTTGACAAACAAACTGTTTATTTATTTCTTTTTTTGTTCCTTTGTTATAGAGAAAGTCACATAAAATAAAATCTCCTACTTCCAATGTTTTTTCTTGTCCATTATGCCTTGTATTGCTTGCATCTTGAATCTCCTTTTCTATTTGATCAAGGTCATTTGATTGTACCTCAGCATTTCTTGCATCATGGTCTTCATGGTTATCATCTTCCGCGGTGACATGATAATTTTCATCTTCAGGTTCCCCAGGGTTTGGTTTTTCTTTTTCAGGCACACCTTCAACAAGCCTATCTTTGGTTACAGGTGCCCCCGGGGGTGCTGAATTTTTCTTCTTTCTAACTTGTCGCAAAGGCTGTATACGGGCGTCTTGGTTGTTCTTTATGGTTTCTTCAAAAACAGCATGCCAATCTTCTCCAGTCCTATCTAGATCTATGTCAACTTTTGGGAGTCTTTTCAAAACTTCATTTCTGTTTATGGGAATCAATCCACACGCTTTAAAACCAGAGATGGCATTCTCTTTCAAATTACTAATTGCCTGCAAAGCTTTATTCAATTCTTCGGGAAATTGTTGTTTTGGCAGTGTTCCTCTATGCTTCTTTTTCCAGTCTAGTAAAGTAGTTTTCCAGGATCGTTTAAAAGGGCGAAAAAATGAAACATCCAAAGGTTGTGTTACGTGTGTGCTATTTGGAGGGAGTAAAACAAATCTGATATTATTATTTTCACACTTTTCAATCACTGTAATCGAAATATGGCTGGCGAGGTTGTCGCCAATAATCACTTTGGGATAGTTTTCGTAGATATTCAAAGGCAACTTTGTTAAACCAATTTTCAAAAAGTACGCTGTCAAACCATCCACTTTTAGTACAATTGTAGACTGCATCTTTTGGCCCATTTTCCGTCCAGTTGTCATAAACATGCTTAGCTTTATAAACAATATATACTGGCAGTAGGACACCACTTCCTGTTATGGCAAACATAACGGAATGGCTACTTTTCGTAGCATCAATGACTCTTTCAGTGTGCTTAGTGCCCCTAACCACAATAACTTTTTCCTGGCCGGGATCGTCGGAGACGTTCGTCTCATCATAGTTCACTATGTTGTCGGGTTTAACATCTTTTAAAGTTTCCTCAATATTATCAAAGTACTTGTTGATTGTCTCAGCATTAACTTGAGCACGAGCCCTTTTGACATTTTCGGATAACCGTAGGGTCAGTTTATCACTGTGTCTTTTTAGAAAGTTATTTAACCACACCCGGCCAGGCAAATTATTTTTGAACTGTTTCACTTTAAGCTCCTTTCGATCAAGGAACCGCCCAACTAGTTTTCTAACGTCCAAAGGAGTAAAAGGCAAACGCCACTTTGCAGAGATTATTAATCCATTTATAATATGTTCTTCATCTCTTCGTGAAAACACTGTCTGTCCTCCTGGATTTCTAGGATTCTGCCCTCTGAACTTACGATGGATTGTTGATTTGGGGACATTGTACTGTTCACTTGCCTCACGTATTGATAACCGTCCATCAGCAACAGCTGCCAAGGCCCCTTCCAAATCATCGCCCCTAAAATCTCTATATTTCCTACTTCCAGGTTTTCTTACATAGGTATTCGGCATTGTCCTAAGTCACCTGCAAAATGCATAGTCATTTTTTTTAACATAAAAAATGCAAAGGGAAGCATATTTTTATATGTTATTGTTTTTTACATGCTAAGAAGGAACAATATTGTGAGATCCATAAATTAAAAAAAATTTTTAAAATTTCTTACCCTGGTTACAAGGAGTTGTAAACAGACAACAAAATTTCAAGAAAACTACAAACGAAACTAATAATTTTTTTCTAGGTTATCTGCATGTTGACGAGAAAAAGGGTAACAAGATTTCTTTATTATATGTCTTGTCTAGCGATCTGTATTTTTCGCGGTTCGTTTATTAGGCGGTACGTGGCGCAGGTATATAAATCTGTAATAAATACCATTTGTCCCAAGTCACCTACACTGTCCCAAGTAACCTCGTTTTACGGTACCTAATACTCGCATCTATTTCACTATCAAACTCTACCTGCATTTCATTGATAATAAAAGTGACGGAAGATACGTAAGCGTTACTGCACACTTTAAGATTGTAAAACTTTAAAACACAACAAGGTTACGTACACAAACCGCGTTTTGTGGTTATGTAGGTTATGTACGATCTACTACCCGTTATATTTGTTTTCCACTGCTCCGAGTGCGTACTACAATTTTTATACACCGCGAGAGAGCGACGGGCGAATTCGTCTATTGCAAGTGCGCACCGAAACCCGCTCAGTGGAAAACGCTATAAATTTGCTACAACTTGAGCCTAACAGGAAGTCTGTAAGTATAACAGTTTCCGAGATACAGCTCTTCCAAAATAGGCAATTTTTCCCAAAATCTTTTTTTAACGTGTCACCCATGTTTCGAGCCAGATATTGCCACAACGACGTGCCCTACGACTCTTGTCACGGGGGAAAAATTGTAGGACATTTTATCACCATTTATTTAAGCATAGATGCATTCCTGTGGGCCTAACAGTTCTCGAGAAAAAGACGGAAAACCAGAAAACAGTGAAATCCTCCACATATACATATGTAATAGAATTAGTATGATTAGAAGACATTTTTTGATTGTTCTTATTTAGCCTAGTGAACGAACGCTCAGAACGGAGACTGATAGCGTTTTCGGGTCAATTGCACGCAGTGCGGACTCGTGTCGTGTATCACGTGCTTGCACTCAACCAGTTTTTAAAAACGTTCCGAAGTTCAACTCTTTCAGCCGAACACTCGCAATTAATACATAATACATAACCTCAAACATTTCAAAAACTAGTTGTTTATCCTGTTTCGTTACCGTTACTTCCAGTATTTGTGGTTAATTTGGCATTAGTTAAGCAATACGTAGCAATATAATGGAGAATAACATTTATTTAAAAATAAACGAAAAGGATGTAACTTTATATTTAGATGAGAAAACTTTCAATGATCTTACAGGTAGGTAATCAAAATATTGGTTATAAACAAATCCAAGTAAGTAATAAAATGTTATCTTAGAAAATCCTTCAGATAGTATACCGCAATACATAAATGTGCTAATGGAAAATAAGCTGATTGAGACAAATAGTATTGAAACCTTGTTGTATTCATTGGACAACCACGATTTTTGCGATCTAATTGGTGTGGAACACCAATCATCAATACCTCCCCAAGGTGATACAATACAAGAAAGTGCAGAAAGTGAACTTTATTGGGGCGAGGAAGCAACCAAACTCATGCTGGATAAGTACGAAAATTATCTTCCTCTGGTAGGCCTCTTAAGAAGATTCAAAAATAAGAAAAACTTATGGATCGCTATATCGGTTGATTTGTTAAGCATTTTAAATGTAAAGAAAACTCCACTTCAGTACGAAAACCGTTATAAAACGATTATGAAGAGGAAGAAAAATATTATAAGACATAATAAGAGAACAGGAGAATCGCCTGAAGCTGGCCTATATGAAGAGGAACTCTCCAGAATTGCTGCTATTGACGATAGCATTGAACCAGCTGTCAAAATTGGTGTGGGAAAATGTGTCGTCATTAGTAAATTGAACTCCACCGAACCAATAGCAATCCCTTCTACATCTTCATCTCCTTCAGGGTCTCCTACAGCTACACCAAGTGGAACTTTGAAAAAGAAACGACTGGCCGATGTTATGTTAGAGATATCCAAAAATAAGGGGGAAGGTCGTGAGCGAAGACATAAAGAGAAGTTAGAATTACTACGTGTAATGTCAGAAAAATTATTTGGTTCAGAGACATGATGTAAAAGCATTTTGTAATGTTTTCTTATTTCAATTTTTACATTTATTTACGTATCTATCAGGTTGAGTACCATACATAATTACTTAATGGTCATCATAAACCAAAAATAAGTATGAACTGAAAATATGTCACTATAACTGTAGGTTTTCATTTACTTCATTACTCTGCAGATTTTATGTATTTTTTTATCAAAATAGTGAAGTCCAGTTTCCTGCACACTGGTTTATAACGTAAATGTTCGCAATAATATACCAACGTCCAGTTTACTGGACATCTACACAATCAACACTGCTGTATTTTCACGTAAATTCTATACCTCATTCTGCACTAGAAATGGAAAAAAACGGAAAAAGATGTAAAAATGCTTTTTATTTGAAAATAAAAAAAAAATTTTTGCATTTTTCAAAAATGTAAAACCAAAATATTGATGAAAAACTGGAAGAATAGTAGTTATTTGTTTATAGTTTCATGCCAGTCTCGAAAGCAAGGAAATACACAAAGTCCAGGTTTTTCTTTACACGTGGGGCAAAAATATCTACTTTTTTTAGATTTTTGTTGTTTACTGCACATTCGACACCTTTTCATTGGGCTTTTATCTTTTTCAGTTGCTGGACTGGGCTCAAGGTAGTGTAAAGTAGTAGTTGGTTCTGTTTCAATGGGCGCTATGTGTAGTTCCGTACTTTCGAGCAAAGAGGTTATGACACTCTCTCGAAATGCCAATAGTCGAGTACTGTTTTGGTTATGCTTATTGTATATGTAAGAAGCGTTCCACATGCACACATCCATCAAGTGGAAAAATATTTTTCGATACCATCTGATGGTCTTCCTCGGTGTGGAGTAATATACCATCATTTGGTCGGATCTGTCAATCCCAGACATATTCTTATTACAATCTCCAACACATGCTGGTTTTGTTTGCACTATTCCTCGTTTGCTTCGAGTTTCTATCATTTCATGTTTATGCTTTGTGCTAATCATTCTCACATTTCTTTTATCCTTCCAATTGGTTATGACTATTGGACCTTTCCTTTTCCATACTGCTTCACCTTTCTTCAATTTCTTCTTCACTGTCTCTTTATGATTTCCTTTCCTATTTTCGCGAAGTGTTCCTACCATGAAAGTTTTACGCATGTAGAGGTATTCCGCCAAATGGACACTAGTGTAAAAGTTATCCAAATATACGGTATGTCCTTTATCCAAATAATCCTTTAGAAGTTCGCGGACCACAGATTCGGAATGTGACACATTCTCTTCTTGTAAAGTGCCTTTGCCGGTGTAAATAATAATGTTTAAAATGAAACCATCATGTGTTGTCAGTTCATACAATTTTATCCCGTACTTATGGCTCTTATTGGCTATATACTGTCTGAATGATAATCTACCTTGCCACCCAATCATAGCTTCGTCAATTGATAAGTTTTCATTCGGGTAGAAAATGTTCTTTATGTTTTGCAAAATTTTTTCTAAAATGGGTCGAATTTTGAAAAGTTTGTCTTCTTCATTGTGCTCAGTGTGGTCGACGAATCTTAACATTTGTAGTATTGCTTGAAAACGATTTCTGCTCATAGACCTCCCGAAAATTGGGTGGAGATATAACGGGCACTTACTCCATTGACTTTGTAGTAAGGGAAATTTAATTGTTCCGCTGAGAAAGCATAGACCAATGAATGTCTTCATTTCAGCCACCTTTATTATTTTCCAAGCCATGCCTTGTGTTGCTCGCGTTTTCCGTTGCGAAAAAATGCTTTTTGCGCGACGATTTGTTTCGTCAGTTATGTGTTGGAACATGTCATTATCAAAAAACATCATGAAATAGTCGATTAGTTTCAATTGTTGGGGATCGGTATCCACATTCAAAGTTGGAACACCAATAAAAGGGATATCTGGAGTGTCGCCCTCTGTATCTGTCCAATCTTCCAATTCTGGTTCAGGTCCTGTTTTAATTTCTCCTTCGCGATCAGTGTCTGAGTCAGATTGCAAATTTTCTACATCGGTGACGGCGTCATCATTATAGGTAGGATCTTCAATTTCATCATCACTTGAAAAGTCCATATATTCATCGTCATCACTAACATCCCCTCTACTAATCTTATGTGCAATTTTTTCCAACTCAGTTTGCGTTAAAGGTTGATTAGAATGCCTCTTTCGTTTTCTAACCTCACCAGAGCTGAAATCCGACCAAAACATACAATGGTATCATTTAGAAATGAAATTGAAAACAAATACCTGGTTGAAGGACCACATTCCGATTCATTAGAAGCCATTATAGCAAAAATTTACACTTAAACGACCAATACAACTTACAAACGATTAGTCACAACGTTCACTAATGAAATATGTACTGCAACTAGGCAAAATTGTCCTTGCATCACTGCTAACACTGAATATGTAATACAAGTAGATTTTCTGCAATATTTCATACACAGACGCTTTGGAGTGGGTAGGATATTTATACAATCTTCTACTATATCCCGTACAATATTTGTGTAAAGAAAGTATAAACCGATGTTCTACAGGAGCCATATAAACACATAATAAATTACGGCATATAATGAATAATCCGCTCGTCCAGTTAACTGGACAGCGGTAATCAACCTGTTATACATTCTAAAATATTAAATTTCAAATTACAAAGTGTAATTATTATTTATTATTTGACAGACATACCTACTGTCGTTTAAGTTCCCCCAATCTCTTCAATTCATTTTCTCGATCTACTACATTGTCGATATTTGTAGCATTGTTATCTTCAATAGCAATTTCTTCCCAATTATCATTAAATCAATGCAAATATGCAAAACGCAGCAGGCCAAAATAAATTGAGACGATTTAAGTACTTTATGGAAATCCAGCCTTTGAAGTTGTCTAAATCTTCCTTTTAATAACCCAAACGAATTTTCAATTTTAACTTGCTCTGAATAATTTTTTATTGTAATTTTTTTGTTGTTCGGTTACATTGCCGTAATCTTTAAAAGGTGTTAGAAGCTATTCTCTAATTGGATACGCACTATCTCCAATTAAGTGATAGTGGCCATTATTTGTTAATGTTGCAAACTCATGCTTATGAAAGACAGCTTGAATATTCTGCTGTCATGTATCTTCCCAGGTGGTCCAGTAAATACATCTATAAATTTCTTTTTAGCATTGCAGATTCCTTCTAAAGTGGCACAAGGAATATCGTGTCTATTAGTGTACGTTGATTTCAGTTGTTTCAGTTTATGAGATGGAGTTCTTAATCTGAAATAAATGTATATTGTAAGGATATACCAATACGATGATTATTACATACTTTAGCAAATTCTGCGGCTGTGCTTTCTTTTTCTGCGTCTGTTCTAGGAAAGTTCATTATCTTAGGTAATATATCAATAAAAAATGAAATAACCCTCATTTCAACGGAATGAAAAGTTGATAATGACATGTTAAATCTATCACTAATGTCCCTGATAAAGTTTGATTTTCGAGAAGGTGCGTGTACGTCATAGACATTTTACATAGTTACAATATTGTTATCAACAATATAATAACAATAGTAACTAAGAAAAATGCCTATGACGTACACGCACCTTCTCAATAAACAAACTTTACTAGATTTATTTCCAGCAAACCTAAAAATATTAATTTATGTTCCAGAAAAATCGTTTTACATTGAATGTTTCATGACTATCTTATAATTATTATACAATCTTTTAAACAATGTACTTATTCATTAAAAACACTGACCACAAAAAACTCAAAATATGCTTTTCTGCAGATATCAAAATACTCCCTCCTTATGCTCCGCAGGATAGAATTTACTATGTGCAAACTGCTCAATTAATGCGTAACAACTTCTTCTTAGTACACGGAAATGGCTTTTAAACTGAAAAAATAAATTTATAGTTGGTCATTTGAATGAATACAAAAAATACACACTTGTGTATCTTCAAGATTGGCTACTACATTTTCTATGTAATTAGTAATTTTAGGAATTTCCACTCTTTCTCCACTAGCAATTAACAACTCAATTTCTTCATCGCTATCATCACCATCACTTGATGATTCTAGATATTCCATTGCCAATTCAACAAAATTCACAAATCTTTTGTTGTTTACATTTGCCGCCATTTTTTTCTTGCACTGCAGTCCTACACTGACTCCAAATCCAGTACCGAAAAGTGCGCACTCGGTGCAAATATTTTTACACTGAAGTGAAACTCAAACGCGGCAACATTCATTTGGTGCGCCCTAAAAGTAGCACCCGAAAACGAAAACTGCACTTAGTGCAAGAAAGTGCGCACTAGTGCCGTCACCCGAAAACGCTATGAAACGTGACTGACGGTAAAATCGGTGACGTGCCGGACGTGTTTGAATATATCCGTTAAAATTATAGGCAACGATATATTATTACTTCCCGAGTACGAAGTAAAAGGGAAGTATTGTATTAGTGTTCCAAAAAAAAAATTTACCTATGCAAATTTTTACATATCTTTGCGTTTCTGAATACGTAGATTCAAAATATGAAAAAAAAATTTCCGTCTGTAGTCTGTCCGTACACATTCCTTAACTCAGAAACTATTAAAGTTATCGAAATGCGGTTTTCGCCAATCGATTGCATTCGGGCCAAGGACGAAAATGCTGATATTACCTTTGATGATGTCACTTCCGGTATAAGCTAAAATGGCGGCACTCATTTTTTTATAAGATAAAGTTGCAGTTTTTTAATGTAGTTTAAAAGAGTATTTTTATTGACTACACTTATTCCCGTTTCGTCTACATTAAAAATACGCGTGGGTTGAAATTCATATTTTACCAAAAGATTCTCTAGATTATCAAAAAATCTGTCTATTTCGACTTTATTGAATCCCATAATACAGTTTATGCTTGTAGGTTCTGGCTTTCGAAAACTTAGCTGAGGATGCCTCGACATAAAACCATACATCCAATCTTTACCTGCTTCTTTTTTCTGCATTAAATCTATGTTGAAGAGATAATGTTTCGGCGTAAGTATAAATGGTACGTCTTAATTGTATTGGAGTAAGGCCATAAAACATCTTGGAAAGTAGCAATAAATGGTTACAAATATCGTCTTCCTGCTCTTTTGTAAAAATCGTTCGTGTTCCCATTTTTGGTTTAAAAAATCCCAATTTAACTCTTGTATGTAGAGAAGTGACTGGTACACTAAAATGTCGTGCAGCATCTCGTAATCAATAACGCTGCTCTTTAACAGCATTTATGGCTAATATCATTTGTTCATCTGACCAAGAGCATTTATTAGTGGTTCTTTCTCTTTTCGATGGCATCTGATAACAATAATTAAATATAACCATTTATTTCAAAGTTGTTTAATGGCGAACACCTTGAAGGGTAATGAGGAACAACTGTTCCTGAATAACCGACTATGATGTTAAAAATAATTTTGCTTATAGAACATTATATGTGAAATATAAGTTTAAAACAAACATCTACGTATATAACTAATTTACCAATAAAGACAAATTAGATATCAATGTTATTTAAATCAGTTTATTTTTGTGTACATACCTTAATTTTAACTACGCCGAAATAATAACCAAACTATACAAAACAACCACCTGCTACCATCAACTGATCACAGATTACTCTTATTCTACTGTGCTTGTAGGATGTAATACGCATATTTGTAGTATAAATTAACCGCCAATAGAGGTCATTACGATTCTAACACAGTGTTCCCAATTACCCGCTGTTCTTGATTACCCGTCGTTCCCCTATTTATATCTAAGATTATTGTTTTTCACATTCACATAATATGCAGAAAAATAACTACAGATAAATAAATGTTATAAACTCACAATATTTATAATTAAATTGCCCTCCTATGTTTTAATTTGATTAGATAATTAAAAAATAAAATACAAAATAACTAACCTGAAATGACTTTTGAATTCCTCATCCGTGTACAGCGCAATGACCAACTCTACATATTGTATGCGAGGACGTAAGTTGCGTTTCTGTTTTTCTAATATTTCCGGCATCTCCCATTCCTCATCTGAACTTGATTCACTCTCTGTGCTTTCTTCCCGTTTCAATAACTTACAAACGGTATACACAACAACGTTTTCGGCCATGTTTACAACGCTCACAATGCTCACCAAAGTGGTGCATGTATGGCAGTTCCACTTGCGTGGCATGTGGTGGCGTACTGAAGCTAGTGGAACGGGTGTTCGCGGCGTTGCGAACGTGAGAGTTGCGAACGCTATGTGGAACGCACCCTATGAAGTTAGTGTGTAAAGTCAAGATGTAAAATGAAAGTTTAGTTTAAGATTTTATATATTTATATATTTATTTATTTGTGGAACAATATTAGAAACAAACGCTTCCAGAATAAAACTATATTAAAAGGTTATGGGCTCAGAATGATATATCAAGGGATGGACAAGAAATAAGTGAAAAAGTTGGGATTAAGAATATTTTAAGGTTATAAGCATATGGAAAGAAAAAATATGGAAATCGCCCTAAATACAGGAAACAGATATTTAAATATAGATGTTTTTTTTGTTTTGAAGAGAAGTACCAGTTATTTGTTTCATGAAGTTTTTATGGGGGAATTAAGGAGGATTCCCACTTGTCGGTTATGTTATAATAATACACTCATGGTTACAATTACGTTTAGCTGAACTTATGTCAGTGTTAAGATAAATAACGAGTGTTAACGAGCAGCCAATGCGCAGAGAGCAGGAGAGTAGAGTAGTACCGCACAAAACGTTGATGCTTATGCATGTATGGCAGTTAGTAAAGAAAGATACATAATTAATCCAGTTTTATTCACGTTGTTCCACCTTGCGAAGAGAAATAAAATTACAGTCCACACAAACCAACAAAGAAGTTCAAACAGTCAGCTTCTTCAGATTTTTATTTTAAATCTGAAGAAGCTGACATAAGTTCAGCGAAACGTAATTGTAACTATGAGTATTATTATAACCGACAAGTGGGAATCCTCCTTAATTCCCCAATAAAAACTTCATGAAACAAATAACTGGTACTTCTCTTCAAAACAAAAAAACCATCGAATTAAAAAAACCAGTCCTTGCAACTTTAACAATTTAAATATAGAGGTATTGGACGGCAAGAATTATGATGCGTGGAAGTTCAGGATGGAGTTAATATTGGCGGAAAATGGAGTGTCAGAATGCGTACAAAAAGAAACAGACATAACCGATTGGACAGAAGCAAATAAAAAGGTATTTACAAAAGGTGACACCTGCTGAACTTTTGTACAAAAGGAAACCAAATGTAAGTAACTTACGCATTTTTGGAAGTATTGCGTATAGTCATATTCCAAAAGAAAAAAGAGAAAAATTTGATCCGAAAGCTAGAAAGTGTATATCATGATAGGATATACAGAAAATGGTTATACACTTGCATGCAACTAAATCGACTCACCACGCCAATGCGTACTAAAAGGCGTATTTCTGGTAAACGGTTGAACCGATTTTCATAAACCCAATTTCTTTTAAATGCCTAATCTTTTAGCTTTACAATGAGACTTTGGCCATCAAAATCGGTTCAGTACTTTTTCGGATACTGCAGTCCGCATCAAAATGCAAGAAAATGCATATTTAGCAAAGAAAAATTGAGGATACTTACAATTAAAATAGAGGAAAAAAAGACAAATGAAAGAAAACAAATTTATTGGTCAATACTTGGTATGGCCTCCCCTTGCCCGTATGACGGCTTGCATGCGGTTCCTCATCGACCTTATTAAATTGGTGACAAAGTCTTGGGGTATCCGGTTCCACTCCTCCAGGGCAATTCTGAGCTCGTTGGTATTCGCTGGTGCGGGATTTCTGGCTCGGACTCTCTTCTTGAGCTCGTCCCACAAATGCTCAATGGGATTCATGTCCGGACTGAGGGCTGGCCACTCCATTGTCTCGATGCCAACCTCTTCGATGAATTGTCGAGTGGCACGCGCTGTATGACATCGGGCATTGTCATGCATTAAAATGAAGTCTTCCCCGATAGCTCCAGCGTAGGGCACAACATGATCCCGGAGAATGTCCTCGCAGTACCGTGCAGCGGTTAAACCTCCTCTTCGGCCTCCACCAGGGACAAAAACAAGATCTGTTTTCCCGTCAAGAGAGATGCCATCCCAGATCATGCAGTTTCCGCCGCCGTTGGCGGCTGTTTCAGCAAAACAGCACTGTGCAAATCGCTCTCCTGGACGGCGGGTCGTCTTGGAGTGAGGTTGGCTGTCTTCAAGCGTCTTCTGACTGTCCATTGACTAACAGCTACTCCTCGAACTTCTCTCAGACGTTGTTGCACAGCGACGCCCGTGAGACGACGATTTCGCAGTGCAGTCGAGACGATAAAGCGATCGTCCCTCTCAGATGTGCCACGGCGCCGGTTGTTATGTGGTCTTCGAGTGAAGGTCCCAGTCTTTTGAAACCTTCTGAATACTCTTGAGACAGCAGACTGGCTCAAGTTTAGGTCATGCGCAACTTCTCGTTGACTACGGCCCACTTACAACAAAGCAACAACTTGTGCAGCTACTTCTGGCGTAGTATCTATGGTTTTGCATAAAACACTAACTGGCACTTGCGGCGAGATGTTTACGTCGACGTCTGAAGGTCAACTGCTAAGAAATAATGGTCTGGTTGGAGGGGAGAGGACATTGCGAAGCGCAGTCGTGGTTACCTTACAACAGAACGTATGTCGGTTTTCTTCCATTCAGATCACTTTTAGTTAAAAACTGCTGAACGGATTTCACTGAATAAGGTGTCGTTGTAAAGATAAACATCGAGGTTTCTAAAAAAAAGTGGTTTGTGAAAATCAGTTCAGCCGTTTACCAGAAATACGCTTTTTTGGACGCATTGGCGTGGTGAGTCGATTAGTTGCACGCAAGTGTAGATTGTGGGATGTTAAAAGTGAAAGGATCATGGTGGCAAGAAATGTGAAATTTGACGAGAATTGTTATCTTAAAGAAAATCATACGCGGATTGAAATAGATGAGTCCAGATTAGAAAGTGGGGAAGATAATAGTAATGATAGTAATGAAATTTGAGAAGAGGAAGTGGTAAATGGAACAGAGAAGGAGCAAGAAATAGAAAATGTTGACAGGAAAGGTAGGCAAATAAAACTTCCAAGTAAATATAAGGAATATGAATTGTATATGGCATTTAACGTTGTGTTATGTGGCAGATGTCTCCAAAGATTTTGATGAAGTGGAAAAACATAAAGAGAAAAAATTTTGGTCACTGGCTATAGAAAGAGAATTTAAATCGATTCATAAAAATGGAACATGGGAAGAAGTTGAAAGCGAAGGACTGGATAATGTTTTGGATACTAGGTGGGTTTTTTCGAAGAAACCAATAGAAGAAAATGATTTAGATAAATATAAGGCTAGGCTCGTAGTAAGGGGGTTTGCCCAGAATGATAAACTGAATGTGAAAGAAAACAATTTTCTTGAAGTTACAACATAATTTCAAATTATAAAATAACAGGAATTGTTAAAAATATTCACTGCTGAGCGAGAAACATTTGCTTGCATTTTTTATATTGGTCCTTGATACATAACAAAGTATGTCTTGCTACAGTAAAAGGTCCAGAGCCCTGCAGGACTATGGGACCAAAAAAGATATACTTGTTATCAACAATGTCAATATCTTCTCGGCCAGGCCATTCAAATTCGTCTAAATTTAAATGTAAAAATTTAATTTTGCTTTTTTGATCGTCAATTGTACTTATAATTCTGCCAATAAACCAAGTTTCTTCATAATAGACAGCATAGTAACATTCTTTTTGAAGTTTCATGTCCTCAGTGTCTTTATTGTTTCCTCATCACTTGATTTTGTTGTGTAGTTCTCGTTCTTTTAATTTTTGCATAGCTTCTTTTGATGTAAGAATAGCTCCAGTATCAGAAAGTTTTTGCGTGGTTTACCTCCAGTAGTATTGCTAGTTGCCAATAATTTTTTGTGCAATGATATTCTTATAAAACTCTCAAAATCGGTTTGGTTTGATGCCCCTGATAATACATTGGTGCTATCGTCTTGTACCGATGAAGAAGGCCCAGTCGCACTGAAAGTTGATGGAATATCTGTCGTCAGTACTACATTTTCTTCTCCTACTGTATATTCAGAATTAAGTTCCCAGAAGTCTCGCTATGGGTGGTATTAGATTTAACTGAAGAATTGCGTTTAAACTTAGCCATCTTAATCGGATCATATGCATCTACAGGAAATTTATTATTATCCAGCGGATACAACCCAGTGGATTTGAACCCTGATATTAAGTGTTCTTCTTTAAATGAATTTTCCCACAGTATTTTAATTTGGTTGGCAAATTCACTATTTGGTGAAATAGCTCTTGTTTTCCCTATTATATTTTAACATAAGTTTATTCCAGTATACTTTGAGAGGTTTAAAGACCGTCTTATCAAGAGGTTGCAAATGATGTGATTGATTAGGTGGCAATTTGATAAGAACCACATCATTTGCAATAGCTTGTTCTAGTAATTGATAACTTAAATGGACAGCTGCACCATCATAGAATAATATTACTTTTTGTCCATTTCTCTTTTGAAGGAATAAATTTCAAGAACACAGCTTCAAACCACCGTAGAAATAGTCCACCCTCCATCCAACCTTTTTCTTGAGCGGCATAAGCAGTACCGGGGTAATCTTCCTTTGGTATCCATGAACTCCATATGTATTTGCCGTTAAAAATTATAAATGGAGGCAATTTTTCCCCATTAGCAGCTCCACATGCAAGCACAGTTGTAACTTTTTTACCAGACCCACCAATGTTTTTCGACACTCGCTTTGTTCCTTTCTGAGCTATGATTTCAGCATCTTTTGGATCATGCGAGAAACCACTCTCGTCGCAATTAAAAATCAGTCCTCCGCTATCGGGTCCAATGCCTTCCTTTTTATGTAATTCCTCTACACTTTTGTAAAAATCATGGATAGTGTATGGGTCTGCCCCTCTGACTCTTTGGTTAGATAATAGTTCGCCTTTCCTACATGATAGCATAGGGTGACTCTGCATAAAACCACGAAACCAGTCTTGTACCTGTACCCCATCTGGTTCTAATCTGTTTTTGTTCTACACTGGCGAGCAAAAAATTTAGGTCACATTAAAATCATTATATTTTTTTGGATTTTCTTTTTTTAAAAAATATTTGCTAACTGTAAACCGCAGTAGGTGTTTAATCATTTGTTTTCTTAAGAATAGTATCTGTCAAATTTGCCATCTATCTCGTATTATTGTCGTGTTTTCAACATTTACGAAATATCGTGCATTATTTATAAGTAAAAATTCAATTTTCGCTGTTTTATTTTGTTGATTTATGTCTGCAAAATCAATCGGTAGCAAAACCTAGTGTCTGCGTTGCTTATTCAATTGGTCAGAATGCCTTTAGATTCTGTTGTTGTAGCAAGAATCGTATATTATTCTCAACATCCAATCGCCTTTGTGCATTTACTTGATTGTTAACAGATTCTGCTTTTTTCTCAACTATGGCTTTTGTATTTTGAGCAGTCAACACAGCTTTTTTATGATATGACAGATTTTCGTGCTTGCTAAACATTTCTTTCGCTTTTTTTAAATTGGTAAAGGCCTGGGTTACTAACCCCCCTGCTACTTGGTGATCGCCTTTCCCTACATTTTCGGTGTGGGAAAATAACACACAGTGCTTACAAAAAGATCCAGATTTCTCCTCTGAATAAGACAACCATTTAAACTCCTCTAACCATTTCATTTGAAAAGATCTAGTATGGTTTGCGCTAGTCATTGAAGGAAATTTGTATCCAGGCTGAGGTTTCCAAATATTGTTCAATAATGCAATTTTTCATCATTTATTAATGAACTAATTGCATTCCTCTGACAATAGTTTCCAATATCGTAAATATTTTTCGTTACTTGGATACTGTCCATAGATGGAACTGGAACTTCATTAGCAGTGCTCGTACTTGCGACATCCCATGAAGCAATTCTACTAGCACAACCTATTTCAGCACTGTCGCCATCAGTTGCACTTTGTCCCTTCGCAACAGAACAAACTTCGGGATTTTCACCAACAAACTTATTTACACTTTTTTGTGAAAAAGTGAATTGAAGCTTGTCTCTTCATTACGGATGCGGTTTACCAACAATAATACAGTAATTAAGCACGTAAACAGTATACTTCAGTACAACATAACACAGTAAATCTTTAAAAAAACGTAAACAAACAATGGCTGCCGCTGAACTGACTGCCTCTAATGGCGACCGGCCGTGGTTTATTCGTTCATGCGCAGATCGCCTCTAGATATCAGCTTCCCTAGACGACGGTGACTTCTTGTTCTTACCAACCAAACCGCTCATCTCTCATTGTTGACTCGAACCTTTATTAGCTTTGGCAAATTATGGATTACATTAGTTAATTTTTTCTTATATTATTTCATTGGGGCCCGGGCCCCCTTGCCCCTATATTCGCCCTGGTACAAACTAATACTTAAGTAAAAGTTACAGTTACAAGCAAAAGTGGTTTGGTACAGGCATCAGATGTTGTGTAATAGTGTTTAAAATGAAACTGAAGGCCTAAAAATTGCAAATCTCAAATAGGGACCTCTTGAAAATGCAGGAGTTCGTGAATGTGAGAGTAACCTGCGGTTACTTTCAGCGCCGCACCCACCTGTACAATAAGTACCCAAGTGAAGACTTGCATGAAGTGCATAAGTGCAATTAATCAAGGAAATTGTAGTAAGGATGCTTCAGAAGAAATTCACGGATCGTCATTGGAATTCGGCAAGATACATGAAGCAGCTTATATAATTGCCTCTATAAGGACTTTCAAGATTTTCATCGGATCCCCGAAAAGCTAGACCAAGTCTGGAAAGGAATCTCACTGTGGCGAGTATACGCTTTAGAACTCTTTCCCAGGATTGTTCTTCTTCCTGAATTTGGTTTCTTAATTTTATATCTACTGTTCTGACTAGAGACGATCTTGTAACTAATGTTACCATAGCGCCTAAATGAGATTTAGTTTCCTTGTGATTTTTAAAGCGTTCTCACGAGGTTTTTCGAATCACTATAGCCGGAATCCCTTAAAGATGTAAGTTCTTTCGAAAATAACTTACAGGGATAACAGTACACAGATTTGGTATGCGAATCATATATTAACCATTCTCTTTTTACTTTTTCTCCAGTTGATTTGACGATAAAAATCGGATTCTTTTAAACATCTATAGTAAGTACGATTGCCATCCTTGTATATGTGACCTGTATCTTCGATAATATAGCTCTTTGGTTTATTCGTAATTATACTTTCTATAAACTTATCCGTTCTAATAATTTCAGCAGACCATTCAGACACTTTGAGAAGTTTCGTAATTTCATTACTATTTATTATTTCTTCATCTTGAGGTTCTTGTCTTACTTGTTGTTGACTAGCTTCGCCTTTCTTTTCTTTTTCGATGTATCTGTTAATATCAGTCTCAATTAATTCAAGTACTTCACTCGATGCAGATATAAAAGAACAACCAGGATCCCCAATTTCTAACAATAAATGTTTATTTGCTTCGTTGATCATCTGTTCGTCTTCGCCTTTTTCTGACTCTGATGTACCTCCATCATCTACTTCATTATCCTTTGCTATAAAAAAGTTCGCAATTTTTGGCAATTGTTTCTTTGCTTCTTCGATCTAGAATTTTTCGTTTTTCAGAACCAGAAGTGTGTTTTATATAACAAGTAATAAGAAGGAATAATGTTAATTGTAATTAAAGTTAAACTTCCTTTTATATAATCTACATACTTTAATTTCCTACTGTGATATAACGCTCAGGGCATACGAGTCACTAACAAGTTACAAAGGCACGCACACGAATCGACTGCCACCCTCGCAGCGACCGCGGGTCCTGAGGCGCGCGCCTCATGTGCCTCTTGTATAATACGCCACTGTGTACCGATTTTAGGGCTAGAGTTAATAAAGCAATAAATGTAGACCCGTACCTCCTCCCAACAGCGGAGGATATTTTTGCAAGTTTAGCAGGCGGTACTGTTTTCTCAGTCTTAGATCTGACAGGGGCGTACCAACAATTAAAAGTGCACGCCGACTGTCAAAAGTATTTGACCATTAGTACACATGTGGGCTTATTTCAGTTTACTAGGTTGACATATGGGATGGCATCGGCACCAGCTATTTTTCAGTCAATTATGGACCAAATTCTTAGTGGTCTACCAGGTGTCCATTGCTATCTTGATGATATTTTGTTGGCTAGTAGATAAAAAAAGGAAGCTATAGAATTACTTAAAAAGGTACTAGATAGGTTAAGTAAGTTTAATGTAAAAGTAAATTTGAGCAAATGCAAATTCTTTGAAAGTAAAGTAGAATACCTAGGACATTGCATAGATCAGGAAGGTATACAGCCGACTCGCGAAAAATTAAGAGCAATTATAGAGGCTCCCGAACCTTTAAATATAACTCGGCTAAAGGCATATTTAGGGTTACTAAACTATTAATACTCATGTTATCGGCGCAGTTAAAACCGCTGTATAGGTTGTTAGAGAATGATGTGGAATATAAGTTTGGAAAAGAGTGCCGAGAAGCATTCAAATTAAGTAAGAGGTTGATAGAAGAAAATCAAATTCTAACTCATTATGATACTAGCAAGGTCATTGTAATTTCGTGTGATGCGAGTTCATACGGAGTAGGTGGAGTTTTAAGTCACAGAGTAAACGGGGTAGAAAAACCAGTTTTATTTGTTTCAAGCACCTTATCCAAGGCGGAACAAAATTATTCGCAACTGGAAAGGGAAGCATTAGCCATTATTTTTAGTATAAAAAGATTTCATAAATATATTTACGGAAGGTCTTTTATTTTAGTATCAGATCACCAACCGTTACAGGTTATATTTAACCCAGATCGAAATATTTCAGTATTATTTTGTCGGCATACGATTACAAAATTGAATATCGTAAAGGATGCAAGTTAGTTGACGCTGATTATGTTATATGAAGCAACAGAGGTAGATAGTGCGATAAATAGTTTTAATATGACAGATGACCTACCAGTGTCGTACGAGGACGTGGCTAAAGTCACAACCAAAGATCCTATTTTATCAAAAGTTCGAGAATATGTAAGGATTGGATGGCCTGATAAGGTACACGCAAACGAGCTAAAACCATATTTTATAAAGCGAAATGAGTTGTCATTAGAAGGTGTTATGGTGGGAATTAGAGGAAAGTCGTCTAATATGAGGCCTTTTTTTAGGTATCAAAAAAAACATACAAAAATTTGTTCTAGCAAACTGTAAATATGGATATAAAATATATACTTCATTTTATCCGCTATCAGTTAGATATTGAATAATAATGATTTATTTATTTATAACAATAAATACATAAACTAAATGCATTTACTGCAAATCCCATATTAGGCAACTAGTGTTCCTATTATGGGGTATAAGTAATATAGCCACATAGACGTTTATTCAAGTAGTATATATAGAAAACAATTTACAATTTACATATTGAATTATGATTATAAACATATGACATTGACAATTCAGTCATTAGTCTGTCGAAAATGACAACTAACCTTATCACCTTAGAAAACAATACCTAGGTACTAAACACATATCTACCTATCTATATATTATTTACACAAATCGCAAATATAGTTTCTTTCATTATGCCCAGCACACTCCGAATGGGCCCATTTTAGGCATTGGACACAGCGAATCCATTTTTCGCCAGCAGAATCCTTCGAGAAGAGATCATTGCAAAATATGCACTCTGCGCAATCTTCATCTTCGGTAAATGGTGACTCGCCCCCATCATCTAAAGTCACTTCCACTTCAGACCCTGATGAGGATGATGAAGAAACTTTCCGTTTTTTTATTCCCTTTTTCCCTACTGCAGCTTTGCCAGTATTAGACCTCTTCTTTTTTGTGATATTTTGGCATACTTTTGGAACGGGTAACAATTCGGCGGGTGATACCTTTGGGGGGGGGGGGGGGTACATGAAGAGGGTCTTCTATCTCTTCCACCGATAACGCTGGGATTGGAAGAACTTCGTGTGGAAAAATATCTGCATTTAACGATTCAGCTACAAACTCATCTTCTGTGAAAATGTTTCAATTGACAGGAAAAAGGCCTGTTTTTCGGAATCCATTAACCGCCGTAGCTAGAACAGCAGCTCTCATGTAAGCCTTTCCAAAAAGCTCTCCTACTTGATAAACGGTTAAAACACGACCCGGATTTTGTTTCAACCATGTAGTAATCTCTTCAGCATAAAATGTTTTGAACGGAGACATAAAAGCAACATCTAACGGTTGCATTTTATTGGTTGAATGCGGCGGTCAACACACAATATGAACATTATTTTCTTTTGCTACAGTTATGACTTCTAGATTCCTGGTGTGAGTGTAGTGGCCATCTAGGACCAAAAAAACAGCTGGATTATCCTTTGTTGGGTTCGCATGATTGATAAAATGTCTTAACCACTGTACAAATATTTCTTGCTGTATCCAGCCTGATGGGTGGCAAGCATGGGTGGAGCCAGGAGGCATGTCATTCATTAGTTCTAGTTTCATATTTTTCCGTGGGAAAATTATTAACGGAGGTATATACAAACCCGTTGCACTAAAACACATAACGACTGTCATAAGAGATCCTCGTTCTGCAGACGAGAGGGCCGCAACTTGTTTCTTTCCTTTCATTGCAATGACTTTCTGATGCTTATGTTGCACTATCGTAATGCCCGTTTCATCGCAGTTAAAAATACGACTAGGATCGTTGTTCACTCTCTCTAATAGTGGTTCATAAATATCAAAAAAGCTTGCAACATTTTCTTTAGTAAAAGATTTTACTCGGGCATATGATATTCCTTGCGGCGTTCGGAAAGATAATTTAGGATTTCGTTTTAGAAAACCAGCAAGCCATTTTGATCCTGCACATTATTTATAGGTATTGAATGGGCTTTTTATATTATTTCTCTTGCATAAGTCAAAACTTAGTTTACAAATATCTTTTCTTGTAACTCCAAAATAATGTTGTTCTAATTCCAAACAATGCTTCACCAACTCCTTTTCCAATTCTTCTGGCATTACTGGTTTCCTTCCAAGTTTTCCCATGACAATTTCTTCGGGCTCCTTATCAATTTTGACATACCTCTCTAACGTAGATTGTGGAAGCACTGCGTACTCTTATGCATACGATACCTATAAGTATTGAAATAGGGAAATATGTAGGTAAGTTTATTTTTTATTATAGGTACCTATCTAGCTTTTGAAGTCACTATAATATGAGCCGTTACAAGAGAAAAAGCGATAGAAGACTAATATTTACGAAAGAAATATTACAAGATGTTAAGCAGAAAATAGCAGCAGGCTATAGTAAAAGAAGCATAGCTAGGGAAATGGGAATAAACGAAGCAACACTAAGAAAACGGTTAAAAAGTGGAAATGTTCCAGTGTCGTTAGGGCGATTTAGCTGTGACATTCCTGCGGATATGGAAACCGAGTTAGCACAACAGATACAAGATTTGGATGAAAGGTTTTATGGGATTGCAAAGAAAAATTTACAAATCGTAAGTTATAAATTCGCCGAAGCTAACAAGATTCAACATCGATTTAACAGAAGTAAAAAAATGGCGGGAGAGTCTTGGGTACAAGGATTTTGCCAACGTCATAGAATAGCATTGCTGCAGCCAGAAAAGTTCGATGGGCCGAATCATGGGGTTTAATAAAATTCACGTAGATAGGTTTTACAAAAACCTAAAAATCTTGTATGAAAAAGACAGTACAATCCAAGCTCCATTTATAACATGGACGAGACGGGTTTGTCGACAGTTCCCAATACATTGCCAAAGATTTTGAGTAGTAAAGGTAAAAAACTTGTAGGAAAAGTAGCCAGCGCCGACAGAGGCCAACTTGTAACAGCTGTATGTTGTATGAGTGCCACAGGTACATACATTCCCCCAGCACTCATATTCCCGCGGAAAAGAATGAAAGATGAGCTGTTTTTTAGTGCACCAGTTGGTACCTTAAAAATGATAAACGAATCTGGATTCATTAATACCGACTTATTCTGCCAGTGGCTGGTACATTTCAAGAACTACAGCAAACCCTGTGCTGAAAACCCAGTGCTCCTAGTATTGGATAACCATAGTTCCCACCGTGATTTACTGGCTATACAGTACTGCAGAGAAAATTACATTGATTTACTGTCTTTACCTCCCCACGCGAGTCACAGGTTACAGCCTTTAGACATTGGTTTTTTTGGCCGTTTAAAAACGGCATACAGTAGGGAATGTGACAAATGGATGGTAAATTATCCAGGTAAAGTGATAACCCAGATGCAGGTTGCCAGATTATTTAACGGTGCGTACGCTATCATTGCTAATATTGAAAAGGCTCAGAACTCCTTCAAGGCATCTGGAATATTTCCATACAATCCTGATCGGTTTTTATATAATACTAACCGGTCATTTTTTAATTTGCAATTTCTTGTACAATCTTAAATAGTAAAATCAATTCTTACAAATACAAAATATAAAATACATGTACTTGCCTTATTTTCTTCCTCGTCCTCACTAGCGTCGTTTGAAATACAGTCCCTCGATTCCTCATGATCAGCAGTAAACAATAGTAATTTATAATACCATAAAGTTTGTAGGTACGTAAATATCGTCTGTAGCATTCAAAGACTTTTTTGATTTTTTACTTTTTTTAACTCCTTTCTGAAAGCTGACCGCAGATTGTTTATTTTCTTTTTAACAGTTTCCAGTGTAGCTGCTGCATTAACAGTTTTGTATAATTCCACAAGTTTCTGCAAGCCTTCGCTACGTAATTTTCTGTCCATGTAGCATTTTGCCTTTATTTGCCATAGCGCCTTATGTTGTTTATATGTATGAATAAATTCAATAATAAATTCTTCTCGATTATCCATACTTTATTAGCAAAGTAACACGGCCTGAAGCAAAAATATTACGCCCGTTTGAAGATCTGCGACGACAGTCCGCAACTGTAGGTAAACACAAACTTCCGCCACACACACACAATTCTCGAAAACTGCAGGCTCAAACCTGTCGACGACCTGCGTGTGTATGGCAAAAATTGGCCGGCCGGCCGGCTCCGGGACTGTCGACACAGACCAGCCGTCCGCCTGTAAGTGAATGGGTACTTTAAGATATGCGCGGAAGGAGTATTTAAATGCTTGTGCACTCAAGTTTCTATTACATCCTCCTATTTGCCTCATTGCAGAAAAGAAATGTTCGAGACTGTTCTGGTTTAGTCTACCAGTAATAAGGAAACGTATTTCTTCATTTCCCCGACTATTATACTTTTTATGCTCGGCAAACATTTGAGTCACTCCGTTAACAGTTTGCAAAATGCCATCAAAGGGAGGTGGTCTAGATGCCTTGTTAGATTTTAAATTAATTTTAGTTAAGAGTGCTAGACATGTCAAAGTCCTTTTTGAATGCTTGACCTACTGCTATGCCGCTATCGCTTAAAGAATAGTTACATGGTTTGGTAGAATAAATTGCCCTGCTGTTTAAGACATCAACCAAATTATCCATTCCTTCGACAAAATGAGCAGTGGGTAGTGCGGCGTTACTGATTTTTTTGGTTCTTAATGGCAGTTTTCAGTGCACTGGACACACTATAATTTAAAACCAGAGTTTTACGCTAATTTATTCGAATGAATTAGGATTCATATGGCAGTCTGTTAAACGAGTAACGCCCTGCCAGTTCTGTTTGTTTTATCCAACTGGTATATTTGCCTTATATTCGAAGGAAATATTGTTTCGAACACTTTTTATCAAATTTGAAGCGTCAAAAAGGCAAAATATTTTTTTATTCGCGAATGTAAATGTTGGTTCATTTTATATCCCTAAACATCTTTTGGTTTGTGGTAGACTGGTAACTAAACTACTGCCATCATAGTAAAACCAAAGAATAAATACGTATACGTATTTATTCTTTGGTAAAACTAAAACCAATTTTCTCCAAATGCGCTAAATTGCTTTTTATGATTTGTTGCAGTGATTTGCTATTCACGCCCTTTTTCGAAAAATAAAATGCTATAGGAAGCTTCCAGTTGGAAAAAATTCCTCTTATCATTAAAACTATAGCGTATTTTGCGGGGGTGCCCCTCCGTCGCAATTCTCCCAAATCTTGACAACCCCGACGGCCCGACAATGTCATATTTGCGACTGTAATCCATCCAAAGCTTAATTGTCATTTTCATTCAAGAGCAGCATAAGTACAAAACTTCTCGCGGTTTGTCACTGAGGATGCTTATTGTGCAATGCAGGAATCGCGTATTTACGAAAATGGGAGGATATTTGCATCAAACAAACGAATAACAAACCCGCGGGAAATTCTATTTATATAGGTAGGTATAATCTGATATCTGTTAAATTAAACAGGGAGTGAAACCGCAGGACACAGCTAGTTTAAATACACTTATGTATACATATTTCAATTTATAATCAACTTAATCAACAATATTCAAAAACGAACACAACCGAAATATGTTGATAACCTAAACAGCAACAACCACAAACTGCAGAGGATTACTCCTAAACAACACACAAAAATTGTTCCCAAAGATAGTTCTGTGGTATTACATAACATCCAACCTTCTTACAAAGTAGCGACCAGCAGCAAGGATTTCAACAGAATCGTTCAACTATTGACGTAATTTTTATAACTAGGCAAATAGTTGAAAAATGTGTCGAGTGTTCTAAACTGGCATTTCTCTGTTATGTCCTTTAAATATCTCGGAGTTAAGATCGCAAGGGACTGAAATTTACTGACATCTCTGTGGAGGTTCGGAAGGCTCTCAAAGGGGGTTACAAGGTAATTAAAAGATAAACTCTCAACCTCCCCTTTAGCGATATATTAATGAATTAAAATGAACTTAAACTGCTACGATGCAAATAGCAGGGGTTGCAATTTTTGACAAAGCAAAGTAATACCTGGTACAACAGTTAGTGACTCAGGTAAACATTCGTAACAGATTTTGATAAAATTACAGCGACATGTTTCGGAATACAACTGATTCCATTATCAAGCTAATACGTTAAAGAAAGATTACATGGATGAAGAGATGATGCTACAATAAGAAATAATTAGAACTAAAAAAAGGGACCAAAAGGTCACTCACCTGAAGGGGCCAATAATAGCTAAACAATAAAATTACATAATGACTTAACAAATTACGATCACAATCATTTTAATTAAATTAAAGCCTGAAGGGCGTGAAGACAATACTTTAGTATTCAAAACCATATAACAAAATGGAGTAATTGAAATTGATAAAAGATCACATGATCTCCCTTAGAACAAACTAACGCTAGATGGCGTATAAAGCTACCGCTTACAAGAACGAGATTAAATACAAGGTGAACTAAATTAATGGGAACCTGTGGCTTATGTAGTCGTTATCGAGATCAGTGATTTCATTGACCATCTTAGGATTATTTTTTTGACTATTGATTTCTAAAGATTCAAGAACATTCAGGAGGTACCCTTTCTTGCCAAAATGTAAGATTTCAAAATCATTATTGGGGTTGAATGAATGACCCTTCGTTAGAATATGCTCCGCAAAGGCAGATTTCTTATCAATGTTATTGTGTTTAATACACTGATGGTGTTCTTTAAACCGCGTAACGAATGACCTCCCCGTTTGGCCTAAATAAAAAGCCCCACACACCGGGCAATTCAATTTATAAATCCCCGAACGGTCCAATCTATTAACAGCATCTTTGTTTTTCACTAGCGTGCTCCTGAGAGTATTATTCGTAGAAAAAGAAATGATAATATTATATTTAGCAAAGATGTTCTTAATCTGATAGGACAGCACAGGGTAATACGTAAGGGACCGAAAAAGGGAGTTAGGACAATCCTTGTGAGGGATCAACAAGGTGGAATTAATTTTACGTTTAATTTTGAAAATCAACTTAGTGATGAATTGGGGAGGGTAACCATTGTTCCAACCTATCTGTTTTATGATGTTGGTTTCCTTAAGCAAATTCTGGTGGGACATAGGAATCATCAACATTCTCCTTATCAGGGCATTAAGGCCTGCCATTTTTTGTGAAAAAGGGTGTATGGAATCTGCCGGAATTAGAATATCAGTGGTGGTTGGTTTCCGATATATGCTGAACTGAATGTCATGGCGCTTTTTGAGTAACATAACATCCAAGAAAGGTATTTGATTATTAGTTTCTTTTTCAAAGGTAAATTGAATCTTAGGGTGTATTTGATTAAGAAATAACAAAAACTTTTCAATGTGATCATCATTAGCGGTATGTATGCAAATGATGTCATCTACATAACGACCCCAAAATAACACGTTATCTTTGAAAAATTTCGAGGTGGTAATATGAGAGGTTTCTATGTAATGCATGAAAATTTCTGATAAAATCGGGGAAAGATTCGAGCCCATGGCCAGCCCATTGATCTGGGAGTGGCAAACACCATTAAACTTGAAGAAATTTTGGTTAACACAGAGTTTTAATAGATTTATGATACAATCAAATTGGGCATCTGAAAGGTTAGAGTGACTAAGATGATCAGAGACTATGTTGATACATTCGTCCGAAGGTATACTTGGGAATAAATTGGTAACATCAAACGATATCATAGAAAAGCTGTTGGGAAGGTTAATGTCTTTAAGTTTCTTGATGAGATCTAACGAATTCTTAAGGGAGAAAGAAGGGTCCAAGGTGATGTGATTCTTAAGGAAAAAATTAAGAAAAGACGTAATTTTTGATACAGGAGTGTCCGAAAAACTAACAACCGGTCTTATTGGGATCTCTGGTTTATGTATCTTTGGGAGCCCATACAACAAAGGGCATCTGGGATTCATAATCAACAAGTTTTTATAACTGATGTCGAAAGATTGAAGGGTGGACCTCTGATGATATACAACATTGCGAACTTTCTTATTAAAATTGGCCGTGGGATCGGTTTTTAGTTTTATAAAACTCGGGGTGTCTATAAAATCATTGACCTTGACAAAGTAATCCCTTTTATTCATGACCACAACGCAATCCCCCTTATCCGCCTTAGTAACCATGACTGAGGAATCTGGCCTATTAAACAACTTTGTGATTTTTCTAAACGTGGTTAGGTTCCCAAATTGACCTGGGGATACCTTGGAATTATTAGGAAAGTTATGATAATACCCTTTAAGAGTCTTATATATCTCCGCTTTAATAACGTTCGGAGTTTGAAGAGAGCTAATGATCGCATCACATTGGGTTGCAATATCCTGAACAACCTTTAAAGACTTAAAGTTGGTGGAGGGTTTGAATTTTAGGCCTTTGTGCAATAGAGCAGATTCCTCTTTGTCAAAGTGGTGATCACTTAAGTTAAGTAATCTAGGATGAAACTTATGGTTAGAAAAATGGGTTACTTGGTGAGTTTTTTTATAATTTAATTTATGGGTTAGTAACTTCAATTTATTAGAAAGTTTGATGAAAAGCTTGTTACCAAAGTTGCCGACGTTGTCCATGATGATTCTTGTTAGATAATTTAATTTATGGGTTAGTAACTTCAATTTATTAGAAAGTTTGATGAAAAGCTTGTTACCAAAGTTGCCGACGTTGTCCATGATGATTCTTGTTAGTGCGTTCCATTCTATCGCCGGAATATCCTTGGCTAATTGAAGATGCAATTTGTAAATACGAAGGTCGATATTATCCCTGTCAAAATACCATTTAGAGATTTCTTGTTTTAACCAATACGTTTGGGCATGTAAAATAGCTTAATAGGTTAAAACAAGAAATCTCTAAATGGTATTTTGACAGGGATAATATCGACCTTCGTATTTACAAATTGCATCTTCAATTAGCCAAGGATATTCCGGCGATAGAATGGAACGCACTAACAAGAATCATCATGGACAACGTCGGCAACTTTGGTAACAAGCTTTTCATCAAACTTTCTAATAAATTGAAGTTACTAACCCATAAATTAAATTATAAAAAAACTCACCAAGTAACCCATTTTTCTAACCATAAGTTTCATCCTAGATTACTTAACTTAAGTGATCACCACTTTGACAAAGAGGAATCTGCTCTATTGCACAAAGGCCTAAAATTCAAACCCTCCACCAACTTTAAGTCTTTAAAGGTTGTTCAGGATATTGCAACCCAATGTGATGCGATCATTAGCTCTCTTCAAACTCCGAACGTTATTAAAGCGGAGATATATAAGACTCTTAAAGGGTATTATCATAACTTTCCTAATAATTCCAAGGTATCCCCAGGTCAATTTGGGAACCTAACCACGTTTAGAAAAATCACAAAGTTGTTTAATAGGCCAGATTCCTCAGTCATGGTTACTAAGGCGGATAAGGGGGATTGCGTTGTGGTCATGAATAAAAGGGATTACTTTGTCAAGGTCAATGATTTTATAGACACCCCGAGTTTTATAAAACTAAAAACCGATCCCACGGCCAATTTTAATAAGAAAGTTCGCAATGTTGTATATCATCAGAGGTCCACCCTTCAATCTTTCGACATCAGTTATAAAAACTTGTTGATTATGAATCCCAGATGCCCTTTGTTGTATGGGCTCCCAAAGATACATAAACCAGAGATCCCAATAAGACCGGTTGTTAGTTTTTCGGACACTCCTGTATCAAAAATTACGTCTTTTCTTAATTTTTTCCTTAAGAATCACATCACCTTGGACCCTTCTTTCTCCCTTAAGAATTCGTTAGATCTCATCAAGAAACTTAAAGACATTAACCTTCCCAACAGCTTTTCTATGATATCGTTTGATGTTACCAATTTATTCCCAAGTATACCTTCGGACGAATGTATCAACATAGTCTCTGATCATCTTAGTCACTCTAACCTTTCAGATGCCCAATTTGATTGTATCATAAATCTATTAAAACTCTGTGTTAACCAAAATTTCTTCAAGTTTAATGGTGTTTGCCACTCCCAGATCAATGGGCTGGCCATGGGCTCGAATCTTTCCCCGATTTTATCAGAAATTTTCATGCATTACATAGAAACCTCTCATATTACCACCTCGAAATTTTTCAAAGATAACGTGTTATTTTGGGGTCGTTATGTAGATGACATCATTTGCATACATACCGCTAATGATGATCACATTGAAAAGTTTTTGTTATTTCTTAATCAAATACACCCTAAGATTCAATTTACCTTTGAAAAAGAAACTAATAATCAAATACCTTTCTTGGATGTTATGTTACTCAAAAAGCGCCATGACATTCAGTTCAGCATATATCGGAAACCAACCACCACTGATATTCTAATTCCGGCAGATTCCATACACCCTTTTTCACAAAAAATGGCAGGCCTTAATGCCCTGATAAGGAGAATGTTGATGATTCCTATGTCCCACCAGAATTTGCTTAAGGAAACCAACATCATAAAACAGATAGGTTGGAACAATGGTTACCCTCCCCAATTCATCACTAAGTTGATTTTCAAAATTAAACGTAAAATTAATTCCACCTTGTTGATCCCTCACAAGGATTGTCCTAACTCCCTTTTTCGGTCCCTTACGTATTACCCTGTGCTGTCCTATCAGATTAAGAACATCTTTGCTAAATATAATATTATCATTTCTTTTTCTACGAATAATACTCTCAGGAGCACGCTAGTGAAAAACAAAGATGCTGTTAATAGATTGGACCGTTCGGGGATTTATAAATTGAATTGCCCGGTGTGTGGGGCTTTTTATTTAGGCCAAACGGGGAGGTCATTCGTTACGCGGTTTAAAGAACACCATCAGTGTATTAAACACAATAACATTGATAAGAAATCTGCCTTTGCGGAGCATATTCTAACGAAGGGTCATTCATTCAACCCCAATAATGATTTTGAAATCTTACATTTTGGCAAGAAAGGGTACCTCCTGAATGTTCTTGAATCTTTAGAAATCAATAGTCAAAAAAATAATCCTAAGATGGTCAATGAAATCACTGATCTCGATAACGACTACATAAGCCACAGGTTCCCATTAATTTAGTTCACCTTGTATTTAATCTCGTTCTTGTAAGCGGTAGCTTTATACGCCATCTAGCGTTAGTTTGTTCTAAGGGAGATCATGTGATCTTTTATCAATTTCAATTACTCCATTTTGTTATATGGTTTTGAATACTAAAGTATTGTCTTCACGCCCTTCAGGCTTTAATTTAATTAAAATGATTGTGATCGTAATTTGTTAAGTCATTATGTAATTTTATTGTTTAGCTATTATTGGCCCCTTCAGGTGAGTGACCTTTTGGTCCCTTTTTTTAGTTCTAATTATTTCTTATTGTAGCATCATCTCTTCATCCATGTAATCTTTCTTTAACGTATTAGCTTGATAATGGAATCAGTTGTATTCCGAAACATGTCGCTGTAATTTTATCAAAATCTGTTACGAATGTTTACCTGAGTCACTAACTGTTGTACCAGGTATTACTTTGCTTTGTCAAAAATTGCAACCCCTGCTATTTGCATCGTAGCAGTTTAAGTTCATTTTAATTCATTAATATATCGCTAAAGGGGAGGTTGAGAGTTTATCTTTTAATTACTGAAATTTATATAAACAGGTAAAAAAACCAAGCACTACAGGGATGAAGAGTACCAGAAGAGATTTAAGCTGTAAAAATTAATATACAGGGTGTCTCACGGTGACCACTCATTAGAATATTTCAGAAACTATTACGATTTGAATTTTGAAAATTTGGGTGATGGGGTTTTCGGGCGTGGCCTCCTCAAATAAAATAATGGCGTCTACGTAACACTTCCGGTTTTTCCGGAAATGACACCAACTTTGTTATTTTAAATGTAACACCCTATATATTATTACGATTTTGGATTCTACGTAAAATTTTAGGTGGACTTTCATCAAGTTTTCGTCTTCCTAAAATTAACCGTTTCCGAGATATTTAATTAAAAAGAAAAAAATTAGAATAAACACTATCTAGCTTAAAACCATGTTAATTCTACCACAAAAAAGATAAAGGAACCATATTCACAAGGGAGATAGCTAGACCCCTAAGCTTCCTATCCATACTTTCACAGTGGCTTAATTGCATACAGGGTGGTGGAAATTTAATGCCGAATTTAGTTAACTTCAAATCATCATAAGTTGGTTTTTTCAAATGGAACACCCTGTATGTTTCTTCATTGTCTGATGCACAATTTTATTCTCTTTCGAACGGTACCATGGTTCCCTATACCCATCTCTTCTAGTTCTTAAGGTATTTACTGTTTTTGTGCAATCAACTAACATCATTCAGTTTCTTATGAAGATGGCTGTGAAATTCTTAGCAAAACTTCAAAACAACGGACTGTTTTATCACCTGTTAGTTGTTGTCAGTCTAACAAGAATAGTGACGATTGAATTGAAATTTAAAAAATGGAAAACAACACGTATTCAAATGCAGATATTCTAAATTTATTGTTTATTCATGGAGAATGTAACAAGATAACGAACAGAACTTGCAGAGTGTTTAATGAGAGATACCCTCATTTGCCACCAATAAGTAGGGAGAAATTAAGAAGAATTTTACGAAATCAATTAGAAAATGGTCAGGTCACTGCAGATAGAGTTTTGCCAAAGCCTATAACGTCAGATGAAGGCAACGTAGTCAATGTTTTGGCATATTTTCTTGCGTATCCTGAATCCTCAATTCGTGCTGCAGAACAGGATTTAGGCGTTTCAAGACCTTCCATTCAAAGGATTTTAAAAAAGAATCGTCTACATCCTTTCAAGTTCAAACTCGTTCATGCAATTCAACCCGGAGATCCTCAAGAACGTGTGCAATTTTGTGAAATGATTTTAACTCGAGCACAAGAGGATCCTGATTTTTTCCGTAAAATTATTTGGACAGATGAATCCAAATTTAGCAGAGAAGGTATGTTTAATAGACGCAACCGTCACTTTTGGGCTTCTGAAAATCCGCATATCATTCGCGAGAGAAGTTTTCAAAATAAATTTAGTGTTAACGTTTTCTGCTTAGTTAAAGACACTCAGGTTCGGTATCTTGTCTATGAGGATAATTTAAATATGCAAAAATATCTCCATATTTTGCCAACTGTCGTAGCTGATTTCCTGGATGATCTACCCTTAGATCAATTGAGAAGTTGCTGGTACCAATTAGACGGTGCTCCACCTCACTGTGGGAATATAATCGACCAACAACTTAATGAGATGTTTGAGGACCGATGGATAAGGCGTTTGGGACCCTGGAATTGGCCAGCAAGATCCCCAGACCTCACACCGCTGGATTTTTATGTTTGGGGTGCAATAAAGCAAAAAGTTTATTCCACAACAGTTGATTCGAAAGAAGATTTAGTTGCCCGAATAAGAAGATCATTTGAAACTTTACCACCTGCAGTACAAATATCAGCAGCTGTTACCGATGGGTTTATCGCAAGGATAAACAACTGTTTAACACTAAATGGGGGTCAAATCGAACATTTAAATTAGTTCTATTTGTTATTAGAAAATAATTGTTATTCTCGTTCTTGTCACTGGTGCATTTATTTATTAATTATTGAATATTTTTTATGAACAAGATCATATTTGATTGTTTAATGTCTTTACCGATGATTGTAACACGTGTAACTTCTTAAAATTGTGGTAAATGAGAGTCTCTCATCAAAGACTCAGAAAGTTCTGTTTTCATCTTGAGACATTTTCCATTAATAAATAATAAATTTAGAACATCTGCATTTGAATACGTGTTGTTGTTTTCCATTTTTTTAATTTCAATTCAATCGTCACTATTCTTGTTAGACTGAGAACAACTAATAGGTGATAAAACAGTCCGTTGTTTTGAAGTTTTGCTAAGAATTTCACAGCCATCTTCACAAGAAACTGAATGATGTTAGTTGATTGCACAAAAACAGTAAATACCTTAAGAACTAGAAGAGATGGGTATAGGGAACCATGGTACCGTTCGAAAGAGAATAAAATTGTGCATCAGGGTGTTCCATTTGAAAAAACCAACTTATGATGATTTGAAGTTAACTAAATTCGGCATTAAATTTCCACCACCCTGTATGCAATTAAGCCACTGTGAAAGTATGGATAGGAAGCTTAGGGGTCTAGCTATCTCCCTTGTGAATATGGTTCCTTTATCTTTCTTGTGGTAGAATTAACATGGTTTTAAGCTAGATAGTGTTTATTCTAATTTTTTTCTTTTTAATTAAATATCTCGGAAACGGTTAATTTTAGGAAGACGAAAACTTGATGAAAGTCCACCTAAAATTTTACGTAGAATCCAAAATCGTAATAATATATAGGGTGTTACATTTGAAATAACAAAGTTGGTGTCATTTCCGGAAAAACCGGAAGTGTTACGTAGACGCCATTATTTTATTTGAGGAGGCCACGCCCGAAAACCCCATCACCCAAATTTTCAAAATTCAAATCGTAATAGTTTCTGAAATATTCTAATGGGTGGTCACCGTGAGACACCCTGTATGTGTATAGAAAGGAAGGTGAAAGTGTACAAAGCAATGGTAAGACCACTAATGACATATGCTACTGAAACACGTGCTGATACCAGTAGAACAAAGCAGTTAGTAACAACATCTGAAACGGCAACACTAAGAACAATACTCGGAAAAACAAAATTGGACAGTCAGAAGCGAAGAAATGAGAGAGGTATGCAAAAAACAGATATAGTAAAATTCACAAAGAAACGTAGGAAGGAGGGGAACGCCCATGTGGAGAAAGCAGACGAGAATAGGATGATTCTACTATCGGAGTAAAAATGCAAGGCCTCTGACTTTAGAAGCTTGTATCTCAGTAATTAGCAATCATAATGTAATGAAATAAAGTGCATTTAAAAGATCATTTATTCCTACATAAAGGTGTACAGTTTTAGATTTTTGCAACACGTCGTTAATTTTCTGTATTAATTTATGTGCGAAAAAGCGCTAATTATGACTCAAATCGCACAAGCGCTCGACTTTAAAAATTAATTACGGCTATATTATTGAAACTGAGTGGTAGATATTTATATATTTGAAAAATGTATACTTATTTGTCGATGTGAGATGCTTTTGAGGCCAATTGGTTTATTAGTCTTAAAACTATAATGAAAAAACGACATCTTGTATAACTCAGTACCTGAACGTTCGATATTAATAATATTGACAGTAACATACAAGGTTAAAGTGATTATATTGTGGTCTAACACGATTCACAAAAATAATGCCATGTATACATGTATTATTTAAAAGAAATTTGGAAAAAAGGATGGATGCTTGCGTTCACGCGGGAGGTGCGGTACGGGGTGTAAGATGGTGCCGTACACTATTGCTATGAAGCGCATGGTTTTGTACAATGCTAAAGAATAATCACATTGTTGTGGTTTGCCGCTCACGATTTACGATGTGGTAGATTACCTCTCGCGGGAATATGTGCGTCTTTCTTTCGCGATAATTATAACATTTACTTTGATTTACAAGAAAACAAATTTTGTTTTCAATCAAAACAAATTTTGTTTTCAATAAAGCAATAGTGTTTTCAATCAAAACAAATTTTGTTTTCAATAAAGCAATAGTGTAGCTCGATTTGAGTAATACAAATTTAGCATTTAAAACAAGAATTTTTTCTTCAGTTACCGTATATTGCAAAATAGCAGATTTTCAGTTAGGGCTTATAAATTATATGAATAATCAATATTTATTGGCTGTCGACTTTTCAGAAGTATGTGTGCTACAACATTTGTAAATTTGGTAACAATTTATGAAACAATAACAATTTTATGATAAGTTAAAACTGACCGTCAGCCAGGAAAATACTAAATATAGCGTTTTTATTGCTGTTAATTAAAATAGAAGTTAAACAACTGATTCTACCAATTTGATTTTTACACATGTTAAACATATATAAATGACTAATGTACTGCCAAAAAATGAAGAAATTTCACCCCCCAGTTTCTTCGTTATGACCACTTAAAGTCAGAGGCCTTGCATTTTTACTCCGATAGTAGTAGCAAGACTTGAGACCCCCCCCCCCCCCCTCCCAAGAGATGTGGTGAAGCTGAAGTAGTAATTGAAGCGTGAAGAAAAACAGGTAGGGTAAACCAGATATTTTTAAAACTTTGTTACACACTACTTCTATTAACTTTCTTTCTTAACTTAAAACCCTCTATTTCATTTTGTCCCCATTTGGGAACATAAAACAAAATAATCTAATGTGAATGCTCTATGCAATATTCAGTCATTGTGCCCATGGGGTGGCCATTTGGGAACATCACACTACACGATTGCGCTGTTATCCAGCAGATGGCGGACAGTGGTTTGGTTGAAATTAATTATTTTAGAATTGCATGCGGTACGGTTCTGCCATTTTAGTGGTTATGTTTTTGGTGTTTATTTCTACTGTGGTTTTTAGTTTTAGTTTTAGTGGTAAGTGTTGCTTATAAAATTGATATTTATTATGAAAATATGTTTTGTATTGCTCTGTACTTGTATAATACTGTTATTTCATACCTGGCCATAAAAAAAAACGTAAAATTGTTAATGTTCCCTTTCAGGAACATCGTGAGAGACGGTAACTAAAATTTTTTTCAATGAATTTTCCAACTGTCGATTGCAAATCGTTTTATGGACACAGAAGTGCTGCGCCAAAGTGTCATGTTCGGGAGGTTCGGGTATTGAAGCTGGTTTTATTTTTACTGCTGTATTATTATTGCTAACCGAATAAAACTTTTCTCAGAGCCAATTATTGTAGTCAGCTTACTAAACACAATGACTTGGATTTTGATAGCGAAGATGAGATACCACCAAGTCAACTTTTTAGTAAAACAGCAAGGCCTATTACTCCTCTTATTTCGCCTGTCCTACGCACTGCCCAAAATAAAAATAAGCAGTTGAAGTGGAAAACGGTAACTACAGAGACTGAGGTAGATAGTGTGAAATTTGAAGGGAACAGTTTGTTACCTTCTGATATACTAGAACTCAACACACCATATAAAATTTTCAAATTCTTTTTATCTCATAAATTCTTAGACGAGGTAGTGCATCAAACGATTTTGTACAGTACCCAAAATCCGTCCTCGCCAAGCAGACACTATATTATGATATTTTACATAGTAGAGTGTCTGCTGTGGCCCTGCTCTATAGAAAAGCAGTGCCAGGCTGTGAATAGCAATTTTAATTATTTAACAATATTTAAGCTTTTGTAACAGATTGCACAGATAAATCAAATACTTGAAACAAACATTTTTTTATTTCACAAACGCACAAAATGTAATATAAAAGTACGTACATAAGTAAGTAAATAAACCATTATATAAAAACAAACACTTATTCTCAAAAAAAGAAACGAACAGTATTTTACAAAAAATGCTATTTACAAATTTATTTTTTTTATGAAAGTTATTGAAGCATTCTAGGCAATACCTAGGATTTCCTTCACAATGCAAGATCTACAAAAGCACAATAAAAATACGTTATTATAAAGTTGAACTTCGCACTCGTCCCCTCTCTTTGCTAATAATTCTCATTCTACGGGGCCAAAGCAGACACCGGTGCCTTTTTTTGTAAAAAATGATGAGTAAAAAATTTTGAAAATTGACTGAGAACGTATAGAAGATGTTAAACTACAATAATTCAACAAAAAAACGTGTTGGCCCATGTGGACATTTTATCGAAAATGGCGTGGCGCTTAACCTGTTTACACTGTCCGAAGAGAAGTCGCTTGGCCCTGCCACCCCAAATCATTGGAAAGTTTTTCTTGTAAAGCAGAGACTGCAATTCTGCAATTTTCGGTTCTATGGAAATTATAGATTATATTGCGAAAATCTCCAAGTGCGGTCACGGTACACACGCGATTTCGTTTTTTTTGAGGACTTAAATGTTTTATCTGTCTCGGCTTCAGGCGAGGTGTTTCCTTCTTTAATAATCCTTTCGATGGTTCTTACGGATACTCCGGTAGCTCTTGACATTTTTTCTTTAATCTCCTTTGTACATTGATCTTCATTTTGCGATTTTATCCATTGGTACACCGTACACATTAAAAGCCATTTCGCGCGCTTGAGCGTGAAGAGGTTTTCCGCGCAAAGTTGACGACATATTAGTCGTTTGTATCCGGAATTAATTTTTTTATTGTATTTAAAAAAAAACCATTTATTATAAAGATTTAAGTAAAAAAAGCAACTTCGCAAAATTTTTAAATTTTTTTAGTGCCACAAGGCCGTTACACCGTGGTCTCACCCTGCAACCACCAGGCATTTGTAGTAAAAAAAAGAGTACCTACTCTATTTTTTTTTAATTTATAGGCTACATTTATTATTTTTGGTAGGCAGAGCTAATACAAGTGAAGTAATGACAACAAAAAGTTATGTAACAAATGTAATTCAAAATACAAGGAAATGTAACACAACATAAGTAACGAAAAGATAACATACATAAAGGTAATGTAAGAAATAAACAAAAGATAATACATGAATTCATTTTGTGTGGTATGCATTAAAGCAGTTCTTCTTATCGTTGAGACAAAACTCAACGTTGCAAGTAGAGCAGCTCCATTTTCATCGATGTGGTTCACTTCGTGTACTGCAATGTGCACAATGTCGAGGGTTTCCATGGATCGGCATGTGAGCACATTTGTCGAATCTTATTTCGAGAGCTAAGTACTGTCGGTTTGAAATTATTGGTCGCAGGAAGACGATACAAATTACTTTTTCTTCCTCTTTTTGGTACCTCTGGTTGGCCACCTATTAGTCCAATGGCTACTGATAACCTAAATATCTTCAGGCTCAATGTTTTTCCAGTGGATCTCTTTTTAAAAATAATGAATGAGTTGAGTAAAGCCACATCGAGGAAATAGAAAAAAATTCGATGCCACCATTTCTTTGACTTTCGATCGACTTCATACAAACTTTTCAACATATCGATCTTGTCCACGTACCCAATATGCTGGTTGTAATGCTTGACTAACAGAGGACATTTTACATCTTCAGATGTACCATCCTTCTTTTTTCTCGCAGTTGTTGTGTTTTCAGAAGGGTTGTTGCACGTTATCCAAAAACAATACCCCTTTTCGGTCTTTCCATTTCAAAAAAATAATTCCATTTTTACTAACTCTCCAGTCTTATTCACCCCGTAGAAGTTCTTTGTCTTCTTTTATGTCATTTGGCAAACCTTTCCTTCCCTGTCTTGCAGTTCCACACGAGTATATAACATCTGCCAGTAACGACTTTTGAAGTGGAACAGAATTAAAAAAGTTGTCAAAGTACACAGTGTAGCATTTCCCGACTAAAGATCTCGACAAGTCTTTTATTACTCTAGCTCTTAAATTTTTCTGGACTGCATCGTCTACTTTTCCTGTATAAATTTGGAACTGGCAAACGAACTCTGAGTCATCAGCTCTTATCCAAAGCTTGTAACCCCGCTTTATAGGTTTTAGCGGCAAATGCTGACGCAAACTGCTTCTTCCAGTAAAGCGAATCATTGATTCATCTATAGCTTGTTGCTCAGACGGATTGAGGGAGCTTGCGAACGTTTCAGTTAGTTTGTCCAATAATGGTCGCAACTTATATAATTTGTCAAAGTCTTGTGCATTTCTATGTGGCTGGACAGAATTATCATTAAGATGTAGGTTTCCCAGAAGCCATATAAAACGATCTCGTGGCATTACAGAACTTATATAATGATTTCGTCGCAAGAGCCTAGATGACCAGTAATCTCGATAGCTGGGAAGGCGATTTATACCCATCAAGAGATTTATGGCAAGGAACGTTTTTATTTCATCTCTATTGGTTGCGACAAATGCATTGCTGTTTCCACCGGATTTTTGAATCGCATATAAGTTGGTTTGGAATACAATATGGTCAATTAATTCCTCAGAAAAAATGTAAAGAAATATCTCTGTATGAGTAGATATTTCTGTTGGAATGTTTGGACCCACTGTTTCGCTAAATTGGTTTTTCTGTTTTATGCAGTATTCAGTAGACTTAGTCCAAATCGTGTGTGTTTTTAGTTCGTTTTCTCGTATAACTGAAAGAGGAAGTTCATCTTCGCTTTCCCACTCTTCATCGTCATTACTATTTATTTGATCACCATTCCGTTCAAAATTATCATCCAAAAATACAATATCCAAGTCATTGATATTAAAATCGGGTATATTATCTTCTTCTTCGTCATTTTCGTTATCACTAAGGTCACCGATATCAGATTCATCGGCAGAAGGAATTTCTTCTAATAGTGTTACAAATTCATTCTGGGACATGGCTTCCAGCTCACGGAAAGTAAAGCGTGATTTACCACCTGAAAAAGATACGCAGTGTCTAGTGATCTTACGCCTCAACCCCATAATTTACAACACAAAAACATAAGGTTATAATAATCTGACATCGTACATTGCAGTGGCGGCTCGCATCGAATTGTGGCAGTACATGGGGGGGGGGGGGGTTGTAATAATTGGTTGTGGCCTTTCTTTCAATTAATAAAAGTTCTTTCTTATCCTCCTCATTCCATCGCGAAAACGGTTTTTCTAATAATAAACAAACTAAGTCACTAACCGGTTCCATTGTAAAGAAAATTTAACACCTAATTTAAATGGAATATTGTCTCCTTTAATTTAATCACTTAAGTTTGTTCTCCTTGGACAGGAGCCTAATTTAAAATATAAACGTTGTAAATACTGTCTTTAATAATAAAACGCCAAAACAAGAAACACTACACGCTAATAAATGATAAGAATAACACCGAGAGTAGGTATGCTGTTTTTAATGTAGCAGGTACAGACCATAAGTCGAAGCAACTGCGAAACTGCTAGATCTCTACCTCCTTAGTAATGCAGGGCGCAGGCATAAAAAAATTATCGAGCGTTGCCATAGAAACCGGTTACCAAGTACAGAATGAGTTGATTTTAAAATGTTGAGCTGTAGTTGCTTATGGATAGTGGATACCAACCTACTCCGTCTTGTTTCTGAATTATATTTTATTATGACATAAATACATAATTCAATCTTAAGTTACCTATTTATAATGTACACTCTGCAACGTACTAATGCTTTTTAAAATGCACAATGCATATCGTACAAACATCAGGAACTGTGGATATTCCAGTTTCATCCATGTTGTATATTTTGTTGGGAGCAAACTTGTGTTTTCCCATGAGATCCTCTAAATTTGTAAAAAATAATTCTATTTCTTCTCTGTTGAACGCTGTAATTCTGCTTATACTTGTGGACTCTGGTTTATACGTATTGATATTGTGGGATTTCTCTGAAGGAAGTTATAAAACCAGTCTTTACCTGCTTCTTTTTTTACCCTATTAAAATTATGTTTAATACCATTCTTTTCGGCGAACTCGAATGAGGCTTTGCGAAACTGTTGAGGCCTTAAGCCATAAAACAGTTTGCTCAATAATATCAAATGCTCAGCAAGCGCCTTTTCCACTTCATCAGAAAATGTAGGGCTTCGTCTGAATTTTTAAACTGCACCGGAGTTTTAAAAAGCGGGTGACTATTATTAGGTACCCGCCGACTGCCATTCCCCCACTTTACCCTACGTAAATACATTTTGAAAGGTGCCGTAATAAGCTATCTTAAGAGTTTTTAGATCTACAATATCTTGTAAATTTCTTAAAAGGTATCTAGTTTTAGATAATTTGTTAGTCAAGCAATTGTAGTGTTACCGACGTTACCGTGTTATTATGTAGAAATATTATTATTCAGCGGCGTAACTACATAAGTGCAAGACCGAGCAGTGCACGGGGACCCTTAAGCTCAGGGGCCCCTTACCTGAAAGATGACTAAAAACCTCTACAAATTTCTCAAAAGAAACTATTTGCATCATAATCATTCGGATTGTAAATTGTTTCAGTTCAGATTTATAGTACCTATATTGAATAAACTATCTTCTTACACATATGAATTTATGAGACAATTGTCTGGATCATGGAAAGGAAAATGCTGCAGAGCATGTCTGTTGGATTCACGAATGGATGGTTTTGAGTCCTCACAAAGTTCAAATAACTTTTTTCCTCTCTGGAGTTTTAAACGATAAAATATTTTCCCAAACCTTATCCTGATGTCAGGGGCCTCATTTTCGACTTGCACGGGGGCCCTTGATGCCCTAGTTACGCTACTGTTATTATTGTTAGGATCTAGAAGTATAAGAAACAAGAGTTCAGTTTAGTCTGTCAATGAATTTATTAAAAAGTTGTTTATATTTTTCAATTGAACATTAATTTGGTAGGTTACAACGCGTAACCACAATTGGTGACCCCAAACAGTGAAATAAAAATTAAACTTTAAAATAGTAATATAGAAATCGGTGAGTACATTATATTCAATATGACTACGAATAACGAATCACAAGAGATTGGAGGAAATCATACCAATGTAGAGCTAGAGTAGCTATTAAGATCCCTCCTTTTTGGAAGAAAAACGTTAAAATTTGGTTTCTGCAGGTAGAATCTCAGTTCTTTACATCTAAAATTACTAGTGAAGAAACAAAATGTCATTATATTCTTGGTTCACTGGATTCAGAAGTAGTGGAACTTATATCTGATTTCATTTATAACCTTCCCAAGGACAATCAATACACAGCTTTAAAAGAGAAATTAATAGCAGAATTCGAAGCGTAAAGCAAAAAAATTATTAACGGAAATTGAACTTGGCGATAAAAAAGCTTCGTCAGATGAAGGAATTAGCAAATAATAAAGTTTCTGACGATTTTCTTCGAACAATATTTTTGCGAAGACTGCCAACCAGTACCTATACGTTTAATTTTAACAACCAGTAAAGATGATTTGGACTCATTGGCATTAATGGCTGATAAAATAAATGAATCTATATCAGCATCTTACTCTTTGGTCTCGAGTTTAGCAACGACAGAATGTAAAAATAATGGAGATGATAGATTGGCAAACTTAGAAAAGCAAATGGCACAGTTAGTAGCTTCAGTAGCAAAGTTATCGGACAGAGAGCGTAGTAAGTCAAGAGATATGTCAAGAAATCGTTCTAGATCTGTCTCCAAACGAAGAGATTATGAAAAACATCCGGTATGCTGGTATCATTTTAAATATAAAGACCAGGCTTCAAAATGTTCTTTGCCTTGCGATTATAAAATCAAAAGTTCACAACAGGGAAACGAGTAAACCCGTCGCGGGTAGCAAACTGCAACGGGATAGAAAAATCGAATCGTTTATTCGTAACTTGTCACGAAACCGGTAACCGATTCCTTATAGATTCAGGAGCAGATATTTCAGTCATACCTCCAACAAGAGATGAACGAAAAAACAAATCGAAACGTGAATTATATGCCGCTAACTCATCAATCATTAAAACGCACGGAACAAAAACCATGCAACTCAATGTAAATTTACAAATAAATTTTACTTGGAATTTTGTGATCGCAGAGGTAGAATGCCCAATTTTGGGAGCTGACTTTTTAAATTATTTTAATATATTCTACCAGATATTAGAAATAAACGATTGATTGATAATGAAACTTCATTAAGTACGGAAGTTAAATTAATGAAAACATATTCTATTCAGTCAGTACAAACAATAGATCCATTACACAAATACAAGGAAATTTTAAAGTTGTTTCCTAACTTATTACATGAGAGACCCAACTGTAGTAATAACGTGCCGAAAAGGAATAAACATTTATTAATACATTATTACATATATTTACATATTTATGCGAACAGGGCTATGAAAGCGCGACGCGGGTCGTTAGGTCGCAGTTTCTCCGGGTCAACACCCTCGTAGGTTTGAGACCGCGACGCCAATATAACGTGCCAGCGTATTGTGGTTGACGGTTGGTGGTCACTGCCGAATAAACGTCTTGGGTGGTAGCCTACTGGAAGCTGTGGACGGCGCCGAGTTAGTGCACGAGGCGTCCTGTTGATGGGCGACAGTACCGGTGGAATTCTTGCGTCACTCTTCCAGCGGTAAAAGGCCGACCGGAACGTCCGTCGTTCGTAGTATCCCAACGTGGGCATTTGTTGCAGTTACACCTTACTATTTAAGCACAGGTGCCTTGTTGCAGTTACACCTTACTATTTAAGCACAGGTGCTTTGTTGCAGTTACACCTTACTATATAAGCACAGGTGTTTTGTTGGTCCGGTCTCTACTGTAGTAGCACGAGACTTGGACTCTCTTCTGTACGTTTTTTTTCTTCCTTATATACCGGTAAAACACGTGTTTATTGCGTGTGCATGCATGTAGAGGTGGTGACTGTGGCTCATGTACCGGTGTTGGTACTGGTTCGCCACACAACCTTAAAAACATCAACCATAATGTAACACATCGTATTATAACTAATGGACAACCTGTTATGACAAAACCACGGCGAATGTCCAAAGAAAAATTAGAAATTGCAAAAAAGGAATTTCAAATTATGGTTCATATGGGCATTTGTAGACCGTCAAGCAGCAATTGGGCAAGTGCACTTCATATGGTTCCAAAAAAGAACAATAGTTGGCGCCCATGCGGAGATTATAGGACTTTAAATGCTATGACTATTCCAGATCGATATCCTGTACCAAATATACAAGACTTCAATACGCAGTTTGATAAGAAAAAGGTATTTACCAAGATTGATCTGATCAGGGCCTATCATCATATTCCGGTGGATAAAGGAGGATATTCACAAAACAGCAATAATAACTCCATTTGGATTATTTGAATTAAACTCCGATTTATCTTTCAAGGAAAATAACATATTCCGAGTTTTATTGGGATTCAAACATAGAATGTTAGCGGTAAACCATTGTTTTTAGCATGCTAAATTTTTCCACACCAATCATTGCTGGTCCGTCTACGGCTGAAGACCCTTTTTGTTTGCCTGGTCCATCGAGGATACCAACAAGTGCAGAAATTGAAACTATAAATGTAGCACAAGGTGCAGTAATACCTCTGTGCTGGAGGCAGAAAATTTTCTGGTTAAATTAGAACATGAGCGCAAAGAGAACACTATTAAAAATTTAAAATTGCATTTCAAATATGCCCACATTTGTGAGAGGGATAGTCTAGTTTTAGAATATACACGATTACAAGGAAGATTTTTGAAGATCTTTTATTTCTTGTAGGTGATATAAATGTAAACTATTATTTAAAATGCAACGTACAGAAACTAGACCGCACAGATCAAATACTGATGACTCTGATAAAGAACGCAAAACTATTCACATACAGATCTAGCATTTAGATTTAATGTTTCTGAGGGTACAGTAACTAACATTGTAGTTACATTTATTCATTTGCTACATGAAGTCCTATTTAAAACATTAATGAGGTCAATTCCTAAACGATCCAAAAACAAATCTTGCTTGCCTAATTGTGCCAGTAGATTTACTAACTGCAGGATTATTTTAGACTGCATAGAAATATTTGCAGCAGTACCGTGGCAGTCTATGAAAAATCACAGGTTCGATTCCAATCATTTCTAGTCTGTAAATACTCATGTATAATAATTTTGTTTCAGACTTACTTACAGCTCCTATAAACATAGGAATACTCTGAAGAGATTGGTGGGAGTTGCTCCAAATGGAGTCATTACATATGCCAGTGACCTTTATCCTGGATCCCCTTCCGATAAAAGCATAGTGGCCAGCTGCGGAATACTTCAGCAAATGGAAGTAGGGAACCTAATATTAGCAAATAAGGGTTTTCTAATATGTGCCCCCTTTTTTGTCAACGCCGCAATTTACCCCAGAGCAAATTCGCAGTACCGAATGTATTGCTAGGGCAAGAATGCACGTGGAACGTGCTATTAAAAGAATGAAAAGTTTCAAAATTCTTAGTTTCGTGTCATTACCTTTGTTTAGTTATAGCTCAATTATTTTTAAAACAATGGCAGCATTGACGAACCTACAAGTTCTGTTAATTAGAGAAGTATCTCAATTTTATGTAGATGCCAGTGTTACAAATGAAATTAAACGCCTGGTCGCTTTCTCTCCACGCGACGCTAACGCCGCCCTATCGGTAGAGCCGCTAAGTTGTTGACTGACGCCGTTAAAATGTTGTGATTACACATGTACGGCAGGTCGTGGTTTTTAAACTTTACATACAGTTTTGATGGCGTAACGGGTGCGCAACATGCCGACTATTATACCGTGCGGGTTTCGCGCGCTCGATTTGTCGAGAAAAGCTTAAAAAGGGCGAAACTTTCTTCACAGCTTCCACGTTGCCATATACTAGCTCAAAACTTCCTGAAGGACACGCACGACCATTCTTCTTCTCCAGCTATGCGTTACGGTTTGAAAATGGAGAAACCCGTTCCAGGATATGGTAAATAAGTGGGACTGATAATCTGCTCCAAACAACCTTATTTGGGTTGCAGTCCAGATGGAATCATTGACACAACAAGGGATGTGTTTCTTGAAATCACCGAAGAGTTATGAAAATGCGGTAATTGTAAATATGGAAGAGCAACTTGTGTCTGTTCTATATCTTGAATTTGACAACAAGGGCAAGTTACAACTAAAGAAATCGAACTAATATTATACCCAGGTTCAGGTTGCAATGCATGTGCTCTGATGGACTTATGGAATGCACTGTATTGAAATTTGCTAATGAATATTCCATAATTTTATCTGCCAAGTGACCTAATTGATCTTTACTAGATGTCAAAATAGAGCGAGTACTAACTGGTAAACGTTGGATGAATATTGTTCTTAAAAATTCGTCGTTAACCTGCGTACCAGCCAAAGATCTCCAATTGTGTTGGTTTTTTTATCACCTAAACTCGAGTTCTGTCAACAGCTTGTTAACTTTGCGTCCCTCAGATTCCTCAAATTCATTAATAAGGCTGTTTATTATATCATTAATGCAATATACATTACTTTTTCGACGTACGGTAATGATGTTGCAGGGAGATAATCTGACCGATGCTATTTTACAACCTTCCAAAACTTCATCGCGGAAAGTTGTGGATTCGTAGGAAAAGACGGCATTATCAGTAGGTACGGTGTTGTGTTTTAGAAGCTCTGATCATATTTAGTTGTGGAAACCCTTTCTCGGCCATAATTTCATCACCTGGTTCAATTAACTGTACAAATCCTGAATCATTTAGAATGTAATTGTCGCTGGCTCTACCTCCACAATCCTTTTGAAATAAAAGTTGTGAAGCCATATTCGCGATTAGGGAACGAATAAAATGTGAAACCGTGATTTTTCTTCTGCGTGTTTAGACAGCTGGGCACGTAACACACTTTTCCCTGGGATTTACCGATCATTTCGTCGATTTTTAATACAAAAAACTGCGTTTCACGGCTGTATAGTATACGAATCGCTTGCGTCTGTCAACATGACTGTCAGTCAACAACTTGCAACTTTAACCGCACGACGCGACGGTGCGTCGGGCGCTAGAGACCAGGCGTAAATAAATAAGTCTTATGTCAATAGACTGTATGTTATGTAAATACCTAACTTAAGAAAGTACCTATATGATCGAGTAATAAATACAAATAATAGAGTATAATGTACAAAACTAAATAATAAATTAAATAATGTATAAAAGCATGCATTAAATGATCATTATACTAGGAATAACCAAGGCAATACTAAAATGTAGATTAGGTTACATTTGTTTTAAGAAATGCAGTGCGCGGTCCCTCAGATTTTATTTTTTTGTCTAAACCTTAACAGATATCATCAATTAACAAGTAACAAAAAAAATTACTATGGAATGTCTCTTTCTGAAACTATTGTTTTGAAAGGTATTGGTGTTAACATTAAAAAGTTTTTGACTGGTTTATGTCGGGTTACCCGTGTTTCGTACACTAATGGTTCAGTGATACTAACTAATATCACCTTAAAAGATGACCTACATCTGTAAGCAGTACAATACCGAATATTATCCAAATCGATCCAAGCGTTCTGTCGTTATGGATAAAATAACTTTTTTTCTAAAGAACTTTGAAGCTGAATACTAGCTAAACGAAACGTAATTGTATATAGGTAAGTTTAGTTATATCGTCTTATTTTCGAACCAGGAATCTGTGGTTAAGCGATGTCCACGCATTTGAGAGACACCCTGTATATGATTACTATTGATCATAACTTGCTCATCCTCCATCCTCGTTGTAGAAGAAATATTTCTTATCAGCTACTCCATCTTTTATCGAACAATTTCGAAACTTATATGGGCATATAATTTTTAAAATGGCATCATTATTTATAAGTCCATCTGGACTTGCCCCAAGAATACCACCTTCATGTAACCACAAACCTAGTTTAAAATTTTATATTTTCAGATTTTACTTGGGACTAATACATACCAGTCAACATTATTTCCAATTCAGTAAGCTTTACAAATTCTTTCAATGCAGTCTCTTCATTGTCTTTAACCCTGAACGGCCAACACACGATTTAAATTGTACCCTTCCATTAGACCTTTAAATAAAGATTGGGGATACTTATTCCTTCTGCAAGCACAGAGTATCACTCCAAATTTACTGGCAGTTAACCTCATTTTTTTCGTACTAGCCAACCTTCATTCTTATGTTGTCCTACGGTGACTGCAGCTATCTCTTTGATTCTATCTGAATCAAGGGAACACTTTTCAATGAGGTACCTACATGTCCTTGTCTTCCACATTTAAATACTCTTTTTCGTTACTTCCAAAATTGTAGGATTGTACTGGATTGTACAGAAACTGAAGTTGCCATTCCCAGGGTCTCTAAAATTAAAAAAGGCAGTGTTTTCAAACTATAAACAAAGGCACACATTCAAAGTATTGATTGGTGTGGCTCCCAATGGCACGATTACTTTTGTTAGCGACTTATTCCCAGGGGCAACTTCAGATAAAGCCATTACTAAAGAGAGTGGGATTTTACACCATATGAAAGCTGGCGATTTAATTTTAGCCGATAAAGGATTTCTCATTAAAGACATGTGCAAAGAGTTAGGGGTTACTGTAAATATTCCACCGGTTTAAAAAAAATGTATATAGGATTTTGTTTATTAGTAAAAATTGCTACTAGATATGTAGATGTCACATATAGACAGTGCCGTAAATAGCCTTTTTTGCGCCCAGTGCGAGCTTCTATAACTGCGCCCTTGAAAAATGTTCTAATATTACCCGACTCTCACAATAAAACGGACAATGTCTATAAAAATCTCCAAATCAAGGCGCTTCTTGGAATTTTAATAAAAATATATAATTTAAGTAAAAAAAATGTATTTCTTTTCTAATATATTTGCTAGAATACACAAAAAAAACTCAAATGTCACCAAATACCCGCCAATCGTAAAATAGCTACAGATTTATTTTTCGTGCTTTCCTCATTGCGAAGTCCTTAATAACAGACCGTGCTATATCGCGTTCAATAGACAAAATCGATAGGCCAGATAATCTGCCTTGGCGCATTGTTGAGCGCAGGTATGACTTAATCAATTTTTCATATCTTTATAGTCAAGTGAAATATAAGACCTTTACGGCAATTGCTAATGTTGTTTTTAGGCTATTTAATTCATTGAAATTCGCACAAAGCCACCGACATTATAGTGGAATACCGGAACCGGTGCTTCACTCAGCAAGTGAAATTCTAGAAATTTTGATTAGATTACTTTGACCAATGTTTTGAGGGAGATAAATCATTTTCTTGTACCTATTTATGTTGTTTAAAGTTATGGCAAAGACGAATTAAGACCCAATATCTTTTTTAAATTGAAATCACACTTATACATGATACAATTCTGTGTATATTTCTTTATATTCTTTATATCTTCGTATTGTATTTAAATTGGCGAATATTAAGTTGCACACAGCACGCCGCCGCGCCGGCGGCAAACACCCTATAGCGGCGGCGCTGTTTGTATAGGTAGGTACTGCGTACTGCTGCTGATAGTACGTAGGAGGGTGCATGGTGCATCTACATACACCCGATATACGAAATAAATAATAGGTATTCGTATTCTACTTTGTATGCTAATGCTACTAATTGTCATTCATGACAATCATGACATGACCCAAAAGTTGGTCCTGGTCTGGTCAGTTCTGCGCCCCTCTATGGTTTACGCCCTGTGCCTGGGCACCGCTGGCACCGCCCTAGTTACAGCACTGCATATAGATACACTCAGAGAAACATTAGTTGAATATGAACAAGGATAGTTTGTATTTAACTAAAGCCTAGTTTGGATATTGCCTAACTATTATTAGTTTATTGTGAACATCTTATTAGTTTGATTGCGTTTGTTTTGAGTTACCACATGAAAAGTTTACCATTAATTAAGATATATTTTCCACTTAAACTTTATTATTTTCTCACAAATTTACACTTGTTTCTCACAAATATATTACCATTTGTCAGGGAATACCTACAAATTTAATAAAAGATTTCTACATTTTTACAAGAACTCTTATTATTTTATCATAAATTAATCGCTACTGCTTAGAAACGTCGCAATAATGTCGACAAAATCATAGATATTTACCAAAATGCATTAACATTTTATGAAGAACTACTTTTGCTTTGAATATAAAATAAATCTATATCAAGTAAATTACGATACAGTGTATGTATAACATTTTAACTTCGGTGTAAAATTACATACTTTTAATATAATTGTTCAGTTTTTAATTATAAACTGTTATAAGTTAACTCCTAAATGCTGAAAAATTTATAGGTAATTAGGTATATCGGTGTTGAAATAATACTAATTTTGGAAAAATACATAGTAATTTCACAGAACGTCGTAGTATTTTTCATAATTAGATTACTTACCCAAAAAGTATTTTATTCAGACCATTATTTATAGTTATTATTTATTACATATTATAGTAATCAATTTTATTATTAAATAAACTAGAAACTAAAATTCTTGTTATTGCTTCCCAATATATACACTACTTATAGCTTTTGTGGGTGACTATAAAGGTAACGAAAACTAAAAAAATTTTTTGGGGAATTTATTTTTAAAATAAACATAAATATACCTACTAAAATAATATATCTATTAAACATAACTTAATTCTTAAAATATATTATATAGTTAACTCAATATTTATTATTTAAAACGTAGGTAGGTACTATATAACCTAATTGTTAAATATATGATAATATAGTAAAAGACTTATAACGTAACAGATACAGAACAATAATGTATAAAAAAGAAACCAAAAATTCTTCTTACTAGAATCATTTATAATTCTTAGGTAAATAATTTTTTTAATATTCTTATTTCCTTGCCAACTCAAATTTAAAAAAAGTTGACTATATTAACAATGGAATTGCCTAAAGTGTAACCTGAAATAATGTAAGTACGAAAAATAGGAATTGAAATAATTGTCAGCCTTGATTGAAACAACTTATTAAAGTACGGCCTCCGTGAATCGTGTGAACCTTTACAGGATTAAAATGCAATTTAGACAGGTCAACAAAAATTTTTTTGTTTTGTTTTTCTAATATATCATATCCCATGTAATCATGATCCTGTCCAAGGTTTTCCGCTAGTAAGCAATAAAACAGTATGTTATTGGAAAAATCACAAATGATTGCACAAATTTTGGCAAATCTTGGATCGTCATATTTAGTTTTAGATATCTGAATAAAAGAACCCAGTTTATACTTAATTCCATTAAAAGTTATACAGGTGACTAAACTATATTTATTTTTGAGATAATCAGATATTTCATTCGAAATTTCTTTTGAAAAGGTTCTGCGTCCAAATTCGATTTGATCTGTTAGACCAGTTTTGCTCAAAAAGCGGTAGTTTAATTTCAATATAACGAACTGCTAATGAATAAATAATATTTTTTCTATTACAAATAACATGAGCGCTACTTTTTCCAACTCTGTGAAAAGATTCATATCTCATAGAAGAGAAAATGTTAAGTGGTCCAACATTTTGTATTATCGTTGGGTAGTGAGTTAGTAAATGATATTTTGGTTTTAGCGGTTCATTAAAGCACTTTATACACAGTTCATGATGTTCTTTGATTAAATGTTTGAGGTAAATCAATTCCTGTGCATTTGTGCAATTTTTCATGACAATTTGAACAATTTTATACAATATCAAGTACAAATGCCAACAATCATCGTCAAAATCTACAAGATCTCCAATTAAAAATGGCAAAAAAACTAAAAATGAATACATTTCTGAAGATGACATAATAATTTTACGTTGATCAATTTGATGAGTAGATATAAGAGGAATCTTGTTGCCAATCTCTATATTAGTATCATGATCAAAGTATTTAATTCTACGGTGAAGCTGAATCAACGAAAACATTTTTCTCTCCTTAATAAAATGAAACAAAATTTTTCCTAAATCATAACGACAAATGCCCTCAAACAAGTCATGCATCACATCAACAGAAGTATTAATAGCAACATGAAAATTACTGAGATTATTTAATATACAGTACTCTTTAATGCCATGATTGTGATTGCTTAGGTCGACAGCATAATTTGTAGGCGTTCTCAGGCAACTTTCATCTTCAATAAACAAATTTTGTGCGCGCATTCGAGAACATGTACAAATTCGACAGTAATAAGTTGAACTAAAACTTTCGCTATAACCTAGTAATGAATTCATTCCCAAATTATCACCAATAACCAAAACTAAGTAAAAGTAAATGTGATGTTCTTGATAATTCGTCTTTACCGTGATACCATTTTGTTCTAAATGAGAGAATATTTTAAAAATATTTTTCAAAATACTTTTATTGCCATATCGTGTTCGATCATGTGAATAACATAATGCGGTTAAAAAAATATTCTCTAGCCTAGAAGCATATTTAGGAGGTACACCAATGACTGACGTATAAAATGCACCTACTTTATGGACCCCGGCAGATGTTCCTAGAGGATTGCCAGTTTCATAATCATCATAATACATCACCAATGGCAAAACCAATTTCCCTCGATTATTAGCCAAGATTTGTGTCCATAATTTTGTGTTGAATATAGAAGATATGTAATTTTTAGTAGTTTCAGAATCAATATAATTAAGTATCTGTTCTAGGACAAGAGGAAGTTCTAAGAAAAATTTCAAAGTTTTTTCCAGAGGAATGAGTACCATTTGATGTGTTGTATATTCCATTACTTTTGTGTCGTCAGTTTTAATATCGTCTAAAGAAGTTCCTATAGGTACACAAACGGGCCTAATGTAAGTGCTTAAGTTTTCCAAATGTTTCAATCGAGTAAATTCTGTGTTAAATCCGTCAAATGGATTAAAGGATAAAAAATTTTGAATTTCCTTGCGAACTTCATCACTTGTAGAATTAAGTCGTGGAATAATCTGTTTTTCTACATTTTGTAATAAATCATTTACTAATCCATGAACATTTTCAATTGTTTCCTGAATTACTTTTCTAGTAACTTCGGGCTTACTATAAAGAGAACTTACGAAATTAGTGGCAATATTTATTAATGGATTGATGGTAGATTCAGAATTACTGTCACATATTAATAACGGTTCATGTACCACATTTTCAATTATGCAAGATGAATTGTTAACGGAGGGTACGTTATTGGATGAATATATTGTGGAGACAACTTCAGTTTGAACTGAGTTGGTAGTATTAGTTTCTACGTCTGAATTGTTGTGATTTTTAAATAAGTGCTTTTGTAGTGCATATATATTATTATATTTTTTTTGACATGATACGACACCACAGCAGAAAGACTGACATTTTTTCAGGTTACACTTCAAATGACTTATAAATGATTCTGGACAGTTGTATTTCTTTGAACAATCTACACACAAAAACATGTTTATAATTTTTGCACCTTGTTGACTAAGTCAATAACAGTTGGGATGTTGTTGTCCCATTTTGTCCTAATATTATATATACTTAATTGGATAAACATCCAAATGTGTTCACATTCTACAGGATACCTTAATTTGAATACATGAAAAGCCTTAAATGTTATATCCAAAGCTCTTAAAAGTGTTGGTACTATATATATTGTATCGTTCATTATAACGTATACTTTATTAACCACGGATGCATTTCCCTCCACGATAATAAATGGTTGCACGGAGAGATTCAGGGTTTTCATTTTCTTATGTTTTATATCAATTGCTTTTGAACGTCGCCAGGTATCTACATATGAAAATTAAGTATATATACAGTAAAATACTACGACGTATATTAACATGATACTTACATCAACACGTATCAAAATCCCTTCTCTACTCTCTGCCAATGTAGGTTTCCATTGTTCTTTTTCTTTTTTTTTCAAATTGTATCTGCTTCTGCAAGGAATTAGCGACACTAACAGGCTCAATCCCAAAACGTGCTTGTAATCTTGAATAGTATTAATTAGTATTATGACAAATAAAAGTGTGAGTATATTACCATTATTCAAATTTTCTGTATTTTGATAAATATCCAATAATCATTTGTCAGTATCATTTAAATTGGATTTTCTTAGCGCAATGAGATTATCTATTATTTTATCGAATTTGTCGTATAAGAAGTCAATTTTGTCATTAAAAAGTACTTCGAAATCTTTATCAATCTACAACATAATACAAATTATTAATTAAAGATTACATTTTATTAAATACGCAATTACGTACTTTACTATCTTACTGTTTAAGAAAGTAAACGATTTTAATACATAAATAAAAGTAAAACTTACCAAGTCAAATCCTGTCGGTTGACGTAGAGCTGGGAAACTTCCATATACAGGGTGTTTCAGAATAAGATGCTGATCCTTAAGGGTGTGAATCCTTATGTGATTTTAGGAAGAAAAGTTCAAATAAACCTATGTCTTAAACCTCTTAACTTTTGAGCTACAAGGTGTTAAAGTTTTAAGAAAAAAATCGTTTTTTTATCGTATCTTTAACAATTTCCTAGATATTTTTATCAAAGGCACACGCCCTCTAAGAATCAACAGCCATTTTTTGATTAAAAAGATTTTTTAATTTTTTAACCAGTGGCGTCCGTACAGGATGTGAACTAGATATTTTTGAAAAAATATTATGCGCGCCACTGCTTTTTCTTAAAATAAAAATTATTTTTAAAATTCCCATTTATTTAAGGGTAAATTTGATTTTTTGACTTTTTTCGTCCGACGAACGGTTTCCGATAAAAAAAATAAAAAGCATTTAATGCGCATGCCGCTGTGCCTATGATTTCTCAAAAGGAGGCTAGAAACTTTGTTGTCAAGGAAATAATTGCAATGACAAAATAATTAATGCTTAGAGGGCGTGTGCCAAATTTGATAAAAATATCTAGCATACGATCGATACGATAAAAAAACGATTTTTTTCTTAAAACTTTAACACCTTGTAGCTCAAAAGTTAAGAGGTTTAGGACATAGGTTTATTTGAACTTTTCTTCCTAAAATCACATAAGGATTCACACCCTCAAGGATCAGCATCTTATTCTGAAACACCCTGTATATCTTCCAAAGAAATATTTTCATCATAAAACTGACCTCTCTGTCTAAAACTGATTTTCCAATGAGATACTACTTCGCTCCATGGTTCATAATTGTGTTTGAGCCATAGGAAGCTGTTTCTATCATTTTGATCGAATGGTTCTAAAAAATAATTAAGTATTATCAACAAAATCCAGATTATCTAAATATGCATAGGTAATGTAAAAATGAAAAAAAAAATATGAAAGTGAGTATAAAAAATTAGCAAATATACTATGATCTAAATAAATTCTGCAAACGTAATAAAGAATTTGATCATATAGAAGAGCAATTAAATGGTAACAGTGATAAGATATTCAAAATCATAACCTGAAATTAAATATGAAATACACAAAGATTTCTAGCTGCTTAAGTGCTTATTATTAAACAGTACCAACAAAAAAAGCACCCTAGCAAAGCCTGCTGTGTTGAGAAAAGACCGTGAAAGGCATATTTATACCTAGTGTTACTAAAAAGATCATTACTCTACTGGTACTGACCTGTGTCCATTAAAGACGTATCATCTTCTTTTTCAGCATCTTTCAAACGACCTGGCAATATATGTGCTCTTCTCAAGAAAGTAAGCTTATTGCGATATTTATCTATTAGTTTGCCCTTGGCTGCTTCTGATTTGTTGTCGCGAGATTGTCTCTTCTTCACTGGAGGCGTAAAATAAACTTCTTTCACTTCGGTTGCAAAGTGCTCTACAATGGACGTCGCAATTTGATTGAAATCTTCATTTGTTAATCGTCTAAAGATGTTACTTAGTGATTTGCTTTTCAAAACTACCATTTTACTTACGGATAGTCGCCATTCAAATAATGAGTTGTAATTATGTCCACTAAATGGCTTTGACAGGTTGAATCTAATATACCCTTAAATGCGTATATAGATATAATTGCACGTCCAATACATGTTGAATGTAAAATTTGTTGTAAGTTTATACACTGCTCATTGCGCTCTAATTTTCTTTTAAACCCACTAACAGGAGAAGCAATAGTTCCAGATTCAATACTAGGTGTTGCGCTCTGTATAAAATCGGAATGAACACTCACACTAGACCCAATATCGGTTAATTCAGTTGCAATGATTCTGAAACATTATAACAAGTATAAGTATAGGTACATTAAATTAGTAATTGAGTATAATATAGTTTCATAAAAAACTTTTTTAATTCTTACTTTACATAGTTTGGGTTGTCTGTTTGTGTTAAATCTCCTATTATTTCTATATTCTAAAACAAGTATTATATAATTAATTAAACGTAAGACGACAACGTATTCTGAAAGTTTTTGTATCTACATTAAAACTAAGCGAACCTCTATATTTAATGGTTGGGTGCCTAAGTATTTGCTTATAGCACTCTTCAGGCGCATTCTTTTCCCAATTAGGGGTACCAAAACGTCTAAATGATTGTCATTAATTAGTTGGTTCAACTGATTAGCTTCGATTTCATTTTCTAAAAGAATTAATTAGGTATATCACTAGAATGAAAACGTAGGGTAGGTCGGGTTACGGGAACCAAAATATTTTTTTTAGGCCTTACTTCGTACGCCGCGGTACGAGATGGTGCAACGCCATCACTTTCACATTACGCACAACCAAAGTATAAATAGAACCTAATACTCATTACGCTTTCATTACCTACCAAATATATATTTAAAAGATACTTACCCTTAAACAGTTCTACGAGTTCAGGAAACCCCCAAGAAATAAGAAGATTGTCCATTATTTTCACAAACACTGGGAGCAAAACCACCGCTGTTAGTACGCAACTTGTCTTTAAAACTGAAAGCTGTTGCTAATAAATGAGGCGCTTATTTGCAAAACTCGTTTTTTGCTTGGTGACAAACTTTTCAGGAAACGAACAAAACGTTTTTTCAGTTTACTGAAAGATATTTTTGTTTTTTCTTTTTTTAGTTGGCATTTGAACGCTTAAGGGATAATGATAATTATATTTTACAACCTAATATTTTAACAATTTCTCTATAAATAACTAATTAATTTTACAAAGAGCGAGTTTTGCAAATGAATTTGGAACTTTTAGTAAAGAAACCTCGGAATTTCAGGAAAAAAAAAACATTTATTGACATTTTGGCAAACGATACAAATAAACATAACATTTATCCCTAATAAACAAAAAACAATAGTTATTCTAAGCAGATATTAGAATTGCAAGCAGTTCAAACAAAGAAATTGTCATATTGATTTTGACATTGTTCAGAAGACACATTATCCTGTTCCTTTGTTGCTTCTGAAGAATTTTTTGGGGGAATGTGGTTCTTGTATAAAGAAAGTTCTGGAAGGCTCCTCCAATTGACTCCATAGTGCTTGTTCAACAGACCATTAATACTTGCTTTATCACCCTTTAATTGGGTTCCTAAAGGTAACTCCAAAGGGATCATTGTTGAAAGGGAAAAGCCTTTCTTGCAGATACTTTTAGGCATACCCACATCAGACATATAATTTGACTCTCCTTGCACAAGAACGTTAGTTTCTCTTTTGTAAAAGACAAACCGTTTTGCCTTGTTGAATTCAAAATGCCATGATGCAGAGAGCTTTATTGCTCGTGTTGCCTGTGTTCGCCAATCATACACTTTCCAGTCAACTCCCAACCTTCGAACCGTAGCATGTTTTTTGATCAAGCTATCATACTGATCAGTTTTTACTATCACTGGTATTTTTTTAATGTCTTTCTCTATAAGTCCGAAAACTCGATCTGGAGGAATAAAAGAGTGGCCTACTATTGGAAAAGTTACTGTTAGCTTTTTAATATGTTGGGGAGATTCCTTAAGAAACCAATAAGCCAACATTGTCATCATGTTGGTGTTTTATTTTGACCCCCACAACCGTCAGCAAACAAACATATTTTTTCTGTAGAAGGGTCTTTATAGTTGTTAAGTGCATGTTATACAGCTGATGCTATTGCATTCGAATCTTTAGGGGAGTCAATTTCGGTCCAAACATAAGAAAACACATTCTGAGACGTCAATTTAGTATTTGAAGATCCAGACACTACTGTGAGATTATTATAATTTATCTGCTGACTAAAGTAAGCTGCTTGGTCAGGCAAGCGAGGTAGTGCCAAATTTTTTTGGCAGTCAAACGAAAAGGTAGCCGTTTTCGGGTACTTCAGTAATTTAAAGAAAGCTTTAGCCTTCATAATATGAACACGATGCGCTGTAGTCAATGTCTGTCTCACTTCGTTAGACGTTTTAGTCTTCAGTTGTTCTTGTGTTCTTAAACAAGTAGAACAGCAGTCAGTTTGAGGAGTTCCAAATGCTATGTTGTAATTAGCATTTACATATTTTCTAAACTAACTAAGCTTTACTAGCATATTAGTGGGAACTTTCTGAACATACTGATCAAAAAGCTTTTTGAAATTCAGGTCACAAGGTAAGTAAACCCTAACACTGGACTTACTTCTACAATAATGTGACTCCGTATACTTTATGGACTCTATGAAATTCTTAATGCAAATTTGTTTTTCGTCATTTTTTGGGCCAATTCTATTACCACCCCTACGTTCTTTGGATGTCTCTCCTTTAAGAACAAAATTTCGGACAATTCTTTGAACCCGGTCTCTACTAAAATTAGTAATTTCAAAGAATGCTTTACTACACACTCTTATCATTTCGGTACGTACATTATATTTTATAGAGACACTAGCATGCATAGTTTTCCCTCTTTTTGGCACGGCGCCATTGCAACAAGCAAGTATTAAACCAACTTGGTGTACTTTATCTTTTGATTGATACAGATATCCGTGAAAATTTTTTACTTCGCTCATTGATAAAGTGCCATAAAAATACGGAAGTCCCGGACGTCCGTCATGTCCACAAGTAGGGTATTTAGGCAGCACATTCGGGGTATGCCTGCAATAGTTTTGTAAGTTGCAATTAAAGAGAATATTTAAATTTAACAAAACATGTAAACACGGTTAATTGAAATTGATCAAAATAGGTATTTGTTTAATATGACTGATAATCCAATTTTCTAATATAATAGAATAGTGAAAAAATATAATATAATTCCAAATTTAACAATATTTTCATTAAAGTTTCAAAAATGTTTTATTGTTTCCATTTGAAAAAAATTGAGACAAGGGAAACGTACGTCGTGTATTTTTTAATTTGTGTTGAGAAAGTTATAATTTTCAATAAAACGACTACTTTTTCTTCGCCGAAACTAAATTGAAATTTATTTTATTACTTTTGTAGATCGTATTTTAATCTAAATTGCATACAAACATCAGGTTGGCGGATTCTTTTACGTCCTTGGCCTAAAGGACTGGGAGCAATCTGTGCATTTTCATCAAATTCTTCCATGACAATATCACTTATTGTTTAAATTAATAATCAAGTGTGTTTACTAGCAAACAGGTGCTTTCAACAACAGCTGTTCACGCACTACTGGGTGACAACATGTGAGGTTAGTCACGTGAACATAAAACCACACACTATAGGTTCAAATGCAAGGAACAAGTTTTGCAAGTGAACTGTCAAACCAAACAGCCAGTTTTGCAAATATCTTCAACTTTCAATTGAATTTTTAGGTGTTAAAGAACAACTTTTGTAGAAATTTGACTTCACCATTCGATTCCCCTTTAAAAACAGAACTTCATGGCGCCAAAAACTCATTTTTGAAATTTTTGTCGATTAGCGAGTTTTGCAAATAAACGCCTCAAATGATGTACAAGCACATAACGAATAAAGATAGTTAATACCACTGAAATATAAGCAACCTGGAACGCGCACGGTGCATTTAACCTGTAGGAAATAAACCGAGCGTGCGATAGCAAAACGAAGGGACATTGTGTCCTTGTTGTACTCATTCACAGTTAAGCTGTTGAAGCATTTTCATTGTTTTACGATTAATCAAACTAGTTTTTTATTACGTATACGATACAATAAAAAAAAATGAGTAAGACACAGACCGAATGTCCCTACAATAATTCCCTTTCTGTCGGCTCGGCTGTAAGTTAAGCGTAGGGGAAAGGTGGGCAAAATGGGGTACTTAACGTTTAAAGTAGGATTTTTAATAGAATTTAAAACTTTGAAGGTCTACAAATGAAGCAATACCATTGTTATTGTATTAACTATTTATTGTTATTATTGTAACTTAAAAAATGTTAACCGTTTCTCTTATATTATAGAAAAAAGAAAATAATGTAACTTGCCCCATTATGCCCGTAGTACAGGGCAAAATGGGGTACGATACTCAAACCGGAAAAAAATTACTGGCAGAGTTCACAAACATGTACTACTTCATCATCTTCATCTTCCACACCTGCACATGAATTGTGAGCCCATTTGTGGCAACTATGACAGCTTATCCACCCCTCTGTAGAACTTGAATAAAAGTCTCCGCAGTACAAGCAGTCAGTGTCGCTATCTTCGCCTTCCGTTTCTGACTCTACTTCTTTAGTTTTCTTCGATTTACATTTCTTGCTGGTCTGTAATTTGCTTTGAACATCTGCTATCTTTCTTTTTACTGATTTCACCTTAATAGATTGACTTTTTTCTTGAGCCAATTCTAATTCTTTTTGATATGGTGAGGACGTTAAAATGGTGGTTTTGCCCCTTTTTCTTGACACTCGTTTCTTGGATTGATTTATTTTAGGCACTGCTATGATGACTTTGGGGCTTACAAACTCAAAACTAGTGTCACTTTCCTTGGACGATCCAGGTTGAGGCTCAGGCGTCTTTTCTCTAATTGATTGTACAACATCTTTGTCTTGGTGAATAGGTTCTACTTCACTTTCAGGTGTACTGGGGTCAATTTCTAAGTCAGTTGTAGCTGATGGCAAGAAATCTGCTTCAGAAAAAGTGGCCATATCCACAGGCCACACCCCGGTTGCTTTAAAACCATTTATTGCAGTAACCATTGTTGCTGCTCTTAAATATGCGGCACTGAATAAAGAGGAAATTTGGTGAAATGTTACTACTCGTCCAGGGTTTGTTCGAAGCCATTTTCTTACTTCTTCGTCATAATATGCACTTAATGGCTTCATAAAAGCAACATCTAAGGCCTGAAGACGGTGGGTACAATGGGGTGGAAAACATAACATCACCACCCCATTTTCCCTAGCATAATTAATCACATCTAAATTTTTGGTATGTGATGAGTGACCATCCAGCAGAAGCAGAACTGGTGAATCTTTTGACGCTCTCGAGTAGTCCACAAACTTTTTGAACCAGGCAAAAAATAATGTCTTATCCATCCACCCCTTTTCATTTAACTCAACCCATCCACCAGGAACGAGACCATCCAAAAACCCCTGCTGCATTCGCTTGCGGGGAAATATTAGCATGGGCGGCATATAGGCTCCCGCTGCAGAGAAACAAATTTCTGCCGTGATAGTTTCACCCCTCTCGGCGGACGTAAGTGCACCAACTTGGCGTTTTCCTTTTAAAGCTATTATTTTTGAGGCCCCTTTTGGATTTACAGAAACTCCAGTTTCGTCAACGTTGTAGATTTTTGCTGCCGTTAGTTGATATTTGTTGACAGTTTCTTCCAATAGTTTAAAGAATTGTTTTACAGCCACCTTGTTAAAGCCCATAGCACGGGCGCCTGACGTCGCCTCGGGCTTTCTGATTGACAAGTCTTTGTGTCTATTAAAAAACCCATGCATCCATCCCATCCCAGCCATTTTATTACCTTTGTTAAAGGGGTGCTCAATCCGATTTTGTTCAGCAAGTTGAAAGGCAAGTTGTCTACATTCTGTTACAGTCAGTCCAAACAATCTTGCTTCCATATCTTTAAGATAATTAACAAGTTCCTCTTCTTGTGCGGGAGTAAAAACGGGCCTTTTAGCGCCTAAAACTTTTGAAACAATATAACCCTCATTATCTCGTTGTTTTTTCACGTGACGCTCTAAGGTAGTCTGAGGAACAGCAAACGACAAAGATGCTCGATGGTAACCCATCTCACCACTTACTACAGCATTTACAGCCTGTTGCATATTCTCTGTTGACCAATTTTGACGATCAGTCTTTCTCTTGTACTTGGACACCATCTGGAAACAAACTTTCTTTGGAAAGTTGCATAACAGTTGGGCAAAATGGGGTACCCATTTTACCCTACATATTGGTACCCCATTATGCCCAACGAGTCGACATTTAGAATTTGTCATATTACTTTTATTAAAAATAATTTTTGTTAACACCATGACCAAAAAAGCCTTTAGAAAACATCCACTTTTAATTAGTAATAATGTTATTTAGTAATAAATTAGTTTACTATTACTTACGACGAATTTATTTGGGAGCGATATTACAGCAGCACTTACTAAATACGCACATGTAGTACCACAACGAACGACTAGCAACTATTGGTTTCTGCTTTATCACAGAAGCCGCATACACGCGTGTATAATATAATTCCATTGACGTTGTATAGATAGAGCCAGTGGTATTAAAAAAAAAGGGGGTACCCCGTTTTAGGCACCTACCCCATTATGCCCGCATGTCCCCTAAGCGTTCCAGGTTGCTTATAGCCCAGTCAATGAAGGTTTTTTGTCGCAACAAATTAGGGGAAAGCTGAATTTTTTATATGTGATACACCGTTATGAGACATGTATTTTCTCAAAAGTCCCCGCCTCTCCCCCTTGTGCTTCTCCCCCAATCACCCCTAACAGCTTACAAATGCATAGTTTCACTAGATTGCTTACAAGTTCTTTAATATTCGTCGTAGAGAATTAATTTTTTTTTTATTTTGTTCCTTAATACCCATTAAAATTATCTTATTCTTATAAACATTTCGTTAAAGTTGATATTAAGGGACCTATAAAACAACAAACACAAAAAAAACGGTTTCTCGAAGCACGTGAATTTACTTTATTACCTATATTTTTGTTGTTAATTAAAATACACAAAAATGGTTCAAATAAAACTTTTAGTATGTATCTTTAGCTTCAAATTGATGTGGTTCATTGCTTGTTTAAGTTTATCGGTTGCGCTTGGGACGTCGTCATAGACAGCGCTTGCACTCCGCTTCAGTGGTCCTACGTATACGCTTAGCCCAGTAAAATGGGAAAATTTGGATGAAATTAATGGTTACAGCTTTGAAAATTTGGAAACAGGCTTGTTTTGTGATCCCTTTGAAGTGTTCAAAAGTCCCCATCCGTACCCCCCCTCCGAGAGAAATGGGAGGCGAAAAAGTGTCAAAAAAATAGGATTTCGTAAATAACTGAAAAAGTATCAATTTTATCATAAACAAAAACGTTAAGAAAGTTGTAGCTGACAAAATTCCGCACATTTTCATGTTTTATTTTTGTCCCTACGACCAATAGGAGCTGAGATAGATTTTTTTAAATGTCGACTGTTTTGCGGCGAAACGTTAACACGTGCGCGTATCGTGCGTATTTCGCTTATATCTCGAGAATGGCCATGCGTATCGCAAAATTCTTCAAATAAAAGTTGTAGAGAATTTAATTACGAATAATTTTCTTTTTTAAACATTTCCGTACGATTAATATTGACAGAGATATAATCATTTAAACCTTTTCTAAGACACAATCGCTGCTCGTTTTGCATAATAAAATCAATAATAAGTCGAAAACTATTGATTCTACGTACTTAGTGCATATAATAAAAGTTGTAGAGAATTAAATGTTGAATCTACACGTATACACGAAATATCATTTTGGTGATCTTTACAAGGCGATGGAGGAAGAAATAATGAAAAATTCTCATTTTCAAGCGTTTCTTTGCAAATAACTATGTTTTAACTACTTGTAGACAGTAAAGTGTAAAAAATTGTTTTGACTTTTCCAAGTATCAGAAGTTATTCTCTGATCATTTGTGAGTAAATTCATCATAGGATCACATTTTGTATACTACCTTTTCTTCGTCTCAAAAGTAGCTACAATTTCTGTAATAATTAAACGTTACCTACATCTTCAATCGTCAGTTTCTCGTCGCTGTTTACAGAAAAACATACGCGACAAAGTGTTTTTATAGGAAATTTTGTAAGCTTTCAATTAGTTTATATAAAAGTTTGTCGTAAAATAAATGGAAACGAAGATATTTAAGAAAAACTGAATACAAATACGTATACATTTAAGTTAAATTCTGTGAAAATATATAGTTTTTAAAGATATATTTTTACAATAAAGTGCAACTTGCGAACGATTTATTGTATTGTATTACCTTTGTATATATAAAGTACTGAAAATAGGATAAAACCAATTTTTAACAAAAATTTAACCATTTTTTAGCGAAAATCGGGATTCTTAATAAAATGTCAATTTTTGAGTATACCTTCAAACAGGCGCTGTAACTAGCGAACTATTTGTCGTACGAACTTCTGCCGACACTCATTTTACAGGTACGTTAATTATCTTTATCTTTAAAAAACTATACACTTTACTGTCTACAAGTAGTCAAAACATAGTTATTTGCAAAGAACCGCTTGAAAATGAGAATTTTTCATTATTTCTTCCTCCATCGCCTTATAAAGATTACCAAAATGATATTTCGTGTACACATATAGATTCAACATTTAATTCTCTACAACTTTCATTATATGCACTAAGTACGTAGAATCAATAGTTTTCGACTTATTATTGATTTTATTATGCAAGACGAGCAGCGATTGTCTCTTTCAAAAGGTTTAAATATTATATCTCTGTCAATATTAATCGTACGGAAATGTTTAAAAAAGAAAATTATTCGTAATTAAATTCTCTACAACTTTTATTTGAAGAATTTTGCGATACGCATGGCCATTCTCGAGATATAAGCGAAATACGCGCGATACGCGCACGTGTTAACGTTTCGCCGCAAAACAGTCGACATTTAAAAAAAATCTATCTCGGCTCCTATTGGTCGTAGAGACAAAAATAAACATGAAAATGTGCGGAATTTTGTCAGCTACAACTTTCTTAACGTTTTTGTTTTTGATAAAATTGATACTCTTTCAGTTATTTACGAAATCCTATTTTTTTGACACTTTTTCGCCCCCCATTTCTCTCGGAGGGGGGGTACGGATGGGGACTTTTGAACACTTCAAAGGGATCACAAAACAAGCCTGTTCCCAAATTTTCAAAGCTATAACCATTAATTTCATCCAAATTTTCCCATTTTACTGGGCTAAGCGTATACGTAGGACCACTGAAGCGGAGTGCAAGCGCTGTCTATGACGACGTCCCAAGCGCAACCGATAAACTTAAACAAGCAATGAACCACATCAATTTGAAGCTAAAGATACATACTGAAAGTTTTATTTGAACCATTTTTGTGTATTTTAATTAACAACAAAAATATAGGTAATAAAGTAAATTCACGTGCTTCGAGAAACCGTTTTTTTTGTGTTTGTTGTTTTATAGGTCCCTTAATATCAACTTTAACGAAAAGTTTATAAGAATAAGATACTTTTTATGGGTATTAAGGAACAAAATAAAAAAAAAATTAATTCTCTACGACGAATATTAAAGAACTTGTAAGCAATCTAGTGAAACTATGCATTTGTAAGCTGTTAAGGGTGATTGGGGGAGAAGCACAAGGGGGAGAGGCGGGGACTTTTGAGAAAATACATGTCTCATAACAGTGTATCACATATAAAAAATTCAGCTTTCCCCTAATTTGTTGCGACAAATGACACTTTTCGGCCTTTATTGACTGGGCTATTATATTTCAGTGGTTAATACGTACCTCATTTAGATAAGGTGAATCCTGATTAAGTAGGCAGAATTGCAATTTGCTTAACGTAAACTTCTCGAGATTAATTATTAAGAATTCAACAAAGTACGTATATCAGCCTTTGTAGCTACTCAGCACAATTTCATTTCATGCTTAATGTTAAATAAACAATTTTTGGTATAATTTTCGGTTAGTTTGTGATTAATTGCTTCATTTTCTATTGGCAACCTATTAGTTATACTTATATTAAATTTCGTAGTGTTATAAGAAATTAATTGAAATACGTAATAATTTTCACGTATTTTTAGATGAACATTTCATTATTATTAGTAAAATTAAAGAAATTCCTATCAAATATCTAGTTTTTCAATAAGATGTTTGATTGTACACAAACTACATATAATTTTTAACTATCAATATATTAATGATAAACATTTTGCTTCAAACTAATTTGAAAGTTTTGATAAACTAAGGAAATTCTTATTAATAGAGTATTTCAGTAATTGAAAATTCGGTCAGTTTACATTAAACTGGTCTTGCTCAAACTAATGAAAAGATAACCATAAATCACCCATTTCTCTCAGTGTAAATAGAACAATAAATTTTTTTTCTTAAAATACTATTTCCTGTTTTTTAATTATTCTACTCAACAGTAATTCAACCGAACACCACTAAATCGAAACAAATTACTATCATACAAATGAAAAACATAAAATACATAATACACTTAGGTGCAAAAAAACGGGTCACTCCTATTTCTTTTAAGTTTGATGTTGTTGTAGTACTTGTATAAAGCTTTTGGTATTTTACAAGGAAAGAGAACATCAGGATATAGAAAAAAATAACATGTGGTATTTATCAGTTTATTTAATGAACAATAATAATCGAAAATGATAATGTACGTAACTATACAACAAAGAAATCGCATTTCCGCAAAGTAAACTTAACAAAGATTAAACATGAAAATTTCATTTGAATAGATTTCAATACTTTGTATTGATTGCCTCCTCTACCCCTAACTATTGCCTGCATACGGCGACCCATGCTACTAATGAGCTCACGAAGATCATTTATTGTGGTTGGTGCAACTGCACGTCCTCTAACACGCCTGCCCAGCATGTCCCAAACATGTTCTATAGGATTTCCATCTGGGGTACATGCTGGCCAGTTTAGTTTTGCTACTCCAACTTCATCCAAGTATTCAGTGACGCACCTCGCCGAATGCAGTGCAGGCATCCAATGATATTCCTGCCCACACCATCACTGAACTTCCACCATGGCTAACCTGGGGGTAAACGTGCACTGCGCAAATCGTTCTCCCGTTCGTCTCCATACTCGTTCTCTTCCATCTGGTGAATGTAGGCAGAACCTAGACTCGTCAGTAAACAGTACAGTACTCCACTGCACCAATGTCCAATTCAAATGTTGGCGAACGAATTGGAGTCTGGCTACTCGGTGTCGTGGGAGTAGTTTTGGTCCAGCTGCTGGTCTACAAGCTTTTAAACCCACTTCTTGTAACCTTCGACGAACTGTCCATACACTCACATCTGTACCACGAACCTCACGGAGTTGGTTTTTTGTCTCCACTGAAGTCAAATGACGATTCCGTAGAGTATTAAGAACGAGAAATCGGTCATCGTTAGCAGTCATTTTGCCTTTCCTGCCAGATCCCGGCCTCCTCGTGTTTCTGCCGGTCTCTCTACATCGTTCAAGCACTCTTTGGATGGTAGAAAGACTGACATGAAGTAATCTGGCCACATACCGCTGGCTTCTTCCGTCTTCCACAAGAGCTACAGCTTTTGCACAATCTTCAGCACTTAGAACCATAATGAACACACCAACTTCTAGTGGGAATGACAGTAAATCGAAAACAAACACACGAAAACAATAGGTACCTTGATACTCTAGGCATAATGTCGAATTCGGAAAAGGTAGTGAAGAATATCTTTAAATTTCATTTTCGATTATTATTGTTCATCAAATAAACTGATTAGTACCATATGTTGTTTTTACTACACCCCAATGGCATCTTTCATTGTAAAACAACAAAATTTTTACTACAAGTACTAAAACAACATCAGAATTAAAAGAAAAAGGAGTGACCCGGTTTTTTTGCACCTGAGTGTAACAAATTATTCTAAAAACTTATCTAAAAGATAATTTAAAACTTAAAACATCTAAATTAGGTAACTAATTGTAGTATTTAGCTACATCTACTTTAATATACAGGGTGTAACTTAAGTGATGACTTTAATTTCAAGGGGTGATTTTTTGTTATATTTTAAGCACAAAAGTTCATATAAACATGGGTCCGCAAATGCTTCGTTTCCGAGATATAGGGCGTTAAAGTTGAGAAAATAAATTATAATACAACCTTCAAAAATAGTATATTGCGTATCGAGTAGGAAAAGCGTAACATTCCCGGGCGATGTGAATATTGTTGGGCGAGGCGCCAGCCGAGCCCAGCAACACAGAGTCGGGGAATGTTGCTTTTCCTACGAGGTACACATACTATTTTTCCGCCGATTGTTAAAAAACAGACTGAAAACATGGAAATTCTAAAAATTATTTTATGAAGAAAAGAATAAGCGATGCCTTGAAAATAACGAACGTCGGTATCCATGGAGAAGTATCAACATTGTAGGTATCAGACGACGCGATTTGCAATTCCAATACTAATGTTAATACCAATATCCCCTCAATAATTAACACTTGTAATAATATGTAATGTAACAATAACTATTAATAGAAAGAAATAATTAAATATGACTTGTTAAATGTGTTGTCATTACCTTGTTGAATGTGCTAATATAATTACTGTAAGGAAATGAACATTTCTTTACAGTACAGAAATGAATATTTCCTTACAGTAGGTAATCGTTGGCTGCCTAGCAACGACTACATGCACCGGAATCTTGACCTTTTCCTTTCAAAATTCTGTCAGAAATGTCACAATTTTTGAACGATCGGCGGAAAAACATTTATTTGTGCATTTTTATTTAAATGTACAATAATAATATTTTATTTATCAAACTAATTAAATCAAATGCTCAAAATATCAATACAAGAATGTAATCTTCTGCTCATCGACTGTCGCATACGTTCCAAAATTCCTGGAGTGTTGCGTATGACATTACAAGAATTTACAATTCGGTTCCTTAAATCATGTTCATCTTCAACTGGCGTTGCATAAACAAGCGACTTCAAAAGAAATAGTCCAGCGGATTAAGGTCTGGAGATCGTGGTGGCCACGGCTGAGGTCCTCCCCGACCTATCCATCACTGAGTAAAAATGTCATTAAGATGTTGGCGAACAGCAAGACTGAAATGAGCAGGTGCCCCGTCGTGCATAAACCACATGTCATTTCTGGTTGCTAGTGGTACATCATCTAACAGACCAGGCAATGTGTCATCTAGAATTTGTCTGTAATTCTCACCATTCAGTCGAGGAGGACGAAAATGCGGTCCGATGACATGATCAGCAAGAACTCCGGCCCACACATTGACCGAAAACTGCTGCTGAAATCCACGTTCTTCAACGGCATGGGGATTTTCATAGTCCCAAAAATGATTATTATGTAAGTTTCTGATGGCATCACGTGAAAAACTTGCCTCATCTGTGAATAGAATTTTAGACGTAAAGTTGGGATTCTGCGTAGTTTTGTGGAGAAACCATCGACAATAATCTAACCGTGCAGGAAAATCTCTTGGCAACAGTGGTTGCACGCGTTGAATGTGGTATGGATAAAGTAAATATCTGTGCAACACCCTCCAAACACTTTGATGACTGATGTTAAACTGTTCAGATAATTTTCGCGTACTACTTGACGGATTAGCTTCCACTTCTTGTAAGATTGCTTCTTCTAGTTGTGGTGTCATTATTGTTCTCGGTCTACCAATGCGTTCAGCGTGAGCATTTACAGATCCAGTTTCGCACAGTCTAGCATGTAGCCTTATGAAAGTTCTTGCTGTTGGAAGTGGTCTATTGGGATATCGTTCCTGGTAAAGTCGACGGGCTTCTGCAGCATTTCCATCTGCTAGCCCATACATCAAATGCATTTCAGCTAATTCAACGTTATTCATATTTACCTGCTAAATAACAGATATTTAACTGACAGTAATTTTGACACTTACGATTTAAATACGATTTATTTTCTCAACTTTAACACCCTATATCTCGGAAACGAAGCATTTGCGGACCCATGTTTATATGAACTTTTGTGCTTAAAATATAACAAAAAATCACCCCTTTAAATTAAAGTCATCACTTAAGTTACACCCTGTATAATGTAGGAGTCCACACAACTAAATGACACAAAGATCTTTTAGTTACAGGTCCCGTCACGACAGAAGGCGAGCGCGCCAATTTCTGTTCGATGCGCACTAGTCTTTCCTACGCGGTTCCCGCGCTTACAGTGGCGTTTAGTGAATTCGTACTTGTTTCTAAAATATAAAATATTATCTATTTTTATACTCTAAGTTTAACGACGCCACTGAAGTAGCTTTTCAACTACATCGTGTTCTGTCGTAACACCTTCGCGATGCGCCGGCTGCTCGCCTTCAGTCGTGACGGGACCTGTATGTGTAGAATCCCTAGGATTTGATGATAATCAGTATGTGATTGCTTCAATGCAACGTTTTCATCCAAACAATATTTTTTATCTTCTTTTAATTCATCGATAGATGAATTTCTATGCCTAAATGGAGATTTCACTTCTATGATGGCATCGCTTCCAACCAAACCATCGGGTGATGCTCCGAGGTACCCACATTTATGAAGCCACAGTCCAGTCATTGTAACCCTTTTATTTTCATATTCCTGAAATTCTCCAATTGCTGTGGATTCATGCGTTAAACTCCACTGAATGGATTTTACCCCATTTAAATTAGTTTTGCCTAATAAACGGGAATAGAGAGAAGGTGGATAACTAAAAAAAATTAAGTTAACTTTTGTGAGTTTTAATAAACAAAATATCACCTCATTCGTCTGCAAGCATCTAGAACCGAAATTGCTGGCTGTAAGACGGCCCAATATCATTTGATGCTATACTGCATTTTCATTTTGCCCGCAAGTAGCTTCAGTTATAGAAATAATTTCATTATCGTTAAGTTTAAAGTTTTCCATAATTTGGTTTTTATTAATTTCTCCAATCGTATTTGTTGAAAGTTCCAAAATGTTAAAGAAGGACTTCACATCTCTTGAAAAATGTTCTTTTGGCTCTGGCGATAATAGCCAACAAAATCCCGAAAATCTGAAATAGATAACAAGAATTTTTTTTTTTTTGTGTTTTAGTTTATTCCTCGGTTTATTCACATTAATGTTAGGCCGTGTTAGGCACTAACAACAAACAGGTCCAGTTTATGTTTCAAATCACTAAACCTAAAACTGACTTAACGATAAATTAGTTTTACCTATTGAGTGTTTTAAGCTCTTTAAATAAAAAGCCTTTATCGCCTTCATCAACGTCACGATTAATAGCCCGATAATCACTTTTGGGAAACAACTGCTTTACCGAACCAGTAATTTCGAATGAAGATGCTGAAGGAGCTTTCCATTTACAAACTGTATCAGTTTTACTGATATTTTATTTGCATGCAATAAAAGCGCTGCTATGTGGTGGCATTTAATTTGTCCCCTTGGGCATTCACATTTCAGTTCTTCTATGTTGCCACCTTTTAAAAGAATCTGAAAATATAGCGTTCATAATTTAATAACCAAAACACTTGTTTATAACAGTCCTAAACTTACCTCAACATCGTAACTTTTTTTCTTTTTCATACTAGCAGAAACTTTGCCTCTAATAACGCCTAATGTACCATCAAATATTCAAATGTGACTTTATATGATCACTGTCTACACAGTCCTCCCCCTTCTTTAAAACACTAATTTCATCTGCAAATAGTGCCGCAATTACGGATAAACTCACAACCGAATGGTTATAATAATTATGCAAACTTAAATGGTAACTGCATGTAAACAAACGAATGTTTTTACCCATCATATGTTCGGCGGCAATTTTCTGACGTCATCACTTTTCCAGTCTGTAGATGTAGACAGCAATGCAAGAAGTTCTAACTTATGTTTTAAATTTCTTGTTACTTATGGAATTGCGCAATAAAATGAAGAGAAATTATATTGCAACATAATAGTATATGTCGCTACTTCGGTGGAAGACTGTCACAACTCAGAATATGTCGAATGCGTACTAAATTCATGATTACTGATTAGAGAGATAAAGTGATATACTTTTTCGTGGAAGAACGTCCCAATAGTTATTATTGAGTTTGGCCACCAGAGAGCAGATGTGTCTGTCTTCACTTGTACGAATACCATTGCGCTTTTTTTTTCAATACTGTCATATGTTTAGTTAGCGTGACCAGATTTTTAAAATAAAAATATAGTACAGTCGGTTTCAAACTACAGAACAGCTTGTTGAAGTTTTACATTACAAAAAAAAAGGAAACTAAATTCACATTCTACCTTAACATCTACAACAACGTTACTTATATTTATCAGATTTATGGATTGCATTTAATAACTCGTTTTTTTGTGAAAGCATATTATAAAATTCCAAGCAAGTTAAATTAATATTGCAACGCACACTAATGATTGCTTTTAATGTTTCAACAGAAAGTTGCGATTTTTCAGATGTCCATATATTATTCATCACTGAAAAGATCCTTTCTATAGGAGCATTTGTTGCAGGTAGCGCGAAAACATATTCAACAATTTCACAAATGTTTTTAATTGAAATATTATTTTGGACAAAGTGTTGAAATATTTCTAACCAACGCTGATCTGGCAGAATTTTATTTTCATTCCATAAAGTTATTTTGTCGTTTGAATTTGAATAAATGTATTCTCTTACATTGGATACTTCATCAAATAGTTGATTTTCATCCACGTCTTTCAAAAATTGATTGTTTTTCTGTACCATTTCCAAGCTTCGTTGTACATTGTCCCAGGTGAATATGTTTTTCAGTAAGATCCAATTAAAATGATCAAAAGCATCGGTTTCAGTTGTCCATTTATCCAAATACGATATACATGTTTCATAAAATTCAGCTACTTGGTTGGTAAATGTTGAAAAGGCATTATTGATGCCATCCTCTTCTATGCGACGCAAGATATTACGTATAGATAAAGGTATATACTTCTCTTTGCGCCTTTCTAACAATCTTATTTTTAAATCATTCAATATCATGTTTATTTCTACAATAGTGATATTTTCAGCTTCTACTTGTAAAATGGAATTATGAAAAGTAGCAGTCTGAGCGTGTACAAAATAAAGCCAAGCTTCGGATAGCTCGTCCATAAAAAAGTCATTTAAAATTTTTGGGCATTTATCTTGCGAAAAAAAATATGATTTTAAAGCTGGATACAACTTTATAACACGCTCTAAGGCCGGCATTAATGACAGCCAACGAGTTTTGGAATATCCTAAAAGATTATGATATTCAACTTCTGCAAACTCACAAAACTCTTTTAGCTCTTCAACTCTAACTGTATATATATAAAAATAACGATATATTTTCAGTAAAATCGTCTCCACATCTACAGGTAAGCAGTCGGTCGCTGTATGTATGCAGTTATTAAGAACATGTGCAGAACAACCGACTCCTACTATGTTGGCATGTAAATGTTGCTTCAACTTAAAATACACGTTATTTTGGCCCTTTTTGGCAGCTCCCCCGAAGTTGCTATTTGTGTTGTCAGCCGAAAATGCTATGATTTTTTTTTCTAAAAAATTTTCTTTTATTGTATTAATAATATATGCAGAAACAATATCGGACGTTTCGCCTGGTTGATTCTTTACTTCTAAAACTTTGTGCTGTATTCCTTCTTTTGGAGAAAAATATCTAACTAATAATGGAAAAATCTTAATGGCGTTATGATTAGATGCATCACAAAATATTGAAATATAATTGGAACTTGAGAGATTACTTCGTAGTAGATCTTGTATCCATGGAAAAAATACATTAACAACAATGGCTTCTGATTTTGTTCTGCCAGATGAATATTTGGGATCGTATACTTGCTTCATTAACTTTGATGTGCAGTCACATGAGCGAAAAGATTGATTATGCTTAATTGCACAGTATACAATATACTGTGCTTAATTGTATGATAAGCAAACACACCTTCTGCAGCGGCAATTTTACTTTCTGCACTGCTAAACTGCTGGCCAGTAAAATAGTTTTTAATACCATGAGAAGTACCAGCGGCAATATTTTTATCACATTGTTTATGTTTATTCGTTTGCAGATGTTGTAAAATTAGAGTTCGGTCCCCATTCTGTATATTAAATGTACAATGACACTTCGTGCAACGAACATCTGACTCTCCAATGTATTGTCGAATGAATGGAAATTCATTTCGCAACTTTTCATTAAAAATGCATTTTCTTCTAGGAGGAGGCATGACCGCATGACGTGATGTAGCTCTACGTGACGATATGAAAAATTTAGTTAATGAAAAAAAAAAATAATGGGTAATTTCATACCTTTTTTGTTTTATAACAACCTACGTCGATAACAATAAATTAATTAGCGTATGTTGAATGATCAACATATCATATGGTAAATTATAAAATTGTTAATAGTCTTTAAATTAATTTTAAATTTAATTTGGTAAAGTAATAAAATAAACACTGGCACTTTCAACAATTAAACTTTACTTATTTAGTTTCTAAATTGTCCTTATTGTTATTTACATGCAGTCACGTCACAACAAGGAACACAACTGATATAAATATAGAAGTATAGAACCACAATGGACTACTTTCCAAGGCCAACCGGTTATTAGAAACGAACGTGGCAACTTTTGTGAAGTTAATTCCTGTTAATTCTTTAAAATTCATGAAAGGAAACTCAATTTTGATTAATATTTAATTTGAAAAAATTATATCGTACAAATAGAGCTTTACAATAAAATATAGTACATTATAATAGTACAGTGTCTGATATAGGACAAGGGTTTAAAATATCGTACTGTAATACAATATAGTACGTCTGGTCAGCCTAGTTTAGTTGCAAATTAAATATCAATGTAACAGCATCGTGTTTTTTTTGTAAAAGTGTCACATTTGAAATTAAAAAAAAAACGGTAAGTACTTTTGCAATTATTTTTTTACGAATACTGTACTATCTAAAAATATGACACTCTTCTTATAAATTCGAAATTATTATAAAATCTAATTTTGGTAAAACTGTCACAACTCAAATTATGACAGTTTTCTTTAAAAAGAGTCAGTACTAACATAATATTTATTTTTAATAATAGTGTGTTATTTTAAGATAAGGCACTTTTACTTTTTACTTCAAAATTCTACAATAATCTCATGTTTTATATTGAATTGGGCCAGTCTTTTTTTAAAATTCAAACCATTTTTCTCTAATGAGACTGTAACCTCCGGTCATAAGAATTTAATTTTACCAGATTTTTGAAAAAATGTCAAGAGGTAAGCTGATAATGAGGCTGTTGGCGGTGAAGACAAATGACTCAAATGAGAAAGAACGAACATTCTTCAGAAAAAACATTGTGGGTGGTGAATGAACCAAGTATGTGTATTATTACCGTGTATTTTTTTATTGCTATTATAATTATAACAATATTATTGAGTGACATTGAACTACTGAGATTACTTAAATTACTTTATAACTGTTTCCGACAGTAGTAGTAGAACATCTGACATAGTTAACACTCCGGAAGTGGATAACACCAAGGACATAGAGAAAGTTAACGATCTGAATGTTGACCGCACGTTGACCACCAGCCTGGATATACCGCCATCATCATCTGGCCCACCAGTATATCAGGAACTCCGATTCAGCTCCGACGATTCAGTGGCTGATCCAAATTTTACCGATTCAACCCTGTCTGACTCCGATACAGAGTTGTCAGGAGATCTCAATAAAAATATTACAAAAAGAAAAATTTTGTTTCCTAGCATATTAGAGAATAAAACAAGAAAAAGGTTAAGACGCGAAAAAAAATGGCCAAGAAACCACAACAAAATATTAAAGAATAGCGGTAAAGCTTATGAGTCGTTTAAGAAAATAACCAATGAAGATGGGACAGTAATTACGAGAGAGTTAGTTACTCGAATGGCTCGAAAGTTGCTTCCCCCATGTGGAGAAAAATGTCGTTTAGCTTGCACAAAAAAGATCAATGAAGATGATAGGCTGATTATTTTTAACGAGTTTTGGGCCTTGTCTGATTTACAAAGGCAACGCGATTTTATTGCAAATTGCATGACCCCAATTAAAACGAAATATGGAAAAGAAAATGACCGACGTCGTTTAAATAATGCATTTCATTTAATTCACAATGGAGACAAATCGAGAAATTTTTCGTTGCTACTTTAGGGATTAGCACACGAATGCTTCGAACTGTTGATAATAAAATAGATCCGAATACAAGAATCGTTTCTAAAGATTCTAGGGGAAAGCACGGTAACCACTCAAAATTGCCAGATACAGTGAAAGATGGTATAAGAAGGCATATTAACTCAATCCCCCGGATTGAAAGTCATTATTGTCGGGCAAGAACGTCCAAAGAATATATTGATGGAGGTAAGTCGATTTCAGATCTTTACAGAGATTATGTAAAAATATGTCAAGAAAAAAATGAGAAACATGGACACTACACGATGTACTATTCAATTTACAACACGGAATTTAATATTGCTCGTTTTTCGCCAAAAAAGGACCAATGTGCGTTATGTATGAAATACACACAATCCAATGAGGAAGAGAAACTACTGATTCAAGAAAACTGTGAGACTCACATTTTGGAGAAGGATCTATCGAGGATTGAAAAGGAAAGAGACAAGAACTCTGATAATAATGAACTAGTGGCGGTCTATGATTTGCAAGCCGTTTTGCCTTGTCCACAAGGTGATGTCTCTCACTTCTATTATATTTCCAAAATAAACATGTATAACTTTACAATTTTAAATTTGAAATCTAAAGTTTGTGATTGTTTTGTATGGCACGAAGGCGAAGCCTTCAGGGGATCGAATGAAATAGGTTCTTGTATATGGAGTTACCTCAAACAAGCTTCTGAATCATCTAATGGACCAGTTGACGTAATTTTTTATTCCGACAATTGTGGCGGACAGAATAAAAACTTTAACATTATAGCGATGTACCACAGAGCCATAAAATATTTCGAAAACATCAAATCAATTACCCACAAATATTTGATTACGGGTCATTCCCAAAATGAGGGGGACTCTGCACACTCAACCATAGACGCACAGATTCGTAAAGCAAGAAAATCGGGACCAATATACACCCCAGAACAGTACATTACGTTGATAAGAACTGCAAAAAAAACAGGACCACCAGTTGTACACGAGATAACGTTTGAAGATTTTTATCAGTTTGATAAGGATACTACTAAAATTAAGGACAATAATTTAGGTGAATTCAAAATTTCACAACTGAAAATGTTCAGCATTAACAAATCTAACCCTTATGAATTACTTTATAAAATGTCCTATGGTGAACAGGAATTTTCTAAAGTAATTTTAGAAATAAATGGTCAAACAAAAACTACCAGAAAAAACAGTTCATATTCTAGCATAGAATTGCGAAGAGCGTATACGAACAAGAAAGGAATTTCAAAGAGCAAGAAAGATGCTCTGTTGAAGCTGGTAAAACAAAAAAATATACCTACGTATTATTCTGCATTCTTCGAGAACGTGTAGTTTTTTTATTTTTGTATTTTTCTTTAACATTTGCATTCATGTTCATTTTATTCTTTTGTAACATTTTTTAAAACAAAATAATTATTAAAAAATTATTAATAATGATGGGCTGTCTTGTTTTTATAGCTACCTTTCTCTCTTCAATACTGTCACAATTCAAACATTTCATGAGAAATTTTTGTAAACTGTCACAACTCAAAGCCTTTAAGGGCTGTAAAGGGTCGTACTATGATGAAAACTAGGTAAAATGTGCCTCTAGGTAAGTACCATTTCCATTGTAAAAGATGAATTTTCTAGCATTTTTCTAAATCACTTAAATAAACTTTCAATTTTTAAAACTTTATTTAAAACGCGATTTCCCAAAACTCAACAATTTTGAATTATGACAGTCTTCCACCGAAGTAGCGATGTATTTATTTTACTTGTCTTACATACCAAACAGACTTAAAATCTAGATATCATCTTAATTATGTATCAGAAATTGCAGCATAATTATGTATGGTCAAAAGTGGTATTTACATTTATGATTAACTCCTGGCCAAGAAGTCCTTCTCTGATGACATTTCTTTCAAAGTGGGATGGCATCTGAGGTTGTGAAGCTTCTTTCTTTTTCTTGCGTCTGGAAGAATGAAACCTTACTTGTGGATCTATGTTCTTTCTCACATTTATATTGCTTTGTGATGTATCAGCAACCTGACCTTTGTTCATTACAGTAATGGCTTTATCAAGGCATTTAGTAACTATTTTTAGAGAGTTTTCATCAAGACGTACTCTACTATTCAGTCCTAATATTAACTCGGCTTTCTTTTTAATATGATCTTGACTACCTAAATTCGTTAGTTCTTCGACGGGATCCAACCAAAAACTTCCTTACAGTTATCTTCAGAGTTTTCCTGCACTCTATTCTTACTAATTAAATTTATACTTGCAATAGCATGTATGTGTTTGCAAATATTGTAATTAATAATATTATCAGTACAAGAGCATTTAAATGTATGCACACAAATGTTACACTCATTGCATTTTAATTGGCAATTTAATTCACATCTTAGAGTAATAGTGTTCACAATGTACTTATGTGTACTATCTTTAGAAGAATAAACAAACCAATTACCTTCATTATCAGTAGTTATCATATTACTTGTGATAGAAGTGCTTTTGCGATGACTTTCAACAATTTTCTTAATTTTAGTTGTTAATTTATGTTTTGATAATTTTATTAATCTTTCGAAAACTTTGTCTCGAACCAAATTTAATAAAGCATTAATTGTTTTGTCTAAACGTTTACATTGTTTGCCATCTAAGTAACAATATTTTATAGTTTTATGCAATGCTTCAAGGTACATGTTCGTATTTATAGCTAGGTATTGTCTAAAGCAATATGCCCACTTTTCTGGTCTGTTTGCATAATGATTAATAAAATATTCACCAAACTGGTTAGTATCCTGATCACTTTGTAAATCATTAATATATAAATTTAATTGTTTGCAAAAATTTTCCTCGCTGACCTCATTCCGTAACACTTGCAATGTCTTAAAAACTAATGATCTCTTATCAGTATTTGTAATTTTTGTTAGATTTTGGATCCAATTCCGGTTAACATGCCAAGAACACAAAAGCGGGTAGGAGTCATTACGGATTGCCAAGCATTATAAAACGCAGGGGCATCATCCGACATAAAGACTTGTGCATTAATTACACCAACACACTCTTATATTTTAAATAATTCAATGTCAGATCTGTTGGAAAAACAAAACGCCACTGGTATTCCACAACCATAATCATCCACTATCATTAATGAAAATAATTGGAAATCATAGTTATTTAAGCCGTGAGTGCCATCAATACAAATTTTCGCATTACCGAATTTCAGTAATTATTGTTGCTTTTGAAACTGTGTCATTAAAACAAGAATAAAATCATGTATGTTAAGAAGATGATGATCTTGGCCTTGCTCTTTATATAAGAGCACTGGGTTAAATTCAGTATCTTTCATATGTTCTACCCACAACTTAACACTTTCGCGGGCACTCTGTTTTCGATGAGGCCACCCAAAAACACATCTTTGGTTTTTGTCGCAGCCGAGAATATAAATGTGCAAAATTGATCTTTATGGACTATTTACTTAGGGGTTATGCGATTTCTAGGGACATACACTTCGTAAAAGCATGTAACTAAATGGAGATTTTGTCTGCTATTGCAGACATGATTCTACCAATAGAATTTCTAATGTCTGCAAAAGCAGTCGTGCCCCTATAAAAAACACTGCATTTGCAGTCGTTGTCCGTTGCAGTCATTTTCATGGCGTTTCGTTGGGTAACCAATGGAAAACTCTTTTTTGATGTTGTGGACGTCTTTCTTCTCTAAAAGATGAATTCTTTTGAGTCTTGTGGAAGTAGTAGCTTCATCTCTCACATCGTCAAGAATTCTTTGTACTGTCACACCTTCTGATAGTTTACCTTAGGAAATAAATAAAAAATTAGTTAATTACTTATACAACAATTTTACAAAAAGTTCCTTCATAGCAGGGGCAATAATTTTACAGGAATTATTTTATGGTGATGTTTTACATTCTAGGTACAAGATTCAGCAAGCCAAGGATAGTTTGGTAGGATGTGTCCAAACGTGATGTGCAACGTAAGTAACAACATCATGTAGTAAAACTCCTAGATCAAACTGTAACAGGTATAAACGAAGTTAAAATTGTGGAATGACTAGAAGTTGAACGGCTAAAACTTCTAGTCATTTTACAATTTTAACTTCGTTTGTACTTTTGTACCTGTTACGATTTGATCTCGGGGTTTTACTACATGACGTTACTTTGCACAATCTAGACACATTCTACCAAATTATCACTGGCCTTAGATAACTTTTTGTAATTCATACTCAGGAGGATTAATTCTTTATTTAAACCACAAATAACTATTCAACAGGATTAATTGAATAGTGTTATGCAACAGGGAACCAACCAACGCTGCCTTGAAATACAGAAATGGCGACTTCAATTTTTTTTTTGTTTTTAAAGTTAACTTTTAGCCACACAATAGTTATGCTCATTATGTCCTTTGTTATCCACGGTTATTTTAAGATTGCGAATAATGCTGTAGTATATGTAACTGTAATTTTTTCAAAATATGTCAAAAAATGTTGCTTGGATCTTTGTTGAGAAAATGCCTAATAACCAGTTAATGTCACAACTTAGGGTTACCACATGCATAGTTATTATAAACATGGCGATTATAAACACTTTTATTGATCAAACAATAACTACCAACTCACTTAAAGATATTACGTAACAAAATTAAAGTAAAAAGTACAACACAATGTACTCTAATCTAATTCAATGTCAAAATCTAGAGACCCATTAAACCCTTCCAAATCTTCCTGAATCTTTTTGTCCTCTTTAAGGTTTTTGTAAAACGCTATTGCATCATCAGGGATTAGATGATACATAGAACGTAAATCGACCATCTTTGGTGAAGATATTGGTTTTCCACTTGGCCACAGCGGAACAAGCTGAGAAAAATCGTTATAGTAGGAGATACGTTATTAGAAATATATACCCTCATCTGTTATTTGACGATGACAAAGATTATAAGTTAGATAATATATAGGTCGATAAATTGCAAATGGGTTGCCTAGCTAAATCGGGGCCCAATGCTGTTAAATCCGCTTTCTTTCAGAAGAACGCTCTGCATCCCTGTCTGTCACATGGAATGGCGCGTGCAACGCTCTCTGTCACTACCATCACATTCCTGGTTGCCTAGATTTTAGATATTATCTTTTCAGCGCGAGCGTGGAGAGTGACAGAGAGCGCAGTCGACAAACAAGGCTTCTTCTTCACTTGAAAATGTTGTTGGTGCGCCTGGACGTTGAGATGGCATTTCAGATCGTTGAAGTCTTAGCTGATTAATAATGGTTCTGCGCGGGATGCCATACTTTTCACTCCCCTTTCTTTGCGTTAATTCTTTATTTTCAATGGAAACCAAACATTGTCTTAGAGTTTCGGAGCTGTAATTTTTATAATTTCTCGACCCAACACGTTTCTTATAATTTCTTGGCATCTTTTCTGAAAAATAAATATCTACCTTACAATTCCGTTGATAAAAAGTGTATTAATAACCACTTACAATGAATAAACTACGTTTACTTTTGAATGGCATATGATTGGGTTTACTTTGCTCCAGGCGCAAAGTTACCCCATCATAACAACGAAAATGTGAGCCCGCCAAAAAAGTGTTGTTACATTACGACCAATTCAGCAATTCAATGAAATATATACATATTCGTTTACCTGATTATATACATAATAAGATAAGAACATAATTACCTTAATGCGCTATGCAGATTTCAAGATGAAAGTGGCTTTTTCGGATACACAAAAAATAAAACTTTTAGCGTCTGGACTTCAGGAGCACCTCACATAAGAAAAAAATGGCGGATGAAACAATTGCCCGCTCAGTGCTGCCACTTAAAGGTCAAATGTTTCGGATGCGTTCACATTTAAATGAAATGTTGCACCGATTTGGAGATATTAAGCAGTAAAACATTTGAGAAAATTGGAGCATAGTTAACCGCATAGGAGCAAAGTAGGACCATTCTACGGTATCATTTTCTTTATCAGGGGAGCTACTATTAGAAGGTGGTACTGTTTCAATACTTTCCTTGTCATTTTCGTGTTCAAAATTTTGTATATGGGCATTACTATCTTCACTTTCATCTGATGGGATATAATCTGGATCATTTTGATCTTTCACATCAGTGCCCGCAGTAATTAGTAGTTTTTCACTGTCACGGACATCGTTAGTTGGCGCTACGGTATTCAGTATTTCAGCAGTTGTATAATCAACGTAATCTGTTAATGTAGAGGGACCTATTAAGTAGTAGTCTTGTCCTGAAGTAGTCGTTTCAGCGCAGGAACTGTTTACTCCCAAATTGTAAATAATTTCCATATTGTCTAAATCAAATAGTTCATTGCAATTATTTGTCGTTAATATTTTTGGCACAGATTCTACCAATAGTGCTTGTTGCGTTACTTCCTCACTGTGTTCCTTAAGCGGCTTAAGCTATAAAAAAATGGATGTACAACGTCTAATTTGGGCAATAACTTGTTTCATACCTTTTCTGGGGATATATCTGTAGTTGATTTATCTGCAGTAAGGATATTATTCGTAGAGTTGCTATTAGAACATGTTGTTTGTTCGTTGCAGCCAGATTCTTCAAGCTTGTAAATAAAAATTATAATAGTTTATGTTAAAAGTGGGTCTGAAAATCGACAGCGTACGAATATCAAACACTATATTATTTGCGTAATAAAAGGATATTTTCAGAGTAACCTATCAACTGAGTATGTAAACGCTCGCAACTGATTTTTGACCAATAGAAATACAGTTTTTACTCAACATAGGTACTAAACAGTTACATAATACCTAATAATTAGAAATTACCTGTTGTTTGGCAAGTTTCAGTATTAAAGCACCTCTAGTAGACATCACATTAATAAAATTACACACTTTTAATAATAATTCTCAGCACTATCACTTCACTAAAATAACCAGTACTACGCACAGATAAAAAAAGAGTACTACGTTGAAGCTCTGAAAACATAACCATAACACCACTTTTATTGTTGAGTAGGTGCTCCGGTGATGATATATTTAATAAAAACGCCGCCTGGTTCTTTGTTGTATTAAAAGAAGTTCACCATTGGCGGAAAAATATAAATTGCAATAAAGATCCACACATTATGGTTCCATGTTGCAGTAATAATATTGGCTTCTTGCTATGTTTGTTATACCAAAGACAGATGGATCTTTATTGCGATATGTATTTATTATATTTTGGAAACTTTACTTAGACCAGACTCTTCGGATCTATGTTGCACACAGTGAACTCTAATATAACTGGAAGGGAAGCAACAACACTGAACATTGAAGCAGTTTTGTAACTTATGCAACCCGCAGTGTGGTGGAATTGTTGTCCTTGTTTAACTTGTATGAAATAAAATACATATAATTAATCAAAAGGAGCTGCAAAATAGTCAACGAACATAACAAATCAGACAAGGTTAGTTGTACTACCAGCCATTGAACTCAATGCTACCAGCTCAATCTATCTTTGTCTTTTACGCCTGCTTCAACGAGTGCATTTGCGAGATACATGAGCGTCCCTTCCAGTTATATTAGAGTTCACTGGTTGCACATTATACAACTGTCAAACTGAAGTTGGTATACTTAAACGTAAACATAGAAACCTGTATTGGAGCTGACGAACAGATTCGAAAAAAATACAGTAGAGGGCAATAGTACCCCTATCTTCAAATACAGCCTTACCTTGATTTTTAGATTTTGTGGATTGGATCTTTGTTGCATAACACTATTCAATTAGGATTCATTGCTGAACTAAGCTAGACAAACAATCCTTATGTAGGAAACCCTATCATCAATGGAACTTTTATATTTAATAAACATGCATTAATTTGTTATAAAACAATTATTGTTCATATGAAATTAGACAAATTAAATTTATAATACAAACCTGCTATTTCCCTTCGTTCATCGTTGAATAACTTCATTCGCCCAATTTCACATTCATGGCCAGCATGTTTTGGATAAAATTTAATGAATAATTTATTATTCACATTACTAACAATTAAAATAGAAGGACAAGCTACTCCAATCTTATTTGTACCACTACTGCTTTTTAGAGACTTTTTTCTTCCTATTTGTAAGCAATCTTGATAAGATCTGTGGCATATGTAATAGGCTCTTATATTATCTTTCATAAAGCATCATATTTTTCTTCGGTTTGCTTCTTCCATTCCATAAATTCTAAAATCAACATTAAATAATCTCAAAGAATAGGGACTATGTAAAATTACCATATTCATTATTGAATTGCAGAGGTTCCTCTTGTAAAGGGAAAAAATGTTGTTGCTGCAAATGCTTATGCAAAGAAGAATAATTGCAAATATTATAGTTGCAATTCAAGTAAGGACACTTTAATCTTCTGCGCCTTTGTTTTTTATGTAGCCTTAAGTGAACAATTAATTTAGTTTTACTGTCACATAATTGATTACAATGGAAACACTGCACCTGCTGTCTTTTTATCACATTGTGTTTGATTCGAGAATGTTTGTTTAGTGCAGATCTGGTATGATACTGCTCTGTACACTCATTACAGCGATAAGACATGATAAACTTTTAAATAACCAATTACAAATTAAATTAAATAATTTTATAAAATCCCAACCTAACCTAGAAATTTTTGTAAACATAAACCAAACAGAACAAACAGCTGTGCACTTATGCTACGCGCTTCTTTTTATCTATGACGCGTTTACAGTTTACACTTTTACAGTTCATGACGTCATGGACCAAAAATGCTGGCGAGCTCGGCGATCGTCATTCGTCAGGGCGCGATCGGAGCGTTTCTCGACCGTGCGCGGCATATATATGGTGCGCGGCGGTCGTCGTTTATTCAGATTCAAAGGTTTTTGCTTTCATGACGTCACAATTGTGACGTTGCTCTAACTTTTGTCTTACAAACTTCGGTTACTTCGCCAGAAATCGCCTATTTTCGTCTGTTTAGTTTATTTTAACCATAAAACAAATTGCATTACTCCGTAATTCCGTATTAAATATTTAAAAGAATGATTGAAATGAAGTTAAATTTTCAGTTTTTCATAATGTGAATTAATGAAACGAGACAAACCTTGTAAGTAATATCCTTGTTTATAATTTATATAAACAAGCATAAACAAGGGTAATATTTACGACTTTGGTTAAGTGGTGACAATGGTGTTACATACTTTTATCCTTTTTAGGTGAACATTTCTTAAGTATGTAGTTAACTAAATCATTTTATCTTTAGCTATAATGAAAACATCAAATGAAACACGTCTAATGAAGCTACAATCGCTTATTCTATCATTCGGAGATGGGAGCAATTGAACCATCGGAAGGCATGAACGGGTAATGAAATTTATAAAGGTGAGTACATTTTTGCATTTATATTCGTAATAGTAAATGTTACCTTCTTAATCACAAACATAACTATGAAGCAAAGCAAAATCGTCAATTTTCTACAAATGAATTTCATAATGTACCTTTTATTTTTATTCATCCTATTAAGTACTGATTACAATAGTAACACTTTAGTTGTATTGCTCGTTTATTTAAAAAACCACACATTTCGCCCCTATTGTCAATCTCAACAATACCAATCTTAGCAACATATCTCCCTTCTTTCATTTACGAATTCCTTAAACCAAACAGATTATAATCATATCGACCCAGTTTTGTTAAAAGGACGAGCAGACCATGAACCTACTTTTCAGGAAATCGACTTTTTTGTTTCCAAATATATACTCAACTCAAATAATGAAAATTTGTATCTAACACAATGGGAAATAATTCAGCAATCAATAATATACCAAAGTGCACTTAAAATATTTCGAAACAACCTTAAAAATCTAGATTTTGTGGATGTTCGTCCTTTTGCAATAGCATAGAATTTTATAGTTTCACGTTCGTCCGGATGTTCGCTCTTTTACTGTAATACAAGCAATGCTCGTCTTTTTGCCTAATTGCAAAGTACAATGTTCGTCTAAACTGTATTCCAATTGTGAAAAAACTCAAAATAAGTAAACAATATTTATTAATCTAAAATAACATCAAAAGATAACTAAACTATAAGATAAAAAAATAGATATTCTTGTTCAAACAACGGAAAACTTTGATAAAAACTTTGGTAAACACACTGTATTGCATTAGAGGTAATTGAGAAGATAAACTTAGAAAGGTAAACTATTCCACCGATGAAAAATTATCTTCCTCATCAGATTCCATCAGGGCGTTTTGAATGCTTGCCTTGAAGGGAAGAGAAAGAAATTCATTGTGATATTTTTTTGGTATAGCTTGTGTCATACAAAGCTTTCTAAGTGAATTATACTTTTCTTGTGATAATGCAGGACGGGACCTGTAAGCGCTTTGTAGTTCTGTTGGTCCACGACTTTTTCTTGTGTTTCTCGATTTAACAGGCAACGATTGTAGGCTGACTTTAAATTGTTCTGATTCATTCGATAGGGATGTGGAGTACAAAAAACTATTTGGCGAGTTCTTTTTAAAGATAACACAACGAATATCTCGCATCTTTACAACTCTGCCACTTTCATCCTTTAATACCTGTGGAAATGTTTGTTCGTGAAGAGTTTTAAAGTCATAAAAATCTCTAAAACTTAAATTATTTATAATATAAGGTGGACCATTGCATCTGGCATTTCGTATGATCGTATCCCATTCAGATGGTGCGTATACGATTTTTTTTTATGAGCAATCTCTATACTTGCATGGACGGAATCCACAGGCATAAATGTATGACCTGGCAGTAAGAATTTAATCATTATAGTTGAGATATTCTTGCAGTTTTTCAAAAACCAACTTAGCATTGATAACATCGGATGATTTTTATTTTGACCACTACAACTATCACAGTATAACAATATTTCATTAATATTTGGGTACTGACTGTCAACTGACTGGAGATATTTGTACACACTTGTACAAATATCATTGGCTCCTCTTTTACCATCACATTCGCCCCAAAGGTAACACTGGACATTTCGAGTGCCACTTTCATAAAAGGTGAGATTGTAGACAGCATAACGGGTACTAAATCCTAATAGAAAACCACCATTTGGAGTACTTAGCACTTTTTGTAAATCAAAGCTAGTGCATAAAACTGATTCGCTAGCTTTTGATTCTTTTTGGTCTCTCAAGAAAGTTTCCTTACTGATATCTTTTTCAAGAATATGACTTTCATATCGTTTAATATTTGCTTCTGTCATTTCATTTTCACCTGTTTGATTATGGACTTCACATATAAGACATGTGTCCTTCTTTGGTACGTGGAACCCTATATTGAACTCAATCCTGAATATATTTTTGAAAACTTGTATATCGACAATATTTTGTTTACCCCTTGCATGAGCATACATCCTATAAACATTGGTTTTGTTCTTCAGTTCTGCAGGTAGATACTTCCTTGTGCTGCTTTTTCTACAATAATGGGATGGTACAGCTGGTAAGCTATTAATAAAATCTATTACGTCTTGTCGTCGATCCTCTGGTGTTTTATTTTTTGGAGGATGGCTTCCGCGACTATCGCTCTTTGAAGTAAATATATCGCTTTTGTTGGTTTCTGTATACCGTAGAAGTCTGTCGGAAACATCTAATGTCTTCATCAGAAACCTTCTGCACACCTTAAATTTATTTTCACCTAGTTTCAAAGAATAAGTTCGAACCAACTGTGTTCTGCTAGACTCTGCGGTTGTCCTTTTTCGTTTAGTTGGGTGTGCTTCTATACAGTTTAGTAAGAAATCCCTTTGTCTCTGGTGGTCAAGGGCCCAATATTCCGTGAAAATTGAATTTCTATTTTCTTCTGTAAAGGCACTGCAACGTCGAGGTCCACATCCTTTCCCTTTAGAACAAGGATTCTCTTGAACCCTCTTTTCTCGTTTTACTGCTGCCTTGTGGCCTACATACCTTTCACCATGACATCTTTTCTTTTTTCTTATCTGATTCTTGGTTTCCAATCTCTTTCTTCTCTTTCCGTAACCTCCATTTTCATTTTCTTGTTCACAGGGTATATCTTGAGGTATATCTTCATTATCATTCATAAGCTCTAATACCTTTCTTGTTTGCTTTCTTCTTACATTTTTTGTTTTCGTTTCTCTTCTATCATCTACATTTTCCGGTTCACTGCTTTCAGAGTAGGTGCTTGGTTCGTAGTTTTCTTCAATGTCTTCCTTATTTTTTAATGACATTGCACTGCTTTCTGTGGTCTGGCTGTTAAGCACAATAAACAAATTTGGGTCCTCGTCGTTTAAGTTTTCCAAAGGTTCTTGTATACCTACTGTTTCTGTTATATTCATATTTTCATTCACTATCTGCAATTGACAAAAAAGTTATTAGCTTTTTCATTTTTGTTAGGTAGTTAATATTTTGATCGCCAAATTAATTATGATTGTACTTTGGTAAAATTAAAATAGTATCTTTACTTAATCTGAATTATAATGTTTCAAAACAAGTTTTAATCACCTACCTGGTCATCTAAAATTATAATGGGTAAGTTGTCTATATCGAAAGTTTCAGTATTATTATGTAGTTTGCAGTAAAACATTATTATTAAGATTGTTGATAACCTCATTGTTATCGAACTTTTGTAGAGCCATTTCTACTATTTTTCTACCACGTCTTTGTTCCATCTAAGAACATAAAAACAACAAGTGAATAACAAAATGAAAATTTACAAACAAAAACCTTACCTTACTTTTCATCTAATTGTATAATTTTATTATTACCACAACACTACACTAACGCACAATAAGAAAGCAAAGACGCCATAACCAACTAAAAAGGATCACTCCAAAATACCATTACACGTTCGTCTTTTTGATTGATTGCGCATGGTCGTTCGTCTTTTTGTCACACCACCGGCTGTAAGTTCGTCCCTCTCTTCGAACAAAATTACGCATTTTAAAGCGAAACATTATATAGGATCGATTCGTCCTTTTGCTAAATCATTCATTTACGCCTCCTTAATGTAGGGGAGAGTGTTGTACCTTGGGACATTTTTTAAATTTCAATTTTTTACTCAAAACACAGTGCTATTTGAAAAATTTTATATGTACTACTAGGTTACTTAGTGTTTTTTACGTAGTGTGCACATTTTACAAATTTTAGAAAAATGGTATTACAATGGAAATAAATTATTAAACACAATGATAACGGGTGTCCCAAGGTACAACATGTTGTTGAACCTTGGGACATCAAATGTTGTACCATGGGACACGTTTTAGGTGTTGGTATAACGAAAACAGTAGGTAGGTATTTATAATAATTGGTACAAGGTATAAACTTTTAAATCAAAATGAACACTTAATATCAAGTCATTTAAGAATTATCGAACGTTATAAGATGAAAAATCTACTTCAAACAGTATTGTTTGTCTGGTTAATGAGCCTTGAATCACTGGAGGAGGAAGTTTTCCAATGATGTCATTTTCGGGCACATCATACTCTTCATGTCGTTCTAGAATAAAGCTTCTGGTATCACTTATCCTCTTATAATACTTTACTTGAAACTCGGAATCAGACAAAATGTTAGTAATTTCACCAACATAAAAATAAGCAAGTTTTTTTCCGAGAATTCGTACCAAAACAAAATCACCCTTATTTAAATTACCATGGGCAAAGTTCTCTTCAATCTTTTCTTCTACATCTCTACGTTTTATATTTTCAAACAGGGTTTCTTCGTCACTACTGGAACTGCTTGGAACTTTTTCATTATTATCTTCACCTGAAGAACTGTCCTTTTGTAACACCTTTCTTTTTACGGTTGGATAACTTTTGACTGATACTTTTCTTTTGACACATTTTTTTTCATTTTCAATAGATTCCTTTTCAGGTGTGTCGGTCAAAATGCGTGTTTTACCTTTCTTTCTTCCTTTTTGGGATAGTCTTGGTGCGGCTTTTGGAAATGACCGTATAGCTTCTGGCGACTTCAATGAAGATGTTAAGGGAATAGTTGAGGTCGAGGTTGAAGGAGCTGAATAATGAGAGTTCGATGTAGATGGAGAAGCAAAGGTATTATCTTGAATCGTCGATGATAATTCACCTACTGAAGTCTCGTTTCTTATCTCTCGGTCAGTGACATATGAGGATAGAAATTCATCATCTCGAAAAACTTGGTTATTGAAGGGATGAATCCCCGTCACCTGAAATCCTTTTTCAATATTCTCTTTAGTAAAAGATTTACTAAACGCTGTTCCTATTACTCCAGCAATATCATACAGAGTAATAGGTTTACCAGGATGGTCTAGTAACCAGCTGTTTAGGGCAGCATTATAATAGGACTTGTAAGGGCCAAATACGGTACGGTCCAGCGGTTGGAGCTTGTGTGATGTGTGAGGCGGAAGAGTCAGCATCACAATGCCATTTTCCTTTGCTAAGCTAATTGCTGGAACAGAAATGTGCGATTCATGATTATCAAGAATCAATAGGATCGGGTGATCTTTTGTTGGTTTTTCTTGAGCAATGAAATGTTTTAAATAATCTACAAAAAGCCCTTCATTAGACCATCCAGATGGATTCGCACCACCAATGGACCCTTTTGGAGCACCGATAAGCATATGCGGCTTGAAGTGCACCTCTAGGAAATATCAACATAGGTGTTACATGGTTACCAATAGCATTGACTGCAGCAATCATTGTAATATTTATTCCTCTCTCACCGGACGTAACACTTCCTACTTGCTTAACACCTTTTGATGATAAAATTTTGGGTGGTGTGTGAACTGTGGAATTGCCGGTTTCATCTAAATTATATATATTCCTGGGAGGAAATTGATATCTAGTCATTACATCTTGTAAATTATTAAAAAAAGAAGAGACATTTTGCCGATTAAAACTCGTGGCACGCGAAAGGCTTGTCGCCTCTGGTTTTCGTAAACTCAAGTTTGTATGCCGCTTTCTTAATCCTCGTAACCACATTTCTCCAGCGGTCTTATTTTCAGTCCAATTTTTTGGTATCTGAATGTGATTTTCTTGAGCAAATTCATACGCAAGTTTCATTGCATCTTTTTTTGTGAGACCATGATGAAGTCGAGCTGCTTGTAAGTAATAATCAACTAACAGGAGTTCTTGGTTGTCAGAAAACACTTTGTGAATATCATATTTTGCTTGATAGACATAGTCTGCATTATTTGGATTTGCTTGTGCATCATTCTCAATTTGCAGCCGGTGTAAAGAAAGATGACGAAAAAGAGTAGTTTTGGAAATTTCAAACATTTTAGCTGCAGTTCGCACTTTAACATTATTATCTACAACTTCCTTTACAGCTCTTTCCAAGGCGCCAATATCTATTGGAGGCCTTGTTTTACCTTCTTTACTTCTCGGCATTTTCCTGAGGACAATAACGATAGCTAAGACTATGTTCCTACCAGAAAATATAAATAATAGCATATGCAATAATATCTTAGTTGTACCTTGGGACAACGAAACGAATGTCCCAAGGTACAACATCAAACGTTAAATTATTTATATGGCAGTTTTTTCTTTTGGGGTTAAGTTAAAACACGTGACTTTAGACTAAAAAGTATAAAACAGCATGCCAATCTCACCTGTATTTACGAAATTTGTACAACTGTAAATGCTGATAAATGATTTTCAATTAACAACAACTGAGAAAAATTACTTTATGAGGTCTAAAAATGTAAACACAGCTTATCTGAACAACGTGCATTTTTCAACTAAAAATAGTTGACTGTAATATTAACAAGTATCAAAAGGCGCAAATTCTTATAGAATTTTAATTTCAACCAACTTCAAATCTGTAACTAATTATGGCATATACTATATACAATATATATGTATATAACTACCCCCCCCCCCCCCCACCTCAGACACAACCACGCCGGATTCTGCACAAATGAATCATTGTTTTTCTTTCCACCCTTAAGGGAGATGAGAGTGGAGAGGGTGACGGACAATTTGTAAATCACGAAAAAATGTTAGAGGCAAAAAAGTAAAAAAAGATCGTTTTTCTCCCCCTTTCCACCCCCAAAAAAGGGGTTGCAGTTGGGGGTGAAATTTTCAATTTGAGTATCGTTTTTTATGGAGAATCCAAAACAAATAAAAAATAAGTGTTCCCATTTAAGTTTTGAAAACTCACCCCCGCTCCACCCTACGGGAGGGGTGAGGGTGATGTTTACGTATTATGACTCAATAGGTTTCAACAAATAAAGGAAACGTATTTTTTTCTTTTTGATATTAAAGGATGTATATTTTGACTTTAATGGCGTCCCGACGGCGAACGGGTGATCCGATCAAAAAATTTACCAGCGATTTGGAATCAGTGAAGAATTTCCTATAAGATGACACCACTTCCAGCTTTCTAAACCCTGTAACATCGACCAACGCACAGACACACAGACACACAGACACACAGACACACAGACACACAGACATCCGGACGAATTTAGTAACCAACTTTTTGAAGTTGGTTGAAAAGGAACTAAAATATACGCGAGATGTTAAAATTCGCCGATTTCCTATAAGATGGCGGAGGTATCAACAACGTCCTAAGGTACAACCGTCCCAAGGTACAACCACAGAAATGTTATCCCTACTACTAACGTAGTGGGTACAACACTCTCCCCTACTGGTATATACAGTGCTCGCCAAAAAGTCGGCACCAAATGGATTTTTTTTTTATTTTTGATTTTTTAAAAAAACTTTTTACGGCAATAATTTGTGCTAGTCTAAAAACCTATTTAGCCCCTATAAGATATACCGAGCGATTTTTACTTAGCTAGGAAATGGCGTTTTTCGAAATTGTCTAAATTCTAAAAGTGCTATTTTTCGTGAATTAAGCAAGATTTCAATGAGATTTTTTCATCGTCTGTCAGTTTTAGCTTACCGAACAATCTCATGACCAGAAAATATTTTTTTTTTCTCTAACTTCCGCTAAAACTAAAGTTTTAATTTTTTGCAACATTTTCAAATTTTCACATACCAAGACATGATTTCAAAATTCAATTTGATTTCGTTAAAAACGTTAAAGATTTATAATTGGCAAAAACAATAGAAATTGTTAATTATTCCTTTAGGTTTGTTATTATTTACAGAAAAGTAATATTGTTGCATAATCTTTACGTTTTTGGTGCAACATACTTTATGGGAGAAACGTTTTTCAATGATAATGAATATCTATTTACGTGGCTTCTAAAAACTCTAATTTACCCTTACCGATTAATTACTTTCACAAGAATCCTGTAAATGTTCTTTTACAGTTGTCTAAACGAGGAGATTTTTCTTTATTCAGTTTACATGATTCAGTCAATTAAATAGTAAAACAATCCACAGCCGTCTCATATTCCGCCTACTTAATTGACTGAAACATGTAAACTGAATAAAGAAAAACCTCCTCGTTTAGGCAACTGTAAAAGAACATTTACAGGATTTTTGTGAAAGTAATTAATCGGTAAGGGTAAATTAGAGTTTTTAGAAGCCACGTAAATAGATATTCATTATCATTGAAAAACGTTTCTCCCATAAAGTATGTTGCACCAAAAACGTAAAGATTATGCAACAATATTACATTTCTGTAAATAATAACAAACCTAAAGGAATAATTAACAATTTCTATTGTTTTTTCCAATTATAAATCTTTAACGTTTTTAACGAAATCAAATTGAATTTTGAAATCATGTCTTGGTATGTGAAAATTTGAAAATGTTGCAAAAAATTAAAACTTTAGTTTAAGCGGAAGTTAAAGAAAAAAAATTTTTTTCTGGTCATGAGATTGTTCGGTAAGCTAAAACTGACAGACGATGAAAAAATCTCATTGAAATCTTGCTTAATTTACGAAAAATAGCACTTTTAGAATTGAGACAATTTCGAAAAAAGTCATTTCCTAGCTAAGTAAAAATCACTCGGTATATCTGATATGGGATAAATAGGTTTTCAGACTAGCACAAATTATTGCCGTAAAAAGTTTTTTTAAAAAATCAAAAATAAAAAAAAATTCCATTTGATGCCGACTTTTTGGCGAGCACTGTAGATCTCAATTTCGGCAAAATTGGTCTGTTCGTCCTTTTGTCAATATACGGTCGATATCTTCCTGATCTATTTTTTGCAACATTATCTTTATTAACTAATTGTACACTAGATTCTAAATTGTGTGCAGTGTAAAGACTGATCAATTTTTTGGAAAGTGAAATGTGAAAAGTATTTCTACATAAAGCCGGTCGCACATTGAGTGCAGCATAGCACAGCATACCTATGCGCAGCAGAGGATTTTGTAACCCATGGAAGTAAAGCAAACACCGCATATTGCACGCAGCCGAGACGTAGTACCGGCAGAGAATTATTTTTTGCCTCTGCTTACCTTTGTGCTCTGTAAACTCAACACAGTTTTCCTCTGTGCCTCTCTCAGACTCCGAGGTATTTTATGTGTAGTACCTTATAAGCGTATGTATTTCAACAAACTGATCCTTGTTTAAACGAAAATACATTTAATATTTATGTTCGACTATTATTTAGTTCCTTTGAAAGGAGAAACTCCCCATGGGTATTCCGTTGTTTTAAATAATCATGCATCCATACAGACTTTCTACGTTTCTTAGTCATACTGTACAATAATTTTACGGTTTCCATTTCCGAATCTGATTCTGATTCAGAATCGAAATACATTTCGGTAGCAGTACACATAATTCCATACTTCACCCAAAAACTGGACAGACGAAACTAAAATCCCTGCGTTCAATATGCAGTGACCATTAAGGTGCAGGTGGAGGAATAGTTTTCCTCTGCTGCGCTGTGTAATGCTGTGCTGGGTCATTCATTCATTCCTATTTTTCATTATTCTAATATTCTAATTTGCATTTGTAATTTACCAATTAATTCCATTCATATGTACTGTACTTAAGTACTTATGGAAACACCCTTTTCCTTTCCATAAGAAAGTGTCCAATTTGGACCACCCAGTATATTTGCAAAATGTTTACATTCTTTAAGTACTCTTGACTTATTTTCAAGATTCTCCATTAATATTTAAATCTAACGTGACTCCTAAGAATTTAGATTTTTTTCAACAGAGTGAGATAGCGCCATCAAAGTTTAAGGCTGGTATGTCTAGATTTAGAAATAACACAAACTGTTATTTTCTGTTAACCATTTTTTAATGTTTTATATTAGACTGCCCACTTACTTGATATAATTTAGTGATTTATCTTTAACTGCTAAATTTTGTGTTGTTCTGTAGCTTTTTTTTATTTAAGAGTTTAAACATAAACATGTCACTAATGAAAAGAATAAACAGTATTGGACCAAGCATGTCTCCTTGTGAATCCCAATTCCCAATAGATATGGTCAAAGCGTTTGAATGCAATTTTCTATTCTTCTTTCGTATATCTACAATTTGTTACCTATTTTTTAATATGATTTCAACCGAGATTTCAACCATTCAAAAGTCTTACCACGAACTCCATTTTCGTAAAGACATTCTAGCAGTAAATCACAATCCAGACGATGGAATGCCTTTGTTATGTCTAAGAAAACCCTGCAAGCAAGACCATCTTTCTCAAGTGCTCTATGAGTCCACGTTCTAAAGTTAAATAGTAAGTGGAGTGTTAATAGACCTATTTCTGAGTGTATAAATTTTATCAGTAGTTGTCTTCTCCTAACCTATTTCTATTAAGTTGTTACCCACTAAGCCACCTGTTATACAACCTTTTACTTCCCCAGTACAAAGTAAAAGGGAAGTATTGTATTAGTGTTCCAAAAAAAATTGACCTATGCAAATTTTTACATATCTTTGCGTTTCTGAATACGTGGATTCAAAAAATGAAAAAAAAATTTCCATCTGTTGTAGTCTGTAGTCTGTCCGTACATATTTTCTTGCAACGCTTTACTATAGGTACTCGGAAACTATTAAAGTTATCGAAGTTGGGCTTTCGCCAATTGATTGCATTCGAGCCAAGGACGAAAATGCTGATATGTACTACGTTTGATGACCTCACTTCCTGTATAAGCTAAAATGGCGGCACTAATTTTTTATAAGATGAAGTTGCGGTTTTTTATGTTGTTTAAAAGAGTATTTTTTATGAATTCAGCAATTAATATGGTGCTATACCTACTTTTTTGAAAAAAATGACTGCAACTGCAACTAGGGGTTCCAACATTACCGAGATTTTCTTTTACCGGTAAACGGTAAATATTTTCATGAAGAACCGATTAACCTGTAAATTACCGGTTTTTTTATTATATTTATTATATATATCATCAATTTACGACTAACTAATCTAATTTACACTTTAATGCATATATTAACAAAACAATAACCAATCCTTAAAGTATAATAAAATAAAATAGTAAAGTATAATAACAGGAAACAGACCAAACTAGACATAACACATAACAACACTTTTTTAAATTTTGAGATTAAGACCTAGTTCTTTCTGGGAATTAAAGTGTGCACGCAGTAAACAAATTGTATTTAATCTTTTATCACTCAGGCTTGTTCGAATTTTTGTACATATTGCCCCTGCCGAAGAAAAGGCTCTTTCTGCCTCAACACTCGTGGATTTCACTGTAAGAAGGTGATTGTAAGCCAGTGTTAAATACTTCCCACGCATGCGATCGAAATCCGAGACTATACGACATACAACGGAGCAACAAACACGGGAATCCCCTTCCAATGTTGTATAATTAAAGGAAATTACTATCGTATATCTCCATTAAATAATTCTAGAGAATTACCGAAATTACCGGTGTTTGTTGGCGAAATTTACCGTAATCATATTGGGCGGTAAAACCGGTTAACCGTTTACCGGTAATGGAACCCCTAACTGCAACGCTCTATACTCAGAAACTATTAAAGTTATAAATTTAGTAGTTATAACTCACAAGACGATTTTAAGCCTAGTATCACAGAATAAAACACTAGTGAAACAGAAGCGACACTGTGCTAAATACACGTGTTGCACATTTTCTTATCGCACTAACAACTCCTTCTGTGGTGTAGAATATAGTAATAATAATAATAATAATAATGAGTATCGATAAGAACCGAAGTACAATAATAATAATAATAATAATAATAATCTTTATTGTGCAAAAATAATAATATGCACAAATGGCGGGAGTTTCAACTATTAGCTGATTTTCCACTCCAACCTGCATTAGCTACAACATCTAACAACAAAAAACAATCACTATAACATTGATACCACCATGAACAACATTTCAAGATATCAATAAGAATGAAGTAAAAAACATTTTTCCATAGAGGACAACTACTTATATACTAGATTTATATACCTAGTCTAGGTATATAAAATATAACAAAATATGAACAAAAAATACAAGATACATTAGTACACTACATTTAATTAATCTGCATAGATACCAATTCCTTTTGTAAGGTTTTTCGCACATTTGGCCATAAACCGTTACTATTCAAAATATGACAGTATTTATTTAAATAGAATACAGCTATATACTCAAATGACTTCTGAAATTTGGCAGTACTGTGTTCCGTTATATTATATGTATGTGTCCTTCTGCCTAGTATTAATGTCATGTATACTCGACCTTCTAGTTAACAGTTCAACTATATAATCTGGTTTCCCATTTGACATACAGCTATACAAAAACTTCAATAACAGAAGTACAAACATATTTTCCATTTTTAAAATTCCATATACGGGCCTTTCTCTACTAACAGGAAACTTGTCTATTAACAGTTGTCCCAACCCTATTTTTCTAGAAAATTAAAAATATCATTGTTAGTCGATAGATAGTTATAATATAATATAAAATATAAAATATAAAAAACATATAAACAAGAAACCATTTTAATTTTCCCTTATTTTTCGAATTACAGGCGATTTTGTAAAAAATGCGGCAGAGGACTGTTTTGCCACCCAGAGGACTGTTTTTTCCACCTAGAGAACTGTTTATGTCAATGTTTATATGAAGAAAAATACAATATTAATTATTAAATGTATTCAAATAAATTCTCTTTTACTGTAACACATACAAAATTTAAATACTTATATTTATCAGGAACAAATTGCTACCTTAGCTCTCTAAGTAACAAATTAAAATAATTATAATCAAAATTAAGCTTAGGTACTAAGAATCAGCCTTGTTTACTTATCAATGCAGACTTATTTCTCAAAAACAGGTACAGATATATTAAAATAATAAAATATTCGTTTCCCTTTTAGGGCAATATCTGGGTTTGGTAACTTCTGTAATACTTGGTCAAAGGACACATCGGAAACATCATTTTCGTCGACTCTGAATGTGCGACCTTTGTCATCACAAATTTTTAAGAATTTTACTGTTAGTTCGCCTTCTTCCGTGTCTATCTTATTGATTACTGCAGCATAACGATATTCAGTGTTTCTTACTATAAATTTAACCAAGATGTAATCACCGATGGTGTAATTCTGTTGGTTGATTGAACTGTGTCCAGCCAGTGCAGCGTCGTCGGTCTCCATTGTGGAATCCTGTGGGTTGTTCATGTTTTCACTTTCAGAGTCTGTGTAAATATCATCTACGTTAAGTTTTGTCTCGTTTTTGCATTCTAACACTCCTAAATGCTGGCACTAGCCTTCACAAGTGCAACTTAAACTTTTCATTATGAGTTTAGCGGCACTTGGAACCGATTCCAGAGGATCTTTGAGAATGCATTTATCATCATAACCTAACTCTCAGAATTTATTTATTGAAGTTATATTGGCCACAGAACCTGTCTATTTTGAAATTGATTAGTTTTTTTATTAATTTTCAGCTGACGTACTCACTGGTCTTGCAAAATTGTGTTTACAGACCTACTATCGGAGTAAAAATGCAAGGACCCTGACTTTCAGTGGTCATACTGAAAAAACGGGGGGGGGGGGGGGGGGGTGAATTTTCTTCATTTTTTGGCAGTAGATGCATTAATCATTTATATTGCCCATAAATGTTGATTATTGTCTGATATAATTAAATGATTTTATGTGCTATAACCGAACATTTAGTATTTTCCAATATACAGAAACTAAAGAAAAAATTCTTGTTTTAAATGCTAAATTTGTATTACTGAAGTCAAGCTGCATTATTCCTTTATTGAAAACATAATTTGTTTTCTTGTAATTCAAAGTAAAGTAAATGTTATGATTATCCCGAAAGAAAGGCGCACATATTCCCGCGAGAGGTAATCTACCACATAGTAAACAGCGAGCGGTAAGCCACAACAATGTGAGTATTCTTTTGCGTTGTATAGCACACAACAGCTTCCCCGCGCACTGCACGTCACCGCGCGGGCCGAAGGATCCATTCTTTTTTCCAAATTTCTTAAAAAAAACGATATATAATGACATTTTTTGACTGTTAATATTATTATCAAACTATGAGGTACTCAGTTACACAAGATGTCGTTTTTTAAATTATGGCTTTAAGCCTAATTAACCAATTGGCCTAAAAAGCACCTCACATCGACAAATAAGTATACATTTTTCAAATATACAGGCCGTTTAATTATGGATGGCCACCGGCAATATCTTCAAAACCAAGGGTCTTAATTTAATGGGATAAAAATGTTTATAACTAAATCAGACACTAACTGAGACACATTGGGTAACACTGAGACATGTCTCAGTGTTACCCACACAATAATGTCTCACTGTTACTCATATCACTTTTAACTGCAAACGACCTTATTTACTTACCTTGCGATTAGAATTTTTCCAAAATAGTCTTAGACAACAACAAAAAAAAGTTCAATTTCTCACTCTACACATTAAAAACGGCAAAATCAAAACGGGTGGTTTTAAATTTAACGGATAAAATTTCTACGCAAAAATACTTTTGCCTGTTATTGTAATTGTTAACACTATAGCAGTCACAATGAAACTAAACGTGCGAGATGCTTGCAAACACAAACACCATAATTGTATGAAGTTAGTTACGCCAGAGTCAGTAGATTAATAGAGTACCGCAAGCCTTTGACGCGACAAATGCCGCCCTGGCGGCCATTTTTAGTCCATATACAGTGTGACTCATTTAGAATGGAAACACACATGTAAAATCTGAAGTTATTTACCGATTTTAACCAATTTTTTTTTAAAATGTCAAATAATCAAAAATCTACTTTGGGACAAAATTTTAAATGTTTATTCCAATTTTCAGGGCACACTACGATAACTTTTTCGTACTCGGAATGGAGAATTATTATTAGCGATTTGTTTATAAAAAAAATATCTACGCCACTGGATTCAGAATGCTTCCAAATAGCTATCACCAAAATTTTACAAAAATATATGTATTAATTACAAAGTTATAACAACTTAAAGTTCTAAGCTAACAGTTACAAAACAACACCCTGTATCAATAGATTGCCATGGAAAATATGTTAATAAGTCTTAAATTAAACTATCAGTGGAGAAAAAAATATTTAAAGTAACGTAATATTTAATAAAAGTGACGGAATCGCACAATTGAGTAAATACATAATAAGACCTAACATTTCCATTTAAATCTTAGTTACCATGGAAATTATGTTACTGTTTAACAGTTATAATAGATTTTTATTAAATATTACGTTACTTTAAATATTTTTTTCTCCAATGATGGTTTAAATAGTTTAATTTAAGAATTATTAACATAATTTCCATGGCCATCTATTGATACAGGGTGTTGTTTTGTAACTGTTAGCTTTGAAACTTTTCGAACTTTAAGTTGTTATAACTTTGTTATTAATAAATATATTTTTGTAAAATTTTGGTGATAGCTATTTGGAAGCATTCTGAATCCAGTGGCATAGATATTTTTTATATAATAATTCTCCATTCCGAGTACGAAAAAGTTATCGTAGTATGCCCTGAAAATTGGAATAAACATTTAAAATTTTGTCCCAAAGTAGATTTTTGATTATTTGACATTTTAAAAAAAAATTGGTTAAAATCGGTAAATAACTTCAGATTTTACATGTGTGTTTCCATTCTAAATGAGTCACACTGTACATAAAATATACTTACGAAGTGCGTAATTTTTAATAAAATGCGGTGTTGTTGTGTCGTTAAGTGTATTTTTTTTATTATATTCCGAAAAATTTAGTCAAAACATCATCTACTTTACTGAGCGTGTAGTAAGTGAAGCGCGGAAAGAACTAAAAATGGCGGAGGTTGCGGTACTATTAATCTACTGACTCTGAGAGTGGATCCCCATGAGCGGAACTAAGGCGCAAGCGGAACGCGGATTCCGCGCAATTTTGAACTATTGTCCGTCCTATGAAAACGCGGAAATCGCTTAAAAGCGGAAATATCATTACTGTCCTTTTGTTACTAAACAAGAATGCAGGCAAGTGATTTGTTATTATTAATTGGGGCATTGAGTGTTCGTAGACGTAGGACTCAACTAACTGTACACAAACAACGTTTGAAACGGAAAATAATCACCCTAATTGGTATATATAATCAAATTAAAGAAAAAGAAAAAAGAAAGTTTTGGGTTCGGCCCATTTTCACAGTTGAAAAGAGATATGAACATGGTCACAGTGATAATTTGCTGATAGAGATGCGTCTCAATGATCATGAGAAGTATTTTAATTTTTTGCGCATGACCCCAGCAATGTTTGATGGGCTTTTATCAATTGTTGGGCCAAAGTTGGTAAAATCAAACTGTGTTAGAGACTCCATACCTCCAAAGACAAGACTAGAAGTGACGTTGAGATATTTAGCTGACTGCCTCAGTATGACATCATGTTCGTATGGCTTTCGAATAGGAAAAAATACTGTGTCACTTATAGTAGCTGAAACATGTCAAGTACTGTGGGAGTCTTTAAATGAACTTGTCTTTCCACCACTCAAACAAGAAAACTGGAAAAAAATAGCGGAAGACGTTAATTCTATGTGGAACTTTAAAAATTGCATAGGGGCGATTGACGGAAAACATGTTATTATCCAGGTAATTTGCACTAAGTTACTATGTGTTGTCAATAATTGATATTGTATTTAGGCACCACCCCATTCCGGATCAGAATATTATAATTATAAAAACTCTCACAGCATTAACCAGATTAACCTATTAGCGATAGCAAATGCAAAATCTACATTTGTTATGGTTGATATTGGCGACAAGGTCGGTTAAGTGATGGTGGTATATTCCGAGGTAGTATTATAGGAAGAAGCGTGGAGGAAGGAGAACTGCACATACCACCCCCTGTTCACATTCCACAGCTGAATGAAAGTTTGCCATATGTTATAATTGGTGATGAAGCATTTGCACTTAGCAAACATTTAATGAGACCATATCCACGCAGCAGTACACTAAATAGACGAAAAAGAATTTTTAACTATCGACTAAGTCGAGCAAGAAGAATGGTGGAGAGTGCATTCGGTATCTTGGCAGCACGCTGGCGTATTTATCGAAAGCCAATTATAGCTAGTGTTTCAACTATTATCAAAATAGTACAAGCAACAGTTTGTTTACATAACTATATCATGCAAGAAGAAGCATTGCAACCAAATAATCAAAGAAGATACGGAACCTTGACTAGACAAGAAACACAGTTGCCATCGTTAGCTTTTACCGACATTACACAAACAGGAAGTAATGCACACTCGCGCAATGCTGCATATATTAGGGATAAATTTGCCGAATATTTTGAAACTGTTGATATAATAGAAAATCAATGGAGTCATATACTACTAAGCGATTTTTAATTTGTTCAATAAAAAATGTATGTAATTAAAAGTAAAACAACGCACTTTTTACTCCTCGCGCTTTCCATCTGGTGAATACAATCTATCTCTACTTTTCCCGTAGCTCCGTTTCACTTTTGCATCGTAGGTACGCCCTCGACACGGATGTCAATTCAAGTTATTGCCAAAATTAATGCAATTATTTACATAAATGCGAAACTCAAAAAACACATCAACCTATAAATAAAAAACATCTTTAAAACATTTGCATTTTAAGAATGTTAAATCGCGTCGATTTTTTAATGAATTAGAACAATTCACGTACACGCAAGTGTGATTTGCTGTAGACATGATTGCAACGAAAAGGGAATGACCTTCAATCGCTACTTAGTACTGCAATTTAAACGCACTGCAAGACGGTCGCAAAGTGAATAATGAGTTTCGACCCATACCGGGTTGTCCGACCTCTACATGTCGACCCATTCATGCGGTACATTTTTAATCGTAAGGCTGCGTATCTTCCCCAATCTTCAATCAACGCAAAAACTATCACTAAATCTAATTAACTAAAATCTGAAACTACATTTATTAAAAAACACATTATTCGCTGTCTTCATCATGCAGCATCTGCAGAATTTTAATTTCGATCATTGATCGTTTTCCAAATGACAACTTCTTTAAGGATTCACCCACTCTCAACAGAAAGCCATCAAGTCCTGATGTGACAGGAGTCTCTGGCTCGGTGGTTAAGGCTGTAACAATTGCCCGCTGCAATTCTTTTGTTTCTGTTGCTTTTCGTTCTGTAACAATTTAGGAGGAGAGACTTTTTTTATATTTGATAAGTAAATTTACTTACTCTTGGAAGGAGTAGTAATAGGGGTTCCCTCATCACCTGCCTCCTCTGGTTCTCTACTGCTTGTTGGGCTAGGCTCTGGTGGTGTACTGATAGAACAGGATATACTGTAAAAGGATTCACATAGGCACATACTTCATGTTAGAATTTTGTTAATACTTACTTTTTTCGCTCTAATGTGTCATTTAAGAACTGCATTATGTTGTAGAATCGGAATCCGATTTGTTCTGTTGTGGCTTCTGCCCCGCTACGTTTGTAGCTATCGACTTTCCTCTTCGCTTTTATATAACAATCGCGAAGATACTTCCAACGTCCTTTAATAGCTTCAATTGACATAATCCCCCCCCAGATTATTTTCTATTTCTTTCCAAAGTATATTTTTCTTAAAATTTGTCCTATCTTGTAACGGAAGGGAACAATTATATAATAGTCCAGTCAAGTTAGGTTTTTACCTTGAACAAATTGTTATAAAGCTGAAACTTGGCACAGAGTTAGTTTTTGGCCTTAGAATGAAAATACTAAAATACTCGGCCCGACACTAGTTTGCGTCCTTGAATTTCACGGCCATGACGTCATTCCGCCCGAAAAATAGGCGCTCGCTACTTCTAGATGCTCTATAAAGCGTGGAATTGATCAGAAATGAAAGTTAAAAGATTATTTTTGACACAATTTAATAAAAAAAATATTTCAACATTAAAACAAAGCAAAAAAATAAACAAAAACTATACTTTAGTGCAACAATATACCTTACTGAATAACGACCGTTATATTTCGCTCGGACACTTCATAAAAACTAAATTTTATACCTATGCTTATTTTTTAAAAAATGAACAGTTTTATTATTATGTATATAAAAATACAAAAATTGTTTAAACAAATAAAATAAAAAAAAACTATAGGTACTTCTTCCCAATCGTCATCAGCGTCATTGTAACAATCACATATATTTTTTGATTTATTTAAGCAAAAAGTTCCTCTACAGTTGGCACATAATTCAGAACATACCTACTTGTTCTGTCTGTTTACACGTGTAAAGTGCACTCCAACAATCGTTTTTATAGGCACAAGATATAAGCTGTAAAAGAGACGCAGTGGCGGGCAATTAGTGTACAACAGATATTGGTACCAAACTACCTTCTTCAGGGCCCCATCCCCAAGAAGCAGCTGGCAGAAAATTTCCAAGCCATTTCTGTACTTGTTTGCATTATAAAGATATTAGCGAGGATATTAGTCTAATTTTTCTCAAGTTTAGTTATATATTTAGGTTAGTTAATTAATGAGACAATATTACATATTGCTCATTGATCCTAGCAAATAAATCAATAGTAACTAATCTTGCTTTGAATCACTAAAAAAAAAAACAAAAACCTGCTAAAAGTTTAAAAAACATCGATCTGTTTGTTAAATGACATTTTAATTTACCTGTACATAGGTTCGCAAAAGATGTTCAAGAGCTGAAGATGTTGGTGGAACATAATCACTGCCGGCGCTGACAACGAAACGCGGTAATGAATAATATCAATCTGTGGGTGTATTTAAAGAAGAGACAGACACTTAATAACAAATACTACAACAACAACAACAAATATTACTACAACAATAATCATTTACTCGATAATAAACTTTTTAATTTAGCCTTTTGCGAGAAAACAGCTTAGGAGTATTGACAACTTTTATTTATTCGAAGCACTAATTGTTTATATTTGACTTATTTTCTGCTATTAAACAAATTGTTTATCGATTTCTGATCAATTCCACGCTTTCTAGAACATCTAGAAGTAGCGAGCGCCTGTTTTCCGGGCGGAATGACGTCATGGCCCTGAAATTCAAGGACGCAAACTAGTGTGGGCCCGAGTATTTTAGTATGTTGTTTCTAAAGCCAAAAACTAACTCTGTGCAAAGTTTCAGCTTTATAACAATTTGTTCAAGGTTCAAGCTATATTTTGTCTAAGTTGACTGGACTATAATGGTTTCCTTGCGGCCACCAAAGCTATTAATTGCTCATCTATTTCGTCCTTGCATACGTTAGGACTTAAAGTTTGACCATCTTGGGAAACTAAAGTGATAATTATCGTACTAATTACCTATTTATAAACTGTAACATTTAAAACTTACCGACAGTTAAAGTATTATTCTCGTCCGAAACAATCTGCTCTCCATCTTTAAATGAAAATTTACTTAAACACACATGTTCTAAATAATAATTGTTACAATGAGTAGCAAAGACCCATTTGCAATAACCGCATTTGTGCAACGGAAACTCAGCGGAATCCATTTCATCCATTTTCTCCAACAAAAGACAAAGCAACTATCCAACAGATGAACACATACGAATTTTAGGTTAGGAGCACAGAAATCCGCCAAAATATTAAAATAAACCAACTTTTTGCGGAATGCAATTGAACTTCTGCGGAAACAAACGACCTAACCGATAACAGTTGACGTTTGACGTTGACGTCATGCGCAACTTTATTTGAATCAAACTATAAATCCCTGAATTTGACCTTAATAGCAAATTATTCTAATTCTGTTAAAACTTGTTTGGCTTTCCTGCTGTTTATACGATACAAATTGATACCTGTGATAGGTTGTATTCTCCTTGGACAGGAAATGTGCCTCAAGTACCTCGAGTTTGTCTTTTTTTGCAGCTGATGTGCACCCATTGTACCTTTTTCTCTAGTTCACTTGCTATTAAATAATTTTTGAAACGCACCCGCCATGTTTGCCATTTACAGAGGATAGGTACAAGTCCTTTCTGAAGTCAGACTACAGTACTGTCACTGGATAAGAAAATGAAATTCAGAAGATTGGCAATTTAGTTAGTTAGTGGAATGCATTACCAATGCTTCTGAAACAATATGCCAAAGACCTCAAATATTAAGAAGAAGAAGGAATATGCGAAAGCGATTTAGAGCACGGGTACTGAAGGACAAGGAAGTCATTTCCAGCATTTCATTTAATTTAATACTGTTTTTTGATTTAATTTATTACACTGTTTCCTGAAAAATTAGTACAAAGAAATACAATTTTATTAAACTAGGTAAATCATTCCGAGGATGGCTTATTATTGTACTGATAATACCTAAATAATAAATAAAATGATTTTTATTTCGAAAATGAACGAAAGAACGAAAAAGTCCAAGAGACACTTTTTAAGAAGAATTAATCTGTATTTAAAAAGCGACACTAATTTTTATAAAAACAAGTGGCGTACAGGTTTTTCGCTAAGCAAAACTTCATTGCACGAACGCCACTGATGTAAGTTCTTTAGAAAATAATGTTATACAAGTAAATGTGACCTTTAATGATACATATGCGTGTACCCAAGCTTATCTCAATTTCTCAACGGATTTTCGATAAATGATGTAAAATAAACTATTAAAGACGGACAAGCTTAAACACCCAGTATCTTGAAAGTGGTTCCTTACAACATTCTATAACACCTTGTATACTTAGCTGATCCATTAGATCTTTACCTGGTCACAGTAAGTTCTCCATTACCATTCACGCAGAATATCTTTTAACACAAAACACTAGTAGGAAACTCGGGAAGAGACGTCATAAATTCCGTCCGAAGTTTCGGAAATAATAAATGTCTTTTTTGAGCACACGGTGGAACTTATTGATCGTCATACAGGTAAATCTGTACTTTCCGCCATAATTATACGTTTGTGTATTTGCAGAGACCATTTTAAACGAGACCAAAAGAAATTGAGGATTGCTGATGGTAGCATGCTCTTAGCAAATTTCAAATTACAAGGCACGACACGTAACATTGCAGGTTTGCAATCCCAACTTTCAAAATGCACATCAGATCTAACTAAACTTCAATCGAAATACAACCATTTTGAGGCTACAGCTGCAGATTGTCATAATCCACTTCGAGAAGGCACTCATTCCAGCAGTAAGGTAAGTTTTTTAATTAATTTTTTTGTTGGCTATGATTTAAACGGGGTTCGGGAAAAAAAACCCGGGAAAAAAACCCCAGGAAAAAACCCCCGCACTGCAATTTCAATTGATACAAAATGGCAACATGACACTAAACAAAGTTTGCCAGAAAAAAAAATGCTAAACTTAAACGTAGATTGTCACTAAAGCGCCTAGGTTATGTGCAGGTTTAGTATATTTTTTTTCAATTGATACAAAATGGCAACATGACACTAAATAAAGTTTGCCAGTAAAAAAATGCCAAACTTAAACGTAGATTGCCACTAAAGCGCCTAGGTTATTTGCAGCTTTAGTATTTTTTTTTAATTTTCGGGGTTTTTTTCCGGCGGTTTTTTTTCCTGGGTTTTTTTCCGGCGTTTTTTTTCCGGGTTTTTTTTCCGGGTTTTTTTTCCGAAACTCGATTTAAACGGTCAGCTAATTAAGCAGGTTTTGGTCAGCTCCAAAATGTGTTTTGTTAGCAAGCAAAGTGAATTGAGTGGTGGTAAAAATAACTAAATTTATCAGCAATTAATGTGGTATTAATGACAGTCTCAGTTCCTGATTAGAGTCGTTTGACCTCGCAACGTCACTCAAGCCAAATGACAGTCTTAAAATTGATGTAATAGAAAATTAAATATATCTGCAGCGCATCGTGATTCGTATTTTATCAAATTTTGGCAAGCGGCGCGAAGTGACCCTTTTTTTTCACTTACCTACGTTACCATGACAGCGTGCCTGAAATGACGACGCCATGCGCGAAGTACGCATTGCACGCAAACTAGATGAGAGTTTTGTATTTTAACGTTAAAATAATATTGTCAACTTCTTCACATTTGTAGAAAAAACTTTGTTTGCAACTCGTGCGCGAAATACTTTTGGTGATCTCGACTATTTTTTTCAGTTCTCGATCACCAAAGTGGCATTTCGTGCACTAGATACAAAAATAACTATTTTCGCATTTCACACAGTAATGGACAACATTGACAAATGCCAAATCGTTCAGTAGTGAAGCATTTTACTGCATAGCAACCATTACTGCGTAGCAACGATTTTGTAATACCTTTCTTTTGATTTCAAGGGACGCAAGCTGGAACAGGCTTCATTAGCAGCACTCAAAGAGCGGCTTTCTAATTGTTTTTCTTCTTGCAAATTCACATTCATGTTTCTAAATATGATTTAGAAAATTTGTCGATACTGTCAATTTGACGTTTCTAACGAGGTTGCTATGTTACTACGAAACATTGATCCACCTGCTACTTTTTAAATATAAATCAAAAGTTTCCTAACAATTTGGGTAAAAAATGCGAAAAAATGGTATACGCACCGCGTTAGAAAAGTTATTTTACTAGACTCGTGCGTGTGGCTAGTCTAGTAAAACTTCACTTTTCAAAACTTTTTCCGTAATGTACTATCGAATTGCTAATTAATTTTATTTTCTAGAGCAAAAAAAGTGCGCAAATTTTTTTGCTGCATTGAACTAGGGCCTCCTGAAATAGGGTCATCTATGTAATGCAAACGCACGTGCGAATAAGTTGCCAAGTTTCAAGTGCTACTGTTCAGGAACTGTAGTACCTAGGATCCTGAAAAATGGCAACCAAGCACAATTTTTTGTGCTTTGCATAAAGGTTGCAGTCCAAAGTTTAAAAAGTTTTAGTTTTATCAATGTTACCTATCTCACAAAGTTTGCCCAAATAATCCATCACCTCAATTTGGGGCAGATTTTTGATGACTGATAACTTTGAAACAAGACCTTCTAGAAACTTATATTTTGGTAAGCTAACTAAACCCATTACTACTTTTAAGCCACCAAAGTATCAGCTACTAAGTTCACTTTGTTGTCAGGATGTGTGCTATTGAACATGAGGTTCAAATTTTGGAAGGTTTCAAACCCAAATAGCACAAAACCTTTTTCTCCAATCAAATTCTTTTTGTTACCATTGGAAAGAGCAAAGAGCAGACTATTTTCTTTTGGGATCATTTTGTTTCATTATGAAGAGTCATTCCATAAGGCCAGAAAAATTACTTTGGAAATTGCACTCCGTGATACACTGTTTCTACAGGCCATTCAAACTATTAGTGCTAATGATGCTTAATGTCAACCAAGTGATTTTTATTTATGAATATGGAATAATTAAACCTTGTCTAATAAAATTGATGCTGTTGGAAGGTTGTATGTATATTCCAAGCCGAAATGATATACGTATGTTCAATAAGTAAAACTACAGGTTATTGTTGAAAGTTGTTTTATTGTTTCATAATTGATTGAAATTTATCATCAATATTCAGCATGAATGCTTCTTCTCAGCTGTACTGCCTTCCCATTGCTGTTGCTGTGGGGACTGGCATGTTGGCTCTAAGATGCTGTTCCTGTATCCAACCGTCTTTTCTAGAAGGCCAATGAAACGAATGGGCTATTGTGGATGCATAAAATTGACCAAAGCTTCATACCGTTCAATTGAAATTTCACAAATGTTGCCAAACCACCAATTGTTATCATAAATACAAGCAATGTGTTGTCCTGGTTGAAGATTAGCAACTAAAATGGAATACTGGTTGTAGCAAATCGGTTTAAAGAAACAACAAATGATGATTCTGCATCATTGGAAATCCTGCTAACATGAGCTTGAACTTCACTAATGGTCACAAAATGATGACTTTTCTCTTATACCTGCTACTGTACGACTATCTTTGAATCTTTCTTTTTGGCTGGTTTGAACTGCACCAATTTCTTCTTTAGAAACAAAAAAAGAACTTAATTCCATTTATTTGTTCATTACAATAGTCAAATAAATTCCTTGGTGTCAAAATTAGATCATTTACAATCTGCTAGACGTTTCACAGTTCCACCAATGCCATCACAGGGTGATTTGCCATGGCTTGTTCCACTCTGTACTACAATTAAAATCAATTTTGCGTTGCCACAACTTAAATTCTTGTAATTCTTATACTGTGCTACAAAGCCATCACTGAAGTAGTAGATGTGTGTTATTTCTTCCACAGTATTCTTCATTTATTCGATTAATTTAGTGTTGTAATATGACCGGTCATTTATTTTTGTGGTAAGTGACCATTTAATGTGACTGGTAATTGACCCGGACATTTAAGGTCATTTTTAAAACTTGCTAAAACTACTATCGGAGTAAAAATGCAAGGCCTCTGACTTTAGAAGCTTCTATCTCAGTAATTAGCAATCATAATTTAATGAAATAAAGTGCATTTAAAAGATCATTTATTCCTACATAAAGATGTACAGTTTTAGATTTTTGCAACACAGCGTTAATTTTCTGTATTAATGTATGTGCGAAAAAGCGCTAAATATGATTCAAATCGCACAAGCGCTCGACTTTAAAAATTAATTACGGCTATATTATTGAAACTGAGTGGTAGATACTTATATATTTGACAAGTGTATACTTTTTTGTCGTCGGTGTGAGATGCTTTTGAGGCCAATTGGTTTATTAGTCTTAAAACTATAATAAAAAACGACATCTTGTGTAACTCAATACCTGAACGTTCGATATTAATAATATTGACAGTAACATAACAAGGTTAAAGAATTATATTGTGGTCTAAACACCATTCACAAAAATAATGCCATGTATACATGTTTTGTTTAAAAGAAATTTGGAAAAAAGGATGGAAGCTTGCGTTCGCGCGGTGAGGTGCGGTACGGGGTGGAAGATGGTGCCGTACACTATTGCTATGAAGCGCATGGTTTTGTACAATGGTAAAGAATAATCACATTGTTGTGGTTTACCGCTCACGATTTACGATGTGGTAGATTACCTCTCGCGGGAATATGTGCGTCTTTCTTTCGCGATAATTATAACATTTACTTTGAATTACAAGAAAACAAATTTTGTTTTCAATAAAGCAATAATGCAGCTCGATTTGAGTAATACAAATTTAGCATTTAAAACAAGAATTTTTTCTTCAGTTACCGTATATTGCAAAATAGCACATTTTCGGTTAGGGCTTATAAAACCAGTTAATTATATGAATAATCAATATTTATTGGCTGTCGACTTTTCAGAAGTATGTGTGCTACAAGATTTGTAAATTTGGTAATAATTTATGAAACAATAACAATTTTATGATAAGTTAAAATTGACCGTCAGCCAGGAAAATACTAAATACAGCGTTTTTATTGCTGTTAATTCAAATAAAAGTTAAACAACTGATTCTACCAATTTGATTTTTACACATGTTAAACATATATAAATGACTAATGTACTGCCCAAAAATGAAGAAATTTCACCCCCCAGTTTTTTCGTTATGACCACTTAAAGTCAGAGGCCTTGCATTTTTACTCCGATAGTAGTCGTTCACAGTTAGATAAGATTTCAATTAAATAAAACATTTACTCGTAATCAGAAAAATAAAACTGTAGTTTCAACATTTTAATAATAATAATAGAACAAAATATGAACTTTAAAATGTAAAAAAAAGAACTCTAGATATTTAGCAAAGTAAAAAAATGAAAAAAAATCTATTATAAACTTAAACTACAAACTAAAAATTAGCATGAATAGAAAATACAATATTTTTAGTGTAAAATATAAGAAAATAATATAAATCACATACATTAAATAATAGTGGCAATGGCAAATAGAAAGTTTTTAGAGGTATCTTGTGTTAAACAAAAGAAGCATTTGAACTTTTGAAGGGCTCAAACGCGCACGTCTAAGCCTTTGAAAAAAGACGTTCGCATGGCACAGATGTACTCAAGGCGCTTAGTCTTTCTTGGGCTACAAGACTCAGATATGGATACAGATATTTATTTTTTTGCCGCCATTCTAGACCTAGAGGATCTTGCTGCCTTGCTAACATTCCACACTCTAAGTACCTTTGGACCTCGATAATTGCCCTAGACGTTGCTGTTCCTTAGGGTAAAACAGTTGCTGGTACAGTGTGGTCAAATGCGAACCAAACCGATAATTCTTCAGCTGGCCCACTATCGTACCTTGAACTTGAGGGTTCAGTATCCATAATATTCGTATTTGCGTTCCTATTCCTAGATTTCTTCATTTCAGCCGAAATTTTTTCGGCAACAGCTCCGATTAATGCCTTTTTAATTACTTCAGTTGTACTTCTTTCTTGAAAGGCTATATTTTTAAATCTAGGATCGCAAAACGTACTGACACAAAGAGTTATTAGGTTGAGTGTTTATTAATCCTCTATATCTATGACACAAAGAGTATTACTATTTTCTACTTTTCCTAAGCGTTCCTTAAGTCCCTTAATTAATTGTTGCAACATATTTCTTATATGGTTGGTAATTCCTTTTCCTGGAGCATTGAATAAATATTGACTAGTCCCTTTACTATCGGCATTACAATAGAAGCATTCTCGTACGTATCTCCACTAAAAGTTTTTGTAACAGATTCAAAAGGCTTGAGGATCTGACACATTTCTTTTAACATATGCCACTCATTTTGGTTGAGAATAGGAAGATCTGCATTATTTTTTAATGCCATTGTTGTTTTAATGGCTTCCTCAAGTTGCACAAACCTTTGTAACATGCAATATGTACTGTTCCAACGTGTCGACGAGTCCTGTATCAATTTTAGTGGATTATTATTTCCTTGTTGATGTCTTTGGTATTCTAGCAAGTTCAGATTTGATACCGTACTTCTTTTAAAAAATACAGCAATAGTCTTTACTTTTTCTATTGTAGTAATCACTTGTTCATCACATTTTAGACCGTCTCTAACAATTAAGTTGATGGTATGTGCCACACAACCTAAATGTTTCCATTTTAGTTTCACTTCAATAGCATTTTTTATATTGACTGCATTGTCAGATACACCTAACATAATCTTTTCTTCGATGTTCCATTCCGTCACAATCTTATGAATAAGGATCGGATTTATATTTTTTTAAAAACCTGTAATATTTTTTAAATATTTCAAACTGAAACCAAGAAGTTAAACACATTTATTCATCAAATCATCATATTCATAATCAATTAATCATTAAGTTATTTATTACAAGAGGAAGAACCTAACCCTTAGCAAGTATACAGGTATCCATCCTAATCCTTACATTGTTTACTGAACAAACAACTGCCCATTTATTTTAAATCCTCCTTTACAGGTGGTATTTTAAAAATACGTATAAATTATGAGTCAGAGAGAAATTCACCAAACATTTTCTGTAACGTTCAATACACGTATCTAAAAAAATAAACGTAACACAGGTATTTCTTCTGTGGTGACACGTTCTCACCACTAATTGGGATAACCAGGCTCTACCAATGCACCTTGTTTTCATGTTGCAATTCTTACAACCGTTCACAATACAATAGGGCATTTGAAAATCGGCAAAATATTTTAAGAAAAATATGAGAAGTGCGAAATATTTTTTTTACTTTCCAATATTTATTAAAATATTTGTGTATTTTTTTGTACTTAAATATTTTTAAAAATATTTCGATATTTAATAAAATATAAATCCGAGCCCTACTTATGAAGTTTTCTCGCTAAATTTTCTGACGTATGGTGCATTGGGAGGTGGCAACACTCTAGTAGCAATGATTTGTCATGATGAGCAGTCATTGCCATATACCCATCGTTATTGCAAGATGTCCAGCAATCTGTTGTTACACACACCTTCTTTGCTTCTCTAATTATTAAATCTTTTACACACACTTGACATTTTTCGTATAAAGCTGGAATCATTGTACGTGAAATCAAGTGTCTGCTGGGTAACTGGTAATTTGGATTTAATAAATGTACAAAATTTTGAAAAGCAGCTTCTTCCACCAACCGAAATGGTTGAAGATTTTTAATGAAAAGTTTAAGTAAAGCGTTGTCGAGTTGTTCTTTTCTATTTGGGACCAGAGGTCTTAAAACATACGCTGATAGTCGTGATTGTGACATTTGTGACTGTGGTTTTCTAGCAGCAACAGGAATAGTGGAAGACGTGGAAGGTGTCGCTGATTCAACGTTCACAGTGGCTTGACTACTTTGACTAACACTACCATCATTCGATTGCGACGTCTACGAAATATTGAGAACCTAAAAAAAATTTACATTTTCAAATTGGTACTCTTAATATTAATAAAAAAATAATAATTAATTAAAGCTTTTGCGTAACAGTGCTTAAAAAATGAAAAAACAAAACTATTACCTACCTGAGATGTCGAAGGACTCGAAGCAACTGTTATCGTTGGGTGTTTGCTCATTGCTCTGCATATGTTTTCGCAGATTCGAAATACTTGTTTTGTAAGATAATTTTGCAGAGCAAATATGTTACATTTGGCATATATTTCGTCAATTTTGTTAAAAAAATTCCAAATCTCACTCATCTTACGTTTCACTTTCTTGTTAGATTCAGACATTTTATTTTACTAAAATATTAAATTAACTTTTTCTTGCGAAGCGTACACTGTAGTAGACACAAACTTAATATGTCATGTCCCTAGAATGCATCTTTATGCTATAAAGCGAGCGGTTAAAAATACACTTAGGTAGGGGATTTCCCCAGAATTCGACTTATCAAAGGTGACGCCAAATATTCTGTTCGAGTTATCAAGATATTCGAGTAATAAATACATATAATTCTTACTCTTGACGCTAGTGCCAACCAATTTGATTTGAGTTATCGAAAATTCGAATTATCGAAGTTTGACTTATCGAAGTTTGACTGTAGTTTTTTGACCAGCTGTTATGCTGTTGACAAAAAAATATCTGCCACCATAAATATTACCACTTGGTTTGCTACATCCATATTTTCGTTCTCTACTGTACTACCATAATTTACATAGCCACAATAATCCTTTCCATCAAATTCCACATGATGGCGAATAGACATTTCATCAAATACTAACGAGCACTGTTTTGCACTGAATGTTTTACTTTTAATGTTAACATATTTAGTGCTTCTGTTGTAAAGCCAGGTTTTGCATTAATATGTGAATACCACCTGCTTAATGTTTATGGATGTGGTAAGCACTTTGCAAACTTCCCAGGTAACAATTATTCTTAACGAAATTTCGACAGAAACGTTGACGATCGTGATCAAACTTTACGTTATCGTGATTTAGATTCTACATAGATTTCGTCACTGATGCGGTGGCCAAACTGCGCTAAATTTAATCATTGAAATTGTGACGAACACGATACAGAAACTCTTGACGAAAACGATACACATATAAAAGTGATGAATGCGATACAGAAAAAACGTCACGAAAACGATGTAGAGAATCGTGACGAAAATGTGCAAAATTTTTCTATTCTTTCTTACTTTCTCTTTTTATTACAAGGGTAACTGTTTTCGTTCTCCAAAACCGAACTTGCGATTTTGATAATCAAATCTCAATTTCGGTTTAAAAGGTCAATTACAATACTTTCCTCACTTGCTATTCAAGAGAAAGTAAAGTTTTAAACTTTGTAGTCCGTTATGGTTTTATAATCATAAATATGTGATTTTGTGATATCTCACCACCCACCTTAAAGTCGACATCCTACTACAGTAATAAGCTTTTTTAACAAACAATGTCTTTACACAAAACATTTTTGTAATACAACACTAAACTAATATATAAGAAATTAGAACATAAGAAAATATTAATACAGTAGAACCCCTATTATGCGTGCTCCATGCGACCGAACGAGACATGGAAAATTGAAAAGCAGGATAATCCAAATATTTATTTCTTACATATGTGTGTATACATAAATGTACTAAAGTTGGGGCAAAGCAAAAAGCGTTGCACGTCACGAGTACGAGTATGATATACATGTCAACAGTGTTGTCATATGGATTAAAACAAAATAGAATAAAATACGAAATGGAAGACAATAAATGACAGATGTCCTTGGTTGCAACATTGTAATTTTATTTATGATGCTGCCAACTTGTAGAATGATTTTACCCTAGAATATTACCTTTAATGACAATCGGAAAAATTAGTATTACCCCAGTAAACAATTGTATGTTGCAGAAACATCGTTTCGATATCGAATGAACGACATCGATTTCGTGACTGACTGGAAACATTTTTCGACGTGGGTGCTATATGTAACTTGCGTTAACGGTTACACACCGAAATTTCGATTGCATCGAAATACTATTGAATATCCATTGTAAATTCGATAATCTTAATCTGCGAATCCATGCAGTTGCTTTATAGTTTCGATGCCATGAAAGCGTAAATGGGGAGGGGCGGGGGATCAAAGGAAATACATAGATATAAATAAAATTCACAACCCTTACCAATTTTAATGAAACGACGAAGATGATGGTTATGTTAGGTTATGTATACATAACCATTATCTTCATTGTCGTTTTCATTAAAATTGGTTAAGGGGAGGTTTTGTGAATTTTATTTATATTTCCTTAAATTTTAACCGCTTTGTGAGCAGAAGCATCAAACCTATCCATAAAAAATAAACTACGATTTCTTCAGGTTACTTTTTTTATTGCTTTCGTAAACATGTACAAGAGCGAAAAGCTGTAAAAGTCCATACGTTTAAGTAAGCTATAGGAATGTAAATGAACTTACCAAGTATAATAAATTAGGTACTATTTCTATTAACTAGTTACAAAGTGGCACGGCCACAACCCCATCATTAAATACCAAACAAACGCATTTCTTAATTAAGTTGCACACTTTTAAATTAACAATGGTATCTACATTACCAGAAATGTACTTTATTCCCAACCTATCGCTAGCCAATGGATACCAAGTCACATTAGCATGATGCATATAGTATTTTACACTATAACTACCATTCTCCAAAACACTAACAAGTTGACAAATCCTTCCACAATCAGTTAAATAGTTGTCATCCTTCTCTTTACCACAAACAATTTGTTCATTATGTACAGAATTATTAAATTTAAACTCATAATCCCTCTCTAACAGGCGGTTTACAATTTATACAAGATGATTTGAATGCTTGTGCAGTAATGACTTTATAGTTTTCATATAGTTTTCAAACGGAAAAGCACTGAAGTTATCTAATGGACCATGCAATTGAACATCTAAATGCAAATGTGACAACATGTCAACAGTATACAGTCATGTTGCGAGAGTATACAAGATGAAAGTCTGCGACAAATTTGTGTAGCAATTCTCCTGCATACTTAACCCAATCATTTTTATGTCCAGACTGAGAAACAAATATATACATAGCTGTGTGAAATAATAAAAAATGGTTATATCTAGTTTTATCGAGAATATTATTTAAAACAATAGGACCTATATACAATAAAAATGTTCTTAACTCTGTGGCTTTCCAATGTCGTAATTCTTTTAGAGTTCTTGGCTTACGCGAAAATTCTTTAGTAATACAATTACGCAAACTGGAAAGTCTTAAATTTATTTTTGAAAGCTGACGTGGAGCTAATTTATGTGGCAAAGGACCTTCGGTCCATAACAGTAACATTTTCTTCATAACACCCAGGCAACAGAGGTGCATGTAATCTAAAGGAATTTGTGTTATAATTCCCATTTGTAATTGTAATAATGGCGTCTCTCCAGAGTGATGATTCGGAAATGTCATCAACCTAAATGATTCATCAGAGTAAATCTCTGCCTGCTTATGTCCATAATATGTAACACGCTTTCGCCATTTGCCTTTCCTATAACACCTTTCGCAACCATAGTATGCATTGTGTCCGCGTATGTTTTTTATAAAGCTTCTGGCTGGTGCGTCAACCACAATGCAACGAATGCGTACATTATATAAAACGTCTTTATGCAGAAATCCTGACTCTAAGGATTTCATTTCATTAACAAATTCTTTGAGAAATTCATGTATGCATCCTGGTTTTTGTATGCCACAATACAAACTGATAACAAACACATTACTCTTAAAATTATCAAAGTAACCTAAAATTGGCCAGAATTGTACATTTGAACTTCTACTAATAGGAAGACCATCAATACCAACAGTTAATGTTATTAAATTATTAAGATTTTGTAAAGTAGGAATGGTAAAATCTTTAACCTTCATTAAATCAGAATCAATAAACTTGTTTAAATATTTTTTAACTCCAAAATAAAAAAGTTGCCCCCCTTCAACAGATTCAATTTTATGTTTAGAGGGAGTTTTTAAAAGAGTTCTAGGATCCATGGGAAACCCATCAGAGGGATACCAAGAACGTAATAATTTAAGTATACCTCCTACAGTTGCCTGAGTAACATTGTTTTCTAAAGCCCAGCTCCGTAACTCATTTACTTTAGTTGAACTAACTATAACTTTGTCAATATTTACATTTTGGGTTGTATTAACAGTACTTTCTTGCTTACTAAAACTAACTTCACCTATTTCATGAGTCACAAATTCCTCCACTGAAACATTATCCTCTACAGAAACTGCTGTATCAGTGCGCACAACCTCACAAATGGTTCTCTTCCGAATTGTGAGAATGGATGTTGATACCGCTCGCTGTATCCGTTTGCTCCTCGCTGATCGGGTGGTCCTCTGCACTTTGGTTGGTTTTTTTTGGCTTTCTGTCGTAGCCTGTATTCCGAAGCCATGAGGCGATTGCTTTGTCGATAGATTTGTTGCAAGCTTTCGATCCATCTTTGCGCACAGTAGCATGAACAGCTTCTACATACAAATGTATTTTATAAATAATTCTAAAGACAACATTCAAATTTGCAGTACATACAAAAGTATAAAATTAACATACCTCGAATGGCTTTAGCAACTACAGTGTTTCCAAATGCCACCTTATTGGTTGTGTTGGTGAGCCGAAACCCTTTAGCTGAATCTTTAGTAAATACCGCTTTTAATGTGTTAAACACATTATCGTTAATGGTATCTCCACCACACCTTGCTAACAGCTGAACCTGTAGGAAACAGTTTTAATAAAAAATTTAGTAGGCCACTTAATATTTTTACATGTTATAACCATGGTCGTTATTATTTTGTTAATTAATTTTAAATCAATTATAAATAAAAACCACAGATCTGTGTGAATAGAAAATCAATAAAATCTAAAGCACTATAACACCCCTTACCAATCGTGAAAACTTCTGTGGATCTTCTAACTCGGAGCAGAGTTTTGCAAATTCATCCACAGACCTCAGAGGAATGTAGCTGAAGGCGTCGTTAGCAGATGAAACAAACAAACAAACAAACAAATTTACCCCAAGTGGTCTTCCGTGTAAGTAATTTGAGCCGGCCTTAGGAAGGTTAAATAAAATGATATCGCGACTAACATAAATAATCGATACAGTTTAGCTACATACAAATAACCATCCGCAATGACGTTTTTTATTCACAAATAATGTACATATACATCATTGCTAAAGTTGCATCTGTGAGATAGTACGGTATCCACGTGGTTCCGTTACATGTATTTCTGTACTACATCTTCGATGGATTTTCGATAATTAGACGACGTTTTGACAGACGAAATCGACACAAAATGTTTATTGGGACATTGGTACTGTTTTTAGGTCATATGTCACGTGCAACGCTTTTAGGATTGCCCTGACTTTATATTGTATGTACATACTAAAAAGGTAACAGAAAAAAATAGATCTCTAAGTTCAAACTAACTTTTAAATTGCATGAAAAGATAACAGAATTCTACATAAGTAAACTTTTACACTAAATAAGCACGTAGGTACTGGCGATTTCAATATTGCGTATTGAGAGATTCCGTTGAATGATTTACGGTAACATTATTTCGATAATAAAACTTCTAAAATGCAATTTCAATAATAATGGCATGGATAATCCATAGCCCGTATAGCCCGTGTATGGATAATCGGGGTTCTACCTACATGGAGTGAATATAAGTAATGAATGAGCAATATCGAGTAGTTTGATCTTAAATATATTTATGCTTTAACAAACATTTAATGAAAACAAATTATATTAAATTAAAATTTCTAATAAAAATGATTTAACTATATCAAATAACGTTTTTGTTTTCACTAACATCTAAACAATTATTATATTACATTACAGAATTACAATATGGTCTTATTGTAATGCTACTTTTTTTTCTGACTTAACCCGGTCATATGAATGCTGAAAGATATATTTCAGCATATTTTCAGTCTCCACTTTTGTAGACTGCTTAGTGTAACTAAGAAATTTTACAATACATATTTGAAATAAGTTTCGTGTCTTTTAATTTAAATTTTTTGTTCATGCCACTCCAATTACCTACACAAACGTTGCCCTTCAACTGTGAAGCAGTGCTTGATTATATTATTTAACGTTGCCTTCGCGTCTTTACCACCTATCATACTGAGTTTACTAATCTGTAATTACAGTTTGTGAATAGAAATTATTATTAGAGTTTCATAAATATTTACCAAAGATTTTTCTTTCTCTTCATCTTCTAAAACTTCATTACAAATATGTACTCAGGTCTACTACCCATGCAACTGGTAATAGTTCATCAAAGATGTTAGTGAAAGAGCGTGACTGTTGCGCCTGTTCAGGCCGAGTTACATTTTGTAGTTATTTAATTGTGTCCCATTCTCTCTTTATCTGCATTATAAATTGTTGTGAAATAAAATATTGCAAACGTATTTAAATATAAAACTAGTTTGCCTCTTCCAGGTTTTCCATGCCAGATATCAATAATTTTTTAACGACTCCCTGACATACCAAATGCATATAGTCTAATGGAAAAGATTTAACCATACTTCTAAAATTGGTTTCTGTTGTTTGTGATCTGAAATGATTCATCTGTTCTAAGTGGACACTCAGTTTCCAGAAAAACGACACAGTTGTCATATGCTGCATGCTTCCTTTACTGTACACTTGCTGCAACTATAATAGCCTGTATACCCTTTCATGATTGTAAAGTTTAATTTGCTTATAAGCTTATAAGAGTAAGGTACTTTTTTAAACAATTGCCGGACCTGCTTCTGAATTCACTGTATGGTCTTCCACGGGCACAGTTTGTGCATCCGGATCTTCGTCTGCAACTTCGGGAACAGGAGGTACTAACAACATTGCCGCATGTGTCCGCTTTAAATGATCAATTAAATTGGAAGTGTTCCCTGTACATTTCAAGCATTTGCTGCAATGTAAGCACTTTACCAATTTTGAATCACCACCACTATCAATTTTGTCAAAGTGATTCCACACATAAGACCGCTTTTTAGATGAACTCATATTGAACGTATTTTATTGCTTGGTTATTAATTGCAAACACCACACACTCTACATCAACAAAGATCTAAACCAAACTAAATAATTAGTTATAAAAGTAAGTGAATCAAATTCGTAGGCAAATATAATATATAAAGCAAATTAAATAGGTATAAGCTGTTCCATTGTTTAATGAAGAAAAGGAATTCCGAAGAACAGGAAATACGTTATCGCCCTTTGTTTATTGGTAGTTTGCAACAAAGGATCATTCATTTAAAATGATTCATTTGTCATAAATAATGTGATCTAATCTAGCGACATCCTTAATGTAAGATTTGAATGACGACTTGAATTGAATATCTACCTACAGGGCCGTCCTGAGAGCTAGTGGGGCCTGGCGCGAGAAAATGCGCGGCGCCAAATTATAACTTGCGGGTTGGGAGGGGGGCAATCTATTTGTCGAGGAAGAAAATGCTATAAAAGCAAATTTGGAACGGAAAAGGAATTTTTTTGAAAAAAATACAAATCAAAGCTCATTTTATTCAATTTTTGGTTTTCGAACAACTTAAAATAAGCTTAAAATATACTCACAGGAGACAGGAAGCACGTATCTGATCAATCAAAAGGAACAATTGGACAACCAAATAAAATAAAATATGGAAACAGATAATTTAATCATTTGGCATAAACTAAGGTACCTATAATACATAGAAAACATAGGGCATGTGCTTGACCGGCTTGACGTGTTTTCTTATTCAAACGCCCATACACAATTCTCGATTACACATTTACAGTACCGTACTCTACAACTCAGTTTTTCATAGACTAGTCGACTACAAATAATGACAGCCAAAGCACACTAGCTATAATAGTTCCGGTAAAAATGATCTGAAAAGACACTTCGTAGGAGAAATAAGAAGTAAAAACAGGCTTTAAAGCAAGTGATTTCTTTTGACAAAAATATAATCCTTTCGGTTTCTTATAGAGCTCCTTATTTATTTAAAGGGTACTTTTCGAGCTTTTGCAAAGGCAAAAGCGCTGATTAAATTATCCATATCTAACTTTTTCGCTGTTTCACATTCTATTGATAACGTAGCCAAACCGTTAAGACGCCCCTGCGCCATAGTTGACCGAAGATAATTTTTTATTTCAATTAATTTCAAAATCGAAAAGGTCCTAATTAAATAGCGGAGCGCGGGGCCTGGTACAGCGCGGGGCCTGGCGCGATTGCACCACTCGCGCCACCCTCGGGACGGCCCTGTCTACCTACCTATAAGGGACATGATAATTAAATCTAAATTATTCGGTAACTTATATAAAGTGCTCTATTGTAGTTAAACATAAACTTGAGTATTCTCATTGAATAGGGAGGGATAGTAACTAAATTCATTCGATAGTGAATTCATTCGATAGTTTTTTTCAAAAATAGTAATTTATTCGATAGTTTTTTTCATTCGATAGTGCCCAACACTAGCATACACAGTTCGAGCATACGCTTTATCAGACACCCAGCGTGCTTGTATACCAGCGCCCTTAAATACAATGAGAGGAGGAAGCTCAGACCCATCTGCTCCCACACACGCTAAGACCGTAGTAGATTCGCGACCTGATCCTCCAGAAACATGACTTAAAGGCTTTCCCTTTTGTCCAATAGCCCTTAATCGACTTGGGTCGCTTTTAAAGCCCGTTTCATCTGCATTCAAAACAAAAGATGGCTGTTCTGGAGATATTATTCCGAATCTGTCAAATGCGCTGCTTAAATCTTCATAGAATTTGTAAATTACATCCGGACTTCTGGCGTCCATGCGACATTTTTGTAGGTGTTCTGGTTTTTTAAAGGATAAAATATTTTTATGCCGTTTTAAAAACGAATAATAGGTACCAATCTATACCTGTACGGTCCTCAACAAACTGGGTTGAAATATTACAAGATTTTACATACTCCTGAATGAGGTCGAATAGTTCGTCCTTATCACATGGAAATCCAGTTTTTGCGCGAGCCAACAAACAATCGATGATTTTCTTTTCTGTTTCATGAGTAAACGTTAATTTACGACCTCGTCCTGCAGAATCAATCGCGGTTTTTCCTCCATTAAAGCCGCTGGGAAATAACGGATATCGGTACATTGTAGTATTCTTGTGCCTGTCTGTAAGACATAAGGCCCGGTTTTATAAAGCATACTTATTTAAGTATGCTTTATAACATGATCAGCTAACGACGTGATTAAGTTTGAATAATGCAACATGATTTGCTAATACGGGTTACATAGGTGTGGTCGTTGATCGTATTAGCCTATCGCATTACTTAACCACATTGTCAGCTGATCACGTAGTTAACTATGCTTTATAAAATCGGGCCATATTATTTTTGTTCTGGACATCTCGAACTGCATTTTGTAGGTCTTCTTTGGTATATGCTGGCCCACTAGTTTTGGGAATATATTTTCTGGGCATCTAAAACAAATATACTTACTAAAATTAACGTTTATATTTACCCCACAGTCCCCAACATATCGCCTGTAAATGTAAAATAACAATAGGTACATATCGCATCACTACATTCTATAACTCTTTTTCTTTAATCATTGCAGATTAACTTAATCACAAATAAGCACATAATTTTTAAAATTACCTCTTTCTGTTGCCGTAACTTGTTGTTGGCATAAAATTATCAATGGATGATAATGGAATTTCTGCTTGTCCATCCACTGTAGATTTCCTATCAAACATTTAATTACAAATATATGTTTATATTTTTAATTGTAGGTAAGCCAATAACAAGCAGGTGTCACAGGTGCTAGTGTTACGACACCTTATTGAGAGCTCAACAGTGCCTTTGTCATATGCACTATGTATTGAACTTTCAATGAATTCCTGTTTACTAAATTAACATAGAAATTTGATAAATACTCTTACTCTGACTTGTTTGAGTGATCATTTTCCTTTTCATCTTCATAATTTTGAAGCTGTTACAGTCTCCTGTGAAGCATCCGATGCTGTTAAACTTGCTTCAGATGATGCACTTTGTTGAGATGGATCGATTATAAATGGCTCATTTAAATTTGAAATGTCAGAAACGTATGGAATGGCATTTCTTTTCAATATTCTCCAAGAACTTCTTTCAACAAAGCAATCTGCATTAAAATGTTTTGAGCAAACAACAGATTGTTTTAATAAAGTTGGCCGCATTAGCTTCAAATTATTAAGCCATTGATCTCGCATATATAAATTTGTGGGAAATCTACAATTCACAATCTTAAATGACATAAACCAGAAACTAATTAGGTATTTACCTATGAAAAGAAAGCAATCCAACCCCAACCTTATCCGTTGCCTTACATACACAACAGATACGACCCATTTTTCTATATTTCTTATAAAAGAAATTAAATATACAAAAAGGCAGTATGTTTTTTAAATTGTAAACACACGAATCCACAAACCTTCCTTAATTTGTGCACGAATACACAATCTTTGATTATGTATAACCAAAAAATCAAAGTACACAATAAAAACAAACAAAATGGCCGTTTGACAAGTAGTGAGTACTGTTTGTTTACAGATTGGTTTTCTATCTCGTACTATGTTTGGGACAGTTTACAGGCCGTGATTACTCGTCCAGAGGAAGCCGTAGCTTCCGACGTTGCCAAGTCGATGGAAGGTAGTAATATTGAGTTTATAACGCTACAACAGCGCAAATTATTGTGTTTTATCATGCTATTGATTGATGTTACATAGCTTCTTTTTGAAAAGGGACTTTTGACAGTTACGCCCTTTACGCTTAACATTACAGTTGCAACTTATATAATGAGCGAACATACAAAAAAGGCGAATCTATTTGAATTAAACTTTATTTTTGCTTATAACATTTTGAACTACACATCTTAGATTACAAAAATTTATAAAAACTAAGTGAAGGAGCTGAACTACTAAATAGTTATTGAAAATTACTCATCCTCTTCAAAATTGTCTTCGGATATTGATTGTGATGTGGGAAGGTTTTTCCAAAACTGTATTCTACTCTCAGGCATAATTATTGTGCACAATTTTGTTACTATTGTATTTTTTCTCTCCTCTGTAATTCCTCTAAAGCTTATTTTATGTGAAGGTTTATCAATACCTTGCTTTAGATATTTAGCGTTAAGAAAATTCAGTTCAACGGAAGCACTTTCGAAATTGGTTTTATACAACATAGTCTTCTTACCTTTAATAAAGGTGACTTCAACCATCTGATTTAAGTATGGCCTGGGATTAATTTTCCGTAATTTGTACTGCGAGGTACAATCTTGCCAATTATAAAAATCTTGTAGTTCCATGCGAATTATAGTTAGGTACTCTAGAAACGGAATTTTTGATCGCATCCGAAAAGTCTTGGAAATCGTACACTTTACCCTTAGCTTTAAGGGAACGCTCTACTTGATGATGAAACCAATCAGCAGCCATGAAACTGTGCCCCGGTTCAAAATACTTTACTGTTAAAGTTCAAAGGCAACTTCAGAAGAATTCATAACATATATGAAGAAAGAAAACAAACTTCAATTCTTGTTCTGGGAAGAACAGTTGTCTAACCAGAGTATTAAATTTTTGATGTCACGAATTGACCGAAAAAATGCATAGAAAGTACTTGCAATATCTTGTTTGGACCTCCCTGATATACCCTCCTGCCAAATAACAGCAGTAGGAACTTTGTTTTTTCCAGTGACGACAAAACTTTCATTGAATGCTATAATGCGAGGTGTAAAAATTACTTCTTTGAAAGTGTCGCATCTGGGAAGCATTATAACCTAAAACAAATTAAATTTTTAGTCGTGCAAATCATATAAACTACATAACTACCTTTTCTAAGTCAGCTCACCACTAATTTGTCAGCCTCTTGTTTGGCCCCGTCATTTTGATATAGTAGACGTGCCTCAGTATATTTTTTCCAGTGTATATTAAACATCTTACATTCGTCACAATCAACATCCAATGAGTCTTTTTGTGTCCACTATTTTTTCCATGTAATGAGAACTTTTCACATTGCCAACACTCTTCATTGCCTAATTTAGCAAAAGAAATATTTAAACTGCTAACCACACTTCTATACAAATAATACGAAATTTTGTAGCTAGGATGTTTCTGTTTAAATGACTCGTACATGGACGTAATAGACAGATCACTTGAAAGATAGAGTCTTCGAGGAGCGTGTTCTCTACGATATGTGCTATGGTTGGATTGAAAGATTGAATATGATTAATTATTACATCCCTGTCAACTTTGCGCCTATGGTTCTGACTGCCTCTCTTATCTGGCTGCGCAGTTAGTGCTTGCTTTGTAGTTTTTATTAATACATTAATCGGAGGCTTCAAAATTTAAATCAGGAATAACAAAGGATCTTATATCATTCTTCTTTGTTAACCCTCCAGTACACGCGCTTAAAATGTACCGCCAGTACACGCAGTGTGGTGGATTCCACCGCAAACTCAAACCTTTGTTTATTGGTACTTTGACGATAGTCAGTTAATAAACCGTTAATTGCCTAAACCTCAAACAGTAAAGTTTTAATTTACTAAGTTTAAACATTATAAATTGTCAACAGAAATATGTTAACTTCAACAATAAAAAACTCTGCTGGCAAAAAATACTACTATCTACTACTAATCGTATTTATTCATCAGATTCATATTCATTTTGTTCCCCACTGCAATTTTTACACAATTTTGTGGTATGTTCGACACAAATGTATAAATTACATGACGAACATTGGGATTTTGTAGCCCTGTTGTTATTGCGAGTGCAGAAATAGCATCTTCCAGTAATCTGGCTAAAAGCCGGTGTTGGAATTTGTTCAATTCCAAGTATTTCAGAAATACGTTTCTTGATGTATGTAGGAATAGTTGCATGTAACCGCGACTCCAAATGGCTCCGTATTGTTTACCTGAAAAAATTTTATGTTCAAGGTAATGCTTGGTTATGTCTGTATTCTCTTACCTAAGTACATCAAAAAATCTCTTCTATGTACTGCAGTTTTATTATTACGTTTATAAATTACATAGCTGTTTACTGCTCCTATATTCATACAAGAATAAAAAATAGTTAGCGGCCACCTGCAACTAGTACGAGCCACTGAATACGTTGCCTTCATCTGATCAACGACATCTACCCCACATTTAGTGTGATTATAGAATTCAATCATTTCTGGCAAAGATGAAGCATGATCCACTTTGTCATCAAAATGCATACTCGATGCAAGAATTACAACTTTATTTTTTTTTGGCTTATACGATAACAATGTCACAGGTTTAGTATACCCAAACATACTTGAACTCACTGGCCGTTGTTTACAATCCAAAAAAATAGGTGGTATTTCAACCTTATTTTTCCGTAAAGTGCCGACTGCAGTTAACTTTTTTTCTAGTAGTTGATGGATTAGCGGAATTGACGTAAACCAATTGTCAAATGTTATGTTACAGCCCGAATTCCAAATGGGTTTTGATAGTCTCATTACTAGATCAATTGGTTTATTGCTTATTCTGTAAATCCCTTCTGGTTGTTGACCGCAATATATCTCGAGGTTATTTGTGTAATAAAAGTTGGCATCTACTAGTGCAAATATTTTTAGGCCATTTTTAGCGGGCTTTGAAGGTATGTACTGACGAAATACACATCGGCCTCTAAAAGGATCAAGCATTTCGTCTATCGTTACCAACTCGCTTACCGTATAATTGTCTTGGCATTTACTAACAAAGCTAGTAAAAAACTCTCTAATTGGCGCCAATCTATCTGTGTTTTTTCGGTCATTTCTTGTTGAAATATTATCAAATCTCAAAGCTTTTAGTAAAAATAAAAATCTATTTACCCCCATTGTCAGACGAAACAACTCTACTCCAGTGCCGTCTTTTGCCCAAAGCTGCCTTACGTTAGTATGGTTAGACCGCATTGTACCCGCAATATATAGTAGTCCCAACAGCGCTTTTATTTCAACTAAGGTTGTAGGACTGGCATCCCTGGGTCTTTGGTAATGATCCATTATTTGCCGAATATAAATGTTCGTAAAAGTTACAATGTCGGACAGCATATCCATTGTAAAAAAAGTCTCCCAAATCTCCAACTCATTCTTCAACCTTTTTGTAACAGTAGTAGGGCCCGCAAGAAACCGAACAATGTTTTGCACCGGTGTTTTCTGTTTCGCCAGAGGCATTTTGCACCACAAAGAGGTCCTATCTTTACCAACAAATGCTGGCACTACACCTATACGGTTATTTGAATCGACCGTAGCTATAGGTACCGGAATATCGTCATCAGATATTTCGTCAGGATAATCATCAGGTTCTTCTACTTCTTGATCCGAAAAATGTTCATCGGATAATTCCAATTCAGTCTCTGATTCGGTGTATTTATCCAATGCCATTTGCACTAAACGTCGCCCTCGTATACCGGCCATTGTAAAAACAATCACTAAATGTTAGTAAACTTATACACACCTAATTTAAATTCAAAAGTATAATTGTTTCTGAAGTTCTTTTCACAAAAAAACACTTAGTAACTAAAACTGAAAATCTATAACTTGTGCACACGCCTTATGGTGGATTACACCGCACTCAACTGAAAAGAGGTATTTTGCCAACTAACACGAGGTGACAATAATGACAAAATGTAGTAAACATATGCCCCAATGCATACTGGGAGCAATACCAACTTAACTTAATTACTGTTAAAATTTTCCTATACTCGTAAAAAAGTGCGGTGGATTCCACCAGGTAGCGTGTACTGAAGGGTTAAATATCTTGCATCCCTCGACATTTTTTCTTTCAAATTTGGTTTAAATTTTCACTCCAAAATAGTTTTTTTAAATATTATGCGGCAGTTCTGGGACACCCGGTATTTAAAAGGCATGAGCCGGACGGATACTTTAATATACTTAGTCATTTAGAAAAAAACTGTTATCGTCATTGTAAATATGATCAACCATTGATTAACCGTAATCAACCAAATGGTTTAAGCTCACATATGTATATCTTTATTCTCTTTTACAAGTTGTGTCAGTATTGATTTGAATTCCAATAGGCCATCGACTTGATCTATGTCATCCTAAGTACAACATTTTTAAAAAAAATTTTATATTTACAGTTCAATTAAATACCTCTTGTTCTGAAGGAATCTGTGTAACAGTTATGGCATTTGTTTTTCTTACTTGTGTTTCTAAAAAGTAGAGATAAATGAAAGTCAAACAATAATTCCTTAAACATGTAGTAAACACCTTAGAACATATACGTAGATAGAAGGACAATTATATACAAATTATTAGGACAAGATCTAAGAGAAGGGAATATTATTTTCACATAAGTGAATCTTTGTCTTAGGCGTGTCGTGAATGATGTTTTTTGCGCAGGCTTCCAAAATTTTTAAAAGTAACGGACATTATTCCAAGAATTAGCATCGTGTTTGAACATAACCTATTATTATTTATTTACTGTTTATTGTATAACTGCTAAATTTGTTGTTCTGTTGTGGTGTAACTTGTGTAATTTTGTTAAGAAATCACGTCTAAAGTGAAAATGTCTAAAGCTAAACTGGTAGTAAAAGACAAATACATGTGTTATATATGTAAACAAGTTGTAGGTAATGAGCAAGGCATAAGTTTTCATCGGTAAGTATTAAGTTTGTGTAAATTTAGTGGCATAATTTAATAATTTTTGTTAGAATGTCAGAAAATGTTGAAACCAAGAGGAAATGGATGGATGTTCTCAAAATTAATCCAGAAGTAGATTGTCCCGATAAGGTTTATGTCTGCTGTAAACATTTTAAAAATGACGACTTCAATATATGAATTGATGGAAGTAGAAGATTAAAAAGAACAAGCGTTCCTTTTATTGAAAGTATAAGAGCATACTTAGCATCATTATCAATTAAATTATTTAAGCAAGTGTCACATTCAATTTGTTTAGTAACTTTTTTAATCACAAACCCCGCAACATACTCTACTATATTATCTACGATAGGACTTAAATTAAAGAGAATTTGACTTTCATAGCCAACGTCAACATCTTCAACTTTTTCATCATCTTCTAATTTAAACGGTTTTCCAATATTTAAAATAGGAACCCAATCCGGTAAACAATTTCCACAAAAATAGCTTTGTATTTCATGGCGCACTAGTAATCGTTTGTAGGCAGATACAAACTGTTTTGCATTCGGGTTGTTATTAAAACCACCTCTTGACCTTACAGCAGAAAAAAAATTTTCAAGATGGTCTTGAGATAGTTTATAAGTCAAGAGGTATTTCAATTGTGTTCTTTCCTTACAATAATCAAAAAGGTCTATAATATTATTCAGTGCTATTATAAAACCTAAAAAGCCTGTTTTTCTATGGGAGGTGATCAATGAATGGCCATTTTTATCCTTTAAATTTATAATATATTCTTCTAGTTCCACCGTAACTTCAGTTAATTTTGCTTTTGTATTGTCATCTAAACATATCTCAAAACGCTTTTTAGAGCTTTTTGAACGAACATTTAAAATATCGAAGGCTTTATTAAACATATAACAAAACTGAGCAGTAGCTGACGCATTTTCAAACCTGGGTAATTTAGTAACACAATATTTTAAGGCATCAGCTATACTGTTGCTTAACAACTGAGCAGCTAGTGAACATTTCATTTTATTTTCATGAAATAGAATGTGTCTTTTATTTAATTTATTTGCTAAACGTAAACCTTCTTTTTCTTGTACATTATTGAGTTCCTCAATGTATTTAAAATCAATTTTTTCATTATGATAAAACAATGGACACTGTTCCCCAAAACAGTTCCTAACTAATTTTAGCATATGGACCACATAAAAAAAAACAAATACTTTTTCATTAGTCACAGGATTGTAAAACCAAGGTTGAAAACGATCTCCATACACAAAATTTGCCCCCAATTCTGTAGACATTTTAATGTTTACTGAAGCGCCATCAAAAGTTAATGAATACACTTTAATGTTAGCTTCAGCTAATAACTCAAAAGCGATTTTCAACAAATTTGCTCTTTCTTTACTTGATAAAGAATTAATTAAAAAATACCCAATTGGTACTTTAAATGCAGAATTGAGACCAACAACCATCATCACTAACACTTTATTTGCTTTTTGAGCTGAATCATTTTCTATTTTGTCATTACTACCTAAGTTTACATAGCCAAAGAAACCACTTTTAGCACTATACGTTAAACCTTCTCGAATTGACATTTCATCTAACACTAAGTTAACAATAAGCACTTTACGTTCCTGTTCCATCCTTTCTCTTCTTTGTGTTAATGCTTTTAGTGCCTCGTTTGTAAAGCCTGGCATTCCATCAACTGTAGTATACCAGGTTTTAATAGTGGAAAGTGCAGGTAGTAAATTCTTCCATGTCCTTCTAACATAATTGTATGCTGATGTAGAATAGAACTGCAGAGTTAATGCAAATGCTCTTATGTCCTGACTGTACTTTTTCTTTTTTCCTCCCACATTCTTTGTTATTATGTGTTGTACATATTTAGGCATTAAATCCTACAAAACATTTTAATATTATTAATTACATTATACCAACCTAATACATTTCTGTTGAATAACAAAATTAGTATTTAGGGCAACAGATTATTTAATCAAAAATATTGAAAGTAAGATTTCATGAGATAATTAAGGTAGTTTTTTTATGTAGTTTAAGAGTATTTTTTCCTGAATTCAGTAGTAGGTATTTATTTTTTGAAAAAAGTGTTAATACGAGGGAAGTCTCGTGGCAACTTGCCAGAATTGTTTTACCTTTGTACACAGATAAGTTTTTGTTCATTCGTAAAGTTAAGATTAATTTGTATTGTTTAATCAGCATGTAATAAAAAGTACAAAAAAATACAACTTATTGAATTTGTAAATGATAATAGCTATTTATACAACTAGAGGTAAAAGCGATACTTTTTATCACCAGACGTGAAAATTGTTTATCGAGGCGGAGCCGCGATGAACAACACGTCGTGTGATAAAAAGGCGCTTTTATCTCGTGTTTTATACAGGATTTTTCGCATTTTGTTGCAAAATGAATAAATGAACAAAATTTTTCCCGTATAAATTGCTGATGTGTCGTATCTAGACATTTAGAAGATCCGTTGCTATTGCAATTTATTTCTATAGCAACGAAAGTAAAAGCATTTATCACTTTTTACAAAAAGTAAAAGCAATTTATCACTTGTTACAAATAGATTGACTTTTCAAAACTACAATGACATTCAAAAAGTTGACATTTTGCAATGAAATGCGAAAAAGTAAATTTATAAGTAATTAATAATTAATAATTCATTGCATGTTTGATTTATATTCTCCATTTGTCACGGAATTAAAATTGATATTTAGGTACCTAAATTTCTTGAACGACTTTAAGACGGTCCTGTCCTGGAGATTGCGTAAAACTAATCATTCAAGAAACGCCCACTTTTCTCTTCACTTCCCCTACACATGTTTGCTTCACTTTCCGCACATTACAAAGATACACATTCGTCCTTCTATCTACGTATATGTTCTAAGGTAAACACCCATGCAATAATAATAATACTGAATTGAATATTTTTGTACTATAAATTAATAATTGCTTGAGGGATATTCAAGTTACAAAAAGTATGAAGCGAAACTTACGTTTGGAAGGGTTTTCATCCAGTCTGGGTACGGTAGGCATCACTGGATAATGCACTTCATCATCCCCTTCATCGTAGTCGTTAAAATTCTTTTTTGTTTTGAAACGTAAACCTTTTCCTAATAATCCTTCCTCACTAGATGTAGATAAATCGTCCCTATCTTTGGCTCTATTGCACTTAATTTGTGCAACTAGTAAATCCTCTGCAAGCACAATTAAATAGAAATAATTATTTATCAATTTATTAAATTAATTATCGTAGAAGTTGAACAAAGATCTAAAGAAATATTTACCAAATGTTCCCAAAATTTTAACTTTAAAAATGTTCCATTCACAACCAGGAGATTGTTTGTTCTTAACTGCTTCAATAATACCTTTTTTATTGTAACTGAATGGCCAAAAGCATTCCATAGACTGGCTTACAATCCAACTGTTTGGTACTACTTCGACCGTATTTTCAACAATAAAATGAACGACGCACCAAGTCATTGTTGAAAGTAGAGGTACCTACTTGCATAAAATCATGTTAAACCTAAAAATAAAAACACAGCAGAACATTGAACATACAATAATCGGCGTATTCAAATATTAAATTTAGGAAATATGTAAACCAAATTGGAAAAATAAAACTAAAAGGAGAGTAAGAAACAAATTATTTGAATATCAAGAATGAAGAAGTGGTAAGATCACTGCTTGATTATTATCAAATGGCATGTAAAAGATTTTGATTTTTATTTTTAATAATGGAAATGTCTTTAAACAAGACATTTTCACTAAAAAAATTCCTAAATTTGTAGAATCACAGGGGATCTTAAAAAATGCTTTCTTATCCTCAAACACTTTACCAATAATAACAAGGGAATTGTAAGAATAAGATGCAATATTGTGCACACAGACAATATCACTATTTTCCAAAAGCACATAGCAGTCTGCAGAATTTAATTTCAATGTAAAATTTGACATTTCTAACATTTTGTATTGTGGCAAATGACAGGCAGGTAATAATGGTCCTTCAAAATGTTCTTGGGAAGGTAACGTTAATTTACATTTCACTTTGTAATCTTTAGCATACATGCCCTCTAAAATTCGATGAACAATTTGCTGAAGAGGTTTGTAACTAGTTCTTAAAATTTTTTTGAGAAACTGCATATAATTTTCAAAAGGAAACGCTGAAAAACTATTTAAATTTCCAAATCTTGTCACATCTGTTGCCAAATGTAAAAGATTATGCACATTATGTGCAACAAAGCCGGATCCATAAATATTTAATGAAGTTTCAACAAAACATGCAAGTAATGAGTTAGCGTAACTGATCATATCTGGAATTCTAATCAAATCGTCGTGACACAAAATGGTAATTGCTGCCGATAGGGTTAAAAAATGGTTATAAATTGAATGTTCAAGAATTTTTTTAAAAATCACTGGCCCTGTATATAGAAGAAGTAATTTTAACTCAGTAGCTTTGTATCGTTTAGATTCCTGAAGAGGTCGAGTTTTTCTGGCAAATTCTATAGGAACAAATTCTTTAATATTTTTTAAGTGCTCTGATGCTTTTTCAATTTGAGAAAAGGATAACTTTAACGGTTGTTTTCCAAATATCCAACCATATTTTTTATGTGTTAGCATCCTTTTCATTACACCTAAACAAATTTGATGCATGTAGTCTAAAACTACATCATCAACCAAATTGAAATTGGGTAATTCTGTCAGAACACTAGTGCCTACATGATGATCTTCATCTAGTTGTTTTCGAAATGCATCGTCAGTTCGCTTTTGTAAATTGTGAATGTCCAAAAAGCATAATACATTATCAACCATGTCACCTTCACAGGTACATTTGGTACATGAATGACGTCCATTATGTCCCTTTATTTTTAAACAATATGTTTTAGCTGGTACATCATAACATCACAAACCAGCATTTTGACTCTAAAATTATATCTATTATTTTCAATAACCAAACCATTACTACTTAATTCGTTGCATTCATTAACAAAATCCTGTAAATATTCATTTACGTTCTTCGGTTTCTCCTTGCTGTAATAAAGAGCCACCATAGTCACAGGATTTTTTATATCGAGAAATGTTGGTTTAATTAAAATTGGCCAAAGACAATCAGATGTGCTACTACTTATTGGCAAACCGTCAACATTAACGGCAACTTCAATTGATTTTACATTATGGGGTATCGTGTAATTATAATGTGTGAGCAAATTTGTTATGCTTTTGGCAATTTCAAAATAATAGAAAATACCAGGATTCATTTCTTTTGCCACCACATTTCTAGGAGTACTTAGAATCGTACGTGGATCTTTTGGCAATTGCTTTAAATCTGATATATCATCAACTTTTTGTAAAATCAATAAAAGCTTTTTTAAACTAGTACCTATGCGAAATATTTTCCTCGACTGTCCAGTTTTGAAGGTCTGTTTGAAAATCTGTCGGGCAATTACTAGCAAAATGAAACCCTTCGGACTCTAAGGACTGATTACCAGATAAAGTATTCTGAAAATCACTTTCAGTATCATTAGCATAAGTAGAATAATCGCTCAATAAAGGTGAATTAGTAGTACTGTTACTATTATCGTCATAAGACTGAGACATACTAAATGGATTAGGATAAATACTAGTGCTATTATTACAAATAGCATCGTCTGTACAAACTGAATTCGACATATTGCAATACATGTAATTATTGACTTTCGATACTTTACTTGGTTGCTGATTTATAACATCGGCTAAGTTTGAACTTAATCTATGTTTTATTTTGTTATTTACTACATGTTTAGATAATTTAAACTGTGTTTCGTTGTTAATTAAGGAAGCATTTGTACACTGTAAGACCTGTTTATCAAAATTCCTTGATTTACTTTTTGCTTTAGGCATACTTACTTATTTAAGTTAAACACTTTTTTTTATACGAAACAGCAAAGAGAAACAGTAAGGATTGAAAGTTAAAAACAAACCGCACCAAAAAACCACCAAAGGTGATTAACCCATATACGTTATTCGCAATTCAAGTCAGAGGTAGCGCCACCGCGTGGCAAAAATGTGAAATACTTTATGTGCGATAGACGCCTTATTTACGTTTGATTGTCATTGGATTTCCCGCTTGCAGCCTGAGGTTTTGCTGTGTTTCCAGTCTTCTTTCCGCTGCAGTGCCCTGTGCCTGCCTGTTTCGTTTCCTGTTTAGAGTTGTTTCGGTTTTTTTGGTGTGTTTATTCACCATGGCAAGTACCTACTGTTCAGTTCACGGTTGCAAATCTTGGAGAAAAACTGACAAAACAGTTTCGTTTTTCACCATTCCTCCAAAGGGGCACAGTTCAGTCCTGCTGGAAAACGGGTTGGGCGTCATAGAGAGAGTGGATCGCTACAGTGTTTGGGTGAATCGACTGAGATTTGGAAAGCGTATCACAAAGGGTATGCGAGTTTGTTCTCAGCATTTCACAGAGGCGGATTTTTTCAAAGGTAAGTAAATTGTTTGTACTGTGGAACAACTGTGAACAGTCTTACTTTTGTAGGCAATACAGTGCGACGAGCTCTTTTGAAGAATGCTGTGCCATCCAAAAAATTGCCCCAAAGCACACACCCAACATTGATGGAAAAATCCTCTGAACCATCCACCAGTGCCGACCCTTCATCAACATCAAGTCGCACATCTAGAGGTGAACGATTGGAGAAAAGGAAAGCAGCAGCAGAAGCAGCAGGGCAATGCCCCCATGAAGCAGAGATGACAGAAGAGGAAATCATGCAGCCAGTAACAGAAGATGAAATGGCTGCTGCCGATGCTTTACTTTCTCTCTTCGTTGAAGAGGATGCTATGCACGCCAAAAAGTGTAAGGATTTTGAAGCGCAAGTGAACCTCCATGTAAAAGTAAAGACGGTGTGCGATCTCATCAAAACTGATCAACAATTGAACAGTTTTACTGGCTTACAGTCCTTTCACATGTTGGATTTTATTGTTAAAAACGTTCAAGAATACTGTCCTGATGAGAGGCTTTATAAATTAACAATACGCCAAAGAGTAACGTTAATGTTTGTCAAAATGAAAACAAATCTTAGTTATTCAGTAATTGCGGTCCTCTTTGGAATTTCTAATGAACTATGCAGTGCCTACTTCAGAACGATTGTAAAAATTGTTTCACAAATTTTAAAACCATTGATTTATACATATACCAGATATGGAAGAGGTGAAGAGAAATTTACCAATTTCTTTCACAGAATTTTCAGACACGCATCTGGTTTTTGATTGTACTGAAATATCAGTCCAGTCCCCAAAATGTTTATGTTGTCAGATAAAATTCTACTCACATTATAAATCGACCCAAATTGTAAAGTTTCTCACAGGTGTTACCCCTTCTGGCCTTACCGCATTTATTAGTAAAGCTTATGGTGGCAAAACCTCAGATAAATTTATTTTTGCTAACAGCAAGATAATAGAAAAAATATCTACTGATTCGGCGATTATGGTAGATAAAGGTTTTTTGATTGACGACATCTGTAAAGAGAATAATATTAAATTGTACAGACCTCCATTCCTTCGCAAAAAGCAACAGTTATCTAAGGAGGAGTCGATAATGAATAAAAAAATTGCATCAGCAAGGGTTCACATTGAGAGTTCATACCAACGAATTAAATTGTTTAAAATCTTCACATCCAAATTGCAATGGATTTTGGTTCCTTTAGTGCAGGGGTGGCGAACCTTTTTATAAACGCGTGTCAAAAATGTGCGAATAAAATAGATACATTTTCTAACGTGCCAGGTTTTTTTAATGTGCCTATTAGTGGAACTAAGTGAGTTTAAAAATGAAAAAAATAAGCATTAACGCCCATACAGTAATTTCCCGGGGCGGGGTGGAGGGGGGGATTTGGGGGAAGATCATTAGCTATTTCAACAATATGAAGCAAATTAAAAAAACGTTTCGTTTGTTTAAGAAATTATTACTGCTTAGAGCCCAAGTCCGGGGGGGAGGGGGTAACTGCCCCCTTTGCTCCCCCTTATGGGCGTCCATGAAAATAAGTTTAATAATAAAAGAAGTTAGGAAGGTAGTTTTTCATTTATTTAACAATATTCATTCAAAATAATTGTTATAAAATAAATTTTCAAATATCTATAAAAAAATAAAAATACGCGACCATACAACCACAATACTGGTAACTTTATAGTTCTGCGTGGTTAAACAATACTTGCGCAGAGTGACAACGAATGATAACGACGAAGTGTTATCGTTAAATCTTAGGCATCAAAAAGACATTAATTTAATAATTTTAACGAGAAAAATGTTATTTTCGCACTGAATTTTTCAAAATTATAACGTGCCAGCAATTTTTTTCTACGTGCCACCTCTGGCACGCGTGCCATAGGTTCGCCACCCCTGCTTTAGTGGATGATCTTTTTTTAATTGCATGTGCTGTTGTCAATTTATCGACTCCCATCCTCGCTGATGATAAATTTGTGTAATGTTTGTTTTGTATTCATTTTCGTGTGATTTTATATACAGGCCGTTCCATTTTGGATGGCCACCGGCAATATCTTCAAAACCAAAGGTCTCAATTTTATGGGATAAAAAATTTTATAACTAAATCAGGCATAAGAAATTCAATGAAAATATTTTTAAACTATAAAAACCACCGCAAGAGGGCGTAACTGCTACGACAAACACTAAAAATCGATTTTTTTAGTGGAAATGCCCTACTAAGCTACAATTTAAAATAAATTTTTTTAAAGATTTGTTCATTTCAAACAACTTTTGTTTAAAACATTTTTTGATGTTTCCAATAATAAAGCCAGGGGGCGCGTCCAAACCTTACGAAACAAAAACCACTGTAACTTCTATAATTTTTAGCCGATCTGAATGAATTTTTGCTTATTTGAAAGGGCATTCAAAGCAGATTCTGGGGTTATAATCATACTTGACAATAATCGTTTAATACATTTGATAGAGGTGGTTATCTCCAACTGAAGTTGTTTTTCCAAATTTTCTCTAAAATTTTAAATGGAAGGATATCATTCTTTTGTGTTGGTTTTGTAGAACTTAAATGGTCTAAGATACTGGCGAAAACCCCGTAATGGTATCTCTTGTCGTTTTCGAGATATGACCAAAAATGTCTTTTTCTGGTAATTTTTCACTATCCCATTTTTAATATTGTCGATATCTTAGATGGCCGTGTAATTTATTATGTTTAAGTAATTATTAAATATCACACAAGTTCACTATGTTTTTTTTTAAATTGATAATTAAAGAAATCTCACGAAACACAAACACTTATATTAGAAAACAAACTTGGACTAGTAAGCAAAAAACAAAAAAAAACATAAGTTGAACTATATCAAATGTTCAAATTGTTTGCCGTCATTATTCAAAGAAAAACGTTTTGTACTAAAGACCGCTGCCGCGATTTTAGATCAGGGCATGCTAGCAAATAGCATCTTTTATTCGAATTATTATATCTTACCGTGTTGTGGGTGGTGTTTGGTAAACAATTCCCCTTATTCTTCCTCAGAAATAAAAGTCAAGGAAATGTGTTATCCAAAAAGATTCTAACAATTTGAGAAAAATGTGCTGGGCATCTATCATGCTGAAACCACATTATTTGCCATTAAAATGCCATTAAAAATAAAATAAAGAATAAACACAAAAAAAGAATTTATTGGTAAAGGTAAAATAAATAAATTTTATTTAAAAAAAATTATTTCAGTTAAGATTTGACTTTAATAAAAATGGGGTAGTGGAAAATTACCACAAAAAGATATTTTTGGTCATATCTCGAAAACGACAAGAGATACCATTACGGGGTTTTTGCCAGTATCTTAGACCATTTAAGTTCTACAAAACCAACACAAAAAAATGATATCCTTCCATTTAAAATTTTAGAGAAAATTTGGAAAACCAAATTCAGTCGAAGATAACCACCTCTATCAAATGTATTAAACGATTATTGTCAAGTATGATTATAAGCACAGAATCTGCGTTGAATGCCCTTTCAAATAAACAAAATTTCATTCAAATCGGCTAAAAATGATAGAAGTTACAGTGGTTTTTATTTCGTAAGGTTTGGCCGCGCCCCCTGGCTTTATTGTTGGAAACATCAAAAAATGTTTTAAACAAAAGTTGTTTGAAATGAACAAATCTTTAAAAAAACTTATTTTAAATTGTAGCTTAGTAGGGCATTTCCACTGAGAAAATCGATTTTTAGTGTTTGTCGTAGCAGTTGCGCCCTCTTGCGGTGGTTTTTATAGTTTAAAAATATTTTCATTGAATTTCTCATGCCTCATTTAGTTATAGAATTTTTTATCCCATTAAATTAAGACCTTTGGTTTTGAAGATATTGCCGGTGGCCATCCAAAATGGAACGGCCTGTATATATATATATATTAATTATAACCTTTATGTTGAGGTTCCTATCAAGTAATATACATAAATTTTATGTTGCTGCTTTATTGAAATAACAACACATACCATTTTGACAAACAAAATGTAACATTTTACTAAAAAAAACATCTTTTACTACAGTAAGCATTTCTTTTGCAATACAGTAATCATATGGTATCTCTAGAATGAGTTACCTTTTATTATATGAACAAAAAATCATAAAGTAACATAACTCTAAATTTAACATTGACATACCCAACTGTATTTGCCCGTAATATTTGTGTTTCTTCCTCAGGAAGTATTGTTTACCCTGTTTTACCAGATATGAAAGTGTTGGTAGAACTTCGTCTATTGATTTACTGGCACCTAAAATATCTTTAATACACAACCAACATATTGACAGTGGGAATTAGTTCTAGAAATGAAGATTGTGAAACAATTTATTCAATATTATTTAAGTCTACTGGAGGATGATACACCAAAGTTATTGTTAGTTCTTATTGTGAGAAATTACATGCATTTGATTATTGCATACTACCTAGGAAAGGACATTTCACTTCCAAGAGAACATTGTCTCCACTTTGCACTACAATCCCATCTGGTGAATACCCCAGCCATGGGTTTGAATGAGAAACAACAGCTAATCCTACTTCGATGAGGTTGCATTTTAAATCTTCTTTTAAACACTGCTTTGCAGTTGGCTCATGCTCCAGACCATGCTCAACAAACTTGTTGGTGAATGATTTTGGATTAAAATATCTATCTGATTTCGACACCCAGTCCATACCCTTATATGTAAAAATGTCATATATTCTTGATCCAGTTATCCTGTAACGTCGCTCTGTATACCAGGTATTTCTTGATGCCATAGAACTCTTGCATATTGTTTCAATATCATTCACATAAAATAAATAAAGAAAAATATAATCTTATTGACATAAAAGTGATTGGATGGAGCACGTGGGACCATTCCTATTTTTTTTAAAGAATTTTGTAAAAGTTTTGGCCTTTCCTCAAAATTGTATAAATTAATAGCAGTTATGACCATAAAAAAATCAGTTTATATTTTAAGGAATCATATTTACAATTGAGGCGTGTTTTACAAAAACAGCATAAGTCCAAAATTACCGAAATCGGGTTAATGGGTCCATCTTACTAGAAAATGAGATATCTAGTAAGATGGCCCCACTAACCCGATTTCGGTAATTTTGGACTTATGCTATTTTTGTAAAACACGCCTCAATTGATTATACATGTTTATTTTTTTTTTGTAAATTTATATTTACCTAGTGTTTATCTATAGTATTTTCTATTACTTTTGTTACATTTTATTTTTTTACATTGATGTTCATTTGTTTAAAGTATCCTTTGTATTTTATGCAACTCAATATGTTGAGAAGGTGCCATTTATATTAATAAATGTCTGTATATAAAAGGTTTGACAGCAATGTTGTATGTTTACAGAGGTAGTTGAGAGTTCCAACATTGCTATTGACTGGGACGCATGATTCAAAATATTAATCATATCAATGACGGATTTTTCATCATCTTGAAGATTTTTGTTCCTTCCAGCTCTATACAACATTATTAGTTTAACAGATTGAAAATGTTACATTTTACAAACTATACTTATGTTTTGATATTTCTGAATGTATTAACATTTTTGCTTCTTCCAATATTTTTGCTCCATCGACATTGAGAGTTGAATACTTCGTCGTGTCCCTCAGACATTGCATTTCTTGTATTGGCTCTGGCATGTACTTCTCTTGCAATTCCCTTTTGTTTTTTGACCAGGAGCATTTTAAATCCGTTGAGGAAATGGTTTCAAGAGATTCTAATGATTGCCTGGAAAAAATAAAGACAACATTTCTGCAAATTATTCCGGATCATTGTAAACCTAGAACACTTAACCAACACTGCTGAAACATGTTTGCATCGGCCATCAGCACCTCCTTTGCAAGAGCAAACAAATGACTTTATCCCAACTGTGGAATCACTGACATTCAATTCCCCTCGTATTTCATGGGGATATGTATATAAGGAGCTAGTCTGCACACATAAGGCGAATATTTTCAGACTGGTTGCTGACGCTTCTGTTGTCCCACAGATGAGAACGTGTCCAGCTCTGTACACACGCTCTCCTTCCTGTACACATCGCGAATTGGTATTTCCATCTAAATATTTATAAATGTCCAAGAAAGATAAATACAATGTTTCTTCCAATTCCATGATCTGAAAATGGGGTTATAATGTACAGAATACTGAAATCCATGAATAAAAAGACTTACCTCTGATTCGTAACTAAAGCTTACAAGGCGGAAAAAGGAATACAAAATGAATAACACTCAATTAAATCGTAAGTAAAGCCGTTGGATTCTGTATCAGTCTGCGCACAGCTGACTGGCGAATCGCACATAAACTACTTCGCACTGATGCCGCTAGGGGCACCACCGCCTAATTTGAATTGCGAATACGTATATGGATTAACCACGATTAAGTAAGGTTAGAAAATAGAAACAAAAGCAACGGTTAAGAAAAAAGCGCCTGGTGTCAGCCACTGAACTCAGGTGTCAGCCAATTAAAACTGATAACATTTAAATCTTTCGCGCCATTAGTAAATAATTTTACCTGATTATAATTTCATTTGATCAACTTAAACATTTTTTGGATTAAGGTCAAATCAGTAAGATTTATAATATTTTTCTATTCCGGGTATTTATTTTTAATATAAATAATAGCAAGAAATTTTTTTTGATTGCAAAAGCTGCTTGTTATTAAACATCAAAAAGTTGTTAAATATGATTTTCTGTAAGAACAATTTCTCTATTATTTATATGTTTCACAAATGGTCTATATACAAGTATTTTTAAAACATTTGATAATGTGATATAAATATTTAGTTGATAATATTATTGAGTAATGTTTATTTGTCATAAAAATAAATATTTATAATATTTTTTACACATTCGTAACCTTTTCCAAATATTTCTTAAATATTTAATGTTACTTGGGAGCCTTTTTCTTTCGTTTTATTGAACCAAAATATCTACCGATACTTAGCAAAAAGGCGGTAATTGCAAAATATAATGAAGTTGCCGCCTTTATGCTACTTCTTTGCTTAAATTTGTCGCCATTTCATATAACATAAAAAAGTTAAAAAAATTACAAAGACCTAAGAAACATTTTATTGAATTTGAGAAAATCGTAACAAAATTTAAAATATATATATATAAACTAAGACAAAACATCTAATAATAAAAAACATAGTTACTAATCATCGCTAATATTTAAATCCGCAACGTCATTGACCGGAATTTCATCCCAAAACTTCCTCCTATTCAGGGGCATTAAAGGACACAACGTTTTGACTATCTTGTCCTTTTTATGTTGGGGTATACCACGACAACTACTTCTTGGCAGCGGTTTGTTGTTTACTCCAGTCTTAATCATTTTGGCTTTTAAAAAATTTAATTCTGTTGCTTCACCATGGAAATCGTTCCAATATTCTAAGGTGTTTTGCCCCCTTGTTGCCTTAATTTGTACCATTTTGTTCAAATATGGCGTGAATAGTACAACTTTGTACTGGTCCATTCGGGGTAGCATTACAACCTTCTGTAAATCAGCAGAGTAACACACATCGTCTTTATCTCTTGTTAACTCTGCATCTTTGCGATATTGTATTCTTGACTCTTGTGCCCTTTTAATGTGACTAGAATAAGTATCACAGTACGTACAATCAGGCAACAAATTATTCTCTGTATGCTCAGGATTATGATTTTTAAATGAAGCACACATCTCACATTCTTCGTGTCCGAGTTTTGTAAAAGAAATATTGAGCTCTTTTAATATATTTCGATACACGTCGTAAGAGCATTTGGAATCAAAATGTATTCTGTTGTATATTGTCACACATGAATTTAATAGTAATGTCACTTGGCAAATATTTCTTATTTGGAGCATGCTCCCGGCGATAATGAGATATTGATGGATGAAATGATTCAATGTGAAGCCGAATTTTCGTTCTATCAGATGTTTTGTTAGAAGGTGTTTTACCTCGCATATCTGGTTTAATTAATAGGTTGATGTTGTTAGGACATTTTGAACCATTTTGTCATTACTGGGTTTATATCCAAGAGTTGTTAGAAAAAATGGCTTGCAAACCTGAATACTTGCCCCGTTGTCGTTTTTCAAAAAATATATGAAAGTGTTTTTTTTTTGAAGAATTTGTAATTTTCCTTTTGGGGTCTTCTCGCTGTGTGTTTGATAAGATAAACTGCCGTTGCTGAAGCCACGTCATTTTCCAAAATTCGATGTTTGTTTCGAGTCTTCTTTCTTCCGTAATATTTTCTTTACACACTCTCCTACACTTATCGGAGCATCCTGGGGGTTTGAAATTATATTTTTCTCTTTTATCTCCTTTCTTTTTTTTGTTTCTTTCCGAAAGAGGTGTGTCAAATGATTTTCTTTTGCGGTTCGTTTTCTTTTTGGTTAAAAATTCCCCGCTATCAGCTGCAGTTCCTTCTATAACATTTGTTATAATAGGTGGTGGTATTATAATAACATCTTGAATTATAATTATGTTGTTATTTTCCTTTGAGGTTTGAGGCTCAGGTTCTGGATCATAAATAAATTCATGTATGTTTTCTATATCAATAGTTTCATGTTGAAGTAATGGTGAAATATTTTCGTTCCCAGTTGATCACAATCCTTATTATTATAAGACGTACTATTTGCTTGAAAATAAGTTTCTGTTTTTTCATTCTCCGGTTCACATACTAATTGTTGTTCTGAAGAAAAACTTCCATACTTCAATGATGCTTTTGGTTCCTCATTAAATATACCTAGTATTATTATCATCGGAGCCAACACTAATATCTTTTAAAGCCTTTCTAACATGATCAGACATGTTCGATGAATTAAAATTACTACTTACTGTTATAACTGTCACTAGATATTTCTTCTTGATATTCAGAATTGTCTGGAGGCGAATAAGTAACATCGCTTTTCTTAGTTTTCTGTGTTTTCTTTGGTGTCTGAACCATTAGTGTGGTCATTAAATGTTCATTTAGTGCCATTGAAACAAGCATTTTACCTCTACTACCAATGCCTTGATGGATTCCATCATCCATTTCTTTTAATAGAAATGACATGAATTTAATATTAATCTTAATAAAAATATAGAAATAGTAACTTACCTTTTAAAATATCAATACTAGTGGCACCACTTATGGATGTTGATAACAACAAATTTTATAAACACACTACTAATACGAACAGAACTGATAATAATATTCTTGACTGAGGGTGCGGTCAATATCAGACTGAAGATGAAGTGAAAAAAGTCGGTTATTTATTAGGTAAAGGCGGCAACTAAACAATGTTTTTTGCAGTTGCCGCCTTCTTGCTACAAATGGGGTAGTTGCCGCCTTTTATCTTATTGAATGGGCTCATTTACGATTTTTTTTTTATTGGCCCAATCGAAAGGTTGTACAATTTTATGAGTCCCTGCAAAAAATAAAATTTTTTCAGGACGTACAAATAACTTTAAAATAATAAAAACCTGAACGCACGAGCTTCGCCGCGAAATTGCACTGTGACGTCACTACATGGAAATTCATAGTTCGGCAGCATACGATACGTGAGGTTCGTTATACCGTTGTTATCAAACGTCGACTGTTTCTTATCGAAATTAATTTTTTTGTTATAAAGATTATCTAGGTGTTTATTGGATATTGCCATGGCAGATACAGGAAAGAAGAAAATAGTTATAAATACTGTATTCATCAAATCCAAAACTCGTAATAACTTCAACTTAGCGCCTAGTACATTTTAAATTTTCTCCTACGTAAAATTACTACCTGCACATTATAAAAATCTAAACATCTTTGTACCCTACCGTTTGCGAGGTTTGCAATTTGTTTAGTACTTATTTACATGTTAAAGAAAAATTTTCTAAGGTCTAAATAACTCTGGGTGGTTACTGGTTAGATTATACTATTCTGCAAGGGTTTGTTTCAATACAGTTATTAGTTTACTACTAAGCTTTGTTTCTTAATAATGAGTGTATTTTACCGACAAATACGTTCTCATGTTGTCAAAATTTAACTACCTACGTTGATGTAGCCCTAGAGTAGATAGCGTAGAAATCCAAAAATGTACCAGATTGTGTGTAATGTTATACTCCTATGCCGCTATGAATATTTTTTAAAGATTATATACAACTTTGCAAGGCTGAGGTGCCGTGGAGCCATTATTTACTACGGGGCAAGAAATCTAATTTTCAGCTTTAACTGTGACATAATAATATGTAAAATATTAACTTAGTTTTACATTTTAACTCCTCTCATTTCTGTACTTATAAAATCGTGACTTTTATTAAAATATTCCATGACCATAAATAAGTCTACTTCCGGTAGATTTGAAGTCACCTTTAATAAAATTTGCTTCACACACATGTTTCTTAAAACAAACAATTTATTATAAAATACAAAACCGCTTCGAAATGGCACAAAAACGATGGCTTTTGAGAATGAAAATGCGTTAAAATGTACAGTTGCAATACCGACGATTCACGGTCAAACATTTTCTGACGTCACAACTCTCGGCGTCTGTACCGAGAAGCGCTCGTATTTAAAATGTAATAACTTGTGAACGGCTTATCGGATTGATTTGAAATTTTCAGGATTATTTAGTGTTTAAGGACTTTATATGTAAAACAATTTTGAGCCATATCCACGGTTCATTAAATGAGCCCATTGATGACGCACTGTAGTTGCGGCTTTTTTAAATCCTATTTTTAGGGACATTAAAGAGATCTTACCGCCTTTATGCTTCGTATATAGACGAAAAGCAACTCTACCAACTTAGTGGTTAGAAAAAGTTAAAAACCCAAAAAATTGTAGTTACCGCCTTTTTACTACTGACGGCAGTGTAGTAGTCCAGTCATTTTAAACATGAACATTGCAAAAAATCCTATATTAGGTTTGACTTTTTTATGTTGTTAGGTTCAGTCCCAGTAGTAAATACTCAATTTTGCAACTTCGAAAAACTTGTGGAAACTGGGGGGGGCGCCAAAAACCGCGATTTTTTCGGACTTTTTTCAGTTTTAGCCTCGTAGCTCAAAAACTACGAGTTCTAGTGCAAAGAATACGATTATCTTTTTTAAACTAGACTAAATTTGAGTCTATGAATGAAATTAATTAAAAGCGAATTAATTTCATATATTTTTAATCAAGTCAAATTTAAATGTTGCCCGATTGCACACCTTTGTTTAAGGTTAAATAACAAGGTGTTTGCTCCCCCTTTTGGATTATTTTAGGACTCCCCTACGTTAATCAAAAACGAGGCGTGTAGGCCTAATTAATCCTTTTAATTTCAATTCAGTCAGTGTTTGCCGTTGATGGGGTTGGCTTTTTAGTACTTTCGGGTACTTATATACAAAAAACATAAACTCTTAATCTTCGCTTCATTAAATTTGAATTTATTATTAAATATCATTGTCTAAGGGGAGGTTTTAAGTAGTTTTATTAATTCAACCACTACCCCTTTTTGACCCTCTGACTCCACCATGAACTTAGGCTAAATAAGAATAATCAGAAAATGTCTTCTAATCATATTAATGCTATTACATGTATGTGGAGTCGTGGCGATTTCACTGTTTTCCGGTTTTCCGTCTTGTTCTCGAGAACTGTTAGGTCTACAGGAATGCATCTATGTTTAAATAAAAGGTGATAAAATGTGCTACAATTTTTTCCTCCATGACAACGGTCGTAGGGTACATCGTTGTGGCAATATCTGGCTCGAATCATGGATGATACGTTAAAAACAGATTTAGGGAAAATGCCTATTTTTGAAGAGCTGTATCTCGGAAACTATTATACTTACAGACTTCCGGTTAGGCTCAAATGGTAGAAAATTTAGTCCTGTTTAAAAAAGGTAATCATATTTTTTGCACTACAACTCATAGTTTTTGATCTACGAGCCTAAAACTGAAAAAGTCCGAAAAAATCGCGGTTTTTGGTGCCCCCCCCCCAGTTTCCACAAGTTTTTCGAAGTTGCAAAATTGAGTATTTACTACTGGGACCGAACCTAACACCATGAAAAAAGCAAACCTAACATAGGATTTTTTGCAATGTTTGTATATTTTTGTGTTTAAATTGACTGTACTATACTGCCGTGTTAATTCTAAAGGGCGTATCTGCAAATTCGACAGAAATTGAGTTAGACGCATTTTTAGAATCCTCTTTAAAAGTACTATGTATGTGTTAAGAAGAGATTGAGTATCTCAATGTTATATAGGCGAAAACTCGCTTTTAAAGAAATTTGTATCTACAAATTAGCCGCCTTTGTTAGATAAAAAAAGGCGTATATGATTTTGTTATTTGAAAAGGTTGTATCTGTACACTGTGTACTCACAGTACTTGCTGCCAGTATTATATTCAATAGTATAAAATTAAAATTCCTCTAAGCATAAATGATTTGATGGCATAACTGAAAATATTAAAAGTCAATTTTCTCAGTTTCTATGTTATTGTAGATACGCCCCTTTGAATTAACACGGCAGTATAGGTAGATTAAGTACAACAAAATTTTAGTATTCATGTTATTTTTAAGTTAAACAGAAAGCATAAATATTTCAGTCATCGTCTATGTTGTCTATTAAATTGGAAGATTCATCATTAACGGGCAGGTTGCTCCAAAACAGCAACCTATTTGCAGGCATAATCGAAGATAATTGTGTTATAATTGCATTTTTTCGTTCTGTAGTTATTCCTCTGATTGCCTTTTTTTTCCTAGAAAATGTGACGCCGTGTTTTGCTTCCTTGTTTTTCAAGAAGTTTAAAGGAATTTCCTTTGCATCTACAGAAAACGAAGTTTTATATGTCAATGTTTGTTCTCCTCGTCTTGCAGTAATTTGAACCATGTCTTTCATATAAGGTCGAAGTTGTTTCTTAAGTTTATAAACTGAGGAACAGTAGTCAAATTCATAAAGTCGGTTAACCGAAGTACGTCTACTTTACCAGAATTTGCTCTTCCAACTGCATTTGCAAAGTCTTCAAAATCGTAGATTTTTGGCGTTCGCTTCATGGATAAAAATTAGAATGGGGGATGGGACCTAAATCCACGCGTACGTAGGCCACATTCGGGCCCTTTGTACTACCCCCTGCCGGACACACCGAGCCACAGAATGAACCGGTCGGCGGTCACCCATCAAAGTACTGACCAGAGCGCGAGTTGCTTAACTGTCAATACCTGCATGGATTGTGACTGTACATTCTGCCGTACTGCCGGCCGCTTCATGGATAACTCCACCTGGTGGTGGAAGTTGTCAGCAGACATGAAAGAATGTCCAGGTTCAAAGTATTTAATTATAATTTGTGTCGCAGAAATTTCCGCAGAATTAATTATGTACATCAGAAATGAAAACAAGGTCCAGTTTTTATTTTGTGATGCACAATTATCCAGCCACAATATTATAGTTTTAACGTCGCGCATTAGCAAAAAAAACTGATAAAAAGCGCTTAAAATGTCATCTTTTTTTCTGCCGGAAATTGCCTCATGCCATAGAACGGCAACTGGTCTTGTTTTTCCCTGTTTTGTTCCACCCAAAACTTTGATTAAATACTATTACTCTAGGACAAAATATCACCTTCTTGAACATTTCTATGCGAGGGATCATGATGACCTTTTCCAAATCAGCCGAAAAGTATATAGTATTTGGATCAGGTGAGTCTCTATCCTGTCTGTAAGCAGTTCTAGATTCTTCTGCTTTCTTAATATGCGTATTCCATAAAGTACAATTTTCACAAGTGGCATCAAGATTTGCTTTAGTATGTTGTGGATTGTGTATGGAAAAAGACTCGCAACTTTCGCACTCTTCATGACCCAGGCACGCCAATGAAATGTGCATTTCTTTTGTAACTGTTTGTCGATAAACTTCATACGAACATTGTATATTATATTTTTGCGAGAAATCAGAATGCATATGTTTTAGTGTTATATCGCTCGAAATATCTTCTGTTTAGCGCGTGCTCTCGACGGTAGTGAGATACGACTGGATGAAATGATTCGACGTGCTCTCTAATCTTGGCTCTATCAATTTTAGGAGTTTTAGTATGTTTACCTTGTTTACTACGTCCAAACGAAATTGCATCTTTTTTTTTGCAAGAAACAATCTTGCACTATCCGATCATTACCTTTGGTATATCCCAGAGTGGTCAAGAAAAAATGTTTGCACACTTCTATCTTAGACCCATCGGTACTTTTCAAAAAATATTTGTAAGTCTTTTGTCGTCTTGAATTTGCAGAACCTCTGTGCCGTTTAACATCTTCAGCAGGTTCAGCTGTTATGCTGCATGCTACAAAAGTTCGTTTTTCAGTAAACGTCATTTCCCAGTACTGAGTATTTATATTAGTTCGATGTTCATTGCTAAAATAAGAATTGCAGTTCTTTTTGCAAATTACACATGGCGTTTTTAGTGAGTGCTTCTGTTTACAATTGTCTAACTTGTTCCTCTGCCTCACTTGTAATGGTTCCTCCATCTTTCGACGTTTTCGAACGGCACCGGTTTTTGTATATTGAACTGATGGTTCACTTGAGGCCAGTTCATCTACAAGATCGCTATCTTTTACAGAATCTTGAGTAACTACATCTGCTGTATTGTTATTCATAAGTGCTAGAGTAACCATTTGCTTTCCTCTGCTTCCCATAGCGGTTATTTAGTCTTGTAACAAGTACACCTGAAAAATAATTAATATCCGTCAGTGACCAAAGTGATCAAACACAGGTTTTGCTCTTATATGCACCACAAAAAGGAATTGAGGTTATTATTTATAGGTACGTTGTAGGTGAGTCTAGGAAAAAAAATCCTAGGAAAAAAAATCCTCGGAAAAAAAATCTTGGAAAAAAAATCCTCGGAAAAAAAATCCTATGGAAAAAAAATCCTCGGAAAAAAAATCCTATGGAAAAAAAATCTTCGGAAAAAAAATCCTATGGAAAAAAAATCTTCGGAAAAAAAATCCTATGGAAAACAATCCTCGCTGTGTTAGGAGACCAGCAGCGGTTGCCCAAATCGAAACAAATTATTGGTATATTGTGCATCTAATTAGGACTGCAATAAGTTGCCATAAGATTTCATTTTGGTAATTAGATAAGTTACAATAATGTAAGTGCAATGTATTATTTTGATATTGGTATCTTTGCAATTGCATGCCAACAACAAATTACTTCTTCTTTTGTCCAATTTTGACAAACATATTTCGGAAAAGAATGTTTGGAATTTTGTTGCCTCTTTCATAAAATAGGTATCTTATTAATGTTTGTGTAATGTTTAATATTTGAAATAATATGGTTCTGCTAGCACATAATGTATTTATGCCCGCAACAACAGACGGCGCGTCATGGATTGCCATTCATTCTGTCAATTTACTTTTTTTTCTAAATTTTTTGAATTTTCATTTTTATTCAAGTGAAAAATAAAACGTATGCACCACGTGCATTACTTGATGTTTATACCCTCGGGCGATTTACTAGCCAGTCGCCCTCGGCGGGCGTAAACGTCTACTTAATGCCCTTGGTACATAAATAACTATTAGAAGTAAATTTATGTTATGTTATGTTAATGACAAAGAATTATATAATTATTCGAAATTATATTATAATGTATCAGTGTGATTTGCAACAGGTGTAAAAAACTACGTTCGCCAGTGTAAATATTGGTAGTTTTTAGTTTAATCAATTTCGATTATTAAGGGGCATACTGGCCTCTAAAAGGAGTCCCCTAAATATCGGTCTGGTACAACTGGCCGGGACAAGTGGCCGCGACCAACCGGCCGCGAGACAAGTGGCCGACAGGACAATTGGCCGCGAGACAAGTGGCCGCGGCCAACTGCTTTTAAAAAGGGTCTAGGCCTATTCGCTGTCGCCGTTCCGCTGTCGGGACAGTTGGCCGTTGGTCAAATTCGCCGTAGGAACGATTCGCCATACAAATCGAAAATCGAAAATAACTTTTAATCTTGAGGGACTGTTATCAATTGAAAAAAAACTATACTAAACCTACCTCTAACCTAAGCGCCTGAGTGGCAACATACGTTTAGGTTGGCATTTTTTTAAGTTTCAAATACTGTTTAGTATCATAATATTCACGTTTTTGTATCAATTGAAAAAAAATATACTAAACCTACCTCTAACCTAAGCGCCTGAGTGGCAATATACGCTTAGGTTGGAATTTTTTTAAGTTTCAAATGCTGTTTAGTATCATATTCCCATTTTTGAATCAATTGAAAAAAATATACTAAAGCTAAAGCGAAGGCGAACCGGCACCGCGGCGGCGAATAGTCCCTAACCGACTTCACTGTCAGTTTGTTTGTTTTCAATAAATGAAACTAGCCATATACCTATTTATTTAAAGTCAAGTTGTACTGGCAGCGACGCGACGACCACTTGTCTCGCGGCCAGTTGTGGCCACTATAGTACCATCCCGCTTAAATATGATTTTATTATCGTAAAAACAGCACGCTTGTGTTGACATTTTATGTGGCTGGATTTTTCCCACGGGATTTTTTTTCCGAGGTTTTTTTTTCCGAGGTTTTTTTTTCCACAGGATTTTTTTTCTGAGGATTTTTTTTCCATAGGATTTTTTTCCACGGGATTTTTTTTCCGGGGCTTTTTTTTCCAGGATTTTTTTTCCGGGGATTTTTTTTCCTAGGATTTTTTTTCCGCCTACCGTTGTGAGTATAACCTCACATTATTGATATTTAATTTGAGAATTTACACAGCAATCTTTAAAAAATACCCCAAAACAATCACTCTTGCCGAATTACTACAACTGATCTAACTAGAATAATTTAACGCTTACCTTAATTATTATAAATTAATCCACACAATTAATATAAATGTGCATAACAACACTAACAACAGTCACGTTACTAAAGCGATGTGGTAAATAACACTATGCGTAATTGGTATCCTTAGCTTAAAGACCGTATTTCCTAATGCTCTTGGATATACCACTTTTTAATTATGTATTGGCAGATACCACAGTTAAGCTTTCTGTCTTGCTCAATTTCTGTATATACCACTTTCTTTATTAAAGAATTTGAGTAGTTTTAACAAGCTTTACCACTTTTAAGTTAGACAGGATGATGTAAAATGTGTCCATAAACATGGCAGTGGTGGTATCTCCAATTATCACAAAAATGGAGATATGACGTTTAAGCTAAGCAGGGCAGTATACTGAACGAGGTCCATGTTGAAGTATATGGTATCTTTAAATCTTGGCCTGGTATCGGTGATTGGATTTGGCAGTTTTGCCACAACGTCTTGTTTAAGAACAAATGAATTCTCCTTAGTTACTGCAAAACGACTTGCAGGAAATAGCGTCTTGAAGAAGTTCACTTCATAACCTTTCTCATAAGTGTTGCAAACCCTTGCCACAACATTTCTTCCGTCTTTTGTTTTATTTCTATAAACCCTTACTATAATATGATTTCCATCTCCCATTTCTTCACTTTCATTTTGTTCTTCAAACTCAAGCTCATCACTGCTGTCGTCTGCTAATACTACTTCAGTTTCACGTTCAGATGAAGACTCCAACACTTTTTTCTTTACTTTTTCTACTGCTGGCAAGTTTTTTCCTCCTTTTATCTTCAATGCAAGGAGTGCTTCTTTTTCTGGAGTGTCGGTTGCAATTATTAATTTCTTTTTCTTTCTCCCTTTTCTGGTTTCTTTTTTTAAGCCGGCCTTTGGAAAAGGTCGAATAATTTCAGGAGAAACAAACCTAGAATTATTATTCAAAGGTGGTGTTGTCTGTTCAGGAAATTCTATTTCAAGATGATTATGGGATGAGCCTGCAACATCTGGATCTGCTTCATTACTCACTGACATACCATCAGCATTGATTTGCCTATCTTCATTATTCATTGGCCTGTCTGTGACATATGACGACAAAAAATCTTCCTCAGAAAAAACATTCCGATCGTAAGGCCAAATTCCGGTGCAGCGAAATCCAGACTTCACATTAACGGGTGTAGCTGCCCTATCCCAAGCAAGAGCACATAATGGTGGAAGGTCAAAGATTGACAGTGTTTGGCCGGGATTTGACATCATCCAGCCATCAGCATTTTGATTAAAAAATGTTTTGAAGGGCCCAAAAACTGTACGATCCAATGGCTGGGTTTTATTTGATGTGTGGGGTGGAAGAGTCAACATGCAAATGCCATTATTTCTACAAAAGTCGATAGCCTCAATGGAAATATGGGATTCGTGGTTGTCGAGGACTAACAAAATTTTATTTTGTTGACTACAATGACTGTTTTTCACCAAATGTTCAAGAACTAGAATAAAATTCGCACATGTCATCCAGCCTGACTTGTGCACGAGACCCAGAGCACCTGTTTATGTTAGACCTTTCATCATTCTATTTTCGTCGTATCTCTTACGTGGGAAAACCCAGACAGGAGGTAGTACTGCACCACTGGCACATATTATTCCAACCTGTGTTATCAACTCTCCTCTTTCCCTTGATGTAACTTGGCCGGTTTGGTGTTGGCCTTTCTTGCCAACTATCCTTTGAACCTTCTGAACAGTGGTTACGCCGGTCTGAAAAAGTATCATTTATGTTGGAGAATTTGTAGGTATTGCATGCCTATTTACCTCGTCTAGATTATAAATTTCCGTAGCTGTGAAATTGAACCTGCGGTAGACGCTCTCCAACTTATCAAAGAATTCATTAATATTTGTTTTATTGAAACTAGTCATTCTAGCTAAACTAGTCGCTTCTGGTCTCCTTATGGACAAATTTGAATTTCGGTATAAGAATCCTGAAAACCAATCACGGCCAGCCATTTCTTTTTCGGTCCATGTTTTTGGAACGACAAGTTTGTTTTGCATAGCAAATTGAAAAGCTAGTTTTCTAACTTCCTTTGGTGGAAGTCCATAAAACATATTCGAACATTTAATGAGGTAGGATGCTAGATTCTTTTCCATATCTTTGGTAAATACCTGTCTTACTCTGAAAGTGGGAACGAGCGTAATATTTTCCATCCCCTGTTCTTTAGCTTTCTTAACGTAGTCAGAAAGTCGTGATTTTGTCACTCCATGAATTTGCGCACTTTTTCTGATTGATACATTATCTTTCAATACTGATGATAATGCCTGTTTCATGGCTTCTTCTGAGAACGTCCGATCAGTACGTTTTTGGTAAGCTTTAGGATCCATTATTAATGTTTTAATTTACTAGAGACAACTGAGTGATACTTTGGACACTCTGTCCAGAGTATCGCTGAAAGTTCAAAAATGATAAAAATAGCAACACCAGAAAAATTAGATTAGAAAGATAAATTGCTTATGCGTTTATAAATAGGTAATATGCGTGTCAGTTTGTGGTATTAAACTAATTTTTATGCAATGCTTGATGGTGGTTACACAACTTACCAAACAAATACGAATTCTTATATCCAGTTGGGCGATAATCGAACAATGTGTGTAACGTTGAAAAGACGGCCATAACTGAAACCATAGACATCACGTCTGATTTAGCCTCAAACATGTTCCCTGTTGCCAAATTTGGCCGTTGCTATTGCCACGCTCGATGATGTCATAATCGTACGAATGTTGACGTCATTGATATTGCCGCCTTTTTCAAATATTTCGAATAGCCACTTATTATGTATTTCGATAAATTTAGGGAGACAATATTTATTAGGTAGGTATTAATGAAATATTTGCATTTATGGTTATGAATCTTTTATTGAAAGTAATTATAAACTATTAATATATAAATTATTAAACATTTGTAAAGTTTAAATTAAATACTGTTCGAATTAGGATTTACGAATTTTAGCACATTACAATTCCAACTGTTTTTATTTTTGACAATGTATTCAAGAAAGACGTATATTATGTTTCACAAAAAAAACAATTACCAATTTAAGTAGGTAGTTTGCACAATTTTACGTATTTTTTAAGTTTACACAGATTAGTATTGCTGAAGTGCCAGTCAAATAATGGTGAAATGTATAATTATTGATAAAATAATTGTGCTTTCTTTTTAAAAAGAATAGAAGTTGAAATATATAGAAACATCAACAGTGTACGTTGATATATAAAAAACATAATCTACAGTGTAGCTATTTTATTGTGTTAACATTAAAAACAAAAAAGTAACCAACTACGTTACAGTAGATGTTCAATATAATACAATATAGATATCTACTACTACCTACTAAAAAATAACCAAGTGGAATGGATATAAAACTATTTTGATGTACAACCAAAACAAAAAAAATGTTTTTTATACGGTACAGATTTAAGAGCCATACAATGAAAATGATACCAATGTAAACAACTACTACACTGTATACTTTTCAATGTTCCAATTTCAAGTTTACATTGTAAACAATCCCATGGTATTTTTGATTTAATTTTACATAATATTTAAAATGCTTTCGTATGCAGTGTTTGTAACCAGGTCCTTAATAACGTCTAAGAAAACACATTCATCAGTGACTGTAACGGGTATATCTTCAAGTTTCTTTAAATCAATAGCAGTTATTAAATATTCTCCCGACATTACCAAATTAATGCATTCATCATTTTCGACAAACATACTTAAAATTTGATGTTGTTTTTCGGAGAGAGTTTTATTTTCAAAAGCTTTTGGAATAGTGGTCTTTCTTTTTTTTAATAGTCCAATAACGGTTTTTAGTGAATCTTTACAGTTGCCTTTCCTGTTTATTGGTGTAGGCATTATAATGCTTTCAATTTCTTTTTCCATATTAAATTTATTCTCATTAGCTTCCGTTATATTTTCATTTTTTCAGATTTATTAAAATCTTTACCCATATTTAAAACATTTCCATCTGATATTTTGTAATGTTGAAGTATATTTATTTTTTTATTTGTATCTGTACTATTATCACTTTTGTCATTACTAATTAGTGGAACCAAAGGTGCAATGTTAATTGGAGTTGTATTTGTAGCAATTACCATGCTGGACTGTTCATCTACTTGATAGTTTAATAAATCAACAGAGTTTACTTGAACTTCATGTCCATTTCTCCACAATTCTTCAATTTTTTTTAAAACATCTAATTTATAATTAAAATTAGAATTGGACGATAAAGTCAATAAATTCAGAATTGAATCCATAACAAAACTAGCTTTTTTACGTTTATCTCCGGCAGTTAAGATTTTTTCGTTTTTAGCAACATATACTTTCGATGTACCTACAGAATTGCTACAATCAATGTCAACTTGGTGAGTATCCACTGCTGGTGTAAATATACGATGGTTTTTCAAAAGATAGCTTCTATGCCATCTTTTATGGCAAATACTTTCATTGTACAACATAAGACCTTCAACTCTTCTTATAGCTAAAATATGGCGGCATGGCAATAACATTGAAGAGAAATCGTTGCATTCACATTTTGTAGTCGAGACTATTATTTTACCTTTGGAGGATTTGACAGCGTAACTCCTTTGCAATGAATTTGTACTGACATTTGTATCGTCTGCGTTTAAGTGAATGTGCAAATTATCATTAATATTTAATACAGTAACAAATTGACTCAAGTGTATTTGTTTTAAAACATATACAAATGCATAATTTGTCAAAAAATTGCGATACAAATATTCTGAACTATCTTTATCAAACTTTTCAACTGGAGCTTTCAGAACAGTCTGAGATATCTTGTGATTCTTCTCGTAGATGTGTGAATTGAACCATTTAAAAAAGTAAATAATAAACATTTCCAAAGAGCTATTTTTGGGTACTACCATTTTAATTTTGTTGTTCATTGATTCCAACCTGTTATTAGTAAAGTTGCGAAGATTTCCATTTGACATGAATCCGACAACCCAATCTTCCTTTATGTTATGCCAGTTTTTGTTAAAATAATCAACAACCACATATGGTGCTGTATCACAAAACACTTTATAGTGCTCTTCATATTGTTCAACAGATTGACTATATATCAGTTTAGATATTAATTCAAGAGACATATCCCTCTCCTCGGGTGTAATACGCATTTTCTCTGTTGTAATAGTTCGTTTAAACGTTTTAAGTGTATGGAAAATACATATGTAAACCGGAATGCCTTGAAAAATATCTTTGATTACGTTTCTTTCCAACAAATCTTTATCACCCATAAAACATTTAATGTTTTGAATGCCCTGTTCATTTTCTATTTTAAACATTTCCAAAAACCATTTAAATGTGTCATAATCCTCATTTTTTAACAAAGCAACGCCAGCAACTTCACTGTTTCCTTCAGAATCCACAATAAGAAAAAGCATAAGAGTTAAATTAATGTTTAATAGTTTGTAAGTACCATCTACTGCAACTATTTCAGGCCATGCTTGGAAGGAATTTCTCATTTCAAAGGTAGAGAAATATAAAGCCTTAAAATCATTGTTATCATCTTTTAAAAGACGTACATCTGCTTCTGAAAGAAAATAATACTTTAATAAATAAAGCAAAGAAAAAGACAAAAACTTACGATAATCTTCTGTAAGTAGCTTTACAGCCTTAAGAATATCATTACTTGACTTGCTCTTATGTAGATGTTTGATGTTACTAATATCCTTTAAGATAGGTTGTTTACCAGTATCAACACTAATTTTATTTTGTATCAGCTTAGTGTTGCCACCCACAGAAAGGTAATCATTAATCTTCTCTTTTTCAACCGGTGTCAGTTTTCTTACTTGGGGCAAATGGTTGTAAGCACTCTATAATAAATACACAAACATTAGTAATTGCCTACACAATCAGTGTCCACTATTTTAATGCAAATTGAAGCGCGTAGTTTTATAAACGTAGAGTAAATTCTAAACGGATTACACAATAAATACACAGCTTTGCTTATGTTATGACATAAGATTATGTTTATGGTCTATGAGAAAGCAACAGGTAACTTGGTGATCCTTCAAAACTATTTTAACTTAATGATTTCTTCCTTTAGGTAGAGGTAAATACGGAATAAATACTAAATCTGTTCCTGCATCAACAGGACGTTTCGTGCACTAATATGTGGATATCATCAGGGGTATTTTTAATTAAAAGTAAAAATATTAGATAAGTGTGTACACCAAACGATATTAAAATCTACTTTTAAGGTAACAATGATAATCCTATTAATTAAAAGTAATTTCAAAAAACACAGTTAAAAAAAATATATAAAATGACTAGTAAAATACTGATAAATAATAAAAATATAAGACTTACCACTCAATCATTTGTTACATGCCAGAAAAACATGAATAAGGTTTGATAGATAACTGATGCAGGATTATGGCAGTCCCAAAAACTTGTAAATATAGGTCATTATTATATTTGAAATAACTCGTCAAAAATAAAGTTTTTAATATCTATCAGAAAGGTATCCCTTGATAAACTACACTACTATCGGAGTAAAAATGCAAGGCCTCTGACTTTAGAAGCTTGTATCTCAGTAATTAGCAATCATAATTTAATGAAATAAAGTGCACTTAAAAGACCATTTATTTCTACAAAAAGATGTAGAGTTTTAGATTTTTACAATACATCGTTAATTTTCTGTATCAATGTATGTGAGAAAAAGCGCTAATTATGACTCAAATCGCACAAGCGCTCCACTTTAAAAATTAATTACGGCTATATTATTGAAACTGAGTGGTAGATACTTATATATTTGAAAAATGTATACTTTTTTGTCAATGTGAGATGCTTTTGAGGCCAATTGGTTTATTAGTCTTAAAGCTATAATGAAAAAACGACATCTTATGTAACTCAATACCTGAACGTTCGATATTAACAATTTGACAGTAACATAACAAGGTTAAAGCAATTATGCTGTGGTCTAACACGATTCACAAAAATAATGTCATTATACATCGTTTTTTTTAAAGAAATTTTGAAAAAAGGATGCATGCACCAGTTGGAGGGGAGAAGCGCGGCCGCGCGGGGCAGCTGTTGTCGTACACTATTGCTATAAAGCGCATGGTTTTGTACAATGCTAAAGAATAATCACATTGTTGTGGGTTGCCGCTCGCTGCTTACGATGTGGTAGATTACCTCTCGCGGGAATATGTGCGTCTTTCTTTCGCGATAAACATAACGTTTTACTTGGAATTACAAGAAAACAAATTTTATTTTCAATAAGAGAATAATGCAGTTAGATTTAAGTAATATCAAATTTAGCATTTAAAACAAGAATTTTTTCTTTAACTTCCGTAAATTGCGAAATAGCACATTTTCGGTTAGGGCTTATAAAACCAGTTAATCATATGAATAATCAATATTTATTGGCTGTCGACTTTTCAGAAGTATGTGTGCTACAACATTTGTAAATTTGGTAACAATTTATGAAACAATAACAATTTTATGATAAGTTAAAACTGACCGTCAGCCAGGAAAATACTACATACAGCGTTTTTATTGCTGTTAATTAAAATAAAAGTTAAACAACTGATTCTAGCATTTTGGTTTTTACACATGTTAAACATGTATAAATGACTAATGTACTGCCCAAAAATGAAGAAATTTCACCCCTCAGTTTTTTTGTTATGATCACTTAAAGTCAGAGGCCTTGCATTTTTACTCCGATAGTAGATTGTTACGTACCGTGGAGAAATCATGGCCGACATGTTTGACATCAAATGATTTAACTTCTAGGTAATTACCATCTGTTGATGCACCAAACAATATATACGCAGGACATTCCATTCTATGTGTCCTATGATAAAACATATCAATAAATAAATTTAAAAAATCGAGCAGCAATGCAATATCTACAAGTATAGTTACCTACTATAAGGGCTGATACTTTCATTCCCAGTTAAATTAAATCTACGATTAATTATCTTGGAAACATACATATTAAGCAATCTGAAAAGCTAATCAATGAAATTAATTATAAGTGTTACTCGAGATGAAAATTCCGGCCCCAAATATTAATCATTTACATAACAAGCTACATGACAAAAATAAGTACCTTGTATTACGGATTCCCTTTGACCTATTTCTTACTTTCTCGCCTCCATGAATACAACAGTAATGAATTGTATAATATTTTAAATCAGAAAAAATCGGCCGTTTCTTTTTAGCTGCTGCGATTGTTCTTGAGCTTCTGATCCAAAATTTTTGTTTTGTTTCATTTTCAATGGTTTTAATAAATCCATTAAGTTCATCATACGATCTAAATTTCTTTCCGTATAAATTCATATTTAAAAATAATGACCGTAAACACAAGTACAGTTGACAGACGAAAGTGGACGACAGCAACGAAAATAAGAAACATATGATTGATGACGTCAACATTCGTACGATTATGACATCATCGAGCGTGGCAATAGCAACGGCCGCCAAATTTCCGAATGTCAGATGTAAATGGAACCGCGAAAATTAAACGTGTCCAGAGTATCCCACTGTCCGAAGTATCCCCACTTTCCCCTATGTGCGCCAAATACGATTCTACAATACATACTGCAACTTCTAATACAAAATTAATTAATTATTAATTATAAATCCTACCTAATTAGAGATTTCTTTGCACGGTCACCTACTAATTACGGCTTCACACTGTAAACACTTATTAATAAGAATATCAACAACGAAATACAGATTAATGCAACAAAATGGCACAGAGGGCGCAATTGTTACATATAGGGTACAGTGACTTTATTACAAACAGTGACGACAAGCGGCGATTATCCGCCATTAAGAGGCAAAATTGTGGGCGGGTTTATATGAACTCAACGGTGGTATCTTAGCAACTTGCTAAATCAAAATAAAAATCACACGCTGATCAAAGGTAAACACAGTCAGGCCGCCATTAAGATGCAAAATATACCACGGCCAATCAAAATCGATACCACGCTTGTCGTCACTGTTTGTAATACAGTCACTGTAATATAGGGTACAGTGACTTTATTACAAACAGTGACGACAAGCGGCGATTATCCGCCATTAAGAGGCAAAATTGTGGGCGGGTTTATATGAACTCAACGGTGGTATCCTAGCAACTTGCTAAATCAAAATAAAAATCACACGCTGATCAAAGGTAAACACAGTCAGGCCGCCATTAAGATGCAAAATATACCACGGCCAATCAAAATCGATACCACGCTTGTCGTCACTGAAAGTCACTGTAATAGGGTACAGTGACTGTATTACAAACAGTGACGACAAGCGTGGTATCGATTTTGATTGGCCGTGGTATATTTTGCATCTTAATGGCGGTCTGACTGTGTTTACCTTTGATCAGCGTGTGATTGTTATTTTGATTTAGCAAGTTGCTAGGATACCATCGTTGAGTTCATATAAACCCGCCCACAATTTTGCCTCTTAATGGCGGATAATCACCGCTTGTCGTCACTGTTTGTAATAAAGTCACTGTAATATAGGGACTCTAGATATTAGAACAGAAGGGCGAATCTGCATGTTGTGTTAGAATAAAAAGGCGTATCTACAGAAAATAGCTACAGATACGACTTTTTTCACTAATATTGTTAGATACGCCTGTTTGATTTAACAAAACAGCTCTGTGGGCAGATACGTTTTAGTCAATTTAAAGCTAGTGGATTTATCATATACGCCCTTTTTTTAACCAAAGGATAGTCAATGATATACTGTATTTAAAAATGTCATAAACTAAAAATCGCAAAAATTTCAGATACGCCCCTTTGGCTTAACAGGGCAGAATAAAACTGTTTAATTATTCATTGGTATCCATAAATTGTTTTTTTATTTATAGTACAAATTGCTTGTAGGTATACCAAACGTCTCTTCATTCATATACTATACTAGTTAATATTTTAGAAATAGTTTTAAACAAAAAATCCTATAATTTCACACATGTCAGGTATTGAATACTTAATTCAAATTATGTAACTTGGCAGGTATTATGCAGACTTAAAACGTTTGTAATTCTATGCATATTACTCAAATTATTAATAAAAAATCTTTGTATAAAGTAGATGAGTTTCAAATCAAGTCTCTGGTTTCAAACAACTTTAAGGCCCCATAAAACGTTTAATTGAAAAAAAATATAAACATTTTAACTAAGTATTTTAACTAATTCTGCTTTGTTGGTTTCTTCCTTTCTTTATCTGAAATCAGTGCTGGGCAAACTACTTGAAAAGAGTAGTTAACTATCAACTACTAACTATGTACTTACAATAAAAAGTAGTTAAATTACCAAGTAATTAGTTACTTCCCAAATAAAGTAGTTGAATTACCAACTACTGAGTAATTAAATTACTCCAACTACTTTTTAACTACTTCTTAAAAAATACCACTCTAAGAAATAATTTATGACGAAACCTGTTTTTGGATTTAAGCCGGGCTCCAAATTAATAATTTAAGTGTTTAAAAAAGCAATATTTTATTCATCGTATTCAAAATCACTGACTAAAATATAAAGTAACATAATATGAACTGCACACAAAATATAGAATATTAAGAAAATTTCTTTTTATTAGCCTTCATTAGCACTAACTGTTCAAATAACTTATCGTTTAAAGCATGTCGTCGAGGAGCGTTTATATAGGTTGCAAAAGAAAAAAGTCTTTCTACTGCAGCTGAAGATGGTAAACAAGTATTGAATTTAATAAATAGTTCCTTTAACAGCGTGTATTCTTCAAATATGCCAATGGTATTTTTTCCGTCATCTAGATACTTCAACAATTCAAGTTCAAATTTAGTTTTGATCAAATTTTCACTCTTCTTGGTGGTAGTACTAGTACTCGGAACGGAGCTGTTGTTTGAAGATATTTCATGAGAATATAGAGTTTTTGGATTTTCCCCAAAGTCAAAATGATTATCTTCAACTGAACTTACATTCTTATTAGTACTTGCTATATTTTCTAGTAAATCATTAAATAACTTTATTCCTTCGTTAACTATCATCTCGATGATGTGTTTTTTCTTTATATCCATTTCCAAAGCTTCTTCTTAGGGATTATCATCTTTATCAATAATAATTTTAATCCAACGTAGTTTTACGTTTGGTATTAATACAGCTGCTATTATTGGCAATTTCGAATTTTCATTAACACAGAAAAGATCAGCAAATCTTGTTGGCAATTTCTCAATTAGTGTGTTTATAAGGATTGACATAGGAGAATTTGTTTTGTCCGACTCGGATTTCAATTTTTCTAGTTTCACTTTTAGAGACAGAATACTAAATAGGTAACAAGTATCCATAATAAGTATGATCTTCTCCTTGTAAGAAATCAATAGTTTCTGCTAGAGGTTTAAGAATTTTGCAATAACCTTCTAAATATTGTATTTCAGCATCCTTAAAATAATCTTTTACATTTAATTTATCAAAGAGTTCTTTGAGTTTATTTGCTTCCTTTAGTATTTGGCTTATACCATCATAAAAAGAATTCCATCTAGTAATACACGGATAACTAAGTGTATGTCCCAATACGGAGTGAATAATTTCTGCGCTTTTAGGTCTGCCTGCTTTTTTCCATAACAATGTACATTTATGTAGAAATCTCTCATGTCGACCACGAAAAGCAGCATTTGAATCTATCACGTTCTTTATGTCAGTGGTAGCCAACAAATGCAAAGTGTGAGTTGCACATCGTACGTGATTTGGAAGACAAAATTGTTGTGATTCAAATGACAAAAAAGAAATACCAGCATTTTCCATTACTTCCTCTTCTGATTCTTCGGAATCTGAGGAAAGAATGTCGTTATCTCGTTCTTCTACAATGGTTTGTCTATCGGAACCGGGTGAACTAAATTCTTTAAAGGATTATACGAAATTACTTCTGTTATCAGTTACGGTAGCCACTATTTTTTCATTTTTCAAGTTGTACTTTAAATGTATGTTTTCTAATATTTCTGCTATCTTATCAAATGAGTGTGTTCCATAAAATCTACGGCAGGCTAGAGCGGCTGATTTTCTGTTAAGGTCTTTATCTAACCAATGACCAGTAACACCGAAAAAGCTCCGTCTCTTTGCTGACCATATATCTGCGGTCAGTGGCGTACCTAGAATGTTTGTCGCCCGGGGCGGCCTCCAATTTGCCGCCCATTCTATAAATAGTTGCAATTGAGACGAACTATTAGGTAGGCAACTTTTTTACCGTTGCATGCAATATTTAAATTAGGTAGTAATAAAGGAAGCCGCATGAGGCATAAATGCAACCTTTATAAAAATACAAGATACTTTTTTAAAGGCCACAAGAAACTTACGGAGGCCGAAGGTTCCACCTATGAGACAAAACCTAATTTACAAAAAATAATTACCATTAAATATTTTGTCTTTTATATTTATAAATGCCTGCGTACATTCCAAGCACCAACATAAACAAAATGCCGTTCGAGCAGCGAGAGTTAGGGCGGCTTCACAAACACCGATATCACAGCTTAAATACATATAAGCTGTGCCGATATTGTCGGTGTGGGTGTCGTGTCGGTATCCTGTCGGTATCGGTATAGGACATGCTTTTCACACACACCGATAAACAGTATGTCGAAATTGGAATAGAGGTTATATCGTTATTGTATTTATTATATTTACGAAAGAAGAAACTGAGAGAAGGCAATTAAATTTAACAGCACTCGTAGTTGATTACATTTGTACTGAGACGACACTGAATTCAGTGAAATGCAAAAGCCAGCACAACGATACCGATGTGTTGGCTGTTTGGACTGGTCTGTGTGAATCAGTGTATTTGGTTTGCATTGCGTACTAAAACTGAACGATAATTTACTGACCAATTTCAACAGAACCATCCGACATACACATAATGTGGGATACGACAACCGACAGTTTTACCGGATCGTTGGCTGTGTGAAGCAGCCAGAGAAATGTTATACGTAGTAGGGATAACATTTCTCTGGAAGCAGCTAGTACCATTTAAAACAATACATTATTGATGCAGCACGATACCGACACCGACACCGACAACGATAATATCGGTGTGTGTGAAGCCGCCCTTATGGTACTTGCCCCCCGGTGCGGACCGCACCCACCGCACCCCCCTAGGTACGCCACTGTCTGCGGTTGTACAGACATACTTTACATCTTCAAAACTCTTTTTAACATTTTCAGTTATTATATGACTCTGATCATCAACTCTTCGAACTAAAGACCTTCTACTCATAATAGGTATATTAAAATCTGAAAAAAGTTCTCTAAAACTATCATGTTCAATAATTGAGAGAGGTACCATGGTCTGCACAAAAAAGTTTACAAATTTTTCATTAAACCGCTCTTCAACCTTTTTTGGATTTTTCATAAAAACAGGTTGTTTCTCATTTTCTCTTTTAAAAGCTGCCATCATTGATGTCGGTTTATCAGCACTATCAGCAGTTTCTTTAATTTTCTTTGACAGACACCTTTATACTTTTTATATTTTTCAATAGAAGATTCACCATGTTTAGATCGTAAGTGTTTCAGAAAATTAGAAGTAGTTGTTACAGGGCCTTTAATAATATGTCCTTGGGAACACATAATGCACATTTGGCTTTTATAATATTTTTTTCAGTGTGTTTGAAAGATTGTTAAAAAAGAAGAAAGTTTTATAGGAAAAATTATTTTATTACTGCCACCCCTTTTAAGTAATATTCGACTAAAGTTATTAAATTTGAAATTCACTGTTAACAAGAAACATTGAAAAGTCGACTTTTAAAATCTAGTTACCAATGTTACATGTGTTCTTCCCTTTCAAGAAGTACTTATTACAGCCACTAATAGTGTACCTAGAAGAGCTCAACAGTGCTTAGCAGTAAATGGAAGATATTTTGAACACATGTAACATTGGTAACTAGATTTTAAAAGTAGACTTTTCAATGTTTCGTGTTAACAGTGAATTTCAAATTTAATAACTTTAGTCGAATATTACTTAAAAGGGGTGACAGTAATAAAATAATTTTTCCTATAAAACTTTCTTCTTTTTTAACAATCTTTCAAATAATACCTTTTTCGACTTATAGTGCCATTTAAAATTTTGGAGTTGGAGGCCTTCTGGAGGAATGCTGACTTTTCCGAGAAATAATGATATCACCATTCGATTCTTTATTATGGCTTTTATAATCACTTTTTTTACCCCACCTCTCTACGACTCACCGTTCTTTAAATAAAAGACTGATACGGGAGGTCTCATTCACCCGGTATAATTGAATGATATAAATAATAAATAGCCGATTTTAAATATAACATTCTACAAAATTTCTCACTTATTATAATCTGGGAAAGTTGTAGATTGGAAAAGTTCTTTTTTCCTTTGCCAGCTGCCCAACTGTATGTACACTGTGGCCCGAAATAAAGGAGTACATTTTTTAATCTGAAATAACTTTTTTGTTTTTAGGGCGATTTATTTTCTTTTTACAGGGTTAATACCTCAGCATGTCCCCAATATGAGTGCAAATTTTGGTATAAATAAAATGTACAGGGTCGGACTTACAATTTTTTTTCTTTAATGGTGCATTTGTGATCGTTGCAAATGCAACATGTTTTAGCTAAATTTGAACTGATATGCTCTTTCGGTACGGTAAGTACCCAGAACACTTCCGTACAAACGAAATTCTCCGAAATTGTAGGATTTGCGAAATATCATTTTTTTATTGAAATAAGGAAATAATACATTTTATTAAATAACACAAATTATAACTATGAAAATTAGCTACATAATTTATAACTTAAAGTAAAATATTATGAATGTGGCCACCATGATTGTTCACCACTTCTTGTAGCCTTCTGCGCCATAAATTGATGGCCCCATTTATTGTACGCTGTTCAAAGTTGTTCCATACAAACTGCATTCGTTCGAAGAAATGGCAGGAAAGATGTAATTTAGTGCTAAGGAGCTTCCGTTTTAGTGAAGATATTAGAAAAACATTTAAATTTACATAAATATTAAAATTCGATATTTTTCTTTAGTTTATGGCTAATGCGCGTACTTAGTACCATTTAAATAAAAAAATGATATTTCGCAAATCCTACAATTTCGGAGAATTTCGTTTGTACGGAAGTGTTCTGGGTACTTACCTTACCGAAAGAGCATATCAGTTCAAATTTAGCTAAAACATGTTTCATTTGCAACGATCACAAATGCACCATTAAAGAAAAAAATTTGTAAGTCCGACCCTGTACATTTTATTTATACCAAAATTTGCACTCATATTGGGGACATGCTGAGGTATTAACCCTGTAAAAAGAAAATAAATCGCCCTAAAAACAAAAAAGTTATTTCAGATTAAAAAATGTACTCCTTTATTTCGGCCCACAGTGTAGATGCTACACCGTCTGTCATTAGTCGTTTTAAAATACCCTTGATCACTTCATCCTCTTTGACTCCGCCAACAAGCGAAAGACGAGAAATCTAGAAAAATGTAGTTATGAAAAAAGAATTATCTTAATCTGCAACTTTCTTATGAACGACTCCAAAGATGGTGCAAATTATCATTAAAAATATTTTTTTTTGCACTAAATTTGAGCTATAATAGAACTAAGAATGTATTACCAATCGTGATTTAAATTCCACATTTGTGGATACGGAATTTTCAATATCTTCCAGCTTCACATCGCTATCAATTGGAAATGCGTCCAGTACATCATCAACCACATCATTGGTTCCATTGTGACATTTACAATTTTTACTGTTATGCAATTCTAGTAGCTTCATTTTAATAGAAACCAATTCTCTCAAAACTTTATGTTGGAAGTCTAAAAATATTACATATTACATATGACGCCTCCGATGTGGCAGGAGTCGAAGTGTTGGTTCTTTTTGTGAACTGAGGAGTTGGGAGTTATAATTCTATCAAACATGATACTGGATGTGGAACTGTTATGGACCGGTAGACTTGGAAATTTTTTTATTATTGTAGTTGATGCTTCGTCAGAAGACCCACTGCTTTCAAATACAATCCGCTTCTTAAATTTACGTTTTTTTCTAGCTTGCTCCGAATCAGTAGAAGCATCTATATCAGTTTTTTGTTCTGCTGTCTTTAACTTGCTCTTGCCAAATCATAAGAAGCTGTAAATATGTTCATCGGTGAGATGAGGTAGTGCATAAAGACCATCAATAATATTTGGTGCATTATCGTGTTCATAAATAAATTTAACATGATCCCAAGTCGCTGTTTTTAATTCCCCATTTATTGTAAAATCCACATCTTTTGTTAAAAAGTTGTTTCTAATACCCTTTAGAAGATGAGGCGGATCCAAAATTGGGTGTATGTTAAAATTGTTAAAAGTAAAACAATGATCTGAGACACGATCTTGTCCTTTTCTAAGCAATTCTTCTTGGTATCTTTGATTAGCGCTTTTATTGTAGCAACATTGGTAGTGGCTTGATCACATATAAGCGAGATTGGTTTTAAGCCGATTTCTAGCAGAAGGTTAACAACTTGCTTAACTAATCTTTTAAGCTGCCATACCTTGGCCCCTCTCCTACTCTTAAAGCAATATAAAAACGGCTGCTTAAATCTCTTCTTGATGCCTCTAATCATAATAACTAAAGCGTGGTCTGCCAATTCCTTTCTTCTTAAACCTTGACCTAAATCCTCGCATCCATGTATACATAGGTCCTTTTCATTAAAAGAAAGACCTGGTATTATGGCCATTTCATCCATTATGATTGATATAAATTTATCTCGCTCATCCCAGTTTTTGGTGGATACCTTCAAGGCTTCAAATACCTTCATATTAAGTACAGCATGAAAGGAAATGGAGCTTGTGAAGTGACGAAATGTTGTTCGGCTTGGCAATGCAAATATTGCTGATAAAAATTTATAAGATTTTGGTCCTTTATTATATAAAAATCTTGTCGTCAATGGTAAATCTACATTGTTTGGCAGATTTTCCTGCTTCTTGTAACTGTAACTAGAAACTGTGCAGCAATAGAATTTAAATTAGAAATATTTTTCTCTAAGCAATTTTTGGTAGAATATCTGTTAGCTTCAAACAACCTGCGTCGAAATGTCTCTTTGCTACGAATAGTTTTTTTATATCTTCTATTTAAATATTTAACACCGTCGTAAAGTTTTCGTTTCCTTGGAGTCAGATCTGTTTTTACATTAATTCCAGCATATCCCAGTGTATCTCTTGGTGTGTAAGGTGTAACTCCAGATGTAACCAATTCACTTTCTGGAATTAGAATATTGAACTATTAAAGGAGAACTCAATAGAATGAATACATCGCATTGAAAAATATGAAGCATTTCAAATGATGAACTCTGTACACCTGCTAAACCGATTTTACCATGTGATCCCATTAGGATTTACTGGTAAGCATTATTAAATTTGCAATGCCCCATACTTTAGCAAATGAACAAATCTTTTGACAATGATTATTCACATGGTTTTAATTCACAGTAGTTACAACAGATAATTGTAATAAATTGTGAACAGTAATACCATATTGGTTAACCAAGTATATGAATATTTGTACCAAACAAAATTCAATATAGGTAGATCATCGACAAGCAAAGTAACATGGTTATTATAGCTTTTTGAAATTGAAAATGAAATTATAGTGGCCATCTTGTACACGAAGTATGAAACTTAGATCATGCTTACCCAAAATACACCATTTGAATCTTGAGGATGATCATTTTAATACTAATTTGTTAGATATAACAAACAAAATCTATTGAAGCAAAGCCCATGCAACTCAAGAGTATTATATGAACTGTGACTACCTTGTCTTGTACATGACCATTAATGTTTAAGTCGCTTTAAGTGTAAAGTGGTAATGATTAATGAAGTCACACAAACATCTATAAAAGGATTAACATGTTATTTTGCTTGTAGATTGTCTAGTATCACTCTTATAAACAGATACTTTTAGAACACAAAATTGATAAGATTGTAGAAAGTTGAGACGACAATAATAATAATATTAGTACCTTGTAAAGTACTCTTGAAGGAACCACTTGTACTTGGTTCTTGTGACAAAGTATGATCCTCCATAAACGTAGATTTTGATTCACCACATTGTTCTAAAACAACCTAATTGATGAACATAATTTCTTAAGATATTATTTACTTACCTTTTGAACCACTTGCAATGACTGTAGTAAGGCACATAAATTTACTGTTGGTATCGCATTCATATGCAACCTCGAATGTCCGTCAGAATAAAATTGACACTCAAAATGTTTATGACAAACATGTTTTCGGTTGTAGACATCAAATGGGCCCATATTTAATAAGTCCTCATTTCCAATTTTTTCAATCCACTCTTTAAAACGTAGGTAGTATTGTTGCATTGCAGTTTGGTACATAGCATTTAATGTAACCCATTTCTGCTTTCAAATAATATATAAATTAAAATTGTTAAAAGTTATTAGGTATTATACCTGGTCTAATACCTAATAAATTTTAACAATTGAATAATAAATTAAGACCAAATATTACTACTACTAACTAAATTTATATAAATTAAAATTTATGAAAAATAATGGTCCCTCAACTTACCTCATTTACAAACTTATGGCTACAAAAAAAAATATGTAAAATAGTCCTAGAAGTTATGGTCACTATAATACACTATACACTAATTAACTTTTAACATAAGGGTTTACGAACTACCTAAACAGTTTAATCTACAACTAACACAATCACAAACAATAAAAGTTTTAAAAGTACATTAAACAGGTAATACAGAATGATTGAATGAAAAAGAACACTATTGAGCATTTAAGGTACGTTGACACGATGCTAGTTGACTGGAACCAGTAAGCTGTCTTGTATGCGCGCGCAGCACTCGCACCGTGTCAACTCCTCAACACAGTATGGAGACAGTCAATTGGACTGGTGCGAGTTATGGTGGGTTCATACAAGCGGCTAACAGAGAATGGCTTAGGCAGCTAAAAGTTAAAAGTGTTATGATGCATATAGATGTTCTTACAACGGGTTACGATAACGACTAACGGACAAAGTTGGTCAACTTTTAACTTTTAAGCTAGCCGTTGCGCACGCGTATTGTACGTTATATTAATGGCGTTCATATCATAATCTGTTTTCCATTTTCTTAAACACACGAAACCTCTCTTTTTTCTATGACAACGAAATACTTTTAACAAATAAATTCTGAAGTAAATTCCTAGCAAATCAGCTGGTAGCTTTGATTAAAGATTAAAGGTACCTAGTTATACACGAGTTACAGCATAATAAAGGTCGGTTTCGTATAACCATTAAGTCGATCTATGAACGATGTGAAAAGCGATTAGCCTATCTGTCCATTAGCAAACGTAACTGTTGGCCATTAGCCGCTTGTATGAACCCACCATTAACTCGGATGCCCTTCTACTTTTGCCGTGCGAGTTCAATTTCAAGATGGCGACAAGTAATAAACGTTGTTCGAATGCTAACAAAAAAAAAGTGGACTGATAGTAAGAACTTAAAATTTTTAGAATTGTACGAACAAGAAGAGCTGTTATAAAAATAAAGACTTCCGTGATGACGCTTTAAAACGACTTGAAGTGTTCTTTAATTTAACTCAATTAGAAATCAAAAATGGAAACGGGCATCTCTGTATTTTTGATAACAAGACAGTGAACTGTTTTCAAGACAGTCAACTGTCTTGAAAAATATCACTCGCATGCGAGTTAACTCGTATGCGAGCTGCCATTCCAGTCAACGAGTCAACTAGCGTCGTGTCAACGTAGCTTTAAGATGTAAACACCATAAAATAAGTGCCCGCCCGCCCCCGTAGTGATGGGCACCATTCGAATGAATTCAGTCGAAATGTTCGATTGTTACTGCGCATCGATTGTTTCGAGATGTTGCGTCGATTCTCTCGAATGAATTTTGTTCTCGAAATCTAAATATTCTAAAGCTTCGTTTTAACTATCGAATCGAATTCACGAAACAAGATATTTTTACTGTGCTAAACTGCTAGCTAAGGCTAACGGATTATACAAACATTACATAGTAAAGTTACGAATGTTACGATTAATGGTCTATTCACACATGTCAGTCACGTCTCAGTTCCGTCTCAGTCTCATTCGGTAAAGATTTGTGACGGCTATTCACACATATCAGTCAATAATTCATATTTATATGTAAAAACCCCAAACTGTTTACGAAAAGACGTCAGTCAAAACAAGAAAATATCGTTGACGACGAATTAAAATTATGACTGAACGGAGACTGAAACGTAAAATCGGTGACGTGCCGGACATGTTTGAATATTTTTATTTAAAAATTTTATTTATTCTGGGTTAAACTGTGTAATAATGGAATTGATTAAATAATCCAAACGTTTCGGACACCAATTACAGGTGCCTTCTTCAGTGGGTTAAAAATTAAAATTAAAACGAAAAGAAAACTGACAAATTATACAATTAAAACTAAATTGTCAACTAATATATACGCCAACTAAATAATTAAATATTATTATCTATGACACGAACATTTTTCAAAACCAAGTGCCAAGTCTTATTTAGGCAAATATTATCAAACTGTCTATTAATATTGTTAGGGTGTTTATAAATTTCAATGGCTTCACGTTGAAGGCGAACATAAAAATTAGAAGTTCTCGATAAAATCTTCATATCATGAAACAGAACATCATGACTAAGATTATTTAACGCATGTTCTGCTATTGCAGATTTTTCAGGTTGATTTAATCTGCAAAAACGCATGTGTTCTTTCCATCTAGTTAAAAAGCTACGTTTAGTAGTTCCAATATATACCAAACCACAAGAACATAAAATTTTATAAACACCTGAAGCTGTCAATGGATCTAAAGGGTCCTTAGGAGATCTCAAAAACTCAGAAATTTTCTTTGTTGGAATAAAAATTGTCTTTATGTTATTTTTCTCTAATATTCTACCAATTTTATCAGTAACTCCTCCAATATATGGAAGAAAAACCATACCCAAATGTGGTAATTTTTCTCTAAGTTGTTTAGGTTTAGAAGAAAAAACTTTGTTAATTTCCAAAAGATAATAACCATTGGCTTGAAGAGACATACGAAGGTGTTGTAATTCTTCATCTAAATGTGTAGGATCTGAAACTTTTTTTTGCTCTGTCATATAATGTCTTGATAACACCAATCTTCTGACAAGGATGGTGATTAGAGAGTTTGTTCAGATATCTATCTGTATGTGTCGGCTTACGGTATACGCTAAAAGAAAGATTTAATGAATCGGTTTTTGAAATAAGTATATCTAAGAATGGTAAACGTCCATTAATTTCACATTCCATAGTGAATTGAATATTAGGATGAATGTTGTTCAAATGTTTCAAAAAGAGGTGTAAGGAATCTAATCCATGATTCCATATTACAAATGTATCATCTACATAACGGTACCAAATTTTAGGTTTTAAAACAGCACTTTCAAGAGCAATGGATTCAAATTTCTCCATATAAAAGTTAGCAATTACTGGACTAAGAGGATTACCCATAGCTACTCCATCCACTTGTTCAAAAAATTGTTTATTCCATTGAAAGTATGTGGTTGTTAAGCAGTGATGGAAAAGAATTGATACATCTTTTGGAAAAATTTTCTTGATATATTTGAGTGTTTCCATCAATGGTACTTTGGTAAAAAGAGAAATCACATCAAAGCTAACAAGAATGTCTTCTTCTTCAAGTTTAAAATTTTTCATGCATTCAATAAAGTGATCTGAATTCTTAATATGGTGTGTCGTTTGACCAATATGAGGTTGTAATAATCTTGTTAAATATTTATTTAATATTTAAATATTTAGAAAGACCATAAATATTTAAATATTAAATAAATATTTAACAAGATTATTACAACCTCATATTGGTCAAACGACACACCATATTAAGAATTCAGATCACTTTATTGAATGCATGAAAAATTTTAAACTTGAAGAAGAAGACATTCTTGTTAGCTTTGATGTGATTTCTCTTTTTACCAAAGTACCATTGATGGAAACACTCAAATATATCAAGAAAATTTTTCCAAAAGATGTATCAATTCTTTTCCATCACTGCTTAACAACCACATACTTTCAATGGAATAAACAATTTTTTGAACAAGTGGATGGAGTAGCTATGGGTAATCCTCTTAGTCCAGTAATTGCTAACTTTTATATGGAGAAATTTGAATCCATTGCTCTTGAAAGTGCTGTTTTAAAACCTAAAATTTGGTACCGTTATGTAGATGATACATTTGTAATATGGAATCATGGATTAGATTCCTTACACCTCTTTTTGAAACATTTGAACAACATTCATCCTAATATTCAATTCACTATGGAATGTGAAATTAATGGACGTTTACCATTCTTAGATATACTTATTTCAAAAACCGATTCATTAAATCTTTCTTTTAGCGTATACCGTAAGCCGACACATACAGATAGATATCTGAACAAACTCTCTAATCACCATCCTTGTCAGAAGATTGGTGTTATCAAGACATTATATGACAGAGCAAAAAAAAGTTTCAGATCCTACACATTTAGATGAAGAATTACAACACCTTCGTATGTCTCTTCAAGCCAATGGTTATTATCTTTTGGAAATTAACAAAGTTTTTTCTTCTAAACCTAAACAACTTAGAGAAAAATTACCACATTTGGGTATGGTTTTTCTTCCATATATTGGAGGAGTTACTGATAAAATTGGTAGAATATTAGAGAAAAATAACATAAAGACAATTTTTATTCCAACAAAGAAAATTTCTGAGTTTTTGAGATCTCCTAAGGACCCTTTAGATCCATTGACAGCTTCAGGTGTTTATAAAATTTTATGTTCTTGTGGTTTGGTATATATTGGAACTACTAAACGTAGCTTTTTAACTAGAAGGAAAGAACACATGCGTTTTTGCAGATTAAATCAACCTGAAAAATCTGCAATAGCAGAACATGCGTTAAATAATCTTGGTCATGATGTTCTGTTTCATGATATGAAGATTTTATCGAGAACTTCTAATTTTTATGTTCGCCTTCAACGTGAAGAAGCCATTGAAATTTATAAACACCCTAACAATATTAATAGACAGTTTGATAATATTTGCCTTAATAAGACTTGGCACTTGGTTTTGAAAAATGTTCGTGTCATAGATAATAATATTTAATTATTTAGTTGGCGTATATATTAGTTGACAATTTAGTTTTCATTCTATAGTTTTCTTTTCGTTTTAATTTTAATTTTTAACCCACTGAAGAAGGCACCTGTAATTGGTGTCCGAAACGTTTGGATTATTTAATCAATTCCATTATTACACAGTTTAACCCAGAATAAATAAAATTTTTAAATAAAAATGAACAACTGTGGAAGCTTTCATTATTATGTTTGAATATGTCCGTTAAAATTAAAGGCAACGATATATTTTTTTATCGTGACTGAAACTGTTTGACGGAACGGAACTGAGTCGTGACTGACATGTGTGAATAGACCTTTATGAGTAATACGAGAATTACGACTTGCAAAAATGCAAAATTGCAAATGAGAACATAATCTCACGTTGAATGACGTAATATTATTAATTTGTGTTTTGTAATAACTCAATAACTGTTTATTTTAAAAGTATCACCAGATAACAGTTTAATTAGTTAATTTAATACAATGCCTAGTAAAGTAGTAAGTAACAACTAACAAATCATGTACGAATGAAATTTAAATTCGAATGAATCATTCGATTGTGTAAAGCTTTCGATACTGTTCATTCGATTGTTGAAATCATTCTGCCCGAGTCATCATCGGAACTTACATGTGCAGCTGAAGTTCTAGGTAGCAATTGTGATGATGATTCTGGGGCATCACCAAGAGACTTCAATATACGTTGCCCATTATGCATTACAACAGGTGGATCTATGGCTGGATTTTTGCAAATAATTGATACATTTTATCAAAAAAGATCCACGTTTTTCTATTCCTACCAGTTTCATTATTGTTATCCTTCACATTCTTGTATGTGCGAACTAGGCTCTTCCATTTGTTTTGTACTTGGTCCCATGTAAAGGAATAATGTTGCTTGTTCATTTCGTCAGCAATCCTAAAAAACAGTAACGTCAAACGTATAATAAAGATACTAATTTTATTCTAGTAAGTAGTACATACTTTTTCCAAATATGCTTTTTCATTGTATTTTTCCTTTCAAGTTGTACTTTATTTTCTTCATATTTTTCTAATAATAATAAAACTGCTTCATTCCGCCAGTCACTTCCAACTGCTACTTCGTCGGTATTTGTGTGTTTTCGGTATTGACATTCTCGTCGTTGTGATCGTTTTCCGCATTATCTTGTATAGGTGCTAAAATCGAATATATGATTATTACAGCCTTGGAAATATAAAACATAGGTACCTTCAACAAACAAACAGTTATTATCGTCCACGCACACATTCGCCACACCATTAAAACATTCATGGTTACTCATAATATTCCAACCATCTTCATCTGCATCTGCAGTTGTTAACTTGCAATGAAAGCAGGTATATCCTGCCATTATTTTATTCGCCGTGACTGGAGGCACGCTAACGTGCCGGTAAATGGATACGTTAGAGGCACGTAAAACGTCATAGGTATTATGCGTGACGTCATAAATGAACGAGCCGGTGGATCCAGATTGCACTTTGCACTTTGCAGGCACGTTAACCTTACCCTCTTGCCCTTCCCTTACCATTTCTAGCATATACAAATAAAAGAGTAACATTATGTTGTATGTTCAAAGCATAGAGAAATTTATTAATTTCTCTATGAAGGTTCAAAGTCAAAGCAAATAAATAAGGGTTAAACGAACCACAAGCTGTTTATATCTTTTTCTGCTTTGTAAGTAGAGTTAAATAAAACTATAAGATGGAATGTTAAATTCCCATTTCACGGTAGGACACTGCCCCGAAGCCTGAAGCAGTAATTGCATTTATAGGTACATAATCAAATCATTGATAATGTGTAGGTATTATATAATTTAAACATAGGTATATGGCCATCACATAAACAAAAAAATTATTTCTTCCTGTAATGCATAATGCAGCCAAATGTTGCTTGTATTGTTAAGTTTCAAAGTTCCTAAATTTGAGAGTTTTGATAATGAAACACTAAAACCTCATATTTATTTAAGAATTTTTTGTTTAAAAAAAGCTGTTATTATTTTTTATTATAAGTATTGTTTTGAAAGAAAGGTGTTGTTTAGACTTTTTTATACCTTATACTTCTTTAGTTCTTAATCAGTACAACACCATTTGTGTGTGTTTTGTGAACACCATCTTATGTAATACAAGCGTAAAGTTAACGTGGCTGCATTCAACAGTTATGCCGACACGTTCATTTATGACGTCACACATAATAATGACGTTTTACGTGCCTCTAAAGGTAGACACACACATACAGTTTTTCCTCAAGGCGCGGACTGCGCAGTCCGCGCCTTGAGATTTTCCTCAACGTGTGTGGTGAAAACCTTGAGGCCGCCGGTGGACTGTACAGTCCACAAAATCCTATTCGAAAAACCATTGCGAATAACTGCGCAGGCCGCCTGTACAGGCCAAACTCGGCGTGTGTGGTGGTATCGTAAGGTTTAACGCAGAGTGCATAGGTACTTAAATGTATGTAATATAGGGTGTAGAATTAGGGATTTCAATGTATAAAAATCTTAATATTCGTTTTATTTGCTTCCCCAATTGTTTTAGACGAAAAGGCTATTTAACTTTTTGCTAGATTAAAAAAATCCACATCCGTATATGCTGTTTTTTAAAATTTTACTTGGTATAGCATGAAGAAAAATTGAAAATTAAAAGTGATACTGTATATCTTCTGGTTTTTCTGTCCCAACTCTGAACAAAGAATACCTACCTACTAAAGATGTTTATCTACTATTCGCTATTCGACATACAAGGTGGGCCATTGAAAAGGTAACACGCCTGTTTTGGGACAGACTAGTTTCTTAAAAAAACGATCGGACACGTCGATTTTCTATTTTTGGGAGACAACTTTTGATGTCAAATTTGACTTTCTCAGGTCAACCCCCTAGCCCCAGCAACCCCTAAATCAAGAATTTAAATAGGGAAAAGGGGTCGAGCGACCCCTCATTTGAAACGTCTTTTAATTCTCTATTCGACAGTATGAATGAAAATTAGTTTTGTTCAATTTTTTTTCACCCCCATGAAAAGCACCCTCTAGATTAACTAAGGTGGGGGTGTTGTTTAGGAAAAATCCTGAAACACGCCACCTTTGACCTTTTGAACGGCACATTTCAGGGTTTTTCCTAAACAACACCCTCACCGTAGTTAATCTAGAGGGTGCTTTTCATGGGGGTGAAAAAAAATTGAATAAAACTAATTTTCATTCATACTGTCGAATAGAGAATTAAAAGACGCTTCAAATGAGGGGTCGCTCGACCACCTTACCGTAATTTTTGTTTTTGTTGGGGGGTGAAAAAAAATTGAATAAAACTAATTTCGGTCATACTGTCGAATAGAGAATTAAAAGACGCTTCAAATGAGGGGTCGCTCGACACCCTTTCCCTATTTAAATTCTTGAGTTAGGAGCTGCTAGGGCTAGGTGGTTGACCTGACAAAAGTCAAATTTGACATCAAAAGTTGTCCCCCAAAAATAGAAAATCGACGTGTCCGAGCGTTTTTTTAAGAAACTGATCTAAGTATCCCAAAACAGGCGTGTTACCTTTTCAATGGCCCACCCTGTATATTATTAAAGTTCAACATTACGACATTCAATTGTGTATTTATATATTTATAAGCAAACCTATTACCGCCAAAGCAACATCGTCAGTAGATGCCATTGCTCTACGGGTCACGAACTGGCGTTAAATCTCAGTCCGTGTGTGGGGCAGCCTCATTTGAAGGAAATCCTCAAGGCTTAGACTGCGCAGTTTTGCCTTGAGGAAAAACTGTATGTATGTCAGTCCGTGTGTGGGGCGGCCTCATTTAAAGAAAATCCTCAAGGCTTGGACTGCGCAGTTTTGCCTTGAGGAAAAACTGTATGTATGTGTCTACCTTAACGTACCCATTTACAGGCACGTTAGCGTGCCTCCAGTCACGGCGTATTTTATTACCACTTTACTTTGAAATATGTTTAACTGAGGTTATAAATTATAATGCTTCTTGATTTTTAGGTTAAAGGTGGTTAAAGTCACAATCTGTTCAAATGCACCACCTCACGATTAGGTGCATGTAATGTAAACGTTGTTCCAGTACTCTGTTCGAGCAAAATAAAATACGGAGTTTTAAAACGATTCGGAATCGGAACAGTTGTTCAAGTAGTTTAAAAACGCATTTTAGGAAGTTCGAGTATTCGAACGGGAGTTCGAAAAACGCGCTCTTTATTTCAATTTCAATACATTACATTACGTTGAACGCACGGTAAACACAGTTGAACGTATAAGGATTTTGTAGTTTGTGGTAATAACGAGAAGTGATTCTTAAGTAATTGGTTAAGACAAAATATTAATTTTTAAAATATTTAAGTGGTTTCTTCAGTAGAATGTGTATTGATTTCGTTGTTAAAGTGGTTTCAGTGTAGATAAGTTAATTTTCACTCAACGGTTGTACACCATTTGGATTTATTATTACTTACTTTATCCACAGTATAGATGCTTTATCGTTTTAATACTAAAAAGAATGATTGCAAAATGAAGTTAAAAGTTTCAATTTTTTATATGTGAATAAATGAAACGGGCAAGCCTTCATTATTAAATTTATGAGTTTGGTTATGTTCATACACAAGTGACAATGGTTTTACTGTTTTACATACTTTAAGCATTTTTAGGTAAGAATTTCTTGACTTTGTTATTAACTAAATTATTTTATTTTTAGTCATAATGAAAATTATCAAATCAACCATGTTTAATAAGACTACCTATCGCTTTTTCTATCATTCCAAAATGGGAGCAACAAATGTATCATCGGTAGTCACGAACAATCAACGAAATGTGCGAAGGTGAGTACATTTTTGCATTAAGTTGATATATTATATTCGCAATGGATGTTGTAATAACAGGTTGCTGTTATAGATTAATACTTTCACTGCGACTAAATATTAGGTACCCTGATAGCGACGATATTTTTTTGAGCTGCACTTTAATTTGCTCTCGAAGTTGATTGTTGTAATTTTAATTAATCCGGAAATTTGAGTCAAAATGAACATTACGGCCAAAGCCGTCATGCGCACTACCCATTGATTACCGGTCGCTAATGCTGATGTCGGCTATGATACGAAACTACAGATTTACCTGAAAAAATAATATATTGTGATTCCATAAGAACTAAATTACATACAAAGGAGTAATAACACAATTCATTTCGTCTAGGTTTTCGTGGTATGATGGAAAACATTCTTTCAAACACGAATTTGGTTTATTAGTACAAGCAGTTCCCCTTAGAACCTATAGCATTTTTGGTTGGCACAGCTGTTTGTGTGTGAGAGTCAATAATGGTGTCGGTGATAGGAACAGTGGCATTTTTTTTTGTTTATTTTGTGGAGATATGATTGGGCAGTAGTATCACCGTAGTAACTGTAGTTATTGACAAGAAAAAAATATATGTAATGGTTTTGTTAAGGTTTCTTTAAAAAAAAGTAAAAGTAAAAGGAATTATTATATTCTAGACACAGCTTTTTAAGTAAAGTGTAAGGGTAAGGCTTCTGTTCGATTTGGTATTCATCATTTGTGGCGACCGTGACAGGACGATATTGATTTATGGGATGGATAAATTAAAGAAAGCAAGAAGTATTGTAAGGTCCTCATTCACAACCTGTTTGAGGAAAATTGAAGCGGAACTTAAAAAGGAAGACTGTGATTGGAATATGGTAAATGGTCAACTGAACATTCTGGAAAAACGAATGCAAGAGTTGGATGAGAAGGATGCAGAATACATGGATTTGTTAGTTAATTCGGATGATAAAGGTGAAGAGGAACTGTGCAAGGAACAGGAAAGTATTGATGAGTACGCAAGTAAGTTTTATTATATTAAAACCAGTATTAAGAAAAGGGAAAAATCAGAAGACAATTCGACTGATGATACGGTTTTGACAGGTTTGTCCAAACAAAGAATTAAAAGGTATCCAAAAGTAGAGTTGACAAAGTTTACTGGACAGCCTAAGGAATGGATAAGATTCTGGAGCATATTTAAGAGTATTGATGAGGATGCTGGTTTGTCTAATGAGGACAAATTCCAATATCTTCTTCAATGTATGGGCCCCAAATCAAAGGCATTGGAGGTGGTTCTTAGCTATCCACCAAGTGGCGAGAACTATCAGAAAGCTCTCGAAAGTTTAAAAAGGAGATTTGGACGTAAAGAACTGCTCACAGAAGTGTATGTAAGGGAATTGTTAAACATATTAGTGACAAACTCTTCATCTGGTGGCAAGACTTCTATATCAGAGCTATATGACAGTTTGGAGTCTCACGTTAACTCTTTAGAGACATTGGGAATAGATATAGTTGCATGTACCCCTATGCTCTATCCACTTATTGAATCGTGCATTCCTGCTGATCTTTTGAGAACTTGGGACAGAATGAGTAGAACAGAAAGGCCGCTAACGGAGGGTGACGAGTCAGTGGATGAGTCAGGAAGAATAAGAAAATTGTTAAACTTTTTAAGAGAAGAGGTGGAGGGAAATGAAAGGGTTTCGCTGGCAAAGGTTAATTTTAAATCTGGTGAAGATCAATCCAAACGTTTTAAAGAAAATAATACTGGTATACCCACTGCCTCTGGATTATTAAACTCTCAAAAGACTGTTCGTCATTGTCTATTCTGTAATCTTGATCATTATAGTGATATGTGCACCAAACCAATGAGTCTGGAAGAACGGAATAGGATTGTTAAAGAAAAGAATCGTTGTTACGCTTGTTTGAGGTTTGGGCATGAGCTCAAAGAATGCCGGAAAAACATCAAATGTCCAGAGTGCTCAGGTCGACATTGTAAAATTATGTGTCCAGTTTCAGATAAAAGAGGAGATGCAGACGTGTCATCTAAAGTTAGCATTACGGAAACTCTAGCCTGCATTCAGCAAGGCAATTATCCGGAGGTGGTGTTGCAGACTTTGAAGGTATTGATAAAGAATGAGGACAAGCAGCGGACAGTGAGAGCTATTATTGACACGGGGAGTCAACGATCATATGTATTGAAGGACACCGCAGAAGGTATGAATTATGGTATTACTAGAAATGTGAGTACCATACACGCCTTGTTTGGAGGCAGCAAGTCTTGTGTGCAGACGCATAATTGTCATACAGTCTTACTGGCTAATCTAGATGGAAGCTATCAATGCTACTTTGAAGCGATGGACCAGAATATGATATGTGATAATATACCTGGTGCCAAAGAAGGTACATGGATAAAAGAATTAAAGTCTCAAGGAGTAGAACTAACTGACATTGGAGAGTCTTATGAGCCAATTGAGGTACTCATCGGAGCTGATATAGCTGGCAAGCTGCTCACTGGAAAGATCATCAATTTAAAAGAGGGTTTAGTAGCTGTAGAGACACGATTGGGGTGGACAATGATGGGAAAGTTGCCAATATGGAATAAGGAAATTGATCAAACGGTAACTGCCCTTTCCCTACTTCATGTTGAACCGTCAGTCACTAATCATATCTCAACGGAAAGTGCAAATTCGAATGTTCTTGGATTAATGTGGAATAAGCATGATGACATTTTGAAATTAAATGATAATTGTTTTAAATTCATTTTAGTTGATGATAAAGTTACTAAACGAACAATGCTTTCAGTAGCTCAACAAATTTTTGACCCTTTAGGAGTGATGCTATGTCCTAAAATTTTGCTCCAGAAGGCTTGGCAGAGAAAACTAAAATGGGATGAAGAATTCGATGAGGATATAAATAAGGAGTTTTTAAAATGGAGTTCCGAGTTGCCCTTGTTATTACAGTTAGAAATGCCTCGATGGATATTTGGTATTGATAATGAACGAATTTCGTTGCATGTTCTCTACGATGGGTCGAAAGACGCATATGCCAGTTGTGTATTCGTGAGGGTTGAATCAAGTGGATTTGTAATTACACAACTTGTAATTGCGAAGGCCAGAATGCTACCTATAAAATCAATTAGCATTCCAAGAATGGAGTTAATGGCTGCAACTATTGGAGCAAGACTCTTCTATTCCACGGTGGGAGAGTTTAGTCATATAAAGAACGTGGATTGTACATTTTGGACAGATTCTTTCACTGTGTTAGCATGGATCAGAAGAGAAAAGAACTGGGGTGTATTTGTGATAAACAAAGTGAATGAAATCAGAAAGCTGACTGATAAAAATAAGTGGTGTCATATTCCTGGCAGTAAAAATCGGGCAGGTCTTATTTCAAGGAGTTGCTCTCCTAAGAAATTTGTAGATTCAAAGTGTTGGGATGGCCTTATGTGGTTGAGAAGTTATGAAAGTGAGTGGTCAAATCAAGAAGTGGTATTTGAAAAGGGAGAACTTGTGTTAGTTGAAAAGCACAAGGCTAATCGAGCTGACTGGCCGTTGGCTAGAATTAACGAACTGTTGCCAGGCGTAGATGGTATTATAAAATCTGTGAAGGTAGGAACTCCTTCTGGGGAATTCGTTCGACCTGTGCAGCGTATAGTGCCTTTAGAAATTCAATCTGATTATTTGCGTGACGTAGGGAACGAATCTGAAATGGAAGATGATTTGGTGGTTGAAACTTTTGAGCAAGATAAGAGTAAAGAAGATGGTGATGATGTTAATAATATTTCAAGATCAAGAAGTGGAAGAGAAATAAAAGTAGCTAAAGAGACTTTTAGATTAAATAGCATAATTTCAGATGTCGTTCAATTTTTTTGTTTCTTTGTAATTTTGATAGTTCAAGTTATTCTTAGAGTGTTAGTAAGTCGAAAAACGCTTAAATTCAGTTTTTCAGACTTAGGTGGGAGAAATGATAGGAACAGTGGCATTTTTTTTTGTTTATTTTGTGGAGATATGATTGGGCAGTAGTATCACCGTAGTAACTGTAGTTATTGACAAGAAAAAAATATATGTAATGGTTTTGTTAAGGTTTCTTTAAAAAAAAGTAAAAGTAAAAGGAATTATTATATTCTAGACACAGCTTTTTAAGTAAAGTGTAAGGGTAAGGCTTCTGTTCGATTTGGTATTCATCAGTCGGTATTTCTGGAACTAACCCGTCAGTTATTTGCATTCTAAACTCGTGCAGCGGCATCTTAGATTTTATATTTCTTTGTATGGCAAATTAATATGAACTTTGTAGCAGCATTTGAAAAATATGCATTCCAAATTTTTTACACCATCGGTGTGACTTCGTCTCACATGGATAGTAAGCCATCAATTGGTCTTGTCTATCCACGCCTCCCATATATTTATTATAGTTATAAATTGCCTGCGGTTTTTGTTTTTCCCTATTAAATTTATCTTCATATGTAAACCATATACACGGTGTCCAAAAAGTACGGAACCCTTCAATATCTCGAGAATGACATCCGATTACAAAAAGAAAAAGACATGTTTCTTTAATTTTTGAAACTTATACAGTCATGATAGGTAAACATTGCAATTTGAGAACAGTTTTTTATGGAGAATGCCAAAGTGCTATAAAAGACAGATGTTCCCATTTCACTTTTCAAAACTCACCGCCGCCCCATTCTCCAGGGGGTTGAGTGTGATGTTTCCTATCATGACTGAATAGTGTTCTATTTGGTACGGCAGAAGTGCGTTTCTTTTTGGTAGTTGAGGGGTTGTTTAGCTTGCCATAATTGTTAATCTCTTTATTTTTACATGTACGTTTGCAACACATTTATCTTTACACATTTATCAAAATTTAATGCGACTTTCTACTCCCATTTATTTTGACATGAAAAAGCCTTTAATTTAGGCGAAACGTCGTCATCTAATGATATTTTATGTATATGAAATGTTAATACCTATAGTTCATTCATTTAACTTATCCCGATTGATTGATGAATCAAACGCCCACTTGTGTATGACTATCCTTTTCTACATATTGAATACAATGTATACATTATTAGCTAATGGCTAATCTATTATTCCAAGAGTGTCGTTTTGTATGTCTTTTATTAACTCAAGTAACTAACAACCATAACATCAACAACAGATTTCGTTTTCTTGTACGATCAGCTTTGATACTAGCTTAAGGTAAATGTCCAATGTACATAATGTTGTTTGCAAACATTGAACTGTACACTGTAAGCAACTGGAAGGGATACGGACGATTTCAATGCATTGTAGGCGTTGAAGCTGACTAAGGCCGATGCGGTAGTAGAGCCGACGAGAGAAATAAAAAAGGAGAAAAAGATAAAGATACTCATTCGTAGAGGGTTTCCTAACTGGCTCTGGCTTCAGTGTTACTTTTCAGTTGCTTATAGCGTACCGTACAATGTTTACAAATAAAGAAGGGTTGGTATCAGTGCTTACATTTTTGCTTAAATTACAGACGACGGGTATTTCGTGATTTAATGCATACATGACGTCATCGGGATAAGTTAAACGAATGAACTATATCTCAACTAAATAAAGAGATTAACAATTATGGCAAGCTAAACAACCCCTCAACTACCAAAAAAATGACTCAATAGATTTCAAAAAGTAAAGGAACATGTGTTTTTTCTTTTTGTATTCGGAAGTGGCACTCTCGAAATATTCAAGGGAGTCCATACTTTTTGGACACTGTGTATATATCGAGGAGTGGCTCACTCGCAAAAAATCTGTACACTACATTTAACGTTTTCATACTGAACCTACTTCGAAAGTACTGAATGCATACTAAATTTACTCAACAGACTGAACTAATACTGACAAAATACTGAACCTATAATGACCATACTGAACTCATACTGACTATAGGGGAGAGTGGTCTAAAGTGGGACAGTTTTCATTTTTTTGTTCCAGAGTGTTTATTTTTTTTTATTTTTAATGATTCAAAGTCTCATTTAATTAGTCCCGGTATGTATTAATTGGGTACAGGTGGATTACGTGATAAGTTGAAAGAACAGCGGTTATTCGCCCTTTGACCCAGTATGAACCTCTTGTCCCAACATAGACCATTGGTGGTCCTTAGTGGTACGCCATATTGGTTCAAGGTGGGACGCATATAGGTCTATGCTGGGACATGCAGTTTTATTTTGAGTTTTATACACCGAACTATCGGTTGCTTAAAAAAATATTTGAATGTTAAACTTTTATTGAAGTAAGCTCTAACACAAAAAAATTAACAAATTACTAACTAATTAATACATATTATATTGCGAAAAATCGAATTGAAATTGTAGTTGGCAAGCAGACCGTTCGGTAGCTCCTATTGCTGATGGTTTTGGCAATATTTGTACAATATTTTCTGGTGCGATTGTATCGACATCCTCTTCTGCTGGATATGCAAAGCTGTTTCCCACAGCTTTTTTAAGGAATGAAATAGTATATTCACCTTGTTCGTACGCCTCTACGCAACCAGCAAAATAGCGGAAACTTTTCTTGGTAGCATAGCGAACTATTACAAAGTCTCCCATATTGACTTCTTGGTCCACATCATCATCGTCTTCATCACAATAGCTTACTTCACTTAAATCCATGCTCGCATCAGTTTCCTCACCTGAGGTTTCACTATGTGATGGTTTTCTTTGTTTACCTTTTTTTATATGTTGTGGTGTATTTTTTCTTTCTTTTTTATTTCCAAACACTTGTTTTGTCACTTTTTGTTTTTTATTATCTTTCTTGTTTTTCTTATCCTGTCTTTTTTGATGTTCCTCCTCTATCTGCTGTTTTATAGGTGTGTCTGTTAGTACTAGAGACTTGCCCTTCTTTCTTCTTGTGTTGTTTTTTCGCGGTGCAGCCTTCACATGCGGACGGATAGCTTCGGGAGTTACCAAAGACGATGTTGTAGACTTTGCACAGGAAGGCCCGGCCACCAGCAAATCAGGTGGAATAAAATGTGTAGCAACATTGTTGGTTTCAACTAGTTCTCTACCTGAAGCCTTGTTTGTTTGGATACTTACTCCTGCCTCTATTGACGGGTTAGATGGATCAGGAGTTATATTGTTTTTTGCGTTCGCGTAGTAAAGCGACATCATCTATTGAAACATTCTGAGGCTCTTCATTAGGCAAGATAGAGGAAATATCTTCAGGTCGATCTGTGACATAGGACATCATAAAATCTTGTTCCGTAAAAACGCTCGAGTTTAATGGACAAATACCAGTTTTACTAAAGCCCTTTAAGATATTTGTAGGCGTAAATGCGAGAGGAAACGCTTTCCCGACAATTTCGCTTATGTTGTAAATTGTCAACGGTGTACCTGGATGGTTAAGCATCCATTCATCAGCAGCCTTGTTATAATACGTCTTGAAGGGTCCAAAGCATGAGACGTCCAAGGGCTGCATGCGGTGACTGCAGTGTGGGGGTAACGTGACCAAAACCATACCATTATCTTTAGCCTTATTTAAAACGTCAACAGCATAATGGCTCTCGTGATTATCGAGGATTATTAATATTTTTCTCTCAGGTGAGCATTTTGTATGTCTAACGATATGATCCAAACAATCCACAAAAGTGTTACAAGTCATCCAACCTGATGGATTAGCTGATCCAGAAGTACCAGGAGGAGCAAGATCAATCATTCTCTCTTGAAACTTTTTTCTAGGAAAAACCATAAATGGAGGTATAGAAGTTCCATTTCCGCAAATCATGCAACATAAAGTTACTAAGGTGCCCCGTTCCCCAGATGTGATTTTTCCAACTTGTTTACATCCGCTTTGAGCTAATATTTTTGGGGGTTTGTGTACGGTTGTTACCCCAGTCTCATCTAGGTTATAAATATCACTTGCAGTAAACTTGTGTTTTTCTAAAACCTCAGTTAGATTTTTAAAAAATGCAGTAACATTATGCTTATTAAAACTCGTTGCTCGAGACAAGCTTGTAGCTTCAGGGGTTCTCAGCTTCAATTGGGAATTGCGATGCCGAAAGTTTTTCATCCATTCACTCCCTGCCATTCCATTCTCGCTCCAAGAGTCTGGCATTGATATTAAATTTGTGACTGCAAAATTGTAGGCCAAAATTCTGGTTTCGCGTTCAGTTAACCCATAGCACATTCGAGATTCGTCGATTAAGTAGGAAACCAACATACTTTCTTGTGCTCCAGAAAAAACTGATTTGTACCCGTGCTATTGGGCAAAATTATGGCGAATTCTTTCGTCTTCGTTAAGATCTTTAAATTTTTTAATGTGACGTTGTAATGCTGACTTTGATATTGGAGGTACAGCTGCCTCTCTTAAGGTTTTTTCGCCTCTTATCACTTGCATAACTGCTTTTTCCATTGCAACCGATTTTTCCAGGTGAAGTATAGCGCTGTCTTCGTAATGCTCTTTTAGTTTTTGCCTAGGCCACTTCGGCATCTGAAAAAAAATATTTTTGTACCTCCTATGTACCTATTATCTACACCTTCTTATAATTTTGTTGTAATCAGTTTCATGTAGGTAAAATATATTCCAACTTAAAATATCTTAAGCCTTTTAAGTGAATTCTATGTTCAGACTAGCATAATTTATGTGTGTCCCACTAAAGACCATTTTATTGCATTGTCCCACTATAAACCATATCAACATTTCCCACTATGAACCAGGTTCACAAAAATTACATTATTGTCAATTTCTTACACTAGACAATACACAATACAACAAGTTGTTTGTATAATTATACCTTTATACCATAACCTCAAGGTTTAAAACATATATCCACCAAAATAGCTATCTGCATAGTAATGTATAAACAAAATCAGAAATTGAAACTTTACTTACCGTTTTTTCTTAAAAACACCACTTATAGACACACTGTTTACAAAAATTGAGAAAAAAATCACTACAGAAAATCAACATGAATAGTAGCACATAATAAAATTACTTGTTACTAACAGCTGACTTTTACAGAGTTGCCAGGTGTTTTGTCCCAGTATAAACCACGTCCCGCTATAGACCACTCCCCTACTGACCTCATATTGTACCTGTACTGACTGACCAATGGTCAGTGACCATACTGAACAGATACTGAATGCATAAAACAACTTGCTACAAAGTTAGGTTTATTAGAAATGTTGCTCAAAATGCCCTTCTTCGTTATGTAATCATGAACTCTGAATTATTTGTTTAAATAAAAATAGTATACACGTTTATTAATTATATAATTTGGTACGTTTTCTTCCCAGCAAACTTTTGGTAAATGATTTTTGCAGAATAATCACTCTGAAGAATAAATTAATACTGAGTTTAGTAAAAAAAGTTAAAATAAAAATACACCCATTACCAAATAATGTTTTTGTTAAAAAAGATATCATTGATAAGCATATTAGTATATCAAGCTTCAAACATTGTTAGTGGTCAATTAAAAACAATTTTAAATATTAATGTTACTCTGATATAAAATATTTATTCTTTTCAAAAATAATAAATTTATTAACATTTAATTATTTTGTATTTGTTTTCAATTTGTAATTCGTTGACAATTTCCAATTAAACAAATTGGACCATAAAAAATAATTTTTTTTTCTGCACTTTAGGCCATACGTATCTGTCAAGATCATACTTAAGAAACTTAATTATAGCCCCATTATCTTTAATTTCAATGATTCGTCCTATGTACCATCCATTATGGTAAACGACAGCGTAATAGTTTTCGCACTCAAATGAAATTCTGTCATGAGCAAGTTTCTTCATCTGTGTATCGTTAATTATTATTGTCATCCAGTCATTACAAGAAATGTCAAATCCTAGCGAAATGACATCTTCTAAAACGTCGTTTTTTGCAGCCTCTATAATCTCAACGATTTCATCTAGAGTGGGTAAAATCTTGGTTAAAATTCACATAAACATTAAACTTGGAACAAAACTAAGACTACATTCAAAACTTAATTTATTTATATTTAAAAACACAAATATCAAAATTCATATAAACATAATAGTTATTTACGTAACCAGTTATGAAAAGACTAACTTTATTTGACGAAATGTAATATTTGCCAAATCGAGCGAGCGAAGCGAGCGAGTTTTGCAAATTACATGAGTCAAATAAAATTAGACTTTTTCATAACGTGTTAAGTACAAAACTTTATCTAATTCCGTAATTTTATCTACCTTTTGATTTTTTAATGAGAACATTAATCTGAAATGAAGTAGTTTTAAGTTCATGGTTACTATGGAAACAAACATCGAATTTTGACAATAATTAACCAATTACTTATAGTTTCAAATTGTCAGTTGTGTAATATTATTACATAACTACTGTACATAACTGTGATGAGACAGTTTTGAAAAAGATCACGTTACCTAATTTTAAACAACAACGTAAACTATCACTTTTATTAACGGAATTAGATAAAATATAGAACAAAATTAACACTACATTCGAAATTTAACTTACCAGAAACTATAAAAAACGGTCGAAACCGTAAAGATGTTTAGAATGTAAAATAAAAGTATCCAATGTCTTAGAAGCAAACTCTACACCAAAATTGTTATAGCATAAAGTGCTCATACAATGCTAAATCAAGAATAGTAAGCACTTAAACATTTAATGTTTAATGTCACAAAACTTACATACTTAGGAAAAAAATTGACATATTCTAGGTGTGCAGAAAAACATCTGCAGAAGCACTACATTTCCGAATGTCACATTTTTGTAAATGAGCGAAACAGCGAAAGGCATTTTAAAGCTGTCACAAAGAAAAATATGAAACTGAAACTCAGCTATTGACATATTTAATTTATCTGACGGCACTACTTAAATTTTGCAACATTTAACATTAAAAGCACAGTACATACACGAACCAGTACAATAACTCCTATACTCATTTCATTCATAAATCGACAGAGCTCTTAGGGACCTATGCTGTGATTAAAAGTTTAAATGCTTATTATTTGTTTATTTTTAAGTTTACGGTGGTTATGTATTAACAATTTTTTGTTCAAAATTAAATTTCCTTTCGAAATGTGTAAAAATATACATGGTGTTCCATTTAAAGAAATGTTGTTTTTGGAAATATCTCGACAATGGGACGTCCAATTGTTGTTCTGTTGTCACCATTGTAAGCAGCGGAAAAAATGACATTAGTTTGTCCATTTAACTGATTTTGTAGCTCCAATAATAACGAAGATCGCAATGATGAACGTTTAGCTTTGGGCACGGTGTATATTCACCAGATTCTAGTTTTGTAGAGACAACATTTATCGGAGTTTGTAATAATGTTTTACAGGTATGTGGCAATTCTGGGGGAAAGGGTTTCAAAATGTGTAGGAGCTGTGTAACTGCAGATTGTGGCACATCTTTATTTTCAGCTGTAGTTGTAAATTTTCATCTGAATCAGATTCAACATCATCTTCATCAGAGGAAGTACTATCATATAGAGGACTAGGAACACCACATGTAATATCAATATCACTTTCATATTACGAATCTCTGTAGAAGAGGCTTTGTCAAAAATAGTAGGTGGGAAGGTGTCTTAAAATGACATACTTTTTAATTGGCGGCTGATTTTTGATAGAAGAATAAACATTTAAAGTTGCAAAAAAAATGACACGTTCCGTTCAACCACCTTTGTTAATGTAGTATTAAATTTGTCACATTTCTATTAATAACTTGAAAAAAAATGAGCTTTTAAAAAAAACTGCAACTATGTCATTTTACAACCAGGTATGTGTAAAATGACACAGTTATGGCGTATAAAATGGCATATGCACAAACAAAAGTAATTAGGTAAGTATATTAAAAAAAGAATTGTTATTTACAAACATCGCAAATAAAATTTTTTATTCTTGGAAACACTCCAGCACATTCTCTATGTGCCCACATCTTGCATATAATGCAGCAAGGCCAAACTTCTTTCGATCGCGAATTTCTAAATATATCATTGCAATAGAGGCAGGCCGCATCATCCTCATCATCCTCGGCCGCAAAGGGATCTTCTTCTTCTTCTTCTTTATCGCGTGTTTGCGCAGTGGAACCATGTCCTCCCTTTCCTCCATTTCATTGGTGACCGACTCTTTGAGTTGATTAGTTTCTCCGTCTGTACAGCTTGACTCCATTAATTTGTTTGTGGTCTCGGCCGCCCCAAAAAACTCGTCGGGAAAAATATGAGGGTTAAACGGATAAACACCTGTTTTTAAAAATCCGCTTGTGGCATTTTGTGTTGTCGCTGCTTTTCCATATGCAGATTTAAACAGTTCACCGATTTGATGTTGCGTGATGACCCGTCCTGGATGGTTTTTCAACCATATTGCACATTCCTGATGGTAAAAAGTTTTAAGTGGGCCATAAAAACTGACGTCGAGCGGTTGCATACGGTGGGTACAATGCGCAGGGAAACACATCATAACAATTCCATTTTTTTTTGCAAAGGTTAATGCTTGTAGAGACTTATGACTAGAGTGTCCATCTAGCAGCAATAAAACTTTTGATTCGGGAGATGCTTTAACAAAATTCTGAAAATGTTGCAACCACAAATTGAAAGTGTCGGCGGTCATCCATCCTGTTTCGTGAAACAATCGTAATGATCCTGGAGGTAAAGCATCTAGCAATTCCACCTTCCTATCTTTTCTAGGGAGGATAACAGCTGGTGGCACAAAATTACCAATAGCATTCATGCAACAGACACATGTTACATGCTGACCTCGTTCAGCGCTAGTTAAAGATCCCACCTGCTTTTTCCCAGTTTTTGCAAGAATTTTTGGAGCTCTGTGCACTGTGGACATACCACTTTCATTCATATTGTAAATACGATGACAATCAATTTTCTCCTTTTGTAAGGTCATTTCTAACAATTCCAAAAATGTTTGTACTTATGACCTGTTAAACGCCATGGCCTGGCAGCAGACACTGCTTCCGGCTGTCTTAAGGATATTTCAGGATGTCTAATGCGAAATCCTCTCAACCATTCTTTTCCAGCACTGCGACCTTTAAATCTATTAGCAATGCCATTTTTAGTGGCAAATTCAAATGCAATTTCTTTGATTTCTTTGGTAGTTATCCCAAACAATCGACACTCTAATAACAATATATACTCGACGAACTCTCTTTCCTGATCCTCACTAAATGTGGTTGCAAATCCCCCTTGCACAGCCTTTGGCTCGTTTATTGACATCATTTGCTCTTCGTCTTAACGTTGCTTGAGGGACGTGGAAGAGCTTGGATGCTTTTAACCATCCCATTTTACCGCTTTTAACAGCATCAATAGCATTTAACATTGCCTGTTCATTCCATGATTGTCTGCTTGATACCCTTTTACGTTTACCAACCATTATGCACCTGAAAAAGTACGTTATTTTTAAAATGCAAAGTGGTTGTAAAATGACATACCCACAGTATGTATGTCATTTTACATTATGTAATGGTATGTCGTTTTACAAGCAATAATATCAAACTCCTTGTACTTACCTAATTTATTCAACAGATGAATAAATTATAATATTGCTTTGTGTATCTGCAGTACACGCTTACGGGTATATGCAGTAGTAATTTCACTTCAAATACATTTATAAAATAACACATCAACAAGTTTCCGCGCCACAATATACGTTTTTTGAGGTTAACTGAAACATACCTTAGCGTCAAATCAAATTACCTACAAACTTGCAATTAGGAAGATTCCTCCTCGACAAATCATTAACCGTCCGCTAGATAGGAGGAGTAGTTTTAAAATAAACAGCACTATATCATTTTACATGCTATGTCATTTTAAGACACCTTCCCCTACACATTGAGAATAATATTATGATAATAAATAAACAATATAATATTATGATGTAGCAATATTAGAACAAGTGGCTTTCTCAATCTCAGAAATTTCACGAATTGTATTTTCAACTCTCCTATACATTTGTAGAGTTCCGACAAAAACTTTCTTTTATTTTTGATTGTTTCTTCGACATGGTTCTATTAATATCAAGGAAAAAATCAAACCTAATGTCTTCTATCAATTGTATCAGTTTTGCGTTTGTTTTCTAGTTCTGACCTCTGTTTAGCATGCTTCAGCCATACCTTGATATTGCAACACATATCATTTTCTGTTGATGAACAGCCCGTTTGGACAGCACCTAAAAAATCATAAATACAAATTTCTTGAAATAAACTCAGAAATATTAATACTTACCTACGTACTACTACAGTTTTAAAATCTAAATTTGAGAACATTTTTTCCTAAACGTGTTCCTCTGTAACTGTACATTTGTGCAACCTCATTTGTTAAAAGAGACCTTAAAATAATGTTCATTTTATTTGTCAAGTTACGGCCTCCTAATGTCGATAAGTATGACACCTAGAATGAAAACAGTTATTAATCTAACATAAAAATTAAGTACAATAATTACAAACCAAAGCTGACAAATTATCTCCGTTTGATAAATAATGTTCTAAAGACAGAATATCCTCAACTGTTCTTATTGGCAACCCAATACAGTCGTAGTCGCCTAAGAAGGCGAGCAACTGGCGCAACCCGATTCATGATTCCAACATATGTATCTACAAAAACAACATGAAACGACACTGACTTATAGATACGCACCAATTTTACAAACAGCGTAAATTCGTCGTTTGCGCATTGCCGCACTCGCCTTCTTAGGTGAGTACGACTGTACATGAGGAGGTTCGAATTGCTGCCTTTGTGTTTTTGATGGTTTCCAATTAAAATTTTAAGTTCCTTTAAAATCTGCGTATTTTGCTCCTTTACAAACAACCTAAGCTTCAACAACTTATCTAAAATATTGGTAATATTAAAATATAGTATTTATATTTGAAATATGAATACCGTTTGATGGAGTTGAAATTTTGCACCTGTGACAATCTACTACGTTATTGAATTCCAACTTACATAAATCCAAACTTGTGTTTGTATGCGAATTTTCACTCAAACCTGAATAAGGAAAAAATGATGGCTAGTTAAATCTTTAGTTGATTTTACCTTTACACAATATCACTATCATCGTACTCATTTATGAAAGACGTAGTTGATGGAGAACTTTTTTTTTCATCCATCAATACATCAAAAGATTAAGGGGAGGTAGTGTTGTGTTTCATTTATTCCCGTAATACTTCTAATAGTTATTTATTAAAATTATCGCTCATATAAATCGGACATACATGTCTAGATCAGTGAACTCTATATATAACTGGAAGGATAACGTCGAATATAAAAATTGACCCGTTCTGTTAGAGCAAGATGGACGTTAGTAGGGGGAAGGCTATCCTTATCTTACTACATTTCTCTTATGGATATTAAAAATAATGTTTGGTTATGACACTTATTTCATGATTAATTTTCAAATGTACAATTATAACATAAGTGTACGTTATTTATACCATATACAAGAGTGAAATTTTTAATATTTTGTGTTTATTTCTCATTATTAAGTATTAACCACGCCTTCGCACGTTTATAAAAATACGTTAGAAAGAAATAGGAATCCACTACACAGCAGCGGTGCTTGTCTAACAGTCGAGGACAAGTTACGAAAGCATTTGCCGTAACCGTTATCCTTCCAGTTATATATAGAGTTCACTGGTCTAGATAAACTACCCAAGCCCTTTTTCTAACATAACCTCCTTCGTTACCCGTCCTCCCGCATGCGCCGCGTTCATGTAACCCTGGCGGCACACAAGTGACAACAGAAATCCAAACTATGAGACCTGGTTTAATAGTAATGAAGACTTAAGTTTGGTTTTAAACGTGGAAGATGATGATGATGGGTACCTACTTAGTAGATATTGGGTTTAGTACGTTAGCGATCCTATATGTAAATGAGCGTTTATAAAACGTTCTATGTGGAGGAATGGTAATGATGTTCTTGAATCTTACATTAATGTTGTGGATATCTGTTCTAAAACGTATTTTGTTGTACAGGTACGGTGGCGATGTATATTTAATGATACTATGAAATAAGCAGAGTGCAAAAATCTTCTGTTAGCCATATTCAACCATCCGAGTTCAATGAGTTTATGAGATATGTGCTCTCCCCTACCAAAGATTAATCGCATACAGTTGTTTTATATCAGCTGAATTCGACGTTGATCGTACTTGTCAGTGCATGCATCATATACCACATCACAAAAATTAAAATGAGAAAGCACCAGAACGTCACATAAGTATTTTTTAATTTTGATATTAAAAAGTTGTCTATTGGTATTTAAAGATAAGTAGGCTTTTCTCAAGGTTTAAACCTTGGTCTTTTCTAACCAGATTAGAGACGTAACGAGTATCAAAAAGTGCTCTGTCGCCCGAGCCCGAGCATTTTTGGGTTTGTGTTCTGCAGAACCGAGTACTCGGCCTAGCACCGAGTACTCGGTCAAACAAGCATATATTCCTTAGTATTATTTTGTTGTAAAATTACTAAAATTAAGTAAATAGTAAAATTAAAACATTTTATTCATGCATATTTTATTTTATTGAACTTAGTATCTACTTATAATTTAACTTTTGAAGATTGTGATGTAAAAACATCAACTTCTCTCCATTTTGAGGAGACAAGTTACTTCTTTTGTTGTTATATACCTACATTTCCACCTTCTGAAAATGTTCTTTCGCTTTCCACGCTGCTTGGTGGTGCAGAAAAAAGCTTCTTCGCCATTTTCCACAAGTTAGGAAATGTTGAAGCGTGATCTCTCCACCAATGTAATGGATTACTTCGTAGCTCCTGGCCTGCATTCTTTAACCGTAGCGGTTGAAGGGGCAGCTTTGAGTACGCCAGTATTTCATTGTTGACAGTTGCCCTGAAGTGTTCACTCTCAATTTCACCTTCATTTTGATTTTCCATTTCCAAACGTGGGCGTTTTGACGTCAGGTCAGCAAAGTAGTCCCAAATAGAGTTTCGTGCACTCTCAACAACATTTGGTGGGCCAAACTCACGTGAACTGCTCTGATCATTGATGTCCTCTACTTCCGGTTCGTTCAACGCTTTTGAGCCATCTCCAAATGTATCCACTTCATGTTTAATAAAATGGTAATCAAACCTTCAGTAGTCAGCGTGGGCACCAAAAATGAATCCTTGAAACTGTATTTTGTAATAATAATTAAACTAAAATTACTTTTAACAATTTTTTTTACGTGAAATTTTAAAAATCGTATAAATATTAACAAAAGTACAAAAAATAATACCAGGAGATAATACACCGTTGAATAGGGTTTTTTGTCGAGAATCTGATGGTAAATAAAAATACAGGGTGTTCCATTTAAAATATTCGTATAAATTCTACTTAAAGTTCACAAATTTTGAATTCTCATTTTAAACACTGGGTATAAATTTAATCACTTAGTTTTTTTTGATAGAGTAACACGACATTAGGGTAATATTATCCATCAAATAAATTTTTCCTTTTTTGAAGAATAACTTATAGTCCGACCTTGAATTGTACAAAATTTTGACAAAATAATTAATAACTTGGCAACCGCACATCCAACATCAAAAAAATTTCAGTCGAGATATAAATAGGGTTGGTTGATACATGAAGGGAAAAAAATACAGGGTGTCCCATTTAAAAAAAGTGACATTTTCCTGCCAGGTGAAAATGCAACATACTGAAGATTTAAGAATATTTTTAAAAGATGCGCAATTCAAATCAAAGCAACTTTTGTTTGAAACTTTTTTCTGTATCTTCAACCCACATTGAATTATCGACCGATTACGGAGCAGTGAGACACCCTGTATAAATTCGTACTTGATTTATTTTTGTATGTAATAAAAAAACAACTTAACGAACCTAAGAAATATTCTGCATGAAGCTTAAAATAACAACAATTACATATTAAATTCGTTCGCAATTTGTTCCCAAAATGAAAGTCTTGTATTAGGCATCAGAGGTCCTAGATTTTTTAATATAGACTCTTTTTTTTCAATTGCTATTCCACAGGGTGTCAATCGGAAATTTGGTTTCATCAGTTCTTTTTTTTTCTTAAATTTTTCTTGTAATATGTCAATTTCGAAGAAATCGGTATTTTCAAAAGTTCTGTATTTTAGTAAAAGTGACCCTTTTCTAAATATCATTTCAGAAACATCTCTTAAATAAGGCCTAGGATCAAGTCTGTTAGTTTTGGTAAGAGATGTACAATTTTTCCAATCTGCTACGTCATTCACATCCAAACATTTAACCAAAACGTATCCACTATTTGCACTACGAACGGCTTGTGCAAAGTCGTTAAAGTCGTACGTCTTTTTTTGCTTTTTTAAACCCAATTCCATCTGGTGATGGAAACTGTCTGCTGACATGTAACTGTGTCCCGGTTCAAAGTACTTTGAATGAATCGTCTGAATTCCGATTTCGTCTTGGTTAATAATATAAATTAATGAAGAAATAAATGTCCAATTTTTATTTTGACTCATACAGTTGTCGCTCCAAATAACTATTTCTTTGACATCTCTATTGGTTTTTAAAAACTGATAAAATGAGCTTATAATTTCTTCCTGTTTTCTGCCCGCGAGTCCTTCATGCCATATAACGGCTAATGGAGAATATTTTTTCGCCCTACCCAAACGGACAAAACTTTCATTATAGACACTTATTCGTGTTGTAAAAAGAACCTTTTTAAACATTTCAATACGTGGTAACATTATTACTTTTTGAAGATCAGCGGAGATGGCTAGGAAATCTTTCTGGTTTGTATCTCTGTTATTAAAATCATCAGCATCTCTTTTATAAGCTTCTCTTGTGTATTCCACGTACTTCAAATGGTCCTTCCAAAGCTTGCAAAGTGAACAATTATCGTCTAAATTTATTTTTGTATGATCCTTATTATGAAAAGAATATTCTTCGCATTTTTCACATTCTTCGTTGCCAAGTTTTGTAAACGAAATGTTCAATTTTTTAACTTCTTTTCTGTATAAGTCGTATGAACACTCAAAACTTGGAAACTTTTCTTTGAAATCCCTATACATTATAGCGATATTTACATCGCTTGGAAGATAAAGCCTTGAGGGTGCATGTTCCCTTCTATAATGTGAAGTTTCTGGGTTAAAGCTCATAATATGGTCCTTTATTTCATTTCTTGGTAATTTTTTTGGTACAGGGCTGTCGACCTCTTCCGTCTTTTACATACGTTTATTTTCTGATCTCCTTCATTTTTGAGAAAATATTTGTAAGTGAACATCTTTTTATAACAGTTCTCGTTATTTGGTTTATATCGCCTCTGGACATCGTGTTTTGATGTGTTATGAATAACAAACATTTTTTGTTCGTGCCAAGATAATTGCCAGTAATATCTATTAATTTCTTGCCGCCTTTCTTCTCCGATGGATTCTGAGCATTTTCGAAAACATGACCCACAACCAGGCAAAACAGAGTGTGTTTTAACGCAAAGGTCCCGTTTCTTCTTTTTGCGTTCAGTTACGCTCTCCACATAAACTTTTCTTTTTCTCCTTGTACCACGTTTAGTTATCTGTGATTCTTGCTCTGTCGTGTCTTCCGACTCCTCAGAATCGGCATATTTTTCATCTTCACCTAGAAATAAAGAAGAAAATTGCTGCAGGCAAATTGTTCTGTTTGTGTTGGCTTTACTATTTGCTTACTTCTATTAAAGGTCACAGAATGGCTTACTGTTAGAGTTTCTATAGCGAAACCGGCAAATAGGGTGAATGATTAGTATTAATTGTATGTAGGTATATTATTTTATTATACAATATACACAATATACATATTATGAAATATTAATAATATTTTATTAGTATTTGCATAATATTGTATGTATAATAATTGTATACTTAGTTAAAAGATCTAATTACCATTATCTGTAGAATCATCGTTTTTTTCATTGTCACTCAATATATGAATCCCTTCAGTAAGCTCCATTGATGGTAAAGGAGTTAAATTGACATACTGTCGTGGTAAAAACTGTGGCGCTGGTTCTTCATAGCCGTCCTGATTATCAATTATCTGGTTTAAACTGTCCACGTTTTCTTTATTCACCTCCTTATTAGAATTAAAATCTAAAACACCATTTTTTTGTGCAATGTTACATACTCTTACTTATCTATTAATTTACATTCATCTGGAAGCATGATAAAACTCTCTGTCATCCTGATAAATCCGGGCTTAGGATTTAAATTATCTCCTTCTAGATGGGCTTCCGGTAAACCACAAGTTGAATTTGTTTTAGGGGAAGATACATGGCTTTGTATAATATCTACCAGTTTGTTCGTATGCGAACAATCTAAAGAAGTAACTCTTGTTTAACTATAATTTATAAAATATATAGTTTATATAATTAAACAAAAATCATAATAGCGTTAGGTTTTATATCATCTCAACTAAAAATATATTGGTAATTTACCATTAGAGAAGACAGGCATATTTATAAATCCAAGTTGGTTATTATCTTCTGTGAAAATAGGAATCTCGGTTTCTTCATTTTTAAGTTCCTCTTGTTTGTTTTTGTTATTATCTAGCACCAAATTCACTAAAAAACGACCGCGACTCATGTTTTTGATTACAGTCGCTTACTTATTAATTGCAACAAACTGATAAATACGCGCTAAAATGCTGCGACGTTACTCGAAAATTCGTTAGAAGAACCGCGTAAATGACCGTTGCTAAGTAAGAAATGCGTATTAGAGGGAATACGAAGCATAAACTACGTAAACATGTGTATTTTACGCGGTTTTTTTTAATTACGTGAAAAATAAGCGGATTATGCTTAGTATCGAAGCTGTAGAGGTCTCACATACGTGGGAAAATATTTTAGAAATATCAAAAATATGATAGAATACGTGTTCTTTTCTTCATAAATCGTTATATAGCTTACTTTAAAGTTATATGGACATATGTATTATCATAATTTTCAAAAAATTGTGGTATAATGGCGCCAGTACTGCCAACCGCGGATCTAGACCAACTAGTTGGGGGGGGGGGGGGGCATAGTAAAGGCAAAAAACAAACCATGGATTTTTATAACCGTTTATATAAATTAAAAAAAAAGAGTTTTTTATAACTTCTAAATGCCTATACCCACTACCATCATAATATACCTACTATAATAACAATTATATTACAAAACAAAATCAATTCTGCGTCGTTGAGATGCGAATCTGTTTATAATATTTTCAACAGTAAGATCATAAGTGGTCAACTCTTGTCGGCAAGATTTTTATTTTGTATGAGCACTGGTTGCTTGGCAATTAAACGAGATCAAATTGACGAAAAGACCCGAGCGCAGAGCGCGAGGATTCTTTTCCCATGAATTTGATCGAGTTTAATTACCTTTTAGCAATCAATGCTCATACAAAATAAAAATCTTGCCTGACAAGAGTTGAGAACGAATGATCTTCGGTTGGAGAATTAACTGAATGAAGCGTTAATTTACTTTTGTCAAAATGACATTTGATTTTTTAAAATATTAATCAATACCTACTAAAACAATGAGGTAGCGGCAAGAAAAGTAGCATACATTCTTTTCAGTTAAAGAAATTTGTGATTGGTGCATGTGACACTGTTCTTAATGTCTCATTGGTCTACAATACTATGAAGTTAATTATCAATATTAATTTGTTCTCTTAAATTCGTTATTAGAAAATTCGCGATATGAAGTAAGAATAGCATGCTTAGCACTTGCCACAAATAAAATAGTCACTAGTCTAACCGATATTGCGAAACGAAACAAACTGAAAGCACAGTATACATCTTACGAGAGACGTATACTCTATACTGTGCTGAAAGTTTACAACAACATCCAAGAAAAACATTTGTTTCGCATTAAGTAAGGTGTTGAGAGATTTTTGCCCTGAGACCTTTTAAAAGTGTCCGGCGGGGTGGTGACGTGGTGTGACCATAAATTAGAGAATAGGGAATGTGGGTATGACACATTTTTACATCTGGAATCTGGAAGAGATCAAGCAAACCGGGTGACGGAATGTTGACCAGGTCACTTTGAAATGTGCGACTTTGCCAAGAAATAAATGAGAATTTATCACATGTTATGAAATATTTTCAAATTGAGAGGGGTGATCACCCCTATCACCCCCCTCCCCCCCTTGAATCCGCGCATGATTACTGCTCTATTAATTGCTCGTAAAATCATGTTTGTATTATGATTAAATTTTGAGGTACATGGAGTTAATACTCTTAGATCCGGAGAAAGATGTTTGTGTAATATAGTTCATTTTACTTTTTGTACTTAACCCTTTCACTCACGAATTTTTAATTTTTTTGTAAAAATTATGAAACTTGGTGCATATATACAATGAATTATTTAAAAATTTATGGTACCTATCAAAAAAAAAATGCAGCCATTTTGAAAATATGGGATGTACTACATAATATAGTACATCGTGAGTCAAAGGGTAAATAGGTGTTTAAAATTCTCTTACCCTTTCACTCACCTTGTACTACTAGTAGTACATGGGAGTTTTAATTTTTTTAAGAAAAACTAATTTATTATTCAGACTGTACTTAAGTAAATAGATTTTATTTAGTATGGTATAATGTAAAACAATTTTGTTTTATCTGAATACATTTGGAACAAAATATATGTGTCTTTCCTTTGCAATTAGGATATTTGCACCTCGTTTGAGAGTGTGTTGGTTTGTCATCAAACTCTGGTAGATGCCATCTAGCCGTACTTCCTTTACTGGAGCTGTCTCTTTTCGCATCTTCTTTAGAATGGGAGGTGTTGCAGATCGTGATCTCGGTTCAAAGGACCTGGGGGATACTGGAGACGTATCTGAGCTATTTGTTGGTCTTCCTCGTTTCCTCATTCTTTTCTTTCCTTCAGAGATCAAAGCTTCTCCAAGGTATAAACGAAAGTGAAATAGATCCATTATTTCCTTTTTAGGAGTGTTCAATTTCACTGCTTGATCACGATATTCCATCCAGGCGTTGGTGCAAGTTAGATCAATTGCATATGTATACGGAGAGTCCATTTTTTGGACTTTATAAAAGTACGATATATTTTCAGTAAAAAGTCTAGCTTGTCAATCATCAGATATTACATTTTTTCAGTCGTGTCGCGGTTTGTCAAAAAATATGAATTTTGCTCAAGAGTAATAGACCGAGAGCCAGCAACGTATTTTGAGTTGTCATTTTAAAAGTCATGAAAAGTCACTCAGTGAATCTCTAATATGTGCTGAAAAATAAAAGTTACTTCTGCCAACCCACTCCGGTCGGGTTGTACTACCCTAAATGTTCAAAGGGGGTAAGAAATAAGGCTCAATGTAGTCATAGTATCAGTCATGAAATTTCAGGAGGTTATTCTCACTTATATTCTGGATTTATCAGAATGTTGACAGAACATTTCCCCCTTCACCTAGTTGCTGACAGAACGCCCTAAACTTTAAGTATACGTATATAAAACTACATTTACAAAGAGGGTAACAAATAGGGGTTCAATATGGTTAAAGTATCAGTCATGAAATTTCAGGAGATTATTCTCACTTATATTCTGGATTTATCAGAATGTTGACAGAAAATTTCCCCCTTCACCTAGTTGCTGACAGAACGCCCTAAACTTTAAGTATACGTATATAAAACTACATTTACAAAGAGGGTAACAAATAAAGGTTCAATATGGTTATAGTATCAGTCATGAAATTTCAGGAGGTTATTCTCACTTATATTCTGGATTTATCAGAATGTTGACAGAACATTTCCCCCTCCACCTAATTGCTGACAGAACGCCCTAAACTCTAAGTATACGTATATAAAACTACATTTACAAAGAGGGTAACAAATAAAGGTTCAATATGGTTATAGTATCAGTCATGAAATTTCAGGAGGTTATTCTCACTTATATTCTGGATTTATCAGAATGTTGACAGAACATTTCCCCCTTCACCTAGTTGCTGACAGAACGCCCTAAACTTTAAGTATACGTATATAAAACCAAAGAGTATCTAAAATAAGAGAAACAGTGGTATAGGATTTATGCGTATAGGCTATAAGAACTCGTCCGCTAGGACTCCACAATCGGGCCCTCGCGTAGACGTAGCCAGAACTAGGCGTCCCTTTAAATGTACTTTAAATATTGTCTTCCATTGAAAATTTACAGAAATCTTTATGGTAAGTCTATTAAAAGTATTTGCAAGGTTGCCACATTTAGTTTGCTTAATGACTAATGGCTGGATTGCTCTGATAAGTTAATTGTACCCTTGTTTATATAAACAAGGATTGTACTGAACAAATGGTACAATAATTAGGTTTTAAGGAATAGGTACCTACATTAATTATTAAAATGTTATTATTAAATGTATTACATTCCAACATTAACCCGGAGCTGGTCTCGAGAATTTCTCTCACGGTCTTTTTCTAATATTTTGTATATCTTTTGAACTTTTTTCTACCAAGTTTTTAGTATTGAAGTACATACTGCATTTTTTTAAGTATGTATGTTACGTACTCTTTGTATACCTACCTAATTAAATTTGATCTTAATCCTTTGCGCTGTGTCCTGTCTTTGAGCATTTGTCTCATCGCGAGACCAATGACATTTGTAATTTTCCTTTTAAATGATTTGTTTTTTTGCTCATACAACCCTATTTATTTATAAACTCGGTACATTATCAGGTAAATTCCTAGTTGAATTATAATTTAATTTTTCTTATTATTTAATTACCTGTTTTAAAGTACCTACCCCGAAGTACTATTCAGCTTTTTTTATAAAGTTGACGTAAGTACTTCTTGGTGGTTGTTGTTTTTATTTTTAGTTTACATAATTATTTTAAACATTATGTTTAATTCGTGTGTGTATATCAATTGCGAGTTAAATCGCCGAAATGCGAACGTATCTGTTTTTTTCGATTCCCCACTTATAATGCATGTTGTGATAAGTGGTTACAGAATTGTGGTACTCCAAACTTTTTCTTTTAACACGAGAGCAAACGTTTTTAAAAAAGCCGTCGGTCACTGTTGTTAGAGTAGTACCTAACAACATTGTTAATTTTTTTTTATGCGTATTTCAAAGAACATCAAACATCTTCAAATTTTATGAAAAATTTAATTGTAAATACTAGTATAAATATTGTAAATATTTCAGAACCCAATTGGTTGCAAGAAGTTAATAGTTGGCACTGCCATAAATTGTTTTTAATTCGGCATTTAATTTAATTTAATTTAATACAAAACTTTGAAACTTTTTTCACAAAATTTAAGAACATCACAACCCCTAGAAACTTTAAAAAGCAAAAAATTAAATCACGTAAAAAATTTTAAAAGTTGTTTTTTTGTACGAACTCATAGGTACAATTTTAAAACTATTATTTTGATATTGTTTTGTTTTAAATATTTCATTACAAGCTCCGAAATTTTAAACAAAGTACCTAAGTATCCAAAATAAATATCGGGTAGCAATAATAATGAAGGTTGCAGATTTTTGTATAGAAAGTTGTGTGACAAAGATTCGGCAACATTGAGATATCTTTGCTTTAAATTTCAAAACTTCCAGGTAGTTGTCCTTTTTGTAATTAAACAGTTATCGCCTCAGGTATGTGGCGTACAAATAAACGTTGTAAATTCGATAATATTTTGTTAGGCAACACACCTTACTAAACTACGGTGTTTCTAATGGCGTTGCTTCTCTTATTTTAGATACTCTTTGATAAAACTACATTTACAAAGAGGGTAACAAATAAAGGTTCAATATGGTTATAGTATCAGTCATGAAATTTCAGGAGGTTATTCTCACTTAAATTCTGGATTTATGAGAATGTTGACAGAACATTTCCCCCTCCACCTAATTGCTGACAGAACGCCCTAAACTCTAAGTATACGTATATAAAACTACATTTACAAAGAGGGTAACAAATAAAGGTTCAATATGGTTATAGTATCAGTCATGAAATTCCAGGAGGTTATTCTCACTTATATTCTGGATTTATCAGAATGTTGACAGAACATTCCCCCCCCCCCCCCCCCTCCTAATTGCTGACAGAACGCTGTAATCTTTAGGTATACGTATATAAAACTAAAAGTACTGACTGACATATCAACGCCCAGCCCATACCCCTGGACCTAGATGGCTGAAATTTGACACAGAGGTTGCTTGTATGATGTAGACAAGGGATAATGCCGTATATTTCAAAATTCAACCCCTAATGGGTTAAAATAGGGGATGAAAGTTTGTATTTTAAGTTAAATCCATAAAAACTGGTATATGGCCTTTCGGTTAGAAATTAAGACAGACGTGATTCAGGAATTTTCGAAATTAAACCCCTAAGGGGGGTAAAATAGGGGATGAAAGTTTATATGGAACTTCGTCATTCTTTAAGTTAAATCCATAAAAATTGGTATATGGCTTTTCGGTTAGAAATTAAGAAAGACGTGTTTCAGGATTTTTTGAAATTCAACACCTAAGGAAGTAAAATGGGGATGAAGCTTTACATGGAAATTCGTCATTTTTAAGGTACATATATAAAAATTGGAATTTGGACCTTCTGTTACAAGTTAAGAAAGACGTATTTTAGGATTTCTCGAAATACGTTGTTGGCTCAAATTTTTCTGCAATTACCTACACAGAAAATTACCACAAAAATAGTAACGTCACGATTTGGCAGAAATAAATTGTAACTGAGGGGAGTTTGTTCATTTGTTGCAATTGATTGTCGAAATACCACGCTTCGTAGAAAAGTAGAAATAAATTCATCCCCATTTTACCCCCTTAGACGTTGAATGTCAAAAAATCCTGAAACACGTCTTTCAATTTCTAACCGAAAGGCCATATACCAGTTTTTATGGATTTAACTTAAAATACAAACTTTCATCCCCTATTTTAACCCATTAGGGGTTGAATTTTGAAATATCCGGCCTTATCCCTTGTCTATATCATAAAAGCAACCTCTGTGTCAAATTTCAGCCATCTAGGTCCAGGGGTATGGGCTGGGCGTTGATATGTCAGTCAGGACTTTGTTTTATATACGTATACGAGATTACAGCGTTCTGTCAGCAATTAGGAGGGGGGGGGGGAATGTTCTGTCAACATTCTCATAAATCAAGAATTTAAGTGAGAATAACCTCCTGAAATTTCATGACTGATACTATAACCATATTGAACCTTTATTTGTTACCCTCTTTGTAAATGTAGTTTTATACAGTGTGACTCATTTAGAATGGAAACACACATGTAAAATCTGAAGTTATTTACCGATTTTAACCAATTTTTTTTTAAAATGTCAAATAATCAAAAATGTACTTTGGGACAAAATTTTAAATGTTTATTCCAATTTTCAGGGCATACTACGATAACTTTTTCGTACTCGAAATGGAGAATTATTATTAGCGATTTGTTTATAAAAAAAATATCTACGCCACTGGATTCAGAATGCTTCCAAATAGCTATCACCAAAATTTTACAAAAATATATTTATTAATAACAAAGTTATAACAACTTAAAGTTCGAAAAGTTTCAAAGCTAACAGTTACAAAACAACACCCTGTATCAATAGATGGCCATGGAAATTATGTTAATAATTCTTAAATTAAACTATTTAAACCATCATTGGAGAAAAAAATATTTAAAGTAACGTAATATTTAATAAAAATCTATTATAACTGTTAAACAGTAACATAATTTCCATGGTAACTAAGATTTAAATGGAAATGTTAGGTCTTATTATGTATTTACTCAATTGTGCGATTCCGTCACTTTTATTAAATATTACGTTACTTTAAATATTTTTTTCTCCACTGATAGTTTAATTTAAGACTTATTAACATATTTTCCATGGCAATCTATTGATACAGGGTGTTGTTTTGTAACTGTTAGCTTAGAACTTTAAGTTGTTATAACTTTGTTATTAATAAATATATTTTTGTAAAATTTTGGTGATAGCTATTTGGAAGCATTCTGAATCCAGTGGCGTAGATATATTTTTTATAAACAAATCGCTAATAATAATTCTCCATTTCGAGTACGAAAAAGTTATCGTAGTATGCCCTGAAAATTGGAATAAACATTTAAAATTTTGTCCCAAAGTAGATTTTTGATTATTTGACATTTTAAAAAAAAATTGGTTAAAATCGGTAAATAACTTCAGATTTTACATGTGTGTTTCCATTCTAAATGAGACACACTGTATACGTATACTTAAAGTTTAGGGCGTTCTGTCAGCAACTAGGTGAAGGGGGAAATGTTCTGTCAACCTTCTGATAAATCCATAATATAAGTGAGAATAATCTCCTGAAATTTCATGACTGATACTTTAACCATATTGAACCCCTATTTGTTACCCTCTTTGTAAATGTAGTTTTATATACGTATACTTAAAGTTTAGGGCGTTCTGTCAGCAACTAGGTGAAGCGGGAAATGTTCTGTCAACATTCTGATAAATCCAGAATATAAGTGAGAATAATCTCCTGAAATTTCATGACTGATACTTTAACCATATTGAACCCCTATTTGTTACCCTCTTTGTAAATGTAGTTTTATATACGTATACTTAAAGTTGAGGGCGTTCTGTCAGCAACTAGGTGAAGGGGGAAATGTTCTGTCAACATTCTGATAAATCCAGAATATAAGTGAGAATAACCTCCTGAAATTTCATGACTGATACTATGACTACATTGAGCCTTATTTCTTACCCCCTTTGAACATTTAGGGTAGTACAACCCGACCGGAGTGGGTTGGCAGAAGTAACTTTTATTTTTCAGCAGATATTAGAGATTCACTGAGTGACTTTTCATGACTTGAAATGACAACTCAAAATACGTTGCTGGCTCTCCGTCTATAAAGTACCTTTATTTTTGACAATATCGAAAATTGTTATTAGAAAAAGTTGATCAGTACTAAAAACTACGTTTAAATATGCAATTATATCCTGCTACTTAAACATTTTTTTTACAACTTTTTCTCAAATTACCTACCTACCGATACTGATACGATTTCCGTTCCGTTCAGAAACCTCACTGTCAAACATTTCTTGCTATAAACAAATCATTTGTTTATCATTGCATCCTAGATTTCACGTAACTACACTTAATTTGCATTGTTACTGTAGACAAAAATAGAAAAAAAAATGTTTAAGTAGCAGGATGTAATTGCATATTTGAACGTAGTTTTTAGTTCTGATTAACTTTTTTTAATAACAATTTTCGATATTGTCAAAAATAAAGGTACTTTACTCTTGAGCAAAATTCATATTTTTTGACAAACCGCGACACGACTGAAAAAATGTAATATCTGATGATTGTATTTTAGATTTTAGAACATGCAGAGCTTCCCAGCAAACAGAGTGTCGTCAAAATGACGTGAATTTTTAGTGAAATTGCGACGGAATAGACGTCAGTGGTGACCAGATATTGACGTAATAATGACGTCATGAAGTGTATCACGAAGTGTATTCTTTTACAACAACAAAAATTTGATAGTGTTCATTAACAATGATATTGTTGATCTGTAGAACAATATTAGTATTATTTATACAATAACAATCAGACTGTGAATGTGAATATGTAACAAATGTTACAGAATGTTTCAAAAGTTTTTTGTACTGCTTACAAATACCAAGCTCCGGAACAGTAGGTCCCATTACATGTTCGAATTTTAGTTGCAATTTCGGGTTTTGGCTTGCAACTCTGCTCTTAACGTTCAATGTATTTTGTTCAATAATGCGGTTATATATTTCCTGCAAGGGATGTAGAGTGGAACGTTGTAAGCGCTTCAAGTACCCCAAATAGTTCTCAAATGCAAATACGGAAAAATTGTCCCGAGTACCATATAAATCAACATCATCTTTTAAATGACTTAAGATGTGGACGTTATAAATTGGAAATGATTTGCTGTACAGATTGGAGGAATGGTTTATAAAAATATTTAGAAGTTCCTGTGCATAGTTTGAGCCGAACTGAGAGAGACGTAATTGACAAATAAGTATAGACATACTACAATGGAAAAGCAAAAAGTGTTCATATACAGCAATATTCAATACATCCTGTAATACAACTGGGCCAACATACAACATGAAACTTCTAAACTCCGTTGCTTTCCATCTCGGTACCTCACTTAGTGGTCTAGGCTTTCTATTAAGCTCCACTGGAAAATATTTGGCAACACATAATAAATGAGAAGAGATAGATTTTACATCTGAACTTTTCAATCTGACTGTTAGTGGACCAGAAATCCAACTTTTCAGAAGTTTTTTAGTAATGCCTAAACAGCAATTATGCATATAGTCAATTGGGAATTGTTTAATCATATCAATTGGCAATTTGAGTAATGGAGAAAATCCCAAATGATGATCACAATCTAACTGCTGACGAAAAGAATTATTAGTTCGTAAAGGTGCATCAGTTTCATAATTAACTACTCTATCAGCAACATATTCTCCATAAGCAGTACATTTTTCACATGCCGAATAACCACAATGAGATTTTACTGATTTTAAGAATGATCTAGCTGGCGCATCGCATAAAAAACTGTGAATATTTATTACATATTGGTGGTTTTGAAATGTAAAGCCATTTTTGAGAAGGATGTTCAGTTCATATATAAAATCTCCTAAATAAAGTTCTAAAGGTTTTGGTTTACTGTTACCACAGAAAATACCAATTGGAAAAGATCTGCTGCATATGTTTTTAATCTGACCTAAAATTGGCCATAATTGAGAAGAATTGCTATTATACAGTGGCAGACCATCAATGTTAAAAGCAATTTGCAAGGTTTTAGGGATATTACTTGAATACTGCTGTACATATGAAATTAGTTCATGCTCCAAAGAATAAGATAGACCAATATGACAGTAGCTGCCAGTTTCAAGAATTTTTAAAGGCACAGTAATTGGTGTTTTCATTAAAGTACGATAATCGAGTGGTAGATCAGGATGGTGAGGTTTTAATGCATGTAATAAACTAGTAACACTAGAACAAGGTACATTTGAACAATTGACAATCCACATTTTCAAGTCTTCTGTTACTGAACGTGTACTTTTTGGTTGGTTTACAATAACGGTTTCATTGTCTTTAAAACTAAGTTGATCTTGTTTATCTGTGTAATAAATTTTATCACAAGAGATTTCATCATCAACATGATCATTTTGCACAATACAACAAACTTCTGACTGTACATTTGTTTTACAAGAATTGCTCTGATTTTCGGTTTCTTCCTCTATACTTATACTTAAAAGTTTACTCTTATAAGATGCTAACCTACGATAACACTGTCTTTTACTTACAATTTTAAACTTATCTTTCTTGATTTTCTCCTCCATTTCTACTCTTTTCTTCTGCTTTATTCCGCTGGGGTGCATGCTTCAACCATACCTTTATTATGTCTTCAATTTCCTTTTCCGTAGCAGTAGAGTCACTAAGTTTAGCAGCACCTATGGTGAAACCTTTGAGATATCAAGACATTTCAAAGCAAATAATACTTACACACTATTACATTCTTTAAAGGTAAATCTTCAAATGCCCTTTTGCCACCACGCTTTCCTCGAAAACTGAATTGTGTTGCGAATTTATTCGTAATGCAACGTTTTATAATATTGTTCACTTTGCTGACCAAGTTTGCTCCACCCACAGTAGACAAATATCTAGTCTGAAAGAACAACATACAAACACGGTAAAGTTATAACATGAAATTTATGCTTACCAAACCATCAAATTTTCTCTCAGAAGAAACATAAGCACTTAACTCATGCAGATCTTCATTGTTTTTAATTGGTAAACTAACAGGCACATTAGGAATCACATATTTTTCTTTTCTTAATGCTTCTAAGATTTGCTTATTTTGCTCAATAATTTCTTTATTTTGTTCTCGAATGAACAGCACTTGTTGGAGAAGTTTGTCAGAAACAACTGAATGAATATCACAAAGTTAAAACCTAAATTAACAAGGAATTAAGAAAACTAACCTGTTGATGAGGACACCACAGGCGTGGTTGCTCGAGGAGCAGAAGTAGGAGTCTCCCGAAAAATAGATGTGGTTGCTCTAGGAGTAGAAGTAGGGGTCTCCCGAAAAGTAGATGATCTATTCATCTCCCATGAACAATTGGTTTCAGAAAATGTTTCTAAAATTAAATTTTTCACAATGCACTTTATTTGTATATGCTAAGGTTATTAATATATTACTATGTTAGTATACATTCACATTTTAATTAAGAGGACGTATAATACATTAAAGATTTTAAAGCATGCATACCGTTAAGTTGTGGTGTACTGGGTTTTGCTGGGCGTGGAAGGCTGCTATCATCAATCACTGAATCTTCGTCACTTTCAACATATCGAGAAGGTTTCTTTAGACGACGCCCTTTTGAGCAATGCTCTTCAGTTTCAGTCTGTACATCCGATGTGTATTCTGATATTTTTAATTTATTTATTGCCTTACCATAGTCATCTATAAAACATTAAGATTCAGTGGCGAAACTACAAAATTTTTCTTGGAGGGGCCAGGCCCCACGGGCTCTTTTTTGGGAGGGGTGCGTATAAAATTTTTTTTTGGGCGTATACGCCACCTTTTTATAGATGCATGCGCATGAAAACTTTTGGTTTTCATCATCATGGTTTGTCATTCTGTTTTTATAAAAACAGAGAGAACTTGTTCAGCCGACAATTTCTGCTTAACTAAAGCATTTTCGATACAGGGAAGTGATTTTGAAAATCTATCTTGTACCATTGTGGTTCTCAGCCATGTTTTTATCCGCCTCATAGCGGAGAAACTTCTTTCGCAACCAGCTGAACTGATTGGAAGGCCTACAGCAATTTGTAGTAATTTGTAAAGATTTGGAGTCAGATCCCCCTTCACTTGAACTTTTAGATTTTCCAACGTGATTTCAAGCTTTTTATTTTTGAATAAATTTCGTATCACTAAAACTTCAGATTGAAGTGTTGAGATTTCGATATTGAAGGCCCTCTGATAATTGGCGACGAACTCAAATGCTTGATCCAAATCTAGCTTCATTAAGGAATCAATCGATCTTGCAAGGGGAAGATTTTCAAATCGTTTCATATTGCCAATCACGTTGTCCATGACTTGGTAGTAAATGTTGACTTTCCAGTATTCGGGAGCTGTAGTTCCTGCAGGTATGTCGATCGGAGATGATTTACCCAGGGTTGAGTCAGATAGATATTCATTAAGCCTTTGTGGTTGCTTCCTTTTTTTTGAAATTAGTCACCATTTCTGGTATGTTACACTATTTTTAAGTTTCAAATCTCGCTTCCTTTATAAAAAGTTATCCAAGAGCAGCACAGTCACAGTCAGCAGTCTACCGCCGCCGCGCGGCTTAAGCTGGGTCCAGACTGATTAACATTGCTATATAACTTTGCTATATAACTTTGCTATATAGCTTTTGCTAGAAATACTGCTTTCGTCCACACTTAAATGTTAGTCAAAATGGACTTTTCAATGCAAGAAGACCAACTGCTTACAGCAGCGGCGTGCGTAATTTTATTTAACAAGAGTAAGAAAAAACCGCGAAAAAAGAGGTTTTGGGTTCGGCCTACACTAAGGTCAAGAAGTCAGTATAGTGGGACTTGTCTATTCGAAGATCTCAAACGAGATGATATTAGTTCCGTCGATTGCGGAATCACCTATAGTTCACTTTATACGGTGTAATTTACTGGGATAAATAATTATGCGCGACACTGATGACACAGTTGTTGAAATTGCAATATAGCAAGTGTGGACGCCTTTGTTAACATGTAACAATAGCAGTGTTATATAACTTCTTTTGAACTTACCGACTCGAGACGGATAACATCTAGCAAGCTATATAGCAAGGAAATCTGCTACATTTAGCATATATTTCTATAACATGTTATATAACTTTGCTATATAGCAGTGTTATATAGCAAGTGTGGACCCGCCTTTAGCTAAACAAATATTATTTCACCGATACAACTTATGCTCGAATGACGAATATTGTAATGTCCTTACATAATAATTAATAATTGTACTTATCACTATGTCACTATTACTACTCATTTGTTTATCGCAATGGTTTAAGATTTAACGAATTAAGTTGTTAGATGGAATTTAAGATGAGAATGAAAAATGGCGAAGTGCTCCGTTTTTCTGGGGTGTGGCACGGCTTGCCTAGGGTGTGCCTGGCACACCTTGCACCCCCCCTAGTTTCGCCACTGTTAAGATTACATCCCCCCTTGCAAATGCTTAGAAGATTTTATACTAACCACACTCAAAAACGCATTTTGTTACAGATATTAAAGCCCAAGTCGACTCACAAGGTTCGTCGCCTTGTTTTAAAGCTTTATTGAAACGATCTTGGGTTTTATAAGGTGGGCACAAAACCTCCGTTTTCCTTGGCGTTAACCATTTCTTATTTACCAATGCCACTCTGGTTTCGGAATCTTCGATAAATTCAACGCCTACAAAAGCCATTTCTTTAACTAAAATAAAGAATAATAATAGGCTATGCGCAACTGGTAAAATAAAGAAAAAGGCAAAACCTTCAATTCTAAAGTGACTTACGTTTAACTTAGCGGGAAGACGGAATAGTAAATGCACATAACAATCAAACAATGTGGGATGTGAGTAAAAGCTACAAACTGTGTTTTTTGGTAAAAGCGGGCTTCAAGAAAGTTAGGTTAAATTGCCCCTGTGCACATTTGCCAGACTTCTCAGTTTCAGTTAGTGGGGGAGCGGTGTTGCCGATTATAAACTAAAAATAAAATTAATAAAATCTGATTATTATTTGTTATTATGGTGAACTATATTTCCCTCCAGCTACAACAGATAACATAAATCCGTCCTGTGTGGATACATATCGCATCAGATGAATACTATTACATTTTTTGAACTACGTCATTTCAGATTTCACTCAGTCAGCAGCGTATTTTCACTTTAACAATAATTTTAATCTCGCCGCTAACATATCATAACAAAATTACGTGACAAAATCACGTCAAGTTACGTGATTAAGAACCACGCCTTCAGACGTCTTGTATATGACGTCTGAAAGACGGACCACATTGGTGATACGACGTCAACGACCTTTTATCCCCAAAAATTCACGTCACTTCGACGGCACTCTGTTTGCTGGGTTTTTATAAAGAATAACTTTTTTTCGTAAAATTAATAATAAAAAAGTTTTCCATATGTTGCCAACTTAAGTAGACACTGTATATACTGCTTATTTATTTTGTCCCATCTCCGGCAATTATCTTGTGAACCAACTGTCTGCACCCATATTGACAATTTTGTTATCATACCAGCGAGTCAGCCATGCAGCGTCTCCATCGCCACTGATCAGTTCCTCGGAACAACCTCTTCGTTTTCTTTTCATTTCTTTCTCTGAAGAAAAGGGTGGTTTTCCAAATCTGTCTAGCCTTACTGTTCCAGTAGCATATATGTTACGATGGCGAAGCAATTGTAGCAGTTGATAATTCGAAAAATAATTATCGTAATAAAGTTGGTGATTAGTTTTTTTATTCTTTCAGCCAATTTTGTAACCACTGCAGCACTCTGTCCGAATACACTTTTGTGTAGGGGATCTAATTCAGTTGTAGACCCCTGATATAAAATAAAATCGTACAAAATCCCACTCGCACCACAAAGTGCAAATAATTTTATCCCCCAGGGACATGGCTTGCCTTTGACATACTGCTTGACATTGAGCTGTCCCTTGAAAGGGATTATTTGTTCATCTACACATAGCTTAGCTTCTAATTCTAATTCCAGACATCTCTTTCGAATGCAGTCATATAGTGGGCGAACATTCCAAAAACGGTCATTATCATTTGGTTGTCCATTTGTATCAATAAAGTGAATGTTGGTTCTCAGCTTGCAAAATCTATTATAGTTCATAGAATCGGCAATGATAGGCACGCATAGCTTTGCGTTCTAATATAAAATAACCCGAGGGTAGTGTAAGTTGCCCATCAATATACAGGGTGTCTCACGGTGACCGTCGGTTAGAAGTATATCAAGAACTGTAAAATCCAGAAATTTGAAATTTTGCACATGCGACATGCCGTATTTAATCTATTAAACAAAAATATTTTCCAAATGGCAGCACTTCCGGAAATACCGGAAGTGACCATCAACTTCTTTATTTTAAATACAAACCAGCCAATTTTTTTTCACATTCTGATGTGTCATAAAATGTTTAGTAAGTATGCTTAAAATAATCGGCGTATCAATTTTGATTAAAAAAATTTTTTCACTGAAAATGTCAAAATCTTGTTTAGGAAATAAAATTGAAAGTCGAAAGTGGTAAAAGTTAGGGAAATGAGATTTTAGGTTCTCAATGTCAAAAGATTGAGACATAATTGTCTGTAATGGATAATATTTTTCTAATTAAATTTATAATTACATACTTTACAAAACATGGTTGGCTTTGAAAATTTTCAAAAATTTTTTATTCAATTGTTTATCATTCTTATGCTTTTATGATTATTTAAAATTCTATCTATGCAACTTCTTGAGTATCCAAGGTCTCTTTCCGCCGAACGAACAGAACTTTCAGAGAAAACATTAAAATATCCCAATACATTGGTTTCTGCAGCGTCATTGGGGACAATTGGCTTTGCCAAATTTCGTGGCGCATTTACTTCGCCCAAATTTAGGAAATTCTTTTCAATCATCCTGATTTTTTGTTCTGTCATTGTAGGTAAATGCGGATATCTTTCGTTAAAGTGTTGAGAGATTCTTTATTGAATAAAGAATCTCTCAATAAAGTTTATTCAATAGTTAAAGGTTCTGCAGGTCCGAAAAGTAATACGAGCAGACTCGCCATGAATGTAAAACAAATTTAAAATATCAGCATTTGTGTATTCCATATTTCCCAATTAAAAACAAATATTAAGCACAAAAATCAAAATTCAAACAGATAACACTGATAACAAACGTAAATGTAGCGTAAACTTTCAACTGATAGCTAACTGACAACTGTCATCATAAGAAACAATTGAATAAAAATTTTTTGAAAATTTTCAAAGCCAACCATGTTTTGTAAAGTATGTAATTATAAATTTAATTAGAAAAATGTAAATAACTCTGTAATCATTGATTTTAGGTATAGGAACATAGTATATCAATTTAAAGGAAATTTATTTCTGCATCGAATAGGCTGATAATTAAATAGGCATTCCATTTAAAAAACAGACTTTTAAAAGTTTTTCTTAAGTCTGGAAATAACGTCAAATAGATACGTAACCGCGGGCAATTTTTTATTATCCATTACAGACAATTGTGTCTCAATCTTTTGACATTGAGAACTTAAAATCCCATTTCCCTTCCGGTATTTCCGGAAGTGCTGCCATTTGGAAAATATTTTTATTTAATAGATTAAACACTCCATGTCGCATGTGCAAAATTTCAAATTTCTAGCTTTTACAGTTCTTGATATACTTCTAACCGACGGTCACCGTGAGACATCCTGTATACGATTCGTGAACTTTGCTAATGTCTGTATTGATGTTTTTAGGCCATACAAAAACATCCATTTCTTGTTTTAAAAATTTCATTACATAAAAATTTTCCTCAGATCGGCTAATTACCCTTCCAATGTACCATTGCTCCTCCTACTGAGCCGCGTAATATTTTTCCAATTCAATTGTAAATGGGCTTTGCACTGCATCATCACACGAAAAATTCTCGACATCAGTATCAGTGGAATCGTCATATTCAATCTCTCCATCAGAATTGGAATCACTTTCAGTTTCTTTCACTTTTCTAAATTTTTTTAACTTTTCTTTTTTGCTTTCTTTTGTGTCTGTGGTAGGTTCCTTCCTTTTGGTGACAATAAATCGTTTCGACCTGTCAGAGGTAATTTTCCCATTACCTGTATCGAGTAACCAACAGTAAGCTGATTTCTTTATAACCATTGTCTTATTAGGTAAAGTAACTTTTAAGTAAGGACTATTTTCCGATAAATCAACGTTTTTGTTCGAATGATCTTTCAATTCTATGTCATTCTGTAGTTGGTTTACATCGTCGTTTGTATCAGATTGCAATAAATCGTTATCCTCCGCTAAAATGTTCCGCTCCAGGTTCCCTCCAAAGAATACTCTGTCTGGTCATTCGTAACTGATGTAATATCAGTTTGTACTTCACCAAATTCAATTTCTGGATTTATCGCCAATTCCGCCAAATAGCAAATATCTTTTTTCACTAGCATACCGACAGTTTTTGCATCTTGATAGGCATTTTCCAACGTATCTTCGGGGAGTAAATCAATTTCAATATTTATCATATCTGGTAATATTTGTATATTTCTGGTTGGGGTTCCAGTCGAGTCCTTTTTTCTTTCTCTGGGAAATATAAATTCATCTTTAAGATCAGAGACCACATTGTTAATAAAAGTAATTCTGTAAATTTTATGAATCAAATCTCTTATACTGTAATTTACCACAGTAGAGTATTTTGAAGTCATCGATCTGGTTGCCCTAAAGAGTTTTTCACAAGGCTGACTATTAAACATATACGGTAAAAACATCTCAGGGTTTAGGTTTTCATGATCTTTGAATACTTCAATAAGCTTGACGAGCATGTGGCCATTTAACTCGATGCACGTGTAACAGTTTGAAGATATAAAATTATTTTGTAATTTTAATTTCGGTTGGTCTTTTACCCATCGCCGCCAAAGCCTTAACAATCCAATCACGTACCAAATTTTGTGAAGACGATCTGACACAGGAACCTGTTTTTCAATAAGTGAGACTTTTAAAAAGTTCATCATTTTTAAGAATAATTTTGTTCCGTGGTTCCGTCACTTTTGGGAATAGTACCAAGTAAATGAAGTACTTTCTCTTCGCAAATTTTTCTTGCAGATTCATAATTCATCTTATCTTCCGGAGCTAGGTCATACGGTGTTAACAAATGTTTGTCCTTGGATACCGTTCGTAACAAGGTATTAAGATGAGTAACGCTAATATCAAAATGTCCAATCGGTAATGATATTTCTGGTTTAAGAAGTCTTGTACGCAATTTCGTTAAAACATGCACTTGATCTTGAAAATAACACAATTTGGTATTACCTACTTAAGTCCATATGAAACCATTTTCTTGAAATCGGAGCTGATGGCAGTGAAGCTGCAATTTTCATGGCTTTCAGAAACCTGGTATCTCCGTCGGATGAAATGCCAATTATATCAATGTTATATTCTTTGGCAGCCTCTTCCAGTTTTTTCCATCTCTTCAATACATCCTTATGCGTGAATTTGTTATCTGTCCCTAATACCGAAACGCAGAAAGAAGGAGCATTGGGATGTAATGGCTGCGCCATAACAACGTGCGCATAATCCACTTTAGTACAGTTGTCAAAAAATGATTGAATATGTTTAGCTGATTTGGCAACATACGAATTATTGTCTGGAATGCCGTCATTGAGAGGTAGTACAAAACCCATTACTTTGTTTGTAGCGGAGTCGTATTGAATTTTCCCCGTAATTCTGGTTGCGTCCTCCGACATCCAAACTGTTCTTGGTAAACCTCTTTCATTTAGAAAATTGTTTAATCCTCTGAAATTTATTTCTCCTTCTGTTATTTTTAAACCATGATTTGCAGTGAATCTGTACAATGCAGTTATTGATGGCAGTACTCCATTTAAATTTGCATGTAAAGTTTCATATAGAAGACGACCACCAGTATAAAAAAAGGTAAACTGAAAATTGTTTGATAGAATCTTCAAACTGATTTTTCTTTTTCGGATCATTATTTTTGTTGGAGATACTTGCTAGCTTATTAAAAAATCGTTACTACTAATGGAACTAGCCTTATCATAAGTTGGGGGATTAGCACAAAATTCAGTGAACATGTTCTCATTTAGCCTTTCTTGAATCATGTTTGCAATGGTAATATTATTACCGATGGTTTTCATTATTACGTCGACAACAGGAAAAAAAGATGTAATTAAGGACTGGTTTTCATTAAATTTTTCTCTCTTTCGGCATTTTCTTTCATCACGACTGTACTTCAAGGTTGACCATTTTGAACAACTTGCGGATTGACAATCGTTTTTTTTTATTAAGATCTATTATAGGTTTTCATTTCCGCAATAGACATAAGAATCAGTCTCAGAATAATCCATTGAGAGAATCGTGGAAGGTGGAGTAGTTTCCTTGGCAGATTCGTTATTGAAGCGTTGGTCAATTTTATTTGTCATGTCATCCGTCACACTCAACACGGAAACTTCAATTGGTTGTTTTTTGACATTAGGATAGTCGAGTACTTGAATTTCTGGTGATTCATCTAACGGAACGAAATTTTTCATCTGTATTGAGTGTAAAATTTTTATCCTGTCGTTTGGACATTCATTTAGAGATGAGCAATTTTCCTGATACAATTTTTGTCGATTTTGGCAATCCGTTAAGATATTTGATATATCAGATTGTATATTGGTACTTTTTGTTGTATTTAATTTTAAATATTTAGAAATGGTATTTTCCTGATTACTTGAGACTCCTCTTTGTTCAATATGAGCTTTCAAAAAATGTCTGTGAAAATTTCCATACAGCCAACGAGGCTTACACGTTGGTTTTCTTGATGCTTGAGAAATTCTATATGTTTGACCTTCAATTTATATAAAGAAATTAAAACGTAATTGAAAATATAATAATATAATTTATTATTATATAAATTGAAGAAATACAGGGTGGGGCAGATAAACCTATCCGATTTCAAAATGTTGTAAAATTAAAACCACTCAGCTTGTCAAAAAAAAATTTTTATTAACATATCGCAAATTTTATGCCATTTTTAAATTTAAGTTTTGAAAAGCACATCACTCAAATGACGTCCTTGGGAGCGGATACACTGATTTAGGCGCTCGCGGTAGCTTTCCATGACTTTCACCGTCATTTCCACAGGAATTTCTTCAATTGCCCGAGCAATTTCCCTTCGTAAAGCAAGAAGGGTCCTTGGTCGATGCTGGTAAACCTTCGATTTGAGGTAACCCCAAAGGAAGAAGTCACATGGAGTGAGATCCGGTGAGCGCGGCGGCCAGCCAAGATCACCTCTCAGGGAAATGAGGCGACCGGGAAACAGTTCCCTGAGAATGTCCATTGATCGTCGCGATGTGTGGGCGGTTGCACCATCTTGTTGAAACCACACATTTTCTACGCCATTTTCTTCCATTTTGGGTCTAAGAAAATTTTCCAGCATGAAACAATAGCGCTCGCTGTTGACCGTTACGGTTTGCCCATTTTCTTCAAAAAAGTAGGGCCCCCAGACGCCTAGGCGGGAAAGAGCACACCACACAGTCACTTTTGGGCTATGGAGGGGTTGCTGATGGATTTCTCGAGGATTTACGTCACTCCAATATCGAAAATTCTGCCTGTTAACGGCACCACAAAGGTGAAAATGGGCTTCGTCCGTGAAGAGCACAACATCGTCGTTTGGGAGTTCTCGGAGATCGCGACACAGGTTCGTGCGGGTTTCAAAATCATTTTCACTTAATTCCTGTGCAACAACCATTTTGTAGGGATGCATTTTGAGGTCTCGGTGCAAAATGCGCCGCAAACTGCGGTTGGAAATCGCCAAAGCGAGAGAATGTTTTCTCGCCGAACGACGCGGTGAACGTTCAATCGCGGCTCTCACATTGGCCACGTTTTCAGGTCCTGTTGCTGTCCTGGGACGTCCAGGCGACTTCTTTTTCAATGCTGAACCCGTGTGTCTAAAATTTGACACCCACACTTTAATCGTAGCGTGATGTGGAACAGGATCATGACGCCCGAGTCCGAAATGAATTCGAAAAGCACGTTGTGTAGCAATTATCGAACCACCGCATTCGATAAACCGCTCAATAACAAAAGCACGATGTTCACCAGACCAAGGCATGTTGACTACTGACAAATGGCATACAACCGGCTTTCTAACGGTTTTTACTCCACTACTCTACCTGCTCCCTCTTCTGAGAAAAAGGGAATTGAAATCGGATAGGTTTATCTGCCCCACCCTGTATAACATATTTTCAGTAGTTGTTACAAACACGCGAAAACAACTTTTGAATACCACTGTCAAAGGATTACAACAGGCAATTTAGTCTTTAAAGAGACGCCTAAAATAAACATTACTATCTCTTTCTAACACACCTGACACAAATACAGATGCTTTAAACGTATAGTGTCTGTGTTAGTTCACCACCCGTGGCGACGATAATGTAGCATTCCAGTCTGTCTATTTCCAAATATTGTGTGTTAGAACGAAATAGATACAAACTACGAATGTGTACGCCAAATAAAGCGCTAAGCCGAAAATCGCAAACATTCATTTTACAGACTATATCGTCGGTTATCTTAAGATATCCTCGCTTATCTCCAGATATCCTCGTTTATCTCCAGACATCCTCGGTTTTCCTCATGCTTGTACACCAGATATCCCCTACCGGATGCCCCCTCGGTTGGCAATAAAAACTTGAAAGGTCGTTGGTTCTGAGTTGATCCACGATAAAACAATGGTGGAATCGCACCAGTAACAAATCTTTTCGAATTTTGCAATAAAGGAGTTGATAATTTTATGCATTAAATTGGTTAACAGAACTGCTCCACATAACTTCAATCGGGGCACCGTTATCGCCTTCAGAGGAGCAACCCTGGATTTTGCGCACTGCAAATTGCATTTCTCGTCGCTACTATGTTATACGAATATATACACAGCAGGCATAGGCTGACTCTGATGCGTCGCAGAACCCGTGCAACTCTAATTTTGCGTAATTTGCAATTGTTACCTGCCTCGGCAATCGTAAGCCGTCCATGTCTTTCAATTTGTCTAAAATTCGCTTCCACTCTGTATAAATGTGTAGGGGTACTGATTCGTCCCAATCTAACTTTTCTTGCCAAAGGCGTTGCAAAATAATTTTAATTTTGATCGTAATTGGCCCTAACAGACCTAGTGGTTCATACATCTTAGCAGTACTTCATAATATTGTACCCGTGAATACCGTGAATTATAACGTTGCTTGCTTTGGGTAATTTGTGCATGTTTTCGTTACCTAATTGCTGCAGACATCGCATCGCCAAGAAGGATGCTGGAGCGGTTCCGTATGTGATTGTATTTAAGCGGTAATGCGTAATGCCGCAACGGTTCTGAGTTATAGAAAACAAGTCATCTTGAATGTGAGGACCGACACATAATTTTTCATTTAATGAATAACCCGAAGTCGACTTACAAGAAGCATCAAACACCACTCGCAATTTGGTGGTGGCACTAGAATTTTTTATGACTCCATGATGTGCTAAATAAAACCACAGCATAAATACGAACCAGTATTATATCTTGTGACGTCACGCGCTAAACTTTCTGTGACCTTCAACGCTGCTCGGATGAGAATCTCATCCGACGACCAGTGTTGTGCATAGTGAAAAGTAAAATAAATCGTGGAGGGGGTGCGTTCAAGGTCCCTAAGAGCTCTGTCGATTTATGAATGAAATGAGTAGGAGTTATTGTACTGGTTCGTGTATATACTGTGATAAAACGTTGAGTTGGCACTGTTTTCTATTGTAGCTTTCACCTCACTCATACGACCTGGGCTTTCGTACTCCCCAATGAACGCTTGATACGCTTTCTTGAATGCGGAATCGCGCGAAAATCGTTTTTCCAATGAATAGAATCGTCTCTTCCCGTTATCAAGAGAGTTGTTGAAATTGAAATCTTCCTCTCGTACTTCGAATCTACTAGTGGAGTCGCGCTTGAAATTTGCAATAAAATGTTTTTCGCAATGTAATTCTTCATTTGTTAAATCTCGACGGACTTCGCACTCCTCGATTTTCCAAAACCTTTCAAGTTGGTCTTGAACGTCTTGATTCGTTGTATACAGGGTGTCTCACGGTGACCGTCGGTTAGAAGTATATCAAGAACTGTAAAAGCTAGAAATTTGAAATTTTGCACATGCGACATGCCGTGTTTAATCTATTAAATAAAAATATTTTCGAAATGGCAGCACTTCCGGAAATACCGGAAGTGAGCATCAACTTCTTTATTTTAAATACAAACCAGGCAATTTTTTTTCACATTCTGATGTGTCATAAAATGTTTAGTAAGTATGCTTAAAATAATCGGCGTATCAATTTTGATTGTTGAGAAAAAAAATTTTTTTCACTGAAAAATGTCAAAATCTTGTTTAGGAAATAAAATTGAAAGTCGAAAGTGGTAAAAGTTAGGGAAATGGGATTTTAGGACACAATTGTCTGTAATGGATAATAAAAAATTGCCCCCGGTTAAGTATCTATTTGACGTTATTTCCAGACTTAAGAAAAACTTTAAAAAGTCTCTTTTTTTAAACGGAATGCCTATACAATTATCAGCCTATTCGATGCAGAAATAAGTTTCCTTTAAAATGATATACCATGTTCCTATACCTAAAATCAATGATTACAGAGTTATTTATATTTTTCTAATTAAATTTATAATTACATGCTTTACAAAACATGGTTGGCTTTGAATATGTACTTTCAAAAAATTTTTATTCAATTGTTTCTTATGATGACAGTTGTTAGCTATCAGTTTGAAAGTTTACACTACATTTACGTTTGTTATCAGTGTTATCTGTTTGAATTTTGATTTTTGCGCTTAATATTTGTTTTTAATTGGGAAATATGGAATACACAAACGCTGATATTCTAAATTTGTTTTACATTCATGGCGAGTCTGCTCGTATTACTTTTCGGACCTGCAGAACCTTTAACTATTGAATAAAGAAGCACTCAACACTTTAACGAAAGATATCCGCATTTACCTACAACGACAGAACGAAAAATCAGGATGATTGAAAAGAATTTTCTAAATTTGGGCGAAGTAAATGCGCCACGAAGTTTGGCAAAACCAATTGTCCCCAATGACGCTGCAGGAACCAATGTATTGGGGGTATTTTAATGTTTTCCCTGAAATTTCTATTTGTTCGGCGGAAAGAGACCTTGGATAATCAAGAAGTTGCATAGATAGAATTTTAAATAATCATAAAAGCATAAGCATAAGAAACAATTGAATAAACATTTTTTGAAAATTTTCAAAGCCAACCATGTTTTGTAATGTATGTAATTATAAATTTAATTAGAAAAATGTAAATAACTCTGTAATAATTGATTTTAGGTATAGGAACATGGTATATCAATTTAAAGGAAATTTAATTCTGCATCGAATGGGCCGATAAATAAATAGGCATTCCATTTAAAAAAAGAGACTTTTTTAAAGCTTTTCTTAAGTCTGGAAATAACGTCAAATAGATACTTAACCGCGGGCAATTTTTTATTATCCATTACAGACAATTGTGTCTCAATCTTTTGACATTGAGATCCTAAAATCCCATTTCCCTAACTTTTACCACTTTCGACTTTCAATTTTATTTCCTAAACAAGATTTTGACATTTTTAAGTGGAAAAAATTTTTTTTCTCAACAATCAAAATTGATACGCCGATTATTTTAAGCATACTTACTAAACATTTTATGACACATCAGAATGTGAAAAAAAATTGCCTGGTTTGTATTTAAAATAAAGAAGTTGATGCTCACTTCCGGTATTTCCGGAAGTGCTGCCATTTCGAAAATATTTTTATTTAATACTTAGATTAAACACTCCATGTCGCATGTGCAAAATTTCAAATTTCTAGCTTTTACAGTCCTTGATATACTTCTAACCGACGGTCACCGTGAGACACCCTGTATAATGCATTAATCTCTCGTTCTCGTTTGGCAATATCATTAATTATTGAGCCAGCGAATATCCATCCTAACGTGGTTTTTTGAAATATGGCGTTGTGATGTTCGAGTTTAATTTGTCCTACACTTAAAAGGTTCCAAACCATCCCTGCGCCTAATAATACGTCGATTTTGCTAGCTACATTAAATTGCTGATTGGCAAGTTTAATCCCATCTGGAATTGCGTCTCAAAATTATCACCACTCATATTTTCTAAAATGTGACAACGTTCTACTAAAAACTTTAACAATTCCCCCAAGGTTGGTAGCTCTACCTTATTTACTGATACCTTTTCCCATTCATGCTTGGTAGTGTTGTCAAGTTTGTTGGTTAACCCTTTAACGCCCAAAACATTTTGGGGAAATATTTTCCAGTTTTATTGCATGAATCCCATGGAAGTAAGTTGTTAAGGCCTAATTGATCGATTTAGAACTCAAATTTGAAGTTTTTTTTTCAAAAATCACCTGGTGAACCTTTTTACCAGCCGGCATTTACGACAAATGTTTTTGTTAATGCTCACTGGTACTAAAGGGTTACCAGTGTCAATATTGTTATAAATGGTTACATTATAACGTAATAACAATAATAATAATAATACCATTAGAAATAAAAATATTTTACTTTTCTTGTAATGCAATACATGTTTCCAGAATCAATCAAAAATATTAGAACTATTTATTGTGATAAACAGCAAAACATTCAATACATAAAGCTATTTTACACTTTACACACTGAATACTACTTCGCTTCTGTTGTCCGCTTTTGGCACATTGCCGACATCTTTGTGAGGTTGTCCTTTCAGGTAAATGCCCTGCACTAGGTATCTAAAGATGGTAACGATGGTGGAGGGCCTCTTCTTTTCCTAGATGTGTAGTTGTCAATGAGCTGGTTTGCTAATTTGTTTCAAAACTGCAAATGGGTCATGGGTTTCTTTCTTGGAAAATTTCTCTTCAAGGTTTGTGTGTATAAAATATATGCATTTACAATGGCACTGTCTGTAAAATAGTAGAAAATCTTTATCCACTATCGGCGACTTTTCCATGTGATGTTATATGCGGCTAATCTCTGATCAAAATGATCTACACCACCCATATATTTATTATAGTCTACAATAGATATTGGGCAATTGACAGTTTCTCGTTCTCCCAATTTATTTGTTCGCAGTCCCTGTTTCACCTCCATTATGCATATTACTACAAACCGCAACACATTTTGTTGCCCTATCCTTCCATTTGCAAATTGAGATATCGTCACTTGTTACAAAGTCAGAGCGACCCTTTGGCAATTTCTTATCTGGAGTTAGATAATCTTTTGGAAAGTTTTTCCTGGTTTGTCGGATCGTGCCGCATCCAAATAAACCTTTTTTTGACAACTTATCCATCAATGGAATTGTTGAAAAGAAATTGTCGTAGAACAAGCAATATCCTCTTTCTTGAAAGTTTTCTGATAGCTTCAAAACAACCCGTTCACCTAATGTGTGTTCATCAGTTACACTACTCTTGCCTTGATAAATGTCAAAATCCCGCTTGATGGGCTTCATGGGCATATATTGCTTGAGCGATGTACGTCCAGTGAATGCAACCATACTTTCATCTACAGCTATGTAACGGCTAGGGATGAAAGAATCTTCAAATACTTGCTAGAAATGTTGTATCATAGGGCGTACTTTGTACAGTTTGTCATAGTTTGCACTACCACGTTGAGCCATTTTTGTATTATTGTTTAGATGCAAGAACCTCAAAACCTGTGCCTTCAAAAAACGCCCGAAATTCTTGAATTGTGGAAATTGATGTCTGTAGACCAATATTTTCTCAGACTCGGTAATCTGTTGAATCCCATAATAACCATCACCCCTAAAAATGCGTGAAGCTCTTCCGAATTCAAATTCAACTCCCTCTTTTGTTGTATGGCATATAGATTTGATTGTTCTATAATTTTGTCAATAAATGGTTGTGTATATAATATTTTAAAAAAATCAATGGGTTCCTCCGTTTGGACATCAATAGTTGGCATAGATATTTCAGGAATTTCCGAGGGGCTAACCAACCACTCAGGCAAAATTGTGACAAGATTTCACAAATATAGGGATTTCACCTAAATATTTGGGATTTCAAGGGGATTTCAAAGAGATTTCAAGGATTTCAAGGGGATTTCGTACCAAAATGTGCATGATTTCCCAGTATTTTAAGCGATTTCATTTTTTATTTTCACATTAATAGTTATTTGTGTATCAAGGTTGTAAAAGTGATCTTTTTTGGCCGAATCTGATGATTGCAGCCGAGTCTAACAAATCAGATGTGGCTAAAAAAGAACTTTTAACTGAGGTGCACACAACATTTTTTAGGCGACTATCACAAAAAGATATAAACTTTAATTTAAAAATCAATTTCATAATTTTGACAGTGACCAGTTACCTGACAAATACAATCATATATTTGATTATTCATGTCACTTACAGAGTGCTTTGCTCCATCACCTGGACAACAAAAAGCGGTTGTAAAGTAAATGTGGCCGTAAAGTTGTTTATGACAGATGTTTAAAAAAAAGTTATACTTTACGGCTTTCAAAAGATACGTAAAACAACTATTTATGTAATAGCCGCCTAAAAAATAATATTATTTACGTTTTATCATAGGACGTCATTCATGATGCCATTAATAATAAAATGACATTATGGATAAACGTTTTTACTGATCTTCCGAATTCATGAACAAGTGTCGCAAGTGGGTATACTGTTGTCAAATCACTAATTATGAGGTGTAAAAAAATATAAACGTTCATATAACTTTTATTAGTTAAGTATTTCACTTACAAATTAACGAAGAATTGACATTCTTTTAGCATAAACAAAATATAAAAACTCAAAAAAACAATATGTAAGAACACTCACAAAACAAAACAAAAAACAATAATAGACAATAAAAGCAAATCCGTAACATACAAAAAACCTACATAAAAGAACGTAAAAGAAAGTGATTTTCTGAGAGATTTTCTCTCACCTGTTCATTGATCAGTAATTTGGGTCAATATTTTTTAATAGTGCTTTTAATTTATCTTTAGCCACTTTAAATTCTTTTTCAATGGGCAACTTATCGCATCTTTTTAAAGTAAAAGGTCCATTTCCTGAAAGTGAAAGGTCTGTAAAATATAAAAGTACTTTTTACTATTTGCGTGTCGTCCTTATTAGGCCATATAAACGTGTCCAATTAAGGTTTTAAAAACTTTATTTTGTATGTTTCTTCATCAAGTTTTTGAATGACAGGACCTGTATACCACGTTTTGTAACATACAGCATAATAAGACTCTATATGCATTTCAATTCTATTTGCGTTATCAGTTGAGAGTTCTATGTCCGAATTAGTATTTCCATTTTCTTCAGACAAGCTCTCATTTTCAAACTCGCTTTGAACGGAAAAGTGGTCACTTTCCGTACAAAGTGAGTCGTCCGACGTTTCCGGAGATTTTGTCCGGCGACGGCGTATTCGAGTTCCTGTTAATTTCTTTGCAGTCGTACTGCCCATCGCTCTACATCGAAAAAGCCTATCATTTGATAGCTTTCCTTTTGTTTGTTTAAAGAAAAACCAACAGAGTTCCTTTTTTAGCTTGAATTTTTTGGTTATTCACATCAATCCATAACAGTGCTTTATCGTCGGATGATTTCGTTTCATAGAAATCTTTAATGTTCAATGTTCCTGCATCAGCAAGAACTTCAATAGCTTCCGGCTCAGGGTCATCATCTGGATTAACTTCAAATGAAATAACTTCTGGGTGTCCAACTTCCTGGTCATCCTGACTACTATCATTTGAAAATACCTTAAAATCATCTATTGTTTCAGATGTTGGAATAGACAATTCATTGAAGGTGTGGTGACAATGATAGTTTAAATATCGTTCCATTACAGGAAGTACGTCATATTGCTATGGTAATATTAATTATGTACTAATTTGTCAAAAGTTAACTAAAGAAAATATAAATCTTGTTTATCTTAATTCTTCATTCGCGTGTAATCAACAAAGGCTTTGTCGTAATGCATCTCGGTCTCAAGGATCATGCCCAAGTTCTTTGCATCTCCGAGGACATGTAACTTCGCCCTCTCTAAGGTGGATTTTAGAGCTTCGATGGTGGGCATTGTGGGACTTACATTCCGTGAATTATCATCAATGTTTGTTCCCAATTTAATATGTTTTTCTCGGGGAAAGTTAAATTTGTCACCTAAAAAGATTGGAAAATTACTATCAGTCTGTGTAAGGGAGAATAAATATTCACACTCAACAAACCTGATTCAGAAACAATGGTGTCTATTGCTTGTATTCTGTTTCTCCTTTGTAAGAGAGAGATCTAACATATCGAAGTTTACTATAGTGGACTGAGTAAATATTGAACGAACTTGTCGAAAGAATTTTTCGCATGGTTGGCTGCTAAAAAGCCAAGGTAAAAAGAGTTCAGGTTTGTCTCGATGCTTCTCAATTAGCCAAAGTAGACCATGAGCATTGAGTTCTACGCATGTGTAGACATTAAGAGTTATCCAATTTTTCTGAAGCGTAACTTTTTTTCTTTGATCCGCGTTCTCCATAACCTCAGAAAAAATGCGGAATACCACATGAAGTAAACTCTTTTCTCAACTGCCAATGCCTTGTCCAAAAACGCATCCAGGATATACCTCGTCAAGATAAGCATCTGCCCAGTTCCCATAGATTTATCATTAGCCATTAGCATATCTGTTACACAGATTGCTGATAAATTGTTAATTGCTTCAAAATTCATTTTGTCCTTTTCTGCATAGGGCAAAAGTACCAGTGTTTGCCAGTCATAACTATTTTGCTTTTTAAAATGCTTGTAGTTCCTTTAAATATAACCTTTCCCAGAATTTAAATAACTCATTTTAAAGCCCAAAGAATGTTTAATCTATTTCTTTAATTGCTCTAACAATTAAATTTTCATGAACACAAAAAAACATAACATTTCTAATCAAGGCGATGTAACCAATGATTGCCATAATTTTCTAATAAATGCCACAATAAGAACCAGTGAATGCCATATTTGTATTTTTAATATCTGTACAAAAAAAATACATTTTATATTGAAAATAGAGAATATCTCGTCATTTCAGGCACATAGTAACAACCACGACTATTAATCTGTACAGGAGTTTTAATTCTTGATTTTATTTCGTGCTCTTCATACACTAAAATGTCTTCTCGTTCTGGCCATTTCTACGCAGTTATCTGGTGCACTGGTAGACATTGCTGATGTTTCCAAATTTATTTCAGGAGTCAACATTTTTTTTTCATCTATTGAAGACATTGTTGTTTTTACGTTCTTGGTGCGAGTTGTTGTTGTTTCTAAATCCTGAATGGTTGGGTTGGTAGGATCAACAGAAATATGCTTGCTTTTATACCATAAGCTGTATAACTCTTGATTATCTGCAATGATAGCTTATTGTTCTTCTTTGAAAGAGGATACTAATTTATTACCTATAAGCCTTTCTACATATCGATGGTTATCAGAGTCTTGTACAGATTGTATATTTTCGAAGGATTATTTGATACGCATTTTGAATAATCGACTGCGTCTTTGTCAAAGGGGTATAGTCCACACGTCCGAAATCCATTAACAATTACAGTTTTCTGCAAATGTGATTCCAAAATCTTATATTGTTGGTAGCTGTAATTTATTTATGGTAACGGAATTATTTTGCACTTTCCACTGATGAACTTCTTGTGTCCACTTTTTCTTAAGCGGTCCAAAAACAGATACGTCAAGAGGTTGAATAACGTGTGTTGCATTTGGATTAAGGGCAATTATCACAATACCTATTTCATTACATCTCAAAAGAGAGAATAACTGGACGTGTAATTTGTTTCTTCTGCAACCACGGAAGAAAGACGTTGGCGATGTATTCATAAAATACTTCGCCGGTTATCCAACCTTTATCTGATTTGGCTAAATCCCATCCATCTGGTATGGTGTCTGCAACCCCCTTCGGTAACCGTTTACCAGGATATACGACAAGAGATGGAGTAATGTGACCAGCAGCAGATGTACCAATCAGGACTGTAATGTTCTCTTTGTCATTACCACAGACTTCATAAACATTTTTCTGGCCCTTTACACCAAGTACTTTTTCACCTTTGGGGCATAGCATAAATCCACTTTCGTCCATATTAAAAATTCTCTCAGTGCATTTAATAACATCTAGAAGATTAGCTTCTGTCAAATTTCAAAATCAGGTATCGGCTCAGTTTTTGATTCCTTCTGGAATTCCTCAGGGGTCAAAAATTGGTGTTCTTTTGTTTATTCTTTTTATAAATGACATTATGTTGGAACTGGAATCACACTCCTTATGGTATGCTGATGATGGAAAAATCTATAGGGAAATTAAGACTTTTGAAGATCAGAAAATCGTGCAAAATGATATTTACAAACTGAATTCGTGGTGTATTAGAAATAAGCTTAATCTGAATATTAAAAAATGTAGCATTTTAGTCATTACAAGACAAAATGATAACTTGATTTAATCAGGTATTTAATCGGGGATAATGTGCTTCAAAATGTAACGTTTATGAGGGATCTTGGTGTGATCTTTGACAGCAAGTTTAATTTTAATATACACGTAAATAAATTATCTAACGAGTGCTATAAACTAATGGGTTTCATTAAAAGAAATTCTAGCAATTTTAAAAAACTAAGGTCAACCGAAATCCTTTATACTACTTTAATAAGGAGTAAATTGGATTATTGCTCAATAGTGTGGTGATCGACTATCCATATATAATCCACTTTATAACGGCGGTTTGCCCCAAGGTTTTGCCCTAGTTATCATAAAGCCTATTAAAGTATCTTATTAGAAACATTAGAATTCCTTTATAAAGCATTAAATTATCTACTTACCTTTAAATAAATAAATATTCCCAAAATAATCCAGAAGAAATCCTACGCGCGCCAATGTTATTTGTCAACAGCCTTTCTACAAAGAGTTTCAACGTGTAAGGGCCAAAAGCCTAGTTGAATTCAACCGGCGGTTAGTGTACAATTAAATCGCACAAACTAGAGTTGACGTCTGGTCTAGGGTTCATCTGACGATTTTATCAACCCATATGGGTTGGTAAATGGGTGGTAAAACCGTCAGTTCAACGCTAGCCCGGACGTCAACTCTAGTTTGTGCGATTTAATTTTACACTAACCGCCGGTTGAACCCAACTACTATCGGAGTAAAAATGCAAGGCCTCTGACTTTAGAAGCTTGTATCTCAGTAATTAGCAATCATAATTTAATGAAATAAAGTGCACTTAAAAGACCATTTATTTCTACAAAAAGGTGTACAGTTTTAGATTTTTACAATGCATCGTTAATTTTCTGTATCAGTGTATGTGAGAAAAAGCGCTAATTATGATTCAAATCGCACAAGCGCTCCACTTTAAAAATTAATTACGGCTATATTATTGAAACTGAGTGGTAGATACTTATATATTTGAAAAATGTATACTTTTTTGTCAATGTGAGATGCTTTTGAGGCCAATTGGTTTATTAGTCTTAAAGCTATAATGAAAAAACGACATCTTATGTAACTCAGTACCTGAACGTTCGATATTAACAATTTGACAGTAACATAACAAGGTTAAAGCAATTATACTGTGGTTTAACACGATTCACAAAAATAATGTCATTATACATCGTTTTTTTTTAAAGAAATTTTGAAAAAAGGATGCATGCACCAGTTGGAGGGGAGAAGCGCGGCCGCGCGGGGCAGCTGTTGTCGTGCACTATTGCTATAAAGCGCATGGTTTTGTACAATGCAAAAGAATAATCACATTGTTGTGGGTTGCCGCTCGCTGCTTACGATGTGGTAGAGTACCTCTCGCGGGAATATGTGCGTCTTTCTTTTGCGATAAACTTTGAATTACAAGAAAACAAATTTTATTTTCAATTAGAGAATAATGCAGTTAGATTTAAGTAATATCAAATTTAGCATTTAAAACAAGAATATTTTCTTTAACTTCCGTAAATTTCAAAATAGCACATTTTCGGTTAGGGCTTATAAAACCAGTTAATCATATGAATAATCAATATTTATTGGCTGTCGACTTTTCAGAAGTGTGTGTGCTACAACATTTGTAAATTTGGTAACAATTTATGAAACAATAACAATTTTATGATAAGTTAAAACTGACCGTCAGCCAGGAAAATACTACATACAGCGTTTTTATTGCTGTTAATTAAAATAAAAGTTAAACAACTGATTCTAGCATTTTAGTTTTTACACATGTTAAACATATATAAATGACTAATGTACTGCCCAAAAATGAAGAAATTTCACCCCTCAGTTTTTTTGTTATGATCACTTAAAGTCAGAGGCCTTGCATTTTTACTCTGATAGTAGGCTTTATACAACTGGTCCTAACTGAATTACTGAACTGAACCGCCAGTCCAGCAGTTGCGCCGTCGCCGAAACCCTTTTTCTACCGCGCTCGCTCGGCGTTACATACGGTCGCGTGAACGAAAACAAGTATTAAAGTGTGCAAGAAATGGGGTTGAAAAGGGAAGGACATAATCTGATTTTCCCGTCGTAATAGAAATTTCAAAGGGATTTCGCAGATTTCAAAGATTTCAAGGGGATTGCACAGATTTCATAAGGATTGCACATGTTCAAATAAGATTTCAAGGATTTCGTGAGATTTTCAGCGATTTCACGCGATTTCAAAAGGATTTTCACCAATTTGTGACAAAATTTCACAGAGTGGTTAGCCCCTCGGAAAATCCCGATTCATCAATATTGTAAATAGCGTGTGACGGGAATTTATATTTCTCCATTAACTGAGAGAGATTATCATAAAACCGGTTACTCTGTGGTTCATTAAACTCAACAGCCCTCGCAAGACTAGTAGCGGTGCGTTGCCTCAGAGTAACATGTTTGTGCCTTTTCAAAAATCCACGCAGCCAGCCAAGGCCACCTAAGAGGCCTTGAGCCAGCCCTTGCCCGCCATTTTTGAAGTTTTATCAAAACGATTTTCTAATTATTTTTTTCGCTGAATTCAAACGCTAGACCTCTTAGAGCTCTGGAAGTTAACCCGTAAAACATGTCAATTGTTTTTACATAATTGAACAACTCTTCTTCCATTTCTAGTGTTAAAGTTATGTCGTATCTTCCCAGCTTTGTAGCTACAGGTGTTCTTTTTAGCCTTTTTCTTAAGGTACTTTCTGCCATTCCTACAGATTTTGCCACACTTCTCTTGCTTTCCCTATTTTCAATCCTGTTTCTTACATCCTCCGTAACAACCGTTGGTGAGCATGTAGCACGCTGCGAAGTTCGCTTTCTGCCAGACATGCTGAAAAAAAGAAAAAATACTTTTATTTTGTTATGAAAAAATACTAGTTTGTAAGAGTGCGCGCGTACTCTTACAAAATGAATGACTGCGCACTCTTACAAAAAGAGCATGTTTTAAAATGGGCCAAGGCTGGTGCCATCTTGGTTGAAAATTGTAAACAACGGTATGATTTCAACGATCACTTGTAGTTTGTTGCAGTTATGATAAAATATTAACACGAAATTATTGAAAACTACAGTGGTATACAATATCCAAAATGTCAAAATATATTAACAAAACAGATTAAACCATTTAAACTTACCTAAGAACGTTATGATCCCTGTTTATTTGCTTAAAATGCACAAGATACATACAGGCACTCCACTTAGTCGGTAGGAAATAAAACTTTGTTGCTGTTGATGACGCGTTCCGAAAATCGACGAGTGCGCACTCTTATTGGCCGCGCACTCTTAGAGCATTCTACCCTACTTGTTGTTAATTGCAGGACCTCTTTCTCCAAAAATATTTGCGACCTCGAATCCTTTTCCTACGCTTTTCTATGAAACTGCATACCTGGTAATGAGACAATGGAAGTTGCCGAGTAGAACCCGTTTCTCAATATACCTACCTGCTGCTTGTTTGTCAATGATTCAATGTTCACTACGCACTCTCAAACGTTTTTTCTAATCGTAATGAATTTGAATAAATGAATTATACGAATCGCAATTAATAAAATAATAATTATTATGCACTTATCACAATCCGCTCGATTGGACCAAATTATGTTTATTTGTTTCGTTGTCAGGAATAAAACGACTTTGAATTGGGTGGAAATATTTATTTGGTTGTGGACTGTATCGTCTGTATCGTTTCGCGTGTTGGCACTGAATAATAATGAATTGGCATCCCTTATCTGAGACCAGGTTGGGACGTTAAGTCATCTCAGGGATTGGTGTCTCCAGGTAGAATTTTGAACACTAATTTTCTCTTTGAGACCTAGATAACAATTAAAATTTTAAGTAATACCATACTACAAATTAATTTTAATTCATTTGAATATCTCAAAGTAAACATTTATGATATAATCTTAATCATGTCCACCATACAATTAACGATAAAACAACATTGTTGATTCAAATAATTTAATAAAGATGAAAGTAACATTTATTCTAGTTTAGAACACTACAAACTACTAACACAATACTAAAGTTTAAGTTACATGAAAAATGGAAATGGAATGCCCTTTTTTGCATCCAAACAAAGCTTAAATACTAACAACGAAGTGAAACGAACATAAACGAGGTATATAAATGTACATTATGTTTCCTAACTAATAGAGCAAGCAATAATTAGCTTTTGGTTTAAACATAACCGCCCGCCTTGAAAGCCCAGGCTTTCAAAAACATATTTACACACAATCCAATACAATATGGATCATTGCACCAAAGTTCGCACAAACCACTGTCATTGTTGGCAATGTCATCCTTGCCTTTAGCTTCCTTATAAAGTTTCTGTTGGAAGTGGGCAGATTTTTGAAATGGATCGCCGAATGACTCCCATAGCCGTCTTAATGTCTGCAACACGGACCACCCCGTCTTGCCCTGGATATGTGGCAATTATGCGCCCTAGTTTCCATTTGGTGGGCGCCGCTTGAGCGTCCTTTATTAGGACCATGTCGTTTATCTTTAAATTTTTGTAATTTTTCTGCCATTTGGTGCGTTGCTTCCAAAAATGCTGTTGAAGCCTTTGAAGGAGCTGAAATCTTGATAGCCTTGACAATGGTAGTGTTGTCAAGTCTGGATCTGGTACTGTTGTTAACTGTCGACCAATTAAAAAGTGGCCGGGTGTTAAGGGATCAAGGTCTTCGGGTTCTGAGGAGAGCGGAGTCAAAGGACGGGAATTTAGTACTGCTTCAGTTTGTGTTAAAATTGAATAAAATTCCTCAAACGTTAAAGGCACATTACCCAATATTCTTTTTAGGTGATGCTTGGAGGATTTGACGGCAGCCTCCCAAAGGCCACCAAAATGTGGAGAATTAGCAGGTATCAAATGGCATTGGATACCTTGTTCAGAGGTTGCTTCAGCAATCACGGCATCATTATTGTGTAGAAAGCGAGTGAGGCTCGCTAACTCTGTTTTTGCTCCAATAAAGTTGGAACCATTGTCTGAATATACAGGTCCTGTCACGACTGAAGGCGAGCGCGCCAATTTCTGTTCGATGCGCAGTAGTCTTTCTTACGCGGTTCCCGTGCTTAAAGTCGTAGTTACAATTGTCTGTAGTCATACCACTTAAGTTAAAAATATAAAATATTATCTATTTTTATACTCTAAGTTTAACGACCCCACTGAAGTAGCTTTTCAACTACATCGTGTTCTGTCGTAACGCCTTCGCGATGTGCCGGCTCCTCGCCTTCAGTCGTGACGGGACCTGTATGTATGTTTTTTGGTCGCCCGCGGCGAGAAGCAAATCTCCTCAGACAAAGAATAAAATTTTCAGTTGAAAGGTCTGTGACCAAATCTAAATGTATGCATTTAGTGCTAAAACACACAAATGTAGCAATATATCCTTTTATAAGCTTATACCCTCGACCTTTACGGTCTTTTAACCTGAAGCATAATCTACCCCGGTATTTTCAAAGGGATATGACTGATATGAGGGTTCAATTCGATTGCGAGGCAAATTTCCCATTAATGGCTGTTGTGAATTTGGTGCTGCACGGAAACACTTTATGCAGCTGTGTATAATTTGCTTACAGAGTGTTCTACCTGATGTAACCCAATATTGTTGCCTTGACGAGAAAAGAGTTAATTGTGGGCCTGCGTGTAGTAGTCTTACATGCTCATATTTGAGGATGAGTTTGGCGAACGGATGTTATACGAAATTACCTTCCCCCAACACGTAAGACATTGTTTACATCTAAGAATGGTGTTAACGACCAGAGTTTACTGTCGCTCTTCAATTGGCCCGTAGTCTGCAACGAGTGAATATCACATGCGAATGATTCCCTTTGTGATATTTTTACTAATATGAGTAGTGAGTTATTAATTTCGGAGAGACTGAGCGGATTTGTACGGCGTTCGGATCGCGGTTGACAGCAGTTGTGTCTGAATCGAATGCAATGTGCAATGACCCTTTTGAGGCGAGTTAGACTGGAGAAGTTAGCGAAGGGAAATAAATCCACAGTTTTCGTGGAGAGACAATGCACACGCTTCAATTCGGGTAGTTGACTTGATGCTTGTTCATCAATACAATCATGTGGCCATGAAGCCTTTTCAATTAACCAATGTGGTCCCTGGAACCAAAGTTTGTTATCTCCATTGAATTTAAAAATACTGTTAGCGTGTTTTTAAGCGTTTTATCTTCGAAAAACCTACCGGCGCGACGTCACTTAATCAAACTTCATATTGACATAAAAAAAATATTTTACGCGATTTTACCACTTTTTAATATAACTAATAGCCTGACTGGGTCCATAACCTGTGAAATGGTGGTAAAAGGATTGGATCAGTTTTAAATAATAATGTTTTTAATTATATAACATTTACACAATTATACCAATTATATAACATACAATTATTCTATTCAACTATTTTTTTTATCATATCATGATTAGTAATACAAAATACATTCATTGCATTTTAACAGTATCGTCGTCATCATCCTCACTTTCTCCGGGTAATACTTGTATTTTACGTTTCCGTCTTCTCTCATTGGGCATATCTTCATCAGTGTCTAAATTTGAAGTTTCTTCCGCTTTCTTTAAATTCAATCGCGCTTGTGAATATGTTTCTGTAACGACGATTAATAAACAGTAAAATAAATAGTACAATAACAAATATAGTCCAGTAACCTTATACTTCAGACCTTGCGTCAAATCCGGTAGTTCTGATTTTTTGCTGACTTATTTATGATGTTGGCCCAATGAATAATCCAAGTTTGAGACCTCGAGCGCCGAACGCAACCTTGTCATAAATCGAAAAAACCGCAACATTTTCGACTTTATTTCAGTTTTTGGCGATTTTAAGCCTGAAGGACTAGTTTTTCGATAATACCTACGCAGTAAGTTTTTAAAGTAGACTAAATTGTCTACAATATGAGACGAAAACTGTCTCTGTAGACCAAATAGTTCCCGAGATAAAGCTTTTCAAAGTTTATCATTTTTTTCGAACTTCGCAATTTTTAGCAATAATTTTATTTGTCGTTCTGAACGAATTTTGCCCCCACCCCCCCTCCCCAAGATTATATTGTAGTGTATCCTAAAGAGTACAACAAGAGTTAATAGTATATCAATTACCTAAGTTAATATTGTAATCCAGTTTTCAATTGAGTTATTCAAGGTAACCAATAAATCATCTTAATTTTGCCCTCTTGGATCGTGATGCCATATCCCTATCAGGGGATGGCGATGTATCGTCGATGTCTTGTGCCCACAAGACAACCTCCATGTCGACATCGGACAGATCGCCGCCTTCTAGGGAATCGAAGTCTATTTCTACTGCAATATCCGGTACGTTGTCAAGGAGCCCCCGCTGCAGTGCCTGCAGACTGATGAGAATGGGCGAAGTTAGGTGAACAGATCTTGGGGGGGGGGGGGGGGGGTCAAGCCCCACAGATAATATGAGAAGAAGTATGTATATGTGTATAACGTCTACAGTTTTTTAAGATGTCATGGTAAGCTAGAAGGGCTTAATTGAAGTTTGGAAGGGCTTAGCCCCCCCCCCCCCCACTTCGTCCATGCTGATAAGCTTGTCATCCCTGTCTTCCTGCAGCTGCACGCATTCCTACAACCCCTCTTGCAACCGCAAGAAATTATCCACAAGAGGTGTTGTGGGGCTGCGCCTCTGGACATCATTTTGGGGCAGAGGTCTTGTGACTTCGATATCCACCCCCAGGGAGTGGGTACAGTGTGACTCCCAACCACGCCTGTACCTGTGTAGTTCCAGGAACTTCTGATAAAGCCCGCCTGTGTTGCTTGAGTGGCGTCTAAAGTATTGCTAAAAATTGCGAAGTTCGACAAAAATGATAAACTTTGAAAAGCTTTATCTCGGAAACTATTGGGTCTACAGAGACATTTTTCGTCTCATATTGTAGACAATTTAGTATACTTTAAAAACTTACTGCGTAGGTATTATCGAAAAACTAGTCCTTCAGGCTTAAAATCGCCAAAAACTGAAATAAAGTCGAAAATGTTGCGGTTTTTTCGATTTATGACAAGGTTGCGTTCGGCGCTCGAGGTCTCAAACTTGGATTATTCATTGGGATAACATCATACATAAGTCAGCAAAAAATCAGAACTACCGGATTTGACGCAAGGTACCACCCCTTTCAGGCGACAAGGTTACTGGACTAATACCACACTTACCATATTTGTGCAAAATTTTAATTGGGAACAATACCCAACTTTCTTCATAATCTGCACGCATACGAATCAACTTATCTCGAACCGCATTTGGTTTGACATTAGGAAAATAGCATAATTGTTCATTTTCAGTTATCCAGTTTAATGGAATTACCCCAACAGCATCCTCTTCATCTATTAATTTCACAATTGCGTAATATTTTGCCATGATACTTAGCTTAACAAATAACAAAGGGATATTAAAACTGACTAATAACTAAAGACTAAAATTTTTTAAGGACTACCTACATAAAATAATTAGCTTGAGTGAAGTAATGGAATTGCAATATGCTTTTCATCCATTGGTAACAATACAATTTTTTGCAATATCTCAGAAGCATTTACAATATTTAATTTAGATAACTTAGAAACTTTGTAGATTCGTAATTCAGAGCTTTTGCAAAAAGGACGTCCATAAAAATCTTCTTTTTCTAAGAACTCTTGATACAGAACCATACATTGGAAAGAACTTGAAAGAATTATGTTACGAATCATTACAATACTTCCACCCACTAATTTACAATAACAATAACAGTTTGGAGGTGAAACTTTAAGCTTAAATGTCTCAAAGAGAAACGTCAAAACCGTCTATTAAGGGACCAGATTCATGCAATGACAAACATATTGGATACTTTTTCGATAATAATTTACTAGATGATTGATAATTTATTGACATCTCCCCAAGCCTTTTAACAACTTGTTGTAGTGGTTTGTCCCCTTTTCTTACAAGTTTTTTTAATGATGGTAGGTAATTTTCAAATGGGAAAGCACTACATGAATCAAGAGCTCCATATATTAACCCTTTCATGCATAGCGGTCACTACAGTGGACACTTAATTTTTATTTTTTTCTATTTATTTATAACGCAAATTTTCAACTTTTACATGCATAAGAACATTTCAGTGATTGTTACTATTATAATAGAACATACGCCATCTATATTTGTTGTGTGCAGTTCATTAAGTTCGAATTTCTATTTAACGAGTGCAGTAATCAGCTGTGAAAGATGGATGACGAAAATGTTAAATCTTTGGATGTGCGAAGCTTTTACGGACTACCAAAAAGAAAGGTAAAAAATTATTTTTTAGGTAGTCTATTATATGAATAAACCTTGTGTATTATATAGATGTAAAAAAAATTATTGTTTTTACGTAATTTTGTTCGTTTTCTTATTGTACACTATAGTGGACTTCATGCATTCTTGACTTGAATAAATTTACTACTACAGTGAAAATACTTTCGAAGCAACACATTTCATAAAAACCAATATTGGTCAAAAGTTGACCGTTCGTGTTTATATTTTTATACGTTTGTAATATCTGTGCCTGGAACGTTTTTTCTAATAAGTTTTTTGTGTTTATGAAATTTTTGTGCAATGCTACTAGTGAATCAGCTGATTTTTGTGTGATTTTTTATTGTATTGCTTCTAGAGTATTAATTTGCACTCTACTACTAGTATGATACTTATTACAGGTATATATTTTATATTTTATATTTTACAGAAAGTTAATTTTGAAGACGTCTACGAATCAAGTACTGATGATGAGAGTGATCTGCTTCCAGGAGTATCACAACCATCATATACGGTAAGAAACGATGATTTTGTGAATAATTCGTCGGAAGAAGAAGATGAAGGACTATTGATAGAAATTGAGGATGAGAATGAAGAGGGTTCAGATGATAATGGTCACGAAACGGATCCTGAGGAATATCAACTTCTAGAAGGTGATGGAATCGAAAGCGAGAGTGAAAGTGAAATTCCGTTACAACAACTTAGAGACAGAATTGGAAAAAAGAATGGATATCCCAAGACAACGAAAGAGGTCCAGCAACAATTCCACAATTTTTAGGATCTCCCAAGGTAAATGCAAATACTGATTCTGTTGTTGATGTATTTCTATCCTTGTTTTCTGATGACATAATCAATAACATTGTATATCAAACCAATTTTATGGACAACAAAATAACAGAAACGTTGGTTTGACCAAAAAAGAATTATACACATTCCTGGGCATAAATTTGGTAATGTCATATATTAGATACCCACGTTCAAGATTGTACTGGTCTTCCGATGATGGTCTTCGCATGAACTTGATTGCAGATGCCATGTCTGTAAACAGATTCGAGACCATTCTAAGAAATCTTCATTTTGTGGAAAATCCCGATGGCGAACCCAGAAGAGTTAAAAATAATGCTACACCAAGCAAAGCAAAAACAAAAGATGAAGAAGATAAATTGTGGAAGTTGAGACCTTTTCTGGATAAATTACAAACAAATTTTGTACAAGCAATGGATCCCGAAGAATATCAGGCAGTAGATGAACAGGTTATCCCAATGAAAAGTCGAACAAGTATAAAGCAGTACTTGCCTAAAAAACCTAAAAAATGGGGGATAAAATGTTGGGTACGCGCAGACACCGGTGGTTATATGTACAGGTTCGAAATTTATCAGGGTGCGAAAAATAGAGTTCCAGTTACCTCTTTGGGAGCTTGTGCAGACGTTGTCGAACGCGTATCTGATGATATTCATCATAAAAACCACAAACTTTTTTTTGACAATCTATTTTGCTCTATACCACTTCTTGAAAGTCTGAGAAACAACGGACTGTATGGAACAGGTACTCTTCGATCAAACAGAACCCAAGGTGCTGACAAAAAACTCCCTTCGGATAAAATTATGAAAATGCAGCCAAGGGGAACATCGTATGTTGTTACCAAAAACAATATCTCAATTACAAAATGGCACGATAGGGCACCGATGCTGGTAGCATCTTCGTGTGCAGGTAAAAATCCTCAGGATATCGCTAGTAGATATTCAAAATCAGAAAGAAAAATGATTGAGATTGATCGACCTTATGCAATCAAATTTTATAATAAAAATATGGGCGGGGTTGATCTGCATGATCAACATCTAGCCATGTATCCAATGCGTCGAAAAAATAGACGTTGGTACATAAAAGTTTTTATGCATTTTTTCGACGTAGCCGTTATAAATTCATTTATTCTGTTCAAGCGTGATGGGAAGACAGATAAAGACTTTTTGGAGTTCAAGGGTACTTTGGCTAAAATGCTCATAAATATGGGAAAAACTGAAAGACCTGGAGTAGGAAGACCAAGATCAAGATCTACAACACCCCCTACAATTCTAAAAAAGAAACCCATAAAACAAACCTCAAGAGAAATTAGGCTGGAACCTTTGGGCCATTGGCCTAAACTTCAGAAAGTACAAAATGCCATGAGGTGTAGGTCATCGGCTTGCAAACGTAGAACCAAATATATTTGTAAGAAGTGTGATCAATATTTGTGTCCAGATTGTTTTGAATATTATCATTCTCCTGCTCATTAGAACAGTCTAATGCATGAGGTACATTGGAGTGTACATTTAAGTTTTTGTTATTATTTTGAAAACCAATAAAATTTTTATCTAGATTTATGATTTATTATTGTTCATTGTACAGTTTTTGATACGTTCAGGAATTTTATTTATAAAAAGGAAATACTTTTAAAAGTTATGCGCGAAAGGGTTAAAACATCTGAAATATGCGACAGGCCATGAAAATTATGTGTAATATATTGCGGCCCATATAATATTTTGAACGTTTCAATAAAATGTAATAATTTCTTACTATATTCCTGATAACGATGGCAAAATTTATCATTCAATAGAATAGTCATAGAATATATTCAAGGTAAGGAAATTGTCATACGTTGAACTATATCTACTCACATTTGAAGACATCATTTGTATATTGTAATCATTTAAATTAAAACCTTTATTAAATAGTTCTATTGCTTCCTTAACAAACTCTTTAAGAAATTCCCCACAAGCTGATGGTTTCTTTTTTCCAATCTAAGAGACGAAATATTCCAAATAGATGCCAATATTGGCCACATCTCACCAGCACTGCTATTATACAAAGGAAGACCATCAATTCCAATTTATTATTAGTTGAACAGAAGTGACAACCTCTTTAAGATTACAAAGAATTTTCTCCAACCCAACCTTTAGCCTAATATGATAATACAAGGTGCGTAGGTGCGGCAGAGAGGACGGACGTTTTTGAGATGGGTAGTACTCTCCCCCTCCATCTACGAGAGCGGTGGGGAGGGTGCCGTTTTACTCGTGAGTTCCTAGCATTGTTGTACCAGTTGTCGGCATGGAGCCTTGGACGGTGGAGCATCGCGTTTTCACCTATGATTGTTTCGTCCAAAATAATGAGTCAGTCACCGTCGTACAGCGTGAGTTTCGTCGCCACTTCAACATTCATCGGAATAGAGCTGTTCCCTCTCGAAACACCATCCTTCGTTGGGTTGAATCACTTCGCAGGCGTGGTGAACTGATCAACAGAAGACCAAGAGGAGCTCCGCGAACAGTTTGAACTCCTGAAAATGTTGAACGCGTTCGACAAGCCTTTCTTCGCAGTCCGACTCGATCTGCCCGGAAACATGCTGCTGCACTTCGCCTCAGTGATCGTTCGGTAAGGCGAATTTTGCGTATGGATCTCCGCTTTCACCCCTACAAATTGGCCATGCACAACGAATGAACTTCGCACGTGAGATGGAAGCACTGATCGATCAAAATGAGAACCTCATTTTGTTCATGAGTGACGAAGCCCACTTTCACCTAAACAGCATGGTTAACCAGCAGAATTGCCGCTATTAGGCTAATGAAAATCCGCAACAGTTACACGAAAGACCGCTGCACAGCCCAAAAATAACGGTTTGGTGCGCTGTATCGCAAACTTGCATCATTGGCCCTTACTTCTTCGAAGACGGTAATGGTCGTGCTGTTACCGTGAACTGAGAGCGCTACGTCGAAATGGTCACCAACTTCTTTATCCCTGAATTATGACGGCGACGTGTTCCAATCCGACGTGTGTGGTTCCAGCAGGATGAGGCGGCCGCCCACACAGCCAGAGCATCAATGGACGTTATTCGCCCTCTCTTCCCTGGTCGCCTTATTTCCGGGTTTGGCGATGTTCATTACCCTCCTCGGTCCCCAGTTTATCCATATGCGATTTTTTTCTTATGGGGATACCTGAAGGCTAGAGTATACGAGAACAAGCTCCGAACTCTGGACGAATTGAAGGACGCAATTCGCGTGGAAGTCGCCCAAGTTGAGAGAGCGATGTTGGAGAGAGTCTACGCGAACTTCCAAGAACGCCTCCAGCACTGCACCAACGATTTCGGCCACCACATGCCTGATGTGATTTTCCACACTTGACTGTCTCAAATGTAATTTCCTTGCGAACATGATTCCATCAATAAATTTGTTTTTGACTAAAAATGAACTATTTTATGATTTTTTTAAAACCGTCCGTCCTCTCTGCCGCACCCAGTATAAACCTGGCTTTAAAGACTGGACTGGAATACTTGATGGAGTTCTCAAAAGAGTGCGGGCATCTAATGGTAAATTAAAACATTTATGTGTTTATTGCAAGCTTGCTCTTAACTTGTTGCGTAATGCAAGTGTAGCAAGCTCATATCTAACCAATGACAAACTTGTTATAACCTTGCATGCTATATATGGGTATGTATAACTTACCATAAAAATTGAACATAGAGCAAATCATACCTACCAAAAACCCTATCATTGTATCTTGTCTTACATTTGTACAATTCCCAAGATGATTTTGGATTAAAGTTTTTTACAGCAAAAGGTCTAGCGGTTTTGGCCCATGGAACCTACAATTTTACTTAACATGTAACTGTTGAAAACACAAAAGATACATTACTTTATTATCCTTATTATTTAAGGAAATTATATTGGCATTTACACCGGCGTCTATCTTCAATTTGGAGAGTACATTTACCTTGTTATTAATCAGTAATTCCATAACGCAGTAACTATAATTTGAGTTTTTATTTATTGAATTGATTGAGAAATCAGCTGATATTTCTTCCTCCTTTTGGTCCATAACTTCATTTATTTGTTTATTTTTATACCTGTGTTTATTTCTACAAACATTTGCAAAGTGATTTGATAATTTACAAATATTACATTTTTTACCAAAGGCTGGGCAATTATTTATATTATGATTCTTACCACATTTAGTGCAGTTAAATATTTTTTTAGTTTTGCTAGTACAATTTGACCTTTGATCCGACCTGCCTTGATAACTGGAATGTTGATCATGCGTCCTAATTGTCTTTCTCACAGCATCTATTTCATTTTTCACTTCGGTTTTGCTTGCTTTCTGCATATCCTTGAGTTATTGGCGGGAACCTTCTGTCACAATGCAACACTGTACCAGAGACGGATTTAAGGTTTCGCCGCCTGTAGGCTAGCTTCGTATGCCGCCTAGAACATACTGTACCGGGTGGGCCAAATTGGACACTTTTAGGGTATATACAGGGTGAGTTTTTTTTCATTATTTGTATGGGGATCTCGGAAACCATAAGAGTTACACATTTGCTTAAATGGGGAAAGATTTGGTTCTTTGGAAGACTAATCCTGATACGCTTTTGTTGATTTAAGAAAATGCATGGCTTACTAGATATTTGTAAAAAAGTAAAATTCTCCAAAATCGTTTCAGCCCTTTAATTCGTTTATTTCTAAAGATAGATAAAAATTGTTCAAATACAATTTGTAAATAATTTTGTGGCGAATAACGTCACCGTACTAGTTTTTTAATTTTGCTTGGCATTTTGAGGTTATGAAGCAAAGTTGAATTTTTTTAAATGGAAACCATGGTTGGCTATGACGCATTTTAATAGTGCATTTTTTTCTGATTGTAATGATGTAAGGGTTGTATCACTTATTTTAATAAATAAAGGCACAATACACGTTTTCCTATTATTAGGTCTACCAAAAATCACATCTTGTCATGGAAAACAAAAGATATTTACAGTAAGTGTTCGAAATGTACACAATTATTATCGACACACCTTTAGACTTATTGGTATTTGGAGGAATAAAAGATGCAAGAGTTGCAGGAAGTTGTTATTAATGCGTTTAGCAGATTAGATGTAAATGGGCGTAAAATTGGGAAAGCTGTTAACTCCGTGTTGAAAAGGTGTCACAATGTGTGTCGATAATTTCTTTTGTTTTCCATGGCAGGATGTCATTTTTGGTAGACCTAATAATAGAAAAACGGGTATTGTGCCTTTATTTATCAAAATAAGTGATACAACCCTTACATCATTACATTCAGAAAAAAATGCACTATTAAAATACGTCATAGCCAACCATGGTTTCCATTTAAAAAAATTCAACTTTGCTTCATAACCTCAAAATGCTAAGCAAAATTAAAAAAACTAGTACGGTGACGTTATTCGGAACAAAATTATCTACAAATTGTATTTGAACAATTTTTATCTATCTTTAGAAATAAACGAATTAAAGGGTTGAAACGATTTTAGAAAATTTTACTTTTTTACAAATATCGAGTAAGCCATGCATTTTCTTAAATCAACAAAAGCGTATCTGGATTAGTCTTCCAAAGAAGCAAATCTTTCCCCATTTAAGCAAATGTATAACTCTTATGGTTTCCGAGATCCCCATACAAATAATGAAAAAAAGCTCACCCTGTATATATCATTTATCTTAAGAGATAGAAAAAAATGGACCTAGGTGTCTTGAGCTCAATTTGAATGAGAAAATTCAGATATCTTTAATTGTTTGGCCGCTAGGGGGCGTTTCTCGAATTTGGTCGATTTTTTTAATCCTCCATAACCTTCTTATTATTAAAGATAATTGATTTTGGCCAAATATTTCTTAGAGCACTTTTACGTAGAATCCATTGCGACGGACAATACATTTTTTCATACGGTCCACCCTATATATTTTCGGGCTTTCGAAAAGAGGGTAAAATGTCCTAAATTTGACTAAATTCGAGAAACGCCCCCTAGTGGCCAAACGATTAGAGATAGCTGAATTCTGTTTACACCAGTGATTTTCTCATTAAAATTGAGCTCAAGACACCTATTGGTCCATTTTTTCTATCTCTTGAGATAAAGGATGTTTCCATAAGAAAGTGTCCAATTTGGCCCACTCTGTACTTAAATAAACACACACGTAAAAATTTATAATAGTAAACTCCTAGTAAACTCATTAGAGTTAAAAAATTTGTCACCATCTAAAATTTGCCGCCGTCAAAAATTTGCCGCCGTAGGCCTCGGCCTATTCGGAAATCCACCACTGCACTGTACTGCTTTATCTAAACTTAATTCTTCTTTTTGTAGTAATTTTTCACGAATTCCTTCATCCGTTATGCCTATAATTAGCATAGTTTTAATTAATTCGTCTTTAAATTTTTCTTCTTGGTTTTTTAACGTTGTAATAAATTGTTCCACCGTTTCATCTTGTTGTTTTGCTGTAAAAAATTTATATCTTTCGTAAGTGATATTTTTCTTAGGAATGAAGTACATAATTACTAAATTTTTCTTTTAGCACCGTTATCTTATTTCGTTCGTTGTCTTCAAACATAAAACTATTGTAGATATTTATGCAATCTTCCCCCATGTGATTTAATAGCTGAGCACACTGCATTTTTTCGGGTTTCTCATCTAATTCCGTTGCTGTTGAGTGTTGAGTATATCTCGAATTTTTGCTTCCATAATTTCCAATTTCCAGCTAAATTTCCGGTTAGATTCATTGATTGTAAATTACTTCTGTTGGCGTCCATTTTGACCACTTCTTTAAGTATTTTCTTATTTAATTACTTTATTTGAATGTTCTCACTTTAATTATTTATTCCTCCCTAACCACCAATAAAACAACTAACGACTGCGCCATTATAATATTTGTCGGTTCTTCTTATTTATTTATTGGTCTTAAGGAGCTGTACACTACAATCTTGTACATAACAGTTCTAATGCTAAGTTGTGACTAAACTAAACTTAAAGTAAAAGTATTACCACAGTATAAAGAAAAAATGTTGTTGCTCCGATGGTATTACACGCAACCTTCACATGACATCACTGACATTTATAATAATCTAATTCCAAAACAGTTTTTAAGCATACAGGTCCAGTGTATAACAGCAAATTCCGAAACTCTGTGGCTTTCAATTTTCTAAAATTTTTTAAACTTCGAGCTCTTCTATTGAATTCCATCATGACATTGCTCTTACTATTAGAAATGTTATATAGATTCGTCGCACTTAGTTTTCCATTATCTTGTTCCCAGTAAACAACGTAATGTAACAGTAACGTAACAATATGGGATAGTTAGGTGCTTCGTTATGTATCATGTAACATACATGATACATACCGGTAACAAAAAACGCCTAGCACAGTTATATAACAAAGTCATGTAGCAAATACATAACTGTATGTAACGAATATGTATCTGTGATATTACAGTAAATCATTATGTTATATAACTGATACATACAGATTATGTTCAACTTTAATATAACTGTTACATAACTAATTTAATACTTTATGTAACATATACAGGGTGGGGCACCACATACGGCACGGAAGTTGGTGCCTAAACTATAACAATTTTTAAAAACATTTTTATATGCATACATGTAGGTCGATAAGAGCTACATTTTAAAAATATTTATAAATATACAGGGTGGTTCAAAAAAATGTGGCGTATCAAAGTTATATTTTTTTAAATGGAACACCCTATATATCATCACATTTTCGTATTTTACGTTAAAAAATAATGTCTCTTTCTTAACAATTCCCTATACCTATCTTTTATGGTTTTCGAGATATCTCGGTTTTTCTCGAAATACAGTAGGTCACAGAAAAAAGAATAACGGGAAAATGGGTAGGTGTAAAAGAAATTACTTTGGATCAGTTGATTTGAAGCCTTTTGGCAACTATTTGCAATATTTACTATTATGTAGAAATGTACAGAGTGTTCCAGAACGTGCGAAATATCATTGACTCCTGCTAACTTCAATAACTTGCTTATTTTAAATAGAACACCCTGTATTTTTTTACCCTATTCGATACAGTAAAATATTGTCTTTCAAACGATATTAGGGTTCCCTATAGCTAAGTATAGTATTTTTCACGTAACCAATGGATAACGTGTTTAAAGTCAGCTCGATGTCTTTCTCTGAACGATACCTCAAATTCTTACAATTACTGGCAATGTTATGTTTAGTTGTTGATATTTTTTATAAGCTTCGCTAATTATTAAATATTACAATAAATTATTTACAGCGTTGAGTGATTATTCAATGTTTACAGTTAATTCATTGTAATTTTTTTGGTTTTAACTATTTTAATATTGAACTGACTGAAGTAATGTAGGTAAAGCACAAATCAAAAACTTGGCTGTAGGAAACGTCTAATAAAAGTAAATTTAATAATTTCAGGTATTGTTTACAATAATACCCAGCCTACTACTCCTAAGAGAATGACATAGAGCTGACCTTCAAACACGTTATCCATTGGTTACGTGAAAAATATTATACTTAGCTATAGGGAACCCTAATATCGTTTGAAAGACAATATTTTACTCTATCGAATAGGGTAAAAAAATACAGGGTGTTCTATTTAAAATAAGCAAGTTATTTAAGTTAGCAGGAGTCAATGATATTTCGCACGTTCTGGAACACCCTGTACATTTCTACATGATAGTAAATATTGCAAATAGTTGCCAAAAGGCTTCAAATCAACTGATCCAAAGCAATTTTTTTTACGCCTACCCATTCTGCCGTTATTCTTTTTTCTGTGACCTACTGTATTTAGAGAAAAACTGAGATATCTCGAAAACCATGAAAGATAGGTATAGGGAATTGTTAAGAAAGAGACATTATTTTTTAACGTAAAATACGAAAATGTGATGATATACAACGTGTCCAAGATAAGGATGAACAGCATGGGGATCTTGAAAACGGTAAGAGATACGAAGGCGGTTAAATTAGAGAAAAGTTGTATAATTTAGAGCATGTTCACATGTAGTTTGCAAAAGTTCATTATTGTTTATCGTTTCCGAGATTTAAAACAAAATGCGATTTTTGGGTTTTTCTTTTTTCGTAATTCCTACCTTTATTTTAAAAGATTTTTAAAAACCAAAGATACTTCTTCATTGTCACTTTTTGAATTCTATCGGATGGCGTTTTCAAATTTTTTATTCGACGTTTCGTCTCCGAGGAACCATCATGAACTTTATTTTTTTATATCGCCGCAACCAACGAAACACCCTGTATTCGATAGTATTTTTTATTACGAATTTAACGATGTATTGCACATTACGGTTTTTTAAAATATTTTTAAAATGTAGCTCTTATTGACCTACATGTATGCATATAAAAAGATTTTTAAAAATTGTTATAGTTTAGGCACCAACTTCCGTGCCGTATGTGGTGCCCCACCCTGTATGTATCTGTGATGTTGCAGTAAACTATTATGTTACATAACTGGTATGTAATACAGATATAATGCATCCTAATCAATAATTAAGAAATAAATGCTATATTGTTTATTAGTGATATAGGTACCTTTAAAAAAACTACACGGGGTAAACTCAAAAGTGAATTTGAATATTTATAATAACACTCGTGGAAACTTGAATACCAATATATTTATATATACCGGGTGTCCCATTTAACATTACGTTCTTGAATATCTCGAAAAAAATGCATCTTAACAAAAAGTGTGCCGAATCAAAACATTCATAGTTTTGGGGGGGATATCGGATTCAGACAAAATGGCCACACCCCATCCCCAGGATGAGTGGGAAAGGGGTTCAACTTAAAAATCTTAAATGGGAACTCCTATTTTTATTGCAGATTCGGAAAGAGCGTAAAAAACTATGTTAGTTTTATTGGGAAACTTTTTTTTTATTTGCAACAGGTGGCGCTGCAAACGGGGTGTCCCATTTTAATATTACCAGGGGATTTCTCGAAATGAGTACATCTGACAAAAAAAGTTGGCGAATAAAAGTTTGATGGTTTGGAGGGGAACGTCTGATTCTGTAACAAATTTCACCCGCCGACACTCGGGGGGTAGATAGGGGGTGCGACTTAAATGGAAACCCCTATTTTTTATTGCATATTCAGAAATTTAAAAAAGTTCTCAAATAAAACCGTCATAGTTTTGTATGCTCTTTGTGAATGTGCAATAAAAAATAGGGGTTTCTATTTAAGCCCCCCTCCCCATCCACCCCCTGTGTATCTGGGGGTGAAATTTGTTACAGAATCAGACGTTCCCCTCCAAACCATCAAACTTTTATTCGCCAACTTTTTTTGTCAGATGTACTCATTTCGAGAAATCCCCTGGTAATATTAAAATGGGACACCCCGTTTTCAGCGCCACCTGTTGCAAATAAAAAAAAAGTTTCCCAATAAAACTAACATAGTTTTTTACGCTCTTTCCGAATCTGCAATAAAAATAGGAGTTCCCATTTAAGATTTTTAAGTTGAACCCCTTTCCCACTCCCCCTGGGGGTGGGGTGGGGCCATTTTATCTGAATCCGATGTCCCCCCCAAAAGTATGAAGGTTTTGATTCGGCACACTTTTTGTTAAGATGCATTTTTTTCGAGATATTCAAGAACGTAATGTTAAATGGGACACCCTGTATATACTTACAAACAATACCCTATACAAAAAAAATAATCCTATATTATATAAAAATTACATTATAAAACCTATGGTACTTTTTCTACATTGTCGCAGTTTACTTAATCTTACACTTACACTTATAAACAATAACCTATACAAAAAATAATCCTATGCTATATAAAAATTACATTATAAAACCTATGGTGCTTTTTCCTAGATTGTCACAATTTACTTAATCTTACACTTACACTTACAAACAATAACCTACACAAAAAAATAATCCTATACTATATAAAAATTACATTATAAAACCTATGGTGCTTTTTCCCTAGATTGTCGCAGTTTACTTAATCTAAGCCATTCAGCAACTGCAAGTTCAATTGAACTTTCAGTGGCATCGGAAAATACTTGCTGAACAGCACCTGCAAAAGACAATTGAAAAATCTCCAACACAGTAATGTTTCATTTTTAATAAAAACTTGATAAACTATGCATATGTATACATACTTGTAATAAGATTCATTATAGTTAAGTTTTTGAAGGCGACATGGTTCCTCTTCCCCAAAAGCGAGCAGGCAATCCCTACACTATTTGTCATGACTTTTGTCATAATACGAGAAATCATCTCCTTTGTGGACCTCCCACCAATAGATTTGACGTAATTGACCTAACAAATATTGTTTGCATTAACTATTGAGATAATGAATAAAATAAAGCAGCATATTAAAAACCATCAGTTCTATTTAGTTTCTTGGGCAGCATTGATTACTTAACTACAGTTAACATTATCAATTGTAGTTTGTCGTAAGAACAAATCAGAAATGGTATTTGACATCGAGTATTTGCCCCAGTGCATTTAGTCTGCTGAATTATTTTATTAATTTAGGATAGGTACATATATTTGATCAAAATGAATCAGAAATAGTTTCTTACAAAGTTCTCCTTGAGATCATCATTGTGATCCTTAATGATTGTGTCCATTTGTTGCAAATCTTCCACTGTTTCTACAGGTAGTTTGCTTTGGATACTCTTAAATTGATTAGAGATTTTCTTCTCTGACAATTCATTTTTTTCAAGTTTTGATTCTATTTCTTTTACGTACATAAGAATTTTTTTATTGATTTTGATCACATAATCAATTTTTTCTGGAACATAAATGTATTTGTAAGAATTTTCAATAATGAAAAATTACAGTGTAAAGTCTTTCCGTCATAAGTTGTGGGTATCGGATTAAAATTGTGAAGTAAATAAAAGCTTTTCTAAGTTTAGTAGAGTCACTGCATACCACTTCAGGGTATTGTGGACCAAATCCTCACGTACTTGTACAGCAAAGTTAGCCGGCGCTCCATCATGCTGAAACCACATTTGCTGTCGAACATTTAGTGGAACATTTTCAAGAAGTTCAGGAAGAACTTCCTCCAAGAAACGCCGGTAAATAGGTCCTGTTAACCGTTCCGGTAGAAGGTATGGCCCAATCAAATAATCATCAACAATGCCTGCCCATACGTTGACAGACCAGCGCTGCTGATGTTTTCTAGGAAAAATTGCATGGGGATTTTCTTCGTCCCAAACATGGCTATTCCTACTATTAAAAATACCGTCTCTTGTGAAAGAGGCTTCATCGGTCCATAAAATATAACGTAAAAAACTTGGTTGTGCAGCGATTTGATGAAGAAGCCATTGACAAAATTGAACTCTATGACGATAATCGGCTGCAGTCAATCCTTGAACTTTCTGGAAGTGGTAAGGATAAAGTTGTTGCTCGTGTAGCACCCGCCAGACGGAAGCGTTACTCGTATTCATATCCTTAGCAATGTGACGTGTGCTACTTGATGGTTCGTCGGCAACTCGCTGAAGAACCTCTTCTTCAAATTCGACCGTTCTTACGGTTTGAGCAACACCAGTATCATGCATGTTGGTTTTAAACATGCCTGTCTCGCAGAGCCGCCGATGAATAGCAATAAACTTTTTGTATCCCGGATGCCGTCGTTCGGGATAACATTCTTGATACAACCGCGCTGCTGCTCGTGCATTGCAGCTTGTTGCTCCGTATGCCAAATGCATATCCGCCAATTCTTGATTGGTAAAGTTTTCCATTAGCAACAATTACTTTTTGTTAAATTCTTGCACACGTCACAAATACGATAGCACGACTAAAGCGATATGTTTAAACATTGACATTGACAGTTTGAACACTTGTTGTGATGATATCATGTACAAAAGGCAAAAATTAAATGCATTAAATCCTATTTAGGCAATTCATCGTCTTTCTAAATTTTAACGCGTCTTAGGGCCGTAGTGCCGTAGTGACACTTTTCCGGACATGGGTCCCTATACTTTTTTTTGCACTGAATAACCCCTAGAAGTTTGATCCCATAGTTCTGAAACACCCTGTATATCAAAATCACTTGAGCTACAAGGTGAATTAAAATAATTTCTTTTTGTTGTGAAAACTTTACCAATAATAGAACTCTCTTTATCAATGAAAGTAATTTTTTCAACTGCAAGAACTTCTCCATTTTTTAAGATGCAAAAGTTATTGAATTTTGATAAAGTAATGCGAAAACTATCAAATACTATTGCTGATCCCCGATTATTTTTAAGTTCCACAAAAGGACATTTTATGTTTGATGGTGGTTGAATGGGTAACATGTTTTCTTCTATGATTCTATTAACAATTTGAAGTAATGGTCGTGATGTATTCTTCAATTTCAGTTTTAATTTAAACATATGATTTTCATACTTAAAAGCGCTATACATGTCTAACTGACCAAATGTTTTCACATCATTGCATATGTGTATTAAATTATGCACATTATAAGATATATGTTGATTACCATAATATGCCCCAAATTTTCTTACAAAATAATGTAAAAGCTTTTCACTGTAATTGAAATATTTTGTGCAGTATTCTTTATCTGACAAACTTCTTACACTAAGGCTTAAACAAAGGAAATGATCAAATATTTTTTTGTCAACTATATCTTTTAAAATGAACAAACCAGAATACAACAGAAATTGTCTAAATTCTGTGGCTTTCCAACGGTCAAATTCTAAAATGGATCTAGGCGACCTTGAAAACTCGATTGGCATTTTATTTTGTAATGAAAGTGATTTCGCTACAAAATTAGGGAAGTAACTTTTTCTTATCCTAACGTTCATTTTCCCTCGAACCCAAAAGGTGATTAATTTTTTCACAACTAAACAAATAAGGTGCATATAATCCAGTGGAAACGGTGTGACCATGTCTATATTTAGATTTTCGAGAACAGATGTTAGATGATGACGTTCAGGTTGAAATCGGTTTCTAAAGGACAAATTTGTTCGAAGGGTACTATTTAGTTCAGGATATACAACACGATTTTCAACATAATCTCCCTCTTGTATGCATTTTCCACACCCAAAATAAGCTGTATGACTTTTAACACCTAATATATAAGCTTTTGCGGGTGCATCACACATAAAAGCATTGATAACTACATTAACTTTTTTATCCAAAAATGTAATACCATTGTCAGATATGTACTTTAACTCATGTACAAACTCTTCTAAAAAAACATTAACATCATCCGGTTTCCGTGAGCCATGAAAAATTTTTACAATGAAAGGCTCAGTGTACATGCTTTTTTCTGAAATTGAACACATGATAGGCCAAAACTGGCTGCTTGATGACTTATGTAGTGGTAATCCGTCAATATTAAAGTCTAACATTATTTGACCAGGGGGCAGTGTATAATATTTTTTAAGGGATCGAATAATATTCTCTGTAAGTCCAAAATACATCGAATGGCCACCATTACCCAAGTCTAATTTTGATGTTGTTTTAACAGGGGTTTTCATCAATGTTCTTGAATCTAAGGGTAAATCATTATGTCCCACCTTACGTAAAATACGGAGAAGTTCAGACACAGCCAATTTCGTAATATTGTATGACCCATATTCTTAATAAATCGGGCAGAGAGTCTGATTTTATTGAATTTGATATAAATTGCATCTCTGAGTTTAGACTATCGCAATCATTCACAGATAAATCTAGAATACTTGAACTACGTGACTCATCTGTAAACGCATCACTAATAATAGGAGAAACACAAAAGGGAACATGATCGGGTTGACTTGACAATTCACTACTTATTGCTTCTGTGATTTTGATAGTGGACTACTAGAGATACATTGACCATTTCCATTTTGCATGGCATGTTCGATAGGTAATGTTACATTCCCAATCTCTAAATCAATAATTCGTCTTTTTTGCCTATTATCGAGAGCATAGAAAACTTTTTTTATGTTTTTTGGACATAATTAAAGGTTATGTTAAAATATAGATAGCAATTGGTAGGTAAGTACGTATAATCTAATCTAAAAATCTAAGAGTTAATTGAAAAGTTACAAAATTGTTTTAATACCTACCCTACCTAACTACACAGAAACGATAATAAAACAAATCGGTAGAAATCAAAACTTCACTTCAGAATAACCGCGAAAAGATAGTTGAAGATGGCGGACCGGACACGGGAAACCAGACATAAGACATTTATATTTACAACGCGCATGACATGACGAATTGTGGCCACAGTATCCACGACGGCCATGACATTCAATAAATTTGTCACTATTTCATTTTTATTTAGTGGAAAAAAAAACTTAAAATACGTTTTCAGGATGTTAAGTTGTATCTTGTTTGTATAGAATCCTTGTATTTTTCACAGAAATAAAGTATGACATTTACGGAATATTAGTTACCTCTCTGTTACCATACATTTGTTATATAACCTACAGTTACATATCGTAGCTGTTACAGGTGTTACCATACACTCGTTACCTTCTAGTGCTCTCTCAGCTATGTAACTGAGCATTACCTGTTGACTGGGTTTTCCATGCCATATTTCGATAACTTGTTTAACAATCCCCAAGCACACCAAATGCACGTAATCCAATGGAAAATTGAGGACCATATCGATTGGTAAATTTTCCAAAATTCACCTCAGGCTTATGATGGTCAGAATAAGCACGAGATCGAAAGCTGGCATCAGTTCTTAAAGTACAATTGGTTTCATAAAATACAACATTATTTTTATAAGATCCATGTATTATACATTTGTGACAACTGTTGTATCCACTGTGTGGTTGTACACCAAACACCAGTAATAGCAAGCCCTGGCTGGAGCATCACAAATAAATTCTTTTATTTTTATCATGTCTACGTCACATATTGTTAACTTGTTCTCTAAAATTTCAGCTAATTCCAACACCAATGGAGTTAAAAACTCATTCATATTGTGAGGTTTACCTGGTCTTTCATAAATGCTAATTATTAATGGTTTCATATTGTTTTCTTCTGCCACTTTGCATAGAATTGGCCAAAAACTTTTTTATTTTTTGGTAGATTCCATTTTACGTTCTGAATAAGACCAATTTTAAGACCAAAATGTGTGAATTTTCCTTGCCCTAAATTTTGGACAACGATTTTTTTTGGAGTGGATAATAAAGTCCTTTTTTATTAAAATATCTAAACTCATTAAGATGATTGTACCTATCTAATTTGGTTTTTTCCATTATTTTTACAGCTAACCTCAGTCAAATTTAAGACTTAAGACATATGTTTATATGAACTTTTCTGAAATTAATTAAATGAAAGTCTCCCAACCTCCCCTTATCAATTTTTAATGCAGACGAAGATGATTTTTAATTGTGATGGTAATTAAACTGCTACAATGGAAATATAGTCTGTAAAAATAAAGATTTTCTATTTCGGCTTAGCGCTTTATTTAACACCGACATATATACACTATTGCCGTTTCCTACATTTCCTACATGTAGGAAGGAAACGGCAATAGTGTATTATATGTCGGTGATAAATAAAGCGCTAATCCGAAACAGAAAATGTTAAATTTTACAGTCTATAGCAGGGTTGAAATTGTGACTTAGTTTTTATCGTACTACCTGGAAACCATTAGCGACTCAGGTGAACGAAAGTTCAATTAACTGGTGATTAATTACTACAAAGCGACATGTTTCAGAATACCACTGATTCCATTATCAAGCTTAAAATACATTATCATTAGGAAAATCTAAGTGTGAAACACAAGTTCAGCAGTTCACTCACCTGAAGAGGAAAATATACAACTAATGTAAGATGATGAAGTTCATACATACTTGGTAAATCAAATTCACAATCATAATAAGACAAATCACAAGTCTGAGGGGCATAAAGTAATTAAATTAAGAATTGATGTAGGTACCATAATTATAGCAAAATGGAGTAATTGATAAATGACCAACATCCAACATGGTCTCAATTAAAACTAACTAAAGATAGATGGCGCTTAACAATCTTGAAAAAAACCTTGAAAGAACATGAATACAAGGTGAATGCAAACTAATGGAACCTGTGACTTATACCTACCTATAATCGTTGTCAAGATGAATGATTTCATTTACCATATTGGGGTTGTACTTTTGTCTATTGATTTCTAGGGATTCCATCACATTGAGGAGATAACCTTTCTTCCCGAAATATAAAATATCAAAATTCTTTTTAGGGTTAGGTAAATGAGTGACCTTTTGTTAAAATGTGATCCGCGAAAGCTGATTTATGATCAATATATTATGTTTGATGCACTGATAGTGTTCATTGAAACGGGTGGCAAACGACCTCCCCGTTTGACCCAAATAAAACGCACCACAAACAGGGCAGTTCAATTTGTATATCCCTGAATGGTCCAGTTTATTAACAACATCTTTGTTTTTCACAAGAGTACTCCTGAGTGTATTTTTTGTGGAGAAAGAAATAATAATATTATATTTGACAAAGATGTTCCTAATCTGATAGACAGTCCCGGGTAAAAGGGATTAACGAGGTGGGATTGATTTTACGTTTTATTTTGGAGATGGAGATGAGGTTATTGATGAAATGAGGAGTATAACCGTTGTTAAGACCTATCTATTTGATGATATTAGTTTCAATAAGCAAATTCTGATGAGACATAGGGAACAATGTTGATGATTCCTATGTCTCATCAGAGTATGGTTAGAAATCTGTGATAATAACTCTTCTTTAAAAGATGGCAGCCATTTTTACATAGGAACTCTGGGTAAGAAAAGTGTTATGTTCACGCCTTGCCGACGTTGAAAAGAAACGAAACACGTTGAAAGATAATCGTTTATTTACACACTGGCCTGAAGCATTAAACAAATAAAATAAATTATTGCAATAATGAGTTAACACAACACAAGAACGTCGCATGTATACATTTCTATTCTAATGACAACTTGACAACAACAACTTAACTTCTATTTTTCATCGCCAGGTGCCCCTAAAGCCTTGCGTACACCACACACTTCCCCCCTTAATCTCCCCTTCTCATAAATCCAATCTATTGGGTTTTCTTATCTCCCTTTTGGGCCTCGAAGAAACAACTGTACTAGGCCCCTCTGGAATCTCGTTGGTTATTCGAGGTTCACAGATATTAGTCGTATTGTAATGATTACCATCTACCTTAATATCCTTATCCCCAGTGCTGGGTAATCCCGGATTAATAATCACAATCCAATTAATCCGATTAAGGATTAAATTAATCCTTAATCCTTAATCTGGCACTTTAAATTAAATCAAATTAATCCTTAATCCTTAATCCCATCCTTTTTTCTCAATTCATTTAATCCTTAATCCCAATTAATTCATGGAATATTAATCCATTTGTGGGATTAAGGATTAAATAAAAATTCAAAAAGCTGGAAAGGCCAAACTAAACATGGTAAACTTTCGCGTTGATGATTAACCCTAGAATACTGCACCGATTTCTCTTTATGTTAATACTGCAGCGTCGTAAATCTTACGACTTTTTAAAAATAATTTTTTACAAGGAATAATATTTATTCAAAAGGGCTAAAAAAATCATATACCTCTCTTAACTATATTAGTGTACATCAGTGCTGGGTAATCCCGGATTAATAATCACAATCCAATTAATCCGATTAAGGATTAAATTAATCCTTAATCTGGCACTTTAAATTAAATCAAATTAACCCTTAATCCTTAATCTGTGCGATTGGTTTTAATCTTTAATCCCTAATCTTAATCTCAAAATCATGGAGAATTAATCCTTAATCTAATTATTTAGCAGGAAATGTAATTAATCCTTAATCCCGCTCACTTTTTTCGGGATTACCCAGCAGTGCTTATCCCTAACTCCCCTATAATCATGCTTAACCACTTCATCTGACCGACCCGCTCCCTTATACCTAAAGATCTGATTTAAATGCCGCTTCCAATTTAACTCAGCTCCCCCTACCTTACATATACATATAATTCCTAGGGCCTATTATTCTAACTATTTCGGCCTTAACCCATCTCGCCTCCCTCTCTCTGTAGTCTTTTACATATACCTTCTCTCCTACTTTAAATCTATCCTCCCTGCCCCTACTACTCCTATATGCTATAGGCAAAACTCGGGGCCTGACAAATTTAGGGACTGCCGTAGGCATCACACTTAACTTTACCTTGGCGTACTTATATAATCCCAACTCATCCCTAAATAAATCCGAGTAATCCCTAGTTAAATCATTTATCTCAACTACTTCTGGTGACATGCTATTCAAACTCTTAATTTTAAATTTAAACGCCTGAAATAAATCTCGTCCTAGCAACGGAGGACCACCTCCTTCTATTACAAACAACTTAGTTCTATTCTCTACATTGTTGACCGTAACCTTAACAACAATAAAACCTAATGGTCTGATGTTCTTACCATTGTAAGATTTCAATAAAATATTACAATTCTGCAAATCTACTAGCGAAAAATACCTGTGATAGGTCTCTAATGACACAGCCGAAATAGCTGAACCAGTATCTATCTGCATCGCTAAGGTCACATTCTCTACCTTAACTTCCACTTTAAATTTATCACTGATATACTCCTTCATCTAAATTAAATAGACAATCCTCGGTCTGATCCCTACCTTCCACATCTGGATCATCAGCTGTCTCTAAATAATTTTGTTTCGCGACTTTACATACTGCCGCTAAATGCCCAACTTTCTTACAATTTCTACATTTATACGTCTTAAAATTGCAATTAGTAAAACTATGGTTACCTTTGCCACATGCGAAACATTTCAAAACATCTTTTCCATAATCTTTAATCCGCCCTTCCTTTGCTTTCGAAGACTCCCTCGATGCCAGTCGGTCCTGCTTTGGCCTTGACTTCTGAAACCGATTACTAAAAATGTCCTCCTGCGCCACTGAACTCAACTTCATTGAAGCTTCTTTCTTCACCGCCACCTCCAAAATCTTCTCCATTGTTTCTTTATTCGGATCTTCTTCGCACAGCCTATCCAATATTTTACCTCTCCACAAGCCGGTCACAAATTTGTCTTTTAGCACCGCTTCCAGGTTAGCATTAAATTTACAATTAATTGATAATTTTTTAATTAGAGCATACCAATCATTCCGTCTGCTCTTGCACTGCCTTATAAAAATTTATCCTCTCATTGAATGTAGATACATGAGGTGTAAATTGCCTCGCTAGTATCTTGCATAGGTCCTCGTAACACTTAGCATTTGGAACATCCGAATCGCTCAAATCCCTTAAAATGGTATAGGTAATAGGTATACTTGCGTACTTAAGGTCGTTATTAAAATTGCCACCCTCTTGTCGTCCTTTATTGAATTCGCTACCCAGTAAGGAAAATTGCGCATCAGATGCGTAACCGATGCATTGAAATCTTGGCGGGAAACGTTTCTAAAACGTCATCCAATACGTTTCTTAAACCATGAAATGTCCTCCTACAATGCGCAACAGTGAAATATTACGCGGCTATGCATCAGATTCGCAACGGCGAAACGTTTCATAGAAGTAGTCATTATGCATTAATGAAACGTTGCATGATTACGCGAAAGATTCGTGACAACAAAACGTTTCATAGGGGTAGCCATTATACAATGATGAAACGTTGCATGGTTACGCAACAGACCCGCAGCGACGAAACGTTTCATAGAAGTAGAAATTCTGCAACCATGATATGTTAGAATAGGTTGCATTATTTTAGTTTTTTATAGAGAAACATGGGGGGAAAAGTCAACACAATAAAAATGTTTAATATATGTATGTATATTTAACACATACAAAATAGGTACCAAAAGGAACCAATAAAACTATAAACAAATATGAAAAAGGTGTATGTATAATTCAATGCCATTAAGTTACATTTTTCTTTAAATGTCGTTTCAAGCGTAATCCAGCATCACGAAACCAGTCGCTCACAGCACTTTTAAATACCTCATTTCGAAGATCCTCAAAATTAGATTGCACTGATTCTAGAAAGAATTCAACCAATATAGAATTTCTAGAAAAAAATAAAAGCAAACGAGTTTACCTTTTATAGTAGAAAGCACGGCAGTGCCGTCTACCTTAAAATTATCCTTCTGTCCTTTGTAGGAACACGTTGTTGCGAATTCGATACCAAACACCTCGGGCATTATTTGAAAGATTGTGTCCCTCTCGCTGTTGGAAACAAAATGTCGTCTCAGTTCATGTACCTGCAACAAAGAAAAACACTATGAAAGACAGAAATAAGTAAGTTTTGCATAGTTACCAGTGAATCTTTCAGTTCGTCATTTTTTAATTGGTTCTCAATCGCCTCGAATTCCTCCAAACTTCCAATCGGCATTTTGGGGAGAACCACGTTTTTTCTGGAGGGGCCTCCATTCACCTTTAATGAAGTGCATATGTTGCTCAGAATAGTTCCATGACAGTTCAACTTTTGTGTCAGTTTCTCTTCCACAGATATAACTCTACGTAATATCTCAGCAAGCATGTCTGATAGAAACAAGAATAACCTAAGCATTACAATAAATATTTTATACAAGTTTGCCAATAATGATTACAATAGTAATCAGTAAGAGATGATAATTACAGAATCAAACAAATGTATAAGTACCTATTTCATTTGCACAGCAGGAGTGTGAATTATTTTCACTATTTGCAGCAGTCTCACTTATTGTATTATCTGGAACAAAAAATAGTTGTGTACTTTCGGTATTTTAGGCTTCATAGTTGGTTGTACAATAGTGGCTTCTTATTCATTTTAGTGTCATTTGAGAACATAACTCACCATTAGCATTTCCTTCATTGTGGAAAATTGCATCTTCTAGTTCCCTCTCGATTTGCAGATGATTAATTTCATCCATTATTTGCACTTCTGAAATATCAAATCAAATTACACAATACACAATTGGATGGCTTGAAACTAGGGTGAATGTGTTTGAGAAAAGACGGACAACTTTTATGATTCGCTTAAGGCCGGTCGTCCTTTAGATGCGTTTTCGTCCGACATGCTTTCGTCAGAATTTGGACGAATAATTTCGTCAGATTTCGCATTAGTAGTATCGTCAACTGGACAAGCTTTTACACAATCCGAATCAGTGCGTTTTGGGAAACAGTGCTAAATAATGGATGAATATTTTTTGGAAAATGTTTATCTTTTGAGACGACGCTTAAACGCAAAAAGAAAAAAGTGTTGGGTCCACAATATACTAGCAAAACGAAGAGAATTTGGAGAATATCATCATTTATATAATGATTTAAAAAATGATGGGAAAAAGTTTTTTGATTACTACCGCATGAATCAGGATACATTTACATATATTTTAGATGCCATAAGGGAATCAATAGAAAAAACATCAAATTTCCGTGAAACCATTTCACCAGAGGAACGTTTAAGTGTGACTTTGAGGTAAGTGATAAATACAGTAGTTTTAACATCATACAGTTTTATTAGCTAGTAAGAATACTTGAACAGATATATATTGTTTCATTCTGTGAATTCAGAAAGTAAGGTTTGTATAGACAACGACTGTTGAGGGGAGATGTCTTGAGAGGAGATGTCTCTGCGTTCGATTGAATAGTGCGGAATTTCGGAAGATTGTTCAACTGTCAAAGGAATTGGGGAATCCAGTGGTATTAATTGGTTAGAATAGCATGATGTTCTGGAGGAATCGCTGTTCCTGTACATTGGAGATGGTGTCGATGTTTCTTCATAGGAACGGTATGATGCGCCGGGTGCGTGAATTGTCAATAATTGTTCTTCTTCAATAAATATTTGCTGCATCTTAGTTCTGACCATCATTTGACGATGTTTCGGTACAGCCGTTAAAAAAGGCAAAAGACTCATTAAAAATTGGTATTCGCTATCTGCGTTTTGTCGTCGGGAATATATATCTAGTTTGGCCCTTTCAATTTGCAGGAATTTCTCGTCAATTGCTTGTTTTTCGGATTTCTTATATTTTAGGTGACTGTTTGTTTTTTTGTTTGGTTGCAAAGGTATTGTACTCGTGGGTTCACTTAAGGAACTTGTAGCTTTAGTACCGGATGTGGATGGCTGCTGTATAGCTGAATTTGAAATTTGCTGTGAAGTTTCCGAAATGATTGACTGCGAGTCTGTATTGTCTACAGCCTCCAACATAGTTTCTGCTTCAGAATCACTGTTATTAGCCCCTATCATTTGTGGGGATGTATTCCCATGTAATTTCCTTCGATCAACAGTATTAGATAAAAACAACAGCATTTTAAAATATGGCCATTTTGGAGTAACTACCGACGCCGCCCCATCTCCAGATTTATATTTTTTTGCCTTATTGAATTCTCTTCGGAATGTGTCTCTCAGTCCCCTCCATTTATTTTTTACTACGTCAACTGGAACAAAGAAAAACATTGAAATATCTGATTTTAGGTATTTGGCGACGGGCTCATCGTTCAAAACATTGGGTTATTCGTTTCGAATATCAGACGTAACAGTTGGAAGAATTGTGCATGAAACGTCTGATGCTATTTGGAACAAGTTGCATGATGTACATATGCAATTTCCGAAAAACGAAAACATGGAATCTATATCCGAAGAATTTTGGAATAAGTGGAAATTTCCAAACTGCGTTGGCTGCATAGATGGAAAACACATACGCATACAGAATCCGAAGCATTCAGGAAGCATGTATTGGAATTATAAACAGTATTTCTCAATTGTGTTGCAAGCTGTTGCCGGGCCAAATTATAAATTTATAGCAATAGATGTGGGAGCATATGGTAAAGAAAGTGATGGTGGTATTTTCTCGCATTCAAACCTCTGCAAAAAGCTTGAAAATGGAGCAATGGGCGTTAAAACATATCGTTCACTACCGGGAACAGATATAAAAGTACCTCATGTTCTACTGGGAGATGAAGCTTATCCACTCAAAACCTATTTAATGAGACCTTTCCCGGTATCAAAACTAGGACCCACAGAAATAATTTTTAACGAGCGTTTGTCTCGAGCCAGGCAAGTTGTTGAATGTGCGTTCGGAATTATGAGTAGCAAATGGAGATTATTACAAAAATCGATTGAAGTAAATCCTGACTCTGCCGATAAACTAATTAAATGCATATGCCTGTTGCAAAATATTATAATTGATAGAGAAGGGGAACAACAAGTAGCTTGTGCCTTCGAGCAAAGCAATTCACAAACCGCAAAGTTTGGAACCCTAGGTGAAAACAGAGCCGCCAGCTCAGCTTATGATATCAGAAATAAAATTAAAGCTTATTTTTCATCTCAAGAATTGCATAATCCATAATTCAAAACAGTCAATTCACTTCAATAACATTTGCGGACTATGTAATTTGTAAAACTATATTACTAAAATAAAGAGTGTTTTTATTTGAGTTTTAATTGTACTTACCATTGGCATTTATTTCCACTGCTACTTCTTGCCACAATTTTCTTTGTGAATCTCTCATGTGATATGATTTATCGGTCATATCCCACAAAGGTTTTCTATTATTAACCAGGCTTATTAATTTTTCCACGTCCATTTTTGAGCCGGAACGTCAGAACAACTGCGAAATATCCCATTCTTTGCGGATACATCGCACATCGCATGATTTCGTCCGAAAACGCACGAATAATTCCGATGCAAAGTACGACTCTCAATTCGTTTTAAAGGAATTGGATTATTCGCATTTCTTCGTACGATTTCTGACGAAAGCATGTCGGACGAAAACGCATCTAAAGGACGACCGGCCAAACGACAACGATTGATTTTGGATTATACAATAATGACCAAGAATTCCATGCGATTGTTGTAAGAAATTAAAGAACTACAAATTGTAATATTTATATATGAAAAAACATACAAAATAAAATAATTCGATGCAATAAGTAGTGCTAAGTGATAATGTAGGTATGTAATTCTTTGATGATGCGTATATGTATGCGTGCTAGAGATGGGAAGTTTAGTTCATTTTGCTGAATTGATTCACTTAAGCTGCATTTATAGTGTCGGTATCGGTATGCAATAAGAAATAAGAAATAAGCGGTAAGGAAATGAACTTATGGATAACCTGTATAGCATTTATCTTCGAACATATAACAAAAGGAAGGAACATGCATATGGCAAAATGAGTAACATTAATGGTTTACCAATATGGCTACCTACTGTGACGTGTTCCGTCGAGTCATTGGTGTACTGTTAAGCAAGGGCGTAAATCCAACACTTCTATGTTTACGCGCCTGCTGTAAACAAAATAAAATGCATAAAATTGTTTTTAAATTTTATTGCTCTTTAAACAAAATTAATTTGGTATGCATATTTCTAATTTTTTGCACATTCTCTATGTTCTTAACCGTATAATGAATTCTACGCTACTGGTAACAACAAAACGAACATAACCAAACACATAAAGTTTATATAAATAATTCTATATTTTAGACTTTAGTAAGGTCAATTAATTAATATATTTTTACACTAAGATCTTCTGTATTACAATTTATAAATCAGAACTCGTAAAAACTCTTCGAAACATGGAACCGCTTTAATTTTAAATCGACAAACTGCACGCTACACCCGTTTGACCAATCACAAGTGGTTTACTGTTACGTCACTGTGACGTCACGCCTGCGTAACTTCCGTTACATTTGTACCATCTACTAAACTATAGGGATATTCCTTCCTGTTGTTATATGTTCGAAGGCATTTATAGTAGAAATAAGAAATAAGCAATAAGAAATAAGGAATTGGTTCAATTTTATTTCTTACCGTTACCGTTACCGAATCGGGAATATTCGTATACAGCCGTGAGCTTACGAGCTAAGAAAAGACAGATGACATCAATATAAATCAGGTGTTAAAGAAATATTTGAGTGAAATATATACTTAATTCAAGAATCGATGGGAAAATATTACGCCAAGTTGATTTTAATTTTACAATCGTACCTTAGGTAACCTAAGAATCGTACCATAAACATAGTAATAATTTAAATTAAACCCGCAATGCGCATGCCTACTCTGTTACCGATAAAGAACTATAGGTAAATGCGTTTTTATTTCTTACTGCTATTGCTTATTTCTTATTGCATACCGATACCGACACTATAAATCCAGCTTTAGTCTCATTCACACAAGTGAATCGTTCAAAAGAATAGTTCTTTAGTTCATTTAATTCATTTAAGTTTACCTTTGTATAGCGCGGTTGCTTCGTAAGTTCGTAATAATCGTAATACCGCAAAATGCAAATGAAAAGAAACATAAATCGCGTGTCACTGGTCCCCATAGTCGCTACTCGCATAAACTACGAACGAACGGTACTGACTGAGGAATAAAAAAATCGCGCCATGTTAATAACCAAGCTTCAATTCGATCTATAAAATATAATTAAATTATAGTAATTATTGTAAACGCTGGTGTTGTTTTGAGATTCTACAAACCCTTTATCCTGTTTCCTTTGTACCTTTGCATTTTCTTTGTGTGATATTGCATTGAATTACGCAATAGGTATTGCTATGCTATAAAAAGTCTTACTTTGATTTTTTTCGAACACGGAGAGAAATAAAAACTTTATTCATTATACTGATTAGATAATTCTTTGTATCATGGATTAGATACGAAAATAAAATATGAACCTAATACCTAATTATAAATGAATCCGTATTCCTTGACATAATTATTAACATAGTATGTTTATAAATTGGCATTTAAAAATACTAATTGAGACACTTTCCCTGATGTCAGCCTGGAACGTTTTTCCGTAAGAATTTGCCCTGTTTTTGAGAATACCCGTTCACACGGGACAGAAGTTGCACTTACATACAACCTTTGTCTAATGTAGACGTACAATCGGGGGTATACGTATTTTCGTTCATACCACCATGCCAAGGGATCTTCATTTCGTCCGATAAGTGGTTCGCTAAGATATCTAGAGCTCAATTATACCAGCGGCAGTTTTATTTTTTTCTTGTAATAAATTGCTGACATTTGTGTCGAAATAACTCCACAAGGATGAAGAAGACGAGGTTGTTGCGACTGCATAGTTATTTTCAGAGGCCGAAACACAAATGTTTTCGTTTTGTGATTCATCTTCAGTTGGGAATACCACAGCAGAAAGTTTTCGTCTTAGATTGGCAAGAGCAGCATTGTATTTCCGCTCCGCCTTGAATCCGTATTTTTTGAACCTATGATCCAAAACAGTTGATTCGGTTAATATGAAATTATCTTCGACTTCACTGAAACGACGGAAGAAATTTTCACGAAACACGTTTATAACAGATGTCAGTTCAGGTTCTAAATTTGGGGTTGTATAGAAAGTTTGAATATGTTCGTAAATGGCGCGAACAAATATCAACACTTTAGAAACGGTCACTTCTTTTTCAGAGCTAATTTCATCGGTAATGTCTTTGAAGATCTGTAAAATATCAACTAATTTTGTCAAAATTGTCCACTCTTCGTTCGTTAAACTACCCAGTGAGGGATTTTCCAAGGCCAGTGTTGATATAATAGCATCTTTTCAAATCCTCATTTCTTTTAGTGCTCTTTGAAAAATAGTTGCAGACATCATGCCCAAATTGTTCTAGTGACTCTGGTAATTTTTTACATGCATATGAGCTGCACAAGTGAAAGGAATGACAAGTGCACCCGATAACAACAATTTTTGAATTTATATTGTTTTTCAAAAGGGCCTGCACGCTTTTAATTTGTCCTAACATAACATTAGCATTATCAGCTGCTAGACCTACCAGGTTAGTGTAAGGAATTTTATTATCATCTAACAGTTTCTTAATGCAATTATAAAGACCTTGTGCATCAGCAGATTCAACTTCAATTAAGTCTAAGAAACTATCAATGACTTTCCTATTTGTAAAATACCTAGCAACAACTACTAAACACTTTTTTAAACTTATATCAGTTGACTCATCGAGTTATTCTGAATAAACTCAACAATTTCAGACTTTCTTGCAGGACCGAGAATCCCCATAGTTAATTGCGTTGATTTCTTACGTTTCAGTTGTACTTTCTTTGCAATTTGAGAATCCGGAAAAGCTGATTTACATAGTAATGGTAAATGGTCCATTAGCATGAAAGGAAGATTATGCTCAGCCAAGAATGCAGTTAATTTGAGTTCTGCCTTTTTGATCGATGTATTCATTTGCTCTTCGGGGTCCTTTGAGAGTATCGTCTTAATTTGTGGTGTAGATCTAGCTGCTTTCAGTTTATTGATATGTTGTTTACTTGTTTCATATCGTTTTATATTGTAAATGCCACATACAAGTTTTATGTTGCATATCTTACAGTAACTATGACCATATTTCTCCTCTATAAACGTAAACTTAGTAGTCCATGCGTTCCTGAATTTTTGGGAGTACACCTTTCTTTTTTTTTCAGTGTTACTCCTTCTGGTTCCACGGAGGCATCTTCTGATAGTTCTGATTCTAAACTTGAATCAGAAATTCTACTTGATCTCCTTGTTGAGCACTCATTATCCAGTTGTTCGTCGGGGGTAGTACTACTACTGTTACTGGAAACATTAAAATAAGTAACTGTTTAATACTGATGCATCGGTAAATCAAACTACATAAAATATTACCTAGAATTTTTACAAGTAGAACCTTCAGCCACTTCAGGTTCTAATGGGTCTAGGACACAACGTCCACTGGTCACAACGCCCACCGCCTTCTAAACCGCCATCTTGGTCACAACGTCCACTTTTCAATTTGGTCATAACGTCCACTCTGGTCACAACGTCCACTTTTAAATTTGGTCATAACCTCCACTCTGGTCACAACCTCCACCGACGCCTTCTGGTCATATCGCCCACCGACGTTGGTCGTAACGTCCACTTTTCTTTTTCCGGTCACAACGCCCACCTTTCAATTTGGTCACAACGTCCACTCTGGTCACAACCCCCACCGACGTACGTCGTAACGTTCACTTTACTTTTTCTGCTCACAACGTCCACTTCTAGTATTGATTATAAGATCTACTTCGTCACAACGTCCACCAATGCACTCGGGCCACATCGGCCGCCGTACAATATACATACAATGCAACTTTTGTGTTCTGATAGAGACGTTTAACTTGTACATACATAACAAAGGATTGCTATGCTATGCGGAAAATATACCTACCTACCTTTTAACAAATCTGTTCCCGAAAAAAATCCTCTTACACAGTTATTAATATATGCACTTAATCGTAATACTGGAATAATGGAATGGTGGAAGAAAGAGATATAGTAGCCAAACTCTTTGTGCAACCTAAACAGCTTGGAACGAGAAAAAGGTATACGTTGCAAATGTGGTTATTAAGAAAACCGTCCAGATAAAAAGAGCATTTCCCAAACACTTAACTTTCTGTTAGCTATTAACCATTCCAATTTGCAAGCGTCTACTTTCGTCATACTTTTAATAGATTTTTTTGCTAAGAAATCATTTACAAAATGGTTATCGCCATTTTTACTGATATAACAATAGGAATAGAGTATTATTGACCTACAGATACTTGAGTTGTCAAGTTACTATAATACCTTACTACTATAATACAGGGTGTTACAGAATGCCGTGAGGAAAATTTAGGGACAGGTTCTACATCTCAAAATACGAAAAAAAGTCATAAACATGGGTCCGGAAATGCTCCGTTTTCATACTACGGGGTGTTTAAGCTTTTCCGTCTTGAATAATTTATTTTACATTTATCGAAAACCCGTTGAGATAGTGAGATGAGTTTTGGACTTTTTGGTACACGCAAATGTTTCATTAAAGGTCACGTTCACGTGTTTATACAGTATGTACCTGCTCAATATGAATCATAAATAACAATAAATCCCGTTGCGAAAGGGTGGTGTACGTATAATATAAAATTTCGCGCGTTTGTCGGTATACCCTACAAGTGATTTAGAAATGTCCAGAATTGGCGCCAACTTCAGTGAACGTGATTTTCACAATAACAAATTTTCGTAAGCTGTCTAGGAATTACCTGGCTAGACCGATTGCTCTATACAGGGACAGCCGACAGGGTGTAGAATTCGTCGATGCACCATAGGGATTTCAATGCAAAAATCATTATATTCGATTATTTGCTTCCCTAATTATTTTAGACAAAAAGACTATTTAACTTTTTTGTAGATTAAACAAATCTACATCCGTACATGTTGTTTGTTTTTAGTTTACTTAATATAGCATGAAGAAAAATTGAAAATTAAAAGTGATACTTTGGCAGGGCCGTAGCTAGGCGTTGGCGATAGGTGGGGTTTCGAGGTAAAAAAATATGAAACTGAACTGAAACATTTTATCTTATGATTAACAAAAGAGTTGTATTAGTGCTACGCTTAAATCTAGGTTTTACATTACAAATGTATGGTACGTGTTTTAGGCAAAATTTATTTATGACATCTTCAGAACTAATGTAAATATCTCTATATATGCACTGATATTAGAGCTAATCCGTTTAATCGTTCATTTATCGAATTTCTAAGCCAAGATTTTAGACGCATTAAAGTTGAAAAAGATCTTATTCTGGTGTTACCGTAGAGCAATGCAAAGCTGCTAGTATTTTTGTAAGAGGTCTTTAATAATTAGAAAAAATGACTCATCCGCTTTTAAAAATGCGCCATTGGCCGTTCTTGACTGATTATCATCATCATTAATCCACTTGTTCTGCCACATATGAAGTTCTGCCGAAAATGAATTGAAATTTTTGGTATGAGTAACTGTAAATAGGAAATTTAGGTTTTCTGATTTCGGCGCCTATATTTATGACAAGCTTTTCTGCATTTTTATAAATATTATTAAAAGATTGGTCACATGTGTCTCTAGATGATTGGATCCATTGTGCTCATGGGTGCCCATACAGTAATTTCCAGAAGGGGGGGGGGGGGGCGTGCTCGGCACATGCTACCGGATGTACATTAAATTTTTGGAGATTTTTTGTCAAATTAGAGGTATTTAGTCGTACATGTACCAACAGGAATGACGCGACGTACTGTGTCGAGTGGAAAGTCGTCGAAACCAGGGTCGGACTGGACAGTCGAACTTAAATTAAAGATGGCAATGTCGTAGTAACGGATGTCACCATTGTGTTGGAAGAAATTAAAATGTCAAGCAAATTTCATTCCAAAACCATTTCAGAGGAAAAGCTGGAATACTTATATGAGGTGTTTTAATAAAAATATATCAGATCATATAACCTACTATTTTAATAACAATCACTTTCGAAAAATGTTCTAAATCGTATTTAGAAACATGAATCTGAATTTGCAAGAAGAAAAAAAGCAACTCTGCGAATATTTTGAGTGCTGCTAATGAAGCCTGTTCCAGTTTGCTTCCCGTGGAATCAAAAGAAAGGTATGACAAAATCGTTGCTATGCAGTAAAATGCCTTTTTGGATAATTATGAAATAGCACCAAAACGGTGTAAAGTAAATTCAAATTATGAACAATTTGGTTGGGCGAAAATTTCGTTCGAATCATTTTTAGAGTTTTTGAGATAAGAGAGATACAGAGAAATTCGTCTTAGACGCGGCACTCTGTATGAGTATCTACGCCAAATCTAGAACCTCTGCAATTATTCAGCGGACGATGTGGCCCGAGTGCATTTGTGTACGTTTATTTGTTCTCTTGAATATGCTCAAATCTTTCAACCGAACTTTATTATTATATCCCATTTAAGATGTGATACATAATGCTACAAATCAGCTTCTAATTTTTTCCAGAAACTTTTATCTTTCCCTTTTAGCTGGCTCAAACAGAAAAGATTCGTCAGAACTGAAAGTAACGCTGTGTGTTCCGGTTATCTTTGCTCACCTGGTAATTTGGCTTAAACGTTAATTGGTAATTTAACAGTAACTTGACAACTAAAGTATCTGTAGGACAATAAGACATATATATTATTGTTATGTCAGTAAAAGATGGCAATGAAGGACGCTTACTCATCTCTTGTGTTGAAAACCATAATAAGCAAAATGTTATGAGAAATGTATTCAGGAACTGAAGCCAATGCAAGAAAAACAAATGAATTCCATCTTTGCGGTTTTTTTTTTGTTTTATTGAAAGATCTATACACTGGCACTGCGTAAATCATTTCTTAGCAAAAAAAATCTATTAAAAGTATGACGAAAGTAGACGCTTGCAAATTGGAATGGTTAATAGCTAAATTACAGAAAGTTAAGTGTTTGGGAAATGCTCTTTTATCTGGACGGTTTTCTTAATAACCACATTTGCAACGTACACTTTTTTCTCGTTCCAAGCTGTTTAGGTTGCACAAAGAGTTTGGCTACTATATCTCTTTCTTCCACCATTCCATTATTCCACTATTACGATTAAGTGCATATTGTGCATACAGAAGTGCATAATGTGTAAGAGGATTTTATTCGGGAACAGATTTGTTAAAAGGTAGGTATCTTTTCCGCATAGCATATAGCAATCCTTTGTTATGTATGTACAAGTTAAACGTCTCTATCAGCATATTGTATATTGTACGGCGGCCGATGTGGTCCGAGTGCATTGGTGGAGGTTGTGACCAAGTAGATCTTATAAACAATACTATAGAAGTGGACGTTGTGAGCAGAAAAAGTAAAGTGAACGTTACGACGTACGTCGGTGGGGGTTGTGACCAGAGTGGACGTTGTGACCAAATTGAAAGGTGGGCGTTGTGACCGGAAAAAGAAAAGTGGACGTTACGACCAACGTCGGTGGGCGATATGACCAGAAGGCGTCGGTGGAGGTTGTGACCAGAGTGGAGGTTATGACCAAATTTAAAAGTGGACGTTGTGACCAGAGTGGACGTTATGACCAAATTGAAAAGTGGACGTTGTGACCAAGATGGCGGTTTAGAAGGCGGTGGGCGTTGTGACCAGTGGACGTTGTGTCCAGGACCCGTTCTAATTTGTTTGAACTACAGGATGGTTGTACCTCCTCCAAGTCATGAATATCACGTCTGGTTTTTGTTTTTCGTAATGTGACTATAAACCTATTAGTGTAATCGTTCAGTTAAAATTGTAGAATGCTATTACCTAGTTATGTAAATTTCTTACTTGTCCATTGCTGCTTGCTTTACAAACTAAACATACATTACATCATTCACATTCTTGACACATTAAAATAAAACTGTTTTAGACTTTTAGGTTATATTATATTGTTTTGTTTGTGAAATTGCATCAGTCTAGCCAACTGCGAGGCCAACTGCCAACACGACCACCTGAGTCAGATTCGAAATGAGACTATACGTTCATCGGATCTTAATTTTCTTATTGGGAATTGGGAAAATTGTGCTAAAATTCTGATTGGGGTGCTAGAGTGCTAGTTGTTAACTAATAGTGTTAAATCTTGCACTATTGTGCTAGCTGGAACAACACTGACCGTAATACGATATTTGGCGCAATCGACAGCAAAGTACCGGCCAAACGAAACAGATGGCGGTATTACGTATACAGGGTGTCCCAGGCGGAGCTTACGCTGGACGTAACTTGAAAACCGAATGTCACAAAAATTTGAAATTTTGGGACCAGAGTTACTTTTTCACTTAAAATCGACTAAAAATATTTGCAAGGAAGTAGCACTTCCGGTTATACCGGAAGTAGGCCATAACTTCGTTATTTTAAATGGCAACCCCGATTTTTTTTCTCTGATTCGAATTACTCCTTTTATTTGGTTTCCAAATCACCCTACATGTCAAATGTCTGCATGGCCACCTTGACTTTATAAGTGATTTAATGGAAATTTTATGGCATGCAGAGGTTCACGCCAATGGCTGTAACTTTTGAACACTTTAAGATAGAAATGCAAGTGACGCATGGTTTTATAGAGGAAGAAGTGTTCTTTCTAGTCGTACCATAGCTTCTTCAAATGAAATGTTCCAAGGTCACGTTTTGCCTCCTTAAATATTCGACATTTCAAATGATGAAAACTCCATTTTTTTAAATGGCAACCCCATGGTTTGTTTTCATCATTGAACGCAGAATTTCACTAGCTTTCATTCGATACCCATAAAGTAAGGTACGTGGAAAATTTGTCAAAATAATGCAACTCTTTGTGTTTAAAGCCGGATCCACATCAATAAATATTTACGTTGTGCGTTGAATTTGACACAAATTTGCTCGTGTGCGCAGCAATTTTTATCGATGTGGACTATGCGGCGCATGGAAACGTACACAAATAATTTCGTGACGAACAACGCACGCTATCCGCTATGCTGTCGGTTTTCCAGTCAACTTCAAAGAGATTTGCGCCGCAAAGTAGTGTTAATGTGGACTACTTATTTAAGTCGCATACAAGTGGATTCAGCAAATGCAACACACAAGATAAATATTTACGTGGTAAAATGCATGACCATATTCAAATTTGCGCCGCAAATATTTTTGCTGAAATTCAAAATACAACGCACGACGCAAATGTTTATTGATGTGGATCCGCCTTAATAAATAAATATGAACATATTAATATTATACAAAATCAAGGCAAAAATTGAACACAACGCACGAAAAGGCAATGAAAAAAAAAGCTGATGAAAACGGAATTATAAATGTCCCTAGTTCAAATTAAATGTTCAAAAACTGTTCCATTTACTTGTAAACACTGGTGAATCCTCTCAAGAACGCCGATATTGGTTGCTTCCCGTATTTGTTGACGAGTTAAAGCTGCAAAAGCATGGCGAACTCTTTCTATGGCATCTTCTTGTGTAGTGAAGGGAGTAGCGTACACCAAATTTTTAATGTAACCCCAAATGAAGAAATCAAGTGGGGTTAGATCTGGAGATCTAGCGGGCCACAAGCACGGTCCATTGTTTGCCAGCCATCGGTCTTCAAACATTTCTTGGAGGCAGTCTCCCACAGCGCGAGTATTATGTGCCGGCGCTCCATCCTGCGGTACCATGCAGATACCGATTCCCTTAGAGGCAGCTCATCCATTACCGGTGAAACAACGTTTCTCAAAATATCATAATATTTTTGTCTCGTGAGGTTTTCATTATAAAATTCAACACACAACACCTTATAATTTTTTATACAACAATAAACGTTGAAATTCCATATGTTTTGGAACTGGCGTTCTCTGATGGCGTGTGGATTCTCATGGCACCAATAATGCGAATTATGGCGGTTAAATAATCCGTTTTTAGAAAATTTTGCCTCGTCGCTCCAAATAATCCGTTGAAGGAAATCTTCATCTTCTTGTTTCTTAATAAGCATAAACTCGCATAATGCTATGCTGGATCGAAGCGGTGGGGAACGCTTCAAAAAACGCAAGAATGGTGATCACCCTTTCTTCATCTTCTCTTGCTTCTAGTTCACCATTTTTATGCGAAAACTGCCCTGACGTCAAACAATTTCGCAACAATCGCCGCAATATATCAGGTGTGGCTCTTGGCCTATCAGGATACCTCTCGATAAAAGTATTGCAACTCCGCCGTAAAACTCGTCCACATTCTCCATAAACACAAATTAAATTTAGAAAATCTTGATAGTAAACCCTAATCGAGCCATTTCTGTTACAGTTGTGTCAAGAACTCAGATTCAGAAACGTCACTTTAATTTGTTTTCCAATGCTGGGTTGATATTTACCGAATTATCGCATTAAACACAAAGAGTTGCATTATTTTGACAAATTTTCCACGTACCTTACTTTATGGGTATCGAATGAAAGCTAGTGAAATTCTGCGTTCAATGATGAAAACAAACCATGGGGTTGCCATTTAAAAAAATGGAGTTTTCATCATTTGAAATGTCGAATATTTAAGGAGGCAAAACGTGACCTTGGAACATTTCATTTGAAGAAGCTATGGTACGACTAGAAAGAACACTTCTTCCTCTATAAAACCATGCGTCACTTGCATTTCTATCTTAAAGTGTTCAAAAGTTACAGCCATTGGCGTGAACCTCTGCATGCCATAAAATTTCCATTAAATCACTTATAAAGTCAAGGTGGCCATGCAGACATTTGACATGTAGGGTGATTTGGAAACCAAATAAAAGGGGTAATTCGAATCAGAGAAAAAAATCGGGGTTGCCATTTAAAATAACGAAGTTATGGCCTACTTCCGGTATAACCGGAAGTGCTACTTCCTTGCAAATATTTTTAGTCGATTGTAAGTGAAAAAGTAACTCTGGTCCCAAAATTTCAAATTTTTGTGACATTCGGTTTTCAAGATACGTCTAGCGTAAACTCCGCCTGGGACACCCTGTATATCTGATACGTAACATTGTAATATCAATGTAACACAAGAGTCACACTGATTATATATCTGTAATGCATTAATAAACATAACATTTATATATTCGATACGTACCAATGATATGTAACTAAGTAATTTCCTAGAGCTCTTGGAGATATGTATCAGTTATATTTGTGTTGACTGGGTAGTGGGTTACGTCACAGTGTTATATGGACACGACCTGCAACTTATGAGGATGTACTTAACAGCTATCTATCTTATGTGAAATCACATGATGGAGACCAATGTAACATTGTATTTGATGGATATCCAAACCAGCCCACTATTGACAGTTGTGAACAAAGAAGAAGGGCTGCCAAAAGAACATCTGCAAATATGTATACAAATAAATAACAAAGCAAACCAACATTGTTTAACATTCCTCGACAAAAAAATGTTCTGAGTGAAATCTGTGATGTTCTTTTTGCACATGCAGTGCCTGGATGTGACACCACACCAGGTGTGTACAATCAAGGTAAAATGAAAGCTATTAGCACAGCTGTGCTATTACAATCCTACAGAAAAATCCAGACCTGAGGTCAAGTGCAAAAGTTTTCAACCAGCCCCTGGCGGCACGAGAAGACGTTGATGCTGCAGGCGAGAAATTTTTAATGCACGGTTATACGAAAAGTACTTGTCTCAATGAACATGAAGTGAGGTACTTCAGATACAATAATATTATATCGAAACAGCAAGTGAATAAGGCATTTGACTTGGCATCACTTCCTCCAACCTATGCAGCAAGAATGGCAATATGTTGGAACCAACGTTATGGGGGTGGACAAAAACTAATATGTTAGTTCCCGTGACTTCTTCCAACCAACCAGTAGGTACCACCTAAATTAGTAAAACTAGTATCCTGAAATTGTAAAAGATCATTCTCTACCAAGCACTGTGAGTGTGTAAAATCGGGGCTGCGATGTTCACCAATGTGCGCTACGTGGTAATGCTCGACATGTGCAGAAGATGTTAACATTGATATTGAGGAAAATGATGATGACATTGTTTAAATAATAACTTTTATATTCCTTATGTTTGTTATTTGAGAACATTTTATGGATGTCAAGAACCATCACTAATTTCCTTTCCGTGTATTTCATTTCAATTTTGTTTTACATGAATTTTTATTTATCTTTGTAATAAGTATATTAAACATTTGCTTATAACGCTTGGTATACTGTATATATATTTTCTAAAACCAGAAGTTTCTCTCAAATAATTATGTGCTCTTGAAATAGGTTATCAAAGTGATATCGAACAAATTGTTATTATTACCATGAATGAAAAGAACAAGGCATTTTATGCGATTATATTTGGTTACACAAAAAAATGGTAATAACAAAATATGTTGATAATTCCATGACAAACAACTTTTGTTTGAACATTTTTTTTCTAAACTTAGCGGTTAAGTAATAAAATCCAAAAACCGTATTTTGGCCGCCATTTTCCACGATGGCGGCTTCAGCACAAATTTTTTTTTGGGGACTATAAAATTTCAATGAGAAGGCAACAATGAATATATGTACCGATTCCCTTGCTTGTATGACACATTTTTTTGAGAATATCTAAAATGACTGGACTCTGTGCTATAATCTTATATTTACATTGTTACTACATTTGTATTTGTATTTCGCGGGTGCATTTGGACCCAATAGGTGTTTTCTTTTTGCATTTTGTGGTAGCTTTAAGTCAGCTCTGTCAATACACACCATTCGTTTTATAAAAATAATTTGACGCAGTTCTCAATAACCCTATTCGTTTTAAAACCTTTATTTTAAGTTTTATATTAACCTGAGGCAGAAATGTCGTATGACGCAAGGCACTTTAATCACGTGATAATTGTGCATGTTCCCAACCCTGTGGCGATGCAAAAAGAAAACACCTAGTGTTTGATTGGCTATTCCACCAAGCGGCGGCCATTATGCGTAATAGTCCACGAGTCCACCTTGTATTCTTACATAATGGAAATACGTTGAAAAGGAAAACTTATGCGACATTATTCGCGATAACACTGTGGACAAATATAGTGCCGCGAAACAACGTTTATTAACAATATTTAACGAAACTGAAGAATCGCGAATTAAAAAACTAATGATCGGAATTGATTTAGGGGATTATAAACCTAGCCAACTGCTGCGTAAAATGAAAGTGCTCGCGGGAGTTGAGGTATCAAGAAGGAAAATTCTGTTATTTTCACTACAAATTTGGAAAAAAAATGTTTACCTGAAAAATGTAAACAACCCTGTGCTTTCAAGGTTAAGTCGGAAAACTAATATTAGCAACAGATCCTACGGCAGTATCGGTTGTAGAAAAGGAACATCAATGCCGTAATAATAGACTTTTCGTGCTGGACAAAACAACAGGTATTCGTTTTCTAGTCGACACTGGCGCAGACGTTTCACTGATTCCAGCACCGAAGAATGCAAAACTTGATGCAGCTTTCAAATTATACGCAGCAAATGGAAGCGAAATTCCAAACGGTGGAAGAAAATTGCTAAATATTAATTTAGGTCTTTGCAGACAATTAGTGGCCTTTTATAGTTGCAAAAGTGTCGAAAGGGATAATAGGTGCAGATTTCTTGAACCAATTTAATTTAGTAGTAGATATAAGGAAAAAACAATTAATAGATGGTATCACTAAGGGTAGTAAGTGAAGTTCTTGCTATTGAAGACAGTAATTTAGTTAGTACCTTGTATAAAAATTCAAAATTTTCAGAAATTTTAATGTTATACCCTGAAATAACAAAGCCTAACACATTTCCAATTACAGTTAAACATCCAGTTGAGTATACAATCTCGACAGAAGGACCACCAGTCTACTCGAAAGTTCGACAACTCGATGAGAGAAAATTAAAAATGGCCAAAGAAGAGTTCAATTTCCTATTAGACCATGGAATAATTCGCCCATCAAAGTCAATGGTCAAGCCCGCTTCACATGGTAGTGAAGAAAGATGGAACAATCAGGCCCTGTGGAGATTATCGACGACTCAACGACAAAACCATTCCGGACCGATATCCGATTCCAAGAATAGCAGATTTTCAACACATTTTAAATGGTAAGAAGATTTTTACAAAAATCGATTTGTTTAAGGCATATTATCAAATACCTGTTGCCGAAGAGACAAACCAAAAACAGCGATAGTTACGCCATTTGGGTTGTTTGAATTTAATGTAATGAGTTTTGGGTTGCGAAACGCACCTGCAACATTTCAACGATTCATTAATGAAGTATTATATGGTTTAGATTTTGTATTCTCGTATTTAGACGATATTCTAGTTGCGTCAACAACGATAGTTGAACATGAGAACCATTTAAAACTATTATTTGAAAGGTTTAACAATTATGGTCTTCGAATTAATATTTCAAAATCTATAATTGGATTAGAAACCTTAGAGTTTGTAGGATATTTAATAACGTCAGGTGGTTGTAAGCCTCTGCCACATAAGGTCGAAGCAATTCTATGTATAAAATTACCAGAAACGTCGCATGACCTACGTACATTCTTAGGCATGTTAAACTTCTATCGACCATTTTTAATAAATGCTGCAGAAACACAAGCTCTATTGCATGACTATTTTAAAGGTGCCAAAAAGAAAGACAAAAGGAAAGTTCCATGGTGCGAAAATGGTAAAATTCAGTTTGAAAGATGTAAACAAGAGTTAGCAAATGCTGCCCTACTTACATTCCCAAATTCACAATTCCCATTGGCATTGTTTACAGATGCTTCAGATGTATCAGTAGGGGCAGTCCTCCAACAAAAAGAAACAAACGGTTGGAAACCCATTTCGTTCTTTTCAAAAAAATTAAACGAAGCACAAAAATCATACTCTACATATGATAGAGAGTTGCTTGCAATTTATTTGACATCATATAAAAATTTTAAATATTACTTGGAAGCAAGGCCATTTACGATATTTACAGATGATAAACCACTATTGTACGCATTTAAACAAAAAAAGAGAAAGCTTCTCCTCGACAATTGAGGCACTTACAATATATTTCAGAGTATACAACTGATTTGGAACACGTAAGTGGAAAAGATAATGTTGTCGCTGATTGTTTATTGAGAGTCGACGAAGTGTCAGTTGTAAATTACAATCAAATAGCAAAGGATCAAGCTAATGATAAAGAATTACAAAACTTAATAGTCAATAACAAATCTTTAAATTTCAAGCAATACCAACTATCGACAGAAAATAAATTGTGGTGTGTCATATCTACCAATAATATTAGACCATATATAACAATCGCATTTAGAAAACAAATTTTCGAACATGTGCATAAAATTGCTCACCCAGGGGTGAAAGCCACCGTGAAGCAAATGACTGCACGATATGTATGGCCTAATATAAAACAAGATTCAAAAAAATGGGCGCAAGCATGTATAGACTGCCAGAAAAATCAAGTGACTAAACATACAAAATCCGAAGTTGGAAGATTTACAGACCCAGATGAAATATTTAGCATGATCCACATCGACATGTCGGGACTATTACCACCTTCCAATGGAAACATCTACTGCTTAACAGCAATTGACCGTTTTACAGGTTGGATGGAAGTGATGCCGATCCAGGAGATTACAGCTTTGATAGTTGCACGAGCATTGTATGAGGACTGGATTGTCAGGTTCGGAACACCTGCTTGCATCATTACAGACCAAGGCAGTCAGTTCAAATCACAATTATTTAGAAACTTAGCTACCATATGTGGAGCAAAAATACAGCATACAACAGCTTATCACCCGCAATCAAATGGTAAGATTGAGCGACTCCATCGAACCCTAAAAACTGCGATCAAAGCCCATAATAATTGTAAGTGGTGGACCGTACAAAGTTACAAACAAAACAGAAAAATATTTTGCAATAGAAATAAAAGAAAAAGAAACTACTATCTCAATTGACAGGCTCAAACCAGCTTACATGTTATCAGATGGAAGTAGTTCATCACAAAAAGAAAGTGAAAGTAGCAAGAGAGACATCATAATAGAAAAACCAACAACCAACCAAAAATCACGTTCAGGAAGGACCATTAAATTTCCAAAACGATTTTTGTAACCATGTACTCACCTAGCTTGTAAGAATGCCAAATTAACTTGTTAGTATGTAGTATATAATAGGAAATATTTTGAGTGAATTTGGAATTTTCCATAATAACAAAATGTCGAGACAAGGTTTCATCGTAATTTGGTAGAATTTGTATTGATTTCGTTGTTAAAGTGGTGTCAGTGTAGATTTGTACCTAGAACGTTGTCATCTGAGTCTGTTGTACTCATTCGCCGCCATTTGCATTTATTTATTACTTATTTTATCGTAGGTAAAGGTAATACAAATTTCCCTTATAGGTGTAGCGGTAAGTAAGTAGTAGTCAGAATTTGAAATTCCCGCTACACAAAACCTACCAGTTCTATCACCGGAAATGACTGCTAGTAGTTAACGGTAAACATTGAACTATACGCTATATGCAACTGGAAAGGAAACGCGCATAAGTAACACTGAAACCAAACGAATGGGTATCTCTATCTTTTTCTTTTACACGCAACGTCATACAAACGATGACACGGAGCATAAAATGCAGGTGACAGATAAAAAAATATATTGCAGCAGTTCTCTCTCTCTGCTCTACTACCGCAAGCAGCTAGAAGGCGACAGAAGTACCCATTCCGCATCTGCCTTTGTCAGCCTTCAACGCCTACAATGCATTGAAATAGCCCGTTTCCATTCCAGTTGCTTATAGCGTACAGTTCACTTCAATGACGGTAAAATACGATGCGCGCCACATTTGTTAGTTAGTCATTTGTGTTCCTATATGTAAGTTAGTGCTAAAGCCAATTTTACTGAGTTCTGCAATAGCGTTGTGCAATAAAATATAATAACCATACCGTGTTAGTTTCTGTTCTTGTAGTAATAGAAATACCTACATAGGTACTTTCCGTTTTAAAAAGAATGATTGCAAAATGAAGTTAAAAGTTTCAATTTTTCATATGTGAATAAAAATGAAACGAGGCAAACCTTCTTATAATATTTATGAGTTTGGTTATGTTCATGCACAACTGGCAATGGTTTTACATACAGTCGTAGTCGCCTAAGAAGGCGAGCGCAGCAATGCGCAAACGATGAATTTACGCTGCTTGTAAAATTGGCGTGTATCTATAAGTCAGTGTCGTTTCATGTTGTTTTTGTAGATGTTTATTCATCACTAAAAATATGAATTTTAGTGATATAAATATAATCAAATTCGAATTAAGGTTATTGAAAAAAATGCATTTGTGGGAATACATTTATTATGCAGAATAACAATAAGTAAATGAAGATATGATACGCAACTGACTTATATTTTTACAGTACTTGGATTTCGGAATCATGAATCGGGTTGCTTGCCTTCGTAGGTAACTACGGGTGTACTTTTAACATTTTTTGATAAGAATTTTTTGACTATGTTATTAACTAAATTATTTTATTTTTAGTCATAATGAAAATATCAAATCAACCACGTCTAATAAAACATCCTATCGCTTTTTCTATCATTCCGATATGGGAGCAACAATTGTAACTGAAGCCATGAATGAACAATGAAATGTACAAAGGTGAGTACATTTTTGAATTAACTTGATATATTATAGTTTGAATAAATTGCTCCATTGTTTAGCGTGTTAAATTATTAGAATTAATATACGAATGTAAGCTAAAAATTTTTATGAAACATTTTCTTTCAGCGATCGATTTCGGTCATCAAAGACCATCATCGGGCTTATCTAAAAAATTCTATTAGTGAAGTGAATTATTATGACGGTCTTTGATGACCGAAATCGATCGCTGAAAGAAAATGTTTAATAAAAAATTTTAGCTTAAGCACATTCTAATTGATATAATTATGTATTATACTCCCCTGAATTTAAAACACTGCAACTGCCCAAATTAAAAATGGTTTAAACGTTACACATACCTTATTATACCTAAATTACATGGCAATTAAAACTACGGCACCATCTTTGTACCGTAAGAAAAAATAATGGACGACCGGAAAATTTAATTTATGGTGATACCCTTTATTGATGATTTTATATTGATGTAAAAAAATTAAACAAAATATCTATAAAAACAATATATTTTTACAATATAAAACAAGTTGATTTAACAAAGTTACTATCTCATTACTAATATTTTAAATTAAAATATATTTAGACTTGAATGTTTTTGATGTTACATTCAACATATTTAAATACTTCATATAATTAAAGTGTTTAAATTATTAGAAGAAAGGATGAATTCATATAAATTTCAGTAATGAGATTATTGCAGTTCTTTGATAAATCAACGTATCTAAAAATTAAAAACATCAAATAGATATGAATACAAGTTGTTCCATAAAACCTGTGGTAATACAAACTAAATTTATTATTTTTTACTGGCTTTAATTATTTCTCCTTTTTTTTAATCAGATGATTATCAATATAATTTCTGATGTCTTTTCTACTTAATTTACGATTACTATCTTTCCACCGTGCATGTAATGTATGGTTAACATAATAATTTTTGGTATGATTACCTGTTTGTGAAATTCACAATTTATGAATGTAAAGTCAACAACATTGCTGGTGATACAACTGTTAATAATGTCTATTAAATGTCTATGTTCGTGCATTTGTTGCAATCAGTTACAATTTTACAGATATTACTAAATGCCTCAATAAATTGTAATGTGGGATAACACAGGCGTCATAGCCAATTACCACCGTATTACATAACTTCTAACTTGCCCAAAGAAATTTTCAATAGGGTCCTGGTTTAGACGTCTGCCTATTAAGTACCGAAAGCCTTTTTGCTTTAGAAATGACTAAATATCAATAATATTCTTAATGGTGAAAATCCAATTTTTTAAACTTGGTGGAATTTTCTTCTGTTGTGGATTTAGTGTGCCATATTCTATTGATTTCAACATTGGTAGAGCTACTTCCAACCAAAAGTTTAAAAGTTCGCTGTTAGTAGATACCGCACAACGTAATAGTTTGCCTTGTACTGGATTAACTAAGGTACCTTTTGTCTTTTCCATAATGATAAATTAGGAATTAACAAGGTTTATTAAGTGAATAGGTTGCCTCAATCGCATAGCTTGTATGCGATTGCGCGCAGCGTGCAGGGAGGGTGCATCGTCACTCTCAGTCCCGCCACATTTCACGTTACAGCGTACTCTCAGTCTGTTGCAACTTGTAGTGTGATATTCTTGTGCTTCTTAACAAAAACTACATAAACTTTTATACCTACTTCTTTCTATTACATACGAATAAAATATTTAAAATAAAAACAACTGCTACAAATATCTAGGAAAAGAAATTTTTTTTGCTACTTATAATTTGATCCCACAAAAATAATAATTAATATTTATTACAGCTGTGCCGTCCCTTTTTCTAAATACCTGTTATGCAGTTAATATTGCAATACCGACCGAAACTGTACTAACAAATAGAGGAAAACGAGTTCAACAGAGAATAAATAGAATAGTTCACGTAATAACTTGCTTTGGTTATAATTATACCGTCAACATCACTTTACAATGGAATTCATATTACCTTAAAATTCAAAAAGATCAACGTGTATAATCGATTGTAATAAGTAGATAACACTTTTGCATTTTTTTTTTATAGAAATATGATACGAACAATTAGTTACTCCAAAAAAAGTACATAATATCAAAGAACTTAATTCATACACTTATAAACTATATTAAAATGTGAATATACTCATTCAAATTTAGTGGTGGGCGTATCTGAAAGGACTGGTGATGACGTAGACTTACTCAACCAATCCAAGTAAATTTGTTCATTGAGGTAACCTATTCAATTAATAAACCTTGAGGAATTAACATATAATTGAAAACTAAACTCATCACATGTTTTTATTTATTATGATAAGTATATAAGTGAGGTTACCGAAGTGGTGGTTACCATACCTGTACCCATACTCATTGAACTCTATACTAACTGGAACGGACATAAGGCGTGCAGTGCAATTTGCAAACGTATAGACACGGTTGAGGCAGGGACAAGAGAAAAGGACTGAGTGTGGTGGTAGTATCTCTAACCTTGTCTTGCCCATGTTGTTAAATGTGGTTATTTTTAATCGTATTGAATTAATCGATTTAAATCATTTAAATCTTGATTTTAAGCAGTTCAAGTTCATAATTTTACATTGTGAAGTGTTCAAATTATATAAATCATAATGGTAATTTGTTGTTCTGCATTTGGGTGTAAAAATGTAATTGATAAAAGAAATGATGTTCACTTTCTTAGGTTAGAACTCTAAATCTACGGGATTAAAAATTCAACAAATCAATTTATGACTTAGTTTCACAGTTTGTACAATGCACGTTCATAATCATTAATCATCTAAAATAGTATATGTTTATTAGTATCTGAAACATTTATTGTACAATTACGCAATTTATTAGTGGCATCAAGATCAGATTGGCAATAAATGGTTATTATTATTAATATTATTATCTTTCTCAAAGGATTCATACTCAACTATTATAATTTCATTCATAAATGTAATATACATAGGTATAAAATTATAACCTTCAATACATGTAAAATTTGCCTGGCCTAGGAAATATTGTACAAACTAATAGGGGAGATATGTCTGAGACAGCATACTAGATGAGACGGCATAGGACTTATTATTCCCATAATATCTCGATTACAGCCCTGGACGGTATTGGGAAATGTTCAAGTTGCATTTATTTGGTAACAGTGTTAGAGTGACGAGCTTAGGTTCGACCTTGGCATCACCACCGCAAAGTGCTATTACATGTGTACTGAAAGTTTTTATTTTTAAAATTTAAATACAGTCTAACTTAAAATTTTAAAGACTTAAGGTACGTTTTAATTAGTTCGGCAGTTTGTCTGTTTTCTGGCTATAACTATTATATACTCTTTGCTTACAACAAACTTCAGATTGAAAGTGAGGTCATCGAATATTTTAATTAATGGGGAAAAATACGATTTTTTGGAAACCATTTTTTCTCATAGAGGAATCATAATGAATCATTTCCCCCCAAGAAATAGTCGTCTACAACCAGCCGTTCCTTAGCAATAGCGCTTTAAAGTCGCTTCGTTATCAGCTGGACCCGAGCACAGCCCGAACGTTTCCGACGATGCCCTAAGGTCCTGTGACGTCACGTCCCACACGGCAATGTACGGAACATATGGAGACGAGTGTTTTTAGTCGTTTTTATCTTGTATTTATGTAGTTTTTCGTTGTATTTTACCATTTTATAAACAATTATATTGTTGGTTTTAAAGGATGTTATTTAATGTCAAGTATATTTCTTTGGGTAGTGAGAAATCGTGACCGGGAGACACCCGTCCTAACCTTTCTTGCTCATCATAATGTCCAGTGGAACATCTTAGTAACATAATTTATTGTTTGATAACGTAATAAAGTAATTAACGCTCTAAACTACGATTAAAATATGTCTCCCAAAATACCATTGGGGAACTTTTATAAATTTCTCGAGGTTCTGGGACCGGCGTAGCTAAACGTAAACATTGCGTCGGTTTGTTTACTACGTTTCTCATTACACCGTGTGTTTTTTATTTCTTGTACTTACGTTTTAGAAGAAAGTGGTAATAAAATATAATTATTGACTGTGTTATCGTATTTATCGTCTTATACCCTTCAAACAATAAAAACGAGTAAGAACGTGGTTTGTGGCATTTATAAGGTTTGATATTAAGCAAATTATCTGTAAATTTCCAGTTCCGAGGTATACCAAACACAAGAATTGTTTTGTTGAAGTGCAAAACAACTTTTCTTTCCTTAACCTGACCTAGTAAACAACATCTACATTCTGTGATAAAACAGCATTAAGAAATCGGTGAACTTATTTTTCTAATTTTTAGGCATACCGACTTAATATGTTCTTAAAGTGATAAAACCGAATATGATGATGATGAACACAAAAAATAATTAATAATGATTTTGTATTAACCGGCGGCGTTGATCCGGTCTGCAAATCGACCACTTATATATGGCCACAGAAATAGTTTTGTGTGCAAGATATTCAAGTGTCCTTTTGTTTTCAATTCACCAACAAATTATGTAATTAAAAAAACCACTCACCTAGTGTTTATATTCCATGAAAACAGTTGAAAATCGTAAAAAAACAACTCCGCAAGCCTAGGTAATTAGATTTTTTTACAGTAATGGGTCGGTATAAAAGAACGTCAATGAGGCAAAGCTGGTCTGAAGACAATATGCGTGAAGCTATTAACGCCGTAAAACAGAAGAAAATGGGGTGGTTACTAGCTTCGAAAACTTTCAATGTACCTTTTACTACTCTGCGACGTCGCGCTAGAAGCTCGCAGGGCTATACAAAAGGATATTTAGGTGGCCACTGGCCACACAGTCACTTTCTTGAAAGATTTAGAGGATGAAATGGCAGAACATATTATAAGGCTTTGGAATTAAGATTTTTTGGACTGAGTACAATAGATGTTCGTAAGCTAGCATTCCTGGTTGCAGAAACTAAAAAGATACCGGACAGATTTTCAAAAGAGAAACATTTTGCTGGATGGGATTGGCTGAAAGGATTTCTTCAACGTAATCTATCAATTTCACTACGGACTCCAGAATCTACTTCGGCTGCTAGAGCCCGATCTTTTAACAAACCACAGATTAAAAAGTATTGTGACCTTCTATGGCAAGTCCTAAATGAAAATTCATTTTAACCTTCTGATATTTGGAATGTTGATGAATCAGGGTTGTCAACAGTGCAATCCAAAACTGTAAAGATACTTGCCACCAAGGGACGTAAACAAGTTGGTGTGCTAATGAGTGGTGAAAGAGGTCAGCACTTAACCGTGGTTTGTTGTATGAATGCTGTTGGCTTGTTTCTACCTCCGGGATTAATTTTTCCACGGAAAAATATGAAAAATGAACTAATGGATCATGCACCACCTGGATCAATCGGCTTAACTCAAGAGAAGGGATGAATGAACGGCGAAGTGTTTTTAAAGTGGCTTAGACATTTTGTTAAGTATGTTAAACCAACATTAGAGAAAAAGGTATTATTAATGGCAGACGGACATTCCAGTCATAAAACTTTGGAGGTAATAACCTCTGCCAAAGAAAATGGAATTATGCTGTTTTGTTTTCCTCCACACTGTACCCACAGAGTGCAGCCTCTCTATGTGTCGTTTTATTCACCTCTTCGTACATATTGTAATCAAGAGATATCTAATTGGTTAAAAACCATCCAGGAAGAACGGTTACGCATTTTCAAGTCTCTGAAATGTTCAATGCAGCATATATGAAGGCAGCTACTGTTAAAAATGCTACGAGTGGTTTCACTTCTACAGGCATTTGTTTGTTTAATGCAGACATTTTTCCAGATTGGATGTTTACTCCTGACGAATATCCCTTAAATGAAATAGAAGAACCTCGACCTAGACCTTCTATCGACCGTCTCATGACAAATGAACCTAATAGTGCGGCCAGTATTTCAGTTGCTGGGATATCTCCACTTCCTACTTCTTTTGGAGTTAAAAGAAACAATAGACAGAAAGGAAATATGGAGTAATTAATACTACACCAGAAATATGCTTAGCTAAACAGAAAGCTCATGAGAAGAAGTCAAAGCTCTTAGAAAATCCTCCCGAGTAGTTAAAAGACGTCTAACCGTACTTGATGAAAGTTCGGAAAATGAATTGATATGAATATGTTTTAAGTTTATAAAGAAATTGTTTATTTCGTTCCATAGCACGTCTTGTTTTATTTTTCGTAAAACTGATCTTCTATTCCTATTTAGTCCAGTAACCTTATACTTCAGACCTTGCGTCAAATCCGGTAGTTCTGATTTTTTGCTGACTTATTTATGATGTTACCCCAATGAATAATCCAAGTTTGAGACCTCGAGCGCCGAACGCAACCTTGTCATAAATCGAAAAAACCGCAACATTTTCGACGTTATTTCAGTTTTTGGCGATTTTAAGCCTAAAGGACTAGTTTTTCGATAATACCTACGCAGTACGTTTTTAAAGTAGACTAAATTGTCTACAATATGAGACGAAAACTGTCCCTATAGACCCAATAGTTTCCGAGATAAAGCTTTTCAAAGTTTCTCATTTTTGTCGAACTTCGCAATTTTTAGCAATAATTTCTTGTTCTGAACGAATTTCGATCCTATTTCTTCGGGACCCCACCCTCGATTATATTGTTGTGTATTCTAGAGAGGTTTGAGGAGTACGCAGACTCCCCCCTCCCCATCTTTTACATTTTTCATATTTCTGAAATATACCCCTGTTATATTATTGAAGCTCTGTACGTTTTATGGTGGGATGTTAAAATTAAGTTAATTTTGCCTTCTTGGAAGGGCCCGGTTGAGGTTCGTCCGTATGTGGATCATCGTATCGTGATGGCATGTCCCTATCAGGGGATCGCGATGTATGGTCGATGTCTTGTGCCCACAAGACAACCTCCATGTCGACATCGGACAGATCGCCGCCTTCTGGGGAATCGAAGTCTATTTCTACTGCAATATTCGGTACGTTGTCAAGGAGGCCCCGCTGCAGTGCCTGCAGACTGATGAGAATGGGGGAAGTTAGGTGAACAGATCGGGGGGGGGGGGGGTCAAGCCCCACAGATAATATGAGAAGATAGGTATGTATATTTGTATAACGTCTATAGTTTTTTAAGATGTCACGGTAAGCTAGAGGGGCTAAATTGAAGTTTGGAAGGGCTTAGCCCCCCCAATCCCCCCCCCCCTTCGTCCATGCTGATAAGCTTGTCATCCCTGTCTTCCTGCAACTGCACTCGTTCCTACAACCCCTCTTGCAACCGCAAGAAATCATCCACAAGAGGTGTTGTGGGGCTGCGCCTCTGGACATCATTTTGGGGCAGAGGTCCACCCCCAGGGAGAGGGTACAGTGTGACTCCCAACCACGCCTGTACCTGTGTAGTTCTAGGAACCTCTGTAGAGCCCGCCTGTGTTACTTGAGTGGCGCCTAAAATATTGCTAAAAATTGCGAAGTTCGACAAAAATGAGAAACTTTGAAAAGCTTTATCTCGGAAACTATTGGGTCTATAGAGACAGTTTTTGTCTCATATTGTAGACAATTTAGTCTACTTTAAAAACGTACTGCGTAGGTATTATCGAAAAACTAGTCCTTTAGGCTTAAAATCGCCAAAAACTGAAATAAAGTCGAAAATGTTGCGGTTTTTTCGATTTATGACAAGGTTGCGTTCGGCGCTCGAGGTCTCAAACTTGGATTATTCATTGGGGTAACATCATAAATAAGTCAGCAAAAAAACAGAACTACCGGATTTAACGCAAGGTACCACCCCTTTCAGGCGACAAGGTTACTGGACTATATTAGTTTTAGAGTAAACTTGTTTAGAAAAAAATGCCGTCTCAGACACATCTCCCCTACTTACGTAAAAGTTACAGTTACAAGCAAAAGTGGTTTGGTACAGGCATCAGATGCTGTGAAATTGTGTTTAAAATGAAACCGAAGACCTAAAAATTCTAAAAATAGCAAACCTCAAATCGGTAGATACCTCTTAAAAATGCAGGACTTTGTGAGTGTGAGAGTAATCTGCGGTTACTTTTAACCACGCATCCACCTGTACAATAAGTACCCAAGTGAAGACTTGCATGAAGTCCAAAAGTGCAATTAATCAAGGAAATTGTAGTAAGAATGCTTCAGAAGAAATTCATGGATCGTCATTGTCAATATTTACTGCTTACACTATGTCAATTTAAAATAAGCAATACTTATTATTAACTTTAACACTATGAACTCCAGGGGTAGTTTTATTACAATAATATGAAGTAATTCTACTAATTTTATAACAAATACAAAAATAAAATACCTTACATTTACTCCTTGATATTATCTAATAGAAAAAATACATCACTTCCAAATTGTCCCATTTTTCTATTAATAACAATAACTATCGTTACTTTTTAAACATTCTTTAATGGGTTTTATGTATGCCAAACAAAGACGGTGATACTCAAGGTTTATTAACCCTTCGTTAGGCGCGCGGTCTACGATCGTAGACCACCCCTGTTCGGATTAGTCCTTATCAATTGGTGTGCATTATTGCTAAGTACCGTTTTGGGTACCTGCATTTTTAACATTAACTAATAGAATGAGTGCGTTTCTAGCGTTTATAAACTCTGTTTCGCTGTTATATTTATCGATTTTATATGAGAGACATATGCAATATATGCCTTTCAGAGAAGTAATACTTGCCACTGTGAGGAGAACTCATGTATTACCAATGTGTATGAATTATATAATGTATTTAGCGTGGTAAAATGTTTAATTTTTATAGAATACAATGATTTTTTTCATTTCTTTATGATTAGTAGAACACCTTTGTATATATATGTTCATCAATCTGAGGTATATCTTTATTTATGTTATTACCACCTTTAAATCAACAGGTAAATATACAAAAACTTAATATTTTGTTTATAACTGTTAGATATACAATATATAATAAGACTTAGTAAAATAAAATATCTAATTGTTCATATTATTGAATAATACGAATGGTCTACAATTGTAGACCACGCGCCCAATCATGTAAGTTTTTGCCGCGCGCCTAACGAAGGGTTAAGTGAATAGGTTGCCTCAATCGCATAGCTTGTAGGTGATCGCGCGCAGCGTGCAGGGAGAGTGCAACGTCACTGCCAGTCGCGCGACATTTCACGTTATAGCGCGCTCTCAGTCTGTTGCATAGGTAATATATTTGTCTGTTGCACACTTGCAGTGTGAATTATTGTGTTTCTTAACAAAAACTGCATAAACTGTTACAAAAATTCTTTCATTTTCTATTACATTACGTACTTGAATAACGCTAAAATTTTCTTTTTCTTTCAAATTACATTTCCTCATACATTACTTATATTTCTTTTTCATAAGCGGCAAAACAAACCGAACCGGCTGGTCTAAATTTCTAAAATCCTCTAGGAACGTAGCTATTTGCAGGAGATGTCAGGCGTCGTGTCCAGTATTTTGTTTTAATACGTCTTTTTCATCGTTTGATTACAGTGGCGTGTCGTGAGGTTTAAGTTTGGAGGGGCGCAAATCGAATAAGCGCGTTGTAGGCGCCGGTGCCGCCGCAGGCTAAAATTTTGGGGGTGCCACGCCGAAAAAAAAGTCAAAAGTTGCTCGTTTTAAATAAAAGTTCACCTACCTATAAAATCTTTAAAGTCTAACTAAGGCACTGTCTAAGTAGAAAAATGAAAGAACAAAATATTTACACAAATTAAACAAAATAAAATAAGTAGGTAAAAGACCTGTTTTCGGCTTTTCGTTCGCAACTTTGCGATAACTTTAAGTCTGGTAACGGTCTCCCTAGTTCTTTAATTTTAAGTTTATCGACTAACGGCAGCCTATCAACATTTATTTGAATAATATAATTTACCGTATTCATTATCACAGCCGCACGCAACAAACAAAACGAAAAACTCGGCATGATACATACAAACACAACGGCAAACGATAAGATACTGCCTCCGCCGCCGATATCTTGCGGCCTCATAGCACGTTACGATCGTGTATCATCCTGTGGCTTTCGGGCTGTTTCGTATGCTTTTCAAATGCTACACTGCCGGGCGCTGGTTGCGGGCGCCGAGACTTTAGCAAAGTAATAATCCTCGTTGCGCGAAACTATTAGGTATTAGATGAATGAGATGATAGAAGTAGACTAGATATTTAGTTTTTTGTTGAAATTTAGAAATTTTATTTGGTTTAGTTAGTATGTATGTATCAATTTGGAAACATTTAAATTGTGGTACGTTATTAACAATCCTTAGGAGGGGCGCGCGGCCAAGCGGCCTTATAGAGCAACCGCCACTGTTTGATTAGTATTTTCAAATAGTTCACTCATATTTACACCTTTTTTACATTGTTCTAAGACTCGATAAAGGACTACGTTTTCAAAGAAAAAAAAAACTACGAATATACACAAATAAATACACACCTAACCTACGAATGAAATATTTAAAAGAAAAACTGCTACAAATATCTACGAAAAGAAAGTTTTCTTTGCTACTTACAATTTGATCCCACAAAACTTTTTCTAAATACCTGTTATGCAGTATTGCAAGACCGACCGAAACTGTACTAACAAATAGAGAAATACGAGTTCAACAGAGAATAAACCCAGTTAACAATTTTACAGATATTATATATAATATAAATGTAATTGGTCTACTTCTTTATATAAATTTAAGGTATATTTTAGGTATACTTTTCGTATTAATGTCCGCATTTTTTTTCTTCTATTATATGTATATCTTATATAGGGGAATATACATAAAGTAACCAACGTAGTATCTATGTATTATATTAAATATGAATTCTACAAGTTATGTATTTATAGGTTATATAATTTGTATGTATTCTATATATATTTTTTTGGGGGGTAAACTGGTGTACTCTCCATTTTTTTTCTAGGTCCACATATGACCACCTAATAAAATCATAATTTTTAATAATAAGTTTATTTAATATTAATATACATATACAAAATGATGTACACCTAACTAGACCAATGGTTTCTTTGCCTTTATTCTTGACGAAGCAAGCCGAAACCATTCACTCACCACACTTTCATAATCACTTGATGTAGTTGAGGTGTAGCTTGTAGCTACAACATCTAAAACATTCACCATGAGTGCATTAAAAAATCAGAATGAACATTTACCTTTTATTATATTAATGATCGTTGTATCTTTCATTTTAACATTTCCCCGTTGCCCTAACCAAGAGCACGATTTTGCCATGCTGTTGCTATACATAGCCCTCAAGCATCTATGAATATTGTCCTTGTAGCTTTTGCCACCAATTTGTTCTATATATTGAATCTACATCATTTCTATTAAGAGTGGTACTAGTACTAGATAAGAAAAATTTTCAACCTACCAGGGCTTTTTTAGTTGTAGAATTTAAGTGTTCTTCAAATTCCACCAGCTGAGCGACCTCCTCAAATGGAAAGTATTGTTTTATCGCTTCAGTATTTTTTCTTGGTCTATTTTTGGATAATTCCAGTTTCATCAATTTTTTGTGTATTGATTTTAAATACATATTATTTTCCAGCTGAAAGGAGGAGGCACACTTTTAATGAGGTTTCCAAAAATGACGGAATTGGATGAAATTTTAGTATATTGTAGATATCGACTTTCTGACCAAAAAGTCTCATGGGCCCAAAGCGATCCTATGGCTGGTTTCCGAGATACAGTGGCGGGTATGGGGTATCTTGAAAAACAGGAATTAAATTATAAATACCATAAAAGGTTGACATTTTCTTTAAAAAAGTAATGCAAGTAATTTAATTTGATCTTGGGCGGCTATTTAGGATGTCAGGTGCTGATTTTTTTTGTGTACAGGGTGTGCATTGTACAGGGTGTACAACTAAGAAAGGAGGCCGGCCATAACTCAGAAACTATTTGAGATAGAACAGTGAAATAAAAAATCTTATAATAAATGTGGCCAAGAGAAAATGCTGGAAATTGTTTTCAATTTCATACCATTGCCACCAGAGGGCGTTTCTCGGATTTCAATTTGAAATTCCCATTTTTTGGGCAATTTTTCTCAGTAATGCATTTAAAAAAATATATTCATTGTGAACTAGTGATCAATATGTAAAACTTTGTTTAATGAATTTTTACGATTGCTGTCAAAATAAAGGGACAGGGATCTAAATTACGTGTTACTAGAAAAAATCATGTAACTTCGAAACGGGTTGCTTGAATTTGTCAATATTGGTCTCGACGTAAAGAGAATACTTGATATTATCCAAAAAATCCAAAACCACAACAATTTGTTATCTCCGTCTACCAATAGAGGGCGCAACTTGTAGAAGGAACATAAAGTCACTAAATACAGGGTTATCATAAAAGAATGGTGCGGTTTCAGTAATTCGTAGGAAGATTCTAGGGAAATTTCTAAATGTTGTGAAAGTGTCCAACCCAAAAGTTTGTTTATAAGCTGTTCTAACCTCAACATCAGTTCTTGTACTGTTGTTGCGGTGAGTTTAGTGAGTTACTATGTTCTCGGTTCAAGATAAAGCAAAGTGTGTTTTATTGATGGCTGAATTAAAATCCGTAATTTTAGTTCAACGTGCGACTAAGGGCGCCCATATTGAAATTTATTAATTATGTAAAAAAACTGTTTGAGACGACAAATTAGATTAATAAACAACATTTACTGTAAGTAATTCTGTTTTTCTTTAAACAATGTTCGAAAGCGCACCATTCTTTTATGATAACCCTGTATTCTAAAGTACCGCAACGTTCGCCACTTCGAACATATAACAAAAGGAAGGAATATCCCTATAGTTTAGTAGATGGTACAATGTAACGGAAGTTACGCAGGCTTTACGTCACAGTGACGTAACAGTAAACCATTTGTGATTGGTCAAACGGGTGTAGCGTGCAGTTTGTCGATTTAAAATAAAAAAATTACCAGTAGCGTAGAATTCATTATACGGTTAAGAACATAGAGAATGTGCAAAAAATTAGAAATATGCATACCAAATTAATTATGTTTAAAGGGCAATAAAATTTAAAAAAAAATTTATGCATTTTATTTTGTTTACAGCAGGCGCGTAAACATACAAATGTTGGATTTACGACCCTGCTTAACAGTACACCAATGACTCGACGGAATACGTCACAGTAGGTAGCCATATTGGTAAACCATTAATGTTACTCATTTTGCCATATACTTGTTCCTTCCTTTTGTTATATGTTCGAAGGTTCGCCATTTTGGGGTTAAAGTTTTGGCGGCAATTTCAAATATTGAAGACCTAGTCACTAGAAAATTTAATGACTTTATGAAGTGTTTGATAAAAACTAAACTAACATTAGATACTTATCAATATATTTCTTAAAAATTATTTGTCATTGTTATTAAAAGGTACAGTTTAATTGAAAGATAAAAAATTTGGGACTTTGCCAAACGAACCTAACATACGTTTTTAAAATTGACATTTTATTTTGTCGTGTTAATACTTCATTTAGAATCGTTATTTAAATCACAGAAAAGGATAACTAAAAAATACAGCAAGTAGTGTGTAAGAATAAGAAGACGAGCCTGTCTATGGGAAAACTACAAGTTTATGATGTTTTTCAAATTGCCGCGTTTCAAACCAAGTGTCAAACGTCAAATTTAGTAATAGTAAAACTTTTTAGACCAATGGTCTAAGAGTGAAATACTAATTTTCATCGTATGTCAAACACAGATGTCATTTTTCCGCCATTTTGGGGTTAAAATTAGCTTTCTCTCTCTAACTCATTGGAACATAAGGTTGCGGTACTTTAGAATATTTAGTGACTTTAAAGGAACAAAACGGCCGACTTTTCTAAAAAAATTCAAATGGTACCAAATATTTTTTTCCCTGCTATTGGAAGGAAAATTCATAAGGGAGTAATTTAAAAAAAAATTATCTCAATATATAGTACCGAAGATATAGTCAAAAATGTGGTAATATAAGAGGCAATTTGAGGTATAAACAAATCGTAACAGCACGTCAAAATTCATTAAACAAAGTTTTACATATTGATCACTAGTTCACAATGAATATATTTTTTTAAATACCTTACTGAGGAAAATTGCCTAAAAAATGGGAATTTCAAATTCAAATCAGTGAAACGCCCTCTGGCGGCAATGGTATGAAATTGAAAATAATTTCCAGCATTTTCTCTTGGCCACATTTATTATAAGATTTTTTATTTCACTGTTCTATCTCAAATAGCTTCCGAGTTATGGCCGGCCTCCTTTCTTAGTTGTACACCCTGTACACAAAAAAATCAGCACCTGACATCCTAGACAGCCGCCTAAGATCAAATTAAATTACTTGTATTACTTTTTTAAAGAAAATATCAACCTTTTATGGTATTTATAATTTAATTCCTGTTTTTCAAGATACCCCATACCCGCCACTGTATCTCGGAAACCAGTCATAGGATCGCTTTGGGCCCATGAGACTTTTTGGTCAGAAAGTCGATATCTACATTATACTAAAATTTTATCAAATTCCGTCATTTTTGGAAACCTCATTAAAAGTGTGCATCCTCCTTTATAAATCTTTTCTGAAATAAAAATTATTTTACTAAATTAAAATTTTCTCATGTTTTCACATGTTCATCTTGTTGTTCATAATTATGCCCTTCTTCCTCTTGATTTAACAATTGCTCGTTCATTGGTGGTATGTATTTTGAAGTTGAAGTAATCGGTGTTAAAAATTCACCTTCCACTTCATAATTTCCAATTACTATAACAAATATTATTCAAAAATTAAACTGCATAAAAAAATCAATTATTTGTACTACCTGATTCTATTGCCATAATTTGCCTCGTTGCATCTTCAAGAATTTTATCATCTGCAAAACAAGTATATAAAAAAAGTGTAATAAGACCGAAATAGTATTGTGAATAAAACAAATTTGAATCACAATGAAAAAAATAGCATAAAGTACTAACTTGCACTTGATTGGTTATTTGTTAACTGTTGCTTATGTCTGCTGTTCTTAATTAATTGTGGTGGTTTATCGATACTTTCGGTAGGTACTATCTGCAACAAAATAAAAAAATTCCAATTGATGTTAACTCTTAATTATTATCAAAATTGATATCAAAAATAACTGGTTTACCTTCATCGCTGGCATCTAAATTAAGCCACTTGCTGTTTGGCTTTGGTCGTCGTCTTGTTTGTTCGTCCAGTGAAGTATAATCAGGATCTTGCGCAATCCGTCTTGCTTTCTCCAAAGTATCTACATTATATAGAATTACATGGTTTTTTATTTATGAACGTTGCTCCAATAATAATTAATCAGAATTAGTTACTCCAGGTTGTTGGAGACCTTCTAGTGGAGTTGCTGGGCGGTCCTCGTTCGTTTGTCTTCCCAACCATTGTTGTCGTATCGTCTTATATTTTACTAATTGTATGATATTGCTGTACCCCCTTTATAATGATGTTGATGTCGTTTTTATGTTTATTTTTCCCTTGGACAAAGTAGCTGGATCAAACATGATTATTACCATAGCTGCCGTTATTGATTCTCTTGACCCTTCCGAGCATCAATAAAGACTGGCCTCCGTACCAGTCGAAACGTCGGCCATATAGAAGCACACGGTGTATCTATAACCTTTTCCGCCCAGCAACTCCACTAGAAGGTCTCCAACAACCTGGAGTAACTAATTCTGATGGTTTTTTATTTGTTTAAACAGCAAAAAACAAAGAATGTTTAAATGTAAATTGTAAAAACTTTCATAGTTACCATAATAGCCTTCAATGCGGATTGGTTCAATTGTCCAGTCATTCCCTGGGAGCACATTTCTGATCATTAACTGTCCACAGTTTTTGTGGTTTGGCCAGTAACAGTGGACTCCATCTTCCAATAACCATGAGGTTGGAATTTCAGAGAAAGAACCATCCTCATTTGTGAATTGCACTACAGCAAATGCCATCTAGAAATTTAATTTTCGAGTACAAAATTGATCCAACACAAAGAGTTCTGAACATTTTATTCTCTGTTTTAGTAGATAATATATTAACAAGATTCAAAAATATAAATAATGACTCAACAATCAGGATGCAGAATGGGAAACACAATACTGTTCTGTTCACATATTTGAAATCGCACACATTTCAATTTTATGGTACTTATTGGCACTTCTACATTCAATATTTTATCTGAGGATTTTAGCACATAAATCTTAAAATTGCTGGAATCACAAGGCGATGTAAAAAAGTCATTTAAAATAGTATACAAATTGACTAAAGCACAAACAACCGAATCTTTATAAAACATTGTTTTAATTATTACTGCAACATTTCCATCTCGTAATATACAACAATTATTCGGTTTTTTCCAAGATATTTTAAATGTTTTAAATTGCACTGAATAAACTTGGTTCATCTTTTCGACAATTACTGGATAACTAATAGGAATATTACTGTGATCTGTATAACCAGTCTCCATAATACGATTATATATTTGTTGCAGTGGGTTAGCACAAGCCTTAATTTTCTTTTTAATTTTATACATGTAATTTTCGAATTTGAATGCGCTAAAGTTATCAAGTTCACCAAAGTTTTCGACATCAGACATATATGAATAAGATTGTGGACGTTATAAGATATGTATTGGTCACCATATAAGTTTGAATACTTTTTTACAAAATAAAGTAGAAGTTCTTGGGCGTATTCTCTATATTCTTTCACTAATTCAACACTGCATAGAATACGAATTGCAATGCTTAAACATAAAAAATGTTCATAATAAGTCTTTCTTAGAACATCTTTCAAAACAACTACTCCTCCATAAATTAAAAAAAAACGTAGCTCAGTAGCCTTCCACCTATCGATTTCCAATAAACTCCTCGGTGTCCTATTGAATTCACAAGGTACTGATTTATGAAAAGATAGATATTTCTTAACTACAACTTCTTTCGCAGCATCGTTTAATCGTAGATCTTTTTTACCTTTTATCCAAAACTGAATCAGTTTTTTGGTGACTCCAAGGCACACTAGATGCATATAATCAAGAGGTATTTGACTTATCATGCCTATATTTAAATTTTGTAATATGCTGTAAGATTTATGATGTTCCTCCTGATAATGTGGATCATTCTGTTGGAAAGAGGAATCGGTACGTAGCATTGCATCCAGCTGTGGAAACGTAATCCTATTTTCGATAAAAGTACCTTCAGTTGTACATTTTGGGCAACCAAAGTAACCAGTGTGGTTTTTGATACCTGCTATAAATGCTCTCGCAGGAGCATCACATATAAATGCATTGAGTTTAAAGCCAACATGTTTATCGTTCAAATCAAATCCATTTTGCATAAGACGTTCAGCTTCATCACAAAAACATTTCAAATATTCGTTTACTTCAGTAGGTTTACTCATTCCGTAAAAGATTCCAACAATAAAAGGTTCCGTGTATGTTTGCTCCATAACGATTGCTCCTTGAATTGGCCAGAACTGTGCACCTGAGCTATTTGATATAGGAAGCCCATCAATATTGATATTAACAGAAACATTATTATGTGTGTAATTGTAACGTAACATTGAGGAAATCAACATTTTTTGCAATCCAAAATGTATATATTTACCACCTGCGATTTTAGATATTAAACTAGAAGTGTTGACAGGTGTTTTCATAAAAGTACGAACATCTTGAGGTAAAGAATCATGTCCATGGTTACGCAACAAAGGTAACAACTCGTTTACAAACCCATGAGTGATATTGTATTTGGCAATCAAATTCCTTAGCTCATTTTCAAAATTTAAACTTATTGTTCGAGTCTCTGAAGATGGAGATAAAATAACTAGAATCGATGAACACGATGATGCAGATGAACAATCCGAAAATGTTTCATTACATTCCTCAACTTCAGATGATGTAAATTTATGATTACAAAGTGAAATCGAAGGTAATTTTTTTTTAGAATTTGTTTTATCTCCACAAAGTTCACCTTTGAATGATACTGATGATTGGTAAGCAACCCTACGTCTCTGTTGCCGTTCAGATAATTCAGCAAATTCCTTAACTTTCCGTTTTCTACTCATTTTTAATATCTACAATTAAATAAAGTTGTATTGACGCTTAAAGACAATACACCTACTCGTTATTTCTTCATTAAATTTATTGTCAATAACATTGCATGACTGTTAATTTTATGCAAAAGTAGAGTAAGTTCATTATTTAAACTTAAAGATTAGGGGAATTGCACAATAAAATCATAGAACACAATACAGAGGTCATTATTTAATGCATTTAATATTTACTAATATTAAAAATCTTACCTGAAGAGTTGTAGATTGTAGGTGCTCGGAAAATACACAACACAAATACTTTCACTCAACGCAAATACACATGGCAGCACGAACATAAAGTCGATAGTTGCTAGTTCAATCAGAGCAAACATCTGACCAATAAGGCTACACTAAAACGGCGGATACTTTAAATCTTTGTAGATTTTATGTACACAATCTGAATATAGGTTATATATATTTTGTGTATACATTTTTGTTATATTGGTTTAGAATACACTTTTTTACATACTAAGATAAATATGTACATAGAATCTATGTAATTCAATTTTATATCCACACTACATTTGAAGTTTTATGACAACTTTATATACAGTTTCTTACATACTTTAACGTACATAGAACGCACATGTATCCTATATAACTATAACTACATCATGCGGTTTATATGAAAAATCTGTAGACTGTACATAGAATCTACATGCATGTTTACTGGGAATAGGCACGAAATAAGAATAGTTTACGTAATAACTTGCTTTGTTTATAAGTAAGCATAAAATATACCGTCCACATCACTTTACAACGGAATTCGTATTGCCTATCTTAAAATTTAAAAAGATCTACCTACTTGTAGGTATAATTTATTGTAATAAGTAACACTTTTGAACTTTTTTGTATAGAAATATGAAACGAAAATACAGCAATTAGTTACTTCCAAAAAAAAATGTACATAATACCAAGAACTTAATTCATACACTTATAAAATATATTAAAATTTGAATATTCTAATTCAAATTTAATGGTAGGCGTATCTAAAAAGACTGACGATGACGTAGCCTTACTCAACCAATCGAAGTAAATCTGTTCATTGAGGTAACCTATTCACTTAATAAACCTTGGGTGATACTAACACGTTGCGGGTTGCATACTCTACAAAAATGCCTCACCTGTTTTAACGTTGCGTCCGTTCCAGTTAGTATAGAGTTCAATGCCTATACTATACTAAATTGACGTCGCTACAGTACCATTTACTAAGTCGAACAATTGGTCAAAGAAATGTAAAAGTTGTGCTGTGTCTTCTCATGACACACCGCCCAATGTGTTCCCAGTATCTGTAAAAATCGATTAATTTATGTACATGAATATACAACATACTAACCAAGTGAACTCACTAATCTTAAAACAGATACCACTCTCTAATTAAATATTTGAGTTGCCAATTTTACCTTCATTTTTTTAATTTTGTGACATGCTCATCAGAGGTACGTGGCAAAGCCCGTAAGCCTTCCAATGTATTTGGAGCATTGTCACACTCATAAAGTGTAATTATATGCTCCCATTTAGCAATCTTTATATTGCCAAATTGGATGTATTTTAAAGAGTTTCAAATAAAATTATTCCTAATTCCCTTTAGTAGATGGGGTGGATCGTAAAGGGTAAATATTTTGATACCATTTACCTCAAAATAATTGCCCCGTGGTTCCAGTTGTTTTGGTAAATACTTTGCTTTTGTATCATCAATAATTAAAGATTTTATTACTCTACAATTTACTGCTGACTGGTCACAAATTGTGGCTATAGGTTTTACACCTATTTTAATTAAGGCTTCTAGTATTTTTAATAACAAACTTTTAATTTGAGTTACGTGTGCACCACCATTACTACAAAATGCATAGCATACTGGCTGTTTAAATTTCTTCTTTACCCCACGGACCATATAAAGACTAAAGCATGGTCAACAAATTCTGGTACACGTTTGTTATTGACACCTTCAAACCCTTCTATATACCCCTTCCTCTCATTATAATGCAATGATGGCATTATTGCGCCATTTCATCGAAGATAACATACACATATTTTTCTTCAGATGATAATTCCTTTGTTAAATTAAAAATGGTTTCAAAAATATGTTCTGTTAGACCTGGTTCACATACAACATTGGGAATTAGCCTATCCAATGTTGATTTGCTTGTAAAGTAAAGAAATTACTTTTTCAGGTAATTTAAATCGATGTTGTTTTACCAATTTCTCTAAATTGGCAACGAATAATATCGGCAGCAGCTGAATTAAATTTCGACAGTTTTTGGTCTAAGGTTCCCTTATTTATTAATTTTATAATGTCAAGACATTTTGATGAATTGTTTTATCAAGACCATGTTCTATTTCTAACCAGATATTATCTAAATCTAATAACTTTAATTCAGTTAATTTAGTTTCTGTAAAAGAAAAAGGCAAAAGTTTCCACTGATATTCTAACTTTTCAATATCTATTCAATTTTTGTACTGTTTAATATAATACCATCACAAAAATTTGTATGAAGACCTCTATTTGCAAGATCCAATGCAACTGTTGGCGTTAATATATTTCATTGTTTAAAAGCTTTCTGAATTCCTTTCCCAGTAGTAATATAAAAATTTAAACATTTAAGCTTAAATTTTATTCTTTTGTAAATCTGCTGGGAATTTTTTAATAAATTCATTACATGTAAAACCTAGTCCAATTTTTTCCAACTCTACATAATCCTGAGGTTGTCTAATGTCAGTTCTATAACATTTATGAACCAATTCAGGTTTTACAAAATTCTGAGTGAATTGCCAAAAAATGGTTAAAGATTTACTATGCATTCATTAATTAACACAGTTCTGCTCTGAAATAGAGCGTTAAAAGAATTAAAATCATTTAATGAATAAAGTAAGAATAATAAATACCCTTTGTATAAAAGATTATTCATAGCTTCCAAAATTATAGAAGCCATTTTTTTAAATGATCTTCAGCTACAGCCAAAGAAAAAAAGCGCAGGAGTACATCCCAATTTTCTAAAATACGCTTAACACAATTATACATACTGAACCACCTTGTAGATGATAACTTTAAAATCCTTTTCTTTCACTATTAAAGTACTCCTGGAATTCTAATAAAATTGCGAACCGTTTTGAACTCCCAGAAATGTATGTGCCAATACTGCGAATGAGGTCTTCGGGTGATCGGGTGAAAAGGAGTTATTTCTTCCATTACGGCAGCCCCATCTGAAGCTACGCCCACTATATTTTGAATAGAAATTTTGAACAACACTAAAAAGTTTGTCTGTGCTACAATCCTTTGCATCTAATTCTATTAGTTCTAATAATGATGTTGTCACTTTTTCATTACGAATATATCGGCCCTACAAAAAAAACAATGAAATTATATTTAAGTGAAACTGAAAAAATAAATAGGTATATACCAAAACACAAACATTTTTTGTCAGATACATCTGTGCAGTGTGCTTTCATCCAAAAGTAGACTAAAAAAATTGTTTCTTAAAATGATAATTAAATCATCAGTTTCTTTTTTTGCCAGCACAGATTTTACAACCTCCGTACGCTTAGTTCTTCCCATTTGTACCCCATTTAGAATATTAGAATCTGGCGCAATCTTTTTCAGAAGTGGAATGAAATGATCGGCAGTTGCAAACACAAAGGCTATATTATGTTAAGCAAAGAAAGCTGCTAATCCTGCTTATTCTGTTTATTTATATACATATTTCCGTTTTTTTGTTTAAACAATAATTAAATTAAGAATAATGATATAATGATAAATAACAAAACATATTATGAACAAACAAGACAATGGAAAATGGTTTTGCGTGTTGCACTTGGCGCCAAAAATAAGCTTTGCATTGCAGTTACCCAACCAAGAGGTTTGTATTTTACCGAGTAAATTTGGGTTGCTTAATAAGAATTTGTTGCCTTTAGGTTGACAGTTTTTCGAGTCAAATTGCTAAAGGAAACAGATTAGAATTTAAACAACACAAATTTACTCGGTATAAATACAAACCTCGAGTGTAATTTCGGCAGGACAATTTAACGAACAAGAAATTTAGAAATCCGTTCGTAACTTTACCAAATCAACTCATTCTTAAAATAACACAATAATCATATAATCAATTATTGGCAAATGTTAAACTATGTATTTATACGGCGGGCACAGATACTGCGATAGTTGATTAGAAAATGAAAGTGAAAAAACCATTTATTTTTTATTATTATTATTTTATTTATGTATCGCTGTAAAAGTGACAATTGCACTGCGGCTAATGCGATTTTTTATACATGAGCACATGAGTTAAATTGTCATATTTAAATTTTACACAATCACAAAAATTTTAAATAAAAAAAAAACACGTCCGAAGAAGCTGTCCATCCTACAGCGAAACGTAGCATGTATATTTGACAATTAATGTCATCTTAAGAACAAAAACAACTGGAAAATTTTTGTTCTACAACACATAATCATCACCCATCCAGTACCTAAACCTTAATTAAAGTAAAGTATTTGCATTTAATGCAGTTGTAACTTTTGGGCCTAAATATATTTGATCTAATGGGAAATAATTTTCAGGAGTACGCAATACGCATCAGCCATTCGTGGATAAATAAAATGGATTTTAGGCGTTTCAGATTGAATTTTAAATTCATATTCACAAAAATTGGAAGTACATACTCAAGAAACTCAAGGTAAAGTTTATTTATAGGATTGTTTAGCTGTTTAGCATATCATTGATATCTCAAGCTCCTGACACTTGATGAAATGATTCAACTCTAAAATATTGTTTAAGAGCTTCAAATTGTTCTAAAACTCTACCTACTAGAGCAGGGGTGGCGAACCTATGGCACGCGTGCCAGAGGTGGCACGTAGAAAAAAATTGCTGCCACGTTATAATTTTGAAAAATTCAGTGCGAAAATAACATTTTTCTCGTTAAAATTATAAAATTATTAAATTAATGTCTTTTTGATGCCTAAGATTTAACGATAACACTTTTTAAATAAACTAACGATGCAACTACGTAGGACGAATTTAGTCAAAGTATTAAAGCTCTCTGTTAGCGTTCGAAAAGTTCTGCGCTAGATGGTGGACCCGTCGTTATCATTCGTTGTCACTCTGCGCGAGTATTGTTTAACCACGCAGAACTATAAGTTACCAGTATTGTGGTTGTATGGTCGCGTATTTTTATTTTTTTATAGATATTATTTGAAAATTTATTTTATAACAATTATTTTGAATGAATATTGTTAAATAAATGAAAAACTACCTTCCTAACTTCTTTTATTATTAAACTTATTTCATGAACGCCCATAAAGAGGGGTAAGAGGGGGCAGTTACCCCCCCCCCCCCCCCCCCCCGGACTTGGGCTCTAAGCAATAATAATTTCTTAAATAAACGAAACGTTTTTTTAATATGCTTCATATTGTTGAAATAGCTAATGATCTTCCCCAAATCCCCCCGGGAAATTACTGTATGGGCGTTAATGCTTATTTTTTTTCATTTTTAAAATTATAATCATAATCTTTATTCATTTGTTAATAGCATAACTATTTTAAAAACGTCATGTAGAACAATATATCCAGGTACATAAAAAAATATAATATTTGATACATATAACATAAAGTGGTATATAAATAAAAGTAACTAATAGGCACATAAAAAAAACCTGGCACGTTAGAAAATGTATCTATTTTATTCGCACATTTTTGACATGCGTTTATGAAAAGGTTCGCCACCCCTGTACTAGAGAATTCAATGAGAGTCATCTTGTTTGGGATGTACGTAACATTTTATGAGGTTTTATATTTAAAAAACTTGAAATTCTTTGTATTTTATTTTTTTTAACCTACTTATAATCATTTTTTCTGCAGAATCTGGAATTCTCTGACACGCGTATGAAGCGCATAATTCCAAGGAATGACATAAGCATTTTATAACAAATAAATTGGGAACATCTTTTAAAAGATGCGTTTTTAAGGAGTTAACCCCCATCATCGTGTTAGCACCATCTGCTGCAAGGCCAACAAAATTTATTCTATGAGGTAGATATATCATTTTCGTTTAAAAAAAATTACAATGATTTTATATACATTTTGGCAGCTGGCGTCTTTAATTGCAATAAGATCAAGAAATTCATCCTTTTTGTTAAAATTTTCATTATACCGAACCACTAAAGCCAAAATTTTTTCTGCTGAGATGTCGGTTGATTCATCTACTAACAGAGAAAAATAAGTGCTCTTTAATTTATGTATCAAATTTTCAAAACTTGTCTGACCTAAAATGTTAATAATAGCTGTGCATTTTGTCCTGCCACAAGACATTTCATCTATTTGTGAAAGTTCCATTCCAGATTCACAGATAGATTTTATGAGTTGCGTAACATGGTTTACAGAATTAATGGAAATATTGTGCTCTGCAATAAATGCCACAATTTTGATTTCATTTTGTTTTACAATGTTGGTTTTTACAGTTTTAAATGTTTTATACACATTCTTTGTGCCACTTATTGAATTTATTTTAGCAATATGTTTTTTTTGACATATTATGTTATTTTCCAGAGCAGATAAACCACCAATATAGTCTTTATTACAAATGCTACACCTAAAGTAATTCTTACTGCAGCGACTTACTTCCAACCAACTTTTAAATTCTTCACAGTGCTTCCATTCAGATCTGTATTTATGTGCATATGATTTCTTCCTTTTTCCAATTTTTTTTGTTCAATGGGAATATCCATATCCTCTTCTGGAGAAATGCAATCCCTTTCTATTGTTTAGATTGTTCTGGTACTGTGATGGTTTTCTTTTTTCTTATTTATTAAAAACTGTTCCATGTTGATCTATTAATAAGACAACATTTGTTAACCCATACAGCATTTTTTCAAATAATGATACAGTTACGGTGTACGGTGACATCTACTAACTCTTATGATCACTGTGTTAAGAGTTAAGAGGAGTCTGTACAATAAAAATCATTTTAAAAACCTGACTTTCTGGATCGTCCGAGTCATTAATGAATACTTTCAATGTTCAATAAAACTAAACCTTCCCAATGGAACGTTTTTCTTCGACATACAAGGGTGATTAAAATTAGGTGAAGTTAAGCGACAAGTTTCGGCAAGAGAATTGCCATCATCAGGCATCTAAAAACAACCACATCTAGACAATTGAGCTAAGAGCTAAAAGTACTTACATGAAGTTAATTTGAAATTGGTAATTGTAAAAATTAATAAAGTGGGCAGCCAGGCATAGTAAAGCACCGGTTCAAGGTATGATAAACAAGTAAGATTTCAGCGCTGAAAAGCTGTTCAAGTTCCACCTGATGTTGTCGTTTATATTTTCCTGTAGCTGTATTTGTACGTCTTTTTTAGTCTGATCCATTTCTTGTTGAGCTAAAAGTTTATTTCTTACTGTTGTTCTTCTTTGGTCTGAGATTATTTCTGCCGTCCTAAGCTCAAAAGTCCTATCCCACAAAATTGTCACTTTTTACCTAAATACATTTTCGGTGTGCAAATACATTTCTTTAACTATATTACTAAGCAAAATTGTCCAATCTACACGGCAAATAACATTTATCAAGCATCCACTTATGTCCTATCTACAGAAGCACTATATATTTATAAGAAAGTTTGTCCTATCTAACAATACAAACAAAATCTGTCCTAACTGGCATAACGGACAAACTCACTTAGTAAAGCATAGTACCAATGGAGTGTAAAATGCTAAGCGAATTTGTCCTAACTGGTAGATACGACAAATAGGTTTTGTAATTTCCAACTTCTTGACTTGACAATTACCTAACCTCAAAAAGTTATTGGTGTAGTGTTAACAATCAGTGCTAATTAATGTCCATCCTTTAACAGTGAAATTTGTTTATTTGTTTACGTAATATAAAAATAAGTAAGTAGTTACTTTTTTCAGTTTATTTTTCCTTCATTAAAATGGTAGTGTACAGCAATATTAATTGTTTGTAAAATTATATTATGTAGGTACTTTTTATTTGATTTGGTAGAAAGATTGATTAAACTTTAACACAAAAATTACTTTAAAGAAAATAATTTTGTAACATCCCGGGAGAAGATATACAAGATTGTTATTGACCATCAATAATTTACATTTGTAATTCTGTTTTCAGGATGGCAGGCGTTGTAAACAGTAGAACCAAAAAGTTAGTAACGTTAGCATTAAACAAAAAATTGAAACAACAATTGCAAACAACTAAAAGAAAGAAGAAATTACCAAATTCTGGATTTGATTCTGACTATCAACCGCAAAATGACGAAAGCGAATCTTCTTGTGATTCTGAAATCATTCCTTTTAAGGGAAAATCAGTTTCTGAGACATTACTAGTAGATCATGTGACAGCCGATTGTGTTCCTACGAAAATTAATACAGTATTACAGGAGAAATCAGTAGATATGAACGAGTCCATCTTTGATATGGCAGAAAACATCGTTAGACAAATCGTTACTGAATGTCTTGACACTGCCGAAAAAGCACACGCACAAACGTTCACAAAAAAAGGAAAACCACGAAAACGTCAACGATTCGATACATCAGTACAAGAAAGAAAAAGAATTAAACTTTTATCAACGGTTACGAGCCACTCGGTTAAGGAATCTTGTAATAACTTAACATGTCCGCTTAAATGTACAAGCTTTATAGATGAAAATCAACAAAAAGAAATAAACACCCAGTACTGGAATCTCTCTAAAAAAGAACAACGTTTCTATGTCAGTGGCTGTGTTCAACATCTTAATAAAAAAAGGTGCACAACTACTGCCCCTTCAAGAAGACAGAATAGTTATAGATATTTCCTGAAAAAAGCCGATGGGGTGGATATAAATGTCTGCAAAATATTTTTTCTGTCAACTCTTGGATACGAGTCAAATAATGACCGCATTCTAAAAACAATTAGAATGGGAACAAAACAGTCCATTGCCCCAGTGGCAATCAGAAGAGGCCATCGTCCTGCAGTGAATTTTGTTTCAAAAGATGCAATTGTTGGCCACATCAAATCATTTAACCCAACGATTTCCCACTACCGCCTTCGAACATATAACAACAGGAAGGAATATCCCTATAGTTTAGTAGATGGTACAATGTAACGGAAGTTACGCAGGCTTTACGTCACAGTGACGTAACAGTAAACCATTTGTGATTGGTCAAACGGGTGTAGCGTGCAGTTTGTCGATTTAAATTACAAAAATTACCAGTAGCGTAGAATTCATTATACGGTTAAGAACATAGAGAATGTGCAAAAAATTAGAAATATGCATACCAAATTAATTATGTTTAAAGGGCAATAAAATTAAAAAAAAAATTTATGCATTTTATTTTGTTTACAGCAGGCGCGTAAACATACAAATGTTGGATTTACGACCCTGCTTAACAGTACACCAATGACTCGACGGAATACGTCACAGTAGGTAGCCATATTGGTAAACCATTAATGTTACTCATTTTGCCATATACTTGTTCCTTCCTTTTGTTATATGTTCGAAGACTACCGCAGAGAACATGCCCCCAACCGACTTTATTTGCCATCAGATGTAACAGTTACTTTAATGTATGCCCATTTTAAATCTCAGTTTCCAGACTTTAAAGCGAGTTATGAATTGTATCGTAAGGAGGTTTCAAAATTAAATATTTCTTTTGCTCAATTGGGAAATGAAGATTGCTTTCAATGTACTGCTCATAAACTTCATAAAGCAGAAGAAAAACACATTGACCCCAAAGTAGAAACAACCTGTGACATTTGTGTTAGGTATTGCAATCACCATTTGAAATATACATTTAGCAGACAAGAATATCAAAAAGATGCTGAGAAACTTGAAGTTGAAAATGAGCTGATTGTGTCTACGGACTTGGAGAAGGTTGTTATGTTACCTCGCGCAGAAACCTATAAAGAAGTTATTTTTGTGCCCAGAATAATAGTGTTCAATGAGAGTTTTGTTCCGGTTGGCAAATCAAAACATTCCAAACCATTAGCTGTGTTGTGGCACGAAGGTGTTGCTAAAAGAAACAAAGAAGACATCATCTACTTACTATGCATTTTTTCTTAAAAATAAAGATGCCACTCACGTTACTTTGTGGTTAGATAATTGTTCTGCTCAGAACAAAAACTGGGCCTTATACACCTTCTTTGCTTTTCTGGTAAATTGTGGTGATATTAACTTAGAGGAACTGACATTAAAATATTTCGAACCGGGACATTCCTTCATGTCGGCCGATCATTTTCACCACCAAGTGGAATTGGCAATGAAAAGAAAAAAGAATCTTTGGGACTTCGATGACTTTGTGAATTGTGTGAAGTCTTCAAACAACGGCAAGGTGGAAGTAATTCCAATGGAAATGCGAAATTTTTTGAACTGGCCAGATCTGTCTTCACAAGCGAAAAAGAAAAAAACACAGTTCTATTTTGCAAATATGGTGACAGCTGTGTTTAAACGCAATAATTATGATTTTCAATATAAAACTGCCTTTGACCAAACACATTTCCAGACCTTATCTTTTTTACAAGCAAAAGCAATTAAAGCGGGTATTGCATTACCAAGTAGAAGAAATGAAAACCGGAAATTATCCTCAACAAGAATAAAAAACTTACTGTCAACGTTGAAACCTATAATTCCACGTAATAGATTAAATTTTTGGGAAGGTTTGGAGGTGACTGATAAAGAAATAGTTGAACAAGACTTTATTGAATAATTAACTGTTTTTCAAAACTTACTGTATGTGGAATATATTATATCAGGTTAATTATATAACAGTATAAAAACCAGTATTCTTTATTATATTTATTTTGTCCTATATGAAATTTCTTCTTATATTTTACTAAGGTGAAATGTCCTACCTAACAAAACTCAAATTTCTTTTAAGTAATACGAAAAATGAAAGCATCATAAAAAAATGCATTCTTTACTAATACATTTACCAAAATTGTAAATATTTGGTGACAAACAAAAATGCGTTTATCTCATAATACACTTAAAGTCACTTAGGACCTTTGAGCTTAGCAGGGCAGATTTGTTCCAATACATTAATCCTTGGGTACTTTTGTACAAAAAGTTCATGCAGTCCATATGTTGTCATGTCTGTCTCCAACTTAGTGACATAGAAGTGAGTACGCATGATGAATTTGTTAACTTCTTTGCTCCATCTCATGCGTACTCTAGGCATTCAAGCTTAGATTCAAACAGGGAGTGGGTGGTGATGTTGTTGAAGGGGACGAGAATAAAGAATATGATGATCGTCTAGCTAGAGGGTGTGTATGAACCTGTGCTAAGGCTGTATGTTTCTACTGGGTTACTTGGTTTGTCTGTCGTTGTCTCCCCTTCATTGCTAGCTTCGGCTGTAGCAGTTTTGTCGGTGGAAACTCGCTTGATCAATTCCCCACCCAGTTCTCATGCTGTAACGCCCATCATCGGCTCCAGGTGTGCCCCGGCAATTGCCCCTAGGCAGCGGCCCTGTACGTTTGCCTTTAGATTTCGTCTCCATTATGAATGGGTTACCTTCTTTGTTGCCACGTAAGTTCTAAGTGTCGGCCTCCCACGTGAGCTAGCTGTTCAGCTCGGATGTAAGGATGGGATTTTGGGAGGCTTACTATTATTATTATTTAACAACTCTTGCATTGGGGAAGCAATTGACACTAACTTGGTCACACAACTACGTAAATAATTAATTACCCCTAGCATTTTTTGAAGATGCTTTTTGTTCTCTGGTGACTTTAACTCGGTCCCTGTCCTAACTTTATCATCATCATTTCTTCTCCCATGTTTACTAAAAATGTAACCCAAATCTTTAATTTGAGTTTCTTTTAATTGAGTTTTATTTTTAGTGAACTTTACATTGATCTTTTTTGCCCTTTCAACAACTAATTTTAATGTTGCGTCAGTCTTGGCAAGAGTACTACTCTGGGAGTACAAGTACAGAGTACATATTACTACTCTGTACTCTGTACTTTCATCATTACGAAATGTAATAGGATTCATTACTTTTTAGCTTTTACTGTGTTACAGCAATAATGGTAAAAGTATTCTATATTCTGTACTCTACTCCCTGGTAGGAGTAGAGTATGTTCTTCACAACTCGAAACGTTGAACAAAGGATTTTTCCTTATCACTCCAGCCAGCTTACATTGCATACGTATACGCTGCATACTGTGATGCATTTTAAAATTAATACTGAATAGTGCTGGACTCTCGTCTGCTTGCAGTCAAAATGCATGCACAGTACTACAACTTTTTAAATTTTCTGTTGTATGTATTTTTAATCTCCATTCTTTGATGTACCTATTTATCGCTCACCATCAACAGAATTCTCAATGGTAATCAGTTGATTTTATTATTAAATGTCTTTTGTTTAAAATCTTAAATAATTTAAATAAAACCCAAAATAAGATAACTCAAAAAAAAATCAGTTCCTGTCGTGGGCTTTGTTTAAATTTCCTAAATTAAAATCAACCACGCAATTGCATCCATACAATCGTGTTCATGGATTCAGAGGTGAGATTTTCTTTTTTGGTCAATTCATTATAATATAAATTTTGAAATAACTACTTTATATTTTTATGATAATGATTCTACTGGCCAAAGTACTCTACTCTGTACCTAGCAAAACTTACAAAAAGAAAGTACTGAGTATTGTGTACTCTCAGACTTGATTAAAAACAAAAAAGTACTTTGTAATATGCGTCAAGACTGGTTGCGGCATGTTCTTTTTCTGTGTTAGCACAAATTGAAAGATCATCAAAATATATAACAACAGTCTCCAAAGTTAGACAGGTGCCATGCTTATGCCAAAAGGCAGCTGTAAAAATTTATAATACCCAAATGGTGTCGCAAAAGTACCGTAGGTACTCACTCGACTTATCATCTAATTTTATTTTATCTGATAATACCCGCCCTTAAAATCTAGAACAGTGAAAATTTGTTTACCTGCTAGTTTATTAGAGTTAATTTCTTAAAAACTCGGTATTTCAAAGTACTCGGGAATGATATTCTTATTTAATTCATGTGAAACTAAACATAAGCGCAAACTACCTTCTCTATTATTACTAAATTGTGTACTCACTCTAATGCAGTGTCTACTTTAGTGATAATTTCGCAATTACACGAAATTCTCTAATTTATCTTGTTACAATTTAAATGTCTCGTATGTATTGTTTGTTGCATATCCTTTGTAAGTTACGACTTTGTTGATTTTCTATTTGTTTGCTGGATTTTCCAATTTCTCCTTATCTGTTATCAGTCGTCTTTTTCATTTCCTGTGGACACCCATTTTGGCATTCTAGTAGTCCCAAGTTTTCGTTTTAAGCACATGCTCGTGCATTGTTCACTATTTGATTTTTGGTTAATCCCTTTGTATTAAAAGGATCTAAGTGAATTTTTGCTTGGCTATTTAAAAATTACTCACCCGTTAGTTTGAAGAAGTGGTGTTGGTGAATATTTTCTCGCTTCGTCGGATTTAGCGATCTGTGTCTTAGAATCACTCATTAGCTCGTCTACCATCGAAGAGGTTTGTAACTTCGAGTTCATCTCCGCTTCATTAAATACCTCCACCGAACCCTACGTTAGCTTCCGAGCATAGACATCTGTCATCCGGGAGGTATCTATCTACCTACAGCAGGTCAGAGGTCATTGTTGTGACGTTCAGTGTTTTATTTATCTGAGTATCAATTGGTCCATCAACATATAAAAAAAAATAATGTTATCTCAGGGAGTTCGAGGGTTTAGAAGAAGAAGAAAGATTTACCTTTGTTTTCCCGGAATTTAGGTATTTACCCTTCAGGTTTAACTTGGGTTGCAAACTGTTCTTAAACACAGCACATGTAAATTTAGTCGTAAAGTCAGGTTACGCTACATAGTTCTTTTCAACTACGGTAGGAAATATTAACTACTGGCAGAGACAATACTCTACTGGTCTGTAAGGTGAAAACGAGAACCTACTCTAAATTAATATTTATTTCAAACTGTACTACATTGTATAGCATTACATTGGGTAGACCTAAGAGAAACGTTTCGACTAGTTACCTAACCCTTGAGCCAGTAATATTTTTGGCTAAGTCTCCTTATTGTTGTTGATATCAGATCGTGTCAGTCATTTATTGTAGGGTGGTATTTGGAGTTATACTTACAATTTAATTGTCTTCCTTTTTTATAAGTGCCAAAGGTACAGTCTTTGACAAAAGTAATGTCGTTCGGGCACTTAGGCAACCGGTCTATCACGACTGTACATGGACTGTACAAGAAAATTTATAAATAAGGAGGACGGTCATTTTGCATTTTTATTAGTTGACCGTTTTTCTCGTCTAAAGGTGGATTTTCATTACAGCGTTTTGCGGTTTGCGTTGTGCGGCAGTCAAACCAATGATTTTCGTGACATACTTATATACATACTTACTTACAATAACTCAAGCGTTACAGCTTTCGGTTCTTCGGCTAAAATATTGTACCAATTTTTCTTGTTTTCCGTTTTTGGACATATTTTCACAAATTTAACTTCTAGTGAAACATGTCAATAATTTTTTCAATGTTTTTTTTGTTTGTTTGCGTCACATTAGCAACCAACAACGAGATTTTCGTTAACAAATCGCGCCATTTATTTTTTCAAAGCTTTAAGGCGGATTTAAACGATTTGACCAAAATCTTGTTTGCATTTCGGGCGTGATCAGACCGAAATCCCCTCCTTCATGTACGTTATGGCTGTTGAGCCGAAACGACTACACCGATTTTGATGAAATTTAAAACTAAGGCCTATAAAAAAACTTCATCGGTAAAACAAGTTTCTCATCAAAATCGGTGCAAAGACGCCCAAACTAGGGGCGTTATTTTGGGAGCAAACATTTAAATTTTAATCCAAACCGTTGAGTGAAAGATATATGAAGAGGCGACACTATCATATAAAATTGCGTACCCTATAGCTTTCTCACTCTTTTCTCACTTTTTTTATTTTTCCCTTCCCCACCGTCCACAAACTCGTATCGGTATAATGCTGCCCCTGGTATGAATTTTTTCTAAGCATATAATAAGCAGGTCAAGGTTGATGTAGGTAAGGTACATCGTATTGTTGTGATAGGTAAGTACATACGCCAACGCACACTTATGAATTAAAACGCATTGCATAGCGAAAGTTCAAATGAATAAACTAAATTTGTCGAATTAACAATTAATGAAACGTAGGTACATAATAAAGTTTACACTTTACACAATGACTTATTTGAAACATGAAGGAAATTTCTACAAATGGAGACGTATACTGTTGATTCTCACAAATTTGTGGAATAAGTAAGTTAAACGATAAACTATTTCTGCCAAAAGCGACGACTGCGGATGATCTAATGCAAAATTGCCCAAATTATTAACACGATAATATGAACAACATGTTAAACTAAACAAGCTAAAAGATAATTGCTAATGATAATAATCGATACACAAAATTCTTAACTCGGATATATCCATTAAAACTATGTTCGAATTTCCACAATTTTTTGCCATTCGGCAGCCCTTTGAATATCTTTCACAGGAAATTTAAAAAGTGACGTCCTTATTTGACCTGTTATTAAAACAACCAACATAAAGACAATGATGAGATTTGGTATTCATTACCAAACAAATAAATGAAAACAATAACAAAACCGACATCTGAAAAGAAGTAGCTGATTGTAAAACGCGGTAGAATTTCTAGTTATCTCCCTTGGGCTTTAACTAGATACTGAAGTGTGAAGTGAAGACGAACTGTGTTTCAACGGTGCAGATATGGGGTGGTGTTGAAGGTGAAGTAAAGGGGGTTATTACTCACATAGGACCATAATAATAAACAATAAAACTCAAACTATTATAAAACGTATGAAGGTCATTTATAACTTTTAGGGTATCAAGAAATTAATATTTTAAATGTACATACAGCGTGTCTCACGGTGACCACCCATTAGAATATTTCAGAAACTATTACGATTTGAATTTTGAAAATTTGGGTGATGGGGTTTTCGGGCGTGGCCTCCTCAAATAAAATAATGGCGTCTACGAAACACTTCCGGTTTTTCCGGAAATGACACCAACTTTGTTATTTTAAATGTAACACCCTATATATTATTCCGATTTTGGATTCTACGTAAAATTTTAGGTGGACTTTCATCAAATTTTCTTATTCCTAAAATTAACCGTTTCCCAGATATTTAATTTTTTTAATAAAAATTAAAATAAACACTATCTAGCTTAAAACAGTGTGAATTCTATAGCAAGAAAGATGAAGGAACCATATTGATACGAGAGATAGCTGGACCCCTAAGCTTCCCATCCGTACTTTCAAAGTGGCTTAATTGCATACAGGGTGGTGGAAATTTAATGCCGAATTTAGTTAACTTCAAATCATCATAAGTTGGTTTTTTCAAATGGAACACCCTGTATGTTTCGTCGTAGTCTGATGCAAAATTTCATTCTCTTTCGAACGGTACTATGGTTCCCTATACCTATCTCTTCTAGTTTTTGAGATATCTACTGTTTTTTGTGCAGTCAAATAAGGTCATTCAATTTCTTGCGAAAATGGCTTAGCAAGACTTCAAAACAAACCACCAGTTCAAAGATTAGGGAGGTTAAGATAGGAAACACCCATAAGGTATCTGTATATAAAAACGACCAGCTTTTGTTGATTTTAGTTAACATTTGAGACGTCTACAGCGCTACAGTCGCTTGAGAATGACAGAATTAAGGCGGTAAATTTGAAAAACGAAGCAACAGTAACTGTAAATTCGCAAAAGGGGTCGGTAGTGAAACGGCAGTAAGTGGGTGATATGTGAGATTTGTTAGAAATTTTTTCTCACTATTATTTTGAGCAATAAGAATAAAATTTTAAACACAAAATGTTCATGTTCAATTATTTAATATCAATTAATATAAGTGTATCTACAATTAGGCATAAAATTTACAACATAATTAGGAAATGATAAAAATCAGTTTAGAGATTGTTTCAAGACTAAAGAATGATTGCGCCGAAACTAATTTTGTTTCGAGTGTCGATACACTATCTAACTGGAAAAAGTTTGCATTTTTCATATGTCTTTGAAGTGCCCACATTTATTAGCTAAAGATAAACGTTTACATTCATTCACACATTGTATACAGCTGATGTTTTTAGTTGGAGTTTATATCGTATGATTATCAAATTCCGAATTTATCCGATGCGCACTTCAGAATTCTTTTGTTTTGGAATGTGCTATAAATGAAACAAAAGAATTTAGATTTAACAATATCAAAGTTCTTCTTAGAACATGCAAGTTACTTATTTGAAGAACATAAGGATCGTTAACATAATGTTTCATAATACTTATTTATTTTAACATTGAAAAATAGAGTTATGCAATGAAATCCTTACAATATTACAGGCACAGCAATAAGTTATATTAAAAAAAATTATTAATATCCAAATAGTTTCTTCTCATAGAAACGATTCAATTAATTTTATCAATGTACCAAAAATTACTAAGTAATCACATACAGTGTGGAAATTATAAAAAAGTTATAAAGCTGTAGGGAGATGGTTCCGGTTTATTCGGTTCCTGCACTGCTACCATTTTGACACCCATCCAAGTACTGACCAGAGCACGCGTTATTTAACTTTCAATAGTTCTGGCGTGCCAAAGTAAAACCTAGTAACTCAAATTTTTCAAGTTTTAGTTATGATCAATCAAAGTTTTTTAAATTAATCTAAGCATAACTTTTTTATTAATTAACTTACGGTTTTGGTTTTTGGCTCTGTGTAATATTTTGGTGGTGTGTATTATGTAATATCTGTGACATGAGAGTGTTTATTAATAAACAGTAGTTATTAACAATTTTAAAGTTACTATGTTTTGAAACTGAGTAATTTTACTAAAGTAAAAGTTAGTAAGTGGATTTGATATATTTGCCATATTTGATTGACCATCTAAAAATAATGTAAAACGAGTTAGTTCACAAATCCTTAAAAAACCAACAGTGGTAAAAGAAAGTAAGTCTACTTGTCAGTTGTATTGTTAGAACTTAATACATCTTTTCGCCGGTAAGTTGAATAGATTGATAGAAGACGACGAAAAATACCAGAAAACTCAACTTACTATAGGTATTTTCTGTAAATATTGTGTTTTGGAATAACAGGAAAAGAATAATTTCGGAAACCGCATTTAATGGAAACTAAGAATAATTTAGGTAAACAAAGTGCTTTTACAAATATTGTATATAAGAAATAAATAAAACTAAATGGCAGGACTATAAATGTACCTAAACGTAACAGTATATTAATTTTTATCGTTTTATCTATAATAAGTACATAATATTTAGCTGCTGTTGTAGCTTCAAATAAAAATAAAATAAAATAACAAAAAATATAAAACTGAAACACTTCAGTAAACTTAAAAAAAAACTTTTTTGAAAATATATGGAAATTTACAGTTCGCTGCAGCACGCTTTTCCCAGGTCTTCTTTATCATCGGAACATGGCAAATTTTGCCAAAACAATTGTTTTCTAGCAGGCATAGAGGTCAATAGCTCGTTTAAAATTGCCGCTTTTTTAGCAGTATTTAGTCCTCTGTTTTGTTTTTCACTGTCTGGAAGTTCTAATTTAAATTTTGGTTTAAGTACTGACACTTCAAAAATCTCTTCTTGTTCAAGTTCTAATTTATAAAATAACTTTGTTGATCCCTGTCTAAATTGTACTAACTTAATATCATGAAGTTTAGGTACTGCACCTTCTTTTTTACGTTGGATGCAACCATTTTGAAATTGTCGAAAGTCCTCAGCTCTTAAACTAATGACAGCGTTTTTTTTGTTTGACGATTTAATTAAATTTTCTATATCATCTAAATCCAAAATTTCCTTAGTCTTACTCCATTTTTTTCCAATTTGGCCATGTACTGAATCCGCCTTCATAAAACTATGGCCTGGTTCGAAGTATTTGAAGGTAATGCTCGCCGGACCCCAATTTGCATTAACACAGATTAGGCAAGCTGTGAACAAAACCCAGTTCTTATTTTGTGAAGTGCAGTTGTCTGCCCAAAATATTATATGTTTTGTTGTACTTTCTAATTTTATAATAGCATTATAATACGCTGACACAACATTTGGAGCGTTTCTGCCCATAATGGATTCAATCCAAAGAACACACTTATTTAAACCGTTGGCTTTCATATTTGCAAACGTTTTGTGAAACACCACCATCCTACTCACAAAGAAAGAGTTTTTAATGGACATTTTTGGTAATAGTAAAACTTTTTGCATATCTACAGCATAGAATTCTGTTTCTGCACTATTATTGCTATCAGTTGAGTCTTTTGTATATGTTTGTCTAGCTACCGTATATCGTTGTTTATGTGAATTATATTTTTCGCAAATTGAACAGTGTGTTTGAGGGATATTAGGAGATATCTGTTGCTGTTCCTGTCCTTCCACAACTCTTTTAGTACTATTTTCTTCGTGATTGTGTTGTTTGAAAACTACGCATGTCTCGCATTCATCTTGAGTTGGTCTCGAGAAACCTATGTTTTCTTTTTCAAAAACTCTTCTATATGTTTCGTAACATACAGATTTGTATTTGGAAGTAAAATACAGAAGAGCATATTTTTTGTTAAGTAGACTTACTAGCTTTTATATCAGCATTCAGAAATATTTATTGGTAGTAGATAGCATACTTACTATATTAACAGTTGGAGTTTATTAATTTTATTATAGGTAACTAGAGTTACTTGTTTTTATAATAATAATAATAATAATAAGAACTTTATTTAGCAAAAAATGCTACACAAACAACTTGAAATATAAACATTACAAAATTAAAAAATAAGGGTAAAGACTATCACATTATATACTAAGTAGGTATATAGGGACCTATTCTACTATGACTGTTTAAGTAGGTACAACTCTCTAACACGCCTCTTAAAGCTACCTAAATCTGAGCTTCTAATAATGAGTGGAAGCTTATTATACTCAAAAAGGGCCCTAAAGAAAATAGAGTTTTGGGACGCCCTTGTCCTTCTATGATCTAATATAAATCTATCTTTATGTCTTGTACTATAATCGTGGGTATCACAAAATGTCTTTAGCTTATTACACAGATATACCGGAGTGAGTTTAAGTTTACATTTATGTACAAACACTAACACATTCATTTCCAGCATGCTTCTGACTTCCATCCAGTTTAAAGTTTTCCTCATTTGCTTAATGCTGGTCTCTCTCTTTGCTCTTAAGATAACTCGCATGGCTCTATTTTGGAGAAGTTGTAGTCTATTAATATTTGTTTGTTTCGCTAAGTATAAAATAGTTGCTGCAAAATGGAAGTGTGGCAATACTGTTGTATTATATATAATTTTTCTCGTTTCCACAGAAAGGTAACAGCCACATCGATACAATGCTCCTATTTTTTTAGCTATTTTTCTGCATATATAATCAATGTGTGCATCAAATTTGAGCTGTTTATCTATTATTACACCCAGATATTTGATCTTTTCCACCATTTCAATATTTTCACCGTCAATTTTTACAGCTACATTTTCTTCATCGAGGTTTTGTGTATTTCTACTTTTTCCAATTACTATTCCTTTTGTTTTCTGTACGTTTAGCTTTAATTTATTTACTTCCATCCACTTACGCATATTCTCTAGATCTTCATTCAGCTTCTGTACAATTTCCTCTTTATTATCTCCAGTTATGTATATAACAGTATCGTCAGCAAACAGGTGATACTTACAATATTTCAAGACTTTTCCAACATCGTTTATATACAGTATAAACAGAAGTGGACCTAATATACTTCCCTGGGGAACTCCTCTATAGTTTATTGTAGTAAATTCTGTTACAAGAATTACTGAAGTACAAAACGATTCAAGTAAGTCGACTAAATGCAAAAACAAAATGGGTTTAAATCTATATACTAAAACACACCGTTAAATATCTTTTAAACCATTTGTTCAATTAAAAAGTTTCGAGTAGCCAGATGTAGAACTCGAGTTACAGATACAGAAAAACGTAAAATCGCATTTTTATAGCAAGTCGAGTTACTAGGTTTTACTTTGGCACGGCAGAGTTGTATTGATTGTGTTGTGTATATCCACTCTGCCGTACTGCCGGCGGTGGAAATTAAGTAGCGGATAAATTCCGGTAACTCTGTTAATCTATGATAGACAAAATTTTATATCGTTGAAAAAAGATTTAAAAACTACCGAAATAAAAATTGATGACGTCACATCTTTTAAAACAATTGATGGAAAAATCTGAAAAAACCTTTTTCATATGTACTGTAATTTAAATTACTACACCCCTTTTAGATGCCGGCAGCACTGCAGAATGTACAGTCACAATCCATGCAGGTATTGACAGTTAAGCAACTCGCGCTCTGGTCTTTACTTGGATGGGTGACCGGTTCATTCTGTGGCTCGGTGTGTCCGGCAGGGTGTAGTACAAAGGGCCCGAATGAGGCCTACATACGCATGGACTTAGGTCCCATCCCACATTTTAATTTACATTTACATTTACAACCCCTTTTAGATTTTGTCTCTATCATACACACTAACAGAGTTACGGAATATATCCGCTACTTAATTTCCACACTGTAAGTATGTATTATTAGCACAGATTATTCTGTTATTAGTACAATCATTCATGCAAAACATTTTTCAATTTTTGATTATTATTCACAACCTTCCTACTTCTGTTTTTATTTTCAAGTCGAGCTGCCCAGTGATGCCTGATTTTTAAAAATGTTGTTAAAAACAAATCGAATGCTACTTCAGAGCATAAAGTCACAACAGGGATGTTATCTAAACCATGTATAATATTGATGAAATCTGGAGTTAGCGACTTACTTTTCAATAAAGTTTTGAAATGTTCGCTATGGATTACTTCAATCATTTTCAAAAATGTATAGATTTCATTGGCAGGGAAAAGCAAGCCTTCTTTAACATAATCTAGAACATCACTCTGACGGAAGTAAGTGAACAGTTGATGCTCCCCAACTAAAATTTTTTCTTTGTCCAGTATAATTGATTTGCAAATTTCACAGTTATGAATTTTCAAAAATTTTCTGCAATAATAGCCGGACACGTAATAAATGGCATTTTCATCTAAAACTAGTAATGTAAGTGTGCCTTAGTCCATTTTCAAATTGTTCAGCAGTGGGATTTTTACAGCAACCATGTTGCTGCCTCACAGCTGCAAAAAAATTCTCAAGTGCATCTTGATCAAGGGGCCTCGTCAACAAACTGGGAATGCCGTGATCTTTTCTCAATTCTTCTGCCAGTTGTAAAACACTGCTGATTGTTATTTGCCAACCATTTATACATGGAGGTCTACGTCTTTTTGCTGTCAAAAAGGAAGCATTTTCAAATTTGTTATAAATTTCTGTCATGCATTTTTCATGTGGAGAATCCTCCGAAATTGCATACCTCATTTTAATTTTGTTAGGTTTTAATTGTATGCTATTAAGGCAATCAAAAATGGTATCCATGTCTTTAACAAAACTAGATGTAGCTTCGGCACCTGGTTCCACAATCTGCAGATGCTTCATCACCAAAAGAGCTACACTCATTGCATCACTGAATACCTGTGTTGCATATTTCACCTTCATGCTGTTGAAGTTGTTGATATTGAGGTGCTCGAAACCAATTTTCGGTAACATCCTCACACGAATAGGATGTGTAGATGCAACTGTGGTCTTTATATGCTTCCAACTTACGATCTTATTATCCCAATTTAAATCATATTTACACAGATTATTTCTCATCGACTTTATCAAATGAGGTACATCAAACACAAAATAAATTTTTTCACCATTATGTACAAAATACGTCATCTCTTTGGATATTTTAAGAGCTTTGGCCAATCCTTGGTTCAATGGTCCCTGATCACAAACAATTGCTTTTACTACTAGACCTGCATCTGTAGCAGCATGAATACAATTTATTACAATATTTTTCATTTTTTCGGGGGACTGTTTGGCACCTAAGAACCAGTAACCAACGATGTGTTTCCACCGATATGTGATCCCCGTCGCCATGCATACTAAAGCCGATTTAGCATGTTCATTTGTGCGCTCTTCTCCGTCGTCCACAACACCAATGATTTTATCTTCAGTGGAATTATAATTTATTCCCTCTTTGATGCTGATTTCATCAAATAATAGTGAAGTGAATTTTTTAGTGCCATCTTTGCTGTTCTTCATGTGGGCCTTTATCGAGTGAAGCATTGCATTGTTTACACCTGTAAAAGATTCAAATTTCATTAGGATTATCAAACGATATTCAATTTCGTTCATTTCTATTAATTATTTGTATTAATTCAAACGTTAAGATGCAAAAATTTAGAGATGTGGACTTCGCTGTCTTTTTTATTAACTATTTGAGTTTTGGCCCTTCATAAAATGGGTCCATTTTCAGTAATTAAGATAGGTACGTACCTACTAAACAGTTAATGTAACGATATGAAAGAAATGTAATAACTAGTAATAATAAGAAAAGTAATGCATCCATTAATTTTAATCTATCACTTTAAACACGAGATTATGAGTCCATTCGTGGGATACTTATTATTATAAAAATCGTACCTGGATGAACATGAAACAAAGATTGCCAACTTCTAATGCTTCGAGGGGAAGGTAAATTCAATGTCAAAGCAGCATTTCTGTACCCTTTAGGAGAAGAATAGTACCAACTTAAACATAATTGCTTCATATCATCTGTATATCTGCGACTATATTTGCTCACAAATGATGACTTCAATTCATTGACAAATAACATATGGCTATCCTTCGACAAGAAGTTTTTGGATTCTTTTATCAAAAAGCAGACTCGTGATCGCCTTGTAGATATTCTGTTATTCATATTTATATTCGAATAACACAAGCATGTTGACAATTTTTTTCTCCGGAAAAGTTTGCACTTCAGTTTGTTACACTCCAACTTAATCCGATCCAACTTCCTCTTGGTTGTAGGCGTGTATTGTTTAACTGATCGTCTCTTCCTAACAGGTGTTTGGGGAGCTTGACCCGAAGATATTTGAAAATCTGCAAAAAAACATGAAGAACTGTTTCAAACAACGCAAATTAAAAACTTACCCTCATTCTTTCTCAACATGTTCATGCTAACATTGTTAGTATTGTCAATGATGTCCATGTATTCAACACCTGTGAAAATTCAGTGTTTTCAATAGGCTACATTACTTAATCGTACTCAATTTACGTAAGTGTAACTTAAATTTTTAAAAAGAAAACTATGACAATAGATACTTGCCTTCAAATCTCTCTTGTCCAGTATTTACAATTGTTGGAACGTCAGCATTATTGGTCATTGGTACAGCTCCTGCTTTTAGAAGAATTCTTGGGTATGTTTTTTTGAATTCGTTGGAGGAAAAATGTTTGCTGCACACTTGATAATGAGATCGGAGGTATTGATCATCACGCAATAGGTCCTTCCTATCAACGATCTCAATCCACTGCTTAGCTCTGTAATAAAGTTGTATGTTTCATTCTTATTATTAACAATAATTCTATGGTTTGCTTAACAAATAGGTAAGACAGTTGTAATGAATTAACAATGTTTAGGTACTTACAGCAGAGGATCTTTTGGTAAATTAAAAAACGCCACATCTCTGTTGTTATGCTTATTCATATAGCATGAGTTATGAATGCAATATGAACCACGGCTCATTTTTAACGCACACAAATTACTTGAATTAAGACACGAAAAGTCACAAAAGCAAAGATTATTAAGTATGGATTACTCACAAATATTTATACAACACTATTATACAAACAGTTAACACAAATTATACATAAAATAGGTAACTAAAAGCAAAGATTATTATATATGGATTACTCACAAATATTTATACAACACTATTATACAAACAATTAACACAAATTATAGATAAAATACGTAACTAAAAGCAAAGATTATTATATATGGATTACTCACAAATATTTATACAACACTATTATACAAACAATTAACACAAATTATAGATAAAATACGTAACTAAAAGCAAAGATTATTATGTATCTCACAAATATTTATACAACACTATTATTCAAACAGTTAACACAAATGATAAAAGAAGTCACTCTCCACTCCAAAGATTAATGAGGTTAATGTAACATGTAACTGTAACAAAAATAATGGATAATGACAGGATATGTCGGGAATCAGCAGCACGATCGGTAAGAAAGGTATTTTGAATATGTCAGTAGTAAACATTTGAAGCAATAGATGGCACTAATATCGATATGGTCGTCTTGTTTCCTATCTTAACCTCCCTAATCTTTGCACCAGTTATTAGTTGTCAGTCTAACACCACTAGTGACAGTTAAATTGAATACTATTTATTAAAAAATTGAAAACAACAAACGTAAGAAATTGAATGACCTTAGTTGACCGCACAAAAAAACAGTAGATATCTCAAAAACTAGAAGAGATAGGTATGGTATAGGGAACCATAGTACCGTTTGAAAAAGAATGAAATTTTGCATCAGACTACGACGAAACATACAGGGTGTTCCATTTGAAAAAATCAACTTATGATGATTTGAAGTTAACTAAACTCGGCATTAAATTTCCACCACCCTGTATGCAATTAAGCCACTTTGAAAGTACGGATGGGAAGCTTAGGGGTCCAGCTATCTCTCGTATCAATATGGTTCCATCATCTTTCTTGCTGTAGAATTCACACGGTTTTAAGCTAGATAGTGTTTATTTTAATTTTTATTAAAAACATTAAATATCTCGGAAACAGTTAATTTTAGGAATAAGAAAACTTGATGAAAGTCCACCTAAAATTTTACGTAGAATCCAAAATCGGAATAATATATAGGGTGTTACATTTAAAATAACAAAGTTGGTGTCATTTCCGGAAAAACCGGAAGTGTTTCGTAGACGCCATTATTTTATTTGAGGAGGCCACGCCCGAAAACCCCATCACCCAAATTTTCAAAATTCAAATCGTAATATTTTCTGAAATATTCTAATGGGTGGTCACCGTGAGACACGCTGTATATTGTAAAAAGTATTCGGTACCTATGTGTGCTGCACTTGCACTTTATAACAACTTGTAGGTATTTCTATTAGTGGATGATTCGCACGCCCAACCCCTTGTGTCGGCAAAAGTAAATACAAAGATTATTTACCTACAAAGGGACGAGGTAATGAACTCTTAAATTATATGACCAGTACAGTAAAACCTCGATATAACGGACTAATTGGGGGGAGGGGTGTTAAGAATAATTCAGTATTGTGAAAAAATATACTGATCAAGTTAGAAAAATATAAACAATTGGTGTGGTAGTTATAGAGATGTTTAGTGTTGGAAAAATTAAGTTCATGAAAGATTTATAAAATAAAGTTTTTTACAAAATAGTTTAACAGGTTATGGGCCCAGAAGATTAAAGCGCTTTATAATAATAAAAAACGTGTTGGTGTAACAGTCAACAAAAAGGTTAAAAAGGCTTTATCTACTTGGGTAATAAAAAATCACGTGTTGGTGTAACAATCAAACGGGAGGAATAAAACTTTAAACAAGGATTAGTAAAATAAAATAAAATGAATCGATTGGACGAAGATCTAAAAAACGTGGAAATACTGAAGAATGGAGAAAATTTTGATCTATGGAAAAGGGAAATAGACATTATATTAAAATCAGAAGGGTTATACAGTTTAGTGGATGGTACGGAAGAAGGGGAATTGAATGAATCTGCTAATGATAAACAGTTATGGATAAAACGTGACGCCAAAGCTCAACGAATAATAAACAGAACTTTGGACAAACATCCGAAAATTCACTTAATATCATGTGACTCAGCGAAACTGATGTATGAAAAGCTGCTGAAAATATATAGGAGGGATGAACAACAACAGTCGTGTAAGCTATTAGAAGATTTTTACGGCATTCAGTGCAAAAGAAGTGATGATTTGGCTACTCATATTAGCAAAATTCAAAACATGGTATACAGTTTAAAACTACTTAAAAATGAGATACCTGAAGTAATGGTCATTTCAAAGATTATGAATTCGATGCCTGAAAAATTTAATTATTTTCGAACTGCATGGGAATCCACACCCGATAATAAAAAAACTTTGGACAATTTAATTAGTAGATTGCTAGATGAAGAAAATCGAATGAAGAGTGAAAACAGAAATGAACATGATAATGTAGCTATGAAAACAGATGCGAGAACATGCTGGTTATGCAAAAAGGTAGGACATATCTCTAGAGATTGTAGAACAAAAACATTTCGCGGGTATGATCGTAACAAGATTATAAAATGTGAAGTGTGCAAAAAAACTAATCACAGTACAAAAAACTGTTACTTTAATAAAGACAAAGGTGAACCTGAAAATAAAGATACCAAGAAGATTGCCTTGTTGTCAGAAAATAAAAAACTACAGAAAACTTTATCATGCAAAGATGAATACTGGGTTGTAGATTCTGGCTCTACGTCTCACTTGACAAACAATAAAAATTTAATGGAAAATGTGTCCAAACATAAATTAGATATTGGAGTTGCAATGGAAAAAGTGAAATTGTCGGCAGAATTAGAAGGAACAGTAGAAACTGAACATTTTGTGCTAAGTAATGTTTATTTTGCACCAAACCTAAGTAAGAATTTACTTTCTGTTAATAGTATAACTGAAAATGATGGTGAAGTAGTTTTTGATAAATGTGGAGTTAAAATTTATAAAGAAAATAAACTTGTGTTACAAGGAAAAAAGGACCAGAGCAATGGATTATACATAGTAGATTTACATTCACGGGATGTCAATGTCAAAAATGTTGAAGCGAATTTACTCACAAAAAAACAGAAAATTGTAATCTGGCATAGAAAACTTGGTCATTTAGGTGTCAATGATATGAAACGACTTCAAAGTATGGCAGACGGCATGGATGTTGACTTTAGTGAAGACATAAAATTTTGTGAAACCTGTGTAAAAGCAAAACAAGTAAGAAATGCCTTTAAAACGGAGCGTGAAAAAGCAAAACGTCCTTTGGAATTGATTCATACAGATGTATGTGGACCATTTGAAGAGACTTGGGATGGTTTCAAATATTTTGTGACATTTCTAGATGACAATACACATTTTACGTCTATTAACCTGATAAAAGGTAAGAATGGCGCGTTCTCCTCATTAAGAGAATTTGTTTATAGAGCACAAGCCAAATGGAACTTAAAAGTAAGTCGAATACGTTGTGACAATGGTGGCGAGTATAAAAGCAATGCCTTGAAAGAATGGACAAAACAGGAAGGAATTGAAATGGAGTATATAGTATTTTTCAACTAGGATTCCCGTTTTCGAATTGGCGCTTTATATTAGTAAACGCAAACTTTTTGTCTTTTATCTCTGTTTAAATTGTGGTTGTACTTCTAAGCAACAGAAACGTAGGATTTACGGCGATAGATAAATTGCTTTAAGCACACAATAAGCATTAAAATATGGTACAAATAACCGCAATGTGGCAGAAAGAGATGACAGTAGTTTATGTTGGACGCAAAACTACAACTGTTTTCGAATGCCAGAGATTCTCAAAATTTTACATTAGTGTAGGTAATGCATAATGAATTGTGCATGGCGTTTACTAACAACAGATTCACATCATAATTCTTATATAGATACCAATAAATTTATTTCATTACTTATAAATATGTAAGTAGGTACTTACTTAAAATTATCATTCATTAAAGAATCAATTATCTAAAATTGTTGTAGAACCTCTGACTAACAAGTAAATCTTAGTTCATATGGCGATTCAATGAAGCGCACTAATCTGAAAACGGGAATCCTAGTTGAAAAATACTATACAGTACCGTATACACCTCAACTCAATGGGAAGGCAGAAAGGCTTAATAGAACTCTTCTCAATAAGGTTAGGGCTTTATTAATTGACTCAACGCTCGATAATGAAATGTGGGGGGAAGCATTACTGGTAGCAGTATATTTACTAAATAGAAGTCCAACTGCTGGTTTGTCAAAAACTCCTGCCGAATACTGGTTTCAACGGAGACCAGATTTGTCAAAATTACAAGAATTTGGTTCAGTAGCATATGCTAAAAATTTAAATATTACAAAGAAACTAGATGACAGAAGTTCCAAATATATATTCATAGGATATGGCATAAACTGTTATCGTTTATGGGACTGTACTGGAAGGAAAGTGATTTTATCTCGTGATGTAATGTTTGACTCTGTAATGAAAGAAAATTCAGATCTATATATGAGATTAGAATGCAGTGATGGTGAAGAAGTAGAAGAAAATTTAAAGGTACAAGATGAAGTTTTGGGAAATGAATATTTAAACCAAGATGAAATTCAAGAAGATCAACATATAGGTGATGATGAAATAACAAGTTGTGTCAACCAAAGAGAAGAACAACCTGTAACTGAAGAGATACGAACAAGAAGTGGAAGAGTTAGTAAACGACCAGACTATTTGCAAGAATTTATAATGTTGACTTATGAAGAAGCACTAAAAGGTGACGATAGAGATAAGTGGCTGAAAGCAATTGAGGCTGAAAAAGAATCATTAATTAAAAATGATACCTGGGAGATAGTTGAAAGATCAGAAGCAAGTAATTTAAAGGTTTTGAAAAATAAATGGATATTTAAAATCAAGGATGAAGGAATCTATAAAGCTAGGTTAGTAGTTTGTGGATATGATCAAGAGTATGGAATAAATTACACAGAAACATTTAGCCCTGTTATGAGTACAACTTCTTTGCGTGTACTAATAGCAATTGCTACGGCAAAGAAATTGAAAATGATTAGTTTTGATGTAAAAACTGCATTTTTAAATGGAGAAATTAAAGAAACAATTTATATGGAATTACCCAACGGCATGAAAATTGACAATAAAATATGTAAGCTAAAAAAATCACTTTATGGTTTAAAACAAGCACCATTAAATTGGAATGAATGCTTTACTCGATTCTTGAAAAAGTACGGTTTAATGGAATGTGCAGCAGAGTCTTGTGTATTTAAGAATAAAATGTCGACGGTGATATTGGGCATATATGTGGATGATGGAATATTGGTGGGATCTGATGAAAAAGAAATGAAAAGATTTACTGAAGCATTAGTTAAGGAGTTCGAAGTTAAAGTAAGTGAGAAATTTAATCGATTTTTGGGTCTAGAAATCTTAGGTAGTGAAAATGGATGCATGATTAAACAAACAGATTACTTGGAAAATTTGCTTCTTAAATATGGTATGAAGAATTCTAAGCCAAAACCTACACCAATAGAGAAGTCTAATGAAATTTTAGAAGAAGTAAGTGAAAGTGATAAAGAGTTTCCTTATAGAGAGATTATTGGTAGCTTGTTGTTTGCATCAAATCGAACTCGACCGGATATAGCATTTGCAGTGAACTATGAAAGTAGACATGTGGGCAAAGTAAATGCTGTGGACATACAAAATGTGAAACGGACATTAAGGTATTTGAACGGAACTTTAAATTATGGCTTGAAATACTATGCAGATAGTGATGTAAATTTTTTGGAAGCGTATAGTGACTCTGATTATGCTGAAGATATTGAAACTAGACGAAGCACAACGGGTTATATAATCATGTATTGTGGAGGACCAATTGCATGGTGTTCAAGAAGACAAGCAATTGTGTCTACATCAGTATGCGAAGCAGAATATATTGCTGCTGCAGAGTGTGTGAAAGAACTAATGTTTTTGAAATCTCTAGTGAGTGAACTTACGAATGAAGTTGTGCGTGTAGAACTTAATGTAGACAACCAAAGCGCAATTAGTTTAGCAAAAAAATGGGATAATGAACAAGCGTAGTAAACACATTGATGTGAAATACAAGTATATATTTGAAAAAATTAAAAATAAGGAAATTAAAATTCAATATGTGCCAACTGATTTACAGCTAGCAGATGTATTTACTAAAGCTTCATCCCATATTAAATTTAAGAGATGTGTTGAACAATTGCTGAATTAGGGAGGAATGTTAAGAATAATTCAGTATTGTGAAAAAATATACTGATCAAGTTAGAAAAATATAAACAATTGGTGTGGTAGTTATAGAGATGTTTAGTGTTGGAAAAATTAAGTTCATGAAAGATTTATAAAATAAAGTTTTTTACAAAATAGTTTAACAAGGGGGTGTCGGTAAAAGCCGAAAGTCCGTTATATAAAAATAAGTTTAAAATAAATCAAAAAACCTACGCTAAGCAAATAAGTAAGCATTATTCTCCGCGTTATCAGCCAGCCGAACTGAAAACGCTGAAATCGCAAGAAATGTAGGTCAATGTACAGTAAAAGGAAGGTAATCCGTTTGAACTGAGGAATGAAACGCACGCTTAATTACATTACGTATTTTTATTTTTATTTTCTTGAAATAAATTTGTGTTTTTGTAGTAAAATTTGTTCTTTTATGTATAATGTCAACAGGACTTTTTAAATTTTTTTACCGGATTTTTTGTCCGTTATATCCGAAGTTCGTTAAATAGAGGTCCGTTATATCGAGGTTTTACTGTAATAAATTTTAATATTTTGGACATTGAATGGAAAAATTCCTGAAACGTGATTATCCTTAATAAATTTCGTAGATCTTAAAAGTGCATTATTTAACCATAAATAAAGTTCAAGTAGTATAATAGTCTGTAATTGTTGATGTATGCAGTATGCAATTAATTACGTTATGTAAGCTACAACGCAAAATCAAGGCTTCAATGACTGCTGTCGCATCATAACAAACGGTGAAGGTAGTATAGAGTTTGTATCAAGGTCGGAACGCGACTTGAGAAATCTCTCCATCTCGGAACACGCGCCATCTCAATCTCGGAATGATCGTAAGCTACGCAAACGAGTATAGGTATTGCGCTTCTTTCCTACTTCTTTATTCAATGTCCAAACTAATTTCCCTTGGTGAAAAGTTAGTAGACATGATTACAAGTAAAACGCCGTTTTTTGTTTGTTTCTAAATTCGAAATGGCCGCCAATACAGCAATTCTTCAAGTTTTTACTTTTTAGGGTGTAGCTCAAGAACCGTTTGACTTCAATAAAATTTGAGAATTGGAAATTATAGCCAAAAGATGGCCAGAACTTTTATACCATGTATATTATTTCAGGATAAAATTAGAAATCGTTTTCTAACTATACTACTGCAATCTACTTTTTAAAGAAAACAATGTTGGCAATAATTGACCATAAAAGCACATAGTTTCTGCTTGTAAACAGTCCAATGCAGTTGCAATAGGCTTCATAACAATGCAAAATTCTTCCAAATACTCTATTTCCATTTGTTTAAAAACACTTAAATTCAACTCTTTATGCAATTCATTTAATTTCTCCTTAAGTTTCATTAACTGAGATACCGAGTCATATAGTGAATTCCACCTAGTGGGACAAGGATAATTTAGACTGTAACCTAACATATTAAAAATTATTTCTGCCGTTTTAGGCCGATGTGACATATTCCACAAAGCACTGCACTTAGCAAAAGCAGGGTGGTGTAATCGGGACATAGGTGATGTTTTTATCACATTATTAAAATCTGTTGTAGCTATTAAGCTCAAAGTATGACTTACACATTTTAAATGGTTTGGCAACACAATTGAGGTTTCTATTATTACCGATGATTCAAATGAATCCATACATGGAGAGTGATTGGCAAAAACATCTTGAAATTGTATTGTTCCATCCTCTTCTTCATCACCAGCATCATTTTCATCACCAATACAATCTCCTTCAGCTACAATAATAATAATAATTTTATTGCCCAACAGACACAAGTCCACTTACAGGACAACAACAATAATGTATACAGGGTGAATGAGACCACCCGTATCAGTCTTTTATTTAAAGAACGGTGAGTCGTAGAGAGGTGGGGTAAAAAAAGTGATTATAAAAGCCATAATAAAGAATCGAATGGTGATATCATTATTTCTCGGAAAAGTCAGCATTCCTCCAGAAGGCCTCCCAACTCCAAAATTTTAAATGGCACCATAAGTCGAAAAAGGTATTTTTTGAAAGATTGTTAAAAAAGAAGAAAGTTTTATGGGAAAAATTATTTTATTACTGCCACCCCTTTTAAGTTATATTCGACTAAAGTGGTTATAATTGTTAACAAGAAACATTGAAAAGTCGACTTTTAAAATCTAGTTACCTATGTTACATGTGTTCTTCCCTTTCAAGAAGTACTTATTAGAGCCACTGATTTTGTACCTAGAAGAGCTCAACAGTGCTTAGCAGTAAATGGAAGATATTTTGAACACATGTAAGATGTAACATTTGTAACTGAATTTTAAAAGTCGACTTTTCAATGTTTCTTGTTAACAATTATAACCATAAAAATTATTTTATTACTGCCACCCCTTTTAAGTTATATTTGACTAAAGTTGTTAAATTTGAAATTCATTGTTAACAAGAAACATTGAAAAGTCGACTTTTAAAATTCAGTTACCAATGTTACATGTGTTCAAAATATCTTCCATTTACTGCTAAGCACTGTTGAGCTCTTCTAGGTACAAAATCAGTGGCTCTAATCTAATAAGTACTTCTTGAAAGGGAAGAACACATGTAACATTGGTAACTAGATTTTAAAAGTCGACTTTTCAATGTTTCTTGTTAACAATTATAACCACTTTAGTCGAATATAACTTAAAAGGGGTGGCAGTAATAAAATAATTTTTCCCATAAAACTTTCTTCTTTTTTAACAATCTTTCAAAAAATACCTTTTTCGACTTATGGTGCCATTTAAAATTTTGGAGTTGGAGGCCTTCTGGAGGAATGCTGACTTTTCCGAGAAATAATGATATCACCATTCGATTCTTTATTATGGCTTTTATAATCACTTTTTTTACCCCACCTCTCTACGACTCACCGTTCTTTAAATAAAAGACTGATACGGGTGGTCTCATTCACCCTGTATAACAAAATGTACAGTACAAGCAAATATATAACATAGCGGAACATAACATTGTAGTATATAATACATACGAAACAGTGGTGTGGTCCATTTCTCACAAAGGGGTTAGACAGATAAGGCCAATTGTGAACTCACAACCTCCCCTTAGAATTATATTTAATAACAACAGTAAGTTTATTAAATTGCTGTTAAATTGCTACATGTTTCGAGATACTCCGATCCCATTATCAAGCAAAATCGTTGGAAATGTCCGTTAAAAATAGTTGTATAAAATAATTACATATCTAAAAGTTAACGATATAAAATTACAATGTAAAGCTTAGATATAAGACTCACCTAATTGCGACACATGAAAATTAACAAAATCGAGTTAAAATGATAGGTTAAGAACTGATCTAACTGAACTAGTTCAAATCGCCATAAAATTGATAAAATTTAAAGGGTCCTCCAGTGAGGAACCCGGGTATTGCCTTAAGGGCCAGGGAAATAGGGGGATGAAAGGGGATGAATAAAGTTATGGGGAAATTAAAGGTGATAGCAAGTGAAGGAAATGAATGAATATGGATGACACGATGCGCGCGACCCCTGCGTTACTTTAGCGGACTAGGGTAAAAGCAAAAAGCACTAAGAGTTAAGTATGCTTGTTTCTTTTAACTCTTAGTGCTTTTTGCTTTTACCCTAGTCCGCTAAAGTAACGCAGGGGTCGCGCGCATCGTGTCATCCATATTCATTCATTTCCTTCACTTGCTATCACCTTTAATTTCCCCATAACTTTATTCATCCCCTTTCATCCCCCTATTTCTCTGGCCCTTAAGGCAATACCCGGGTTCCTCACTGGAGGACCCTTTAAATTTTATCAATTTTATGGCGATTTGAACTAGTTCAGTTAGATCAGTTCTTAACCTATCATTTTAACTCGATTTTGTTAATTTTCATGTGTCGCAATTAGGTGAGTCTTATATCTAAGCTTTACATTGTAATTTTATATCGTTAACTTTTAGATATGTAATTATTTTATACAACTATTTTTAACGGACATTTCCAACGATTTTGCTTGATAATGGGATCGGAGTATCTCGAAACATGTAGCAATTTAACAGCAATTTAATAAACTTACTGTTGTTATTAAATATAATTCTAAGGGGAGGTTGTGAGTTCACAATTGGCCTTATACATACGAAATTTAAAAGAAAGAATAAATATCTACCATCAAAACTTTTTGTTGATTCCAAACCAAATTCTTTGAAGGCTTTAACAAAATTACTGCCATTATCTGTAATTGTTGAAACTAATTTAATTTATCATGGCTAAGTCCATATGCTGAATGAATGTCGAACAAGAGTTCAGCAACTCGTTCATATGAATGGGTTCCTTTAAACCTTCTGCATGCTAAAACTCCACTTTGACGTTCCAATTTGTCTTGGTCAATCTAAAATAAGTATACGTAATAATTTAACAACTACCCACATCAACTTTATTATCTCTTACCCAATGCGCTGTAACTCCCATAAAGCTTCTATGTTTTGTAGACCATATATCTGCTGTTGTTGAAATGTAATTTGTGGTTTGGAATATTTCTTTCAATTTTTGTGTGATAACATCATAAGCCTCATCAATTCTTCTCCCCAAGGTTCGTCGAGACATAATTTGTAATATAGGATCAAGATCTAAAAACAGTATTAAATAATGTTTGTTTATTGTGAATAGAAAATTCTACCTTGGAATATTTTTGTAAAACTTTCATTATCAACTGTTGAAAGAGGCTTCATACCCTGAACTACATAGTTTGTAATATTTTGATTAAATTTTTGCTGTCTTGACAATTTTTGGCTATTTATGTTCATATCAACTAATTTTAATTGTTTTACCACAGAAGATGCGGGTAAATTTTGTAAATTGGCAATGTTCGCATCACTACATCTCTTTCGCCTTACTCCGCTTACTTTATTCTCTTCTTTGTATTTTTCAAACTCATCTACAATCTTACTGTGCAGCCGCTAAAATAACATATAGGTATTATTCCAGTTTATAATAATTCGGAACGACACAAAAACAAATGATAAAAAATCTACCTTCATGTGGGTTTTAAAATTTGTTGTAGCCTTCAACGATCCACTAATGATGGTATTTCTGTTTGTGCAACTACACATTAAACAACTGGCTTTTACTTTGTCAGGATTGTTCTTTTCCCTATGAATTATTTTAAAATACTTTTTCCCATCGAGTATTGCAGGTACTGATAGTGATGAAACAGACAGCACGTCGATTTGTGCATTTTGATTTTTCATTTTAACTTCGACAACACCTCAATTTTTCTAATGCAACGCACGCTTTTTGAGTTTCAAGTTTTGTGGTTTCCAAAAAATGTAATTGGTTTGTGGTGGTTTCGTGGTTTCGTTTCAACA